>CM065775.1:104046052-105307302 GCA_033296515.1 Macrochelys suwanniensis
TGCCGAAGGTTCCTTGGCAGAGCTGCTTTGTTTCTTCTCCCGCTGTAGAGAACTTTGCCACACCAATCGGCAATTACTTCTGCAGGAACAAAAGCAGCACACAGGTGAGCAGCATATGGACCCGGTCTCAAGCCACATGCATGCAGGAGATTCACCCTTACAACCTTGGTTACCCTCAGGAGTATCGGCTTTGATCATTCCCGCCTGTGGAAAATGGTGCCAGTATTTGGAATATTGTCCCTAGCACTTTTACTGATCCCCTTATGAAACCACTCAGGCCCATTGTGCCCTCTTCCCCTTCCCCACTGGGCTGAACTCACCATGTTTAGGGATCTCGCCATGCTGCGTGCGTGTCAAGGGAAACTGAAACAGAGGTATATGTAACTTTTATGACTCAAGTTTGTGAGTACACTCTCAATACCATCTCTGTTCATTGTTTCATTTGCTTTTGCAGATGTACCCTTGAGAGCCAGGTCCTATACACCAGCGGAATGCCTCTGTCAGATAAGGAGGCAAACAAGTAGGAGTAAGGAGGACATATTTAGAGAAGTGCTTCAATCATCTGATGCCACAGATAGCAAGCACAGAGTGTGGAGAGAGACAATCAATGAAAAAATCAGACTGGATAGCCAGGAGAGGAGACAGGGGCAGGAGTGGATGATAAAGCTGATGGAGGACCAAACAGAGATGCTGAGGTCCTTGATTGCACTGCAGTCAGAACACATCCGTGCTTAACTCCTCCTGCAGCCCGTACAGAACTGTGTTCCATGCCCTTCCCACACACATTCCTTGCATGTTCCTGGCCCATCGCAATGCCCCTTGCACTCCACACCTGGGGACATGTTTCATAATGACAGCTGGACTTACACACACAACAGTGAGAGCCTCATTTGAGAGAGTGCTCCTCAGTTTCAGGTCCCTTGTAAGATATGGAAATCTCTGTGTGACATATACTTTGGGGGAGCATCCTGTAACCCCCATATTCCTCATCTGTATATAATTGTGATATTGCATATAAAGCATTCCATGTGAAGTATCAGGGAAAAGGTTATGATCAGCTGAAACTCACTGTTCTATCTGAATATGTATATATTTAGTGCATATGAAGTTATGAGATTGTGTTGTATGCTTGTCACTAAAACATGCTGTAAATTGGGGAATCAGCCAGATATTAGCTCCTCAGAGACAACAGCAAGAAAAGTAACCAATGCCCAGGTGAGGTGTCAAACAACCATCAACAGTCATTGTCCAGCAAGGGACCTACAATTTAATGACTCACCTGCATGAGGCCACACCAAGGGAATTGCTCAACCTTGCCTGGGAACTCAGGAATGCCCACCAGACATGCCTGGACTTGTGTTCTCCAAGCACATGGGACTGAGGGTATAAAGCAGAACACACGGGGGCCCATACTTGGCCTTTCTCCTGCCCCCACCTATGATGCTAGAAACAAAGATACTCAGAAGACTGAAGACTCCAACAGAGGAGACTGGCCCAGGTTTAAGTGACAAACCTGTATATTAAGACAACGAGGAGTCCTGTGGCACCTTAAAGACTAACAGATTTATGTGGGCATATGCTTTCGTGGGTAAAAAAACCCACTTCTTCAGATGCATGGAGTGAAAATTATAGATGCAGGCATTATTATACTGACACATGAAGAGAAGGGAGTTACCTCACAAGTGGAGAACCAATGTTGACAGGGCCAATTCAATCAGGGTGGATGTAGTTCACTCCCAATAATTAAGGACTGCAATATCCAGTGGGGTGAAAAAAATGCGTTATCTAGATGTTGCTCAGTCTAATAGGGTTGAGAGTTTAGACTGCATGGTTATATTTTATTTTAATTTGTTAATCACTCTGACTTTTTGCCTAGCACTTATAATCACTTAAAATCTATCATTTGTAGTCAATACATTTGTTTTACTGTTTATCTTTACCGGTGAATTTGACTGAAGTGTGTGGTAAATCTGCTCAGGTTTGCAAAGGCTGGTGAATATTCACTTTCCATTGATGAAGTGGTGAACCAATTAGTAAATTGGTACTGCTTGTCTTGAGCAGTGCAAGATGATATATTCCTGAGGTACAGTGCTGGGAAATGGGGGGATTTGGCTGCTGCCTTTCTCTGTGTGATTCATGAGTGGCTCTGGGAGCATTCATGCAATCTAGCTGGCTGTGGGGCACCACATGCTGTTGTGCACTTGTCCTTGTTGAACCTCATCAGATTTATTTTGGCCCAGTCGTCTAATTTGTTTAGGACGCTCTGTATCCTATACCTGCCCTCCAGCGTATGTACCACTCCTTCCAGTTTAGTGTCATCTGAAAACTTGCGGAGGGTGCAGTCTACGCCATCCTTCAGATCACTAATGAAAAATAACACATCCACTGCTTTCCCCTCATCCACAGATCCAGTTATCTTGTTATAAAAGGCAATTAGGTTAGTAGGCATGACTTGCCCTTGGTGAATCCATGATGACTGTTCCTGATCACTTTCCTCTCCTCTAAGTGCTTCAGAATTGATTCCTTGAGGACCTGCTCCATGATTTTTCCAGGGACTGAGGTGAGGCTGACTGGCCTGTAGTTCCCCGGATCCTCCTTCTTCCCTTTTTTAAAGATGGGGACTACATTAGCCTTTTTCCAGTCATCTGGGACCTCCCCCGATCGCCATGAGTTTTCAAAGATAATGGCCAATGGCTCTGCAATCACATCCACCAACTCCTTTAGCACTCTTGGATGCAGCGCATCCGGCCCCATGGACTTGTGCTCATCCAGCTTTTCTAAATAGTCCTGAACCATTTCTTTCTCTATAGAGGGCTGGTCACCTCCTCCCCATGCTGTGCTGGCCAGTGCAATAGTCTGGTAGCTGACCTTGTTCGTGAAGACAGAGGCAAAAAAAGCATTGAGTACATTTGCTTTTTCCACACCCTCTGTCACTAGGTTGCCTCCTTCATTCAGTAAGGGGCCCACACTTTCCTTGACTTTCTTTGTTGTCAAAGTTGATCAAATTTTGGAGCTCAGGGGAGGATTTGTCAAGCCCAGCTATTTTGAAGTACCTGTCCCACTGTGGCTGCCCATAATCCAGCAATATGTTTGAGTCACTCTTGGGACTGATATTTGCACTCACTATGAAAGATATTATTCTTCCTGTGATCTGGAATTCATTAAAGTTTTACTATTTTTTTAACTGGAAGCTAAACCATACAATATCCACAAAAGAAGCTCCCTTTTGTCCACCCCTCGGCATTAGACTGTGCTCACATGATTCTGCCCCTTCAGTTTTGAAGCTGTCTCCTTTTTACTAGGTATAATTCTGGGCATAGGAACTGAACAAATCCCTCAAAGCTGAACATACTGAGCACATCCAAATTTCAGTTGCCAATTAGCTTCTGCAGTTTTTAATCATGGTGCTCCTACATTGCATTATGAAAGACCCTGGATAGAATCCTGAAGACTTCACTGACAGGTTCCCCTCATTTGTGGCTAGCTATCATTTACGTAGTGGGGGATGGATCTCTAATTGTACTTTTTATCTGAGAAGAGTAGGAGCAACACCGTACAGACACATGTCAATGGTATCAGGTAAAACAAGTTAGGAACAGATTTTTAAGGGCATCATTGTGGTTCGGGCAAAATGTCATTGAAACCGGTGGGTATAATCACCACCCTTCATTTACAATAGCTGTAAGTAACAGGTAAGGTCCTTTATAAAACAATAGCAGCCTTAACCCCAAACATAGGCACTACCCAAAACAAAAGTGCATGAGAGACCACTCAGGAATTTGAACAATGTGGGAGAGGGAGTTGGTGCAGCATTGTTTTGAGTAGAGGGATGTGAGAGAGTGGAGGGAGAGAATAAAACACCAGAGAACCAGGAAACAAGACAGCCAGAAAGCCTGTAGCCCTGAGCAAAGCCTAGAGAAGTGCTTTTGGGCCGAGTGCTGGCTGAAAGGCTGTGAGCAAAGAAACCATCTCCTGTTTGCCTTCTGCTGTGTTCAGGGGAACCGGACTTTGTAAATAAATAGAATGGAAATGTCTGTACATCATCAATTTCTCCTCCTAATGGAAACAACCTACAAGGGTCCAGCCACTTTTGCTGTTTGTATGTGCTTTGCTATATTTTCAAAAGTTAGTAAGTGTTATTTTAAAAACACTAAAAAAAATTAAAGGTGAAGCTTTAAGCTACGTCTACACTTGGAGTTAAGAGTGTAATTCCCAGCTCACATAGGCATACTCATGCTAGCTCTCATTGAGCTAGCATGCTAAAAATAGTAGTATAGCCACAGTATTGTGTCCCAGCAGACAGACACAACATGGGATAGCCACCCTGAGTACAAATCCATCTGGACTCCCGGGGTATGAATTTGGGAAGGCTAGCCCATTCTACTGAAACTACACCACTAATTTTAGCATGCTAGCTACATGAGAGCTAGTGCAAATATGTCTAAATAAGCCTAGTTTCAAGTGTAGATGTAGCCTTAGAGTTAAATGTTAATAAAATGTTCTTTAGCTGAAATCATTGTTGTTAAATTCATTAATTGCTACAGTACTATTATCAGTTCTGAACTTCTAAAGCTCTATCTTGCTGAGGACTTTAAGTTTAATGAACCCTTTATTCAGTGTTTAATTTCTGTCCATTTCATACTTTCATTGCTAGCTGAAATATAAATATTAGAAGACAAATTCATTCTGGTGTAAATCCGTTACACCAGGTATGAATTTGTCTCAAATTTAAAATGAAATTTGGCTTAAAAAATTAGTAACATATGAATTGACACTAGCCTAGCAATACTTCATTAACAAAATACTTGTCAACATTTATTCTAGTATGGATTTGGGGGATCCGTTCAAGGAAAAGAGGAAATGGATCGTCTAGATATGTGGTGTAGTCTTATGAGTGGATCACAGCACCTCAACTCCATTAAGTTTGGAGGGCTCATTTTATACCAGCACAGGCTGCTATCTACTAGCTGTTGTCTGTGGGATCTCTTAGGACAAAGACCACAACCCCCTGTCAACATTTGTATGGTCTTTGGCACCACTTGATCAGTGAACTTCAAAAATTTTCTTTCTTCCGGGAAGAGAGAGATCTCCCATTACAGAGATTCTGCACTTGCTTCTCAGGAGTCCAACAGAGTAATCCAAATTATGGTTACAATTCGAGTATTAAGAGGGAGGAAAAATATATGGAAAAAGTATAGGGTGAAATTCTGTCCCTTTTGAAGCTAATGGTAAAATTCCCATTGACTTCAGTGCAGTCAGGATTTCACCCATAACCTCTACATGTTCTCATTCAGTTGAAGACTTTGCAAAGCCTCACTGCAGCAGGGTAGGATAATTATGAAGAGTACAGGTTGGTAGCATTTAGTTATTATATGTCAGAGTTTGTTTTTTCTGAATGCCAGTTCCAACGCTGGGAAGAAAAACCCAAAGTTACTGTACATGCTGCACCATACTGAAGAATTTATTCTTATCTTACATTATAAAACTTTTTGCACCAGAGGGTACTTTTTTGTTATACATTCACACAATGCCTAGTACAGTGGGGTTCTGATCCCTGACTGGGGCCCCATAATACAAACATTTTGTAACAATAATCTTGACTGCTATTTCTGATCACTTTTTAAATACATATTTGACTGTGAAATCCGGATCAAGCAAAAAAGTTTCAAATACTGGAGAAATTTTCCTAATGTAATTAAAACAGTACTGGTAATTTGCTGATTAATTATTACACTTAGAAATGTTGCAATGCATGAAACACATTGTTTTATTAACATTTTTCATGAAAAAATCAAGCATTTAATAATATATGACAGGACAGAAATAATCCATTCTCAAGGTTTCTCTTCTCTTCCTAGCTGACAGAGTACATGTCTCGTATAAACATAGAGTATTCTATGTACTTCAATGGCCAGTGCATCTTGTAGTATGTAAATAATGAGTGGGGAATATCTTGGGCTAGATTGTCAGCTGGCAAATGTTGGCATAGCTCATTAACTTTCAACTTTACTTCAGCTGAGAATCTATTTATCTTCAGCTGATGTGTCTTTTACCAACTAAGCACCAGTTGAGAAACTGTTTTTCTTCAGAAACTCTTGGTGATCTTTTCCATTCTATGGATCTTTAACTAACTTTACCACTGACGATGTTTGAAAGTATCATTCAGTTTCCATTTCAGAAAAGTAGCCGTGTTAGTCTGGATCTGTAGAAGCGACAAAGGGTCCTGCGGCACCTTATAGACTAACAGAGGTATTGGAGCATAAGCTTTCGTGGGTGAATTGCTTGTGAAGAAGTGGGTATTCACCCACAAAAGCTTATGCTCCAATACCTCTGTTAGTCTATAAGGTGCCACAGGACCCTTTGTCGCTATTTCAGAAAAGACTTTCAAAACCACCTCATATGCTTTTCATATACTTTACCCTAGCTAAGGCAGTGGTTCTTAACCAGTGGCATGCATACCCCTGGGGGTATGCAGAGGTCTTCCAGGGGGTACAGCAACTTATCTAGATATTTGCCTAGTTTTACAACAGGCTACATTAAAAGCACTATCGAAGTCCGTACAAACTAAAATTTTTGACTTCTTTAGACTGCTCTATATACTACACACTGAAATATAAGTACAATATTTATATTCCATTCGATTTATTTTATATCGTAAAAATGAGAAAGTGTGCAATTTCAGTAACAGCGTGCTGTGACACTTTTGCCTTTTTGTCTGATTTTTGAAAGCAAGTAATTTTCAAGTGAGATGTAACTTGGGGTACGCAAGACAAATCAGACTCCTGAAAGGGGTAAAGTAGTCTGGAAAGGTTGAGAACAACTGATCTACGGCCCCTCCACAGGGGTAAAATATTTTAAGAAGAAAATGAGGCACAGACAAACCAGTTAAGATAAAATAAAAACCATTAATTAACCCAAAGTTTAAACCTTTCTGAAGTTTGAAAAGGTTTGATTGAAATTAATTGGATGACCTGTTTGCATGCCTCTGCATTGCCTGGTTTGTTAGAGCCAGAATATGAAAGTACCATAAAAGAACCTTAACTACAGGGCATTTCTGAATTGGAAATTACAAGAACATAGACTCATAGACTTTAAGGCCACAAGGGACCATCATGATCATACAGTCTGACCTCCTGCACATTGTAGGCCACAGAACCTTACCCGCCCACTCCTGGAGTACATGTTCTCTTGCTGGATTTCCAGTGCATTTTTCATTCTCATTTCTAGTTCAAAGTGGTTCAGTCACATAGACAAGTTTCAGATAAGCACAAAGCTTTTGGATACCTATCTAACCAAACCTTTTGAAACTCAACTATCATTATCCAGAACCCGCTACAATGACTGCAACAGGGAGTGGGCAGTGACTATTAGATCCCCGTTAATCATCATAGGGCAGTTCAAAGGAATGTCAGCCAGTTTGTCAATCTAATGTATAGTAAATGTAAATTAGCAATTTCTGCATTACCAAATGCCAGAAAGGGGATATTCCTTAGAGCAGAAAATATTTGTGGGGAAAAATACTGAGGTAGAGTCATTTGATCATTGAATCATAAAGTAATAAGACATTTCCTGACTCCTGGGCAACAGTGAGAAAACTCTGCTGAAGTGCAGTTTTGTTCACAGTGGAAACTTGTTGATTTTAGATTAAAACCCAGCAGAGTAGATCTACATGCCAGCAAAATGGTTTCTGCCAGCTGTCCAGGAAATTACAATAGCATGAAGAAATCCCAACTGAGAAAGAGATGGGGCAATTCTTGCTCCATTAACAGAGGGAGAATGAGAAAAGGGAAGAGATACTGTCCTTCTCTAGTGCTAATCTCAGCATCTTTTATTGCTCTCCGTTGCTCACTGGAAGATCAATAGAGCAATATCGGTATCACCTTTGGATGCACTCATTCTACTGTACAGTCTGAGGTAGGCTGTAAAGAAAGAGTGAATATAAAATAAAAGAGACCAGGAGAGATTAAATACAAAGAGAAATAGGATAAAAGCACAAACATATAAAGGTTACCAATTTAACACTATAAACTGATTTAAAAATCACACTGCCAGCCTATTGACATTTCTGAATATCTTTATTCAATTATCTAATAAAATAAATACCATGTAAGCACCAGCACATGATAGCAATTAGGACACAATCATCAACCTCATTTAATGAGTGCATCAGAATGTTTTCATAGTCTCAAAAGCTACTTGACAAAACCTTACATTATTATATACTCAGGACAGAAAGCAATCAGACTCATTCTTTTATATCCAATGTAAAATTAATTATATGCTCAGTCCTTTATCTCCCAGAGACTCCCCGATGAAGCAGTTTTAAAGGTGGCAATACGGCAAGGAAAATTTTGCTACCTACGGTGGTTACATAAGCATCTCAAGGAAAATCCATTTCTATTTCAATGAAAACTCAGACATTCTGGAAACCATATGTCAAATAAGCTGCAATCATCTACTTAATGCAGAACTGGGTTTTAAGGAAACAAATATTAACAAATACAGCAAATTAAACCTCAGTGTCCCAGACTTAATTATGTAGTCACCTAATTAACATTGCTTAACTAATTAATTAAGATTGGTACACACGCATTTTCCCTCTCTCCTTCTTTCACTTTGTAGGAGCTATTATTTGTATGTGTATGGGCTGTTAATTATGAGTCATTTGTTTGAGTCCTTATCAAGGATACGTAAGTTATTGGTATAATAAGTACTTCAAAATCTGTTCTTTTTTTAAATGAAGATTTCTAAACTTCTCCACAGTTATGGTTTGTCTATTTTCGAAAGCTATAATCTGTTCACAATAATTTATAGAAGAGGATGGGGTAGGAGGGAAAGAGAGGGAGTCCTAAAACCCAGTGGGCCTTTTGTCAGGGATGAATTTGATGAGTTAAACTTACAAGACTTCCCACTCAATTTTTCCATAAAGGGTGTAGCGTTTTCAGATGCACAGACCCTATTCGTTCTAGGAAACTGTTAGTGTAAAGCAGGGATCGGCAACCTTTGGCCACGTGCCAAAGGTTGCCAATCCCTGCTTTACACTAACAGTTTCCTGGAACAAATAAGTGGCTCTCAACACTCAGTTGAAGGGGACAAATAAGCAGGCTGGTAGCAGGGCCTGAGTGAGGGAAGAGATCAGAGTCTTAAGGGCCTAACTGGCTCCTGCTACTTCAGCTGACTGCCTGTTCTCCTCAAGTGGGTTCAGGGAATCAGCAGGAAACAGGAAACTCCCTGAGAAGCTGGTATTAATGAGTCCAGGCTCCTGAGGATACTAGAGAGGTACATAAGAGGCTCCTTCTACTCTCTCTCCCTGCAGCTCCTGCTGCTTTCTGTTATTCCCTCTCACCTCTTCTACTGCCTGCCTGTTATGTCTCTTGTGTCCTCCTTCCTCCGGCACAGCACTCCACCATCTCTGTGCATCTAGAGCAGAGAAAATACATATGCACCAGCAGCAGACACAATTTTCTACATTCTGGGTCCTAGTGGCGCCCCCCACAGAGTCTGGCACGTGAGGAGGCCGCCTCAGTTCGCCTCATGGTAAGGCCAGTGCTGTGTGAGTGTGGTAGTGAGTCCTTGGCAAGCTGGACAGAAGCCCTGTCTTGTGATGCAGCTGTTAGAGATGGGGCAGAACTCTCTTCAGCATGGTTACAGAAAGTGTGGTTAAAACTGGCTACATTGTTTTAACCATTTGAGTGTAGCCCTTTGGGCATAAAAGAAATGAAGATCACATGGTTTGTGATTTGGATTAGTGTTGGAAATCAGATGCCACAGTGATGTGGCTCATTTGGTCAGACTTTCCAGCAAGTTCCTTCTTGAACTACTAGTGCTCACCCATTGAGGCCTAGACAAAATGCCAGCACTTCATAGGCCGCACAGACACTTAGGCAGTGTCTGAGTAAATAAGCGGTGAGTACGATTGTGAGGAACATTTGCAAAGAAATTCAAACCTAGTCAAATTAAGCCTTTGATTTCATCTGTGAACCTCTGCCCTTACTTGTAAAAGTTTGCAAAACATGGGCTATGGTTGTTTGTACTGTTGAGAAACTGATAAACTTCCTTTCCTTCAGCAGACTTTACTCACCCCTCTCCTGTCAGTCATTTCATTTCCCCAAGAAGGCAGTGCACCTAGAGATTGGATCTTCTGCATTCAAACGGTGATGAAACTAGTTGTCGTGGTGGAATACTGGGAGAGTAGTCATAGGTGCCAGGAGGGCCAGTAGTTTTTTACAGCATCATCACCAAATAAGATTAGGGGAGAGCTAGTGAAAAAAGTTGAACTGGCCTTAGGAACAGCTCTGCTGCCCATGCCAGGGGTCAAAGGTCTTTATTTTTCCTTGCCGTCCATCAGTTTATTGGCTGGTCAATATTTTTAGCCACTGATGCACTAGCCAGAGGTTTTCTCTTCAAAAGCATATGAAGAGCTCCCTTTGGTGTAACAGGACTTTGCTGAGGACTTTGAATTTGTCATGCAACCCCAGAGTTCACAGCAGCATTTGTACTCTCCCAGGCAGAAGAGTCCCACCCTTGAATGGGTGACTGCTGCTCTTATAGATTAGGGTGCATCATCTCTTTACCTAGCCAAGTGGGGCTTTGAAAGAGGGAAACAGCTTCATAATTGGGGAAATTCTGGAAAATTCTGGAGGCTTCCCCCATTAACACACAAATCTACTTACTCATCATGAGTAAAATGCACGGCATGTGCCCAGCATATAAAGTGCACTCTGTTCACCTGCTAGCCTAGACAATTCACTCAGTAACTGAAACAATTAAGATTACATCAGGTACTGTCACTCACAAAAGAAACAGCTTGACTTCTTATCCCTGTTCAGTTGTCTTTGATGCTGTATAGAGAATATTGGTATGATTCATTCATAACCGGTTTATTTTGTTAGATTTCAGCCTCTCTTCCTTTTAGCATAAAAATAACATCCATGATAAACTGTTATAGCTGAGCTGATGAGGACCCAAATCTTAAACTGCTTGATACACTGATACTGTCACTTCATTGTTCCAAACTTCCCCCAAGTTCAACTCCTCCTGGGACACCAACTGACTTTTCCTCTGCTACTTGTCACAAACCAAAAAGTAAGCTAAGAGGATTTTTTATGTGTTTAACTAGAAAACATATATAATTTAACTAAGGCAGTGCTGATGTTGATCACAAGAAAACTTAGAATTACTACACTAGCAAAATAGGAATCCCACCCAACAGAAAAACAGGCTTCTCCTCTGTACAATGTATTACAGTTCTTCACTGCTCATGACTTTCAGGGAATTCCATGATTATGTCAAAACCTTACCCACTCTCTCATTTGACTTGCCATAATAATAATATTTTTTAGAACTTAAATGGCATTTTACATCTTCAAAGCACTGTACAAGCATTAACTAATTTCCCATATTTAAATCTGAGACTGCTGCATGATTATAAAATGATAAATACTGTACGCTTGAGAATACGTCACAGATAAACCTTTTCAAATGTATAGTTTTATACCCTAGTTTGATTTAGTTAGATTTTTAGTCCTTTCTTGGTTGTATGCTGTCAGGTAATAAGGAAGTACGGTGTTTATCAAACTTCTATACCAGTTCTTTAATCTCTTTCCCTTTTTTTAGGTGGACTCACGTTTGTGCTCCCAGCCGTGTGTGCTGTTTATGAGTACCAGGAGAAAATTAAAGCAGCTGCAGCTCTTTCAACTACAGTTATCTGGCTTTGTACGTTTTTCTTAGTCACCTTTTCTGAACCTGTAGTTTGTGTTTTGTTGTTCCCTTGAGATAAAGCAAAATGCAAACCCTCTACTGTTTTCTCTGTACCAGATGTAGTACATATTGGGAAGTGTGTATCTCTAAGAGGCCTCCGGAGCAAGGAACGGTGAAATGCTTTTTGCATGGTTAATAGAAAATAAGCCACAAACACAGCAGAGTTCAGATAAACATTCGAATATTTCTTTATTACATTCAATAGTTTCTTTATTACTGTTCTTTGCAGGGGAAGTTGAAAGCAATTCTATGTGGTCTCTGTTCTGACTTTTGTATTGAGAAAACATTGTGAGAATTATTTGACGCACATACACACACACACAAAAGCAAGAAACAGAATTTGCTTATTTCCCAAAGCATGGTTTTTTTCATGAATGTTTAGTTTTGGGTGGAAAATGTTCGCATCAGTGAAAACTTGGGCTCCAAGGTTTTTGCACTATATGATCACCTGGATCACCTGGATTGATCGGACTTCAGCTGTCGTTAAGACGGCACCGATCACAACACGTCTGCCATTCTTCTCGCACTCTTGCCTTTCTTCTCCACGTTCGTCCGAAACGTTTAACGATGTCATCTTCCCATCTTCTTGGAGGCCGACCGGGGGGTCTTTTCTGTTCTCGCGGGTACCACTCAGCAATGATTGCGGTCCACCTGTTATCCGTGAGCCGTGCTGTGTGGCCCACCCTTCGCATCTTGTTATGTCTGCTTTCCACGACAATATCTTTCACACCGCTGCGTTCTCTGATTATTTCATTTGGTATACGATCCAGAAGGGAGATTCCCAACATAGCTCGTTCCATTGCCCTTTCAGCTACCAACAGCCGTTGCTCTTCTCTCTTCGTCAGTGCCCACGTTTCACTGCCATACAGCATGGCTGGCAGCACTGATGAATTGAAAATATTTTTACGTGTGGTCTTGTCAATTTTTCCTTTGAGGACGTCCTTGATGGAATTAAATGCACACCATCCTGCCTGAATCCTTAGCGAGAGTTCTCCGTTCAGGTCTTGGTGCATATTAACTTCTTGGCCCAAATATATGTACTGTTCCACTTCTTCGATGTCTTCTCCTGTTACCGTTATTCGGGCTTTTTGTAAGATGTCTGATCGCATATATTTCATTTTGCAGTGGTTCATTTTCAGGCTGACCTGACTACTTTTCTTGTCGAGTCTTCGTAGCATGCTCTGCAGTTGGTTGGTGCTTTCGGCAATTAGTACAATGTCGTCTGCAAATCTGAGATGAGATAATCTCTCTCCATTTATGTTGACACCACTCCTCCAATTGATCTTGCTCATAACCATTTCGAGGCAGGCGGTGAATAGTTTCGGTGAAATTGTATCTCCGTGCTTTACGCCTTTCTCGATTGGGATGCGGAGGGGAGTTTCAAGGAGAGTAATGTCTGTTGTACATCCAGTATTCGCTTCCTTCAACAAACTAATGTACTGCGTGTTAATGCCCTGCTCTGCGAGCGCCTTTAATATTGCGTTAAACTCAACGCTATCGAAGGCCTTTTCATAGTCGACAAAAGCAATGCACAGTGGGAGTTTGTATTCCCTTGCTCTTTCTAGGAGCTGGCTAAGGGTAAATATATGGTCGATTGTACTGAAATTTCTTTGAAACCCTGCCTGCTCTCTCGGCTGTTGTTCATCCAGACTCTGCGAAAGTCGATTCGTTATCACCTTTGTGAAGAGCTTGTAGATGTGAGAGAGCAGGCATATAGGGCGGTAGTTCTTAAGATTTTCTCGATCACCCTTCTTGTGCAGCAAGATGGTATTTGACTCCTTCCAGCTTGATGGTATTTTTCCTTCTTCAAGATATCGACTGAATCTTAAAGCGAGAGCCTTCCAAAGTTTTTCGCCTCCTGCATAAATCATTTCTGACATTATTCCATCTTTGCCTGGAGCTTTTCACTATATGATGTCTCTGAAAATGTTGAGGCCACTTCAAAGTGTATCTTACATGTTGAGCACCGAGCTGGGTTGGACTATTGTAGGAAGCCACACAATATTCCTTTTTGTTTTCTGAACCGCTGAGCCTACCCCCTGTACTCAGGAAGGGTCTACACATTTCCCCAGCATATATGGGGGCAAGTGAGCCACAGAGATGGCGGACAATCCTAAAAACTTCCAGGAGAGAAGTGGAACTCCCCTTTGCCAAAGGCATCTGATAAAGAATGATAGACCAGTAGGCCTACTTCTGTTGTTCACGCCCAACTCCCAAGAAGACAACATAAGTTAATGGCAGAAGGAGGGTCTAGTCAAAAGCCTGATGTGGGAAGGGGGATTGTGAGAGAATAAAAGGCTCACAGACCAACCTCGACAACTACAAAGGTTCAGATAAAGCAGCCAGACCCTTGAAGTTGCCCTATTGTTGTCTTTACATGATTTTTTTCCAAAATTGAGGCTATTCTACTGTGTGCTTTAACATATACCTCTGCAATAAGTAGAGAACAAATAGACAAAGTTGAGCGATATGTCTATTTGGGCCAAGAAATTAACATGCGCCATGACCAGGAAGGCAAACTCTCACAAAGAAAGAAAGCTGGTTGGTGTACATTCACTTCTATCAAGGATGTCCTCCACGGAAAAATCAACAAGGCAACACACGCAAACCTTTTCAACTCAACAGTACTGCCAGAAGTGTTGTACGGCAGCAAAACATGGGCACTGATGAAGATAGAAGAGCAACAATTATCTGCCATGGAGAGGGTAATGGGAAGAAGAATTCTGGGGATTTCAATCTGCGACCGAGTCCCCAATGAAATGATCACACAGCAGAGTGGAGTGCAGGATTTTTTTGTTGAAAGCAGGTACAGAAATGTGTGATGGGCCAGGTATATAGATAGGCTCACTAACAATTGATGGACTGCAGCTGTCACCAAGTGGTACCCAAGGGAACTGAAATGACCACTCGGCCGACCTCCAATAAGATGGGAAGATTTTATTGTGAAAAGGCATGGCTGCACATGGCGAAGGAAGGCATGGAAGACATGTTGTGATCAGCGCAATCTATATGAGGGCTGAAGGACCAATCAGTCAAGGTGATCAAGGTGATGAGCACTTCAGGGCAAGATCTGTCTCTTTGTTTGTTTTTGTACAATGCTTAGCACAATAGGGATGTGATCCATGAGTGGGGCTCTGTAGTGAGGCAGAGTGACCTCCCTCCAGACCTGAGAGGGAAGTATCATTACATTCCCCGCAGTGAGGGGAAGCCAAACTGCACCCCCCTCACAGGAAGTGCAGGAGTGGGACAGAAAGTACAAAAGAAGAGCCCTATAGGTCAATCAAGGCTGGACTAGGGAAGGAGGTGGATGTATCTTTTAGAGAGCTGAGCCCTCTGTGGAAATCTGGACTAGAGGCCAAGCCAACCAGGGCCCTACAAACTCAGGAGACAGAAGGCCCCGAGGAGTTGCTGGAGGGGACACCACCTGACTGTGAAGCAGTGAGACAAAGTCAGGTGCTGATGGGGCAATGCCAGCAGTGCCCAGGGGATCCAAACTTCAGTCTGGCTTTGCTGCGGGAACGTGAGGCAGCAAGCTTGTGTTTCCCTTTTGACAGGACTGCCCACCACTACCAGGGACCTAGGCTGGGACCCACTGAAGTAGGGTGGACCCTGGTCCCCCTGCCCCACCTCACAGTTGGGGATGGCCACCGATACACCTTTGGCCAGACAGCCTGGATCAGACTGTTGCTAGTGCTCCATCCAGGAGACTGAGAGCTATAGGCTGCTTTGTTTGCTCTGTCCCACCCAGAGGGCCAGAGCCCCAACGATTGTTGTCTGTGGAAGTTAGGCAGAGTGGCCTCCCTCTGGACCCAAGAGAGAGGGACCATTACAGGCGCTTAGGCAATATAAATATTAACAATAGTAAAATACCACATTATTTTGATTTAGATGAGCTAAGATAATGTAAAATATTCTGTTTCTACAGGCCATGAATCCAAAGCTGAAAACAAATCCCAGAATTGTGCATTGTGTTGCCTAAGGCTTGCAAAACCAAAACATAAGTGGGAATTTGCCAAAATCAAAATTGGACCTTGCCATATCCAATTACTAGCATATATAGCTAAAGAGACGTATTATGCTGCTTCGCTATACACCAATGGCATTGTTAATCATCTGTGTGGGACTGTCCCGATTTTTCTTTTTGGCTGCTGCTACTTTAGTTTTATGCATGAATCGTCTGTCATTAAAACTCACTTTGAATACTGGTGAAGTATGTCACATTTTGCTATAGTTGACTGTTCACCTTCATCTTTAAAATGGCAGAAGGGGGGCCATATGATGAGGTTTTTACATCAAACATTTGAATTACTTGTCCTCTATACATGAATCCTGTCTCTGGCAATTTTGTCAGTCTAAATTTCAAGTATCATCTCTGTGCTGATAACTCATAAATCTCTCTCTTTCTCCACAAGTGAACAATCTCCTTCCATCTAATCCCACATCTAAGTGTATCTCTCTGTCATATCCTCTTAGAAAGAAATCTTTGAGCAAGTGTTCTTCATTTTTTCAATAGATTATAATGTCAACACACAGTCAACCTGTGGAACTCGTTGCCAGGGGATGTTGTGAAGGCCAAAACTATAACTGGGTTAAAAAAATAATTAGATAAATTCATGGAGGATAGGTCCATCAATGGCTATTAGTAAAGATGCTTTGGATGTCCCTAAGCCTCTGCTTTAGAAGCTGGGACTGGACGACAGGGGATGGATTACTCAATAAATTGCCCTGTTCTCTTCATTTCCACTGAAGCATCTGGCATGGGCCACTGTGAGAAGACAGGATACTAGGCTAAATGGACCATTGTTCTGATGCAGTATGGCTGTTTTTATGTTCTTAAGGTCAGAAGACACCACT
The DNA here is from genome assembly GCA_033296515.1 of Macrochelys suwanniensis. Lineage (NCBI taxonomy): Eukaryota > Metazoa > Chordata > Testudines > Chelydridae > Macrochelys > Macrochelys suwanniensis. The sequence continues at coordinate 104,062,667 of CM065775.1, forward strand.
ATGATCAACTAGTCATAACTCATGTATACCACAGGCCATAGGACTGCCCTGAACTAATTTTTATGTGAACTAGAGCATATTTAGAAAAGTCATCCAGTCTTGATTAAAAAATTTCCGGTAGTGAAGAGTCCCCACAACCCTTGGCAAGTTGTTATAATGATGTCACAGATCCACAGGATCAGTTCTATGGCCCCAGCTTTGGAACAGTCTTTGGGAGGAATGCTTCAGTATGCTAGACCCTCTAGGGGTCTCTCTTCTTCCAGGGTAAGCAACGTGGCTTCACCACCACCTTAGGCTGGACCTCTGATCCTTCAGAACCCTTCAGTAAGCTCTGTTCAGCAAGTGCCACGGAGAAAGACCCCTGAGGGAGACTTGTACAATCTCAGGGAGCAATGCACCTCCTCTGTCAGCATTTGAAGTGACAATCAGCCAGCACTGTAAAATGGAAGAGTTTATTAGTGAGTGGAACACAGCATAAAAAGTCCTTGAATAGCACAGAGAAAAGATAGCTACAGCACAGTCCATTCTGGGACGCCAGAGCCCAGCCAAGCTGTAGTAAACTCTCTTTGTTCATGCCCTGTCTCCCCATCTGTCTGATGTCCTTTGTCCCACTTCAGGTTAACCCCCAGAAGCCCTCAACAGCCAATTCTGAAACAACCCCAGTACCTTCCCAGTCCTCTCTTCCCCAGCTGGGCAACTGCTTGGCTGCTTGGCTTCCTGAGGAGAGCTGGGACAGCCATGGTAATTGGTTGCTAAGTGTAAGCGGGGGAATAGTCCCGCTCTTGTGGGGAACTTTCCTCGTCTCTGCACTACCCCGGTGAAATGGGCTAGCGGAAGGATCTGAGTCCTCGCTCCCACCTCCTTTACCCAGAGGCCTCCCTGCCCTCGAGGACTCCCCTTGCACTCTTCTGTCTGGCAGAGTCCTCGTAACCCCCAACAAGGCTGGGCCCAGGATTCCTGGGGGGCTCGACCCCCAACCTTGCTGTGGTCACCTAGGTCAGGGGGTAGGGTGTCCCCACTCCGGGGTACTCTCTCTGAACAGGATGCTTCCCTGACCCACTGATCACTGCATACAATTGAAAGCAAATGCAAATTATTTAATTAACAATTAATTTGTAACAGGAATAAGGAAAAATGGGAAAGGCTAATGAAAACACATCACCCCGCTCTGTGGCAGGGAACATCTCAACAGTGTCTCTGCAATGTCAGGGCAGTTCAGTCTGTTCCTGTGTAAGTCCCAGGCTCCTTCTCAGGCCCTGGCTGTGCTGCAGGGACGCTGTGGCTTGGACACTTGTTCTGGTGGTGGCCACACGCTCGCAGGCTCTGGGTGGCAGGACCCTTCTTCCCAGCGTCGCCCCCGCCCTGTCGGGGTTTAGATCCCCCTGCAAGTCTGGCCTGCAGGGCCCCTTGGCTGAGGCCTCTCCCTGCGCTGGGCCCACTGCCCAGGGTCCCCCTCGCTCTCCCCAGCTGCTCACCGCACCCGGCTCCGGACTGCTCCAGTTCCAGCTCCACCGCTCTGCCTCTGCACGGCTGTTGCTGCTCTGCCTCCAGCTCCCTGGGCTGCTGCCCTGGGCCCTCTGGCTCTGGCTGCTGCAGCTTCTCCCCCCCAGGGCAGGTCTGTCTCCCTAGACTGCAGCTCTGCTCCCAGTGTCTCTGGGCTGCACCTCTGCTCCCAGGGCAGGTCTGTCTCTGGGCTGCACCTCTGCTCCCAGGGCAGGTCTGTCTCTCTGGGCTGCTTTTCTGGCCCCTCCAGATCTGGCCCAGCTCAGCTCTGCCCTCTCCTCAGCTCGGCCCCACTCACTCTGACTCAGGCAACTTCAGCTCACACGGAGGACGGGATTCACCCTGACCTCCTGATTCGCCTGCCCGCCCTGTCAATCAGGCTGACCTGGAGCATTGGCCTCTCCCCATTGCCCCTGGGGACTGTCAGTCCCATCGACCCTTCCCCTTTTGGTACTGGGAGCTCTGAATGTTAGTAAGGGGACTGTTATCCCCTTACATAAGTATCAAAGTCGCAGTGATTGGGCTTGTCATTGTCTTCCCCACTGATTTGGAAGCTAAGATCTAAACAGTTAGAAACCATTCACACCTGTGTCTCTGAGCTTCTGCAGAGAGCAAAGAACCCTAGATAACCCTGCAGCACATAGGGAAGAATGAGGCATACATAGGCTTCATAAAATATTACAGAAAATTCATACTTTGTCACAAATGGTTAATTACTCACTGTTAAAAATGTACATCTAAGTTTGTCTGAATTTGTCTAGCTTAAATTCCCAACCATTGGATCTTATTATATCTTTGTCTGCTAGACTGAAGAGCTCCTATCAAAGGTCTGTTCCCATAGTAAAGCAATCGTTATTGTGTCAAATGTTTAAAGACATCAAAACACTGAATAAAAATTTGAAACGTGTTTATAGAGGTCAGTGAAATGAGGGCACTTAAATATCAAACTACTGAGCCAGTTAACACCTTTGTGAATGCTCAAATAGAAAGAACGGCATTTCTAAAAAAAATGAGATTCTATTTTAATAATTATGTGGCACTCCCTCTCCACAGAGATGTATATGAGATATTGTTCCCTCTTTTCTCTGTGGCTCTTTCTCCCTGATTTTCTGTTGGACTGTTCAGCTGTATTTGTGCCCACAGTAAAACTGATAGTGATAGAACTCCAGACAATGGAACCTTGAACAACACAAATTTCTCCTGTGGATTATCTGCATCTGATCTGTACGCAGAGCAAGGAAAATGTTGATTCTCCAAAAGCTAAGGTCTGAACAATTCAGCGCATTTGAGTGTGCAACATATGGCTTTTAAAAAAAATAATAGGAGGCATGTGCACACATAATGCTAAGTACTCGAATTCCAGTACGGCATGTGAGAAAGGGGAATTCTGGAGAGAGTTTATAAACCAGGATTTATGTTAAAGGCAAAAGTCAAATAACATCCACCTTCCCATGATATATCGGGCACCAGTAACTGTTCTGACAGCTAGGATAGAATGAATACAAGGACTTGTCCAGGCCCTAGCCACACCCTCACCCTGATGTTGGAGTAATTTGTGGCATAGGCACTGCCATAGGCGCCGACTCCGTGGGTGCTCCGGTGCTGGAGCACCCACGGGGAAAAATTGGTGGGTGCTCAGCACCCACCGGTAGCTCCCCGCCAGCCCCGGGGCCCGCGCCCAGCTCACCTCACCACCGGGAGACGTTCCGGGGCCCCGCCCCTGACACCGGGCGACGTTGCATTGGCGTCGGGGGCGGGGCCCCGCAACGTCACCCGGCGTCGGGGGCGGGTCCCGGCGTCAGGGGCGGGGCCCCGCCACATCGCCCGACGCCGGGCGTCAGCCCCCACCGGTGCCGCCGGAAGTTGGTGCCTGTGGGCACTGCTACAGAGGTTTGGAGTATTTTGGCTTTGTTGTTTTGCCAGAGGATTTCCTTATGAAAGGACTCTCTGCTACTTACACAGTTCTGTCAAAGCAACCAAAGGTCTCTATCTGACCTCTCAGTCCTCAATCCTCAAAGGAAACTTGTACAACACTTTCGAAAGACAAGCCTGGGAGCTTAAATTCATGACTTTGCTAGACCCTAAAAATCATAGATTGAATACAGACAGTTAAACCCTTCCACACCCAGGGCCGGCGCTATCACTAGGTGAACCTAGGCGGTTGCCTAGGGTGCCAGGATTTGGGGGGCAGCGGGCAGCTGCCTCCCGGCTCCACGCTCAGATGCTGCGGCCCACAGGTGTGGGGGGGCTGAACTCCCGTGGCGGGGGGCGGGGGCTGGCTGTGGGGGGGGGGGGGGCGGCGTTAGCTGGGGGTGGCGCAGGGCTGGTGCAAAGACGTTTTGCCTAGGGCGCGAAACTTCCTTGCACCAGCCCTGTCCACACCCTAGCTTGTGCTAAACAATCTGTTCGACCTTGTACTCCGAGTGTCCCAGCTAAACACGGTTCCCAGACCTGAAGAAGAGCTCTGTGAAAGCTTGTCTCTCTTACCCACAGAAGTTGGCCTAATAAAAGATATTACCTCCCCCACCTTGTCTCTCTCCATTCCTGGATCCTTTACCAGGATCTCTTCTTCCTCTTCCTCACCCTTCACAATGCTTCCTTACTCCACATTTATCAGGTGGGGAACTGATCCAATGCTGCCTGACTTGGCAGCTGGTTCCAGGCTGAGCACTAGCTCCTTCCTTCTGTCTCCCCTCTGATACTGAGAATGCAGGGAGAGACAGCAATGACCTGTCTTGCAGCACTGACAGCAAAGGAAAGGAGACCAGAGGAACTGTTGGTTCTCAGGTGTGATGTAACAGCACTGCTGGTGATAGCTGTAGCCCTGGCATTGTTGGGCCACCCAGCAGTGCAGGGATCAGACATATGTCCCTTACGGTTTGAAGTCTGGTGCTTGGTATGGATTAGATGTTGTCAGAGTAAAGAAGACAGTTTAGCTGTATCATGCTGTTGCTCTATTCTAATTACATTCTCAAGTAATCTTCCTCCTGATTGCCCTTTTCCTTTTCCCTGCTTGTACACTACTGCTCCAGTCTCCTTGTACGGGACATGACATCCAGGTTTTCTGCAGGTTCACACACAAATGCCAGCAGCAACAGCAATTTTACCTGGCACCATTTGCAAAAGGACCAAATTGGCCTCTAGTAAATCAAAATGCAGAACATTATGAACACGTTCCCAGAAGAAATATGAGAAAAGTTTGCATTTAATAAAAGTGTTTAGGAAATATTTGGTCTCCTCCTCCTCCACCAAATGGTTTATTTAACCCTATTAGCATTTTGAAATAAAATATTTGTTACTGTTATGATCTCAGACCAAAGAGGGTAGAATGGGGGTCCTGAGCAGATATTATACTATGAGGTGGTAAAACACTAACACAGTGGTAATCTCTGCCTCACCGGGTTTTTCCACACTGCTGTGAATACATATCCAATGTATCCTGCATATACTCAGGCTATATCTATACTACAGACCTTACAGTGGCACGGCTGTACCGTTGCAGCTGCATTGCTATAAAGTCTCCCATGTAGCAGCTCTATGCCAGTGGGAGAGAGCTCTCCATCAGCATAATTAAGCCACCCCCTACAAGCAGCAGTAGCTATGTCAGTGGAAGATCAACTCCTGCAGATATAGCGCTGCCCACATCAGCACTTGTCAGTGAAACTTATTGTCGGTCAGGGTGTGTGTTTTTTTCACAACCTTGGCTGACAAAAGTTTTTACTGACAAAAGTGCTAGTGTAGACATAGCCTCATTAGGATGACCTGCAAATTCCTACATAACTCACTCATGGCTTCACCGCTCCTGGGTAACATGTCCATCTCAAATTCATGCTGATAAAGCCTTGGTATCATGCCATAGCATCACACATTGTAATCTCTTTTCAGGACACCCTTTAACTAAAGGGGACTCTCTTAAAATAGACTATTTGAAATTGCCTTTGAGAACAACATCAAGGCACAGTGACACCAACAGTTTTTTAATATACAAGATTTAAATCACCAGAAAATTTGTCCACGTTAGAGCTTTCTTATCATCAGGCAGTTCCAATGGGAACCTTTGAAATCCAGATTCTGTGCCACCAATTGTTTGGTGTTATTTTAAGTTACTTGACTGAAAGTTGCACAGTTCACTTCAATACTTTGCATATAATAAGATTGAAAGATAAATTAATTAAGCACAGTTCCCGAGATGTACATTAATCAGTTCTAAGTGGTATCACTTAGCTTTGTGACTCACTCTGAAAGATTTATTGGCCAGTACAAAGGGTCTTATAGTTTCCTTGGGTTTTTCCTCTTTCCCTGTTTTTAAATCATTCCTTCCCATTATTCAACAGCTAAACTATGGCGGCCCTAGCCCAGCTGCCTAAATGGCAAGAGATGACAGGAAGCCTCTCTTTCCCTGCTAAGTCTCCTGTGCAGCAGTCAACCACAATGTACCTGCATGAGCAACTTGAGTTGATCCTGGGCTTGATTCTGTTCCCAGCAGCACAGAATGGTCCAGAGATGGGCTGTGTAGCAGGAGTGTGTGTGATTGGGGGTGGGTGGGGATGGTCAAACCCTTTCCTTCCATCCCTCCCTGTCAGAACACCAGAGCACACTTGGAGGGCTGCACTGTGGGAAGTGCATATTGCACTTTTTCTCCCATTTTGACTTGCATTCCTTTCTCCCTTGTTATGATGTTAAATATCTGGTCAGTATTAACCTTTTTAGTGAAGACTGAAGCAAAATAGGCATTACACACCTCAGCCTCTTTAATGTTGTCTGTTATTAGCTCTCCTTCCCTGCTAAACTGAGGACCTGCACTTTGCTTCATTTTCTTTTTACTACGAATGTATTTAAAGAACCTCTTTTTATTGCCCTTTATGTCCGTTGCTAGGTGTAACTCATTTCATGCCTTGGCCTTTCCAATTTTGTCCCTATCCACTTGTGCTCATAGACTTTAAGGTCAGAAGGGACCATCAGGATAATCTGGTCTGACCTCCTGCACATTGCAGGCCACAGAACCTAAGCCCACCCACTCCTGTAATAGACCCCTAATCTCTGGTTGAGTTACTGAAGTCCTCAAATCATGGTTTAAAGACATTAATTTACAGAGAATTCACCATTTACACTAGTTTAAACCTGCAAGTGACCCATGCCCCATGCTGCAGAGGAAGGCGAACCCTTTCCCACCAAGGGTCTCTGCCAATCTGACCTGGGGGGAAATTCCTTCCGGACCCCAAATATGGTGATCAGTTAGATCCTGAGCATGTGGGCAAGACCCACCATGCAGTTACTCGGGAAAGAATTCTCTGTAGTAAATCAGAGCCCTCCCCCCGCACACACAGACTTCTAGTGTGTCGTCTCCAGCCGTTGGGGATTTTTGTTACTGGCAGTTGCCAATGAGCCTCATGCCAAGTAGACAGTCCCATCATACCATCCCCTCCATAAACTTATCAAGCTCAGTCTTGAAGCCAGTTAGGTTTTTTGCCCCCAATACTCCCTTTGGAAGGCTGTTCCAGAACTTCACTCCTCGGATGATTAGAAACCTTCATCTAATTTCAAGCCTAAACTTGTGGATGGCCAGTTTATATCCATCTGGTCTTGTGTCCACATTGGCATTTAACTTAAATAATCCTTCTCCCTCCCTGGTATTTATCCTCTGATATATTTATAGAGAGCCATCACATCTTCCCTCAGCCTTCTTTTGGTTAAGCTAAACAAGCCAAACTCTCATAGTCTCCTCTTGTAAGGTAGGTTTTCTATTTCTCGGATCATCCTCATAGCCCTTTTCTGCACCTGTTCCAGTCTGAATTCATCTTTCTTAAACATGGGAGACCAAAATTGCTCACAGTATTCCATATGAGGTCGCACCAGTGCCTTGTATAATGGTACTAACACTTCTCTGTCTCTACTGGAAATACCTGACCTGATGCATCCTAGGACTGCATTAGTCTTTTTCACGGTAGCATTACATTGACAGCTCATGGACATCCTATTATCAGCCAATACATCCAGCTCTTTCTACTCCTCTGTCGCATTAAATCCCCAGTTTATAGCAAAAATTCTTGTTGTTAGTCCCTAAATGCATGATATTGTATTTTGCACTATTAAATTTCATCCCATTTCTATTACTCCAGTTTACCAGGTCATCCAGATCTTGTATGATATTCCAGTCCTCCTCTGTATTGGCAATACTTCCCAGCTTTGTCATCTGCAAATTTTATTAGCACACTCTCACTTTTTTTGCCAAGGTCAGTAATAAAAATGTTAAATAAGATTGGTTCCTAAGACTGATCCCTGAGGAACTCCACTAGTAGCCTCCCTCTAGCCTGACAGTTCAATTTTCAGTGTGTCCCATTGTAGTCTCTCCTTGAACCTGTTCCTTATCCACCTTTCAATTCGCATATTAATCTCCATCTTCTCCAATTTAACTAATAGTATCCTATGTGAAACTGTATCAAATGCCTTACTGACATCTAGGTAGATTAGATCTACTGCATTTCCTTTGTCTAAAAAAATACGTTATCTTCTCAAAGAAGGAGATTACTTTGGTCTGGCTCAATCTACATTTTGTAAAACCATGATGTATTTTATCACCTCTAAGTCCTTAACTACTTTTTCTTTCAAAAGTTGCTCCAAGACTTTGCATACAATTAAGGTCGAACTAACTGGCCTGTAGTTTCCTGGATCACTTTCCCCCCCCTTTCTTAAAAATAGGAACTGTATTAGCAATTTTATAGTCATATGGTACAACTCCAAGTTTACAGATTCATTTTGTACTCCTCCTTGGTGATTTGTCCATGTTTCCACTTTTTGTAGGATTCCTTTTTAATTGTCAGGTCATTAAAGAGACATAATGGGGACACACTGTCCTCTTACTATTCTTCCTATGTTTCCTTCTTATCGGAATAGGCTGCAGTTGTGCCTTTAATACTGTCTCCTTGAGAAACTGCCAGCTCTCCTGAACTCCCTTTTCCCTTAGAAACCTCCCTAGGAACCATATCTACCCATTCTCTGAGTTTGTTAAAGTCTGTTTGTTTATTTTTTGAAGAAATGATCCACTAGCAGAGTAGTATTAGAATTAGTAGTACAGTAGTGGCTAAGGGCCTCAACCATACTCAGGGCACCATTTTGCTAGGCACTACACAAGTGTAGCGTAAGAGATAATTCCTTCCTCCCAGAGTATAGAATCTAAATAGATAAGACAGAGAATGGGTTGAGGGAAGGGATATAACACACGAGCAGAGTGAACAAAGTGAGGGACTGCAACTGTAATGCCAACAGACGCCGGTTGTCGGCTGGCAGGATCAAACCAGGAACTTTGGGAGCTTAGTGCATGAGCCTCTACTGCATGAGCTAAAAGCCAACTGGCTGTTAGCTAAGGCTGTAGAGCAGACTCATTTTGCTCTCCCTAAGTGATCTCGGTGCCACTAGATGAAACAGAACACCACACCCAGGAGGTGTGTGTGTTACACAATCATCATGTATGTTTCTTCTTTTAGGGATTTTGTTGGGAGGAGTCTAGGGTCTGGCCACTTTGTACCTGAGGGGCCCAATGAACATACACAATAGTATCTAATACCAAGTGCTGGATAATAAGCACAGTTACAAATTGTTACACAACAAAAGTGAAGATTCATTTTTTGCCATTACAATTCTGTTTAGTAGATGATATGCAGTATGTAAAAGCTAATTTAATATCTGTAAAGGCTGAATCCAGGCTAGCAGTGAGTGCATAATCAATAGTGTGGTTTGGTTAGCACGTTGTTTAGTTTACAGAAACCGGTCTACAATGGAGAAACAAAACGTGCTTGCTACAACCATGTTCAAAAGTGTCTTTATGATCAAATCCTATACATTTTAACGGAGTGACAAAACTCCTTTAGAATTTTTTAAATATCTTATAGAATGAAATAGGGAATTATGTCCCTGCTATGGGATCACAAAATCTGTTTTAAAAATCCTAGCGAAATGATCTAAGTAAGATCTATGGATTTCAGGTGCTTTCTAGACAAGCCTATTTGGAACTCTATTGGTTTCATTCCTATTAAAATCTTCAGGACTGTTCAAGAGGAACATAAGTGTAGCAAGTAAGGTGTGTAAGCCAGTGTAGATGTGTATTTTTTTTATGAGTTGGCATCACTCTGAGATGAATAAACTAATCTCATTGTCTCTGTTCTGCTGTTAAAGGCGGAGCTCAAGTTGCCTGTTCTCTCCTGTGCTTCCAAAAAAAGTGGGAGCAGTTTCTTGATTTTTTTTTAAGTGTCACCCAACTCAATACCATAATGGCTAGATGAACCCTGCCAATCTCACCGTCTAACCCAGGGATCTCAAACTCAAATCACCACAAGGGCCACATGAGGACTAGTACATTGGCCCGAGGGCTGCATCACTGACACCTTTTCATATAAAAGGTACAAAAGCTTCCCCCACACGTGCTTTCCCCGCCCTGCCCCCACTAAACCCCTTCCGTGAGGCCCTGCCGCTGCCCTGCCTCTTCTCCACCTCCTTCCCTGAGCGCGCGGCTCCCCGCTCCTCCCTCCTGGAAAGCGCTAAGCGCCACCAAACAGCTGTTTGGCAGCAGGAAGTGCCTGGAGGTAGGCAGAGGAGCAGGGATGCGGCGTGCTGGGGTGGAAGGGGGGCGGCAGGTGAGGGGAGCTTGGCGGCCGCAGGAAATAACTCCATGGGCTGCATGCAGCCCGCAGGCAACGTGTTTGACACCCCGTCTAACCAATCTTCTAGCTGTAACTCCTGTAGACGGGAGGGGCCATCACAAATCCTGCTCAAAGATTCCTCCCTCAGGAGCCAGCAACCCTCCCCCCAATATTTTCTAATTGTTCATTCTCAGCAAGGAAATTGCTGAAACAATGAATGTAAGGGGTTTGAAAAAGATATTATCTCTTTTCAGGGGAGCTCTTTTTATAGGGATGCTGCCTTTTCTTTGATCATTTAAAATTAATTTTCTTCATGTCCTTTTTATTACACTTTTTATGACATCTTCTATGTGTCTTTCTGCAGAGGTTCTCTAATGTCCAAGAAGATTGTTACAGACTCTAAAAAGGTTAACATCAATCAGCCCCACACAAGTGATTAGGATCACTGGTATTCTATTAAACTCCCAGCTCCATGTTTTGGAGCTGCACAGAGTAAGCTGCTAAACTCCAAATCAAATCCAAACACGGCCTACGCTCCACAAGTGCTCAGCATGTTTTCCAGCACACTGTAAAATATATTTGTCTATAATAATTTAAATGTGTACAGTCAGTCAGGGAGTCAGTTTTTATTTGCTTGGCAGGTGAAACTACAGGCTTCCAAGACTTCAAAGCTTTAAAATTACCAGGTGCAACTGCTGTGACATTTCAATTCAGTTGTGTTCATCACAAATGATAGAATAACAACTCTGACCTCTCTCACACTCCTACACGGCTTACCAATAAGTAAGTGTTTGAAATCTCTTGCAGTAGTGAAAACTGCTACGCTCTCTCTTATGAGTGTATGTGGGAAGATTCTCATTAGTATTCTGCTAGAGTAAGTTTGTGAAATTGTGCAGCACCTAGCACAATGGGGGACTGGTTCATGGCTGGGCCATATGAAAGATAATGTGGCTTGCTTGTGTAATCCTTCTGCCAAGTGAAGCCAGCAGCAACCAGGGACAGGTTCAATATCTAAGGGTTCCTTACCATTGTGATACAGCATAGCCAGAAGGCAGCAGGAGAGTGATCTAGGGTGAGGAGAAGCCTTATTCCCTGTAGATTAATTAAAAGCACCTGAAACTAATTAGAGCACCTGAAACCAATTAGAGCACCTGAAACCAATTAGAGCACCTGAAACCAGTCACCTGATAAAATCCCCCTGCTTCAATCAGCCAGAGGAGGAGCTGGAGCAGAGTGGTTTGGTGGTGGAGCAGAGAGCAGTTTGGAGGAGTGAAGCAGAGTGGATTGGTGGTGGAACAAAGAGCAGTTCGAAGGAAAGCGGAGGAGAGTTTTGAGAAGTGCTGCAGCGGGCTAAGAAGACCAAGATCCTAGGTAAAGGGACACCTGGCTTGTGCAGAGGGAAGGCAGGAAGCCCCACAAGCTGAAGGTCAGGAGAGGGAAGTAGCCCAGGGGAAAGAATCACTGGTACAAGTGGTTCACCTACTATCATAGGGCCTCTGGGCTGGGACCCAGAGTAGAGGGCGGGCCTGGGTCCCTCCCTCTCCACTCCCCTTCCCTGGGATACTAGTAGGATAGCTGTTACCCCAGTTCAGGGGCAAGAAATGGCACCCTGAAACCCCCCCACAAGAAGAGAAAGTGGGGGACCCATCATAGTAGTGCTGGCAATTTGCCACACCATCGATACAACACAGAACCAGATTAAGCCCTCACCCAGTAACCTGGGAAAATTACACACCACACCTGTGCACCTCTGAGAGGCAATAATTCCCCACTCACAAGCACAGAGTCTGAGTGTAGAAAATAAACTTTTAATAAAAGGAGGGAAATAACAGTATTAATTTGGGAAAACACCACAACTGGAGCTCATAAACATAAACGGTGAGCAAAAGACCCACCCCCAAGTAAGTTGGGCAGTGTCCTTTTCCCCTCAGGTTCTTAAGTCCAGTGACCCAAAAGTCCCTTTAGCGTGCCCGTCCCTTCTCTGCACCCCACTCACAGTTGCTGTCCTTGGTCAGTGCAGACTCAGAGTTCAAAGGTGCATCTGCAGAGTTCACCTCCCATCCTGGGTAGAGGTAAGGAGGCACCTTACTCGCTCCACTGTTCGAGTGCAAATCTGCCACTTGCGGCGCCTCTCCGCCAGCTGCCCTGCTGGCTGCTCGCTCTGCTCACCGCCTCACCACCCAACTGTCAGTCACCTTCTGCTGCCACCTACTTCTCTCTGCTGTGACCTCTGCACATCAGTCTCTTAGTGATTTTCAGCTCTTTGTAGGCTGGGCAGAAACACTGCCTCATCTCAAGTGATTTCAGCTCTCAGTGATTTTCAGCTCTGGGCAGAAATACAGTCCAAACACAACTGTTTTTAGCTCTGATGGAGCAACTAAAATGATTAGGGGTCTGGAATGGGTCCCATATGAGGAGAGATTAAAGAGGCTAGGACTTTTTAGCTTGGAAAAGAGGAGACTAAGGGGGGATATGATAGAGGTATATAAAATTATGAGTGGTGTGGAGGAAGTAAATAAGGAAAAGTTATTTACTTGTTCCCATAATAGAAGAACTAGGGGCCACCCAATTAAATTAGTAGGAAGCAGGTTTAAAACAAATAAAAGGAAGTTCTTCTTCACACAGCGCACAGTCAACCTGTGGAACTCCTTGCCTGAGGAGGCTGTGAAGTCTAGGACTATAACAGGGTTTAAAAGAGAACTGGATAAATTCATGGAGATGAAGTCCATTAATGGCTATTAACCAGGATGGGTAAGGAATGATGTCCTTAGCCTCTGTTTGTCAGAGGGGGTGATGGATGGCAGGAGATAGATCACTTCATCATTACCTGTTAGGTCCACTCACTTCGGGGCACCTGGCATTGGCCACTGTTGGTGGACAGGATACTGGGCTGGATGGACCTTTGGTCTGACCCAGTACGGCCGTTCTTATGTTCTTATTTAAAATAACAAAGAGGCTCTTAATGAAGCCTATTTAGCTCTATTCTTTGAACAATGAGGAGGAACAGGTCAAACCAGTCTGGGAATTCCTAGGGAGAGGCCACACACCTCCTGTCTGGGACATCTGCCCCCCCGCCCACTTACTTTCACAGGGCTCTGGTATTTGAGCCCCTGGCTTAACGAGGTCCTTTCAGCTGAAGGTGATCCCCCTCATTTGGGACAGGTTAAGCACAGTCCTACGTCCCTGTATTCCTACAATAATTACAAAATTTTGTTAACAGCATTTCACTATCGCAGTATTCAGTGCTAAAGTGATTTGTACCCAACACCAGCCAAAACTGATTACTTTGACACCGCTCTATGTGCTGAATATCTAAGCAGAGCAGGAGCAAACTGTATTTACATAAACACACCCAAAATCTCTCCCCCTCCCAGCTAGCTATCAGCGGAGCATTCATTCAGACCCTGCTTATATCTGCACATCAAAACTAACTAGAAAAATAAAACTGAGTGTTTGGGGATATGCCACCTACAAAGATAAATCTTCACCTCCAGAATGAGCTACCAGGCAAGCCATTGAGAGGTCTGGCTGCTTTGGAACTCTGTTTAACTTTACATACTGATTAGGTGACAAACATGTGTTTTGTCTATTATGCCAGCTAATATTTATAAGATTCAGCCCAGTGCCAGGTTGATCCCGCAACCCCTACTCATCCCTGAGGCCCAAAGAGAGCCATCACTTTCCCAGGAATAAATAGTGCTGCTTGTCAGAGTAGTATATGGTGAGGAGATGGGATGATTTAGGGCATTCCCTGGGCAGACTCCTACAGTATGACTTATGAAGCTCTGTCTACAATTTAAAACTGTCTTTCCCCTGCAAAAGATGGCAGTGAATCTGCTGCCTGCCATTTTGCTCAGCTGAATCTCCCTGGGAGACAGTGACCCCCCACTTCTGCAAGTATCTGTAATGTCTAATACATTATACATTGTTCCTTACACCAGCCAACAATGATAGAAGCAGGGTAATATTTTTACAGTAATGTGGATAGTTAATGCTATTATATTTGTATTACTGTTGTGATGGGGCAAGGCCAGATGGCTATAGGAAAGTAGTGGGAGACAGATATATTAGCCCCAGGCTAAACAAATCCCTGTTACCAGGGTAAGCAAATGGCTGTTGCTACAGGTCAATTAAGACACCTGGGGCCAATTAAGATCCTTCCAAAAAGCACGGAAGACAGCTAGGTTGATTGGGACACCTGAAGCCAACCAGGGGCTGGCTGAAACTAGTTAAAAGCCTCCCAGTTAGTCAGGTGGGGGCGCTTGTGTCAGGAGCTGTAGGAGGAAGCCATGCTGCTGGAGAAATGGAGCAGTACAAACCCTATCAGACACAAGGAAGAAGGCCCTGAGGTAAGGGTGACATAGATATTGAGGAAGTGGGGGATGCTGTGGAGAAGTGGCCCAGGGAATCGTACTCGTCCTGTTTCTAAAAAGTCAGCTACCAAGGGCTTCTACTATCAGGGTTCCTGGGCTGGAGCCTGGAGTAGACGGTGGGCCTGGGCTCCCCCGTCTCCTCCCCAACTAATCACTGAGACTGGGAGACAGAGACTGTGCGAGGGAGGATAGCTTCTCCTCACCTCCCTTGCTGGCTTCTGATGAAAATGGCTCAGTAGGCTGTGACCCTTGCCTCTAGAGAGAGAAGGGCTATGTGGAGGGTCACAGTGAGCCTCTGAGGCTAGCATAATCTGCCAGGAAGTGCGAGACCCATTGAGACCAGGTCGGAGCTTTGTCACACTGTATAAATGTTACCAAAAGCCTCTGCATTCTCTCATGTTGCCTCCCACACCAGGAATGTCCTCTCATCCTGTATGCCACACATACTTCCTATCCCCCTTCAGATGCCTCCTCTCCAGCAATGGCCCACATTCCCACACCAATCTTATACAATATAAATTAATAAATAAGGGAATAAAACAATGGGAAAAAGCATACCCTTCAGAAACAAGTGGCTTCATCACCTTATTTGTTGAAAATATCCCTCTTCCCTTTGCCTGATGTCATCTTTCCTTGCATCACGTCACATAGATAAGCTAAGTCTCGATCCTCCAACTCACTGGGTGTGTTGGACCTCTACACTTATGCAGAATCAGTTCCAGGATGGGGACCCTAAACAATAAGATCCTGGAAGCATGAAAAAAGGCTAAATTGATGCATATGTCCAGTTCTAATGAACATATCTTAATAAGTTTACAATGCCCCACCCTCTTCCAAAATATCCAGGCCAATCTACAAAAGAATAAAAGTAGGCACAGTACACGGAAACACAACACAGCATCATCTTAACATACAAAAACAAATGGAAGCGGGTGGGTCTAGTTTAAAAAAGGAAATGAAGGGAAGGGAAGAAGCGGTAACAGGTTAGTTATTGCAAATGACTGATTGTAACAAAGAGGCATGGCCTCCCTCAGAGATTAACAGCGAGGCCATAAGATTAATTTAGCAATTATGCTTCTGTGCATTGTTTCTTGTGCTTCTGCAGATGTGGCCTGGAGGGACATCCCACACACAATGGCAGAGCATCTCCACCAGATAAGAAAGTGCTCAAGACGGAGCAAAGAAGACATGTTCCAGGAGGTACTGCACTTCTCCAGTGTAGAGAAAAGGGGACGCAGGGAGTGGAGGGAAGCCAAAAGCCAGGACAGAAAAGAAAATCAGGAGTTCAATAAGGACACTACTGAGTGGATGCTGAAGTCCTTAATAATGCTGCAGACTGACCAGATGTGTGCCCGCCCCCACTGCAGCACATTCAGAACTCTTTTCCATGCCCCCACAAACTCCACCCGCACACTCCTTTCTGCCTTCCAGGAGTTCTCGGTTTCCCATTCTCTACCCCCTCAGACAACTTTTAAAATGATAGCTGGGCCTACAGCTCTGAAAGTCTGCTCTTCCCTGGTACCTGCTTTCCCACCAAGCATGTTTGGGTGTAGGTGTGTTGCTTTTTGTGCAATAAAACCAAAGTCTTTGAATGATAACTAATCTTTGTGTCCTACAAATTGAGATAGCAGGCACTATCAATACATACACAGGCAGTTTAATCATTTACTTACTGGAATTTAGGCCCCAAATTTCATAATTGCTTCCTATGAAAACTGTTAACATTGCAATGCCAATCACAGATATATACATTACTGGTTCTCATTTTCAAAGTGATGCCTCAAAGCCTCCCTTATTCAAATTGCACCTCCCCCTCTGAGACCCTCTGATAGCCCTGGTATCTGGCTGCTCAAAATCAGCAGGCAAGCTGACTGCCTCAGCCCTCCAACTCTGAGCAAACCTTTCACCCTTATCTTAGCAAATATTATGCAATGAAAAATACACAGCTATGACCATGGAAATATTATCATCATTGAGGTCTAACCTCCTATAAAGGCATCGCCAGTGCACCTTTAATATTCCAAAGGCACATTCCCCTGTTATTCGGCACCTACTCAGCCTGTTGTTGAACCACTCCTTACTGATGTCCAGATTTCCAGTGTAAGGTTTCATGAGCCATGACTGTAAGGGGTATGCCGGGTCTCCCAGAATCACTATGGGCATTTCAACATCCCCGCTACTGGTCTGGAAGATAATCTTCTGGTCTGGAAAGAAAGTCCCTGCTTGCAACTTTCTATACAGGCTGGAGGTCTGGAAGATGCGTGTGTCATGAATCTTTCCAGACCACCCCGTGTTGATGTCAGTGAAATGCCCACAAGCACCTGCAACACCATGGAGAAGTACCTCTTCAGCTTGATGTACTGTATCACAAGGTGGTCTGGTGCCACAGTTAGGAAACCCATATCTGCAAAGCCATCCACTATTTCACACACATTTCCCAGAGTCATGATCCTTCATAGAAGGATGCAGTTAATTGCCCTGTACACTTGCATTACCATAGCCCCAACAGTCGACTTCCCAACTCCAAACTGATTCGCAACCAACCAGTAGCAGTCTGGAGTCGCCAGCTTTCATACTGTGATTGCCACATGCTTCTCTACTGATAGGGCAGGTGCACATCAAACAAGGGCCATTGAAAAATGGTGTGAAAGAAAACTGGAAGCCTATGGAATGCTAGAATGGAAAACAATGCATCATGGAACATTGAGCCTGGTCCCAAAATGTACCATGATCTGCTCCACCTACCCACAAGACCTAGTGGCAGAAGTGTCTAGCTGGACTGTGGTATAGGTACCCACAGTGCATTGCTCACACTGTTGATGATAGAGCCCCAACTATGGACGCTCTCTTCCAATAGGGGGAGCAAGTGTGAACATGCAATACCGATTTTTATTATAGCATTTATTTTGAGGGTCGCGTGTCAACAGAACTCTGTAGTGTAGACAAGGCCTTTGATATTTTGGATAGGATTTTCAGAGATGCTCAGTGCTGGCATAACTCTGCTCCCAACGAAGGAAGCTCCAAGTACTGCAAGGAGGTCCATGTGAGTTCAGGGGTCTGTCTCAATGGAGCTATTTACATGATCAGGGCCAAATTCTTGTTCCCTAATTGCAGGCTAGTTTTTATAAACATAAGCCAGTGACTGAAGTCCTCATTAGTGTGTTGAGTCTTTCAAAAAAGGATGGGGGCACTTTAAGGAGAAAGGCATAAGAGATTAGCAAACATAGGAAATTCTAGAAAAATTAAGATATGTTACCTCTTCTCTCTGCACTAAAAAGAATTTACTTGACTAATATTTAAACACTATTGTTAAAAATACTAGTGTTTCTTCCAAACCAAGAGAGAAACACATAAACCAGATATACTGGGGTCAAACTTCACATTCAATTTAGCTTGTCACTTTCATACCAAATAATTGCTGATATGGAGTTATACATGAGTAAGGACTGCAGGACTGAGCCCAAATTGTAAAATTGGAACAAATTCAAATCTTTCTCCTTTGTATATATTTTGTAAAAAAAAAAAAAAAAAAAAAAAAAAAAAAGCTTTACATGCTTTAATATATTCTTATTAGCTTTCACATAATTAAGGTGAATTACCTTATCCTAAGATTACCATATAGTCATGTAACAGACTCTAGAAGTGGATCTAATCTAGTCTTGAGTGCTTTTATTCTACCTTAATTGATGCAATAGGAAGATATAAATTAAAATGGAATAAGACTGTGTGCATACACACACACGCACACACACACACGTATTATATAACTCAGTCACCTATTATAGTTGTTTGGTCAATATCCAAGTAACTATTATAATGAATTTAATGTTCAGAACCTGAATTTTTATTTGAAAGAGAAGTGTTCTCTATGTCCAATGTTCAATTTTCGCCCAAAAGGACACATTTGTCTTGGCAGCTAGTTTATTACATATACATATTAAGCTGATCCAGAGAAAGATAACCCCTGCATTAAAAAAAAAAGAAAACAAGCACAGAAACCTGTCATATGTTCATGGGCCCCAACCTGCAACCCTCAGTCATGTGTAATTCTCATTCATACAAATATTCCCACTGAAGTATTAATCTCTTGGATGGTGCTAACTTGACTTATCTGCTTCTAAAATTGTGCCAGTAAAGTAGTGAGTGTTCTAAAGCCTATGCAAGTGGGACCAAAGTCTACAACAGGGATCGGCAATCTTTGGCACACGGCCCACCAGGGTAAGCCCCCGGGTGGGCTGGGCTAGTTTGTTTCTTTGCCGCGTCTGCAGGTTCGGCCTATCACATCTCCCACTGTCCGCGGTTCACCGCTCCAGGCCAATGGGGGCTGCGGGAAGCGGCGCGGGGCAAGGGATGTGCTGGCCACTGCTTCCCGCAGACCCCATTGGCCTGGAGTGGCAAACCGCGGCCAGTGGGAGCCGTGATTAGCCTAACCTGCAGACGCGGCAGGTAAACAAACTAGCCCAGCCCGCCAGGGGGCTTACCCTGGTGGGCTGCATGCCAAAGTTTGCTGATCCCTGGTCTACAACTTTGCTGACCCTGATTCCTACTGATTATTCACACATGACTAATTGCCAGTCAAAGTGAATAAAGGTTGCAGAATAAGGCCAGCACAGCAGCTCACCCTACAGCACTAGCTCTTAGAGTCAGATAGCTATATCAGTCTTTCTAGTATCCTTGATGACCTTATAACAACTTCATGGCATGGAAGAAACTGTGGCAGGACTTTTAAAGTGATGTTATGAATATTCTTCCACTGCCTGGAAATGATTGAGTGATTGTTTGGTTGATTTAAACTGACTTCCTGTGTTGCATCTTATTTAGAGGATGTCTTGTTACAGACACAAGAACAATGTTGAAAGAATATTGACTACAGGCATTTTAATAGATTAAAAAAATCTGTTCAATATATTTCATTTACTTCTTGGCAAGAATACAATCTTGCCAGAGTTTGATTAGTGTACACTCCACCTCTCACACAATAATATACAGAGCTTAAAATGCTAGAGGCATTGGAATTCAGAGTGGACTTTAAAAGGTAGATGCAGTGGACAAGGACAGTTATCTTTTACTGGTGGTCAATGATTCCTTGGAGTTCCTGTCTATAGCCAAAATTATCTAGAATATGGACCCATCTGTGAGCAATAAAGTGGAGCTCATTTCAGACAGCAAACCAAAGCCTGCCTTTTGATGATACAGCAGCCTCTTTCAATTCATGTCTGACCTTTTGATCTCTGCAAAATGCCTGTAACCATCTTAGCAGAGCCGCTTTACTACACATGTGTTGTATAGCTGGAAGACATATGCACACTGTGGTCTGACACACTCGGATATTTCTGCTCGTACCTGCACGTCTTATGTTTCTCACTCAATCCCACAATGGGAATCCCCCTAACATGCCTCATGGCCTTACTAGGGGTGAGAGTCTGGCCTCTCACATCTCCCCTGCAACCAAAGCTGGCACAGAAGAAAGCAACCCTCTTACTTGGCAACGAATCCCATAGGAAGTGCTCCAGGATCTGTACTGGCTGCCTATCAATTTCCAGGTGGAGTTTAAGACATTGGTTTTGACTTATAAACTATTATGGATTGGAGCCATGTCTTTGAAAGCCCTCCTCACCCTGTGCGGTGCCAAGCATCTGCAGTCAGTAAAGGGACTGAGCTGGAGTCCTCTCTGTGAAAGAAGGAGGAGGAGAGAGAAGGTCTCCAGCAGGGTGTTTTTCAAGAGATGCCTTCAACTTTAGCACGCCCCCAAGCTCTCTGACCTCCAGGATAGGCTACAGTTTGCATCTACTTATTCTGGCTTTTGGGGAGGAAGGAGGTTAATACAGGTAGGTAGTGATAGGTTCAATGGGAAAATTTCGGGGTCTCCCTAGTTGCTTTAGTGTGAGAAGCTGCTGTTGTATTTGGTATGACAATATGTAATCTCATGTGTGGCAATGGCATCTAAAGCTTGGGACAGGCACTCTAAATTTCTTACCAATTGAAAACGCACAAAAGCAAAGGAGGTTATACCTGTTCTGTGTAGAGAGGACTATTTTTCCTTACTTTAAATCTAGCGGTTTGACACAAAATAGCAACAACAACAAAATAATTTTGCAGACTCTGATAAGAAAGCATGACCCAAACTCCTTTACAAAGGTAAGAGGGTCCATGCTCACAGAGCTATTTGCAGGACCAGGACCTATTAAGGGCATAAACTAGACCTGTGCAGAGAAAGGTAGTTCTGTTTAGGGGAGGATTTCCACATTTCAAAGTTTGGTTTTATTCCAGTTTGGAACAAAAACCCCACATTTTGAAGGTCTCCATGAAAGGATCACCCTGGAGCCATGGACTTTGGAAGACCTTAGACCGGCTAGTGGGCTGCCCTGAGACCTGGAAAACATGGGAGAACAGGCTGCCGAGAAGACAAAATCTTTTATTTTGTTGTGGGGTAGGGAAATATTATCCGCATTTTACATATGAAGAACTGAGAGATTAAGGTCCAGAGCTTCCAAAAGTATTTAGGCATCTAATTCCCATTGATTTCTAACTCGTGCCTAAATACATTTGAGGATCTGGGCCCACAGGACTGACACTGTCCTGTGAATTGCCTCACAATCAAATGTTAGCTGAAGTGTTAGAGGCAGAAGCGTTTTATTTTGAAGAGATATTTTTAAAGGATCACCACTTTCCAGAAATAGAGAACCCCTCCATTGGTCTAGATTGTTTTGTCTCTTTTAGATTGATAAAGGGAGACCTCATTTCACACAACAGGTGAATTGTTTACTGAAGAATACAGATGCAATCCAGTTTTTAAAATACAGTAAAAAAACCCCGTGCTGTTTTAAGAGTTGGAAGAACCTCTGTTAACAGTCCAGCATAAAAATCATCTATCAAAGTGAATCTTTCCAGATGAAGAGCATTCACAGAAGGCTTTCCACACCACTTCAGAGTGGCATCCTTTCTTCCCTGGGCATGGGGAAAGTGTGTGAATGTTGATAAGCCACACAGAGTGGGGCCTCCACACACCATGGGTAATGTCTCCTTATTGTGCCTTAATAGAGATTTTTAGATCTTGTCTTATCCTGGTCCAGGAGCCAAATAACCCTGCATTGTGGAAGGCCAGTGGTCACTCAAAGTCTGTAGACTTGAATAGCAGCCACAGAGGGCTGCATTACACCTCTATAGCCTGTCCATGCACTGAACTGTATTCCATCACTCATACCACTGCTATATGGTTTTCTGCCCAAAGCCCAGGTAATTATATTCAGTGTGAGTGCTGCCAAGTGGCTGAATTTCAGGGCTTGTCCATACAGACAAGTTTTACCAGTATAACTATAGCAGTAGAGTTAAACCATTATAGTTATACCCGAATAGCTCCCCTCATAGTCACTCATTCCACAAAGAAGTGGCTTTTTTTTGTATAGTAGAGACCCCCTTCCCAAAAGGCATGATTGGAAAAAGGCGCTCTTACATCAAAGTAAGGGTGGCCACATGGGGAACTGTAGTGGTACAACTATAGCAGTTTAAATTCACACCTTTGTCTGTTTGCAGGGGAAATTGGTATAGGCTTTCACCTCCATGTGGATTCAGCTTTCCACTGTGTGGTTCAGAGAACTGGTCCCTCATTCCTGTTCATAAAATGTATAAATGTTATTTCCCATTTTGCAGCTTATTGTGTAGAAACTGGTTTCCATGTTCACAGTGTAAGGGGACATGGATAAAAAAATGTATGCTAGTGACAGGAAATCAAGACTCATGTTCCACAATCAATTATGGCATTAAACAAGCTTCATGTTTCAGACTGACAAAACACTCAACATGTTTCCCACCGTGTTGTTTTTTTTAAGACATTGGTGCTTTTGACTGGATGGTGTGGCAAGAGAATTGGCCTGTGCTGAGTTATACCTACAGAATTTCACAACTGTTCTGTGATGAGTGACAGGGGGATTTGAACAAGTACCTATTTGTGCTGTGTGCCACAACACTGAAATCTGACATTTGAGTGTAGCTGGGACTAAAAGTAGGCCTACCTGATCTGAAGAGATGCAGATAACCTCTGAACATGAACACTATGGCATCCATGGATGCATTGAAAATATACTTTCCATGTACAATATAATAAATTGTCTATATATATTTTAACCTCGGGGAGTCCAGTCTGTGTGCACAAGGAAGGGCTCTTTGTCCTCAGACTGCAACTAGCTGATCATTTGGGATAAAAGTAATTAAAGAAAAAAATAGAGAAAGGCAGACAAGAATAAAACACAGGAAAACTGCAAATATGGAAGATTATCTAGCTTGTTAAGAAGGTAGAAGAATTTGTTACTGACTTCAGCAGGAGGAACAGAAGGAACACAGACACAGACTCTGGTACACAGACTGTTATGGAGGAGGGCTATTATTGTAATCAGAGGGAGCAGTAGGTTTGATTATTCTGCCTGTTGTCATAGTTCAACATTTTAGTGTCTGGACTGTTAAGCTCTAGCAGCCCTGATTCTAATTTCGCTAAGGTGACTACCACCACTCTGGCAGTGTAAAGGGGCCTTAAAGAAGACAACTTACAGTTACACACACTAAGCGTATGTCTACACAACAAAGAAAAACCCATGGCTGGCCCATGCCAGCTGACTCGGGTTTGCAGGGCTTGAGCTGTGGGGCTGTTTCATTGCTGTGTAGACTTCTGCACTCAGACTGGGGCATGGGTTCTAGGACTCTGTAAATCCAAATCAAGTTCTCTGTATAGGTGTTGAACCTTTCCATCACATTAGAAGCTCTTGATGAGAGTTGCTATGGGTGGTTATGGTGTCTGTGAGAACAACATTTTCCTACAAAAAGGAAATTGAGAGAATTCTCAGAAAAGTCCATTTGCTAAATACTATTTACTGCCAGCTCTGACTTTCATTCATGCATGGGTGAACTGCATTAAGTAAACTATCTTCTTTGTAAGAAGTCCACATTAGCTATTAGTCACGTCAATCTGAAAATGAAAGGCACTTTGAGACACGTCTAGGCCTGTAGATTCTCAGTTGCCCTGCACCTATAGAATAGTCATTGGCACCAATATAGAGTGTGTGTAAAATGCTACTAAATTAGAATAATGATTTTTATCCATTCTGCATTCTGTTTGTGCTGTTGTAAATGACTGCATGAAGTGCAGGGCAGTGGAGAATCTCACCTAGAGTTTTGGGATTTTTTTTTATGTATTACCTGTCCAGTTTAATTCTGTAGCAACTTAAAACTTCCCTTCCAACCATCCTTCACATTCAAGTTTCTGACTCAGTCTGTATTGTCTTAGAATCATAGAATCATAGAATCTCAGGGTTGGAAGGAACCTCAGGAGGTCATCTAGTCCAACCCCCTGCTCAAAGCAGGACCAAACCCAACTAAATCATCCCAGCCAGGGCTTTGTCAAGCCTGACCTTAAAAACCTCTAAGGAAGGAGATTCCACCACCTCCCTAGGTAACCCATTCCAGTGCTTCACCACCCTACTAGTGAAAAAGTTTTTCCTAATATCGAACCTAAACCTCCCCCTCTGTAACTTGAGACCATTACTCCTTGTTCTGTCATCTTCTACCATCTTCACTATCCTTAAGTACTCTTGCAGTTTCTCTGTCTCCCTACAGTTTCTCTCGCTTCTCTGCTTATCTTGACTGCAGTTTCTCTAGCAGAGACAAGGAGAGTGAGGTAATATCTTTGATTGGACCAACTTCTAGTAGTGAGAGAGACAAGCTTTCAAGCTACTTAGAGCTCTTCTTCAGGTCTGGGAAAGGTACCAAGAGTGTCATAGCAAAATACAAGGTAGAATATGTGCTATCTGTTCAAACTATTTATGCTAAAGTAAGGGACCATTCAAGGTGAAGTGGCCCATTAACACCCTTGTAGTTTTAGGACAAAAAGGGGGGTTAGTGGGTTACAGATTATTGTAATAATCCATAAATCCGGTGTCTTTATTAAGATCCTGATTTTTAGTATCTAGAAAAGTTATGAATTCAAACTCCTAGGCTCATCTTTAGAAAGTGTTGTTCAGGTTTCCTCTGAGGATGAGGTGAGATAAAGAGTTATTGTTTTGTGAAAAGTGTTCACCCACAGCTGATAGGATGTTTTTGTCTTTTATCATTTTCTTGTGTGAGTTCATTTGAAAGCTTAGTGATTGTCTGGTTTCACCCACATAGTTACTATGGCATTTAATGCAGTGGATGAAGTACACCATATGTTGTGAAAGGCATAGGTCAGACCTATAGATCTTGAAAGATGTTATGGGGGGCATTTATCATTGTAGCAGTGGAGATATGTCTGCACATTTTGCATCTGTTGTTCTGGCAGGGTCTGGTACCACTCTGAGTTGGTGTGTCCTGGGCTGTGGAAAGCTTGCATCTGATGATGAGCTTGGGGGGTTGTTTGAAGGCTAGAGGAGGGGGTTCAGGAAAGATTTCTTTCAGGATGCGGTACCCATCGAGTATGGGTTGCAATTGTTTGATGATACTCCATATGAGTTCCAGTATGGGGTGGTAGATGACAGCTACGGGTATACAGTCAGAGGGAGTTTTATTTTTGTACTGAAGCAGGTTCTCTCTGGGTATTTGGGTGGCCTGTTTCATCATGCAATCTACTTCTCCAGTGGAGTGTCTCGGTGTATTTCTACTGAAATCTTTGGAGTGTGATTTGCTCTGTAACTGAACTGTCTTCTTTGGATTTGTGTAATCATTGTCAAACACATAAAACAGCAACTGGTTGAAAGTTCCCTCCCTCTTCCTCCCCCACTCCCCCAACTGTGTTTTCTTCTTAATTTGAAGATTTCATAAGATCTTAGATTATTCTCAACATTTTTGTTTAGCTATGACCAACAGGACCTTTGACCAATTTAATGTCAGGGTGCCCAGTGATCTGAATTGTAGGAACACCAACAGTAAAGCAATTATTCCCCTCAGAGGCCTTCTTGATCTTTAAATGCCATACGTTTTGTGCAGCAGAATTTTCCCTTGTAGTGGGAAAATGTGCTTCCTTTCCAGCTAACATTGTGGGTGCTTAATTTCAAAGCAGAGAGGAGTTTCACTCTATCACATTGGGGGCTTATTCTTCACAAAAATAGCAACTGGCAATTCTGTTTTTTGTTTGTCTTTTAAAAAAATAATTTATATTCTCTCAACCTCTTCTTAAGTTTTGATTGAATTTCAGTGCTTGTGAAGTTAGAAGCTGATAACCTCAACTAAAGCTGGACAGTCACTGTGATAGCTTTCTGTTTTGCTCTTCCAATCCTGACCTATAATAACCCTGCCATTCCAACACTTTTAAACAAGAGCTAACATTTGTGCCAAAAATTTGGTGGCTTCATGGTGGCAAACATTCACCAGAGATTTAACTAAAACCACTAATGTTGTAAAGCTAAGACCTTTAATGTTGTATATTAAGTAGAATTTCAACCCAGATACCAGACAACTGAACTACTCTATTGGGCTGCCTCATCATTTTATATTTCCAAATGTAACACATTTCCCATGTAGGGAAGCAATGAATCCAGTTGGCTTTTCTATTTGAGTGAACAACAACAAAAAAAAGGTACCATCGTTAAATGAATATTCCATGAGTTACAAATACATATAGCCAGTGATTTTACAATCTTGTGAAACCATGTAGAAGCAGCAAGGTGCTATCTGTGTTATACAGATCAAACTAAATGATTAGGATGGTCCTTTCTAGCTTTAAAATCTGTGAATGTGTCTAAGCTAACATGGTAATTCCATTAATACACTCTGGAGGGTAGATTCTGAGTGTCACAGAAATCCATGGCCTCACAGGCCTCCAGTGTTCCAATCTTTGTGTAAACCTGTGATTTCCTTCTCACTCTGCTTCCTCAAGACTGTTCACCATGAAAAAACATAGTTGGGTGAAAGGGTTGCTATAGTCTCATTTCCACTTCAAAACATTATGATGGAGAAGGAAGGTGGCAGCTACAAATGGCTGAGACATTGCCAGATGGTTATAACTCTGTCTGCTACAAATGTATGCTTTAACACCAAGCTCTTCACAAAAAGCAGGGAGTGTAAAAAGTGCTAGAGAAATCTGTTATCTACAGCCAGGCATACAGATACTACAGCATATGCTCTGAGAAGAAAGTCCAGGATATACACCTTAACACACTCAAAACCACCTTCAACACAAACCACAACACTCCACTAGAGAAGTAGTTCACATCCTGGAATAGGCCACCCAAATACCCTGAGGGAATCTGCTTCAATACAGAAATAAAACCCCATCTGACTGCACACCCTTAGTTGTCACCTACCACCTCATATGGAACCCATACCAGGTATCATAATTAAATGGGACCCCATCCTGAAAGAAGTCTTTGCTAAACCCCCTCTTCTGGCCTTCAAACAACCCCCCAACCTCCTCAAGCTCAGCAGCAGCAGCAGTAAGCTCCCCACAGACCAAGACACCTAACTCAAAGGAGCACCAGACCAGGCCATAACAAATGCAAAGCCTACAGACATATCTCCACTGCTACAATGATCAAACACACCTTTCAAGACCCATGGGTCTTAGACATGCTTATCACAACATGTAATGTACCTCGTCCAATACATTAAAAGCCCCAACAACAACAATGTGGGTGAAACCAGACAATCACTACACTCTCACATGAACATACACAGGAAAATGATAAAAGGCAAAAACACCATATTGCCTGTGGATGAACGCTTTTCACAAAGAGGTCAAATATAGAATGATCGATCAGTCCTCATTCTCAAAGGAAACCTGCACAACACTTCAAAAGACAACCTTGGAGCTTAAACTCATATCTTTGCTAGACACTAAAAATCATGGTCTTCATGAAGACATTGGTTTTATGGCTTATTACAACAATCTGTAACCCACTATCCCCCTTTCTTGTCCTGTGACTGCAGGGGTGTTAATGGGCCACTTCACTTTGAATGATCTTTTGCAATATGTGCTAAGTCCTTATGCTTAACAATCTCTTACAACTTTTATTTAGTTGTGAAACTCTGGGCTAGTCTACACTTGGGACGCTACAGAAACACAGCTGCAGCTCTACCTATACAGGGACTTACGTCAGCTTAATTACACTGCCCAGGGGGTGTGGATTTTTCACACCCCTGAGCAGTGTAGTGAAGCTGACCTAATTTTCTACTCTAGACCAGGCCTTGAAGTACCTTTCCCAGACCTGAAGAAGAGCTCTGTGTAAGCTCAAAAGTTTGTCTCTCTCACCAACTGAACTTGGTTCAATAAAAGATATTACCTCATCCACCTTGTCTCTCTTATATCCTGAAACCAAGACAGCTACAGCATTGCAAACTGAGGCCAGGTCTACACTAGGAAATTGGGTCAGTATAATTACCTCACTCCGGGGTGTAAAAAAAAATAACCCCCCCCCCACCTCACCTCGAGTGATGAAGTTAAACTGACCCGACCCCTTTATAGACAGCTCTACGTTGACAGCAGAGCTTCTCCCTCGACCAGGGCCGGCTTTAGGCCGATTCCCCCGAATTGGGCCCCGCTCCTAAGAAGGCCCCGCGCCACCCACAAGAGGGCCCCGCACCACCTGCTTGTACTCACCCAGCGGCGCTCCAGGTCTTCGGCAGCGGGTCCTTCACTCGCTCTGGTTTTTGGTGGCCCTTCAGCACTGAAGGCACTTTGGCACTGAAGGACCCGCGGCCGAAGTGCTGCCGAAGACCTGGAGCGCTGCTGGGTGAGTAAAAATTAAAAAGGTGAATCAGCCCCACACTTCCTAAAGCCGGCCCTGCCCTCAACATAGCTGCCGCCTCTCACGAAGGTGAGTATCTATCCATTTTAAGTGTAGTCCTTCCCGGAGACATAGTGTCCTTCAGCAGGCACTTCCCTGAATACAACGTAGAAGATGGGGAGGGGAAGGATCTCTAGAGGCAGAAGGCTAGTGCCATTTAGCCCCTGATTAAATGACCATATTGAACCAAACCAACCGTTTAAATCATCACCTCACAGCCACTGTCTTTACTACATATTCCAGGGTTATTTAAGTGATGAGCTTGGCTTTGGCTCTCATAACGAGACTTGTTCTCTGGGTGTCCATGCATTGTGCTTGTGCTTCATCCCTCACTCTGTTGCAAGATGTGCACGCTCACTCTCATGTTCCCCGAGTTGTCAGTCTGTCTCTTCAGCCATGGCCTCATTACTTTCCTTCATTGTTTGCTCCACTCTGAGACTTTCCTCCCTCTGGAGAAAAAGTACTGTACATTTCAGATCCATTGGCATTAGATCTGGGGATAGGGCAGTGGATTAGGACCCAGGAAACCTGGGTCCTCTTCCTAGTTCTGCTACTGGTCTACTGTGGTCAAATCACAGCATCTCTCTGTGCTTAGCTCCACATCTGTAAGATGGGGGAAATGATACAAACACCTTTTGTCAAGTATTTGAGATACATAATTCTTTTAATTATACAAGAGTTGTGTTATCAAAGTTAATCCTAATAATAACCTAACTGTAGCTCGTGATAAGTGTCCTCAAAATGGTGATGACTGAATTCATAGAACTCAGATTCTAGTAATTGACTATAAAGAAAAAAAGTACTTTTTTCAACCCACATTTCATTCATTGTCTATACTCTTTTTAACTAAGCTGCAGTTTCATTAAGAGCAGATATTATATTTTAATGTCACATACTGCCACCTGCTGTAAGCAGCAAAAATAGTTTTCACAAATTTTGACCTTTAGGCCTGCCACAGTACGGCCATCAAATCTTTGACATTTAAAATACTGATAATGTC
Organism: Macrochelys suwanniensis; assembly: GCA_033296515.1. Classification (NCBI taxonomy): domain Eukaryota; kingdom Metazoa; phylum Chordata; order Testudines; family Chelydridae; genus Macrochelys; species Macrochelys suwanniensis. The sequence goes on from CM065775.1 coordinate 104,091,924, forward strand.
AAGGATAGATGTCATGAATTTAATTTAATTATCTATTCAGCCAAGTGTTTTTTTCTGTTGAGCTCTATTGGTCATCTATACACATCATTCCCAGTTTGTTTGTTTATCGGATTAAAATTCTAGTTCAGGAATTAACATCCTCTTAGACATTAAATTGACGAGGCATTGGTTTAAACATTTGTTAGCCATTACTAAATATAGACAAATTCAAATAAGTAAATAAGATTTGCTTTAAAATGAGTTGCTATTTTTAACAAGCCAAGCCCTCCCAGTAACAGTTTCAGAGCGTTTGCTATGTAAATGTATAGCTGTTAACATAAAAAAATACCCAATCACTTCGCAGGAGAATTAGTCTGCTTTTGTTCAGGAAATCTAGATATCACTTCATTACTCATTACTTGCTTTCCCCCTATAAACATACCATGGTGGCCTAGAAAAGATTCCATAGTTGTGTCTATTTTAACTGAAAGCTCTTCTGTTTTCACTCTTGTATATTTTTGTGCCTACGTATGAAATACAGTAGATATGAACAAAGAAGCTCTTTGATCAATACAAGCATGTGACTCACTAGCTGGTTTCCCACTTTGTGGCCGGGTCTGGGGTAGCAGGCTTACCTTCTTTGGCACCTGCTAACAGCCGCTTTGGCCCTGTCATGGTTTGCTTCTTCATATAACTCCGCCATCCAACCAGGTCACACATTGTCCCCACCCTTCCAGATGGAATCAGTAATACAAACAATCACCCATCAGCATCACATTAGGCCTTTGGTCTGACAACTGACTCACTAGTCTTTACCCCTGGGCCAGGGGGTTTCAAAAATCCTTACCTCTCATTGCGGGGGTTGGCTCTACCTTCCTCAGTGGGCTGGCAGGGGAACCCAGGTCATCCTTCTCTACTGGGTTCTGATCCAGGGGCCATTTAATAAGCCTGACTACACAGACCCTTTGCTGTTTCTCTGGTCCACTTCCTACCTTGCCCTGTCATGGGCCTTTGCCACAACCTCTTCCCAGGCTCATAGCATATCAGCTACTCTTTCAGCCTCTTCCCCAGGGTCACTGCAGAGCTTCTTAGTACTTTCTGCGACCCAGCTGGTTCTGCGGCAGGAGAGGTTTCTCTGTTCACCTGGCAGGGCAGTTCCTGACTCCACAGGAGTCCTGAGTCCTGCTACCTGTAGCGCCTTTCAGCAGCATGAAAAACCCTTAGCAAACTCGTTTCCTCCCATTCTCCTTCCCAACTCCCAATTGAAGCCCTACTTTCCTTCAGGGAGCCTCTGTCTGCCAGCAGTTCCACTCAGCATCCTTACTCCAGCCAGGCTTCTCTCATTGAGTGGGAGCCACCAATCCACTCTCCTTCTTGGTCAGTCCCCATCTGAACCGGGCTCTGCCTTTTAAACTCCTCTCTCTCCGGGTGTAGTGGAGAGGAGGCTGTTTGAGCCCACATGATCTCATTAACCCCTTCTGGCCCCGTGTGAGGTTGGTACACACCTTCACAACTAGCTCCTCAGCTGGCATACATCAGCCTAGCTCCAATGGAATCACTGGAACTAGGAGGTTTTACACCAGCGGAGAATATGCTGCTTAAGTCTGCTTAGGGTCAGAGAAGGAGGAGGGGTAAGAAGGTGGGGGAGGGAGGGTGTGTGTGTGTGTGTGTGAGAGAGAGAGAGAGAGAGAGAGAGAGAATTGAAAACATAAGTTAGGAAATATGGATGGAAAAGAAGTGAGAGAAAATGACTGAGCTCTAGTAAGTGTAAGGAATTGCTTCTCTTTCACCTATATTGTTCAGCTCACATCTAGAAACAAGTACACCTTACTAATAGTATAACAGAATCTCTATGTATCTGTTGAAAATATGTCCAGCTTTGTGGTTGACGTGGGATTTGCTGTCTCTTTGGCTCTTTCTATGCTAGGAGACTGACACATGACCAACAACAATTATCAGCAAGAGGCTGTCCTATGATGGTTCAGAGAACAGTTCCAGTGCTAGCAGAGATGGGACAAAATCATTTCCCCATGACTTTCTGCCCCCTTCTCTCACACACATGTTCTAAAGTCAGGAACAATCAGACCCTATGCAATTTCTAAGTGTTGCTAATAATAGCTTCTCCCCCTTCCCATTTTTCCCCCAAGGCCATCTATCTGTCCCATTACATTCTCCGCCCCCCCCCCCGCAGCGTCATCTGTCTATGGTTTCAGCTACCTATTCCATGCTGATGATGGCCAAAATCCACCTCTTTTCACCTATCCTCTTTCCCCTGCATCTCATCCCACATCTCAAGCAGCAATCCAGCTGTCATTTCAAACTGGGCCTCCCCAAAATTTAATCTCTTCTCATTCTTCTTTCTCTCACACCTCCCTTTTCTCTCCATTTACATCTCCACTATCCTTATGGTCTCTTAGGCCCTGACTTTGGAGTGCTCTTTCATTATTCTCTATATGCATTTTATTGCTAAACCCTATTCTCTAACCTCTTATAAGCTTCCAAGCACATGGATTCCACAATCTCCCATGGTAACTTGTTCTAGTGCTTAATTATCCTTATAATTAGAAAGTTTTCTTAATATCTAACCTAAATCTCCCATGTTGCCAACTCATTATTTCTTATCCTACCCTCAGTGGACACGGAAAATTGATCACTGTCCTTGTCATGACAACTGTTTACATATTTGAAGACATATGTTCCCCATTCAGCCTTCTCTTCTCTTGAAGAAACAGGCCCAACCTTTCCACATGGGTCATGTTTTCAGAAACTTTTATCATTTTTGTTACCCTCCTCTGGACCCTCTCTAATTTGTTCACATCTGTCTTAAAGTGTGGTGCCCAAAGCTGGACACCATATCCAGCTGAGGCCTCACCTGTGCTGAGCAGAGCGGAACAGTTACTTTCACATCTTACATATGACACTCTTAATACACACCACAATGACATTTGCTTTTTCTATAACAGCACCCTCATATTCAATTTGTGATCCACTGTAAACCCCATATCCTTTTCTGTAGTACCACTCTCTACCCATAAGTAGTTAATCATTGCCAAATCATGTCACAGTGGCCTTACAGTGCAAGTACAGGCACTGAGACAATTATCTGCAAAATAGTTGATTTGTCCAACTTTCAAATTTAAGTAGACCACTCATGGTTGCAGGGCTAGCTACACCTCTGTCCTTTTCCTGGTCTCTGAGTGTACCCTGCACTCCCCCCACCTCCCAGGTGTTAGGCATTATGCCTTTACCTTTCTTACAGTACAATCCCATGCTTTTGCCACCAGGTCTTGGGCTACAATACCCTCTGTATCCACCATGCTTACCCAGTAGGTCCGACTGAGTTCATCCACCTGCCGTTCGTTTCTTCAGGAGATCTGACCAGTGGGCTGCAGTGATCAGACAGCCTTATTAAAACAAAATATTTTAGCAGCAGGAACAAAACTCTTGGAGAAAGGATTTTAAAACAACTATTTACATGTATGACATTTCTGGGGTGCAATCTAGACCAGTAAGGAGCTGTGTCATCACCAGTCCTGCAACCTGGGATGCCTCACAATGCTGTGTTGCTATAGCTCCCAATATGGACTCCTCACAAACAGCATGCAGGTCACACCCTGAGTTTCTGTGTATAGCTGCTGCCTGACAGCAACACTGACCTCAGCAGCCTTGGTTACTACCTGCAGAGTGACCCCAACCCTAGCTATACTGAATCTTCCCTAAAACCCGTGTCCAGCCCTCTCCTGGTCAGTTCAGATATTTTAGGTCTTTTGCCCCCTAAGGGAATGATATCCAAACAGTTTGCTACTGTTAGGCTACGTCTACACTACCCGCCCTATTCGGCGGGTAGCTATCGATGTTCTGGGATTGATTTATCGCGTCTCGTCTAGACGCAATAAATCAATCCCAGAGCCGCTCCCCGTCAACACCGGAACTCCAGCTCCGCGAGCGGAGGAAGCGCTGTCGACGGGGGTTCCTGCCTGCTGCGGTGTGGTACCTTTTGAAATTGATCTAAGATATTCGACTTCAGCTACATTATTCATATAGCTGAAGTTGCATATCTTAGATTGATCCCCCGCCCCCCCCCCCCCCCCCAGTGTGGACCAGCCCTTAATGGAGTTACCACACTCCAGTTGAACCACAAACACTGGATTCGTTTTGATTAAAGAATAAAACATGTTTATTTAACTACAAAGAGAGATTTTAAGTGATTACAAGTACTGGGCATTAAAGATAAAATGCTTTCTAGTGCTCAAACTTAATCTAGACTTGGTTCAAGATAAAATTCTTATCACATGCTCCCAGCAACAGGGCTGACCAAATTTCAGGTCAGAATCTTTCCCAAAGTCAAAATGGCTGTTTCTTTTGTCTTCTTAGGTGAAAGAGCAATAGAAATTTTGGGTGTTTTTGCCCTTCACTTTGTAGTCCAGTCCCTCTTTGAAAAGCATTTTCCTGAGGGTGAGCATGGAGTCATGGAATCTCACCTCATAGTGAAAGAAGTTCCATGCTATTGTTTGCTAAAATGCAGATAAATTGATTCCTGCCCCAATTCCTTGGGAAAGAATGGCCACTTGACAGCTGATTGCCCATAATCAACTTTGATGACACCCGACTAGAGGTATCTGCTTGTCCTTTCTCCAAGACAAACATGTTTATCCCCTCCTCAGACTTGTCTATTAGCCACATTTCAGTCATGATTGCAACTTATTTTCATAAGTTCATATACAGTGTTGCTACATACATTTCACCATGATGTTATTGACCAGTGAGTTATCAGTTTTCCAGTGATACCTCACAAGGCATATACTGTACAAAGATTATTACAGTGGTGCATAGGGTATGAATATAGGGCTGCATTCTGTCACCACATGTATGTGTATCTTGCTAAACAACAGGTTACCATTCCTGGATGGTAACCTTGCAGATCTAACTTCTGCAGACACCCCATCAGTTTCCTGCATCTGAGTCAGGTTCCCCCTGAACAACTACCCAAACTCAAGAGATAGGAGGACCCCTTTTTAAACTGGTATAATCCTTTTGATCTTCTGGTCCCTAGCCCTTTTCCAGTCTTTGGCTCTTAAAAATGTAAGTGGTTGCTAAGAAGTAGCTTGTCTTGAGCCATTCTTCTTCTTTCCCTCCTTGTTGTTCTATACAGTCACCTTCCCCCAATAAACTAGATCATTATGTACCTCCCAATAATCAGGTCAACATACAGTGTGCATAAGTTACCACAGAGCAGCTCCAATTGTCACACCTTCCTTTAACACAACTTCTTATTGTTACCCAGATTTCCTGATGTGAGACTAGTCAGAAGAGAGCCTGCAGTTATCAGAATTACCAGAAAAAGGTGATATGATTTCTATTCTCGCGCTATTTGAATTGAGTATTGGATTTTTTTCTTTTAATTTCGCTGTTAGCTAGTCACTGGAGTGCAGATATCCTTCGATTTCCTGGGCTGCGGCATCCTCTAGCTGCTGGAATTTGTGTTCTGCTGAACTCTACATGGTATCTCCAAAAATACTATCTAAAAGGAAGTGTGTTTCCAGGTTGTTTTGTGCTTTCACCTGCAAGAACCTGCCATCCACTTCCCCCTCAAAATTGACTTCTAGTCTAGCCTAAACTAAATAGCCTGACCCTCAAATGGTGTAAATCAGCATAGCTCCATTGAAGTCAATTTTATGTCTGAAAAATGTTGTGTAGCATAGAGAATTAAAATCTTTACAATAATCCCTGTGTGACATACCCATGGTAAGATCCAGACTAATGAGTGGTTGTGTCCCCCGCCTCTAATCTGGGGTGCTTTTTTCACCACTTTGCTGCTTTAGCAACCACTCCTGGTCTGCTCACAAGCAGCCTCCAGCATGTAAATTACTCCCAGCTATGTCTGTGTGAGTTGCAGCCTGCCAGACGCACATTGGATTTGTTTATTGCAGGGTGACCCCAACACACTTCCAGTCCCAGACTTTTCCCCCCAGAAGTGTATATCTTGTACTGCCCAGCCTTCTCCTGGACAATACAAGCTCATATAAAGTCCATTGTTTTATTAATAGAAACAATATGCACAAATCTTGTTATCCCAAATGGATTTTCCCAAACACTTCAATTTAAACCCACTGGATTAGATAAAATAAAACAAGTCTATTAACTATAAAGAGATAGATTTTAAGTGAATACAAGTAATGATGCATAAAAGTCAGAAATGGTTAAGAGAAAAATAAAAGTTAAATGCAATTAATTCCTAATTTAACAAAAACCGGAGTTAATCCAAAGCAAAGCCTCTCTCACCATGTTTCAGCAGTTCTACTGGCTGAACTTCTTTCAGTCATGATCCTGCCTAGCCAACACTGCTTCTTTTGTTCTTCAGGTGTCATGAATGCCATAAGCAGAGAGAAAGGGAGAGATCCATTTGGGGTGTCTGCACCTCCTTTTTATAGTCCTCTCTCTCCTTTGAGAATCATCTTCAGCTGGGAACATGGCAGAAGACAGATTGTATGGATGGGGACTCTATGCTGTTTTTTGCTAACATGCACATTTTTCATCCATGTCCCTTTTCCTGCCAGTGGATAGACACTTAGCAGGTGATGGCCCATTTGACCTTGTTTACACCTGGCTGAGGCATCAGCCTGCCCTTTGTCTCTGAGAAACTGGGTTGGCCACTCCCTGGACTTGGAACATGTTTTAGTAACACCAAACAGTGGACTCTTATAATTTTACATACAATATTGCCAAACATATATTACCAGGACAATAATAATCAGCAAATTATGAGTTTTCAAATACCTCGCAAGGCATGCTCTGTACAAGGATTATTACAATAGAGTGCAGGGATTGAATACAGGGGTACAGACCACCACACTGTCATTCATACAATTTAAGTTAAGTTTATTTTTTTAAGTTCAATATTAGGTCTCAACCCTTCAGATGCTTAAGCACATGCTCATCTTTAAACATGTGATTAGTCCCATGGTTTCAAAGGGACTACTTACATGCTGAAATTTTAAACACATGTTAAATGCTTTGCAGGATTTGAGCCCTAAGAAGGAATTGGCTAAAAATTGCCTCTTTCTCTTTGTCTGATTTCTATATAATAAGATGGCACTAGAAGAGTTATTCAGAGAAGCTGCTCTCAGCAAACTAACAGGAAGATTTTGATTACTTTCTGAGTATATCTGATTTAGCATAAAGAATGTACAATTTTTAATAAAGAATGAATAGAAAGAACAATACACAACTTCAGACTATTTGAAGTAAAGAAAAAACAGAGGAGGTCAATTATGACTATAAGTGCAATATTGCTTTACTGGTGATGCCATCATTACTAAGGAAATACCCTTTTCTCAAATGCAAGAACAGCAGAACCCCATTTATCTCATTCAATTGGCACTGTGGCCAGATGGGATAATAAAAAATTTAGATAATCTGGAGAATGGGAAAGTGCAAGGCTGTAGCACCATCTGGTGGCCACAGGAGAGACCACCCGCCTCTGGACCTGGGTGCGCTGGTTGTTCGGTTAATACAGACAGCCGGATGATGGAGATTCAGATAAACGGGGTTCTACTGTACTTTAATACTCAATCTTTCTGTTGCAATAATCAAACATGTTAAAAGAGACATCATGGATACAGATGTACAAAACCACAAGCAAAAAAGACTATTTGGATACACTCATCTGACCCTTTTTATCTTTCCCTGTACTGAATTGTCATTTCTATAAACTCCATCACTTGGTATGGTGTATTGCAGTAGGATGGAAGATTTAAGTCAATTTCATCTTAATCTTAGTTTTATTGCACCTAACATTTTGCAGTTTTTCTGATATTGTTTTACTATGGCAAAAAGGACTAAGGGGGAAAAGGATGAAGACAACCTTACAAAAATCTTTTTTAGTATTGACTGAATACACGAGAAAAGGGGTGGGGGAAGCAACTTGCCACTTAAGAAAAAAATATTAAAAATCCCTTTGTCTAAAAAGAGTGGTAAATCCCCTTTAAAAGTGACCTTCACAACAACAATTCCTTGCTGGAAGTAGTTAAATATGGTGCACGTCCTTCATACATATAAACTAAAACTGACTGTCCCTGTTTAATTCTGTTCTTCAGAGACTTACACGGGCATAAAAGGAACACACATACACATATGTTAATAGACAAATATAGAAAAGAAAAGGAACCCTGCTGGTTCTGGTTAGGCTTTGGGTACTAGGGGCATGTCTACACTGCAAATCCGCAGCTGGCCTGTGCCAGCTGACTCAGGCTCGTGGGGCTCAGACTTCGGAGCTGTTTAATTGCAGTTAGAGTGACCAGATGTCCCGATTTTATAGGGACAGTCCCGATTTTTGGGTCTTTTTCTTATATAGGCTCCTATTACCCCCCACCCCCTGTCCCGATTTTTCACATTTGCCATCTGGTCACCCTAATTGCAGTGTAGATTTCCAGGCTCAAGCTGCAGTCTGAGCTCTGGAACCCTCCCACCTGACAGGGCCTTAAATGCTGGGCTCCAGCCTGAGCCCAAAAGTCTATTCTTCAATTAAACAGCCCCGCAGCCCGAACCCAAGTCAGCCAGTATGAGCCAGTTGCAGGTGTCTAATTGCAGTGTAAACATACCCTAAGGAGGGATGATGCAGTAGTCAGGAAGGAAGCTGGATGCCTGGGCTCAAGTCCCTTCTGTGAGCAGACTTCTTGTGTGTTCAAAAAAGAACTAGATAAGTTCATGGAGTCCCATCAATTGCTACTAGCGAGGATGGGCAGGGATGGTGTCCCGAGCCTCTGTTTGCCAGAAGGTGGGAATGGGCGACAGGGGATGGATCACTCGATGATTCCCTGTTCTGTTCATTCCCTCTGGGGCACCTGGCATTGGCCACTGTCAGAAGACAGGATACTGGGCTAGATGGACCTTTGGTCTGACCCGGTAGGGCCGTTCTTATGTTCTTATGTGACCTAGAACAAGTTAGGGTCAGATTTTTAAATGTATTTAGGCACCTAAAGAGATAGATAGGCACCTACTGGGATTTTGAAAAACATGTAGGCACCTAACTTCCATGAATCTAGCCTCTCTGTGCCTCACCTGTAAAATGGGGATAATAGTGCTTCCCTACCTCACGGGGGTGTTGTGAGGATAAGTTAATCAAAGATGCTCAGGTGCTCAGATACTGTGGGGCCTATCTAGATTAAGGGGCAGGTCCTCAGCTGTGACAATTTACACCAGCAGAGGATCTGTCCCTAGAGCTGGTTGAAATTTTCCAGGTTTTGATTTTTCAACAAAATGTGTCATTTGTGTAAATCTGTAGCTCACAGTTCAGCCTGGGTCATTGAGGCCCTGAATGCCGGTTGATGACTCAGGGACTGTGGATTCAATCCTTCATTCCCTTAACATCTGTGAGTTCCATGTTATCATTAAGTTTCCCAAAAGATGAAGAGTTGTGGCTTGGCATTATTTTTGTGTGTTTGAGGTTTAGTTAAGTTGCTCCACTGGGTATTGCTAAAGGGATTAACTACCGGTAGTGATATTTGAATTGGGTTTTCACTTGAGTTTGTATTCCCTGAGCTGATTTATTATGAGACTTAAAATGTCAACTGGGTATTCATGGGAAGCCTTTTGTCTACATTAAGTGCTAGCTGCTGTCACTGATACTGGGTTACAGGGTATCAGAACTGCCATCCAACAAAACAAAAGCCACTGCTTAATTTCACTGTTATTCATTTTTAAGGACTGCCATTCAGCTCTGTTTGCTATATCGGTTTTATGAGTGTGTTTGAAAAGGACATAGTCACATCTTAAGTGTTTCTTCACTACCACAATTCTCCTGATGAACACTGACTCACTTTTGTTTAATTCATTTATAGTACGAGGACACTTCTTTTTCTCTTGGGCTTGCTCTTTTTTTAGTGAAATTAGTATTTCTATTAACAGCCACAGATGTTTTCAACTGCTGCTCATGGTTTTTAGTTTATTATTTGAACCATAATATTTGCTTACTGTAGCAGGGTGCTGCTGCAAAGCACCTAATTAGCCCCTGCTCAGCCAGCGCCAATCAAGGGGAATAGATTGGGGCTGGTGGGACAGGCCTGATGCCTGACCTGGGGATTGGCTCCACCTGTGGGCCTGGCCAGCCAGCATAAAGGGAGTCAGCAAGGGGAAAGATCAGTCCTCCTGGCTGAGGGCTGGCTGCTTGGGAAAGAGGGAACAAACCCTGTAAAGCCTTGTATCTAGAACTCAATGTTGGTGGTGGGAGAAGGTATGTAAATAAAACCATGGGTGCAGCACAACAGGAAGCCTCCCTGCACTTTATGGGGCCACCCTGCAGTGGCCTGCCGAGAGAGGGGGCAGATGACCTGTTACACGTGGGGGCTTGTCCGGGATCTGAGGCCAGTGATACAGTTTGGCAACCCGGCCATGGAAGGCACCCTGCAGTGGCTCATGGAACAATATGGAGTGATGCAGAAAGCCCTACATGAGTTCCAGCAGTCCCACCAGGTGGAGAGGCAAGCTCTACTCGCGTGGCAGGCGGAGCAGCAGCGGGCGTTACAGGACTTTATTACAGAGCAGTCAAGGGTGCAGCAGCAGCTCCTGCAGAAGCTGGTGAGTCCTGCAGGGGGAGAGGGCACCCGGGCCTCAGCCTTTGTAAGATGGCCCCGGCGGACGACCCCGACGCCTTTTTGGGCACCTTCGAGCAGGTGGCCCTGGGCGCGGGATGGGACTAGGCAACCTGGGCCCTGAGGCTGGCCCCCTATCTGGCTGGGGAGGCACAGGCAGCGTACATGGCCCTGACGGAGGTACAAGCTAGGGACTATGATGCCGTGAAGGCAGCAATCCTGGGCCGCCTCGGACTTTCGGCCGAGAAATATCGGCAAAAGTTTCGGGCAGCCCGGTGGGCGGGGGGCTTGCGGCCCCAGGCCTTTGCCCAAAAGTTAACGGACTGGGCAACACGGTGGTTGAGGCCCGATGCCCACACCGTGGCACAGTTAATGGATCAAGTAGTCCTTGAACAGTTTGTACAGTGTCTACCTGATAGCGTGCGGGTTTGGGTGCGGCGACATCAGCCGGCCACCCTAGAAGCTGCCGTGCAAAGAACGGAGGAATATGCAGAGGCCGACTTCCTGCCGAGGGAGCATCGGGCCCCGCGGGACCAAGAGGGGGGCAGGAAACCCCGCGAGCACCCCGGGGTGAAGCCGGTAGACAAGCGATGGGAGGAGCCCAAGGGGACCCCTAGCCGCCCAGGGCAGCTCATATGCTGGCGGTGTGGACAGCCGGGACATAGAAGCCGGGACTGCCCAGTGATGGAATGTGGGGCAGCTGAATTTTGTGGTTGGACAAAGATTGGGGGGCAGAAAAAGAGGGCGGGTTGGCCACTATCCCAGTGTGGGTGGGAAAACGGCCCCTGAGGGGTCTAGTGGACACGGCCTTCACTCGCTCCCTTGTACAGAGGCGCTTTGTGAAGCTGCATTGGCTTATCCCTGGGGATAGGATGCTAATGGAATGCATCCACGGGGATAGGGAGTATTGTCCCGTGGCCCAGGTACCCCTGGAGGTGCAGGGGAAGTTTGCCTGGAAGCGGGTGGGGGTAATAGAGGGGTTGGCCTACCCTGTGGTCCTGGGGGTGGACTGGAACCCTTCCCCAAAGAAGAGGGAAAAGAGGAGAACCCCAAAACAAGAAAGAGCGAGAGCCCTGGAGACAGGGGACGAGGCCCATACCGAGGTGGACCCTGGGAGGGCGGAGGCCCCACAACCTCCAGGGGAAGAAACTGAGACTCCTAGACAAGAAAGCCAAGGTAGGGATCCTGCGGGAGTGACCAAGGAGGGGGTGGAGCTTCCCAGGCAGGACCCATCAGGGGAGGGGATCCCGCAGATTGAGGTGAAGAAGAGGGTACAGAAAGATCGGAGGGTAGAAGTCCAAGTGGGGGAGAACCAACCCCCAAGGAGCGGAGAACCCGGTCCTGAGATCGGAGCCAGACTCGGGGAAGGGGGCTCGGGCCCGTCTCCCCCAGTGGGGAATGAAGGGGAGCATCTGGGGCAACCAGCCCAACCGTGAGACTGGTGTGAAGACCTCTGGGTAAGCGTAGACATGTGGGGTGCCCCACCCCCTACCCAGTGTGCCTTTTGTGGATGGGGCATGCCACGAGTCAGAGGCCAGGGAGCACCCCACGAGTCAGAGGCCAGGGAGCACCCTGCTGGGAAGGGTGCCGCCGCCCAGAGTAAAACCCCCGGCCGAGGGAAGCGGGGCCGAGGAAGACCAGGCCTGGCATCGGCTTAAAGGGGGAGGTATGTAGCAGGGTGCTGCTGCAAAGCACCTAATTAGCCCCTGCTCAGCCAGCGCCAATCAAGGGGAATAGATTGGGGCTGGTGGGACAGGCCTGATGCCTGACCTGGGGATTGGCTCCACCTGTGGGCCTGGCCAGCCAGCATAAAGGGAGTCAGCAAGGGGAAAGATCAGTCCTCCTGGCTGAGGGCTGGCTGCTTGGGAAAGAGGGAACAAACCCTGTAAAGCCTTGTATCTAGAACTCAATGTTGGTGGTGGGAGAAGGTGTGTAATTAAAACCATGGGTGCAGCACAACAGGAAGCCTCCCTGCGCTTTATTGAGCCACCCTGCAGTAGCCTGCTGAGAGAGGGGGCAGCCGACCTGTTACACTTACCCTATGGTCTTTTGGTATTGTTTAAGGGGACATTTTCAAAGGCACAAAGGACTAGAATGTCTAGAAATACACAGTTATTTGTACTTCCTAAAACCCTTGAGCTGTAGCACTTTTAACTATTTTTGTTGCATTCGTGGGTGTGTTATAAAATTAAACTAACTAGCATTTTATAGCATTCAAACTGTGCTGCAACTTTTACAGAAGAGAGAGAAAGACCTAGCCCTGCACTGAAGAGTGTATTAGAATCTAAATATTAGACATGGAACAATAGCGATGGTAGCAAATAGTAAAGCAGAACTGAGGAACAGAAAGACAAAGATTACAGCAATATGATTATTTAAGTCCTTTGTTTAGTCTTGTGCACTTCAGAGCAATTCAAATAATTGTTTTTAGAAAGCAGTAATTGAAGAGAAAGTTGTTGTCATAGTTCCCATTGTGAGTGCACCTCTCATCAGGTCTCAAATCATCACCTCCTTTGGGATGGAATCATGTGATTCTCCTATTCTCAGACCAAGCCTTAGGCTGCAGTCCATGGGCACTAATCATGATTATCTCAGCAGGTCTAATTTATGTTCAGCACCTACAGTTCTTTTCCTTCTGTGAGCTGTAATCAGTGATACCTTGCTTTTGGAAAGACTGGTCACTAGGTATTTCTTTGAATAAAAACATTTCAGAGAAGAGATGCCTTAAAAGCCTACATCTATGCATGTCTAGCTTGCCAGATGTCTTATTATGTTCCACATGAGGAGCCTGGAAGGTCTAAGCTTCCTACAGGCACCCCAAGACCTCTAGGGCAGGGGTGGGCAAATTTTTTGGCCTGAGGGCCACATCTGGGTATAGAAATTGTATGGTGGTCCAGGAATGCTCATGAAATTGGGGTATGGGAGGGGTGAGGGCTCTGGGGTGTGGCCATAAATGAGGAGTTCAGGGTGCAGGAGGGGGCTTTGGGCTGGGGCAGGAGGGTAGGGTGCGGTGGGGGTGAGGGCTCCGGCTGTTCCCCCCTCCTGCTCCTACGCAGAGGTGCGGCCAGGTGGCTCTGCTGCACACTGCCATACGACTCCGCAGGCACCACCCCTGCAGCTCCCATTGGCAGTGGTTCGGGTCCGGATTAAAATGGCTGGCGGGCCAGATCTGGCCCATGGGCTATAGTTTGCCCACCCCTGCTCTGAGATCTGGGTGATAGTTTCTTCTCCTAACTCACAAACCAGTTCACTCTGTCTCATTCAGGAGCCTCCTCCTCAAGGTCTCCTGCGTCATTCAGTGCCGGCAAATGATCTGCCTCCTGGCGGCAATGACTGGGGACTGCCGCTTTAAGGTACACCTTAATGGCCAGATCAGTGGACCAACAACTCTTAACTCAGGGCTCTGTCCTGGCCCTAATACTTTTTAATCTATACACCATGGATATACCAGTGACAGAGTCAAGGAAATTCATTTATGCAGATGATATTGCCCTAGCTGTTCAGCATACAAGCCTCCATACCATCAGCTGCACCCTAACCCAAGATCTTAGCACAATGGCTGATTATTTCCAATACTGGAAATTTAGGCCTAATCCAATAAAAACAAACTTGATAACTGCTTTCCATCTGAACAATAAAATGGCTAATACCAAACTTGATGTGCAGTTCTGCTTTGAGAGCGTCAGCCATGAAGCTAACCCAAAAATATCTTGGCGTTACACTGGACCAGAGTTTGACCTTTCAACAACAGCTTGAGAACACCCGCGATAAAGCACGACACAAGACCTGACCTACCAGAAAATTGGCCGGAACATCATGGGGCTCCAGTCCACGGACCTTACGAACCTCAACAATTGCCTTAGTATATTCTGCAGCTGAATATTGTGCATCAGTGAGGTCTCATAGCAGTCACACTAAACTCCTTGACACTCAACTCAATAATGCTATGTGCATAGTGCCGGAGATGCTCAAATCAACTCCAGTTGACTGGCTCCTGGTCGTATCGCACATCCAGCCTCCACAGATTAGAAGAGCTGTTCAGACATCTCGCTTTCTTAATCATGTCAATGCAAATACAAAGCTCCCACTGCACCATGACCTGCAGAACCTGCCAAAGACAAGATTAAAATCCTGCAACCCTGTATGGAACTGCATTAAGATCCTTACTCCCAACTTTGATGCTGAGGCTCAATGGAGAGTCACATGGAGCACTTCAACCGCTTGAAACAAACAGCTCATCATTGATCCTGTTGAGGAACCACCGGGTTCCTCAACAGATTGAATTGCATCAGGTGCAGATTGAATTGCATCAGGACATTTCATGGGAGATGTGGACAAACCCTCTTTAAACGGAAAAGGAGGCAAACACTGTGGTCACCAGGCACACACTGTAGAGAACATCATATCTGAATGTCCCCTTCGTTCTTTCGCTGAGAGCCTGAAAGACATTCACCAGCTCACTGCTGCAGCAATGTGCTGGGTATCAAACTTAGATATAAATTTGTAGTTGTTGCTACTTACCCAAGCCATACGAAAGAAGAATACAGTCATCCAAGAAAGTCTAACTCACTGACCAGATCACAGACAGTATTCATAAAACAATTATAGATCAGTCCTCTTAGATTACATAAGAGCTCTATACCTACCATTGCTATAAAATGAGTATTGGTGGTACTTCTTGTGGGTTAATAATAATAATTCCTAAAGTGGCACAAAAGGGCCAGAGCATGCATCAGGATCTGGCTCTGAAGTCTCTAAGGAAGAGACTAGAGAGCATCTTGAGGAAAATGAGTGCATTAAATCTCCAGAACAAAAAAATTCCAAAGGAACTTAAAATGTGAAATGAAACAACTGATATGTAGCGATGAGGCAGTGCAGTACGGGCCCATCCTACATGGTGCCTCAGATATGGTGTGCTGTATAGATGTGACAAATACTTGAGTTAGAGACAGTATATACATGATGTTTGTACGACTAAAAGGTACAAATCCTTTTAAAATAGATACCACCTCACTAGTCTCTCTCATACCAACCTTAGCTCCTTCTTCTACCTGAGCAGTTCCAAAGAAACTCTCTCCTGTTCGAAGCAGTCTACAGCTTCCATGAAATTTGGAATCACTGAATGCCAAAGGCAAAGTATTTGGCATCCATTGGATACAAAAAGTGGATTAATTTTATCTTTAGTCTGTTGTACAAACACTCCTCCAAATACCACTTTCAGTGCATTTCTTATTATATAATCACCAGGCAACTCTCATTGTAGCAAGTTATAGAATAGTTATATACTGCTAAATTCTGAGATTTTACATATGAATAGGGCCCTACTAAATTCATGGCCATGAAAAACATATCACAGATGGTGACATCTGGTCTTTTGTGTGCTTTTACCCTATACTATACAGATTTCACAGGGGAGACCAGCGTTTCTCAAATTGGGGGTCCTGACCAAAAAGGGAGTTGCAGGGAGGTCACAGTATTGCCACCCTTACTTCTTCGCTGCCTTCAGAGCTGGGGGCCAGGGAGCGGCAGCTGTTGGCCGGGTGCCCAGCTCTGAAGACAGCGCCCCGTCAGCAGCAGAGCAGAAGTACGGGTGTCAATACTATACCACACCATCCTTACTTCTGCACCACTGCTGGTGGCAGCTCTGCCTTCAGCACTGGGCTCTCGGCCAGCAGCCATCGCTCTTCAGCGGCCCAGCTCTTAAAGCAGCACTGCCACCAGCAGCAGTACAGAAGTAAGGGTAGCAGTACCGCAACTCCCCCCCCCCCCACACAATAACCTTGTTATCCCCCCCCAAAAAAACCTCCTTTTTGGGTCAGGTGCCCTACAATTACAACACTGTGAAATTTCAGATTGAAATCATGACATTTACGGTTTCACGTACAACTGTGAAATTGACCAAAATGGACAGTGAATTTGGTAGGGCCCTGTAAGAGTCCAAACAGTCATAGATAAATGATCTTTTCATGAATCCAATTTATATAGTCTCACAAAAAAACAGCTGACAGGGTTAAAGCTGACAGGGTCTCTCCCCACATGGGCTTTGTCTTTTGATGGGAGTGAGGAATGGTTTTGAGTCTCTAACCTCAGGTCCTCACCACAAAGGCCATTTGTTTTGGAATTAGCACCTTTTCTGGTGAAGTCCTTCATTAGCATTTCACAAGGTTTCTTTGATGGGCAATTTAGTTGCAAGGCTATTTTCCATGTAAATGTTTGCAATTACATTATGACAGGACAGATAAGCAAAAACAATACAAGCACATTCTACTAGTTTTCATGAAGTTTAAACATCTGAATACACACTTATACAACTAACCAGTACTTTAATCTACACAAGTGAGTTGACCTGAATACACGCTAGCATGACTGCTCAGCCAGCAGGACACACACTGCTTAGCATTTGTAGCTCTTTTCTGTGATTGTTCCAAGAGATGTGGCTGTGGTAGCTGCCTTTCAAGTTTCATCAAAGATAGAGAAAATACCCCATGGGACAGCACAGCCAGGCATTCTTCTAAGATTCACTGTTTTTTACTTTGTCCAAAGCAGGTCAGAAACTTCAGGCTGCAGAACCTGAGTGGGTACAGACCTTTGATGGATACACAACTACTGAAAGGAAAAGGATAAGATTTTAAACCATCTGAATTACCTTCTGCAGGACTCAAACTTTAATTCATGCTGTATATTTTCCTTTATTGAAAATGCTGTTGCACACTTATCTATAGCCATTCCACATTCAGTAGGCAGACAGCTAATGGACAGATGCACATCACTAACCAAAAGTTCTTGATGACAATTAAGGAACTAACATGGTGATTAATCCTGCAGTGGCTCCTTATTATGAGGCCTATCTGCTCTGTACTTCAGAATTTCCACTGGTGCTATACTATTGCCTGCTTAAGGGCCACCTATTTCCCACAATTTGCATGCACATCTTCCACTGATATCAATGTCACAGTTGTGGGGCAATTGCCCCTCTCCATGGTCTGCTCAAGGGATGTAGTCTTAAATTTCAGGCCTGTAGCCATGACCACTCTCTGAGCAGGGATCTCTGTCCCTCTCCCTCCTGACCGGGAGACCCCATTACAATTTACTGTGATTATCCCAGAAGGTCCAGGACCTGCTGTTCACTCTTTGAAGGGTAATGACACTGAATCTCAGGAAAGCAAAGGACATTTATTTAAGGACAAAAGCCTCAAAGGAACAACATATCAATAAAAGTTCTAAACACATTAAACTTACCAGAGTTCCCCCTTCAGGCCTATAGAGACCCGGGTAGGTTACAATCCTTCAGGAGCATTTGACCTCTTGGCAGGGCCAGATTAAGACCTTTAGAGGCCCTAAGCATTGAAAAGATGATGGTGCCCCCCACCATATGTAATTCAAAATAAAAACAATACTATACCATAAAATAACATTTTATTTTTTGAAATGACACAACTTACATGTATGCTGAAATTAAAATAGCTTCTTTCTAGATTTTCTGATTGCAAAATTCTGGATAAGTTCATCGAAGCTAACTTGACGAAGCATGCCCGCTTCCATACACAATAGGGAAAGTGAATCAAGTCTGTCCTGACACATTGTTGTTCTCTGAGGGTTTTTTATTCTTTTCAGCTGAGAAAAAGAGCGTTCTGCGGAGCAGTTAGTAATCATCAATGTTAGAAAAATACGTAGTGTGATCTCTACATTTGGAAATACACATTGTATTCCATCTTTCAATATTGTGTCATGAAGATCAATGTGACTGAATTTCATTTTTCCTGTTTCATTAAACTTTGCGCGCATATAACAGTGGAACTGCCGTACTTCTCCACAGAGATTCATGTTCAAGTTAACAGGGTATGAGTCAACTAGCTTTTGGGAACTTTGTGAATATTGTTCATCAGATAAGTCCATATCGTTTAGAAAAGAAAATCTACTTGATACTGCTTTGTACACTTCACCTCTCCTCTTCATATGAGCTTCACGTGTATCAATTATAGTGTAGTAAGTAGATACGCGAAATTTGTCTCTAGGATTCAATGCTGTTTCTGTTGCACTGCTATCATTTGCTTGTTTTTTCCTGATTCGCTTGCGGGACTGGGCTTCTTTGTAGTTAGGATCAGGCAAGGTATCTTCAAATCTTTCGAAAATCATTCCTTAAAGTGTGTAAGTGGTCTGCTAATGATTGACACAGGTCTGCACGTGTTTTCAAATCCAATTCTTTTTCTTGGAGAGCTTGACTTATGTGGTAAAAGTGTTGTAAAATTTCATTCCACATGGTCAACATGAATACAAACTCTAGTTCTTGCTTCTTGTTTGCAATGTTTTCTGCCTCTCGTGTAGTTTCTCCCTTTTGTGATTGGTCTTCAGCTATACTTTCTAATGCATCCACAATCTTTGAGTAGGACTCCAGAATTGCACTTGTTGCCACTGCATGTGCCTCCTAGCGAGTATTAGAAAGAGATTTCAACACACGATCATTGCCCAAATATGTTTTAAGAACTGCCCATCGGTGTGTTGAGGCAGAGAAAAATGTATAAAGTAACTGGACTGTTGAGAAAAAGCTTACTGCCACCGGACAACAATCAACAGCACTGCGGCCAACAAGATTGAGAGAGTGTGCAGCACATGGTATGAACATGGCATATTTGTTCTGGTCTAAAAGCTTCTTCTGCATTCCTTGATAACGCCCTGACATGTAGTGTAAGGAAGTCTAACAAAGTTCTGATTTTTCCTATGATGACTACTTTGATGCTTTTTTTTGAAATATCAAATATCAATTAGTGCCCCCTGCTTTTCTGGTGCCCTAAGCACGTGCTTAGTCTGCCTGTTGGGTAATCCAGCCCTGCCTCTTGGTTAAAATGTCATGTCAGTTTGTTGAATCAAAAATCAGGCTTGTCCAGTCAGTTTAAGCTGTCCCTTTATATACCAAGCTCTTTCTTTGTCTTCTGGGTCTCTTGAACATAGTCTGAATCACTGTATGCAATTCACTCCAGGGGGTGGTACTTTTCTAGGGTTGTTCTCCAGACCCCCACTGGTTTTAGTTCCCAGACAGCGCTCAGTAACCCTCCCTGGCCAGCCAGCATACAATTCCTGCTCATAAACTTTATAAAGTTGAAACAATAGTCTCAAAGATATGCTAGGGTTCATATCTGTGATATGTTGTTGCCTGCGTAAGGATCATATTTTTCCCGCAATATGCATGCACAGCTGACATCAATGACAAGCGCTGTGAAAAACTTTGCCAATATTATTATTCCATGAGGAAAACTAAGGGTAGGTCTACACTTACCTGTCGCGTCGGAGGCGTCGGATCGATGTTCTGGGTTCGATTTATCGCGTCTTATCTACACGCGATAAATCGAACCAGGAAGTGCTCCCCCGTCGACGCTGGTAATCCTGCTCTGCGAACGGAGCAGGCAGAGTCGACGGGGGAGCCTGCGCGCCGCGGTGTGGACCAGGGGTAAGTACTTTTAAGTTCGAAATAAGATACTTCGACTTCAGCTACGTTATTCACGTAGCTGAAGTCGCGTATCTTATTTCGAATTTCGGGGCTAGTGTAGACCAGCCCTAAGTCCCATTTTCAAAAATGACTTAGGCACACATGAGCCTTAGTTCCAGTGAAAGTCAATGAGACTCAGGCTCCTAATGCTTGAATAACTTTTGAAAACTGTTGATTCATACTGAGCTTGTGATCCACTATGACCCCCAGCCCCCTTTTCGCAGTGCTCCTTCCTAGGTAGTCATTGCTCATTTTGCATGTATGCAACTGATTGTTCCTTCCAAAGTGGAATATTTTGCATTTGTCCTTATTGAATTTCATCCTTCATTATTTCAGACCATTTCTTCAGTTTGTCCCGATCATTTTGAAAATTAACCCTAGCCTCCAAAGCACTTGCAACCCCTCCCAGCTTGGTATTGTCCACAAACTTTATAAGTGTACTCTGTATGCCATTATCTAAGTCATTGATGAAGATATTGAACAGAACCAGACCCACATTGGGGTTCCTCAGAGATATTGATCCCTGAGGAATCCCACATTATATGCCCTTCCAGCATGACTGAGAACCACCAATAACTACTCCCTGGGAACTGTTTTCCAACCAGTTATGCACCCATCTTATAGTAGCTCCATCTAGGTCGTATTTCCCTAGTTTGTTTACGAGAAGGTCATGTGAGACAGTATCAAAAGCCTTCCTAAAGTTGAGACAGGCCACATCTGCCGCTTCCCCTCTATCCACAAGGCTTGTTACCCTGTCAAAGAAAGCTATTAGGTTGGTGTGACGTTCCCCTGGTGTTATCTGGACCAGTGATCTGCTAGGTCACTTCAATCCTTGACTCTGGGAGCCAGCCTTACTCAGCTCTGCTGTGAGTGTAGGGATATTAAAGACGGTACTGAAAGTGATTCCCCAAGTGAAAGTAACTCCCCATAATTTGTCCCCCACAATTTAAACCTCATAGCATTACCAAGTAAAAGATCTCTTGGATCCCTTGTTAAACTTACAAGCTACTGTCTGTGTAAACCATTGATTGTTTCTGTTCTCAGAAAGATACTGTATTGCTATGAGAAACTTGCAAACAAGTTATTTGACTTTGTTCTTCATGCATGCTTTGTACCTAGAAACAGCATAGAAAGACCCCAACCCTCTTTAATTAAAGAGCAGGGAGTCTCAAATAAATTAGTACACACCCCGAAAGTGGTGGAGACAGTATGTATGTGGATGGATGCTTGGTGTAGACAATGAATGAATGATCAGGGAGTTGCCAGCCTAGGAATTCAGTGACCATCGGCTGAAGGCGGCATCAAGTGGGAATGACCAGACAACCCCCGGAGGGTAAACTGGGATCCACCCGACCATCTCAAAGGATGGGAAAAACAAGATAACATCTGACAGCACGGAGCCATCAGGAATGTGCCATCTGCTGATTGATTCAGCAACAGCATGATGAAGCAATTCCCATAGACTGACATAGGAATAAATCCCTATAAGAATGGGCTCTAAATACTGAGGACTTTGAGTCTCTGGTTCTGCTGCCAACCTCCAGGAGCATCAGATGAATCTGACAAGGACTCGGCTCCACCCTCATGCCCAGGTTACCTGGCCAGTAACTTGGCATGAGCAACTTCTAGGCTGATAACTATTACATCTATGCAGAACCTGTGTGTGTGTGTGTGTATGAATGAATGTGAGACTGAATGAAATGTTATAGCTATTACTGAGTGCTTACTATGATTCTTTTTGTATTCACAATAAATGTGACATTTTGTCTTATCCCCTCTAATAAGATCCTGCTGGTTTTTATTTTATGGTATAACATGAGAACCTCCACTCCTGGGCTGTTCACGCATAGTCTCTGGCATGTAAGCTGCCTCTTGGAGTGTGCAACGGAATGACACTAGCCAATATCTCCGGTCTCAGACACAACCTTAGGAACCTCTGTCTTGCAGTGTCCAGTTATGCCCGCTGGATGCTGCAAGTTTATATGAGTTTGTCAATTTAACAAAGAAATTGATATGCACCAGGCTTGTTATTCCAAGGGGAATCTCTCACACGCTTCAAACCAAATACACTGCTTCAGGTAGAATAAACAAATGTATTAACTACAAAGATAGATTTTAAGTGATTATAATTCAAAGCACAAGAAGTCAGATTTGGTCAAATGAAATAAAAGCAAAACACATTCTACGCTGATCTTAACACTTTCAATGCCCTTATAAACTTAGATGCTTCCCACCACAGGCTGGCTGGTTGCCCTTCAGCCAGGCTCTCACCTTTGATCAGCACTTCAGTCGCTTGGTGGTGATTTCTGTAGATGTAGGTGGAAGAGAGAGGAAGAGCATGGCAAACGTCTCTCCCTTTTATCATGTCCTTTCTTCTCTCTTGGCTTTGTCCCCCTCCCCTTCAGAATCAGGTGAGCATTACCTCATCACAGTCCCAAACTGACCAAAGGAAGCAGGGGTGACTCACTCAAGAGTCCAACAGATCCTTTGTTGCTGCCTAGGCCAGTGTCCTTTGTTCCTGTGAGGCTGGGCTGGGTTTGTCCCATACATGCCCTAATGAGTTGTGAACTGCCCCTCTGCTCTTGGACAGTTTTGCCTGAGCCTGTTTTAAGCCATGAGGACACATCTTCAGCCTCATAACTCATATATATGAAATTACAACCTATAATATTACTATAACATTACTGTAACAACAATTACTATAACATCACTATAACAACAATGCTCAGTGCATCGTGAGCCTTCCGAAGACAACTAGCATGACAAACTTTGCATTGGATACTGCACAATCCTTTTATAAGGATGAACATGGGGGTGCTGGGTGTTTCCCCGAGGTACAGAATGTCTCAGTTTGTTTGGCATAATTTGTTCTTGACAAATCCATGCTGACTTTTACTTATCACCCTTTTATCTTCTAGGTGTTTACAAATTGATTGCTTAATTATTTGCTCTATTATCTTTCCGGATAGGGAAGTTAAGCTGACTTGTCTGTAATTCCCCGGGTTGTCCTTATTCCCTTTTTTATCGATTGCCACTATCTTTACCCTTTTCCAGTCCTCTGGAATCTCTCCCATCTTCCATGACTTTTCGAAAATAATCACTAATGGTTCAGATATCTTCTCAGCATCTTGAGCATTCTAGGATGTATTTTATCAGGCCCTGGTGACTTGAAGACATCTAACTTGTCTATGTAATTTTTAAATTGTTCTTTCCCTATTTTAGCCTCTGATCCTACATCATTTTCACTGTCATTCATTAAGTTGGATGTCCAATTGCCATTACATTTTTTGGTGAAAACTGAAACCAAAAAGGTCATTTCCATATTTTCTATTATTGTTTTTCCATCCTCATTGAGTAATGGGCCTACCCTGTCCTTAGTTTCTTCTTTCTTCTAATGTATTTTTAGAATCTTTTCTTGTTACCCTTTATGTCTCTAGCTAGTTTAACCTCGTTTTGTACCTTGGCCTTTCTAATTTTGCCCCTACAGAGGTGTGCTGTTTCTTTATGTTCATCTTTTGTTATTTGACCTAATTTCCACTTTTTGTTGGAGTCTTTTCTGAGTTTCAGATCATTGAAGATCCTCTGGTTAAGCCAGAGTCACCTCTTGCCATACTTCCGATATTTCCTGCACAGTGGGATAGTTTGCTCTTGTGCCCTTAATAAAGTCTCTTTGAAAAACTTCCAACTCTCTTGAACAGTTTTTCCCCTTAGACTTGCTTTCCCTGGGAATCTTACCTACCAACTCCCTGAGTTTGCTAAAGTTTGTCTTCTTGAAATCCATTGTTTAAATTGTGCTGTTTTCCCTCTTACCATTCCTCAGAATCAGTCCTTTCATGATCACTTTCACCCAAGCTGCCTTTCACTTTCAAATTCTCAACCGGTTCCTTCCTATTTGTCAAGATCAAATCTTTGTTCTATGTGTGTACAGTGCCTAACACAATGGGGTCCTAGTCCATGACTAGGACTCCTAGGCACTACATTGATACAAATTAATAAAAATCACTACAGTGTTAACAGGAGTAAGGAGGAGTAAAATTTATTTTGTCACTAAAACTATTATAACTGTGTATATGCATAGGAACTGATCAGCTGTCTCATTTTTTAAAGAAAAATTCTATACTAAATTAACATGCTGAATCATCCTGCATCTTTTTGTCATTCTTTGTATAAAAAACTTTTGAGATGAGTGCAAAAAAGATTACAATCTTTCTACAAAAACTATCTGGCCAAAAGCTCATTTTAAGGAAGTAGAAACTAATTGCAATTCAAACTTAAAATTAAAAGTGCTCTTCCGCCTAGACTTTCTACCTTATATTACAAAGTGAAATTATATAGAACGGACAGATGGAAAGTTACACTTCATGACAGTTTCTCAGGTTAGCAGCAAAATAAATTGTATCTAAAAGGAAAGACTTTGAGCTGTACATGTCTCTTAATTTCTATATTATTTTCAAATTTGAGGGTAATTTTAATTATGCACACAAACTCCAGCTCTCCTATCAGGCTTCTGTGATAACTGATAATTATAGACTTCTCCTTAAGTGCAGTCATTTTCACTCATTAGCAAAGCCAAATGAGGATGAAATGTTATGGTCCTGTTCAGTGGTAGTACAACAGCTGTTACCTCCAGCACAGATGTTTTGTGCTTGGTTGATCCAACAGAATGTCTCTAAAGTGACTTTATTGATTACTTTCTAGTGAACATACTTTTTTCTTCACAGTGCAATTTTCAACTGACCTTTAAGTTCTTCTTTTGAAAGAGTTCATATTGAAGTTACACACAAGATTTGTAAGATAATCACATAGTTCTTATCAAGATGGAGGTTGAACATCACAATGGACAGCATGTCAACCACATTAACACTGGAACTGAAAAGCTCTTTAAGATCTGCAATTTGCTCATCATACTGGAGTTCCATGAAAATAAGAACACATCTTATCCAATTCTTTGAGTGCTGACAGAAATCAAAGTTTTGATTCTTTTTCTCCCATTAATTTAATTTCCTTCTGCTCTTTAATTCCATATCACAAAATTAATTCTGAAGGAATTAATGTGTATAAAATATGTTCTTATTCTTTGTGCACATAACTGAAGATTTGACAAGGACCTAAAGGTATTTAAGCTCGTGACTAATAAATGTGTTATGGTGCAAACTTATAAAGTATTCACATTGGTTGAAAATGAGGCCCCAATCCTGAAAGTTGATTCATACATATGGGTGCTTGCCTGTGTAACGCTAACAGACAGCAAACAGGATTGAACCTGAGACCTCTGGAGCTTAGTGCATTAGCCTCTACCACAGGGGTCTCAAACTCGAATCACCATGAGGGCCACATGAGGACTCGTACGTTGGCCCAAGAGCTGCATCACCCCCCCCCCCACTGCCTCCGGCCCCGCCCCCCACTCCAACCCCGCCCCTGCCGGCAGGGTGCAGCAGGGGGTTGGAGTGGAGGAGGGGTGTGGGGTGCAGCAAGGGGCTCAGGGCAGGGGGTTGGGATGCAGGAGGGAGTGTGGGGTGCAGCAGGGGGCTCAGGGCAGGGAGTTGGGGTACAGGAGGGAGTACGGTGTGTGGCAGGGGGTTGGGGTGTGGCAGGGGGTTCAGGCAGCGGGTTGGGTGCAGGAGCGGTGCGGGGTGTGACAGGGGGCTCAGGGCAAGGAGTTAGAGTGCAGGCCAGAGGCTCAGGGCAGGGATTTGGGGTGCAGGGTGCAGGCGGGTTTTGGGTTCCAGCCCGGTGCTGCTTACCTGGAGCAGCTCTGGGGTGGCAGAGGGGCCGGGGCCAGGGTAGGCAGGCTGGCTCCCTCCCTCCCTGCCTGCCCCTCCGCTCCTGGAAGCCCCGGATGGCGTCCCTACGGCCCCGGGGGAAGGGAGAGCAGAGAGCTCCGTGAGATCCTGTTGCCCGTGGTTACCTCCCCTGAAGCTCCCATTGGCCGCGGTTCCCCATTCCCGACCAATGAGAGCTTCAGGGGAGGTAACCACAGGAGCTCACGGAGCTCTCTGCTCCCCCTCCCCCAGGCTGTAGGGATGCGTGTCTGCAGCTTCCCCGAGCAGTGCGGGGCCCTCAGCCCCATGGGGTGGGCAAATCCGTGGGCCGGATCCAAAGCCCTGAGGGGCCGGATCCGGCCCGAGGCCATAGTTTGCCCACCCCTGGCCTGGAGGTAAGCTGGGGACACTGCGCGCTGGAGGCGGGGAGGGTGCGGGAGCTTGGCGGGCTGCAGGGAAGAACCCTGCGGGCCGCATGAGGCCCGTGGGCCGTGAGTTTGAGACCCCTGCTCTACCACATAAGCTAAAAGCCAACTTCCTGTTAGCTAAGGCTGTAGAGCACACTCATTTTTCTCTCTCTAAGTTGGCTTGGTGCCGCTAGATGGGACAGAACACACACCCAGAAGGCGTGTGGGTTACACATACAGAATAGGGGCCAGGTTAGGAAAAAACCCATGGTAGTATACTTCCAAGCTCTGCCCACAAAATAAACTTCATCCACATGACTCACTACTCACCAGAGATTATACAGGAGTTCAAAATACAATTGTGCATGCACTTTGGGCTCCTGGAACTTGATTCTCCTCAGCATAGTTCTGGCAAAGGAAATAGCTTAGCCTCATCTGTGTTATAGGTGTTTTTTTCAGTTAGTTTACCACCCTATGATCATTTCAAAGTATTAAAACAAATACAGCAAGTATATAATTTTGTTGATCAGGATATATACATGAACCATTTTTGATCAAAGCAAAAAGAACCCCCACCCCAAAAAACCGAGTTCAGTAACTAAAATGGAATGGATTTTTACTAATATAATTAATGAAATCATTAATTGACCCTATGCAAAAGGACAGTTCAATCCACCTGGCTGATCAGCTATTTAAATAAAAATATTAATCGTTTTTCATGTAACATGGATACAGAACACTAATGTGAGAAAACAGATGGTATCCTGTTTTGACTCACTGTTTCTTCCTGCCTCTTTTTTCCTGCAAATATATCTTTCTAAAGGGTTGAGTTAAAAACAGGAAGGTTTTTTTTATTATCACTACGCTGACATTAAATTACAGTTACATAAACACATCAAAAGCTACTAAAATGCTATTGATAAATTATGTTGTTGTCACTAAATACAACAAAGAGCAGCACATAGCAATTTATCAATGAGGTTGAATTTGTCCAACATACACAAACTCATGTAACTTCAACAAGTATATGCACAGCAGGCTGCAACCCACTGTATTTTCATGATCATATTCAAAGGGCTGGTCTACGCTACACAGTTAGGTTGATGTAAGGCAGCTTACGTCAACCTAATTATGTGAGTGTCTTTACTACAGCCTTGCTCCTGCTGATGTAAGAGCCCTACTATAGCTACATAATAAAGTAAGTTGTATTGCATTGTAAGGGACCTTTTAAGATGATTGTATGTTAGGAGTGTCTTATGTATATCTATTTACTGCTAGTATACAATTTTTCCATTTTAATAAATCCATTGTCTTAGTATTTTTAGTGCTCAAAAACAATGGATTTGTGTATTCTATAGCAGGGGTCGGCAACCATTCAGAAGTGGTGTGCTGAGTCTTCATTTATTCACTCTGATTTAAGGTTCCGCATGCCAGTAATACAAGTTAACGTTTTTAGAAGGTCTCTTTCTATAAGTCTATATAATGTAACTGAACTATTGTTGTATGTAAAGTAAATAAGGTTTTTAAAATGTTTAAGAAGCTTCATTTAAAATTAAATCAAAATGCAGAGCCCCCCGGACCAGCGGCCAGGACCCGGGCAGTGTGACTGCCACTGAAAATCAGCTCGCGTGCCATAGGTTGCCTACTCCTGTTCTATAGTTTAATGATTCATCTGGCAAACTACATTATAACAAAAAAATAGGTGTTTATAATGTTTATTTAAAAAAACTAAATGGACTAAAGAATAATTTGTGAAGTTAGCCCCTCATGTTTATACTAATAAAAAGGAAGCAAAAAAAGGAGAAACTTACTTTCTTTCCATTTGGCCTTTGATATAATGTTCCTAATTATTTATGTAAGTGTTCTTCAAAAATCCATATGGTCAAATACTGTTATGTGGCACCTGATCATGATTTCATCAAAGTGAATGGCTAAAGTCTTATTTATGTTAATAGGGCAGGATCAGCCACTAAATGTTCACGTATTTTTTTTCACCCATTAGAGAAGTATTTTCCCATTAAAATAATATTTCAGACTGGAATAAAAAATATAGTCTTTATTTCAATCATTCAATACAAAGTCGTGATTAAAACTGAAGCGTATTTGGAAATAAAATGCTATACATTACTGAACACCTTAAAGTAACCCATATATCATCACTTATAGAAAGGTAAGCTGAAATCAGGAGAGAAATCCTGACTTCATTGAGGTCAATAGGCGATTTGCCATTGACTTCTATGGACACAGGATTTCGCCCACGTTTTTAAATGTGCGCATATTTTCAATATACAAGTTACTTTGATATTTTATTCACCCTTCAACTAAATCTTTGTATCTGGGCCTACAATGTCTCCTCACACAGTAGCACTTACACAAGTAGTCTTATTGAAATTGAAGTGTTACTTAACATGAATAAGGGTCACAAACTGAGTCCTTTAAATACAAAAATAATTAGCGTTGTGATACAATGAAGGAATGGCAAATTTCACAGCTTTTACAGTATATACAAATATTTTTTAAAAATTGTAGGTATGACTATACAATTATGATTTTATGTTCAACACTTAATGAAAATTCTACAGATCCGTTTTAAACAATTGAAAAAATATCCTTAAAATACATGAAACTCACTTTCTCTAAATTTACACACAGCATAAATTCTGAAGGTTTTCAAACATATGTTGAATATCTACTTCAGAATGTAAAGATTTATATAGTACTATCATTATTTAATGATTAATGTAGAACTGTATAAAAACATTTAACTGTGTTAATGCTTTGGTTTAAGAGGCTTTTTCTAATTTCTTTATTGAATAGCATATTCTCGTTAAATATTATTGATTTAAAAGTTCAATCTCACATGTCAGAAAGATCAAATGGTATAAAATAGCCAGGATTTAAATAAAGGGAAGTTTTGACAGTAGTAAAAGGTTATCTTTATAGCTATAACTAAAACAATCTCCTATGGGAGATCTTTGTAAAACACAAAACATGTAATTATTTTCCCCCCACAGTGTAATGTAGTCTGAAGTGTTTCCCTCCTTCCCCAGCACAGGAGATGCTACCTTTCCTTTTCCAATATATAAAAATTAGAGCTACTCTTTAACCATAGGCTAGGTATACACCTGGAAACATGCAGAAGGATCTCACCAAATCTTAAGTCCACTAAATTAATCAGAATGCCTTTACTTCTAGTTAAAACCTGCTTTAAATTAGGTATGGATTTTCATTCTGTAACTTCCCCTCCTTTATTGAATCTGTTACCCACCGCTCAGATAAGATTTTAAATTTTTTCTCAAATGTTCTCCTAAGTGCTTTTATCTCTTTCACATGGGTATGATCTTCTCCCATAATTGCATGGGACACACCCTCCTTTAGCTGCGAGACTATTTCTGCTCCATGAAAACGGAGCTCCAAAGCTCTAATTGATAGCATTGTTCCATAGGTCTTGGTACTAGGGTCATTAACAACAGCATAAAGGTCCAGATAAATGGTATTTTGCCTGAACATACTGAGTGGAGAGCTATTCCACAAATAACGTTCTTCTAAGTCAGCAATCATGTCCAGAGGCATCTTCTCATCATTTTTATTATTAATTCTTGAGAATACTTCCTTTAGTTGGGTCACATCTGTATCTGCTGTGTAGCTGTCACCATAACGATCATACTCACATGCAAAATGTTGTTTTGTATCTGGAGACATGTGAATCATGAAGGCAGGCTGCCATGGTACGAATATTTTCATTTCAAAACACTGTAAAAGCCACTCTGCTCTCACAACATCATGCTTGTTGGAAGATATAATATTTTTTACTCTGACATTCTCAATTCCTGCAATAATACAGTAAGTGTCTGGTCCGGGGTTTTGTACCACATTACCACCACTTTCTGCTATTTTACTTTCCAGTTCCAATTTTGAATGGTTTTCTGTTCCAGTCATAACACAAAACTCAACGTCTTCAAATATATTAGAAATCTTATTTACATTGGAAAGATCAGGGGCTTTAAAATGATCCATGATTCCAATTATTTTCTTAACCTTTGGTACAGTTTTCCGTTTCTTTTCTTGTGGTTCATCATCACCCATATCAAGGTGCCTAGATGCTAGCTTCCCTGATGCTTTACCTCTGAGCTGTTCTAAGAAATCCAAAGTCAAACATTCATGCCACTCTTTGTCCTCTCTTATTTTCTCAATTCGAGGGAATCGCAAAGTGCAATCAGTTTTGTACATATCACTAGTAACAATCTCTGCTGCCTTAATCTGAACTATGACTGAGTTACAAGGCTCGATGTAGACTTCAGGCTTCTCAGTTCCACATAGAATATTCCAAGGAGGATCTCTTTTGCGGTAAGGCTTCCAGTGTTTGGCCAATTTCAAACCAAGATCGTATAGCTCCTTCATAGTATAACCAGAACCAACACGACAAATAGAATGAAAGACAGATGGTTTTTCACCAGCAGGGGAAGTCTCAGCAACAGCACACAAAAAATGAGACATCATGCCACCACGCAAACCCTTTCCCCAGTAACCACCAATAATTAATAGGTCTAGTTCATCCATGAGCCCATTGACATACTCTGGTTTGATTTTTAACCAGCCTTCCCCACGTTTGTCTGGCTTGTACATGGACATAGGATCTTTTATCATGATTCCTTCTTCTCTGTTATCTATTGCTTCATTTAGAGCATCAACTACTTCTTTCCTGGTCCTAGCCTGTGTTTTAAGCACTATGTGTATTCTGCCTGTTATTGGTGTAAACAGCTCATTTAGAATCTCATATCTTTTGCTTAGTATCTCATGACCCAACTTCTGATCATTAACCATTAATACATCAAACACACAAAAGCATGTCTGCAGATCAGAATCATCTACCATTCTTTTTATGTCAAATTTGTTTCCCTTCTGCATAAAAGTTTGTGTATTGGGATTGTAAGCCATCATTTCACCATCAAGAATGCAGTTTTGTATACTATTTTTAAACACATTATGAATAAATGGAGTTAATGAACCTTCGAGTGGAGAAGCACCAAACTGCTGAGTATAATCAAATCCATTACGGGAGAAATACTTGTATACATCTCCATCTTTGTGCATCTGCATACGTTCACCATCTAGTTTAGTTTCTATGTAGAAACTCTGGTGATTCATTTGTTTCTCAATTTGCTGGACGTTAGCAATAGCAGCAAGCATAGGTTTAAAGGCAGAAAACAACATGATGGAAACATCACTGAGTGATATAGAAGGGTCATGCAGTTGTCTGCAAACTTTCTCCAGGTCAGTCGTGACATTGTGTAACTCAGCAGCATCAGGATGGAAACGAGAAAATATGGTTTGCTGACTAACACCAAGTTTTAGATCCTTTATAATCATCCGGATCAGCCACTTTTGTTCAAGTGCTGAGCTCTGAGTTATTAACTGAAGAAGACTTTTCTTTACTAGATCCTTCCTTTTGGCAGCATTATTACTAGCAACTGAATCCAGCAGCTCATTCACCTGTTGTATGGTCAGTCTGCCTTGTTTTGGGCACCTCGGTTTCAATACAAAATAGGCAATCATTGCAAAGTCTCCAGCATCTCCATGTGAGCCAGTAGGTGTTCTATAATTTAAAAGTTTTAGGGCATCTTTTCCTTCTTTGGGTAAATTGAGCAGTTCAATATAGAGCTTAGCAAGCATAGTTTCTTTAATTCCATAAGCCATTCTCTCTCTTTCCAGTTGAGGAAGAATAAGTCGCATTGCTGGATAAAAAGAGTCTGTGACATCTTTCTCTTTTTTATGAAGAGCATCATGAAATTTCCTCCATGAATCTAAAAATTCCTTAAAATACTTGGTTTTCTCTGGCCGGGATTTACATTTCTGTATTCGTTCTAAAGTTGAACACAGATCTGCAAAAGGAACTACTGATGCCACTGTTCGTTTAGGGGAAGATTGTGAAGTAGGTGTGGAAGACATCAGGATTCACTTTTTCACTATAAAAAACCAAACAAAAATATTTCAAGTGAAAAAACATACCACCAAATTGCCCTATTTCTCAAAAGAATTAGGTAATTTTTTAAAAATTACTTTTGCATAGAATAATTATTAGATATTTCTACACTTAGTTTAACTACTATCATCATCATCATCATCTATAACACCACCCCACAACCCCAACTGAAATCAGGGCTCCCTTGTGTTAGGCTCTGTAAAATAAAATAAAATAAAATAAAATAAAATAAATAAATAAATCAGTAAATCCCTGAAGAGAATATATAGTTTACATTGACAAGACAGTTAAAGGATGGAAAAAGGAAATATCCAATTTTTACTGAAGGGGAACGGAGACACCATGAGATTATCAAAAGTTACTGAGGCTTGGTCTATACCTAAAACATAGGTCAACATAGCTACATCGCTCAGGGCTATGAAAAATGTCATGCTCTGTTCGACATAGCTAGGATGTTCTAACGCTTGCTGCAGAAGCAGCTAGGTTGACGGAAGAATTTTTCCATCAAACTACCTACCACCTCTCGAGAGGGAGAATTTCCTACAGCAACAGGACAACGTCTTCAGTCACTAAAGTGAGTGTCAACACTACAGCAAGATAACTGCAGCATTTACAGCTGTGCTGCCATTGCACTTGGAGCGTAGACATATCCTGAGGCACTTAGGAACGTAAGTCCCATTAACCCAAGGACACATAAAAGTTTGTGGCAGACCTTCAAATTGAACCAAGATCTCCTGCCACCCAGCCTTAGCCCCAAACCGTCCTCTCTTTTCTACCCAGACTCCCGTACTTGAGAGGAAATCTTGCACCATATAAAAGGACTGTCGATCACATTTCATCATTTCTTATTTTCAATTAAACTGAGGTATCAGATGGTTCAAGGGACAGTAATGGATGACACAGTCTTACATCTCTGTGACAGATTTAAATATAGTGCAGGTCAGTGGTACATTATTAGATGGTTCTTAGGTAGTTACTACTGATCAAGCTGAGGTGTGGCTAAAAGCCACAGCCCAACAGAAACTTATGCATCCTGCCAAGTTTGGCACCCAAGCCTCTTAATTCCATCACCTAAAACCCAGCTTTGGAGAAGGAGACACAGAAACCTGCTTGTCCACTCCCTGCTCTGTATTTTTCAAGTGCCAAGATGTGCTGGGCTCTGTAATTTTTGGGGACACTAATAGCGGTTAAAGATGTTCTTTATTTGGGGAGTGGAATTTGGACTCCGGCACAAAAAAAAGTAGGATTCAACTTTTACTCTTTACTTCTTCTAGTGGACAAGTGGTTAGGGAGTTGGAGCACTACAATCACGCATTATTACAATGACACACATATACACACACCCCCCAGTCTGTTGGATGTATATGCCTATTGTCTCTAGTCTTACAACGTGGCTACATGTACACAGCAATGTAAGCCTAGTGTTAGTGGGACTTGAGTCAGCTGACCCGTGTCAGGGAACCTAGGGCTTGAGCATCTACATTGCATTTTAACCGTAGATTAAGACTTGTCTGACTCATGCTCGAACCTAGCGCTCTGGCATCCACGCTTGAGTGCGCAGATGTAGGGATATTAAAGAAGGTACTGGCAGTGATTCCCCAAGTGAAAGTAACTCCCCATAATTTGTCCCCCCCAATTTAAACCTCATAGCATTACCAAGTAAAAAGATCTCTTGGGTCTCCTGTTAAAACTTATAAGCTACTGTCTGTATAAACCATTGATTGTATCTGTTCTCAGAAAGATACTGTATTGCTATGAGAAACTTGCAAACAAGTTACTTGACTTTGTTCTTTATGCATGCTTTGTACCTAGAACAGCATAGAAAGACCCCCACCCTCAAAGGGCAGGGAGTCTCAAATAAATTAGTACACACCCCGAAAGTGGTGGAGACAGTATGTCTGCTGATGAATGCTTGGTGTACATGAATGAATGAACAGGGAGGTGCCAGCCTAGGAATTCAGTGACCATCGGCTGAAGGCGGCATCAAGTGGGAACGACCAGACAACACCCCCCAGAGGATAAACTGGGATCCACCCGACCATCTCAAAGGATGGGAAAAACAAGATAACATCTGACAGCACAAACATCAGGAATGTGCCATCTGCTGATTGAGTTAGCAACAGCAAGATGAAACAGTTCCCATAGACTAACATAGGAAATAATTCCTATAAGAATGGCTTCTACACACTGAGTCTGGTTCTGCAACCACCCTCCAGGAGCATCAGATGAATCTGACAAAGACTCGGCTCCACCCTCATGCCCAGGTTACCTGGCCAGTAACTTGGCATGAGCAACTTCTAGGCTGGGAACTATGACATCTATGCAGAACCTGTGTGTGTGTGTGTGAATGAATGTGAAACTGAATGAAATGTTATAGCTATAACTGACTGCTTACTATGATTCTTTTTGTATTCACAATAAATGTGACATTTTGTCTTATCCCCTTTAAAAAGATCCTGCTGGTTTTTATTTTATTGGTATAACACAGACCCAAGTCATAGTATCCAGAGCACCCCCTCCCCCGTATTGACACTCTAGCCCTAGGAACACATGCATTGTGGGAAAACTCTAGTGCCCATTCTGTTTCCTAACTATGGTGGTGCTATTGATGGGACTCACGCCCATAAGGAGCACGAATATATAAGCCACATAATTAGCTTCTTTGGTGGCTGTGTCAGTAGACCAACTGCAGTTTGAGAAGGCTTTATACTGAACTATCATCTAACCTGAGAATTGGGCTCTCTAGCTCTAGGCCGAGTCATATTGACATGAAAATCCCCAGTTGCACCTGTTCTGAGTATATGTAGGACATCAGTCTCCAGGCCTGTCAACTATTAAAATAAAACTTTGTAATTCTTTAAAACTGGATGTTCAATGAAGGTGTGTTTGTTTATTTATTCATTCATTCATTCCTGTTTGTTTTGAAGTTTGACATAAAATGAAGATATCAGAGGGGAAAAAAAAGACACCCCTCTCCCCACCAAGCCTGGCTGCTGCTGACTGCGGAACAGTTGAGTGCATCCCCAGGGCTTGGGGTGCAGTGTTCTTCAGCACCCCGTGGGGATCCCCTATCCCTGACCCCTCTGTACCCCAGGAGGTTGCAGGGAAGTTTTGGGGTTGCTTCCCACTCACCACCCTAACAGTGCATGCAGCCTGGGTGTCCCTGCACACACAGCCCCAGGGAGGGCAAGGGAATCCCAGGAGCAAGGGTCAAAGAGCAGAACGGGGATCAAGTGCTGCCCTGCAGGGAGCGGTAGACCTCCTGGCTCAGTGCAGCTCAGAGAGGGATGACCCCCAACATCCCAGCAGTCTTCAGCCACCTCCCTTCTGTCAATTTTGCTCCCTGCTTCGGGCAAGCTCTATGCTTCAGCAAGGAGCCAGAGCCACAGGCACTGCTGCGGGAAAGTTTTGGGGATTATGTAGGGATATTAAACAAGATACTGACTGATTGCCCCAAGTGAAAATAACCCCCCATAACTTGTATAAAATCCAACAGCTTCACCAAGTAAAAAGATATCTTGGGTCTCCTGTTAAAACTTGTAAGTTTCTGTATGTACTAAACATTGATTGCATCTGTCTTTTGAAAGATACTTTTACTATGCAAAACTTATAAACAAGTTAATTAACTCTGCTCTTTAAGTGACCACTATGTTAACACCCCTGCTGTGAGCCTTAACGTAAACAAACGCTATAAGGTGTTAAGTGACTTCCATTTCATTGTAACAAGCAAGGGCTCCTGGAAACAGACCCCCCACCCTCTGTGATTAAAGGGCCAGGAGTCTCAAATGAATTAGCACACACCCCGAAAGTGGTGGAGACAGTAAATTAAGATATAGAATGTATGTTGATGAATGCATGATATACATGAATGGCTAGGGAGGTGCCAGCCTAGACAGGGAGGATCCATTGGCCAAAGACAGGTTTTGGGTGGACCGATACAACCCCCGGAGGGTAAAAATGGGATCCACCCCACCACCTGAAAGGATGAGAAAAACAAACTTTGGACAACGAGGAGCCACCAGGAACATGTCATCTGCTGACTGAGTTAGCAACAGCAAGATGAAACAGTTCCCATAAACTAACATAGGAAATAATTCCTATAAGAATGGCTTCTACACACTGAGGACTTTGAGTCTGGTTCTGCAACCACCCTCCAGGAGCATCAGATGAATCTGACAAGGACTCGGATCCACCCTCATGCCCAGGTTACCTGGCCAGTAACTTGGCATGAGCAACTTCTAGGCTGGTAACTATGACATCTATGCAGAACCTGTGTGTGTGTGTGAATGAATGTGAAACTGAATGAAATGTTATAGCTATAATTGACTGCTTACTATGATTCTTTTTGTATTCACAATAAATGCGACATTTTGTCTTATCCCCTTTAAAAAGATCCTGCTGGTTTTTATTTTATTGGTATAACAATGGCACCAACTCACAGTCCTGACAGTGCACACCTGACAGCGGTCCACAGACAATCCAGGAAGTTTTTGGAAAGTGTAGGGGACAATTTCCTGGTGCAATTGCTGGAGGAACCAACTAGGGGAAAAGCTCTTCTTGACCTGCTGCTCACAAACAGGGAAGAAATAGTAGAGGAAGCAATAGTGGATGGGAACCTGGGAGGCAGTGACCACGAGATGGTCGAGTTCAGGATCCTGACACAAGGAAGAAAGGAGAGCAGTAGAATACAGAGCCTGGACTTCAGAAAAGCAGACTTTGACTCCCTCAGGGAACTGATGGGCAAGGTCCCCTGGGAGAATAACATGAGGGGGAAAGGAGTCGAGGAAAGCTGGCTGTATTTTAAAGAATCCTTATTGAGGTTGCAGGAACAAACCATCCCGATGTGTAGAAAGAAAAGTAAATATGGCAGGCGACCAGCTTGGCTTAACAGTGAAATCCTTGCTCGTCTTAAACACAAAAAAGCAGCTTACAAGAAGTGGAAGATTGGACAAATGACCAGGGAGGAGTATAAAAATATTGTTCAGGCATGCAGGAGTGAAATTAGGAAGGCCAAATCATACTTGGAGTTGCAGCTAGCCGGAGATGTTAGGAGTAACAAGAAGGGTTTCTTCAGGTATGTGAACAACAAGAAGAAAGTCAAGGAAAGTGCGGGCCCCTTGCTGAATGAGGGAGGGAACCTAGTGACAGAGGATGTAGAGAAAGCTAGTGTACTCAATGCTTTTTTTGCCTCTGTCTTCACAGACAAGGTCAGCTCCCAGGCGGCTACACTCCGCAGCACGGTATGGGGAGGAGGTGACCAGCCCTCTGTGGAGAAAGAAGTAGTTCGGGACTATTTAGAAAAGCTGGACGAACACAAGTCCATGGGGCCGGATGCACTGCATCCGAGGGTGCTAAAGGAGTTGGCCGATGTGATTGCAGAGCCATTGGCCATTATCTTTGACAAATCATGGCAATCGGGGGAGGTCCCGGATGACTGGAAAAAAGCTAATGTAGTGCCCATCTTTAAAAAAAGGAAGAAGGAAGATCCGGGGAACTACAGGCCAGTCAGTCTCACCTCAGTCCCTGGAAAAATCATGGAACAGGTCCTCAAGGAATCAATTCTGAACCACTTAAAGGAGGGGAAAGTGATCAGGAACAGTCAGCATGGATTCACCAAGGGCAAGTCATGCCTGACTAACCTAATTGCCTTCTATGATGAGATAACTGGCTCTGTGGATGAGGGGAAAGAAGTGGATGTGCTATTTCTTGACTTTAGCAAAGCTTTTGATACAGTCTCCCACAGTGTTCTTGCCAGCAAGTTAAAGAAGTATGGGCTGGATGAATGGACGGTAAGGTGGATAGAAAACTGTCTGGATGGTCGCGCTCAACGGGTAGTGATCAATGGCTCCATGTCTAGTTGGCAGCCGGTATCAAGTGGAGTGCCCCAAGGGTCGGTGCTGGGGCCGGTTTTGTTCAATATCTTCATCAACGATCTGGAGGATGGTGTGGACTGCACCCTTAGCAAGTTTGCAGATGACACTAAACTGGGAGGAGTGGTTGATACGCTGGAGGGTAGGGACAGGATACAGAGGGACCTAGACAAATTAGAGGATTGGGCCAAAAGAAATCTGATGAGGTTCAACAAGGACAAGTGCAGAGTCCTGCACTTAGGACGCAAGAATCCCATGCACTGCTACAGACTAGGGACCGAATGGCTGGGCAGCAGTTCTGCAGAAAAGGACCTAGGGGTTACAGTGGACGAAAAGCTGAATATGAGTCAACAGTGTGCCCTTGTTGCCAGGAAGGCTAACGGCATTTTGGGCTGTATAAGTAGGGGCATTTCCAGCAGATCGAGGGACGTGATTATTCCCCTCTATTCGGCACTGGTGAGGCCTCATTTGGAGTACTGTGTCCAGTTTTGGGCCCCACACTACAAGAAGGATGTGGATAAATTGGAAAGAGTCCAACGGAGGGCAACAAAAATGATTAGGGGGCTGGAGCACATGACTTATGAGGAGCGGCTGAGGGAACTGGGATTGTTTAGCCTGCAGAAGAGAAGAGTGAGGGGGGATTTGATAGCTGCTTTCAACTACCTAAAAGGGGGTTCCAAAGAGGATGGATCTAGACTGTTCTCAGTGGTAGAAGATGACAGACCAAGGAGTAATGGTCTCAAGTTGCAGAGGGGGAGGTTTAGGTTGGATATTAGGAAAAACTTTTTCACTAGTAGGGTGGTGAAGCACTGGAATGGGTTACCTAGGGAGGTGGTGGAATCTCCTTCCTTAGAGGTTTTTAAGGTCAGTCTTGACAAAGCCCTGGCTGGGATGATCTAGTTGGGGTTGGTCCTGCTTTGAGCAGGGGGTTGGACTAGATGACCTCCTGAGGTCCCTTCCAACCCTGAGATTCTATGATTCTATGAACCTGGGCGCCCCCACACACCCAGCCCCAAGGAAGGCTGGGGGAGCACTGGAGCAAGGGCCAGATAACAGAGCAGGGACCAACTGCTGACCTGCATTGGAGGGAAAGCAGTAGAACTCCTGGCTCAGACTGGCCTGGGTAGGGATGAGCCCCAACATCCTGTAAGCTGACTCCCGCTTTGAAACTTTGCTCCCTGCTCTGGGCAAGTTCCACACAGCAGCGAAGAGGAGATGGAGGGAAGAGCAGGAAGGGGGAGCGGACTTGGCCAGGCAGCAATGGTGCTTCTGGCCCGTTGCGCTGGCTACCTGCAGCACAGCCACTGTGATGCCAGGAACCATGGGATACATCTGGAGGACTCCCGAGATCTGAGTCAAGCCAGGGCCACATGTACATTGGAAACCAACAGGGCTTGCAGGGTCCTGGGTCCGAGCTCTAGGTTAGCACAATTGCAGTGTGAACATACGAGGCGGGGGTTTGCTTGAGCCCAGGCCAGGCTCGGACCCAGGCTTAATCTGTTGTGTGGACTTACCCTGAGAATCTTTGGACAAGAACCACCTTCTGTGTTGTAAAGT
The DNA here is from genome assembly GCA_033296515.1 of Macrochelys suwanniensis. Classification (NCBI taxonomy): domain Eukaryota; kingdom Metazoa; phylum Chordata; order Testudines; family Chelydridae; genus Macrochelys; species Macrochelys suwanniensis. The sequence goes on from CM065775.1 coordinate 104,131,555, forward strand.
ATCAGAGGGGTAGCCGTGTTAGTCTGGATCTGTAGAAGTGACAAAGAGTTCTGTGGCACCTTATAGACTAACAGACGTATTCTGTGTTGTGTGTCCAGCACTTGGCACCTTGGGGCCCAATCCACCGCAACACAAATAAATAATAATTAGTCAAGCTTGCAAGGTCTTACATTCAGCTTGATGTTTACAGTGTTGTTATAACTATGTTGGTACCAGAATATCAGAGAGACAAGGTGGGTGAGAGAACATCATTTACTGGACCAGCTTCTGTTGGTGAGAGACAAGCTTTTGAGCTTACACAGACTTGAAGCAGAGCTCCAAGTAAACGTCTCTCTCACCAACAGAAGTTGGTTCCATAAAGATATACACAGAGAGGCGGAAATGGGGTGACCAGTCAGCAAATGTGAAAAATCGGGACGGGGGTAGGGGGCAATACGCACCTATATAAGACAAAGCCCCAAATATTGGGACTGTCCCTATAAAATGGGGACATCTTGTCACCCTAGGCAGAAATGCCATCAAGCTGAGTGGGTGAGGTAACGCTGCATCCGATGAATTTCAAAACTCCCGAGAAGGTTCGAGGCCTCAGTGACCAGAATCCTCTCGATTTGGAGGGAAATGAGGGACACCCAGCGACCTCTACCCTCTTGTTCTTAGCACAGCCAAGGCTTGAATCACCTTCAAAAGTTGTCTGCCCAGCGAACAGCCAGATGATGGCATCATTAACACTTCCCAGCATAACAATCGCCCATCCCAGCTCTGCTCATGCGCCCAACAGCCTTGGACACCCTGAATCAGTGGTCCCCAACCTTTCTGTTGCAATAGCATATTCATGTTCCCAGAAGAGCGTGGCAGGTGCCGAACGACCAGCCGCCAAAACGCCGCCGAGAAGCGGCAGCGTTGAGAAACGTCACTGCCGAAATGCCGCCGAGAAGCAGAGGCATTTCGGCGGCAACGCTTCTTGGCGTTGCCGCTTCCTGGTGGTATTTCGGCGGCCGGCTGTCCGGCGGCCGCGCTCCTCAGCGGTGGGTTGTCTGGCAGGAGCGCTCCCTTGTCAGTCGGCGGGCGCACATAAAGGCCCCAGCGGGCGCCACGGCGCCCACGGGCACCACGTTGGGGACCTCTGCCCTGAATGAGTCACAGTAATAATACAATGATAACAGTGGGGGGAGGGGCGGGGGGGTGGACGCAGAAGCCCGGCCCGGGGGGAGGGGCGGGATGGCGGACCTAGCGGGGGGGGGGGCGCTGGGGACACCCCCCCCCCCCCAGCTGCGGGGTTCTCGGTAGAGGAGGAATCACAGGGCCCCGCCAAAGGGGGGAGTCGGACGGGGGGGGGGGGAAGCAGCGGGGACTCCCGGCCCTAGCGGCGAGTGGGGGTAACGCGGCTGCGTCACAACGGCCCCAGCGCAGCCCCCGGCGGGAGCGGAGCAGGAAGCGCCGATCCCGACCCGCCGCCTGCTCAACTCACCCACCGCCGCCGGCCACAGGCCCAGCTCCTGCCCCACCACACGTCACGACACGTCACTAGGGGGCCCCGCCCCGCCCCGGAAACTCGTTCATCGGAGCCGTCCATTCGGAAGACGGGGGGTGGGGGGGAAGGGAAGGAGTTTCCCGACGCAGGTCGAGGACCCCTCCCCGCGCGCAGTGGTTCAGTCCCGGCCGGGACTAGCTCTTACACCCTCCTCTGCCCCCAGTGGGTTGGTTCATCTCAGGAAGAAAGGGACGGTGGCTCCGTTCTACTCCCCCCCTTCTACGCAATAGTTCGTTCTCCTTTGATCAGGTCGGGGGAGGCGCCCCAATGGTGCCCTTGACCCCGGAAGCGGAAGTGGCTGCGGCGGTGGCTTCGTTCCCGGAAGCGGCGGTGGCTGAAGTTACAAGTTCCGGCTTTGGCCCGAGCGAGTGCGGCGGGGGTGGGGGAGGGGAGAGCTCCGGCTGCGGAGGAGAATGAGGCGCGGGGGCCTCGCCGAGCCCGAGTTCAGCCTGGGAGCGGTCCCGGCGGCGCGGCGCGTCTGAGTGAGTGAGTGAGAGACACGCGGGGAGGCGCGAGGGCAGCGCGGAACTGCCGGGGGGGGCGGGGGCGTCTTCCCGCTGCCGCCACCGGCCCCTCCCCCGCGCCTGTCACTGGAGGAGGGAGGCCCCGCGCTCCCCGCCCCCCCCGCGGGCACTGGGTCGGGGCCGCCGTGGCTGAGCCCCGCTGGGTCGGTAGCGGAGGCTTCGCAGCCCCCGTGCGGCGGGGCCGTTCCGCTCCCGCCCACGCGAGGCTCGGTCAGGATTTTGCTCCCGGGCCAGACTGATGCGGAGTCGCCGGATAACGCCGCTCTCCCGGCCCCTGGGCGCGGGCGGGGAGCGTCACCCCGGGGAAAGCCGCGAGTGAACAGGAGTGACCGGGAGGAAACGCGTAGACAGAGCGTGTGTGAGAGAGGAGGGCCCGGCAGGAGAGAGGGGGCAAAGCAGCGGGACGCAAAATGCTTTTTCCGGGTGTATTAAATCTATCTAGGAATAATAACGCAAGGTTGAGAAATGAAGTAATCCAAGGTCAGATGTGTAGCTCAGTTTAGTTGACAACCTATTTCACTAAACAGTTGGGTAGTTACTCATTTGTGCTGCATTTATGCTTAAATATTCTTAAGTTGTTTCTTTTCAGTTATGCATTAAGGTAGCAGCTTTCCACAAGATCCTCACATTTCTTGTACAGCTTAATTTTAATAAACTATCCAAACGCATACACTACTAGACTATATATGTTTCATGGTATGTAATTTGTTCAACGTTTCAGATGTCTTGGGGTTTTCTCCCCCTCAGTGAAACCAAATAGTATGTGATACATTTGAGAACGTTCTGGCATACAAGAATTGAGGTTGCTTGGCAGAGCAGTATAGTGTTAAGAAACTAACTTGCAGCAGCAAAGTAAGTAGGGCTCATGTTTAGGACCACCAGCATTTACTCAGTGCCTATTAAAATGTTCCCAAATAATTGGAGATAAATTTCTTTTTTTAATCATTCAAAATTACAAAGCTTGCAAAACTCAATGATCTCAAAAATAAATGTTTAAGTTTAGAACCCTAATACTTGGCGAGACAGATCTTGGGTTCATTGTCCAGTACAGCTTGTGGGGTGTGGGACTGCAAAGGTTGCTATGAGCGATGTATGTGACTGTCAGGTACTAGTCCAGATCTGAGAAGCAATGGAGAGCTGTCTCAGACTGCTCTAAATTATGCAGGCTGTAGTGGCCCCCACAGCTCTATAATAGCAAAAAGGGGTCAAGTTCTCTTTCAACCAGCCTCACTCTCTAGGCTGGCATTGGGATGGAGGCGGCATAGAACTGACACTAGGCCATCTTGCTATTCCCTTGTGCCAGGAGTATGTCCAACCATTCAATTAAGTTGGCTTTGTGATGGTCTTGCAGGTACCCAATATCTCATACATATTTTCTATTTGCATTACTAAACTCTTAGACATTACTACTTACTGCTAGTCAAGAACAGTTGGCTTCAGGAAACTAACAACATATTCACAAAGATATTGTTTTGAAGGTGCATTAAGGATTACTGATTTTGAGGTCTGCATGTCAGTCAGTCAGCTGAGATTTCCATAACAAAAAAGTGAATTTTAGATACTTGTTTAATTATTCCTGTTACCCCAGACTCTGTTTTGGCCAATGTAATAGAATGTGTGTGTAGTGTAAAAATTTCAAATATTAAATTGTTTTAAGAATTTTTTGGTAAAGTAAGACATTTGACTCTTGTCATAGTTTTCCAAGAGAAACAATGTACTATTACTTGAAACATTGTGGGCCATGACTTCTCTCTTAACCAAAAAAATCCAAGTGATTTTAGTTAATGACAAGCAACTACTTTTAGTATGGTTATTCAGGGCTAATATTTTATCCAGGAGTGGGAAGGAGGCATGTGTAGACAATATAATTCAGTTTCTTAACCACTGGCCCAGAAGTCTGGAGTTGTCGTCTTAGCTCTTCCAGTAACCCGTTCGGTTACCCTTGGACAAGTCACCTTATTCCTCTGTATCCTAGCTTTCACATCTGTAAAATGAAGCCAATACTTACCTTCCTTCGTAGGGCACTCAGATTTACGGATGGAAAACACTATAAAAGGAATATGTCTTGTAGGTAGTTGTACTTAAAGATAATATTGACTATTTGTCATATTTGGGGAAAGGAGGAAATATTGGTTAGCTGAAATTTAGTATTTGAAAGGGATTGTTGTTAGTCTGGAATACACTGAAGGAAATAATTGTTTGGCTCCATGATTACTCCTAGGGGAATTCTCTGCCAAAAATTCTGCATACAGTATTTTAAAACTCTGCATATTTTATTTATCAAAATAACACAATATAATCACACCAGTTTCAGTTATTCTTGATCATTTATTTCAGAATATCTGTCAGCAAGCATGTCTGTAAAAATACAGAAGACACGAAAAGATTGAGGAAATGTGTTTTGACAGATTCCTTTCTCGGCATATAAATACAGAACTTTGAGTAATTCATTTAAACTACAATACAGAACCATATTTTATGCCCCTTGAGAAACAGTGCAAAGGCTTGGGGGAGTCAGGGGTAACAGAGAGGCTGAGGGAGAGGAAAGGAGCCTGGGAGTGAACCTGCAGGGTTGTTGCATGTGGGTGGGAGAAATATATAACAGATTTTTTGGAGGGCAGGGAGGGATTGTTAGGGAGCCTTCCCCATGCAGACCCTGGCGCACCCCTATGCTTTCCCATTCAGTCAGGCACATCTGCCCCGTCCCCATGTGTCCCTGCACCCCCATGTGTCCTTAAACCTCCTTCCCACCTGTGTCCCTCAACCCCTACTCAGGCACCCACTCCCCCCACCCCCATGTGTCGCTGCACCCTTTTCCCCATTCTCATGTGTCCCTGCACCCCCTCAACCAGCTCCCTCCCGATCCCCATGTATCTCCTCACCCTCTCCCCTGTCCCCATTGTGACATTGCACCCCATATTCTTCATAGAGATGATATGATATGATTATGGCATAATTCTGCTGTACTTTATTCAAGATAGGTCATGTGAGAGATTATGATTATGATTATACTATTTGTATGAATATATCATTTTTGTATCTGACTTTAGGAATATTGACTATATATCTGTATTACAAATGTGTTTACACTTGGAAAACACCCATTGGGCAAAAAACTGTCAGTCTAGATGGCTGGCTGGGAAGGGCCCATTCAGGGTAGTGAGCCATTAGGAGAAAACAGTAGGCCTTAAAATAAGCTTATCTCCCACCTGAGGACCTTCCTGAGGACCCTACAAACAGCCTCCGAGTTATGGATGCTGTAACCCTACAGGGACATGTGATCAAGTCATCTGGTGCTGGACTCCATCTTGGGATACCAGTGTTTTTGCACTGACTGGGGTGGGAACCAAGCTTTGAGACAAAGGGTTCCCACCATATGCAAAAGCTATTTAAGGCAGAGGAGTGACATCATCATGGTTCTTCACTGACTCCCCACCTAAAGAGACTCTTGGAAGCACCTGCGGAACAGAGAGACTGAACTGGTGGGGAAGTGCTGGATCCAGGCTATAGGGATTTTTAGCCTGTGAATGGGACACCTAGGGATTTTGAACGGTAAATTAGTGCAACTTGCCCCTTAAGAATCTGCAGCCTGCTGGTATCATCGTGTAGGGTGAGGATCAGCTATTCATATCCAATCTCTTCGGTATATTAAGCTTAGTTTGAATGTTTTGTTTATTTGCTAGGTAATCTGCTTTGATCTGTTTGCTATTCCCTAAAATCACTTTAAATCTATCTTTTATTGTTAATAAACTTGTTTTTGCTTTGTCTAAAAGTCAGTGTGTGGGAGTCATAACTCAGGGCAGAAAGCTGTTGTGTATTTCCTCTCCACATTGAGGGAGGGTGTGGATTTCATGAGCTTACGCTGCATAGTTCTCTGTGCAGTGCAAGACGGTATAATTTTGGGTTTACACACCAGAGGGGGGTGTGTGTGACTGAGTAGCTGAGAAGTTCCTTAGATAGAGCCTTCCCAAGCAGAGCTGATCACAGCCTCTGCATGTAACTGCAGCTGGGTGTGTCCCTACCTGAATGTGTGCTGGTGAAAGTGCAGGCTGGAGCCTGGGAGGCTTGGCAGGCAGGTCACAGCAGTACAGTGTAAAGGGAGTCTGGGCTGGTGGGTGAGGGGGGGCTCAGTGTTACCGTAGTTCCAGGTGGCACCCCAAGGGGGAACCCATCACACCCATGTGTCCCTGTGCCCTCACTCAGCCACCCCCATCCGGCCCTGCACTCCCTCCCCTGTCCCCATGTGGCCCTGCACCTCCTTCCCATTCAGCCCCTGCCCCAGTCTGTCCTCCCCTACTAACCCTTATAAACCCCAGTCTGTGACACCTCCCCCTCCCCCAGTGGCCCCATGTGCCTCACGCTGTCTGTCCACCCCACTATATACCCTGTCTCCTGATCTGGCCCCACCGGCAGAGCACTGTGCTGCCAGGAAGACAGCCTTTTCTCTTCCCTCTCACAGCTGTCTAGGGCCCTGGAGTGGCTGCTGTGTTCTAGTGCCACAGCGACCCCTGGTGGGAAAAAGGTGTAACTGCAGCAACTTTTCGGCAGAAGTTATTTTCTGCAGGGGGGGTAAACAATTGTGTGGCACATGAATTATGTGCATGCGCTGTGGTGCAGAATTCCTCCATGAGTATCCATGAGATAAATACAAACACTGAGGGAGGCTTTTGACATGTTGACTGAAAAGATTGAACAGCTGTACAGTAGGATGATTACTTTTAGGTAAAATATATTTTGCCTTTACTTGCGAAGTCTGTAGCTGTTATGTTTTTTTTGTAAATTTCTCCTTGAAGATAGCCTCATAATTAAAATAATTATCCTCAGAAAATGAGATGGTATGAAGCATAATTTTCAAGGTTCATTTTGTTTTCATAGACCTTGCTTTGTTTGTCCTCTCCACTATCACTCAAGCCTCTTTTAAAGTATTTTTGTGGGATCCCTGAGTATGATGAAACAGAAATTGGGGCTTAAAATCTGAATTGGGCTTTACATCTTCAAGGGTTATATATAATGTGATGTTAACAAGATAATTATTGCATGGTGTTTTTATTCTACCGGTCACTGGAGTTAAGGTGTGATCATCTCCCCTCTCTCTCAAAATGTAAATAAATGTAAGAATAATAGAGGGTTTTTAGGACATGTTTTTGCTGTGGGGTGGAATTGCTGAGATTTTTGGAGTGTAATTTAATAGCTGTCCTTTGAATCTTTCAAGGATTCACACTGAATTAATGAGGTTTAGCAGTAATACTAGTGCACTTGCTAGCATTACTTAACAGCTCACAATGTATTTAAAAAATCCACTCCACCCAGCCTTCCCCTTCTCTGAATGTATGCCAGGCAAAATTGTGATATTTGGCAGAGAGAACGTAAAGGCCTGGATGCAGAAAAGTCACAGGCCTGAGGAGGAATCCATATGTGGCATTGAGTTACTTTAAAAACTCTCAGGAAAACTGCAGCAAGCGTGCTCTCGTTCAACGTTGAATTATCTTGGATCTTAAGACACTTAACTGTAAACTAATTTTAAAAACTAGTCTTAGTAAATGTTAATTATGTTTTAGGGAATTTTTTTAACACTTGATGTACTTCATCTTAATGTTAATATAGTACTATTTGAAAAGTCATTAAAATATAAATCTAAAAAGAGAGAAAAATAGTCTCAGTCCTGTGAGATGAGATTTGCAGCTGTTCAGCATGAATTTCATTAGGCTCTCTCATGGCAACAGGAAAAGCAACATTAAACTTGAGGCTACTCGGCATCTTGTAGGATCAGGCCCATGGACATAGCAGTTTAGTCCAACTCTTAGGTAAAACACTAGCAATTAAAGAAGGCCAACACTAAAGCAGTACTTCAAAAAAAATCTTAAAATTTACAGTTGCTTTTATCCTCCAAAAATTTGGAATTTGGGGCCAAATACTCCTGCTTTTCAGAAGGGTAGCCTCGTTGGTTTCAGAGGGTCTATTAGCATAAGAAAAGTGGGATGTATTTGGCTTCTTTTATATAATATTGTTTGAATGTTTAAATTTTGTTGAACAAGAAACTTTTTAACTGACTTTAAATGACTCTTTAAAAGCTACATTATGGAAGATAGAGAAGCTCCAAGCCAGGGATCAGCAACCTTTGGCACGCAGCCCGTCAGGGAAAGCTGCTGGCGGGCTGGGACAGTTTGTTTACCTACAGCATCTGCAGGTTTGGCTGATCGCAGCTCCCACTGGCCACGGTTTGCCGTTCCAGGCCAATGGGAGCTGCAGGAAGTGGCGGCCAGCACATCCCTCAGCCCGCACCACTTCGCGCAGTCCCCATTGGCCTGGAATGGGGGGCAGGCAAAGTTGTGTCAGCAAATAGAACATTTTGTGTTCCAAATAGCATCACAAATGAGAAGAAAATGTTAGGCAATTATTATCATAGAATCTCAGGGTTGGAAGGGACCTCAGGAGGTCATCTAGTCCAACCCCCTGCTCAAAGCAGGACCAACCCCAACTAAATCATCCCAGCCAGCGTTTTGCTTAGCTGTGTCCTATTGCTTAACTGCATCCAAAGCCAGCGGGGGTGGGGGGGGGGGGGGCAACTGCCCACTTTGCACCATAGCAAATGATGCTCCTGATTTGTATGTTTCTCTTTCTCTTTTAATTGAAATCCAGCTTTGCCTGTTTCCTCTTCTGGTGTGCAGATTAGATTTTGATTAGATTAGATTTTGTGCTTGTATTGTAGTAAGGCATTTTACAGCTTGATGGCAGTACTGCTCTCTGAAGAAAATGTTGTTTGTAGCTTTCTTTAAAATGATTTTACATTCATATTAGCTTACAGGGTCTCTTCCAGGAGTTTAATTTCAATTTTGCTCAGAAATGGAACCTTCATTACCACACATGTGCACACTCTTTCAAATGGTTTTGGTGGATAGAAGGAAAATTTAAAATCCTATCGGACTTTTATTTGGACTGAATACCAATTTTATGACATCTATTCCACCTCTACTCTTGTGGCGCTAATAATATGGAGGGTCTGAAACTGCTCTTCTCTGCAAACTCCTTCAGGCTTCTGAGATAACTGACTCTGTGGATATGGGGAAAGCGGCGGGCGTGATATACTTTGACTTTAGCAAAACTTTTATACGGTCTCCCACAGTATTCTTGCCAGCAAGTTAAAGTAGTATGGATTGGATGAATGGATTATAAGGTGGATAGAAAGCTGGCTAGATCATCGGGCTCAATGGGTAGTGATCAATGGTTCAATGTCCAGTTGACATCCAGTATCAAGCAGAGTGCTCCAGAGGTCGGTCGTGGGGCCGGTTTTGTTCAACATCTTCATTAATTATTTGGATGATGGGATGGGTTGCACCCACAGCAAGTTCGCGGATGACAATAAGCTGTGGGGAGAGGTAGATACGCAGGAGGATAGGGATAGGGTCCAGAGTGACGTAGAGAAATTGGAGGATTGGGCCAAAAGATATCTGATGAGGTTCAACAAGGACAAGTTCAGAGTCCTGCACTTAGAATGGAAGAATCCCATGCACTGCTACAGGCTGGGGACTGACTGGCTAAGCAGCAGTTCTGCAGAAAAGGACCTGGGGATTACAGTGGACAAGAAGCTGGATATAAGTCAATGGTGTGCCCTGGTTGCCAAGAAAGCTAATGGCATATTGGGCTGCATTAGTAGGAACATTGCCAGCAGATCCAAGGAAATGATTATTACCCTCTATTGGGCAGTGGTGAGGCCACATCTGGAGTTTTGCATCCAGTTTTGGGCTTCCCACAACAGATAGGATATGGACATATTGGAGAGAGTCCAGCGGAGGGCAGCTAAAATGATTAGGAGGCTGGGGCACATGACTTATGAGGAGAGGCTGAGGGAACTGGACTTATTTAGTCTACAGAAGAGAAGAGTGAAGGGAGATTTGATAGCAGCTTTCAGCTACTTGAAGGGAGGTTCCAAAGAGGATGGAGCTAGGCTGTTCTCAGTGGTGACAGATGACAGAAGAAGGTGCAATGGTCTCAAGTTGTAGTGGGGAAGGTCTAGGTTGGATATTAGGAAAAACTATTTAACTAGGAGGGTGTGAAGCACTGGAATGGGTTACCTAGGGAGGTGGTGGAATCTCCATCCTTAGAGGTTTTTAAGGCCCGGCTTGACAAAGCCCTGGCTGGGATGATTTAGTTGGTGTTGGTCCTGCTTTGAGCAGGGGGGTGCACTAGATGACCTCCTGAGGTCTCTTGCAACCCTAATCTTCTATGATTCTGACTGGCTATAATGCTGAGCATTATAAGACATGTGATGGAACCAGTTAAGTTTCAGATAACTCTGGAGAAGAATACTGTGCAGCCAACTGACCACAATGCAGGGTGGATTTGATTTAAATCACTAGTCAGGAAGACTAGTTTTAATCACGGATTTCTGCGTAAAAGTGCATTCTTGTTGGTTGTTATAACCTTAATACATAGTCTTCGCAACTCAAAGATAGATGTAGGTTTCATTTTTAGAAGGTATACACTATACATTTTTAAAGTTACTTATTTTGAAAACTTTTCAGATTAGTTTTATAGCTATATCAGAAAATGAATGATTGTTTGGTTATTTCATTTACCAAAGGTAATTGAAGTAGATAGTTCACCTCCCAATAACTTCATAAATATCTCCAATTCAACAGGTTAATCATTAATATTTGGAGGATTTTCTTGCCATGTTGTATTAGGAGGAGAACATAAACAGACATTTAAGTTGTTATTTAACTAAAACAGCAAAGTTATGTATTCTGGATTTTTTTTTCTTCAACAGCAAACATATAATATTTTAACAAAACAAGCATATGAATTTTTGAATTTACTTAAACGTTCAAGTTTTTTAAAACCAGGTTTGTTTTAGTTAAAATTGTTTTTAACTAAAATAGTTAAATAAAATATTTAGGGAAAAAAACAAAAATGAAATCAGTTGTGTCAGCCACGTTGACATGAGAAACTTAAAATATTGGCTTCTGCAGCTAACTCAGTCGTCTTCACCTTCATTTTTCTGTTTGTTCATAATCTGGAAAAGAAAAACAAGTTTTCCTACTTTTTCAAGTCCCAAATGATTTCTCAGTTTGGAATGAATTAGTCCAAAGGAAGAAAATATTCTTTCTACATCAGCAGAAGAAGCTACTGCTGTTAAAAGTGAGATTATCTCTTCAACAATCTCTGAATCCAAGTGCTTAAGTGACTTCCACCAGTTCACTGGTGTGACTTCTTTAAAACATCATCAGCAAACATATATTTCTTGAATGGTTCTTATTCCCAAACTGGATCTCTCTTACGGTCTGCTGCCATTTTAAGTTTTCCCTTCCAGTGACAGAATGGTATGGTAAATCTCAAATCAATGAAGGCTACACTCAGAAAGACCTCAAGATTTCTGGAATATTCTGCTCAGTTTCACTTTTGTTTCTACTGCCTGTCCCCCACTTCTCTCATTTATCTCCAGATTTCTTCTCCTTGTCCAGATCTATTCCGTCCCCAACAGTCTTCTATTCATTGAACTTTTTGAAACTTTGCACTTTTAGAGAGAGGTAAGGGATTGACTCTGTGTACACAAATTTGCAGAGGGACAATAGGGTTGCGGTCTATTATTTCTCACATTTATATATTATTTGTTTAAAAACATTTTTGCTGTTAACAAGCATGTTATTTCTGGAGACACAAATCCACAGTTTGAGAACTGCAAAACTAAGCATCTCTGATGGTATCTTCTAGACTGAGCACTGAGTCCCATTGGGTAGATAGAAAGATTAACCTAAATAATCTATACGGAAACTCCTGGAACCCCATAAAATTGGGTCCCTAATCCATGAACTATTGGAATTCACTTACAAAACTTTTCTTAAACATTACATGAATATATTCTCATATACTATAGAATTAGAATTTATAATCCCTATTCCATGATGAGATATCTTTGAGGTCTAATGTATCTTAATTAAACCTATCTTTAGATAGGTTTTTTTCCTCGAAAAGCATTTTATCAAAAAAGTCCAATTTAAATTTAAAAAATCTGATTTTTTTAAATCATTTATTTTTATCTACCCTGCCACAATGTTGATAACCAGATACTCAAGGTACTTCCTGTCAAGTAGCTGATTGTGAAAAGAGATGGATTTATGGTTGTACGGTCTTTTTTCCCCGTTTCTTATTGTCAGATTAAACAAAAGTACTGTTTGCTTACAGTACTGTTTTTCCAAGTCTCTAAAACTTTAGCTACATGACAAATCTGATTTAATTCAACTAAATTCTTAAAGTATTCTTTCTTGAGTTTTAGTTGGAGGAGCCAGACTAGCTTTGCTTTGCAACTGCAATTATAAACTTTTGTACAAAGGTTTTATGCAACTTAAATAACAGCATACAGAAGAAGCTCCCAGACTGGTATACACAGTACTTTGGATGGTTTGCAACGTTTCTTCCATCACAATAAGAAGGCATGCACAATTGAAACAAGAATGCATGCCATCCTGTAAAGTTTCACTTGTGAATGTCAGTCTTCAGATAGAGAAGTATGGTGCCTGATGTAGTTTAGCGTTCTTATGTCTTCCAGAGGTTCTTTAGATTTGCTTTATGTTGTGACAGTTCCTCTTTTGTGTTTTTTCTGATGATGATAATAATGGTAGCCTCATGCACTGGATAACAGGTATTTCCCTCACCAGTGAATGGCTTATATCAAAAAGGTCTTTGGGGTCCCTTTCCTTCTTAATTCAAAGGCAATCATTTGTCTTCTTCCTCGCAGAGTAAAAGCACAGCCTTTCTGCCATGCCAATAGTTACCTGCTTTGTCATTATCCTTGCAGTTCTTGGCACTTGAAGACCAAACCATAGTTATTTTCAGTCAGGTCCTTCAGTCAGCGTGCTTAACATTTTTCTATGCCTACTCTTGTGATTCTGTTATTTCTTGTATTGTGATTCAGTGGCTGCGCAGAAATTGAAATCTGTTAGTCTCTTTTTCCAGTGAGTGTTTAGTGTGAATTCCATTATCAAATTTGCCAATGAACTCAGGCTAGAAATAAGAATAAACACACATGGAAAAAAGAATACAACTAGAGTGGTCTAGAGAGAGAAATTCAGTGAATGCAGTGATATCTAAGGACGATATCCTGTCCAAAAGCCAAGATTATGTAGTGCATGAGCCTGAGATTGGAGCTAGCATGTTTTGTTGTTGATGTATGATCACCCTTGCAGCATAACAGGGTCCCATCTGGAGCTAACAGTCACTCAGACTGACTTTATTAGATGTCTAGTAATTAGATAAGGGGTTAATTTCACTTCTCATTATTACTATAACTCTTCTAGTTGGCATCTGTCTCAATGCATATAGTGGGCTATGTTCTGGATCTGGTTTATATATTGGGATCAGTAGTTGGAGGGATAGAGTTTACTCCCATGTCATGGACTGACCACTATGTCCCGCATTTTGATCTCTGGGTATACTTTTCTCATTGGGACATGAACTTGCTTTTGGCATCCTGACCTTCTCCTGAACCAGTATTGTTTCTGCTGATCACAAGGAGGTACAAACAACTGACTGTTCTCTCAGTAGCTTGGTAGGACATTAAAACCACCTGATGTCATCACCGTGGATGATGATACAACTGCTCCTAAATACCTTTCCCACTTGATGACCTGTAACAAATGAATCAGGAGGAAATATGGCTAGAAAGCTGGTAGCAGAAATCTTAAACCGAATCTGAAGAACTGTGACATTAAGGGCTTGTCTTCACTACCCGCCGGATCGGCGGGTAGCAATCGATCTATCGGGGATCGATTTTTCGCGTCTCGTTTAGACGCGATTAATCGATCCCTGAAAGCGCTCCCCGTCCGCTCCGGAAATCCACCTCATCGAAAGGCGGAAGCAGAGTCGACGTGGGAGCGGCAGCGATCGACTCGCTGCCATCCTCACGGCCAGGTAAGTCGATTACAATACGCCAACTTCAGCTACGTTATTCACGTAGCTGAAGCTGCGTATTGTAGATTGACCCCCCCTCGTCCCCCAGTGTAGCCCTGGGCTAAGCAGCATAGGTACAAAATGGGTGAGGGGTGGGGACAAGTAGTAGGCATCCATCACAATTGCGCCTTTTCATCTGGTCATCTTAATCCAGCTATAATACTTTTTCAGGTAACTAAGGGCTATAGTTGCAGCAAGGCATTTGCAAGGGATTGGGGAAGTTGGTCTGTGAGAATATTTCTGTATAAATTGTCAAAGAATGAAGACCCTTGTCACAGGCATGGAAGTAAGAGTGATATCGTTTTTATCTCTGGATCCTAGAGCTAATGCCTAGGAAACAATTTTACAAACTGATCAAATCACCATTTGTGCCCATGCTTTGTTCTACAATTTGGGTGGGAATAAAGTTGTCAGCCACAGTATTTGAGGGGATTATTAGTACTAAGTAGTATTCAGATGAAAACAAAAGAGAATTCTCCTAGGAGTTGCCTATTTTACTTTTCACTGATTATCAGAGATCCTAGTTTTCTATGATTAAAAAAATCCAAAATTCTCCGATTTAAACAAAAACATAAAAATCCGCATTTTTCTGCAATTAAAATTGAATGCTGAACTTTAGTTTTCCTAATCACAATAGATATAGGTATCCGTTGAACACAATCTTTTATTGATATACCGTGGAACTCTGTTTATCTGATCTAATTGTCACCGGGGCCAGATCAGATAATCAAAAATTTGGATAATCTGTCAAATGGGCAAAGAGCTTCAGCCCCAGGTGACAGAGCGTCCACTGACACCTGAGCCCTGCTGCCTCGGGCTCACAGCCCTGATTCAGTTAATACAGATAATGGAGGCTCAATAAACAGGGTTCCACTATAGCTAATGTATGTTTTTTTTCACAAAACTAAATATTCTGTATAAAAACATGAATTCCGTGGTTTTCCATGGCAAATTAATTTCTAGGAGCCCTGCTGATTATTACAGTTGAACTTTGGGACGTGATTAACGTGATCCAGTTACATAAAAGATGAAGTAAACTGTAGTTTTTTGTTACCTTTTGTTTATGCATAATCTTCAGGAATATGAATGCTCGCTTGACTGTTTTCCATGTTTGATATTTATGTACGTATGTTTGGGTTTTTTGCAGGATACATGTGGACTAAAAGATCACTCACTACTGCAATGGAAAAGTCATGGATGCTTTGGACCTTTGTTGAAAGGTGGCTACTGGCTTTGGCATCATGGTCTTGGGGTCTCTGCCGTATTTCTCTTTTACCTTTGATAGTAACTTTTCATTTGTATGGCGGCATTACTTTACTTGTGTTAATATTTGTATCGATAGCAGGTATACTATATAAGTTCCAGGATGTACTGCTTTACTTCCCAGAACAGCCCTCTTCTTCACGCCTTTATGTTCCTATGCCTACCGGTATACCACATGAAAACATCTTCATCAAAACCAAAGATGGAGTTCTTCTCAATCTTATTCTGTTGAGATACACTGGGGACAATGCAGCGTATTCTCCTACTATCATTTATTTTCATGGGAATGCAGGCAACATTGGTCACAGGTTACCAAATGCTTTGCTGATGCTGGTAAACCTGAAAGTAAACTTGCTGCTGGTTGATTATAGAGGTTATGGAAAAAGCGAAGGAGAAGCAAGTGAAGAAGGTCTATACTTAGATTCTGAGGCTGTGCTAGACTACGTGATGACTAGGTCTGACGTTGATAAAACAAAAATCTTTCTCTTTGGCCGTTCCTTGGGGGGAGCAGTGGCTGTTCATTTAGCTTCTGAAAATTCCCATAGGATTTCTGCCATAATGGTGGAGAACACATTTCTTAGCATTCCACATATGGCCAGCACTTTGTTTTCTTTTTTCCCCATGAGATATCTTCCTTTGTGGTGCTACAAAAATCAATACTTGTCCTACAGAAAAATCTCTCAGTGCAGAATGCCTTCTCTCTTCATCTCTGGGCTATCTGACCAGTTAATTCCACCAGTTATGATGAAGCAGCTTTATGAATTATCCCCATCTCGGACAAAGAGATTGGCAATATTTCCAGATGGAACTCATAATGACACTTGGCAGTGTCAAGGTTATTTCACTGCACTTGAACAGTTCATCAAAGAAGTAATAAAGAGTCACTCCCCTGAAGAAATGGCAAAATCATCATCTAACGTAACAATAATATAATTGATATTCCCTTTTTTCTGATAAAACTGCACTGTACCTTGATTTGTGAAAAATTGTAAAAGAATGTCAGTTTTTAATGTATATTATGTCTGTACTTGCCTAAAGAGTGAAATTAAACTTGGAAAGGTCTAATACTTTATGATGATGATCCAGATAGTTTTTACATTTACAATATTGTAAATGAGTGAACAGTTCTACAGGTCTTTCTCATGCACTTTTTGGATATGTTTATTCTTCCACTTGTTCAGTATATACAATGAAGGCTATTAAAAACTTCTTGTGACTACATTATTACAATTTACATTAGTTTAAGATGACAGAAGGCTCTTCAGTATTTTCTGCTGTATGTATCAGCTATTTGGCCAATCATGATTAGCAAAATATGTTCCATAACAATATTTCTCTTCTAGGATTTAGTTTAAGTATACCATGCATGATAGTGTTTTATTCCTTGAATTTCTGTGTTATGCAAGATACGCGAAGTAATGTAAATAGCATTAATGGCAGTGTATACCTATGGGTGTACAATCCTGATTATTTTTATGGTTATATATGTTCTATTACAAATTGAAGGTTAAGAGGAAAAGCCAATTTTCTATATTAATTTCATTATTTATACTGTAGTAGTGCTCACAAATTTGAGTGTAAATGCCTAAAGGCCACGATATGTTTTTCCTTGTCTGCTATCTGAGAAGAGAATTAACCTATGAAGAGGGGGGAGGGAGGAAAATGTACCATCCAAATATAACTCTTTCAAAACTATTATTGTTTGTCCACAGCTCTTCAACTTAGCCATTATTAATTGTCGTTTTCTTGTTGGCATCACAATAGAAGCATCAATTTAGGTAGGGTGTCCCATGTCTGTGGGTCAGGATAGCAGAAAGAGCAACGCTATTTCTTGAAAAGGTGGCAGGTGGGGTGCTACATGTAAACTTACATTTGATTTTTAAATTTGATGAAATTAAACATGCCTGTACTCCCTCTACATACACGTCTAAAACAAGTAGTCTGTTTAAACATTAGAGTTTGATTTGTACAGGTTCTATGATAGGGATAAGAAAGCCACATAAACATTTAGACTCAGCAGGTTTAGGATTTGTTAAATTCTAGAGAATATAGATCATTTTATTTTAACTCTTTTAGCCTTTTGTTTGCAGTTTTTTTATTTAAATGTTATTGTATAGTGTGCAGACTGACTGTAAGTACCATCAACAAAAATGTGAATTTCTTCCAGTCACATTAAGAGTTGATGGTGACCACTTTAGTGTCAACAGTGTTTGAATAATAAGATAAAAGCCTTATTGTGACTGTCCTAGAATGTGGATCCTTGCTTGAGCAACTATACCAAAGCTGGCTGGCATTAGCTCAGTTAACATGTGCAAATATATAATATACCTTGTCTAGGTTTAATTACTCATTTGCTGCAGACGATATGCAGTTTGCCTATTCAACAAATAGCTTTTTTTTTTTTAGCAGACTAAGGATATCTGTGGAAAAAGGTTTTCCATACAAACATCTGTACCATTGCTGTTTCAGACCGAATTCTCTTAAGCTTTTCTGCTATTACTGTTAAGCCCTAATTCAGGAAAGCACTTCAGCACATGCTTAAATCCATTCCTATTTAGGAGTGGCACTTGAGCACGTGCTCAAGGTCCGTTAACTTCAGTGAACAAAGCTGCATTCCTGAGCTGGTGCCTTAATGATTACTTTCTTATATGGGAGTACAGGTATTACACATGGATATGTAGTTATCAACAAATTAAATATGGACATGGGGGTGAAATATCTCAACTAGAGAAAATAGTTTTCAACAGTGGTTACTCTTTTTTCTTAATAAAGACACATCCTATATTGCTGCCATCTCAGTGATAAGTATTTTTTTAATACAGCAGCCCAGAAGTCCTTTAAAATGACTGGAGTCCACATTAGAACTGCCTAGTGTTATAAACTCTCCTTAGCTATAGTTTGTCTGACTTCCTTGTCTCCTCTAATTATTTCAGTGTTGAGTGGTATGTTTCTTTTCCTTTGTGATATAGAAAAGGCAAACTTCTTAATGGCTAAAAGGATTTAATGGATCATAATGTTCGTTTACTTGGTATATTCCTATCAGACCGTGTATGTTTTTCACAAATTTTGCTCTTATGTTGTACTATTTCAGTTACATCACAGATTTGGAACTGACTAAATTCCTACAGAAAATAGAATAAATAAATTATATCTGAGTAAGTGGGACAAATGTTGCTGTTCTGAAAGAAAAAGCTTTTAATAGTAGCAGCCACTCATGCAGATTATTTGTTGACGGTTGTAAATTCAGCTCAGTAAATAGCTGCTTCAAAAGTTGTCATGTCTTGCAATTATTAAATTATGCCCAATATAAAATATGGATTTCCAAGCAAAAGCTGAACATAAATGTGTATTTTTAGTGTAAACTCTGACACCATAAAGGGCTCTTTATGCACTTGTATCATCTGAGTAGGGAATGTTGAATTGGGCCCATAGTTGCAAAAGCAACTGGTGTGGGGAGGGAAGGGGGAGGAAATCATGACAAACTAGAACTGTTTAGCAATGCACTCTTGATCACCAAACCATGTTTTCACCATAGTGACTGTGGGATTTCAAGTCATATATCTGAAAACCTGCACATTGTGATGAATATTTGTCCCAGGGATGAGGTGTCTCTAGCCATAGGATTTATTAAACTGAATACTGACTCTTCCCTTTGTACTCCCTCAACTGCATACACATGTTCAAACTCCTTTCCTGTGCCATATAGGGATAGGGTCATGTTAAGCCGTGTGAATGAGAAACTGAATCTCTAACCCTTTCACTTAGAAATCTGTCTGGAGCAGGTGAGAAGGGAATACTTAAACCAATTTTGTTAAATTCTGTTTTCTGTAAATGCTACACTGCTGTCAATGGGATTATTTATTGGTAACAAAAGTGGAGAGTTTTGTTTTTGTTTTTTTCCTGTGAGGGAGTCCTTCCCAGTTGGAACATCTGACAAGTCAAGATTTTTGTCTACAGCCATGCAGTCATTCTGGCTCCAAATTGTACAGTGACAAACTAGTGTTTTTCTGTTGAGTTTTCGGTTTGAGAAGCAGCTGCTATGGTTGGGTATTGATAAGAATCTCTGCCGTTTGTCTAAAGTATTACTGCTGTTATATCATTTGTGTTTAACTGAAAAATAAATGGAAGGGTAATTAAGTCAATTGCACCTTTGCCAGCGCTCCTCCATGTAGATTATTCCCTCTTGCAAAAAATAACAGTAAGATAAAGTGTTTAACTGTGAACAGTATATATTCTTATTTTGTACGATTACCAATCATAGACTAGTTTGAGGACAAGGGAGTAAGTAGTCTGGATCCAGGGTTGACAGAGGGGTCACTCTTAGGTTTAAAGATATAGTAGTATACGCTTGAGTAGGAACTGCCTAAATATATACTAGACTTCAAAAGAATTGGGAGTCAAAATAGAGTAGCCGTGCCACTAGTGTCCTTGTGATAAATCCCCTCTGGCAAGAGTACTTTTTCTCGATGTAATTAGTGGAAATACTTAAAGCTTCCTATTGGCCCATGTTTACATTCCCAGTATCTAGTTCTGAAACTGTGAAATGCAAAGATATAAGCTGTGCTTTCAAAGCGGGGGGAAATTGTTAATATAGCTGCCCTCATGTCCATTCTCAGGTAAAAGAATACAGCACAAACCTATTTGTCAATCTCTCAGTTGTAAGGGTAGAGGCATTCACACACACTCTATCTCTCCTAATTAGTAGTGTCATCTTGGATGTTCTTATGGTGACAGATGCAAAAGTGAATAGTTCTCTGACCCTAAAATCCTAAGATTTGACAAGTTTACAACATTTGACACTTTCAGTTAGCAAAGAGATGCAGATATACCTCCAGTTATATTTCATAAATCACTTTCTTCAAGTGCATTTTAAAAATGATGTGCAAATTTGCAAGGGGCACTTTGCCAAAAATAAAACTAATGCCTCCTGCACAGGACGGGATCAAACTACGATTGGTGTGTCCCGTTTAGAACAGCTTATAATGCTGTCCTGTCTGTATAGTTTACAGTAGAATCATGCAGAAGAGAAAAGCCTATATATCTAAAGCATATTCAAGAGCTAAATAACGCTGATGTTCTGAATTTAAAATAATTCATTGAACGTTCAAGGAATGAATTTTCTTCAATTTTTTTAGTATTCAGTGTAAGTATCCTATAAAGCAGTACTTCTAATTCTATATTTTGTCGACTAAGCATAAATGTTTCAGTATATGTGCTAACCATTGCAGTTTTTACAAACACTTTCATTCTAGTCTGGTTTTTACAATAAAATTGATTTTACAAAACACATTCTATTTTTATGTACTGACGTGCAATAAATTGATACATTAAAAGTGCCATTAATGTCTTGTCCCAGTTTGTGATCTGTCTTCAGAATGAATTTAGTGTTTTTTGGATTGCCTGGAAACTGCTGCTGTTTAACAGGTAAAATATTTAGGATGTATTTACAAAACAAATCAATGTACGTTGAATACAGATTACCATATTAGATGTTCTGTTACTGCACAGAAATATAATTGACAAGTTGGTTAGTAGATTAATTTTAAAAAAATTACAAACATCCATTTCTAGGACCTCTAACCTGTCTTCAGAGTGACAGAGTACAGCTCGTAATCAGTGACCTTCTGCTACCCTTTTTCACCTTTATCTTTCAGACTTCCTCTTCTCACCACCCACTTATATTTCCTCTTTCAGACTGAAAGATTGTCTGAATATTTAGTTCCTTAATCTGTATTGAAAACAAGGTGAAAACATTCTGAAATCTATACAGGATGTCTTCCATCCTCCCAAAAAACTTTCACTAGCTTCACTGCCTAATCATCCTGAGATATAAATTTAAAATGTGCCAGTGGTATGCTTGATTTTATGCAGGCTTATATAATCATACTTTGCTTTTACCATGTGCTTTCAAAACTATATTATGTCATAGGCAAATCTCTACTTACTGCAGAAGACTGAAAACTACTGTTGGGGTTTTGTTCACCATTACTCAGTGACTGAGGGATTTCTTGCCCTTTTATCTACAGTTGTAAACGCAATATTACCCTCTCCAGGATCATAAGAGTTATGGTATGTCTTTCATCTTCTTTTGAAACAGCTAGAGGATAGAATTTAAAATTCACCATTTGAACTTCCAGTCAAAAAGAATTTTAAATTGTTTAGTTCTCAGAAAGGAAATTAGAAAGGGGAAATTGCAAGGAAAAGTCGTGTTTAAAACCAAACCCAACCCTACATAATGGATAGTAGTTCCCTGAATGTTAGGCATATTCCACATGTAATCCAGGTGCAAGTAGCCACTGCCCAGAAGACCTCGGCATTAATTTTTGAAAGGTTAATGGTTTACCTACACTTGTCTTAACTGTGAAAAATCAATAAACATGTAACTTAAGAAATGCAGTGTAATAGAAGTGGCTGCATTGCATAGTACAGGAACCTGAGTAGAATGAGATTTTAAAAAATATATATTTCATACAAATAGTATCCTGTAACAGTTTGATAAAGCGGTTCATATTTAATAGTTTTCTGTGCCCCACGTGAGACATCTTTAAAGGGGTTTAATTTTTTAAAGCATGGGTATTCGGTGCTTCCTGAAAAAAGACTCCTTTAAAAATCTCTCAAATTGGTGACCCAAAATCACTAAAGAAAACCTTGGGCATTAGCTTGATTTTTATTTTATTTTTTTCCTGCTAATCTAAACAGTTGTGAAATAAGCATGTTGATCTTTAACGTCATTAGGTTGTTTTTTTTTCTCAAAATGTTGGTTAATGGGAGCAGTTCATCGTTCTCTGAGCTATTTTGTCATGCTGTGTGCAAGCTCTGAATATGGTGCAGCATGAGTTTGTTTTGGGTGCATATTTTGAAGATTATCTTTTCACTCATAAGATTTAGGCTCAGCTTTTAAATAAAAGCTTAGGTGCTGGAGCACAATAATAAACTTAAAAATGGAAAAATATGCAGCCGCTTTCATAAACACCTGCAACTGCATTATACACAGAGCCATGGATGTATATTACTTCTAATCTAAGAAAAGTGCTGACTCCACCTGCTATCTCAAGGAGGCAAAGACTTCAGATTTTATAACTCAATGCAGTGTGACAACTGGTTGTTAAATTTGAAAGTGAAAGGCCATGCCAAGGGCATAGTATTCTGTGTTCCATGAAGACTGTAGCAGCTCAATGAGAGACCTGGCTGTGCGTAAATGTGACACTGACTTGACACTACTAAGATCCTTAGCCCTGTGCTCCCCTTGTTACTGAGTGTTTAGGGACCCTAACTACTACTGTAGCCTATGAACACAGACTCCAATGCTATAAGGTACCGTTGCGATCTTCTAGTTTGATCTGTGGAACACAGGCCCTAGAACTTGCCCCAAAATCATTCATAGAGCCAGGGCAAGTGTAACCACTAGGCGGCTGCCCACGTGCGCTGCTGCTGTTTCCTGGCCCTGGCAATTGGGGGAGACTGAGGTGAAGAGGCTGCTGGCCTTGGCGCGTCCCGAGCGCTGGAGACTGACAGCCCCTGCCCCAACCCAGCCCCACCTGCCCCCCAGCGCAGTGAGTGTTACCTGCCCCACCAGCATCGGTGCCCTGCCCCATACTGTCAGCCACCCCAAGCTCACTGTGACATAGGGTGACCAGATGAGAATACCTGAAAATCGGGACTTCCCACCCAAAAAAAATCAAAACCGGAAGAGCCTCTGCCGCCGAAGTTGTTGAGCAAAAAAAACGGAAAAGCCTCTGCCGCCGGAAACTGTTGAGAAAAAAAAACGGAAGACTGAAAATCGGTATAAAAGGCATCCTGACCGACCATCGGTCGGCACACGGGACAAATGGTAAAAAATCAGGACGGTCCCGATT
Organism: Macrochelys suwanniensis; assembly: GCA_033296515.1. Lineage (NCBI taxonomy): Eukaryota > Metazoa > Chordata > Testudines > Chelydridae > Macrochelys > Macrochelys suwanniensis. The sequence goes on from CM065775.1 coordinate 104,154,675, forward strand.
TTATCGGGACGTCTGGTCACCCTACTGTGACACTAGCACCCCTTCACAAACAGCTGTTACTGCATGCCTGACAAACTCACTGCACCCCACACGTGTCTTACAGGACACTTACCCACAAAGAGGAACGTGGAAGGGATCTACACAAGGCTGGTAACTTGTCAAGAGTGAGAATCTTTGTGACGTGTGCATAGGTAATATTGAAGGGATAATGTATTTACCTTAAAAGTCTGCTTTATAGACTTGGAGTAGAAATTAGTCACCAGGGGATAATGGCCCTTTGGGGCAAGGGGGATTTGCCACCCTGCCTAACCTGACTGGTGATGCAATGCAAGGCTCAATTGTTTAGCTTTGCACAATAGTAAGACTTTGAATGGGACACCATCAGAGGCAATGGCAAACAACCGAAGCGCCTTAAAGGTAAAACTGAAACATTACAATAGCCGTTACCTGTTCTGACAGGCTGTTTATAATGCTAAGTTACTTGTTTTTGGAGGTTGTCGGGGGCGGGGGAGGTGGGGCACAAGGTGGAAGTTTCGCCTAGGGTGCAAAATATCCTTGCACCGGCCCTGCCTAGAGCATATCTAGAGCACCCATTTCCAGCTCAGGAGGGATGGCTTCCTTTTAACTTCATCCCCACAACTCATTTTAGCTCAGATATACAAAACTTGTTTAGTTGTGTTTTGCATAAGGATGTGGGGAAAGGCAGTAACATTATGTTGCTGGGTAACCAAACTATTCAGAATTCTGTACAAGATGAGCTTTGTCTTTGTCATCCTTCCCCAACACAAGCAGTGTGACCCTTTTCCAGCATTTAACCAGAAAGAAGAAATGATTGCTGATGGTAGCTCCAAAATATAAATCCCATTTATTTCTATTTGATCCTGTTTTACTTTCTGTATGGGGCTTGATCTTTTCTTGTCCTACAGTTTGCTTCATAAAATAATCCTCTGCTTATCATTTTTCTTTCCTGTAGTATTTCCTGTTCTCTTTAAAAGGCACTCTAAATAACCGTGTTTACATTTCCACTCTCACAAAATTCACACTGATGTCAGTAGCAATTGTGTCAGAGTAAGAACTGCAAGTTCACGCCTTCACTCTATACTGCACAAAAGTCATGTAAATTCATAGATCGGCAATTTACATCTACAGTTCCATTGAATGCTATGTAAATGGTAACTATATGAAAAAGATAAACAGTGTGTGTGTGTGGGGGGGGAAAGAGTGGAGTCTGTGGTGGATCACAGAAGAAGAAAAATAAGATATAAACCAAGTAGCTGTGTTATACTTCCCAAAAAGAAATACAATCTGTGAGGAGACAGTTTTGAATTTGGTGCAATATTTCTTGTCTTGCATACTAAGGTGTATACTGTCTTTGAAATGGGTTTTATTCAGGCTGTATTTTAATACATAATTTAAGTAGGGTCATAGAGATGTTTTCTCTAAAGCTGGCTAGAGAGGAAGCCTCAGTGTTTCACTCATTCTTCCCCTGTCCAAAATGTGTACTGCTTAATTATTTCTAGCTTTTTTTTAAAATTACATTGTGATTATATTTTAATTCCCTGTGCAGCCCCCCAGACACTGCATACGTAGCCAAGATAAAGGAACAGCAAAAGCCGTGCTAGGCCCTGTGAGAGACGGGGACTGCCTTCTTATTTCCTGATTCTTAAGGGCTGGCCTTCACTACCAGGAGATTGACGCTGCTGCAATCGATGCAGCAGGGATTGATTTAGCAGGTCTAGGGAAGACCCGCTAAATCGGTGGCAGAGTACTCTCCAGTCGACCCTGGTACTCCAGCTCTCCAAGAAGGGTAAGGGAAGTCAACCGGAGAGCGTCGACTCAGTGCAGTGAAGACACCGGGGTAAGTCGACCCTAGCTACCTCGACTCCGGGTACGTTAGTCACGTAGCTGAAGTAGCGTAACTTAGGTCAACTTACCCCCGTAGTGAAAACAAGCCATCTGCATCATGTGCTCCAGATGCTGGGACTTGAAGGTGCTCAGGGGAAATTTGCACTTCATCTCAAAGGACTGAGTCTAAGCATGCTGCTGCTTACGTGGGGGCAAGGTGAGTGTGACCTTTTCATCAGGAGCTGTTGTATAAGATTATCTGCAATCAGACAGAGTCTGACTGGCCACTTCAGAAAGGGAGGGGGTTAGAGAAAGGACTTTGAATAATATGTTTGTGAAAATGGAAGCTCTGCTTACTCCTCCATTCCTCCTTCTAACCTCTGTGTGCTCCATGCTGTCTTGTATACCGGGGCATACCAGCATGTTTTGTTTGGGGGGGTTTATAAGCAGCTATAGGACACAGTGCCATTCTCACGGTGGTTTGGAAGTATCCGATGTTGACCCATCGGTTGGTTAGCCATTCTGCACTTTGCATCTGGACATGCACCTATAGCATAGACCACAGACTTCGGTAGACTGAGATTCTGCACAGTGGCATCCAAGGATTTGTCCTAACTTTTTTTAAAATCATGAGATTTTCTTCTAAATTACCTGGATTTATCCCTTGACCGTCTCTCAAATATTTATATTCCTCTGACCTTATTCATGAGACTTGTTGTCCTATGTGCTTTTTAAAAACTTCTTTGTGAGAAATTATTTTCATTCCTTAAAGAGGAAGAATGTTTTTGTGGTTAGGGCACTGGACTGGAACTCAAGAAATCAAGGGTTCAGTTCCTGACTCAACCACAGACTTCCTGTCGGACCTTGGGCATGTAAATTTCTCTGTGCCTTGGTTCTCCATTTGTTTAATGGGGATAATAATACTTAGTAGATTTTTAGGTTGGAAGGGCCCATTATGGTAATCTAGTCTGACTTTCTGCATGACACAGGCCAAAAACCCCTCACCCTGTAATTTCATCATAAAGCCTGCAACTACTGTTTGAACTACAACATGTCTTAGGACATGTCTACATTACACGCTGGATTGGCGGGCAGCGATCAATCCAGCAAGGGGCAATTTATCACATCTAGTCTAGATGCAATAAATCAACCGCTGAGCGCGCTCCCATTGACTCCGGTACTCCACTAGGGCGAGAGGTGCAGGCGGAGTTGACAGGAGAGCATCAGCCATTGACTTGCACAGTGAAGACACCGCAGTAAGTAGATCTTAATACGTCGACTTCAGCTACGTCATTCATGTAGCTGAAGTTGCGTAACTTAGATCGCTTTCCCCCCCGCCCCCAGTGTAGACCAGGCCTTAGAAAGAGATCAGCTTCAAGTGACGGGGAATCCATTGCATCCCTAGGTGAGTTTTCCATAACTAGTTACCCCCACTGTTAAAAATCTGTGCCTTTTTTCTAGTCTGAATTTGTCTTATGCTTCCAGCCATTGAATCCCATTCCTTTTTCAGTCTATCAGAAATCTTTTCCCAATTGAGGCATTTATAGACCATGATCAAGTCACCTCTTAACCTTCTCTTAGCCCAGGGCTACACTAGGGGAGGGGGTCGATCTACGATACGCAACTTCAGCTACGGGAATAGCGTAGCTGAAGTCGGCGTATCGTAATCGGCTTACCTGGCGATGAGGAAGGCGGCGAGTCGATCGCTGCCGCTCCCCCGTCGACTCCGCTTCCGCCTCTCGATGAGGTGGATTGCCGGCGCCGACGGGGAGCGCGATCGGGGATCGATTAATCGCGTCTTAACGAGACACGAAAAATCGATCCCCGATAGATCGATTGCTACCTGCCGATCCGGCGGGTAGTGAAGACCTGCCCTTAGATAAACTAAATAGATTGAGCTATTTTAGCAACTCACTATAAGGCATGTTTTCCAGATCTTGAATCATTCTTATAGCTCTTTTCTGAACCATTTCAATTTTTTTAAATTGTGGAACCAGAACTTGGCACATCATTCCAGTAATGGTCTTGCTAATGTTTATATACAGCAAGAATACTACCTCCTTACTATAACTTCATATGCACTGCATATACATTCAAGGATTAATTTGTTCTCTCAGATACAGCATCACATTGGGAGCTCAAGTTCAGTTGGTTATTTGTAAGGCTGCGATTCTTTCATGGAGGTCGCAGAAGTCACACATTCTGTGACCTCTGTGACTTTTGCAGCAGCCAGTGCTGGCTGGTCCCGAGGACTGCCTGTGCAGTGGTCCTGCTCGGCTGGCCCTGGGGGCTGCCCCGGGGCCAGCCACACCAGCCACTGCTCAGGCAGTCCCGGGCAGCTGGCTCCAGGGACCACTGGAACAGCGGCTGGTGTGGCTGGCTCTGGGGAGTGCCCGAGCAGCAGTCCTGGGGTTTGCCCTGGGGACCTCCCGAGCAGTAGCAGTCCCAGGGCGGCTGGAACAGTAGCCCCAGGAGCACCCAGAGGCCGTCTGGAGAGCGGTCCCTGGGAGCAGCGGCTGGAGGGCAGTCAACCCCCAGTATTGGAGCAGGGGTCCCCCGGAGCAGCGGGGCCCCAGAAGTAGAGATTTAGTCACAGGTATTTTTGGTAAAAGTCATGGACAGGTCACGGGCCATGAATTTTTATTTATTACTCATGACCTGTCCATGACTTTTTAATCCAAAATACCCATGACTAAATCTTAGCCTTAATTATTTGCAATGACCCCTCCTTTTCATAGTTACTGCTTTCCAGGGTATAGCCCCCATCTGACCTACATTCTTTGTTCCTACATGACCTTGCATTTCTTTGTGTTTTAAAATGCATGTTGTTCAGATGAACCCACCTTACCAAGGGATCCAGATTAGTCTGTATAAATGACCTATGCCCCTCTTAATTTATCACACTATCAATTTTAGTGTAATTTGGAAACTTTACCAGTAATTATTTTATGTTTTCTTCCACATCATTTATAAAAAATGATTATTAGTGAGTCAAGAGCAGATTGCTTTTAAGATTCTGCTAGAAACAACCCCATTGGATGACAATTTCCCATTTACAATTACTTTCTGCAATCTACGTTAACCAACTTTAAATCCATTAATATAATTTTGTATAGTGCTAACTTTATCAGAATGTCATGCAGGATTATGTCAAATGCTTTACAGAAGTCATCACAGTTACTTTTATCATCTAAACTTGTGATCTTACCAAAAAATGTTTGTTTGATGAGACCTATTTTGCTAAACCTGTTAATGTTGTTGTTTATGCTATTGTCATTTTAATTCATTACCAATAACTTCCCCTATTTGGCCTTTTCATGACTTTGCACAGCATCAATGTCAGGCTAGTCAGCCTAAAGTTTCGCAGGTTATCCCATTTACCTTTTTAAAATATTGACACATTACCTTTTTTTCTGGTCCTCTGAAATTTCCTTAGTATTTTGCAGATTTGTTAAAAATAAACATTAGTGATTCAGAGCTCTTTGGTCAATTTTTTTTTTTATTTTTTTTTTTTAGATCTTGGGTTACTACCTACTACTCCTCGATTGTCATCCTCTGTGGCTGGCCTGTCTCTTTAGATGGCAAATGCTTCAAAGCACGGACTGTCACTTATATGTATGTGCAATAGCTAGAACAATGGACCCTACACAACTGAGGCCTCTAGGTACTATGTCATACAAATTATAATTCCTCTTTATGTGCCAAATAAATACACTTATCAGATAATATATTATCATTAAAGTACGCAACCTTTAAAATATATAGCCACTAAAACGACCCTCTATTTCATTGCGGGGGTGGGATCATGGGTTTCTGTTCTACATATTTTCTCAAACTGCCCTAATCACCATAGTATCTGAGCACCTTCCAATAATACAGTAAGTGAGATGACTAATATCTGTCATATGTGGTTTGTTCTTTTTCTCATTCTCTCCCCAGACAGAGAATTTGTGTGTGCAGTGTAGTGTTTGTGTTTGCTGTTATGTATTTGTTAGAGAAGGCAATGTTGAAAAAGTATACATTGCACTTAGTGAGAAGGTATGAGGTTTATGATGGTCCTTCATTGCTGAAGGAGTTCATTTCACAGTCTGAAACCATCCCCAAGATCCTTTTTCTTGTACAGACGAGTTTTACCCTTGTAGTAGAAAGTTACATTATTCCTGTTCACCATAGTCCTCATCCTGGAGCATCAGATGATGTCTTAGATGTCGTGGGCCCAGACTGTTGAGTGCTTTGAAGATAAGGCCCGAGACCTTGAACTTAACTTTTATGGGAAGTAAATGCAGAGAGTGGTGGACAAGTCTGACATTTCCATGGTTGTCTGTGTTGCTGAAGGGATGTACTGCAACATTCTGTTCTAGCTGAATTAAGCAAGGGATGGCAAGAGCGTAAATTACAGTTGAACTTCAGTTGCATACACCTCGGGAATGGAGGTTGTTCATAATTCTAAAATATTCGTAACTGAACAAAATGTTATGGATGTTGTTTCAAAAGTTTAAAACAACATTGACTTATACAGCTTTGAAACTTTATTATGCAGAAAAAAATGCTACTTTCCCTTTATGCTTTAGTAGTTTGTTTAATACAGTACTGTACTGTATTTGCTTTTTTTGGGGGGGTGAGGGTGGGGGGGGAGCTCTGCTGCTGCCGCTGCCTGATGGCGTACTTCTGGTTCCAAATGAGGTGTGTGGTTGACTGGTCAGTTTGTAATTCTGGTGTTCGTAACTCTGAGGTTCTACAGTACTTAGATTCCCCTCACCCCCATTTTAAGATTCTGTCAAAAGGTTCAGAGGGATGCAGGGATTAATAGGACCATAGGAAGAGATGAGCCCAAAGCCAAGCACACAGGTTTACAAAGTAAAATTAAACAGGTTTAAATTCCATGAATTATCCTTGCCTTCCAAAGTTCATGCATGGTGGAACAAGTTCTTCCTCTTTTTGGAATTCTCCATACACTTCCTTTCTACCATTCCCTTTGTATCAATCCTTGGTTAATCCCACATCCAAATGCTTGAACTCTGCACAGAATCGGTAAATTTATTAAACAAATTGTAATTAAAAGTCGTTCTCAAATTCTTGGGGAACATCTGGCCCTCCATTGAGCCTGCAACTTCACACAGTCAGAGAAATGAAATACTCTGCTACCTGTACTTGGAATTTTTTTTTTCTGTTTTTGGGATACAGGATAATGATAGAAATTCTGCCAGTTCATGCACTGACATACATTCTGTGTTCTTGAGAACTACTTTATATTTCCTTTTTTAGAGACCACATTATGTGTTAGGTTGTGACAGGATACAATACTTTGGCAGAGAGTCTTACAGCTCTTTTGCACTGTTATCTAAGATTCAGGATACAAATGGTATCCGATGTTTTAATCATGTCTGGATACAAAGATAACAGGAGATGGTAATGGGCGAGTTGCCATAAAAAGTAAATAGCTGAAAGTGAAATGAGGAAGATAGATTGAGCAAGCAGCTGAAGAGAGAATAATAATTTGCCAAGATGCAGAGCAGCAAGAAGAAAGCTAAGGGAGCCTGCATCTTAGACACTTACCCTGTACATTAAACTTAATGTTTGTGTCAACAGCTCCATATGACAGGAAATGATCTGGGCGTTTTGGTCAGATATTTTGGCTGCCCTTAGTTTCAGCCAGCAACTGGCAAAATGGATTACACCCCAGAAGGAGACAGAGCCAAATGTTCCCTCTGGCTTTAGTAAGGAAAGAGCAGAGATGAAATCCGTGGACTGTGTGCACATCATCCAACGGAAGGGTACCGCCTCCTCTCCTCCTGCTCTCCCTGCTGCTGGTTTGGGCAGCAAAGGACTCCTCTCGGTCACATTCCTGTGGCTTGCAACGCTCCTGTCCTCTTCTCTTGCAGCAGTGTGTCTTTACCATGTTCTCACACTTAAAACAGAACTAGCAACTCTCCGCAGCGAGCTGATCTACAGAGTCCAGGCAAGAGTCCCGCTACCACAGCCTCAGGACGAGAGTAAAGAGGGTATCCTATCCTCTTCTTCCTTGCAGTTAGCAGCAGCCGCTGCCAGGCAGGTGAGTTGCAGTGGCCTCTGAGACGGGCTCTTAGTTGCTAGGATGAGGAGGGGATGAGTATTTGGAGCTGCTTTCCCTGCTCTAACTTTGTTTGTCATTGTCAGGAAATCAGGCTGCTTGCTTCTGAGGCAGATGAAGGTGATGAAAAGAGAGGCTGGAGTGCAAGCAGAAGCAGAGGGAGAAGGTCTGCTCTGCCCACAGAAGAAATAAGTAAGTGACAAGATGGGTTGAACTGCTCGGAGGAAGATGTGTGGATACTGGAGAGAGACGGGATGGGGTTGGGAGGTGAGGAAAACAGCAGAGCTTGACTCACGTTTTCAACTGGAAGAAACAGCAGCATAACGTCCCCCGTTGCTGTACATCATTATTGTAGAATGAATGGTGTTAACTCTAAACATAACGACCCAAAGGGAATAGTGATCCAATGCCCACTATCTGAGCATTGAACTTCCGGCATGTTTTTGGATACAAATCCCAACCTGCTTCTCATTACTCAAACATCTCTCTCTAGTGAACCAAACCAGAGCAATAAATTCACACGACTCTGAGTTCAGATTTTTTTTTAATTTTTAAATCATAATAAAGTCACTTTACTGGTAATACTTACCAGTTTCCTCATGAAAGAGAGAAGTGGCAGGACAGCTTCATAGCTTTGTTTGGGGAAGTCTTAAGTGTTCACAGAGAACAGCTAATTTGTACCTGTCAGAAGAGGCAGAACAAAAAGAATCCAACAGACTAGTCACTCTTGCTCAAAATGTTTCCCTTTAAAAAATATAAATGCTTCTCTTGAAAAGGTGGCGCTTTAAAAAAAATGTTATGTAGAACTCTTTCTTGTGGCTTTAACTCTGTTTGAGACTTCATAGAAAACTTCTAAAATTCTTTAGAAATCATTTTGCTTGTGTTATAATTTTAATGGAATAGTTTTTCTATTGATGAAAGACCAACGCTTTATTATCCTCCCAAGTCTACTCATGACTAAGGCTACATTTTAGTCACGGGTATTTTTAGTAAAAGTCATGGACAGGTCACGGGCAGTAAACAAAAATTCACAGCCTGTGACCTGTCCATGATTTTTTACTAAAAATACCTGTGACTAAAACTTTGGGCTTGGGAGCTACGGGGGTGGGACCTGCAGGTGCAGGCAGCATGCGGTGCGGAGTCTCCCCCGGCCCCTCCACCGCCTACTAGCTGCAGGGCCATGCCAGTGGGAGCCCCCCATCCTGAGGTAAGCGCCTCCCCCGCTTCCCAATCCCTAGTCCCCTCCCATACACCCAAACAGCTGCTGCTGGCCCAGGGGCTGCCCGGCTCGGGCATCCCCCGAGCCAGCACCAGCTGCTGCAGAAATCACAGAGGTCACGGAAAGTCACGGAATCCGTGACCTCCATGATAGACTCGCAGCCTTACTCATGACCCATAAAAATAATAGGCATATAAGTGCATGAAGAGCGCTATAGTTCCCAAAGAGTCAATGTGCTTTATATTTTAATAAAGACCCAGTTTACCTCCTCATATTACACTGGTTTAACTAAAGAGGGTTTGTAAATTGATAAAAATCAGTGCAGTCCTCATGTGGACACTCTCTTAAATTAGTTTGACTGGATGTTGATTTAGTTTAATTGATTTAGTTAAATCAGCAATGTGTGTGTACATCAACCCTAAATCAGGCATTAAACTATCAGCCAAAGACACATTTTAAGTAAAGTGAGATGTCTATTTAATTGAAACTTCATTTAGCAGGCTAAAGTCCAAGTTACTGTATATTCACTTACTTTCTCCTGGGTCTCCAAAAAGAAAATACTGTATTTACCGAGGACCTAATGCAAAGCCTATTGAATTCAATTGGATTATTACAGTTGACTTAATAGACTTTGGATCAGGCCTTTAGTTTAATAAAACCCTCAATACAGTACAGAATCAAATTATCATTATTTTTTCTTTGTATTACCATGGTCCCTAGGAGCCCCAGTCATAGACCAGGATCCCACTGTGCTAGGCTCTGTACAGAACAAAACGACAGTCCCTGCCCCAAAGATCTTACAATCGAAGTATAAGACACGAGACAATAGATGGAGACAGACTGATGGGGAGCATGAGGAAATAATGAGGCAGTACTGGTCAGCATGATAGGCAGTGGTCTCAGCACACCAGCAGCCTAACCCTTGTCAAGTTTTTGGCAGGCATCATCGCAAAGGAAAGTTTTAGGAAAAATGTGGAGGCTATTGAGGTCTCTTTGTGGATGTTTATGGGGAGAATCTCCCAAGCATGAGGGCAGCATGGGAGAAAAGCATGAAGGTGCTTAAGTTTGGAGGCTGGCACTTTTGGCCGATCAGAGGTGGGAACTGATATTTTGATAACAAATGCAAAATGAGGGTAGAGTGGAGGTAAGCTGTGAAGGGCCTTTAAAGTGAAGTCAAGTCACTTATGTTTGATGTGATAGAGAAAGGGCACCAGTGGAGAGATTTGGTCAAAGCAACAGGCTAGAAAAATGATCTTTGCAGCAGCATTCTGAACGGATATGAGCAGGGCAAGATTGCATTTGTCAAGTAATCAAGAGACAAGATGATGAGACGAGTTTTCACAGTGTGGATGGCTAGGAAAGGCTGTGTGTTGGAGATGTTATGCAGAAAGAACCTGCAGTTTGAGACAACTTAGTGCTCTTTGTGCAGCCCCATTAACTTCTTATGGCATGTCACCAGAGCCACTGAGCTAACAGCCTTGGTTTTGCATAAACTTTTAGTGTTCTTCTATTCCTAACACTTAAATACAATCAACAACACCTATCTGGGTCAGATACCAGCTTTGGTAAATATAATTGGACTTTGCCGAATAAGCCCGCAGAGTGCTTTCTCAGCCACGTGTCTCTGGTGGCTTTTATCAGTCCCTCTTCAAATGTTATTTGGAGAGAGCAATTGTGTTATCCCTACTCTTACTCAGCCTCCTCTGAAGTCAAAATTCAGGTTTATTCTCTTCAAGGTGTCCACCACCAAGTATCTCCAATTTACCAGTCTTCACATCCGGTTTCAGTTAGCTTAAATAAAGACAACTTTTGATTGGCATAGTATAGAAAATAGAAAGAATAGAAAGAGAAAATTGATTTAAAAGAAATTATATTAAGTCACTTATCGCTACAAAAGTGTCACTAATGAGGCCCCACAATTTAGGTTACAGAGTACTGGTGAAGTGAGTTGAAAACCTTGTATATTAAAGTCCCTTTGTGGCTCACAGGAACGTCACTATGTCCATTTTTTCAGTCCCCAAGGTCTGCATAGTCTCCAGCAGGAACTTCTTTAAAACAAATAACTTTTAGAGAGACTTGTCAAAATGAGGCAGAGGCCAAAATGAGAGACAGATCTTCATAATAGGATTGTCCCTCTTCTCTCTTGCATACAATGTTGCAGTGACATCAGCTTGCCAGTGTTCACTGAAACTGTATGTCCCTGGATCAACTTTCTGGCACAGTGAGGTTCACAAACACCAGTGCAGATAATCTTACAGCAGAAGGGCCAGAGTAACCAGGAAGGATGGTGGTGTTCATGGTGCTGAATCCTCTCACATTTAGTCATGGAAATGGTTGTCACTGCAGATTCAGTCTTCAAGTCCTCACACATTTTGGTGCCACCCCAATCCTTCTAGGTGCTGAATGATCCTACGGATTCTGTTTCATTCATTTTGAAGTCATAAGCTTAAGGTTAAGTATGTGCTTAAGTGCTTTGCTAATTCAAAGCCTCAGAGAGCAACTTACTGGTAAAGTATCTTTATGAATATATTAGTTTCTGATGGTCTCACATTTTACTTTAACTCTTATGAGGTTATTGACTATAGTTCACTTATAACTACATTGGTTTAATAAAAAGTTAATAATTGATAGAAAATGTCATCTAAAATATTGTTGGCATCTCTCTTCATTAGGCAGTAGGTAAAAGACAGTATTTTTAGTTTAATTAAATATGAAGAATCTAGTTTTGATAATGATGTTAAATATTTTATTCAAACTTTTTGCCTGAAATATGTGTACCATCATTCATCCCATATACCCAATCCAGAAACTGTTGCCTGCATGGAACTTCTGCTTAATACTCTTCTTTTCATTTGCTGCGAGTTCTGCATGTAAAAATGGCCACACGGTAGGGTTCTGATTACCATGAAGAGTGAAACTGAAATGAACACATCACAATTCTGGTCTTTTTAAAGTTTATTTTGGAGGATACTATTATATTTTTATGATGTATAATCATCAGTGCTAGTACAATATGTACTTTTGAAAGTTAAAGCCCAAGTATATGGGAAAGAGATGGTTTCCATCAACAATTCCAAATATAGCGGTATGCTTATCACTCAAAGTCAGAACTCTTGCTGCACTGAGTGGGAGTTAATAGACTATTGGCAGGAGTACATATAATTAACGCCCAGGCAGACAAATCATCAAACCATTTATGATAGGACTTTTCTTTCTTTTTTATTTTTAAAGAGCAATGAGTATCTTTCTTTCTGACAGAGGAAAATATATGGTCTTCAACACAACTGAAACCAGCCCCATATTAAACACCATGGTTACATTTGTTCATTTTGTGCCAACATGTTTTATGCTGGAGATCTGTGCACAGTGATGTCCAGGAACAAAAAGGTGGTTTTTGGTTATCCGAGCCAAATGTTAGTCTCTGTGTGTGCCAAAGTTTCATTCACATGTACTGTGTGGGCCTGATTCTGATCTCATTTCTATCTCTTGAGTGCAACTCAAGAATAACTTAGATGCAAGAGGAAAATAAGGGATATTAGAATCAAGCCCTTTGTCAATTTAAGCTTTGGTAAAGTTTTTTTGTGTGTGTTGTTATTCCATGAATTAACAGCAAATATTTACTGTGGTGTACTGAGACGTCACAAAGCACCTGCTCCAATTTCCCTAACCAAAAGGCTTGGGGCACCCTTTAACCACAGAAAATGTCCACATAATTCAAACATCAGTGCAATAGCCTAATCTGGCATACAAGACAACAAATTCACACCCGCAACTGTCAAGATCCTTTTTGGCAGATGCCCATGTCCAGACTAAATAACAGCATGCAAACTTCAGTGTTAGCTATAACAAGCTATCATCTTTTTTCTGTTTCCTCTAGCTATTTCAGGCTTGCCAGAAGAAAGAGAGGTGGTAATGGATGTGGTTTAATTAGTCCACAACTGTATTCACATAAAATGTCTGGGTGTACTTGGCAATAAATTGTACAGTTCAGGTCATCATCATGTCTTAATCATTTCCACATAATCCTCATCCTGGTCCCAGCCATCCCATAGCTGGGACCTTGCCACCCTTTGCTTGAAGGAGGTAAAAGGGAGATATGAAAGGAGGGGGTTGGCTCCCCACTGTACCAGACACAGGAGCCCTAATCCCACTTTCTCAGCTCTCTTTAGGAATGCCTTTTTCCAGTCCTTTTCCAATCTATGGTGTCTGACAATCATATCCCTTCTATAATGACTCCCTGCACTAGACATCTGCTAAGAGTCTTGAATGCTAAGTTGTGATGTTATAACTAAGGCTACAATTTAGTCATGGGTATTTTTAATACAAGTCATGGACAGCACAGGTCATGGGCAATAAACAAAAATTCATGACCCATAACTTGTCCATGACTTGTACTATAAATACCCCTGACTAAATCTTAGCTGTGGGGCCACTGGTCTTGCAGGGGACGGCCTGGGTCCAACGGCACCAGCTGCTGGGGGTTGCCCCCCACTGCTGCTCCAGCTGCCCCCAGGACTGCAGCCAAGGTGCAGTAGCTGGCTCCGGGGCAGCTTCAGCAGCAGCTGGTATGGCTGGCTGCAGGACCACTCCAGCAGTGGCAGGTGTGTCTATCCCCAGGGCCAGCTGGTCGGGCAGCCCTGGGGTCAGCCACACTGACCGCTGCAGAAGTTATGGAGATCAAGGGAAGTCACTGAATCCATGACTTCCGCAACCTCCAGGACAGACACAGAGCCCTAACTATAACCTAACCCGCCTGCCCTTCCCCGCTGGTTTCCAGACCTGTTGTGGGGAAGATGAGAAAACCCATCCTGCCTTGGCCAATCTTTCCTTGCCATTCCCCAAGGGGAAAAAAGGGTGACTAGCACAATGCCCCCAGCAGGTCATGAGGATACCCAGTATTTTTGCAAATGTCATGGAAAGGTGGGTGCAGTTCTCAAGAAGCTCTACTTCTGGTCTAGAAAAGAAAAAAATGTTTGTTTTTTGTTTCTGCTGACAGCAATGTAAGTCAAAGAGGAAGCAACCCGTCCTCGACCACATGGCATGAAGAGATTTAATCCAGAACATGCAGTTTAGCATGAAAGATCCAATTTACCGCCTGGATGACTCAATACTATGCATATTATGTGAAATACTGGGCACTCAAAAATAGTTACACAAAAGTAAATTCTCCATTATAAAAGACAAATAAATTCTATTATGTGCAATTAATGTGTGCATAAAATATTTGGGGTGAATTACATAGCAAATCACTTATTATGTGGAACATAACACAGTAATGGTCAATCTATTAAGATCAAGATACTGCAACAAATTTGTTGGGGATATATTAGATCTGAGTCACAACCCCTAAATACGACTAACCTGTCCTTACACATGGATTAGGCTGTCTTTACTAGTTTATGTATCTGAAGTATTTATAGTACCGAGTACCAAATTAACCAGACTTAAAAATGCACATTGAATTATATAGGAATATTTCATCATTCCCTTCTATGGATGAAAAATAAAGCAAGCAGCTCTTGGAAGAAAAATGGGATAGAAACAAAGAAAACCCCTCTTCATGTAGAATTATACAGTACTCCAGCATGTTTCAGAATGGACATGGAGAATATATGAGGGCCATGAAAGAAAGAAGGGATGTGTAGAAATCCTTTTAGCAAGCATCTCTCTAAAGATACTTAGGGGGCTAAAGCCAATGTTTTCAAACTTGGGTACCCTAAGGCATGCCTAAATTGTGTGCCTAAAGCCATATTTAGTCACCTACATAAGTAGTTTGTTTTTCAAAGTTACTGAACTCTGCCAACTCCATTTGGCATCAATGGGAATTGTTGGTGTTTGGCACCACAGGCCACTTTTAATTAGCACCATAATCCATATGTGTGTACCTAACTTTAGGTACCCACATTTGAAAATTTCTTCAAGAATTAATATACTGGAAGGTTAGGTCCCAATTTATTAGAACATGGGTAACTATGCAAATAAGATGATATAAAACCAGCATGGGAGGGGATATGATCATATTGATATGAAGTCTCTGATCATGCATAGATGTATACATAAGCCCAGTCTGCAATCCCATGTGTAAGAAACATATTGCCAGAGCAGCAGCTTGCACTAGACTCACAGGACAGTCCTTCCTAGTGTTTTGGAAAATAATCATGCCTTGCTCAGATAGGTAGGCCACATCCCTTTAAGTTCTGTCTGTGGTTAGTATCCGTTTAGCTCAGGGAAGAGACATTACATTCTGAAACTTGTTTTCTATAATTTTTTCCCCTGGAGGTGTAAAAGTTAGAAAAACTTGTCTTACAAGAAGAGCAGTTCTTTTCTGTATGAGGTCCCAAGAGATGCAATGCATACTGCAATGCTGCAGTGCATACTGTCGTCATGATGATGATGTAATCTGTTTTCTTCAGTTGTTGTTATAATGCGTTTTTAGATGATGTTAAACAATTTTATACACATTGTGACTATTAATTATTATATTTATCATTCATTATTAGAGAAGGGCTTAGCCCACAAAATTTGAACTCAGATCTGAATTTACACAGTTTAGGGTGTTCAGATAGGGGTTTTTTTTAATTCATTCCAATCCATTATTAATAATTACTATTTGTTAATTCTGTATGTGTGTGTGTATGTGTTTGGCGTTGTAGTCTGAGTAAGACATGGTTCCTTCTTGAAATAGGTTGACTATCAGAACTAATGTGTTGCTGAGGAACCATACTGATTCCCCAGAGAAAATAGTTTTTTATTTCCTATTTAACAAGCAGTAATCTTACTCTCTGTGGCCCTGATTCATCAAAGTACTTAAACATGTGCTCTGGTTTAAACATGTGAATAGTCCCATTGAAGATAACAAAGCAAAGTATTTTGCTGGATCGGGGCCTTTTGCTCCTGAATTTTGAACAAGTTTAAAAAAACTGTTGCTGTTGATAGTTCTGAACTAGACTTTTTTCTTGGACACTGCTGTGTTTTAATTTATGGTTTTAAATAAGAGGTTTAATTTTCCAATTAGCATTTGCTCTAGCACCAGTGAACAAAACTACATTATCTTTTGTCCTTATAAAAAGTACAGGATTATATTCCAAGGAATATAATCATTGTCTAATCTTTTTGTGCATCTAGATGGCAAACAGATGGTTTTCTTTAGTGGTTATAATTAGGAATACGTTATGTGTGATAGACATGGTACTTCTATTTGTTATGAAAACGTTTCTCAGATGATATCAGACCTTTAGGATATTACTGCTTTAATAATTATATAGCAGTGTCTTGGAATGATGAGCAGTTTTGCAATGTGGTAGTAATAAAAATACAAGGCCAAATCTTCAGCAGGTGCAAATAAGCATAGTTTAACTGAAGTCAATGGAGTTAGGCTGATTCATGCCAGCTGAGTATCTGGCCCAGTGTATTTTAGTAAAAAAGAAATGCCATAAAAATCACCCGAAGTAGCAGTGATAGATGCACAACCACACATCTGACACCAGATCTCTTCTCATTCTTTTAAAAGAAAGTTACATATGCAAAAGTGACTGGTTTTTCTGAAGGCCAGAAAGAAATTTTCAGTGTAGTCTACTGCACAGCTTGGGAGCCAGTAAATAGTTAATATGGCTCAGTCATAAAGAACACAGATCTTAGCATTAGTTTTTTAAAAAAATAGATCTACTCGTGGAGCAGTATGAGTAAGGGTGGCAGAATTTGCCCACAGCATTTATCTGCTTCAGGAAGTGAGATTCAACAAATTAGGATTTTCTTCTTTGTTTAGGATACATTGCTAGATTAGCACATTCATCCACTTTCTGGACAGTACTGTAGACATTTTTTATTTAACACTTTCATCCTTTTGAAATAACAGTAAAGCATAAGATCTGTGCTTAGTAATTGCAACTTTATAGGCTCCTTTATTCTTTATTATGATTCCTGGCACTTATCTGTAGCAGATTTTTTTTAAGGTGCCTTAAATTGTATTTAGCTGTGATACAACACTTTAAAATACCACAATACTTCTTATTTTTCTATAACTAAATTTGTATCCTAGTTTTCTAACCAGTGCATGCAATGTCAAAGCTTTAAAGCAATGGATGAGTTTTGGCAAGTACTAAAAGTTTTATAGCTGTAATTGCAACAATTTCTCTTACAAACATTGTATCAGCACATTCTTGATTAGGCAATTTTACTAAAGTCCTATTGTTTTGGAACATGGGGAAGTCTTATTCTTTTAGAAATGTAATATGAAATGAATTCATATTCACTCTTGGCATTTTCTTTTGATATTATGTGAAACTAAAAAACTCCTGCAAATACTACAAAAAATATCTTTTGAAAGCCTGACACCATCACAACTGAGAATTGTCTGGTGGGATTTCAGTTAGAGATGTAACTAAACTAATGGAGCCGATAGCATCTAACTCATTTGACTTAACACTACATTGTTAAAATATACTAGAAACCCAGATGAAAGACCAGTATTTTATCATAATATTCAAGGTTGGCTGCATGATCTCTGAATTTCTCCAGGACCCTTTAATTTGAAAATCCGGTGGCTGTTCTGCACATCTGACAAGTATCTGCCACAAGAAGAAATGGGAGATCCTGCTTTCACATAGTGAGAATAAGAGTGTTTCCCTCATGAGTATGCTTTGTCACTTTTTTTTTTATCCTCCCAAGATCTTAAACCATTCTCTTAATTACTTCCTCTCATTTGTTTTCTTTAATTACAAAAGGAGTCTTGTTTTTTTTTCTTTTTTCTTTTCAGTGCTACAGGCCTGTCTGCAATTGATTGCTGATAGCAAAAGTAACATCCAACAAAAAGGTAACAGTGCCTTCCACGTATTCACATATTTTCTACTCACGCTCCAGGCTAACAAACAAGCAGTATTCTGATTTATACAATGCCAGTTACAAAAAAATAATGAACATTTTGCATCTGGATAATTCTCGGAAATTTCCTCCCCATTTAAATTGGAAAATTCCCCTTTCTAAATTCTGCTATTTTTCAAGAGGTCAGCATTGTTGATTTTTGACCAAAGGAAACTAGAAGGAACTAACTAATTTTGATTTTTTTTTACCAGAAATTATTCTCTCTCTCTTCTAGATGACTCAAGCATTGTTCCATGGCTTCTTAGCTTTAAAAGAGGAACAGCTCTGGAGGAGCAAGGAAATAAAATATTGGTCAAAGAAACAGGTTACTTTTTCATATATGGTCAGGTAAGAATATTCATTTCACTTTAATATTGGACTTACACTGTGAAGATGTTAAGCACCCTATGTCTGAAGTTTTTCTTTTTTATTCCTCAGGTTTTATATACAGATACAACATTTGCTATGGGACATCTAATACAAAGGAAAAAGGCTCATGTATTTGGTGATGATCTCAGTTTGGTGACATTATTTCGTTGTATCCAAAACATGCCTCATTCTTATCCTAATAATTCTTGCTATACCGCTGGTAAATATTTGAGTTTTTACGCTTCTTATTTATAGTAAGCTGTACCAAATATAATTTGTGGTGATACATGATTACATATAGTGAAAATGTAATGGATTCAGAAATTACCTTGCCAGTAAAAGTAGGGCATACTTTGTTGTGTGCAAAATTAATATATATTTTTCTTATGATTGAAATTCCATAAAGAGTCCAATTTTCGTAGTTAGATGCCCAAATCTGTATTTACTGTAGATACTACAATAGCCATTTTAGGCATCTGTGTTCTGCTTTAGTCAATCAAATATGGATTTAAGCATCTTTAGGATGAAGCAGTCAGTATCAGCCTAACTCTCTGCTCCTAACAAAGATGACTGGAATCTCATCATTGGCTTAAGTGCAAACAGAGTTAGGCCAATGTGGAGTGTGTTTGACAGTCCCATCAAAAACATTGCGTGCAAGTAAATCAAGATATGCACACCAATACAAAAATAATACTTTTATATTAGCAGAGCTCCAGCAGTGTGCTGTAAACACGTGTGTCATACTAACCCCTGTGCAAGATTTAAAGAACCACTGTTGCAACCTGTCAGACTATATTTTACCAAACCTCTTTTAATTGCCTTTACTTCTCCAGACTTCTTTTCCCATCATTGTTGTTTAGCAAGCTCTCTCTATGAATGTTTTCTTCTGTGTATTTATCTTGTACTCAAGTGCCTGATATATTCATTAATGCCAGAGTTCATTGTATATGGCATCACAACTCACCACAATAAAAACTGTTCTGAGACATGGACACCGGATTGTGCCATCCCTAAATGATGCATGTAGCAGGGAGCTAATTAGAAAGGAAAAATTCTTTGCATATAAATATCGTAGTAATCACCAATTAGAGGACAAGAAATACAAGACTAATACAAGGCAATTTATTATGGTTATGGCAACCTTGCTGAAGTGTGGCAGTAGTTTTTTAAGAACAGAATGTAATCATTATGGAATGACATTCAAATGTAAGGTCAAAATCATAGGTGAATTTAAATGTGAGCTTTGCCTGAGTAAAGATTGAAAGATTGGGCCCAATGATATTAATTTTTTTATTGCAAATAACATGTATTTAGGTACTACAAAATGTTCTCTCTGAATGCAATCTATTAGAATGCTACCATATGTGTAATACCTATTTAAAGATATTCCAAATTCTTTTCCAGGCATTGCAAAATTAGAAAAAGGGGATGAACTTCAACTTACAATACCGCGGAGAAGGGCCAAAATATCATTGGATGGAGATGGCACGTTTTTTGGTGCAGTTCAACTCCTGTGATACTCTACACTTTTACATCATGCTTATCTCTGTTCTCTTTTGTTTTTATGTAATTGAAAAAAATGGAAATACAGTTCAGCGGCCAATTCAGTCTTTTTTTTAGCCCTTTTCTTCGGTTTGATGAGCCAGCCCAAAACAGGAAACCTAGCAGACATACTTCTGATGTGACTGTCATGTGAATTACCAGAAATATAGGTTATTTTAGGCAATAGAGGAATAAAAATACCAATGGCTATACAGACATGTCTTACAGCTTTAAACAACTTCTTGTCCATGAGGCATTACTCAGAGCCTCGATACTGCAGAGATTGACCCAAAATATCTCAAATGTAATGAGGACCATTGTGATTAGTAAATCATTATCCAGGAAGTAATGAAGTTCATGAAGTAACATAAACAAGTCAACGTAAACCCTGCTCACATTCATATTAAATTTCACAAATGTTTTATTGTTAAAGCAGCAAAGAATGAGAGAATCACCGAAGAGTGGAACCCTCACCATACATATTAATGTACAGTATATGAGAAATTGCTAAATAATCTGCAGGCACCTATGAAACTGAAAAATGTATGACAGTTGTCAGCCCAGTTTTTAGCATTGACTGAACTTTTGGAAGAAACTGAAATCAGATGAGGAAATAGGGGTTGGGGGGGAAGACTGACCATGGGGTGGGGGTGGGGAGAAGGACATGGGATTGGGATAGGAAGTCCAGAGGGGTGAAACTAGGACTTGCTGAGGAAGGAGACTGGGACTGGGATAAGATGCCTGAGTGGACACTAGGACTGCTTAGGAGAGGAAAATGGGACTAGGTCAGGAAGACAAGTGTAGGGAAAAGATAGGACAGAAACAGCCTGGAGGGGAGCAGGGATGGTGGAAATGGAATCAATCTTGAGGGAAAACAGGCAGAATTGTCTTTCCTCCAGACCCCCAAATAGAACCCAAGATACCTGAATTTCACCATTCCTCTGCTGTCTATGAAACCCTTGTCAAACAATCTGGAATAAGTCACAGCTGAGAGTGCCAATCTCAGGTCAGACTGTCAGCAAACAGGGCAAACACATCCAAACTGGTGGTATATTTCCCCAACCAGCAATAAATGTGTGCTCTTCGATCACTGTACTAGCTTACCATGAAGCCACAGCTGGTTGCATTAGACACTCCAGCCTATATTACCACCCAGACAAACTGGACTTAATGATGAAAGGTTATTAAAACCAAAAATTGTAACACTTTCGGTTACTTCCAGTCACAAAGGACCAGCCACTTACCCCAGTCAAGGTATACTTCGGATCTCACCAAAGACAACACTGAAGCCAATTTCTTTAGTAAACTAAACTAAAGATTGATTAGCTAAGAAATGAAAGCTATTGAGAGGTTAAAGCAGGTAATATACATAACAGGTGAGTCAAAGTTTGTACGTCCAAAATGATAGCAGTGATGTCTGCTAGTTTCCATAAGTCTCTCAGGGTTTCCCAAAATGTCTTTGGTGACCTCTGTCTTGTATCTGGAAGGCCCCCTGACAGCATCCAAATAGATCAGGGATCGGCAACCTTTGGCACTCGGCCCATCAGGGAAAGCTGCTGAAGGGCCCGGACGGTTTGTTTACCTGCAGTATCTGCAGGTTTGGCCGATCTGAAAGGGAGGCTGCAACCCCATAAACAGGGCTTTGCAGCCACTGGGTCTGTACAGCTGCAGACGCAGTTGCCATAGTTTTATCCCTCCTTGGGCTGTCTCCCTGCTCCATTCTGGGCTATATCCAGAAAATTCAGTGTTCCCAGGTACTCCGCTTGCAGCTGCCCTCACCACCTGTAGTGGAACCATAGCAGTTATACAGCTGCAGGGGTGTTAGACAGCCGCCATGCCACTGGATGTATCTCACCTACAGGAAGTATGGCAGCAGGTGCCTTCTGGGATACAACTAGATTAGGTCTTATTAAATATTTTTGTTCCATATCTGGGTGAGAGGTTAGCATATTAATGGAGGCTGTCGAGCCACGGAGATCAATTATTTTTTGTCAAGGTCCAGACTCCAAAGAAACATTTTTCATACCACAATAATGCTAATAAGCAAATAAGATTTTGCAGTCATTGAGAATGTTATGGCTGATAGAGGTTATGGCTACACTGCAATTAAAAACCTGTGGTACTCATGCAGCTCAGGCTAAGGGGCAGTTTGATTGCCAGGTAGCTGTTCCGGCTTGGGCTGCAACCTGAGCTCTGGGGCCCTCCTGCTTTGCAGACTCCTAGAGCCCAGGCTCCAGCCTGAGCCTGAACGTCTACATGACAATTAAACAGCCCCTTGGCCTGAGCTCCCTGAGCCCGAGTCAGCTGGTACAGGCCAGCCGCAGTGTAGACATACTTGTAGAGAAGCTAGAAATGTGGACAGGAAATAAACTGAGGTTTGACTTTAACAAAATGCAAACTCGTACATCTGGGAGGGGACGAAGCTGCAAAGCAGGGTAAGCATTAATACCAATAGACCTACAGAGCCTACGAGAATTAGATACAAGTTTGTGGTAAAATATGCAAACAACAAAAAAACCCATGATTTGGGGCTCTGGATTCAGATTCTTCACATCACAGAGCAAGAAGATAGGTGAGAGCTGCTCTTTCTGGGTCTGATGAGACTGCCTAGGATAGTGCATTTGTTTCTGTGCACATCAGTACCAGAAAAATGTAGACAAACTGGCACAATTTCAGAGAAGAGCAGCAAATAGGATTAGTGAGCTGAAGGGACTGACTTATAAAGAGAGATTGAAAGAGCAAAGTATTTATAACTTGGGCAAGAAACAGCTTGAGAAGGGCATGACAATCACCTGTGGGCATAGGTGCTGGTTCCGTGGGTGCTCCAGGGCTGGAACACCCATGGGGAAAAATTGGTGGGTGCTCTGCACCCACCGGCAGCTCCCCGCCCCTCCCCTCCCCAGCTCACCTCCGCCTCCTCCCCTGAGCGCGCCATGCCAACTTCTCCTCCCAGCCCTTGCCGCTGCGAGACAGCTGTTTCGTGGTGTAACAAGCTGTGGGAGGGAGGTGAGGAGCAGGAATGCGGCGTGCTCAGGGGAGGAGTCCAATAGGGACAGGGAGGGGGCAGAGTTGAGGTGGGGACTTTGGGGAAGGGGTTGGAATGGGGGTGGAGAAGGGGAGGGGAGGGGGCAGGGCAGGGGTGGAGTTGGGGCGGGGGGGGCACGAGCACCCACCAGCGCCAGGAAAAGCTGATGCCTATGCTTGCGGGTACTAGAAAGATGTAAACCAGGCACGTGTACAACACAGCATTCAGATGGTTCTTGGATTCAGTGGCACTCATTGATATTTGAGGTAGTTACCTAGTTAGAACTAGGAATTGGGAGCTAGGAGTTCTGGGTTCATTTTCCAGCTCTGCTATAGACTTACCCTGTGATATTGGGCAAGTCAACTTATTTATGTTTCCAAGTTGCTCATCTGTAAAATGGCAAGAAGACGACCTACCTGTGCTCTCCTGCTCCCCAACAGGAGCATGACTACACCCTGCCCATTTCCTCTCCCATCAGATGAAGCACTAGCGGGACATTTTCCTCCAATCCTAACGCTGGAACAAGAGTAGCAGTGGTCAACAGAAGCGGGATGGAGGGGGCATATGCAGGACCTTGCTAGCCCCTTCTCCCTTGTTCCCAGCACCAATTCATCAGCATCTCTTCACATCCCAATCACCACCTTGAAAACACCCTCTGAATTCATCACTCTCTGCCATCACCTGCTGTTCTCACCAATCTGCAGTGGCTCACGGTCATGGAGTCATTAGGAACGATTGTCATTGCCAACTGACTGTTCCGGCTGCACGGCCAGTCCTGTTTAGTTGCTCTTCCATATTGTGATTTTAATCATGCTGCATTCATTTACGGTTCTGTTGTTTCATCACCTCTCTCAGACTTACCCTGTCTCTGTTCTCTCCAAGCTTCTCTCCCTCTGGCTTCCTGCACAAGCATGTTTCCACTTGCCTCCTTTACCCCGTCTCCCCCAATCTTCACATAAGTGAAAGGATAGGAGAGAGAGAGAGAGAGATTTTTAAACAGAACTGTAGCTACGTTAGCTCATTTACCTTATTTATCTTGGAAACCACATCACAGGTTGTAGTTATGGGCTTGTTGGTGAACTACCCAATTTAGTGGTTTTAACTGTACAGTACACATGCCACATGGCCACTAGAGGGCAGCTGTGTCACACGTCAAACCCATGGCTGCTCTTTTGCATGCCAACCATAGCACAATAGAGCCTTGATTTGAATTTATAGGTGAGTGTCTCTCTGATTGCACTGGAAGTCAACACAACGAGGAAATTCCCATTTCTGGAATACCCAGGATAAGGAAGCCTATTAAGAAATACTCATGCCTAGGAACTGGAAGGCTCCCTAAACTGTCTAGTCTTTGTTTTCTAACAAAGAGGATGATTTTTCTACCCCCTTTTTAGGCAAGAGATGGAAATTGGTCTGTATAATTGGTCTATTTTATTTTTCATTAAATAGTAACTTAGGGGAAAGAAGTCTAAGATTAGTAGAACTGCATTGTGCACTCAAGGGCTCCCAGAGGGAGTTTGGATGTGGGAAGGTGCTCAGGGCTGGGGCAGGTGGTTGAGATGTGGGAGGGTATGAGGGCTCCAGGTGGGGCTTACCTCAGGAAGCTCCCCAGAAGTGGGTGACATGTCCTTCAGCTCCTAGATGGAGGCAGAGCCAGGCACCTCTGCGCACTGCCTCTGCCCACAGGCGCTAACCCCGCAGCTCCTATTGGCTGCAGTTCCTGGCCAATGGGAGCTGCAGAAGCAGATCTCGGGGCAGGGGCAGCCTGCAGAGTCCCCCTGGCTGCGTCTCTGCATAGGAGCCGAAGGACATGTTGCCGCTTCTGGAGAGCCACACGGAGCCAGGTAGGGAACCTGCCAGCCCCATCAACTGGACTTTTAATGGCCCGGTCAGTGGCACTGACCAGAGGTGCCATGGTCCCTTTTCGACCAGGCATTCCAGTCAAAAACTGGACACCTGGCAACACTAAGTGGGCTGTGACCCTGCCTGTCATGCTGACCAGTATCATCGCCTTGTTACTTTGTGCTACCCCCACCTGAGTTGGTGCCTCATGACATTTTGATTAAAAAACTAGAATGAGGTTAAAATTATAATGTGGCCCAAGTTAAATGGATTTAAAACTGGCTAACTGATGTCTCAAAATGTAATTGTAAATAGGGAATCATCATCACCAAAGGGTGTGTTTCTAATGGGGTCCTGCAGGGATTGGTTCTTGGCCCTGTGACTGGAAGAAAACATAAAATCATCACTGATGAAGTTTGCCAATGACACAAAAACTGGGGGAGAGATAAATAATGAAGCAGACAGGTCGCTGATCCAGAGCAATCGGGATCATTTGGTAAACAAGGTGCAACCAAATAATATGTTTTAATACAGCTAACTGTAAATGTATACATTGCGGAACAAAGAATGTAGGCCATTCATTCAGGATGGAGACTCTCTCAGGAAGCAGTGACTCTGAAAAAGATTTGGCAAGGGCAGAATGCCACAGTTCTCAAGCAGTTGGTGGGTACTTCCTACTGTATGGACAAGGAAAAATCCTTAAGGCACCCTCATCTGCATATGTAGGTGTCTCTGGTACAAACTGAGTTAAATAGTCTGCTTGTGTTTGAAGAGGGTGACGCTGTTGACTCCCACTCCCCAGTCTCTTTAGTGTGGTCCCAAATTCCCTAATCCCCAGAGGGGTACAGGATAGTGGGACCAACCCTAATTGCTCACATTGGGGCTTGCTGAACCTATCCTACCTAGCCAGAATACCCGTGTCTCACCTTGCCTCAACCCACAGCCCCCTCCTACATTCCAAATCCCTCATCCCTACCCCCTAACCTGGAGCCCCCTCCTTCACCTCAAACCCCTCATCCCCAGCCCCACCCCAGAGCCCACACCCTCACCTGGATCCCTCAACCCCTCCCACACTCCAACTCCCTGTCCCAGCCCAGAGCCGCCTCCCGCACCCTGAACCCCTCATTTCTGACCCCACTTAAGAGCCCACACTCCCAGTTAGAGCCCTCAACCCCTCCTGCACCCCAACCCCTTGCCCCAGTCCAGGGAAAGTGTGTGAGGGTGGGGGAGAGTGAGCCACCGAGGGAGGGGGAATGTAGTGAGCAGGGGGCGGGGCCTCGGGAAGGAGCGGGGCTAGGGTGTTCAGTTTTGTGCCACTAGAAAGGTGGCAAGCCTACTACTGCAATACAAATAATTGTAATGATAACTGACCTTGCACAAGGAGTCTAACTGGGGTTGGGAAGTAAGGAATGTACCCTCTGCCCCACCAAAAAGTTAACAGCTCAGAGGCGAGAGAGAAATCAATTGTCCATGCTTGTTCAGTCTTTGTTCTCTCTATGCAGATTGCCAATCAGTGCCAATTGTGGCAGCCATTATGTGATGTGGCCACATGTCCACAAAGAACCATTCTGAGCCCACCATTTTATTTGACATAAAGCCAGGAAGCAGCAAGTCAGTGGGCTTGGACCAGAGGTGAAAATATCTGCATCATCTTATCAGTCCTCTGAGCCTTCCCTGGTCTCCCCCAAAATATTTTTTTAAATTATAGAAGAAAAGAAAGCAGATTCCTCACCTATTGAATGTTGTAAGGGGTATTATTTGCATATCTACAACTAACACATTTCTTTGGGGTTTTCCAAGCTGTCAATTACTTTCTGCCATGAATTTTCACATGAGAGTTACAAAGCCTTCAAACAGGATCTTACGGCCAAACAAGTGCAATGAAAGCCACATCCCTACAATACTACTGTCAAATTCTCCGATGCTATAGCCCAACACATAATGGTTTAGTCTTCTCACATATTTGCCTTTTTGGAGAAGATGACTATTGTCTATATTTTGATTATTTATTTATAGAACAATTAGATTAAAACTAGACCACTGGGATACATGCTGGTGACACAGAGATGTGCAGAATGGCAATGTTTGTCTTCGTACTCCAGTTCTTCTCACACTCCCGCCCCCACCCCGATAATGCAGGAAGCAGAGCATATTAACCCCTTGCAGACACTCAGTGACTACTGCGGCAGAAAAGACACAGTGTTGTGTTTCTTTCTTTTTGGGGGAGCTTCCCAGACATGAAGTTAGTTTTATTACTGCAAAATGTTTTATTACTACCAGTTGCTTCATGATGAAAGGAAGGGAAGATGGCAAGTACCAGAGGGGTGGGGGGGAGGAGGCAGAGAACCCCCAAAAGGGATATGAAAGGCTATTGTGTTATACACAAATGCCAGGCATACGAGAAACACAATTATTTAATTAGACACATGTGTGGAAGGAGAAGTGTGATCTAATTAGAATAAATTGCTTAAATAAATTGCTTTAAAAAAAATCAAGACACTGGCTGTGAGATTAAATGAGTTGAGGCAAGGAAAGGTTTACAGACGGGAAAGCCAAATACAAAATCTGCAAGAGGAGTGAAATGGATATAACAGTGAATAAAAATATGTATTAACTGTTGCAGTAAAGACTATTTGGTTTCAAGTAGAAATAATAGGGTGATCTTTGATTGTCCATTATTACAGACCATCCAAGACAAAGGGGGGTGTACTCAGAAATATTTGTGCCAATAAAGAGGGCTAGCAGAGCAGTTACGGAAATTCTAAGTGCCCGGAGATTGAGTAGGAAAACATTAGTGGCAGCATTAAGAAAGGAAATGCATTCATAGATAGCTTCCTTATACCGATACTGAAGGTTGATACTGAATAGGAAACAAGGGAAAATTACTGACATGAACTGGACACAAACCAGATGTAATGCATACGGTTGGAACAGGAAAGCACCTAGGATCTAGGTTTGAAATGATGAGAATCTGACATTTGTGTCTCACTGATGATCATGAGGCTCTTCCTGGCACCCATAGACTCACAGCCATTTTAGGATAGAGAAATATCTTACATATCTACTGTCATCCAGCATATCCCTTCCCCTCTTTGATGCTTTGGCAGGTAGCATGTCAGAAACACAGCCTGTGGCTTCAGGTGTCTTGTGTCATCTTGCCTCCCTAGGGTCTTCACATATCTTTCAGGTCTGCCTTCATGTTTACCCTGCTGTGCCCCCCTGAGGAAGAGACGACAGTCTCTCATGTTATGTCATATTCCAAATTAATTCTAAATAATAATTGTTGGGTTGGATAAACGATTTCAGTTCCTGGATTTTTTCTGCATTATTTTAAGAGCTGAAAAAATTCTTTGGATGCTATAGACTCATAGTATTGGTTACCTTTGTATCTTATTTACATATAATCACTTGCACTCCCACTTGCTCTTTGTTCTAGCCTAATGATGGTGCTTTCACATGATCATTATCCTGACTGGAGGTGTCAGCCTGAGTACAGCTTGTTGGTGGCCTTACATTAGGATTTAGAGGCCCCAGCTGACCATGCTAGGCACATATGCACAGCAAGACACAGTCCTGCCCCTGAGAGCTTACAATCCACATGAACAATTCAGACAATGGATGGTAGAGAGGAGGTGTTATTTTCCCCATATTACCGGTGGGGAACTGGGCACAAAGCAATAATGAGTGGTTCAAGGAAGTCTGTGGCAGTGGCAGGAATTGGACCCTGGTCTTCAGGGTTCCAGTACATTGCCCTAACTAAAAAACCATACTTCATCTATCCCTCTGTGCTTTACCCTGCTTCTCAGGGTAAAGAGACCGGCATCAGAATTCTCTCCATGTGAATTCTACTTTATATCCAATAGGAATGATTGGCATATTAATCCAATATTTCACAGGCATTATAAGAAGGTCAGTGAAATATTGGACACGATGCATTTAGGCAATGCAACATAAGCTAAAGAAAAGTGACCAGAACTAGAAGGTGCAGGGAAAGTAAAGAGTCGAAAGAGGATATATTTAAGATTTTTTTTAAAACTACACAAACTTAAATCAAGTAAGATTTTGATTTCAGTGCACTGGTCACTTGAATAAAGTTACAAGTGTTTAAGTATTTGCAGGGTTTGGCACTTAAAGTTCATGTCTAGACAAGCAAATGTTAGCTAACACAAATTAACTAACACCTCTTTTTAAACACCACTGAGCACCTAATGTACACAGAGTGGTGTTATAAACGTGTTAACTGGTAGTACTCTAGTGATGACTGGGATCAGCTAATCCATTTGTAAACACTTTTGCTTGTGTTTATATTTGGTGCTCAGAGTGTAAAAATGTGTTAATTAACATGTTAGCCAACAACTTTGCTGAACACCTCATTTTCCTAGTCTAGCCAGTGCTGTGGTATGCTTTTTACATCAGAGGTTCCCACATTGTGGCCCAGGGCCCTTAGATTGCTGGTGGTGGGTTGCAGAGAGGTGGCTGGTTACATAGGGTTGGCCTATGTAACCAGCTCATTTCCAGCTGAAATGAAGAGGAAAAACAGAGAGTGTGATTTTTTTTCCCCAAACAGGTCAGAACACCTAAGAAATTGTAGTTGCCACAGGGATGCTCTGATTTCAAGTTGGAAGGAAAGTAGCCCAGGCAGTTGTCAATGGGATGGAGGATATCACACAAAATAATCTCCCCTGTGAACTGTGGTCCACGCTATGAAATGTCTGAGATCCCTTATTCTGTGGGTGACCCACACTTTTCCTCAGGGTCAGCAATGTCCATTGATGTTAGCTTCTTGAAACACAGCTAACTTCCTTACATTGACATCTGAATCCAGGCACTGTTTATAGAATGCTAATGTTTTATTAATTGATGGGTTGCCTCTAAATCCATACACTGTCCATATCTATTGCATCGTACTGTGACTCCTGCAGTTTATTCATCCCAGGATGCCCTGGTATAGGTCCTGAATCAGATTATTATGTATCAAGGCACCATGGGATGAATACATTTTGGGAGTCACAGTACCATGCAGTTGGTTGGGGCAGTCGCTAGATTTAAAGCCACTCCATCAGTTCTAAGAGCAATACCCTCCTTCTCATGCTGCTGAATGGCCCTTGCAGACTGCTTTTACTCTTTGTTTTCCCAGCAGAAAGGAGGAAACATTTATGAGCACAGCAATTTACACAAGGAAATCAATTTCTGTAGCCCTCTCAATTACTGTAAATTACTAGGCAAGCCTTCAAGGCACAACAGGGTCTCTATTTTTCCTCGGTGTTCCATACCATTCATTTTTTCTCTACATTTCTCTTTATTTGTACTTCTTGAACTGTATGAGTCCCACTCTTCTTAGGTGCAAAGTGTGATGTTGCACTCCAAATGTTTATGGAAATATGTTTAT
The DNA here is from genome assembly GCA_033296515.1 of Macrochelys suwanniensis. Classification (NCBI taxonomy): domain Eukaryota; kingdom Metazoa; phylum Chordata; order Testudines; family Chelydridae; genus Macrochelys; species Macrochelys suwanniensis. Next base: position 104,184,835 of record CM065775.1, read on the forward strand.
AAGTGTAAATATGATGTAACTGGAATATGCTTTATGCAAGAAATCTCTTGTAAGGTATAATTACAAAGCGTATATAATCTACTGAGTGTGTTCATCCTATTTGTATGGCTACCATTCTTCTTTCTGAAGTTAGGAATATGCAATATAATTCTGCGGTCCTATTGCAGTTATGCAAAGTGTGGGACATTAATGGTGCTTTTGAATCTTGATGGCCCCCATTAACTAGGACAGTTGGTCGTAGATGGCTCTGTTTACTTGTAAGCCTTCCTGTATATGTGTGTGCCAGCCAGTGGGGAATGAAGTCTCACAGGACATGTGAACATGTCACAGGATACTGGAATCCATCTTTAACCTGATGCTTTCCCATTTAGAAGGGGGGAACCCAGAGAGAGACAAAGGATTCCCGCCTTGTGCCAAAGCTATAAAAGGGGGTGGAGCAGAACAAAGAGTCCCAGTCATGTGGAATCCCCTGCTTTTCACCTAAGATGCCTGCCGGAACTAACAAGACCTGTACTGGGGAAAAGATTGGGCCCAGAATAAGGAGGAGTCTAGTTTGTGAAAGAAGTTTATTGGAACATCTCTGAGGGTGAGATTTACCTGTATTCAGTTTCTTAATGTATTAGGCTTAGACTTGCGTATTTTTGCTTTATTTTACTTGGTGATTTACTTTATTCCGTCTATTATTACTTGGAACCACTTAAATCAGGGGTGGCCAACCTGTGGCCCCGGAGCCACATGCAGCTCTTTAGAGGTTAATATGCAGCTCCTTGCATAGGCACTGACTCCGGGGCTGGAGCTACAGATGCTAACTTTCCAATGTGCTGTGGGGTGCTCACTGCTCAACCCCTTGCTCTGCCCCAGGTCCTGCCACCACTCCACTCCTTCCCCCAAGGCCCTTACCCCTTCCCACTGAGCCTGCCATGCCCTCGCTCCTCCCCCATCCCCACCAGAGCCTCCTGCGCACCGCAAAGCAGCTGATTGCGGCGGGCAGGAGGCATGGGGAGGGAGGGGGAGGTACTGACTGATGGGGCTGCCAATGGGTGGAAGGCACTGAGGGCTGGAGGGGGGTAGTGGATAGGGGGCTGCTGACGTATTACTGTGGCTCTTTTGCAATGTTCATTGGTAAATTCTGGCTCCTTCTCAGGCTCAGGTTGGCCACCCCAACTTAAATCCTACTTTCTATTCTTAATAAAATCACTTTTGTTTATGAATGAACCCAGAGTAAGTGATTCATACCTGGGGGAGAAAACAGCTGTGCATATCTCTCCATCAGTGTTATAGAGGGAGGGCATTTTATGAGTTTATCCTGTATAAGCTTTATACAGAATAAAATGGATTTATTTGGGGGTTTGGATCCCACTGGGAGCTGGGTGCTGGAGACAGGAGTACCTGCTGAGTGGTTTTCAGTTAAAGCCTGCAGCTTTGGGGACGTGGTTCAAACCCTGGGTCTGTGTTGCAGCAGGCTAGCATGTCTGGCTCAACAAGGCAGGGTTTTGGAGTCCCAGTCTGGCAGGGAAAACAAGCTCAGAGGTAGTTTCAGCACATCAGGTGACAGTCCTTAAGGGGGTCTCTGTGATCAAACCTGTCACACAAAGGAAATAAAAGTATCACAAATCTCAGCCAATCAGATATACAGCAAGTGCTAAAATGAGAGGAGTAGGACCAAACCAGAAGCAGAATAGTTTCCGTACCTGAACCATGCAGATGTCCATGCCCTTCTACTTTACCCAGTGTGATGAAGGAGCTGCACATTTTGGGTCGGAGTTGGCATCTGGAAAAGGATGCCAACTCCTGAGCTATTGAGAACTTCTCTTTTTAGGAATTTCACTCTGCAAGCCCCTAGTTTGCACTGGAAGTCCCAGTAAGAGTGAATTCTGACACCTTCACCATTATTTCATGTTCATTGCCTTCAACTCTTCTCCCCTCCCAAGAGAGTGGATCATAAGCAAAGCCCAAAGGGTTGTGATTTCTAAGGAGGCTGGGTATTTTGGAAGCGATATGGAGCCTTGGGCCTTCCACGTGGAGATGACAATGAGATCAGTGGGAGCTCACCATGGATCTCCAGATATCTGCACAGTTAGAGGCAGGGCTGCCCAGAGGATTCAGGGGGCCTGGGGCGAAGCAATTTCAGGGGCCCTTAAATTAATTAACTCACCCAGAGGCAGGGCCAGCCTTAGCAGCTGCGGGGCCCCATGTCAACAACGACGACGGGGCCCCTCTGCTGAAATGCCGTGGAAAGCGGCGGCCGCGCTTAAGCTCCCGCTCAGTTCTGCCAAATACGGTGGCGGCTGCGAGCAAGCAAATGCTGAAGTGCTGCCGAAGCGCCGGACGATTCCGGCCCTGCCCGGCGGCACTCCAGGTCTTCGGCAGCAGGTCCTTCACTCACTCTGGGTGTGTTTGGCGGCACTGAAGGACCCGCCGCCGAAGTGCCGCCGAAGACCTGGAGCGCCGCCCTGTCCATAAAAGCGCCACCGGGATTCTCGTGGAGGCACCTGCAGGGCCTGGGGCAAATTGCCCCACTTGCCCCCCCGCCCTGGTTAGAGGGCCTATGCCCCTTTTATGGGCTCACAGGATTCTGCCACCAGACAGCAGTGAAAGGCGCAGTTTGCCTTTCTGTAGGCTCTTCTATAGGAAAGGACATTATAGGCATTAGGTAAATTTTTCAAAACCTTATAAGTTACTTAGGATCCTAAGTCCTATTGAAAGTCAATTGGACATAGGCTCTAAAGGACCAGATCCTCAAAGCATTGCAATGCCTAGGCACCCTGCCACCCAGTCAAATCTTCAGCCCCAGGCCAGGCAGCTCCCTGCTCATTGTATAGGGAGAGAGGCATCTACAGAAGGGATCCTCAGAACCCAGCACACTGAGCATGGAGCACCTGTGCTATCCAGTAGGAAATGCTTAGGAGAGGGGTGGGGCTTTGGCCCAGCTCCTTAAAGGTATTGAGGCACTGAACTCCTATGGATCTGGGCTTGAGGCACTTGTCTGATTGCCCGAGATAGGTGATTCTCAGCTGTGAGCCCTCTTCTGGAGTCAGCCAATTAAGTAACCCATGCTCTGGCAGCCAAAACCCAGACCTTTCTCATGAAAAATCAGAGTGAGAAAAAGACAGACACCCCAGTATAGTGAATAATCTGATGTTACTCACTTGGGATGTGAGCAACCTAGGTTCAAGTCCCTACTCCAAATGAGGCAAAGTAGGGACTTGAACTTAAGTTTCTTACATGCTAGGTGTGTGTTTTAATCACTGGGAGAGACTCACACAAATTTCCAGCCTGCTTAGCCCTGGGTCTTTTTTGCAGATATCAGGTGTTAGGTGTATGCTGAGCCTGCCGCCAGGATCAGGGCTGCTGGCAATAGCTGTGTCTCTCAATTAACTTGAGAATCCTGTTCCAGAGCAGCTGTGGTTTCAGCTTGAGTGAGCTCTGACTCTGAGTATCTCATTATCGTCAGCACTTAGGTGGCTGTGTAAGTGCTGACAGGTGGAAACTTAAGTGCTTAGGGGATTTAAGAGCTTGTGAGGTAAAGTGGCAGCTGAGCGGTTGTTTTGAGACTATCAGTGGTGCCTAAATGGTGGATTTATGCAACTAAAAAGGCAGTTAGGTGCTTTAATATCTTTGTGGATCTCGGCCTAAGTGCCCAAGGCATTTATGAAAATAAGACTTAGGCTGCTAAGTCACCTCGGCATTTTGAAAATTTTACCTTTGCTTTGAATATTTGGAACCAAAATATGCCCTTAAGTTTATTGTCCCAGCAAGAGTTAATATTTAGGGGAGCCAAATGTGGTAAGAAAGGGTAATTTCAGAGTTTTCACTTTGGTCCAGAGGAATTCACAGACCTTTAGGCCTCTCTCTATTTGAAATTGGTGAAGACTTCATTAGTTAGCAGCTAAACCAGTGAGAATCTCCCCAGAGACATTCCAAATAGCAGTTTGATTCCACTACATCCAGCCGCACATGGATTTTGGCTGCCTCTGTGGTTCCTTTCCTACAAGATATCAATGACCTCCGATGGTGGAACCTTGTCAGAAAGCCCTTCAAAAATAAGTGTCTCAGTAGAAAAATTGCAACAAGGTCCAGAAACATAATGTATTTTGTTGTAATTTAATCTTCAAGGTAACAATTTGCAACGTACAACAATTTGGATTCCTCACCAAAGGCTAAAGTAATTTCTTTCCATCTACAACCTTGGGAAAGCTGCCTTTGTCAAGCAGCAAACAGAGAGAAAATACTGATCTAAGTAATCTGCCAAATTCAAGATTTATTATTATAACTTTTAAAAGGGCCTTGGTTATTTAAGCATCTGAGGTAAAATTTAATCTAGAATGCATCTCATAGAAACTTGTAAACAGAGTTTTATTTTAGTTAGTGCAAAATGCAGTAACACAACAGACCTTTTATTAATGAACTAGAACATTATTTCCATGGCAGTAATCTGAGACCATGTCTGAAAAAGACCTGAAAAGACCACCACAGGAGTAGAGTTGGTGGTGATGGATTGCATGCAGGGCAGACCAGGTCTGGCTAGGAAATGTTGAGGAAGCAGGTAGAAGACGCTGGAGATAGGGAAGAATGGCTGAGAACACAGGATGGTGGAAAGAAAGGAGAAATAATTGTATTAAACACAGCAGGCCAGATTCTGACATCCATTCAGGAGCACCTTACTTGATTTACAAGCACAAGTACCACTGATTTTCAAAGGGATTTGGGCTCCTAACTGATTTAGGTGCAAATCCCACCCATTGCTTTCAGTGGGTCTACACATGCAGTGAGGTACTCCTCAGTCAGAGTGGAGTACCAGACCCTTGCCGGGAATTAACAGATGTTATTTAATACCTGGAGATCATCGTTTAACATCTGAAATAATTTCTTAGTGTACAATATTTTAAAAAATAGATTTTTAAACACTCTGGGGCCTGGGCCACGTGTATCTGTGTTTTTTATAGTGACTGGCACAACTGGTCTCCAATCCTGACCAGGGCCTTTGGACATTCTAGCATCCAAACAATAATACTTCATTATCAAATTTAGAAGAGGATATGATTATTCAGGGGTGATAAGCTTTCAAAATTCCTACTGAAGTCAATAGGTGTCTGTGATGCATGGCCAGAAAGGGTTAAGCAGCTTGCAGGCTAATTGACCCAGATTCAACCTTTAGGTAGATAATGTTCGTGCTTTTGTGTGTTTACATATATTGTTAGAGGTTAACAATGTAATCAAACAGTCCCTGTCTATGCTGCATTCTGTTAATTCAGAGATCAAAAGGAAGTCTTAACATTTAAATGAACTGTAAAAATAGTGATATCACTGCATTCATCTCTATTTGAAATGTACGGCAAATCACCTGCGAATGGTGGAAAATAGGCAATTGCCTTAAGTTAATCTCTGTAGCTAATTACTGGTGATGCTTAGGAAATAGGTCTACTTCAAAGTCTCCATGATTGCCTATTGTTTGCCTAAGGACTCCGAGCTGTCAGAAGAAGACCTGGAACTATATCAAAACCTTTGGGTCCTGTTCCTTTTTATCTCTGATCTGCTTGATGCTTCATGCAGGGGAAGCTTAAGTCGTAAGACTGAGATCTCCAGTCCCATCTGGATCACCCTAAATATGGACATTGGAGTATAACCTATCGACTAATTCTGAAAGAACTCTTTGCACCTACAAAACTCACCATCTCTGCTATGAAACTGATCTCAGAACTGTACTCATGTCTGTATGTATCTGATCTCTCGCTTTTCTTTTTTAATAAATTTAATTTAGTTAATAGAATTGGCTGTAAGCGTGTATTGGGGTAAGATCTGAAATATTCATTAACCTGAGAGGTAATATGTCTGAACCTTTAGGATTGGTAGAACTTCCTTATATGATGAATACGGTTTTCAGTAATCCTCTTCATATTCTGGGTGGAGGCCTATGGCTGGGTTGCGTTAAGAGAACTGTGTTGTTGGCTTTCACTTACACTTCTGTAAAATTAGCATTATCAATACTGTCACAAGGGTTACTTAATATTTAAAAAATGTTCTGAGATCTCTAAATAAAAGAAACTGTATTATCTTTTCTATTTTGTTTTGTTTTCAATGGGTATGACCCTCAGATTGGGCTGTCCTCAGGAGCCACATTTTGTCTTCTCCAGGTTGACACATGACTGACTTTGTTTCCATTAAAAACTGAGTTGCATTTCTTTGGCTAGTATGTTATCGGGTGAAAAGAAATTCCTAGCAAAACCTGTTTCATTTTTATTATAGAATTCATCTTTACTGTAGTTGCCTTTTCATTTTATATTAAATTTGGAGTTTAATAATGAAGGGGATTACTTTTGTAAAGAATGGGACTTAATATTCTCCTGTATCAACTTACATTTTCTGATAACTTGCCTTTTCTTAAAATAAACTAGATTAAGCCTGGGTCCCTACAGAGAATATTGTCTTTCAAGTTAATTTGTGTTAGAAATAGATTCTTACCATTTTAATGACTTCAATACAAAGTTTTTTTCTTCAGTCTTTTGTAAATACATTGTTATTGGACATATCACAGCTCAAAAGACAGTGCAATATTCTCTAGTTTGTTTTAATGTTTCAAGGTTCTTATTGTCCCCAGTACATTCCTCACTGTTTTACAAATTCATCACATTCCATACCCAGTATTACAGAATTTATCATCCCGCTCAAGAACAAAACAAACGCTTTGCACTGGCGTTCCTCTCACAAGCCTGTGGCAATAAAGCAAACTGAAGAGGCTTCTCCCAAGCAGCACAATTATGCGGTTATTTCTGTTAAATGAAAATAGCTGAGTGGCAGATTCATCATATAATCAGTTAACCCCTGTTGAGGCTGCACACCGACCTTGGAAGATAGACACTTATGTCAAATTTAATTGTCTAGATCAGAGATTCAGATTATGCAGCTCGCAGCGTACCTTCTTTGTCAATTTGTGGACTGGTTCATCTCTCTGGATATTCAAAAAGAAGGAACATTTGGCTGTTAAAATGAGGGGCATTTCCTCTAATGAGAAAAAATTGAGTTACCTGCCAATCTTGTGAGTTTTCACCTAATTTAGTTGCCCTTGAAGCACATAGCTGTTTGTGAACACCTTCGCATGCCTATATCTAGCAGGAGAATAGGTCTTTTTAAGCAGACAATGGTAGGATGTGCAGAACAGTCTTCTGTCATCTGCTGCTGTGGACTGTTGCAGACCTTTTCAGAAGGACTCGAGTAACTTCACTTATAAACTGCAGCCATATTGGGTGAAATTCTGGCCCCACTCAGTTCAATGGCAAAACTCCCATTGATTTTACCCACTGGTTTTATTCAAGGCTCCTATTTTGCTACTTGTCATTCATCATTCATCTTTAACTTATGTAGTCATTGCTCATATATCATGTCTTCACTCTCATGCCCTCTAATTTTATTTTTAGTTCTCCCTTTCAAATTGTCCCAGCATCTATCCCAAGCCCTAGGTTATAAATACAAATATGCCAGTGGTTTAAAATCAATACATGTCTCAGCACTCCCCCAAACATAGTTCTTCCCCACCGAGATCCACAAAACACATTCCCATCTCTTATACAGAAAATCATTCTTCCTGTGTTCCAATTTCCCCATGCCCCAATCAAGCAATTTCCCCAGAAAAGCCTGGGCAGATAGATTAACATGTGTCCCAAAGATCAATAAAACTAGGTTGTGTTGGTCGGGTGGAGGGGTGTAATTTTTGACCTACAACATATTTGCACTCTTGAGCATAAGGTGCGACACATGTTGTGTTCACGATTCTTTTTTGAGGGCTAACACCCATAGCACTGCTTGTTATGTTGACTCCTCAGTATCAGAAAGTGTCCTGTTAATATGGGCAGCTACCCAAAAGGGAAGGTTATTCAAGTTTAAGAAAACAAACGTTAAGAAATTAAAAAATCTAGTGAAATCCATACATTTAAGATGAGGGTATGCCTGTTTGCTGAACAAGCGTGCAAGGGAGGGGAAATGGTACAAGGAGCCTTCTCCATCCATAGCTCCTCCTATATCACCTGCTTACTGTCTGGGCATATTTCCTATGATACAGGGACTTGCTCTCTCCTAATCTAGGGGCATGAGACATGCCAAAGGTGGCCTTTCCCTGTCTCCATTATACCATGCACTGGAACTGTTGGATATACAGGAGAGAGTACAATCTTAGGGCTTGTCTTCACTACCCGCCGGATCGGCAGGTAGCAATCGATTTATCGGGGATCGATTTTTCGCGTCTCGTTTAGACGCGATTAATCAATCCCCGAAAGTGCTCCCCGTCGGCTCCAGAAATCCACCTCATCAAAAGACGGAAGCGGAGTCGACGGGGGAGCGGCAGCGATCGACTCGCCACCGTCCTCACGGCCAGGTAAGTCGATTACGATACGCCGACTTCAGCTACGTTATTCACGTAGCTGAAGCTGCGTATTGTAGATCGACACCCCCCCCCCCCAGGTGTAGCCCTGGGCTTAAGGTTGTGTCAGTAGGCGTACACCCTCAGCTTTCCAGGGAGCTCTGGGATGCACTATGCTACTCCAAAGCACGATCCCCGTGGATGCTCTTGCTAAGGGTGGTGTAATGAATCCTTAGTATGTATGGGGCAATTATTTATATAGAGAAAGAAACATGTAACTTTTTTTTAAAATCCCTGAATGAAGCAAGCTGGAGCATCCAAAGGCCCACAATCAACACTCAGCACACTGAAAAAAAGAATGCCATGAACAAGACCTGGCCAATGTGTCATCGTGAGATACTGCTCAGAGAGCTGAAGGTTTAAAAAAATGTACTGGAAATGTGGAAGCTGGGGTAAACAAAATAAGAAGCTGTGGAACTGGTTTAAACACTGAATGAACAGCATATCAGGTGAATGTGGCTTTTCTAGGAGTGGAATGTCTTCTGTTATCACATACTAGAAAAGTAGTTAAGGTAGCAGAAATATTGACAAACGGAGAGACAGCTTGGATTAGCTCAGGGATTTCAAACTCAGATTACCCCGAGGGCCACATCACTGAAACCTTTTCGTACAATGATACAAAAGTATAGTCAAAAATGAAAAAAATGAAGAGTAATATAGTATTAAAAGTCAACATATTAACTTTTTAAAAACTATAATGCAAAGAGGGGTTTTAATAAAATATAAACACTCAGTAATGTTTGGAGCTTGGCTGCCAGTGGAGTTGGCGCCTATGGTGGGCCGCAGGAAATAACTCCGCGGGCCGCATGTGGCCCGCGGGCCATGTGTTTGAGATGCCTGGATTAGCTCAACAGCATGAAATATTGTTTAGTGATCTAATTCTGTGGAGTAATGGGGTCACCCTGGGCCAGTGGTTCTCAACCAGGGGTCTGTGTACTCCTGAGGATATGCAGAAGTCTTCCAGGAGATACATCAACTCACCTAGCTATTGGCCTAGTTTTACAACAGGATGCATAAAAAGCACTAGCGAAGTCCGTACAAACTAAAATTTCATACAGACAATAACTTGTTTATATTGCTCTATATACTACATCAGTGTTTCTCAACATGCGGGGTGACAACCCCCAAGAGGATCATGGGATGGGTTTAGAAGGGTTGCCACTGCAGGGCTAGCATTAGGGGGTGCCAACAGGGGCTCCATGAAGATAAGATACATGCTGAAGCCCAAGCCTCGGCACCTGGGGCTCAAGCCGAAGCTTGAGCCCCACTGCCTGAGGCTGAAATCAGACCCCTGAAAGGGGTACAGTAGTCTGGAAAGATTGAGAATCACTGCCCTAGGCCTCACACTGCTGCTGCTCCAGCCAACAGAAGTTGTGGCAACATGATTTCTTCTAATAGCATTTTTTCAGTATTTGAAACATTTAAATATTCTTTGTGGTAGTAAAAATTGAGGCCCATTTTCCCTCTCCTCCAGGGCAAGTGAAGCAATAGTTAATTTTACAAAGTAATATTTTTAAGAAACAACCCACTTGAAGAATATTCCTTCAGCGTTCTACCAAGAGCTTCAACAAGAAGCAAAACCTACTTATACTACTTTTTAATTTCAAATAGTACTTTAATTTATATTATCATGCTGTGCCACTGATGTAATTAGCCATATTGTGAATTGCAACTCATACAGATTAAAAATTAGTGACATTAGGGCTCATTCTTATTTAAATGGAAGGGCTATCTTCACTTCAGAATTTGATACTTGGTGTGTAATATTTGAATTGACCCCCTCTTGAGTTTCAAGATGATGGTGTCAAATTTGCAAATAACTCAGCTCAGGATTAAACAAAGACTGTGAATGGCTAGCCAACTACAAAAGCAGTTTCTCCTAGCTTGGTGTTCACATCTCCAGATCAGCTGCTAGCAGCGGACCTCATCCTCCCTGATTTCATGAACCTTGTTATCTCAAACCTGATTCTGGCCTGCATATTTATACCTGCCTCTGGAAATTTTGACCACATGTGTCTGACGAAGTGGGTCTTTGCCCATGAAAGCTTATGTTCCAATATATCTGTTAATCTATAAGATGCCACAGGACTTTTTGTCGCTCTTGCAGATCCAGACTGACACGGCTACCCCTCTGATACTTGATTACACAGAGAAATCCACATTGTCCAACTTAAAAAATAAATGACGGATGCCTAACCAAACTATCGACACTCAACAGTGGCATTCAACTGTGGGAAAGTTGGTAAATACTAGGTGTGGACAAATACGTCCAAAAAAGAGTTCTTATTTTCTCCCTCTCAGTTCTAGGAGAGGGCTTAGCAAAAAAAGCAGAATTATTATCATCAGAGGGAAATTGGGAAATAGAGTTGTAGCAGAGAGGAAGGAGACTAGGCCCTGGAAGCAGGGAAAGGTCCTATAGGATCCATCCAACAACGGGGGCTGGGAGTCTGACACTTTTTTCCACGCCTCACTGTGTAAGCAAATCCTATTTTGCCATGTTTTAATACTTGGTTGCCATTGTCACTGGAAATGACAGCTTTGAATTACTGCAGGAGTAGTGACATAAGAACGGAGATACTGGGTCAGACCAAAGGTTCATCTAGCCCAGTATCCTGTCTTCTGACAGTGGCCAATGCCAGGTGTCCCAGAGGGAATGAACAGAACAGGTAATCATCAAGTGATCCATTCCCTGTCTCCCATTCCCATCTTCTGGCAAACAGAGGCTCGGGACACCATCCCTGCCCATCGTGGCTAATAGCCAATGATGGCCCTATCCTCCATGAACTTATCTAGTTCTTTTTTGAACCGTGTTATAATCTTGGCCTTCACAACATCCTCTGGCAAAGAGTTCCACAGACTGACTATGTGTTGTGTGAAAAAATATTTCCTTTTGTTTGTTTTAAACCTGTTGCCTATTAACTTCATCCCTAGTTCTTGTGTTATGAGAAGCAGTAAATAACACTTCCTTATTTACTTCCTCCACACCAGTCATGATTTTTTAAACCTATATCATATCCCCCTTTAGTCATCTCTTTTCCAAACTGAAAAGTCCCAGTCTTATTCATCTCTCCTCATATGGAAGTTGTTCCATACCCCTAATCATTTTTGTTGCACTTTTCTGAACCTTTTCCAATTCCAAGATATCTTTTTTTCAGATGGGGCAACCAGATCTGCACACATTATTCAAGATGTGGGCGTACCATGGATTTATATAACGGCAATATGATATTTTCTGTCTTATTATCTATCCCTTTCCTAATGATTCTCAACATTCTGTTAGCTTTTTTTGACTGCTGCTGCATATTGAGTGGATGTTTTCAGAGAACTATCCACAATGACTCCAAGATCTCTTTCTGGAGTGGCAACAAGTAATTTAAACCTCATCATTTTATATGTGTAGTTGGGATTATGTTTCTAATGTGCATTACTTTGCACTTAGTGCAAAACTAAATACCCATGGTTTGTTAGCACAGAATACAGAGCTTGTTAGCAATGTGTTTGGGTAGAAAAAAGATGTTTTTGTTTCATCCTGAATAATTTTTTATGGAAAAATACTTCATATTTTAGAATATTTCCACAAAAGTTCTTATGTAGTGAAAAATATCAAGATATACTTCCGAGTTTTGAAGTAATTGACAGCCAAAAACTCTTTTTAAAAAGATCATTAATGATAAAAGTGTGTGCTGGATGGGCACTAGATGGCAAACTTTTACTGCACCATGCTGTCAATGAAGTTGTAGGAATTGAGTATGCTACATGAATACAAAAACTGATGTAGATCAAATAGTTATGATAACAAAGTAAAGTGTTTCAGTGTAGTAGCCGTGTTAGTCTGTGTCAGCAAAAAGAAAATAAGAAAGAAATACTTGTGGCACCTTAGAGACTAACAAATTTATTTCAGCATAAGCTTTCGTGGACTACAGTCCACTTCATCGGATGCATGGAATGGAACACTCAGTGAGAGGATATTTATACAGTCAGAGAAACATGAAAAGGTGGAAGTAACCATATCAACTGTAAAAGGCTAATTAATTGAAAGAAACTGTCATCAGTAGGAAAGAAACTATTGAAGTGGTAAGCAACATGGCCCATTACAGACAGTTGACACAAAGGAGTTAAGGGTATTTAACGTGGGGGGTGGGGGTGGGAGGGAAATAAATTCAATTAACGTAATGACCGAGCCATTCACAGTCAATATTCAGACCTAAGGTAATGGTATCTAGTTTGCATATTAATTCCAGTTCAGCAACTCCGCGTTGGAGTCTGTTTTTGAAGTTTTTCTGTTGTAAAATTGCTACCTTTAAATCTGTCATTGCGTGATCAGGGAGGTTGAAGTGTTCACCTACTGGCTTTTGAATGTGATGATTCCTGATGTCAGATTTGTGTCCATTTATTCTTTTGCGTAGAGACTGTCCAGTTTGGCCAATGTACATGGCAGAGGGGCATTGCTGGCACATGATGGCATATATCACATTGGTAGATGTGCAGGTGAACGATCCCCTGATGATGTGGCTGATGTGATTAGGTCCTATGATGGTGTCACTTGAATAGATATGTGGACAGAGTTGGCAACGGGCTTTGTTGCAAGGATAGGTTCCTGGGATTTTGTTTTTGTTGTATGGTGTGTGGTTGCTGGTGAGTATTTGCTTCAGGTTGGGGGGCTGTCTGTAAGCGAGGACTGGTCTGTCTCCCAAGATCTGTGAGAGTGAGGGATCATCTTTCAGGATAGGTTGTAGTTCTTTGATGATGCGCTGGAGAGGTTTTAGTTGGGGGCTGAAGGTGACGGCTAGTGGCGTTCTGTTATTTTCTTTGTTGGGCCTGACCTGTAGTAGGTGACTTCTGGGTACTCTTCTGGCTCTGTCAATCTGTTTTTTCACTTCAGCAGGTGGGTACTGTAGTTTTAAGAATGCTTGGTAGAGATCCTGTAGGTGTTTGTCTCTGTCTGAGGGATTGGAGCAAATGCGGTTGTATCTTAGAGCTTGGCTGTAGACAATGGATTGTGTGGTGTGTTCTGGATGGAAGCTGGAGGCATGTAGGTAAGTATAGCGGTCAGTAGGTTTCTGGTATAGTAAAGTAAAGTAAAGTGTGTGTGTGTGTGTGTGTGTGAGAGAGAGTTAATGAGTGATTCTATACCTTAATACTGCATCTATTTCAGAGTTACTAGTCTTCCATTTGGTGATGCATTCATAAATATAGCCAAATAATCCAAAATAATCCTATAAAATAACTTTGATTTTTTAAAAATTATATATTGCTTATTTTTTTCTAAAGAGAATTTTAGTTTTTAAAAAGGGTAAAATGAACACCTGTTAAAGTTTTAGACCAGGGATCGGCAACCTTTGCCATGCAGCCCACCAGGGTAAGCCCCCTGGTGGGATGGGACGGTTTGTTTACCTGCCATGTCTGCAGGTTCGGCCGATCGCAGCTCCCACTGGCCACAGTTCGCTGCTCCAGGCTAATGGGGGCTGCGGGAAGCAGTGGCCAGCACATCCCTCATCCCGCACCACTTCCCACAGCCCCCATTGGCCTGGAGCGGCGAACCGCAGCCAGTGGGAGCTGCGATCAGCCAAACCTGTAGACACGGCAGGTAAACAAACCGGCCGGGCCCACCAGGGGGCTTACCCTGGCGGGCTGCGTGCCAAAGGTTGCTGATTCCTGTTTTAGACTCACAATTGTCCATCATAAATTGGTATAACCTAATAACATATTTTAGGGCCTAAATATCTCTTCTTTGTAGAAGGGCTATTTTTTCATTGTGTGATGAGATGAACAAACTCCCTGCTGCAACTGAAGGGGTTAAGGAGCAGTTCTGGGCCCCAGAGGTTCCACCACACTGCTCCAGCTGCAGGAGGATCCAGACAGGACACATCTATCTTGGGAGCTGCTGAGTAAAGGTACAGCAGGAGTTCTGGCTGAGGAGGAAAAGGTCTAAAAGTGGCAGCTACCTCAGGCCCTAGAGGAAGGACTGGCCTTTCTCTGGGAGTAGGGAACCTTTTACTCTAACTTCTAGGGGATCATTTGCAAGTCTCTTGGACATGCCCTGGGCTGGAAAAGTAAATGGTAAGAAGTGGGCCAGGTTGGCAGCCTCAAAGCACTCCTGGGGTGTTTGCTACTGGTGTCTCCTGTAGGCCCTAGATTGAATTCCCATGGAGTGCGAAGGCCCAGGCTCCCCTAACAACCACCTTCTGGTGAAGGAGGCACAAACCCCTTTTTCAAGCTCCTCCCTCCCTGCCCTGCATTGATAAGGGGGAATAGAGGCATTGTGAGCCCCAAGGAAAGGTAGGACCCACAGGGATGTGGAGGTGGGCTGAAGATTTTTGTGGGGGTTTGGACTATATATATATATTTTGTTGGACTCTGTTACTTCTTAAGGGAGTGGACTCGATTGGTGACCTGGCTGGAGGACTGAGTCACTACCTACCAAAAGGTTGGTGTGATGGCTGGCAAAGAATGCCGGAGACGGGGGACAGCTGGGACATAATGACCTAACCACTATGCAGCACCGCTTTTAGGCCCAGCATCATTACACGCTGACCACTAGGTTTTTAACTAAATGAAATTTTGCATGCAAAGTGTCTGCTTTCAGCAGAAAATATTGACATTTCACTGAAAAAACAAAAACCTAAAAAGTTTTTTGTATTTGTTTTGTACAGAAAGTCAAAACTTTGTAAAGGAAAAATTCCCACTTTCCAACCAGTTTTAATCTGTCCCATCATACTGCACTCATGGTATATACGTGGTTTTAATTTGCCATGGTATATAAGTGGTTTTAATTACCGAGGTGGCTTTTTTTTTGT
This sequence comes from Macrochelys suwanniensis, assembly GCA_033296515.1. Classification (NCBI taxonomy): domain Eukaryota; kingdom Metazoa; phylum Chordata; order Testudines; family Chelydridae; genus Macrochelys; species Macrochelys suwanniensis. The sequence continues at coordinate 104,200,045 of CM065775.1, forward strand.
TTGGTTTTGTTTTGTTTGTGGCCAGTTGTGTGGCTGGGAAGGGAGAAGAAGGTAAACAAGGTTTTTGCTTCCCCCTAGTGGTTTTTCAAAAGCAGTCAATGCACACTATTCCCACGGCTGCACTGAGATAATCAACTATTCCGGTGTATTAAAATAAATAAAAGCTTTGAGAGGGGAAGTGGAGTGTAGAAGGCAGTAAGAGGCATATTCTTTTTGAAATTGAGTGGCTGACAGGGTGAGGTACGGCTCATTATTTATTGATAAGTTTTGTAATAGTTTTTCTTGTGTTCATGTACCTTGTCATGTACCTTTGTTCATGACAAATCAGCAGAATAAATAAAATTGTTTCCATGGTTCCTACTCTCTGGAAACTCCATGTATTCCTGTGGCATAGCAGCCACAGAAACTGCTCCTTATTGTAAATGCATGCTTTGTCCTCCGCAGCAGTTGGATAAAACTTGTATTGGCCTTTCACAGCTACCTAGTCCTGCTCCCTTTTGACTTAGTCTTTTGGAGATGATGTCAGGAGATGCCTTGGGCATGTACACTGAGTAAGTTATCACAGAGCACATCTGCCCCACAAGACCACATAGCTTTCTAGCTGAATAGGCTCTAAAGAGTTAAAGGAAAGGTAAAGGAATGTATACAGTTGGCTAGAATGGCTAAAAATAAAATCTGTATTAATTTGAGCTTCTTTTCAAAATATAGGGAAACAATTAGCAAATTTTTAATGTATGGTTTTTGTTTGCTTGTTTGTTGGTTTTTAATTAAGGGGAGGCCAGGACTCCAAAGCTGCAATCCAACTACATCTTGAGTTTGACTCTGAGACGATAAAAGCAAGAGCACTGGAGGTTGATTAGTACTCATAGATCTCCTATCTCAAGGGTGCTAACATGGTGGCAAGTAACAATGTGCTCTTATGTTAGATACATATATGGCCACCCCTTATTGTAGTATTTGAGCACCTCACAGTCTTTAATGGCTTTATTCTCACAATGCTCCTGTGAGGTAGGGAAGCTCTGTTACCCTCATTTCACAAATGAGGTAACTGAAGCAAAAAGAAATTGACAGAGATTCACAAAGGTATCAAGTCCAACATTTAAGGTGTTCACGGAACTACTGCTTAATTGCCACCTATCCCAGTAAGCATCTAAATTTCCTAGGTGCCTACATTTCCCTCCAATAAAGTCCCCATGGAATCTAAATTTCTGCTGCTGAGCATTTGCAAAGTTACCCAAGTACTGATGCTGCTAAGCAGCTTGGTGCCTTAGCTCAAGCCTAAGCCCTGGCGGGATTCTCATGCTAAGCATTCTCCTGCCTATCTTATCAGCAGGGCCCTGATCCCATAGATGTGGTCTCGGCAACACTAACCTGCGAAAAGACAGCCATGGTCAGGAATTTTTAGGTCTAGGTGTCTCAGTTTACCCAGTAGCCTGCCCCGTCATTAGGGCACTCACTGCTTTGGAGCGGGGACTTGAGCCTGACTCTCACACATCTCAGGTGAATGCCCAAGCTACCAGGCTATAGAGTCACTTTTTCTCTCTCTTTTGCTTGTCCAATGAGTATTAAATTATTTTGTACAAAATGGAACAGCTTCAACAGGAGAGATCGAGAGCAACCCACTGCAGAATACTCCATAGCCCATGGTTAGGGCACTCAGCAGGGAGGTGGGAGGCTTAGATTCAAGTCCCTGCTTCAAATCAGAGCAGGGATTTGAAAAACAGGTCTCCCACCTCTCAGGTGAGTTCCTAACTACTGGGCCATTGGATAAAATGGCTGGGGGGAGGGTCAGTGGCTGACCTGGCTCAGATGCCTAAGCCCAGGAGAGGATTCACAGTGGAAGGAGGTGCCTCCTTTTCAGCCTCTCCTCAGCATTTCCTGCTGACTAGGTAGCTCCCTACTCAGCTTGCAGGCTTCTGTAAATCCTATTCTTAGGGAACTAACTCTCTCCTTACACTGCAAGGGGAGCTTGGGCACCTAACTGAGGGCTGTGAATTCCATAAGGAGACAGGACACCTAGGCTTTAATAAGTCCCCTCTGTGTGGCTCTAATTCTAAGTGACTCAGCCTAGAAGGTATGGGGAAGGAAGTAATTGAACCCACGTCTTCCATATGCCAGGCAAGCTCCCTAATCAACCCTCCTTTTACTGCTTAGACTGAGAACAATGTGATAAAAACTCTCTCTGTTACAGCATTCTTTTTTCCTCATCCGATGTTTTGCAAGGCATTAAGGTTTGAAATAGCACTTATGTCCAAATTGATACGTACAAGTACTCAAAACCAAGTATAGTTAGGAGAGACTGACAATAGCAAATAGATGCCAGATTTTGAAATGCCATGGCCAGGAAACAGGGCAATAGTCATCTTCTCAAATGGAGAAGTAACTGAAAAATCACTGGGCAGAAAACAGGGCACAATGAAAGATCTGACAAATCGAGCTTTTATCTCCATCAGTATTGTAGTGACAGAACAGCTGCAATGTATTTCTTAAGGGAAAAATAGAGGTTCTGCCGAACATAGTTGCTCAGCACTTTGAAGAAGCAAAGCGTGGTTCCTCAGCCCAAACAAAGGGTTCATCTTTCCGCACCATACCAAGTGAGGATTCCTTCTACTTACCATAACCAAATAATTAGTATTGCTCAATACCTCAAATATGGGATGAGGAAAGAAGCTGGGTAGTTATGTGAAAGAATTTGATTAGCATCCCTTTGTTCTAAATTAGTTAAGCTACTGTCCAGTTCCTAAAGGACATGCTCAGCTATAGGACATAGCCATTTTACAGAGCACAGGTTACAATAAACCTTCATAAGGAAAGGCATGCATAGGACTCATTCCAACCCTTAGTTATTGCAAAGTATTTTAAACGTACCCAGCTGCTTGCTAGGCCCCACTATTATTTCTATGTTTAAATATGTATGTTTGAAGTTTCAAACAGAGGCCCAGCCTCAGCCACAAAAATGCAAACATTATGTAAGAGGCAACGTGCCAGCGCAAGGCATTCTGTATTCATTCACAATAAAGTGTCCCATTCTGCTGGCACTAGATACTGCAATACATATCACACAACAGAAATGGGATTAGCAGAGCTAACAGACCTGTCATATCACAAACCCGCAGCCTCGCAGTCCTGACAAATTAAACAGCCTTCGTTGACTGCCACAGTCTGCAAATCTTACATCCTTCCTCAACTCTTCCTTAGAGATAAGCAATGCCTTCCTTCTCGGAAACCAGCCAAAAAGGTAAATGTCATTACTTAAACATCATACAGGGGAACAAAAACAAATCTACAAGAATCAGCTCTGAGTCCCGCACCCCGTTCTAGAAAATACAGAGCAGTAATCTGTATGCCTTCAGTGTACCTTCATCAACTCCTGCATGCTTGCTACAAATCTGAAAAACCAGTGTGATAACTGTAAAGTCCTCTGCACTGGCCATTGTAGAGTTCCTGTACCCTTTATGGCTCAGTGAAGCTGTGCTTACGTTCGCTAATCACAGGAACTAATTCGCACAGAATTATTTAAGATTAAAAGGTAGGCAGGCCAGCCCGGATCTGCAAAAGGGACTTAGGCATTGCAATGCTCAGCATCACAACACCTAACTTTTAGGCACCAGAAAATCATTGGAATCCACAAAGCTTGAGTTAAGGGTCCTGGCGCCCTAGATGAACAGTGAGAGTAACCTAAGAATGGGAGCCATAAAAACAGGTGTGCTAGTGGCTCCCTGCCTAAACTAGCCAATAGAAGATATTGATAAGAGGGGCATAGCCTAAGCCCTGCCCCTTTTCTGAAGTTAGGTATCTCCCGCTTCTTGGGGTTCACAGCTTGGAGTTAGGTCCCTTAGGTGTTTCTTACAAGAAATACTAAAGAAGAAGGTGAGAGTGCTGCCTCTCTTATAACTTTCATCCCAGTGGTTAGAACACTCAGCCAGGATATGGGAGATGCAGGTTCAATTCCCCTCTCTGCATGATGGGGAGAAAGGAAGTGAAAAGGGTTTTTCTGCCTCTTAGTCAAGTGCCCTAACTAATGGGCTATAGGATGTTCTGACATGGGTTTCTCCTGTTGAAGCTCTTCCACTTTGGATAAGTACTTAAATAGTTCGTGGGCTGGACAGATGAGGGGGTGAGAGGAGAATGACTCCATAGCCTGATGGTTAGGGCACTAAGATAGGACCCAGGTTCTTGCTCTCCTGACTTTTTCCATTATTTACTCCTAACTGGAATAGCTTTAACAGTAGCAATTGAGGGCGCCCCACATCAAAATATTCCAAAGTTCAGTGGTTTGAGCATGCTCCTGAGACATGGGAGACCCGTCTTCAAATGCTTTCTTCCCCGTTGGCAGAGAAGTAAGAACTGCACCTGACTCTCACCCATTCCAGGTGAGTGTTCTAACCACTGGGCTAAAAGTTATAAGGTGAGCAAGAAATGCCTTAGGCCTCTAAAAGCTTCCTGACTCTAGGTGGCTGACTCCCATTTGTAGATCACTAAGTAGAGATATAAGCACTTCCCTACAGCCTGGATATAGGGGGCCTATCTCTGAGTGAGGGGCAGGGCTTAGGACACACCCTTTTTGTCAGCAACTCCCATTGGCTAGCATAAGCAGCACCCGGCCTAGCATGTTGGCTTTTGTGGATCACAGTCTGTTTCCTATCCCTCTCCATTCATTGTATAGGGAGCCTAGGCACCTAACTGAAACTTTGTGGATTGCAGTGCTGTTTCTGTGATTTTCCAAGTACCTAAAAGTTAAGCGCCATGATGCTCAGCATTGCGACATCTAAGTCCCTAGGTACCTAGGAAACTTTAAAAACAAAAATGTAGGCACCAAGGGATTCAAGACACCTACAGAGTTAGCCGGCAGCCAAGCAGGGGTTTTGAGCATCGCAATGACACCTAATTTTTGGACTTAGGCACCTAAGTCCCTTTTTTGGATCTGGACTGCAGTCTTTCAGCTGGAGCTGCTCAGACTCTGGTTTGTATTTAAGGTTTCTTTCAAAGTGCTATTGTCTTTGTAAGCTTTGTATCTTTAGGCCCAACTAAATTATGTATGTGATACTAATGTGCCTGTTAAACTGTCAGGGCTAGATTCTGGACCCCAGAATCCTTTCGTGATGCTCCAGAGGGGCAGTCTGTTTTTTTTTCCTGATGTATTTGTATAATGCCTTTCATAGTGGGCTTGGGGCATCTAGAAACTATCGCAATACAAATAATTAGTACCGACAGTAGGACACCCCTCTGTTTAGGCTATTCTCATCAAGAACCCTAACGGTAAGGTTTTTCTTTTGTTACCCTTGATTTTCTTTGTAAATCATTGTTGCACTTGCTCAGTTGTATAGAAGAGCCATAAGCAAATATTTTATTTTAAAAATCCTAAAATAGTGTGTAAACAACTCAAGGGGACTATTAATAGTTAATCAAATTTCTTGACACTTTAAGAGCTCTGCCAAACTGTAAATTGGCGCAGCTGCTGAGGAAGATGGCTTAATTTTACTAAGCTTGTAGGGTCAGGCACTGCTTACCTAGCTTCACACTCTAGCTACGTAAGTACCTTTACAGAATCAAGTCCTCTGTAAGTCTGGGAGATACCTGTGTGTGCTGTTTGTAGTTGGTCTATATTAAACAAGTAAATCTGTTTTTTAAAACAAAGTACAAATTACCATTTGGATCAGCCTTTGTGCACTTATAAGCTACATGTGGATATTATTTTTATGGAAATATGCATCTATGGTGGCAAATGGTGTCTATTGTTTGTGTGTTCATTGGTCCTTGGTGATTGTCAACTATCACAAAAGCATTACTTATCAGAAAATAGACATTGCAACATATTTCAATCATCTGACTTATACCCATTTTATTTACGGCTCAGGGTCTTGATAACAGGCTAAGTCACCTGTAACTTCTTGCTTGGTTCAAACCTAATCCAGGTAAATGGAGACTGAAAATCATTTCTGTCTTGTCAGTTGTTTTTGAGCAATGAGTTATTGGTCCTGGTTCATTTCCTAGGAGTAGGTAGCCACATAAAGAACTCCACCACCACTAGCACTAACTGGCAATCTTGCTAAAAGTCTTGGAAGAGAATCATAGAATACCAGGGTTGGAAGGGACCTCAGGAGGTCATCTAGTCCAACCCCCTGCTCAAAGCAGGACCAATTCCCAATTTTTTTCCCCAGATCCCTAAATGGCCCCCTTAAGGATTGAACTCACAACCCTGGGTTTAGCAGGCCAATGCTCAAGCTAAGAACTTAATGAGCTGGGGAACATGAGCTACACTATTTCTTCTACAGATAGTCCCTCTGGGGTAGGATTGAGGCATGTTGATGAACTGGTGTGAAGAAAGTGGCTCTAGTACTGCCTATGCTGTATCTGTTTTAAGGTTATATAGAATATAATGGTCTCCAGGGTTATAAATTTAGGGTTAAACCCAGAAATTCCAACAGCACGAAAGTAACTTTTTTTAAATTGTTTTTTTAATTGTTCTCTCAAATACTTGAATGCCCACCCATTCTCATGGGAGAAGGTGGAGATTCTCATTCAGTCTTTGTTCATCAGCTAGATTCGACTCAATGCCGACATTGTCGTATGTGATGACTTTCCCGGTTTGTTGGGAACAAGTTTTGTGGTTTCTCATTTGGGGCATAATAGCTAATCATAGGTGGGGCTGGTGGAACCTATCATTAAGGTTGCCTGACACTTTCCATTACAGGACCCTGTATTCAGTTGCTTCTAACTTTGACAAACTTTAACTGTTTTGGACTGAAATTTTAGATTCTAGGTCCTAGCCTCAGGCTGAATTTCTCTTGAAAAACTGAGTTAAAATGGTTCATCCATTTCCAAGAATGAGGCTATGGAAAAATACATTATTTTGTCCATGTTGAAAAGAGTTGAGACCTTTTCTTTGAACAGCTTTCGACACTCCCACCCCCCCACCCCCGCCCCCACGGTTAGGATCTTTGAACCTTGGCAGGAGGTTGGCCTTTGTGTCAAGGAGGGGATGTGTGTTTTGCCATCCCTTTGAAATCTGCCCACATTAGATAAGGTTTTTTTTATTTTTTTTGGAAAATTGTTAGTTCACACATGCTCAGTAGAGAGCACTTTGATCTTTAGCAGCTAAAATCCTCCAGTCTTCCAAGATTCCATCCTCACTGAGCATGCTCAGGTCTCTCACAGCTTCTAGTGCTGACCAGACTGCTTATGTGCCATCCCCACAGATTGACTGAGCATGTTCTGTTCCTGCAGAACTCCTACTGCTGACCAGATTGCACATCTGCTAACTGCTACAGGGATAAAGGCAGACTTTCCCTATAGTGGCTGCTCTGGGTGGAGCACTGGAGCTGAGAGCCAGTGTCTCCTGTCCTCTCAGTGACTCCCCTGCTGGCACCCAGGCAGTGTGGGGGAGGAAACTGTCTCATTTGAATGCAGTGGGGGGTAAAGGAGTAAATTGGGATGAGTCTGGTGGGCAGGAGAAGAGAAACTGTAACTTGCTGGGCATGAGGCTGAGGCTGGCAGATGAGGTGGGGAGGAGTGGCTGGGATTGGAGGCTGGGCATGGAGACTGGGAGCTGGTGAGGGAATGGAAAGGGAAACTAGAAGCCAGTTGGCTTTGGGGGAGAGGGGCTCTGAGATTGGATGCAGAACCAGGAAGTGAGGGGCTTGGGACCAGGAACCAGTAGGGGGTAAGGGAAGTAAGAGGAGATCGATGTAACAAGGTTGTAGGGTGCAGGGAGAGAACTGGAATTGTCCAGGGGACTGGGACAAGGAGCCAGAAAGAGGGGGAGTCTGGAGGTGTCACTAAGATTGAACTAGGAGACTGGAGAGGGAGACTATGACTGGGAACAAGTGGAGGAAAGGGCAGAAGAGACAGATTGGCCAAGGAAGGGAAAATTGGGACTGACTGGGCTCAGCCTTAGCCCCAGTCTCTGTCTGGAAAATAATACTTCTGTTATGTGAAAAAAATTGAGGTTTCAAAATATTTTTATTCTGCATTGGAATGAAAATGAGACTTTTTGAATTTTTTGGTGGACACCAACCAACCAACCATGAAACAGACCCTCACCCCAGATCAGCCAAGAGCCTGGTGCTTAGAAAACTCACTTGGGATATGGGAAACCCAGGTTTCAGTCTCAGGTCTGCCTGATTTGGAACAGGGACTTGAATCTGTGTCTCCTATATCAAAGATGCGTGCCCTGACCACAAGGCCATTGGCTTCTCTGGATTTGATCAGGAATTCCATCCTGGACCTGAAAAATCTTCCTGGAGAAAGGGCACTTTTTGAGGGGGGTGAGGGTAGGGGTTAGAAATTTTTGTAGAAAAATCTTCAACTCTGTTCACAACCATTGGTGTATTTTTCCTCACAATACTCCTGGGATGTAGGGAAGTGCCATTTTATAGATGGGGAACAGAGCCTCAAAGGTATTTAGGAGCCTAACTCCCTTAATCTGGGCTAGACAATCCAAGTGGCTGGCCCAAGGTCACACATGACTGTTATGACAACATGGAATTGCACCAGGGTATCTAGATTTCCAGGCTAGCACCCTAACCGCCTCTCTACTACAGGCTGGGCTGGGCTGGCTTTTTAAAGGTACTGTGCTCAGCCCCACCTGCTCCTAGTTATCTGTCTGCCAGGTGGTGTAGTTGAGTCAGGTGAGCAGGCAACGTGATGATGAAAGCTTCTCTTTCTCTAAGAAGAGTTGCTTGTAATTAGTATGCCATGGCTGAGAGAAGAACCAGGTGAGAGAGCTGCATGGAGGAGGAAGGGTTAAATTAAAGGACCTGGGAGCTCAGAAAGAAGGCCATAGAAAAGGTTTGAGAGACAGGAAGAAACCAGGGAGGGTTGAGAGCAAGGAGAAGAAAGTCTGGGACAATATGGAGCTGGTGGTTATTTTTTGTTAGTGATCTCAAGTTGGGGGCTTCCTCCACCTTTTTAACCCTGCCCTGCTGAAAGCCAAAGTGGCACTAATTAATCTCAGAGAGGATGACAAAACAGTGAAACCCAGGGAGAGCAAAAGACTGTTGAGTTATGCCCTCTAGCCACAAGGTACATAAACTATGGAGGGCTAAGGAAGGGCCAGAGCCTATGATTTAGGACTTAGCTGACCCATTGTCAACAGAGTAGCTATACTACTGAGCCCAGGGAGGGCTAGAAGACTATTCTGTTGTGTTGGTCGCTTGTTGCCTAATTCTGGAAGGGGTAGACCTTTGTGACTTATCATGGCAAACCCCAAAGGGATGTGGCCTCCTCACAAATTGAGTACGTCCAGATGGATCTGCAACAAGCTGCTTAAGGTCATCTGATTGCATATTTGGTCTATGTCCACCACTGGCAATCTTGTCATGCCACTGACACTTTTGGAATCCATATGATTGCTGGCCATGTAGCTGCATTTCTTGGTGTACATGCTTTGGAATTTGTTGGACTTCCATTTTAATACTATGTCCATACCAAGAAAGCGGCTCATACCAGACCCAGGCTTATGAAAGTGGTTGCTGGGTTTGATTTTGAAGATCCTTGTTTCTGATCTTGTCCTGCCACTTGAGATGGCTAAGTTACCCCAGCAAAACAACAGTATGAGAGGACCACCAAGAAAAACAGCAAGTCAACCAAAGTAGGGAAGTTGAGGCAGCAACAGGACTTGAAGTCAAGGGAGGTCAGAGCATCTCATCACACTCAAATGGTAGTGTGATATAACCAGCTTCCAGAAATGCAGATTCCCTCTGGTAGATATACCCAGGACTAGAGAGAAGAAACTGACATTGATCCTGTTTTAACCGACGCTGAGAAGCTTTGCATCATGTGCAAATGAGATCAACAATATTTATCTTTTTTACTCTAGGTATTGTGATGGGGCAAGGCCAGAGGGCTATAGGAAAGTGGTAAGGAACCAGTATGTTCTTATTGGGATCCGGGAAGTGGGCGGGCGAAGCCCGCCCACTGCTAAAGGATCCCCCCCTTCAGCCTAAGGGGAGGGATCCACAGGACCTGGATACCAAGTGAGTCCGGGGGACAAAAAATGAAAAAACAGGAACGGGAGTGCGGTCAAAGGGTCAAACAAAGCGAACCAGATGGGGACACCGAGCAGAGAACCCCGGACAGCGCCCACTGCTCCTCAAAGGTGTCAAGGGAGCCAGTGGATGCTGCCCAGAGGAACTCTGCCCGTATGCGTGAACGAACAGAGGATTGAAAATAGGCCCCACAGTCACAGGAGCCTCCATCGGCCAACCTCCTCAACCTGGTTTTGTAGATGGCCAGTTTAGCTAGGGCCAAGAGGAGGTTGACCAGGAGGTCCCGTGACTTTGTGGGGCCGCGGATTGGAAGTGCATAAATAAAAAGGTGAGGGGAAAAGTGCAACCAAAACCTCAACAAAATGTCTAAGAGGAGCCGGAACAGGGGCTGAAGCCTGGCGCACTCTAGATAAATGTGCGCCAGGGTCTCCCTCACACCGCAAAAGGGACATGTGTCGGGGATGGGGTGAACCGCGCCAAGTACACGCCCGTGCTCACGGCTCCATGAAGGAGCCGCCAACTGACATCCCCGGCGGGCCTTGGGACTAAGGAGGAGTAAAGGCTGGCCCACCGGGGCTTCTCACCCTCTAGAGGTGGCAGGAGGTCTCGCCATTTCGTATCGGGGCGGGACGTGAGGGTGAGGAGATGAAGGGTGTGGAGCACGAGCGTGTATAGATGTTTCCTTGGCGCGGTCTGGAAGCGGACCGGCTGCAGTTCGTGCAGCCGGCTCACCGTGAAGGGACAGGGGATCCGGTTGGGTCCATGTGGCAGGGACCCAATAAAAAGGTCCGGAGGGCTTGGGGTGAAGGGAGGGCGGGGCGTACCCTCTCGCAGGACCCGGTCGAGGTAAGCCCGAGCAGTGGGCGGCAAAGCAGCCTTCACCTCCTGAAGTACGCGCCGGGGAGTACGAGGTCTGGAGAGCCCCATGCGCTGAGCAAGCGTCAGGGGATCCAGCCAATTTCCCCGGTCGTAGTCCAGGAGGTCTCCGACCCTAGTTACTTCTGCCAGGACCAACCTCTGGCGCACCGAGGGGGACTCCGCCACCTGCACACGGAGCTGGGGGTTGTGTAACAGGGGCTCCGCGAGGAGATCTGCCCCCTCGGTGGCCGCCACGGACCTGGTCGCTGAGAATAGCTTCCAGGTCCGGAGGAGGTCCTGGTAGAAGACTGGCAGCCCATAGAGGTCTCGCGGAAGACCTCTCGGATGGAGATAAAGGAGCTGCCGGTCATATCGGAGCCCTCGGAAACGGCGCAGGAAGGCATGCGCCAATACGCTCCACGCCGGACTACCTGCACCATAAAGGAGCCTCTGCAGGGCCTGGAGACGGAAGACATGGACCTGAGTGTGTGGACACTTCAGGCCCTGCCCACCCTCCTCCAGAGGAAGATGGAGAACCCCTGCAGAGACCCAGTGCAGTCCTGACCAAAAGAACTCCAGAATCGACGTCCGGAGGTTGGCCAGGAAACCCGGGGCCGGGACCAGGGTGTTGAGCCGGTACCAGAGCATGGACAGGACTAATTGATTGATTACCAGTGCTCTCCCTCGAAAGGAGAGGCATCGGAGCAGTCCTGTCCATTTCCGGATCCGCTCTATCACCCTGCCCTCTAAACCTTGCCAGTTCTCCGGCGGGGATGGATGCGTGGCAGAAAGGTAAACGCCGAGATAGAGCAGCGGACCCGCACTCCACCTGATGGCCTGAAGCGCGGGTGGGAGAGAGCTCGCCTGCCACCCGTCCCCTACCACCAGGCCAGAGCTCTTGACCCAGTTGACCCGGGCAGAGGAGGCCGCCGAGTAGATCGTCTGGCAAGCCTCCACCCGCACCAAGTCGCCCGGGTCCTGGACCACGAGGAGCACATCGTCGGCGTATGCCGACAGGACCAGCCGCAGCTCCGGCTCTCGGAGCACCAACCCCGTCAACCTCCTGCGGAGGAGACAAAGGAAGGGCTCGATCGCCAGAGCGTACAGCTGGCCCGAGAGGGGGCACCCCTGCCGTACTCCTCGCCCGAAGCTGACCGGCTCGGTCAGGGTCCAGTTGAGCCTGACCAGACACTCTGCGGAGGCGTACAGCACCTGGAGAAAACCCACAAACTGGGGCCCAAAGCCAAACGCTCGCAGAGTGCTCAGGAGGTACCCGTGATCCACCCTGTCGAACGCCTTCTCCTGATCCAGAGACAGAAGGGCGAACGACAGACCATCCCTACACCCAAGCTCCAAGAGATCCCGGACCAGATACAGGTTGTCGAGAATGGTGCGGCCCGGGACGGTGTAGGTCTGGTCTGGGTGGACTACGTCCGCCAGCACGGACCCGAGCCGCAGCGAGATGGCCTTTGCTACGACTTTATAGTCCGTGCTGAGGAGCGAGATGGGACGCCAATTCCGTAAATCGCGGAGGTCCCCCTTCTTCGGCAATAAGGCGAGCACGGCTCGCCTGCACGAAAGAGGGAGGACCCCGCCCTGCAAGGACTCGGCCCAGACGGTGACAAGGTCTGGGCCGAGGACGTCCCAGAACACGCGGTAGAACTCCACGGTCAGCCCGTCCAGTCCCGGAGATTTATTAGTTGGCATGCGACGGAGGGCTTCCGAGAACTCGGCCAGAGTGAGAGGCAGCTCTAGCCGGTCTTGGTCACCCGTGCTGACCGTAGGGAGTTCGTCCCAGAGCACTCTGCAAGCGTTAGGATCGGTCGGATCCGGGGAGAAAAGGCTCGCGTAGAAGGCCTTGGCCCTCCCGCACATCTCCACCGGATCCGTGAGGGGGGTGCCATCTTCCGCGAGGAGACTGGTGACGTGTTTCTTAGCCCCCCTCTTTTTCTCCAGGGCGTAGAAGAAGCGGGAGCCGCGATCCATCTCCCGAAGGAGACGGATGCGGGATCGAACGAAGGCGCCCCGGGCCCGATGATCTTCGAGTTCCCGGAGCTCCTCCCGCTTCTCCCAGCACGCCCCACAGAGGGATGGATCCTCAGGGCTGGTGGCCAGACGCCTCTCCAGCTCTAAGACCTCCCGTTCCAACTGCCCTATCGTCGCATCCCTCCGTCGGCTGGCGCCCCGGGTGTAGTCACGGCAGAAGAGCCGGGCGCGTACCTTCCCTAGATCCCACCATCGCCGCGCCGAGGGAAAGGCGTGCCGCTGCCCTCGCCAGGCCAGCCAGAACTCCCGGAAGGACGCCACAAAACCCACATCCTCCAGCAAACCGTTATTAAAATGCCAATAGGCCGGCCCCGGCTTCTCCGCGCAGAGAGAGGCCGTCACGGTAGCGAGATGATGATCAGAGAACGGGGCCGGCCGGACGCTGGAGGAGTGGGCCCGCAAAAGGTGAAAACGTGATAAATAGATGCGGTCCAACCGGGAGTGGTGCGACCGATGGGCCTCCACTCGGACAAAGGTGAAGGTTGAGCTGTCATCCGGGTGATGGTCGCGCCAGACGTCCACCAGGGAGTGATGTTCGACAATCTCCCTGAGGACGTCCGCGGCGGCCGGGCACTGCTCGATCCCCGAGCGGTCCCGTTTCTCAAGGGTGTTGTTAAAGTCCCCGCCCAGGACCAGGCACTCGCGAGGATCCAAGGTGCCGAGGAAGGTGGACGCCTGCTGATAGAAACGAAGTTGTTCCGGGCCCGGTGTCGGGGCATAGATGTTGACGAGATTGACCACGAGCCCCTCCATACGGACCCGTAGGTGCAGCAGGCGGCCCGGCACAGCCTCGGCAACCCCCAGCACCTCAGGCCGTAGGTCGGGAGAGAACAAGGTCGCCACTCCAGCCTGGCGAACAGAGAGATGGCTGAAGTAGACTCTGTCCCCCCATTCCAGCCGCCAGCTGTCTTCAGCGGCTGGATCCGTATGGGTCTCCTGCAGGAATACTACAGAGTACCCCCCCTCCCGAAGGAAGGAGAGCACCTGGCTCCTGCGGAGACCCATCCTACAGCCCCGGGTGTTCAATGTTGCGAAGAGGAGAGATGCCATGAGGAGGGCTGGGGGGGATCCATGCCGGCAGAGTCACTCACGGCCCCCATCGGGCCGCGTAACAATCCGTGACCCACCCCGTAGGCGAGTAGTGAGTCACGGAAAAGGCGGACCCGTTGGTAGGCCGTGGCGGCCTGCTTCCCAGTCCCTTTTCCCTCCCCCATGAGGGCCCTCGCGGCCCGGAGGATTTGGTGGAAATCCCCCCATCGCTGGAGAGCGAGCTGTACTTTGTTGCGGGAGCCCCGGACGTCCTCCAGGAACTCCCGCAGCTCCTCTCGCAGCGTATGGGGGGGCGGGGTTACTGGCTCCCGGCTATCGAAAGAAGGGGCCCCGGACACAGCCCTATGGCCCACCGAAACAGATAGGCAAGGGGCGGAGCCTCTACGCAGCTCCTGCTGGGCTGGCACCTTAGGGCCCAACCCGAAATTCGGCTTAGTTGGGAGAGGCGGCGGAGGGAGAAGAGCAGCCTCTGGTGGGTCGGGACGAGGAATTACTGGAGCCGCTCCCTGGGGGTCATCCTCCGAGAAGGGGAGGGAGACAGCCCCAGAGGCGGCAGTGTCATCATGGGAGGTGTGGGAGATTGGGATGGCATCAGGGGCGGGGCAGGGATCAGAAGTAGGGGCAGGGAGCGGGACATGAGCAGGGCCGGGCTGAGGAACGGGTAGAGGATCCTGAGCCGCAGGAGCTGGGCCACTGGGAGGTGGCCTCTCTTGGTGTGGCTGAGGGATCTGGGAATTGGGAAGGGGACCCCCCACGATGCCGGGCTCTAGTATGATGGTGTCTGTTATAGCCACGGCATCGGGAGGTGGACAGATACTTGCGGGGTCCCCGCCTGGGAAGGAGAACTGTTGTCCCACCCCAATGAGGGGTACCCTCTGGGATTCGGGTCCCGGCCGCAGGGCACCGGCCGTCGCTTCAGGAGGCTTGGCGGCCGTCAGCGAGGTGTCACTTGCGACCGGGCAGGTGGAAGAGCCCAGGGGATCCTCGGAGGTGGGAGCGGAACCAGCGGTCAAGGGGAGGGAGCATGGGGAGAGGGGGGAAAGGGGCACCGGGGTGAGGTCATTGAGATCGAGGCCTGCTGGTAAAGGGTCGTCCTCCCCCTGGGTGATTGGGGTCAGACCCAGGGCCTCAATCTCCTCGTAGATGGAGGGCAGGTCACCTTCTGCCACCCCAGGGTTCTCCCCACCGGCACTTGAAGCGATGCTCGGGTTGGGGCACGCAGGGTCGACAAAAGGGACAGAAGGGGCTCTATCAGGGGCTCCCGTGGGAGGGGCGGTAATACCTTCCGGTGCTGCCACGTCTTTCCCAGCCGGTTCTGGCGGACAAAAGCCGCTCGGGGGCAAAGCGGAAGGCTCGGCATCAGTGCCCCCCTTCCTGGTCTTCCAGGGGGCTTCCGCATCGGTGGAAAGGAGCGGGGCTCGAGCCTTCCGCTTGCCCCGCTTCCCCTGTACTAAGGCCCAGCCCTCCATGGCATCATCTGGGGGTCGGCTAGTAAGGGTCGGGTCAGGGGGGAGGGATGATTTCTTAGGGACTCGGGGAGGTAGTGGTGGGGCAGCATAAGGGAGAGAAAAGTCTCTCTGGGGCGGGCCCTCTCCCACGCCCGGCGATATCCCTGCCTCACCCTCCTCCACAGGCCTCAGCAGACTGTTCACAGTGGGCCTCTCCCGCTCGTCTGGGCTCACTGGGGGAGGTACTCCCAGGGCCCGAGCGGGAGCAGCGGTGGACTGGGAAGGAGGAGGGGCGGCTCTGGGCACCGGGCATACAGGGGCGCCAGCGATGACGGGGCCGACGCCCTGCCGGGGCTCGGGGGTCTCGGATGCTCCCCCTTGCCGGGCCAAGGGACAGTCCCTCCGGACGTGTCCCATCGCCCGGCAGAGGTAGCACCGGGCCTCCCCCGTGGAATAGTACACCCGGTAACGGGCCCCGTGATAGGGGACCATAAAGGACCCCTCGAGCGCCTCCCCGTCACGTGCCGCCGGGGGCATTTGGAGCTGCACCTGCCGGCGGAACGAGAGGATGTGACGGAGGGCGGGGTCTTTGCAGCCCAGTGGGAGAGGGCTGACTACAGAGATGGGTCTCCCTAGGGCGGAGAGGGCAGGTAACAGGGCGGCATTGGGGAGGAAGGGAGGGACGGAAGTGAGGACTAGGCGGACGCCGAAGTCCTCCAGCGGCTCTAATGGGACGAACACGCCCCCCACCGCCAGGCCCTTCTCCACCGCCTCTTGGGCCGCGGCCTCCGATGCGAGGAAGAAGACTACCTTCCCGTACATTTTGGAGGCTGCTACGATGGCCGTGGGCCCCACTACCCTCGCCAACGCCCGCACATAGGTTTCTACGTGGGGCGAGGCGGGTACCAGGAGGCAACGGACGCCGTGCCTCCTGGTCAAGGTGGGAAAGGGGCCCCGGCCGCTATAGATGGTAGCTGAGGCGGTGGGAGGGTTAGGTGACGTTGCGGCAGGTGGGGGGGTTGCCGCCACCTGGGCGTACGCTCTGGGGGCCGGAGGTGGGACACCCGCTGAGCTGGTAGAGGGAACAGCAGGGAAGGGCGCCGCGGCCGGTGGCAGGGCCGCAGCAGTAGTGGCTGCCTCTGCCATGGAGGGCCTGGCCTTTGTCGCGGGGCTCTTACCCTTCTTTTTACCCTGGCCCTTCCTGCCGGCTGGGGGGGCTCCCCCAGGATCATGGGGGGCGAGGGACGTGGCAGCAGCGGAGGTCTCTTCAATGTCCGCCACTGCCGGTGCCCCAGCGGGGGCGAGAGCAGGTGGTTCGGCAGCGGCGGTCGAGGTGGAGGCTAGGGAGGGTGACGGGGGAACAGGCGGAGGAGGGGCGGCCGTGCCGTCTGGAGGGGCTCCTCCCTCCATGTCACCTGCCATGACGAACAGGGGGGGAAGGGAAAACTCCTGAGAGGGGTCGGGGAGAGGAATTGGGGTGACCGCTCCTCCCTGCTAGGCTGCAGGCAGGGGAGGAGGGCAATAAAAGTGGGGACAGGGTTCAGGGTTAACTCGGACTAGTGCGGCGGTAAGGTTCAGTCACCGACACAAGATGGGAAAGCCGGCTCCTCTTGTTGCACTAGGGGAGGGGATGATATAACAGCATGGGGGTGCAGTGAGATAGGGTCAAAATTAAACAGGGGAGGGGCACAAGCGCGTGGGAGGGGGCGTGGGTTCACGGAAGCGGGGGGCTAATCAGGGCAAACGGAGCTTCAGGGGGAGGGAGACAACCAACTAAGAATGGGGCAGAATAACAAGGGACTAGTTTCAGGGCTAGGGTAGGGCAAAGAAACAAGGCTGTAGAGGGAGAGGGGTGGGGCAGGCAAAACTGAAACTAGCAAGGGGCTGGGACCAAAAAAAAAGGGGGCAAACAACTGCAAGGGGCAAATGGGGCAGGTGGCAAGGGACAAAGCAAGGGACGTACTGCTGGGGGGAAGAGGGTCAGTCCAAGGGGTATGGGAGGGGCACGTGCACCCACGTGCGCTTGCACAAAGTCAATGGGTGGGGCTGGTTGCCACTGCAGGCCCAAATGTTGTTAAAAGGTCGTGGCGGGCCATGGAAGCAGCTAAGTCCAGAGGCCGTAGCACAAGGCAGATGGTGAGCAGCCAGCAGAGGTGGTGGAGGGGGCAGCGGTGGTGGTGGGGGTTATGGGGGGGCACAGGTGGACCAGGGGGCAGGCTCGGCACCACACCCCCTGTGCCCCTACAAACACAGTCAATACCCCCACCACTAGAGCACAGTTTGAAAGATTACTCAGTTCTTGGAGGCCCCCTCCACGGTGGTCTGCAGAGTCTCCGCCGACGGTCTTCCGGGTCTTCCTCCTCTGGGTACCAGCAGCTTCCTGGCAGCAAACAGGGCAGCAGCAGCAGCTCCAGCAACTCCAGGCGGTGGTCCGGTGGTCAGGCAGGACCCCTCACAGATGGTGGTGGTGGTGGTCACAGCAGCGGCTGGAGCAGGAGCCCCTTACACCCCTCCTCTGGGGAGAGGGCCAGCAGGCCCCCTCCCCCCCAAGGGGTTGCTGCAGTAGCAGGAGTAGCAGCAACCAAGGTGTTGGGGGGGGGGGGGGTTCAGCTGCCAGGCAGCCAGCAACCGGAGAGTAGAGTAGTGGGAGGGGTGTCTGGCCCAGCCAGGGGAGAAGCTGGAGCAGCAGTAGTAGCAGCAAACAGCAGCTGGGAGGGCCCAGGGCCTAGCAGCAGCCCCAGCAGGATGAGCAGGAGAAGCAGCAGCAGTCCTCTACCTCCTTCCCCGCCAGAGGGCTATAGGGAAGTGGTAAGGAACCAGTATGTTAGCCCCAGGCTAAACAAATCCCTGATACCTTATGGCAGTTGCTCCAGGTTAATCAAGACACCTGGGGCCAATTAAGAACTTTCCAGAAGGCAGGGAGGTTAATTGAGACACCTGCAGCCAATTAGGGGCTGGCTGAAACTAGTTAAAAGCCTCCCAGTGAGTCAGTGAGGGGTGCATATCAGGAGCTGTGGAAGGAGGTTGCGTGTGAGGAGCTGGGAGCAAGAGGCACTAGGAGCTGAGAGTAAGAGGGCGTACTGCTGGAAGATCCTGTGGTGAGGATGAAGAAGGTGTTGGGAGGAGTCCATGGGGAAGTAGCCCAGGGAGTTGTAGCTGTTGTGCAGTTGTTCCAGGAGGCACTCTAAACAGCTGCAATCCACAGGGCCCTGGGCTGGAACCCAGAGTAGAGGGCGGGCCCGGGTTCCCCCCAAAACTCCCAACTCCTGATCAGACACAGGAGGCGTTAACCTGGACTGTGGATTCTACTCGAGGGGAAGATCTCTGAGGCAAGCAGAATCCGCCAATAAGCGCAGGACCCACCGAGGTAGAGGAGGAACTTTGTCACAGTATCTACAACTATTCGGAACAAAATATCTCAAGCTCCAGTTTGTATATACACTTAACTTTTTAGGGCTTCCTTTTACCCAACCTGAATTACTCTGTGAGTTTCAGATTAGAGTTTTTCTAAAATTTTGCAGTTGGAGAAAATTAGCCAGTCCACTGAACATCCCTTGAGACATCTGTATAGATCTCCCTTCCTCTGGACTGCTACTATGCCTCCTTGGGGCTGCTGACAACATGGCTGGTGCAGAAGCTATTCTGCAAGGAGTTCTTTATTACTGCCCCTGAGGCATTTCATGACCTGAGATTCTGTCTGCACTGATTTGCAAGACATTGTTCCATGGGATTAGGGTGAAAACCTAAAAGCTCAGTTCCTATTCACTGGAATCCCATAGATCCCCTGCAATAGGACTGCTGTGGGGTTTGGAGAAAGGAGCAAAAACTGTACAGAGCTATGACCTATTCATTTCTTCTCCCCACACTCTTTCCCTTAACTTCTTTGCTTTCTTCTGCAGCTGTCCCAGCTGTATCCATGATGTCTGACACCACACAAATTCGCGGAATCAAAATAAAGAGAACTGGGGCCATAGTTACCAGGACCTAATTGTAGTGTTATCAACAGCACACTTTTAACAATGAGCCTCAATGAAATGGGAAAGTTTAGTAACAATTCTGTTCAATGGAGATGCATTCAGCTACTTACGGCGGGGCTTAAGTGGTGATATTTAAGCATATATTAAATTGGGGTAGAATTAGAAGTTTCAGGCTCTAACAGCTTCTATATTAAAACTAACAAGAAAAAGAGCAAATGTAGAACATGTCACTCGGATACCATTTTGTTGTAAGTCTCTCTGGAGTTTTATTTGTAAATGATCTTTCTTCTTAATCAGGATGATGGGATATCTAATGGTCTCCCAGTTCAAAGGTTTTTTAAACTATCTCAGGAAATTAAGTAGTGGGATAAAAATAAGCTAGAGTTCATTAGGGCTTGTCTACACTGGCAAGTTTCTGTGCAGTAAAGCAGCTTTTTGCGCTCAAACTGCAGACGTGTGCACACTGCCAAGCCACTTTGTGCACAGAAACTCCTCAATTGCAGCACTGCAAAAAAACCACCTTGACGAGAGTCGTAAGGCTATTTGCGCAGAGGCTCCAGCGCTCTATTGCCCGTGTAGACACTTGATTGCTTTCTGCGCTGTAATTGGCCTCCAGAGCCATCCCATAATGCCTCAAGTGACCGCTCTGCTCATTGTTTTGAACTCGGCTGCCCTGGAGACATGCGCCCCACCCCTTTCAAAGCACCGTTTCTGACAGCCGTTGTGTGCTGTGCTGATCTGCTCTGGGACACAAAGCAAACCATTAATGTGGAATGCTTGTGCTGTTGTACACAAAGGCAGGTTGTGTGTGTGTGTGAGATTGCTGTGCAGAGAGCCCAGGGAGGGAGGCGGGAGCTGATGTTGGGGTTTCCCCCTGCCTCGGGACTGGTAGCTTCCTGCCACTGTCTGAACTTACAAGACAGCTTGCCGACAGTCTCTCTGTCACCCAAAACACACTCTCTCTCTCTCCCCACCTACACACACATACACACACACACGCGCCCTCTTCCCCCAGCAGCTGGCAGTGTAGTAGGATGCCCATAGAACAATGGGATTGGGAAACCTGCAGCATGTGATGCTCTGCCTGCCCCATGAGGCATTGCAAACTCTTCCCAAAGCAGCCTGCAGCCAGTTGCACAGTGGGATAGCTACCACAATGCACTGCTCTCTTTGCCGTTGCAAAAGCTCCTAATGTGGATGTGCTCCAGCCTCACAAGGAGCACAGTGTGGACACACAGTGTTTCAATTCCAGCGTTTTAATAAGTGATGTAACTTGTGGCACAGAAAGTTGTCAGTGTAGACATACCCTTAAATGCTCCAGGGTCTTTATTAATCTCCTGCGTTCTATTATACATTACTCTCTGTAAATACAAGATAATCCTTCCCTGTCAAAAACTGACTTTGCACTCCATTTTTGATAGCACATGGTGCAGAATTTATTCAAAATACCCCATGTTCATTCACAGGTATACATAGCCCAAGGGGGCCTCTTTTGAAATGGAAGATGAGTGATTGGGAGTACAAGCTCATAATGTAGGGACCCTTTTTCCTCTTTGAGATGATACACTGGGTGAAATTATGGTGCTGAATTAATTGGCTTGTCCCACTTAGACTAGCTTGTCCTGAAATAGCTTTGGTTCAGGGCAAGTGCCTTTCTTTTGCTGCTGGTTTGTGAATAACACTCATCATATTGGATGCTGCTACAACAGGAATAATAAAAAGTTGCATATATCAGAGTGGGAATATATACAAAATTCAAGCAATTTCCATAAAAAGAAGGTTGACTGCTGTGCTGTGGTATCATTCCTGGATGTGATCCATGTACTTGTCTTCCCATAATGTTATTGGCATTCTGTTGAGAAGTCCTCATTCCACAATTTTCCATTGAGAATTCAGAAACTTCAGTATCATCCCTTCCCATAATTGCACCATTTCAGAGAAATCATAGGATAATAAAATGCGTAGTATAATTCCAGCTATGTTATACAGGCAGACCTTAAACAAAAACTGGTTTTGGTTATGGCTATTGGCTTACATTTCTCTCAGCTTCAAAAGCTAAATTAAATTATACAGAAACACAACTATGCTTTCTTCTTGCTGCACAGACATTCCTTTTCTTTAAAGGGGAGGGAAAATTCAACCACTTTCTTGCATCGCTGTCATAACATTAAACTCTAGCTTTGGCATATAGCTCACTTTATTTATTTGGAAAATGCACTGCTAAAAGTGTCATTGACAGCTGAATTGTGGGCTCCTGTACAGCTGTTCTCCAGTGAACTATCTGTATACTCAGCTAGACAGCAGCAGCTGACCCCTGAATGTAGCAAATGGGTGTGTGTGGGGGTGGGGGGCAGCCAGTTGGTGGTTTTGGTTATCAGTCATGTTCTGGCTTGTCCCCATAAGGAAAATGGAAGTCAGTCATAACCATGCAATTAATACTCCCCTTCAAAGCATTCAGCCAAGTACTTCTTTAAGTCCCACTGAAGTCAACTCATTGAAGCCAATGGGACTTAAGTATGTGTGTAAAGTAAAGCACATTGTTAAGTGCTTTGAATCAAGGCCTTTACTTGTAATAACTTCAACAACTGGGTAATCTTGTGAGCATAGATGGTTTGAAGCATCAACTGTCACTGAAAATAAACAATTTGTTAGGACCTAAGGATGTTGACATTAAGGTGTAAAACTTTATACGCCTCTGCTCCACTTGTGCCTTGTTCCATGTACAGTGCTCTGTGTAATAATATGAGCACTCCATGCTTGTAAAAGAACCATTTTACAGAGGTGTTACTGTAACCCACACACCTCCTGGGTGTGGTGTTCTGTCCCATCTGGTGGCACCGAGACCACTTAGAGCGGTGGTTCTCAACTGTGGTCCACCGCTTCTTCAGGGAAAGCCCCTGGCACGCCAGGCCAGTTTGTTTACCTGCCGCGTCCGCAGGTTCGGCCGGTCACGGCTCCCACTGGCCGCGGTTCGCCGCTCCAGGCCAATAGGGGCCGCAGGACGTGGCGGACAGCACATCCTGTGCCACGTTCCGCAACCCCCATTGCCCTGGAGCGGCGAACCACGCCCGTGGCAGACGTGGCAGGTCAACAAACCAGCCCTGCGCGCAAGGGGCTTTCCCTGAGGAAGCGGTAGACCACAGTTGAGAACCACCGATTTAGAGAGAGAGAGAGAAAATGAGTTTGCTCTACAGCTTTAGCTAACAGCCAGTTGGATTTTAGCTCAGGCAGTAGAGGCTCATGCGCTGAGGTCCCAGGTTCAATCCCACCTGCAGCATCCTAGTCATGTCACATTGAACTTCTTCCCTCCTGCTACCTGTGCTCTTCCTTCCAAGATCCATGTAGGATGCTACATGCATATGTAAAGTTGTATGTGCATATATCCACATTCTGCTGGTGGAAACACTTGTGTGCACACTTGAAAAATGCTAATGCACTTGCAAAGCCCACTAGGACAAATAGGTCTGGCAGGTAAAAATTTTGGTAATTACTGCTACTGCTGATCTGAAATTTTTCAAAGTGAGTGCTGGTATTTGCAAGTTATATCACAGGCATATGAATGTTAACCATTTTTACACGCTCACCAGTAGAGGCATGGGTGAAAGTTTGATCCTAAAGGCCCTGTCTTCCTTGCTGAACTGCAAATGCATGCAGCATGTATCCTATGGACAGCATGGATGATCTGGATGTTGCTATTATCTTTTGCTTCTACTGTACTGGAGCTATTGATTCAGTTTGGAGTCCCAAGGGCTAATTATTACTAGGCATTGGTGCACTGTTAATGAAATACCAAATTGTATGTTGGGAGTACAAATGTCTTTACCTTCAGAAAATTGTGTCTAATAGTATCTTGTTGAAATGTTACTGCATTTAGAGTAAAGAGGTATGATGAGGTATCACATTGATTAAGTTCTTCTGTGAACCACTGTTTATTCAGCTCAGGTGCCGATCACTCAATTTCTAAATTGAGTACTAAAATATTAAATGCTAAAATATTGGTACATTAAAGATTAACAAAAGCAAAAAGTTAGCTCATATGGACTGCCATTCTAGGCAAGAACAATCGTCCGGTTAATTTAGTGTCCTCTCTCTATATTTTTTTTCAATCTCAGTAGTGCTAGTGATTTACTAAGTACTCTAGGAAGATGAGTAAGCATTCTAGTTACTTGACTAAAATTACTATTTAATGTCAGGTCAGGAAGCCCTGTAGCTAGTGCATTGCACAGTTACATAAAACCTGGAATGGATTTGTAAACCCTGCTAGCTTGTTTGTGAGCTCAGGAAGGGATGAGTGTACTGCAGGGGCAGAAACCCAAGTCTCACTGAAGAAGTATCTCCTTTTGTCACTGAAATCACCTCTGTCTATTCAAGGTGTGCATGGTCTTCAGATATCTCTGGTAGCACTCACAGGAAATAAATGTCCTAAACCCAACCTTCACATCGTTTTTGTTGTCTGTCTAGACCTCTTCTATTTCTACTGTGCTTTTTGTAAGATAAAGTTGGTTAAAGTTAGCAAGGTGGTAAAGAAAAGAAGAAAATGCTATGTCATTTTTTATAATATAACTCTTCCTGTATCACAATCTGTTCTGTGTACTTGTATTGCAATTTTTAATCATAAAGTCATCTTCTTTGAGTTGCTCCCAAAGATGTTAAGCTCTCCATCAGAGGTTACGATTAACTGTGAACCTGTCAGCATGTACAAGTAGCCTAAGATTTTTCTTCTAATATGAATTGCTCTGCATTTTTATCTGCTTTCTTATTGCCCAGTTACCCAGCTTCATTAGCTCCTGCTGGAGTTACTCGCAATCCTGTCTAATCTTGACTAATATTTTAGTTAAAATGTTGTCAGCATATTTTGTCCACTTCATTCATTACTTAGTGAGTCTTGAGGTCACTCTTCATAATTAAGATACTGAAGAAATCCAGACTTAGTACTGATCATGGGGGCAGCCTACTATTAACCTTTTTCTACAGTGATAATTGGCCATTAATTCCTAGTCTTTACTTCCTATATCTTAACCAGTTTTTAATCTATTATGGGCATTGCTTCTTACCCAGTTGTTTTCTTTGCAACTGCTCAAGGGACTTCATGAAATATCTTTGAAAAGTCTGTCATTCAAATACTGTTTCATTAACTCTTTCCAGAAATTCTGACTAATTACAATATATCTTTACTAAAGCTGTTCCTCCCCCACACCTGCCCCCTTGCTGTGGTATAACTTACAGGCGTGAAAAGGCAAAATGTTCACTGAGATACATAACCAGTCACCTAGCTATTGCAAAGTGCAAACAAAGGACAGGATATTTTTGTTGTGATCTAGGATGAAGTCAGTAACAAACATGACCATTTATTGTGATACTGTACAGCTACTGAAATGCAAAGAAAATAGCTCATTCAGGAACATTAATGTCAGAGAGGCTATGGCAAAGGTTAGGAGGGTACTTATGTGGACAAAAACAACTTACTACTACCTTCTAATCTAAGTGAATGAAGACTTCAGAGCTAACACAAGGAACTGAATTATGATTATTCATATTAATACACAATATGCAAGATGTGCATGGTATATTAATAACAGAAGTTCTGATAATTAAAAAGGGACTTCCAACACATTGACCCGGCTGCTAAGTCAAAGCACCACCTGGCCAAAGCCAGAACATAATCAGCATGAAATGAGTCAGGTTATCAGCTGTCCTAAGAAAACCAGCCAGATAAGTTAGGGATTGTAACAAAGTATCGTTGACAAATAAAATGATTCTGAAAAAATATTTTGATTCTGTTTTATATCTAAAGTTACAGGAATTGAAGTAGCTAAAAAAAGGTGGATGGTATCAAATTTCTCTTATTTTCATTTTGACTCCTGTAATACACTGGAGTGTCTGCTGCCAGGTAAGGTTCTCAGTGTGCCTAACAAGATGTTCTTGGAAACCCTGACTGTGGATTAGCCACTGGGGCGAGGTACTAAGAGCTGGCCCTAAGGCTGCGTTAACCTGCATTAGGGACTGAACCAGCCTTCAGGAGTGGAGGAACACAAAGGTGGCATAACCAGAGTTGGACAAAAAAAAATTGCTGAAATCTTGCCCCCAAAATGCAGATTTGGGCCTGCCGAGACATCTTGCGAATTTGTATCGTATTTACCAAGTTGTTTTGGTCAGGGTAGGGGGAAAGGAGAAATAATACCAGAAAATTCAATTACATCTTTTTCCATCTTTTGATTTGGAATTACTTTGTTTCATATTTAACTTTCCTTTTATTTTTTTTAAAAATAGTGGTGGTGGCGGGAAACGGGGAGAGAAAAACCTGAAACCAAACAATCTGTTTCTGGTCAAACAATGTTTTTTCAGATTGAAATGATTTTTCCCTCTCTTGTTTCAGCCAAACAAACAGAAAATTCAGTTATTCTCACAGCTCTAGGTATAACTCCTTCTTTGCCTCCACCCCTTTCACCCTACACTGAACTCAGCTTGATGGGGCTTCAGGATTGATTGGCCTTGAACATCTTTATACTTATGACTGCTAAGCATTTGCTTTCCCCCACATCAAATATGTGGTGGGTTATGTGTAAAGGGGAGCAAAAGTTACAACAGGCCTCATTATCTAAATCAAAAAGCTGGGAAATATATTGCAGAGAACAAACCTGCTCTGACAAGGGGGATAGACTAGGGACCTGATCCAAAGTTCAGTGAAATCCATAGGGGAGGGCAGGGGGAGTGTCATCTCTGTATTGACTTCAATGGGCTGTGGATCAGTCCCTAGATGAGCTGATAGCTAAACTGGGAGGAGTGGTTGATACGCTGGAAGGTAGGGACAGGATACAGAGGGACCTAGACAAATTAGAGGATTGGGCCAAAAGAAATCTGATGAGGTTCAACAAGGACAAGTGCAGAGTCCTGCACTTAGGACGGAAGAATCCCATGCACTGCTACAGACTAGGGACCGAATGGCTGGGCAGCAGTTCTGCAGAAAAGGACCTAGGGGTTACGGTGGACGAAAAGCTGAATATGAGTCAACAGTGTGCCCTTGTTGCCAAGAAGGCTAACGGCATTTTGGGCTGTATAAGTAGGGGCATTTCCAGCAGATCGAGAGACGTGATTATTCCCCTCTATTCGGCACTGGTGAGGCCTCATTTGGAGTACTGTGTCCAGTTTTGGGCCCCACGCTACAAGAAGGATGTGGATAAATTGGAAAGAGTCCAACGGAGGGCAACAAAAATGATTAGGGGGCTGGAGCACATGGCTTATGAGGAGAGGCTGAGGGAACTGGGATTGTTTAGCCTGCAGAAGAGAAGAATGAGGGGGGATTTGATAGCTGCTTTCAACTACCTAAAAGGGGGTTCCAAAGAGGATGGATCTAGACTGTTCTCAGTGGTAGAAGATGACAGAACAAGGAGTAATGGTCTCAAGTTGCAGAGGGGGAGGTTTAGGTTGGATATTAGGAAAAACTTTTTCACTAGTAGGGTGGTGAAGCGCTGGAATGGGTTGCCTAGGGAGGTGGTGGAATCTCCTTCCTTAGAGGTTTTTAAGGTCAGGCTTGACAAAGCCCTGGCTGGGATGATCTAATTGGGTTTGGTCTTGCTTCGAGCAGGGGGTTGGACTAGATGACCTCCTGAGGTCCCTTCCAACCCTGAGATTCTATGATTCTATGATTCTATGATAGCTTTCTTTCTGTTTCTAGCTTCACTGATTCTGAGATAATGCTTTGCAGTTGTCCTTTTAATATTAGTTCAGGCAGAAAATCAGCATTTTTCAGAAGGATTCTGTTTCCTTTTTATTTCTCAGAATAGGGTCTAATGTAAATTGAATATTCTGTTTGATGTATACAACACAAAAACTATGACCTTATAATTAAAGAATTTCAATATAAATAAGTCATTATACAAGCCTTATTAAGTATAAACAGGGATGGCTGTTTGTTGTTATTAAACTAGCTTTTAATGTATTTTATGTTCCACAATTTCAAGAGCTCATAGAAATAATTCAGCTTCTTACTCCTTGAGGCTTTTAAAAAGTAGTTAAATGGACCCATTTATTTTTGAGAAGTCAGCAAAAGACTGCTTATTTTTCCCTTGGTAAATTAAAATGTACCAGTCAAATTGGGTGTCATTCTAGCTCCAGTACAAATTTCATAGTAAATCAAAGTCATCAGGAAAAGCAATTTCAACTCTGACTTTGCTTCTCCTGTTGCCATGGTTCATTAGTTACAATAACAATATTCACAGAAAGTGCACATGCAGCATAAACTGAGTGAAGAATAAAACTTAATTTTAGGTTGCAAGCTCCAGAGCCATGCAACAAACGCTTGTTTTCCAAAAATAAATGTTAAAAAAAAATGCGGAAAGGGGGATGGCAATAACCTTTTTAGCTGTCACTTGACAGTGGTTCACATCCAGGTATGTCCTGTACCACAGAGATCTGACTTAGTCCCATCAGTTATATTTGGGTCCAAGTGCTCTAAATGATGCAGTAAGGAATGGAATACTGGGTCCAAATATGCATTACAAAGATATAAATAAAACAATGTACACTAAATAGATGACATTATATAGGGCCCTCAGAAAATTGCCTCGCTTTTAACTTCCTAGGGACAAGACAACACTAGTATTTTTCCCCTTTAACTTTTTCCAAGCCCTGTGTGCTTGGCTTTTTAATCTACTACTGACTAGACATTTTATCTAAATCTCCTTTAAAACTGATTTCCATTTGGTACGGAAAAAATAAACATTCCTTCTATATTTGCCAGTTCTGGTGCGCATTGCAGAGCTGGGCCTGCACTTCTTGTTTACCCAAAATTCACCACTAACTTTGATGGGAGTTTAGGTACCAAAGAAATGCAGGATCAGTTTATGAGCATGTTTATAAAAGAGAAAATTGTGTTATGTGGAATAAAAATAGCGAGTATGAAAGCAATTAGACATAACTACCTCTTCTCGGATATATTTTGTGCCACATTCCCCTTGAGCTGTCAAGTGAAAGTTCTGCTGTACAAGGACCTTAGTCTTCATTACATTTTATGTTATCTATACAAATAAAGAATAATTTGTAGGTTCAGGTTTAAAAGATTGTCAACAAGATAATTAAATCTTGATGGAAAATAATTCAATAAATTTGCTATACTCTCTACATTTATTTAAATTTATTTACAGAAAGAAGTTTGCATGCCATACAAACTGTTTGTGCTTCATGGTTAAAATTTTTAAGTGCTATCTGATGCAAAAAATTGACACGTACTCTTACTGAAAAGAAAGGTTTTATTGTACATGGTGTAACTCAAGACTCTAGATACCATGTTTGGTCATTGAAACATGTCATACCTGTAAACATGGTTCAGTTTTTCTTGGCTTTTTTTCTTAGAAACAATAACCAAGAATATTGTTTAGGGGACAAAACACTAAGCACACACTAATCAAGCTAGGTTGGATAAATGAGTCCTAATACACAACTTAGAGAACCTTAAGCTCAAATAACAGATCTGAACTCCCATGAACTTTGGGGAAATTTGGATTCAGAACTTCCATTCCAACTAGTCATAAAAATGGTGAAGTTAAAACACAGTGGGTCAGTACAGACTTTGTCTGAATGGATCCAACTCTGTTCATTTTAGAACAGTGCTATTGTTTTCAATAGATTTAATTCTAAATCAGTTTACGTATTCCTCTCTGTCCTCCAGCTTGTGAGGAGATCACTGCCACAGACTTCCAGGGAGGGTCTTCACTGCTGAAATCTTCAAGTGTCTCTTGGACCAGGAACTCTCACATGGTATGTATCATTATTCATTAGGTCATGGGGGCAGCCACTTTAAACAACTGTACTAGTACCTAACTAATCAGAAGTAGGTTACTCCCTCTCCCCAAAAATATTTTAAAAGGTCAGTGGCCTCTTTAGGAAAGTCTCATAGAATCATATTGCTGTAGCATATGATTCTACAGCAATTTGGCTCTACATCAAATGGAGTAAATGCCTTCCACCTTCATGGTAGTACAGATCATTCATGTTCTAGAAAAGGCAAAAAAGATCACCAGACAGAACAATATAACAAAGACAATTCCAGAGCCAAAAAAACAGCCAGTAGTAAGGGCCTTGATCCGACTTCCCTTGTCTTTAGTGGAGCTGGATAGATAAGTCCAAAGCAGACTGAAGAGTTACAAAGGGATCTCACAAAACTAGGTGACTGGGCAACAAAATGACAGATGAAATTCAGTGTTGATAAATGCAAAGTAATGCACATTGGAAAACATAATCCCAACTGTACATACAAAATGATGGGGTTTAAATTAGCTGTTACCACTCAGGAAGGAGATTTTTCTACTAGTTCTCTGAAAACATCTGCTCAAGGTGCAGCAGCAGTCAAACAAGCTAACACAATGTTAGGAACAATTAGAAATTGGAGAAATATCATAATATCACTATATAAGTCTATGGTATGCCCACACCTTGACTACTATGTGCAGTTCTGGTTGCCCCATTCAGAAGAAAATCTTCAAAAATTGTAAAACATTTAACCTGGGGTAGAATAGTACTTCAAACTTCAGGGTAGGTCAAGGGCTCTAGGAAACTTTAATCCAGATCTGTAGTTACTCTTAAGAGGTTTCACAAGTTTACTTTGGAAATATTCTTAAGAGTCAATCAATGGAGTAGTTGCTTCTGAGGAAAGTAGCGCATGGACTTGTTTGAATAAATATATATCTAGCTTACATGTCACAAGACAGTGAGAACCACTGTAATAAGGCCTTCATGGCATTCTACTGCATCCAAAACCATGCATGTTCTTTGCTGAATCAAACGCTTATGTGTTGTAGTTAATGCTCGTATTTTTAGACTGCTATTGGAGCAAGAGGATTAAGAATTTCCCGAAACAATGTATTACCTCTCAGATTAATGATTTATCAAGAGATAACAAGGCATATAAAGGTATAAAATATATCCCTTTGAAGAAAAGTGTGGAGGGGTTGAGAAAATCATTTGATAATCCAACATGTATATGTATTTACATACTCATATCAAACATGCATCTTTGTTTAATATCTGATAGCGGAGATGTCACCTTGTCAAATGAGAATGCTAGTAGCTGGAGGCAAGCTGAAATATTATCAGGTAATTATACTTATGAATTGCAGATTGTTATCAAATGGAGGGGAAATGCTTTGAAACAAATTTAGCTTATTTAGAGGAACAAACATTAACATTTGGGGCGGGGGAGAGTGTTGGGGGGAACTCGATGGAATGAGAATTCTTAGTATCTCTGCTCAGATGTGAAACGCAGCAATGCATAATTTCAGGATAATAATTTCTTCGTGATAACGTTTAATGCTTTTCTCACCTGAAGCAAGCCGAATCAGTAGAGACAATAAGCATGGTCAAAAGCTGTATAACTGTAAATAAGGAACAGATCATTGCTGTGACACTTTTCTTTAGATTACCATCTAAAATAGCATCTGCAAGGTTAAATAAATATGGAGTTTTAAAGTGCATATGCAAACCTTTCCTAGCTCTGTAGACTGTATGAAATGTCATCAGAGTAAACACAAGCTTTGGTACATTTGTGGTTTTGACAGCTTATGATGCATTTGAAGCCCAGACGTGGTGTAAAGGGGCCTGTTTCAGGTAAGGACTGAGATGCATTGGTAGAACGGAGGTTACACGGGGTTGCTTGAAAAGCCCTGCCTAGTATCTGGAAATGGTACGTTAACCTTCCAAGACTGGTGTTAGTATTTCATCTGGCAGAAGCCAGCAGGCAGTCTGGCAACAGCTTGTTGACAAAAGGTGTAGGGTAAGGAAGAATCAGGCCCAGTATGTAACACCACTGAGAGGAAGTCAAGTAAAACTATGATTCTTTAACACCAGTGTGTATCTAATGAGAAATAAAAATAAAAAATAAAAATATGGTCTAGATGATATTACTATAATCATGTAATTATTGCACAACTGGCTGAAAGACTATACTCAAAGAGTAGTTACTGTCACACTGAGAGGCTGCATCAAGTGGGCTCTGTGACACTATGCCCCATATTCTTCATAGAGATAATTATAATATGAATATGGCATAACTAAGATATTCTTTATGCAAGATGGGTCATGTGGGGTATCATTGGAAAGGTTATAATGTACTGACTATGATTATCCTATTTGTATGCATGTAACATGTCTGTATCTGAAGTTAGGAACATGGACTATGTATCAATTACAAAAGTGTTTGTACCTGGGGAATGCCCACTAGACATTAGGCAATCAGCCTGGATGGGCCATTAGGAATGACAATAGGACTTGAAGATACTAATTTCCCACCTTCCTGCAAAGCTTCCTGGGATGCTGCTTTGTCACTGCAGGGTCAGGTGATCATGTCACCAGGTACTGGACCTCATCTTGGCCTGCTAGTATTTTTCCACAAAAGGGATGGAGACCAATCTGGGAAACAAAGGATTCCTGCCATATGTAAATCCTGTTTAAGACTAGGATTGATCAGGGTCGGTTCTTCACTAAATCCCTGCCCAAGATGACTGCTAGAAACACCTAAGACTGAACTGGATCCAGGCTAGAAGGTGTGTGGCCTGTGAAAGGAATATCTGGAACTTTAAGCTACAAGCAAAAAGAAATTTGTCTTCAAGAATCTCTGCAACCTGCTTTAAAAAATATTTAGGGTGAGAAATTACTACTTGTAGCCAGTTTCTTTAGTGTATTAAGCTTAGTTTGTGTGTTTGCTTTATTTGCTCAGTAATCTACTTTGCTCTGTTTGCTATCCCTTATAATCACTTAAAAGCTATCCTTTGTAGTTAAACTAGTTTTGTTTTCTAAAACCCAGTCTGTGTAATTCATAACTGGGGTGGGGTGTGGGTGAGGGGGCAAAAAGCTGTGCATATCTTCCTCTATACTGAGGGGGGGAGCGAATTTTATGAGCTTACGCTATACAGTTTTCCATGCAGCGCAAGACCATAGGCGCTGACTCCGTGGGTGCTCTGGGGCTGGATCACCCACGGGGAAAAATTGGTGGGTGCTGACCACCCACCGGCAGCTCCCCGTCGCCCCCCCACCCACGCCCAACTCACCTTCCGGGTGGCGCCTCCTGCCGAAAAGCCACGGCGAAAAGCCACGGCTTTTTTTAGCCCAGCCTCCTCTCAGCTGTGCGGCAGGCGGCGGGGGGGGGCGGCAGGCGGCGGGGGGCCGCAGGGGAAAGCGTCAGAGCCAGGGCCGTGCAGTGCAGGGCCGGCACCTTGGAAGGGGAGACGCTTGAGGGTTTGTTGTTGTTTTTCTTAGCTGCGGCGCTCGGGGGTTTGGTTTTTTCACTTTGGCGGCGGCGGCGCGAGGCTGGGGGGGCAGGGGGGTTATTTCAGCGGCGCGAGGCTCATGGGAGGGGGGTTATTTTGGCTGCTCGGAGGAGGGGAGGGGGGTTATTTTGGCGGCTTGGGGGAGGGGAGGGGGGTTATTTCGGCAGTGCGAGGCTCGGGGGAGGGGAGGGGGTTCTTTCAGCGGGGAGGCGCGAGGGGAGGGGGGGTTATTTCAGCGGGGGGGGGCGCGAGGCTCGAGGGAGGGGAGGGGAGGGGGGGTTATTTCCGCATGAGGAGCAGCCAGCAACGGCCGGGCCGACCCGAGGGCAAGCGGGGGCTGCCTCCTGGCCCAGGCTGGTGCAGTGTACTATACTGCTCCATGTAGGAATGTGCTACCGGTAGCAGTTACTCATACATTAGATTGTAAGAAACTGCTATTGTATAAAACTGCTACCTGATGTAGCAAATGTCTACAGGTAGCAGTTTCTTGCACTATAGCATGTGTGAAATTCCAACGTGTAGCTGTGCCCGCGCCTGTGCCGGATTTTGCCCTCTGACACCCTATACAAGCGCCTCCCCCACTGGGCTTAACTCCGCCTCCTCCCCCCCTCATTCTTGATTTTCCCTTTAGCCCCTCTCCTAATCCTGCCTCCTGATGCTTGACCCCCCAGACCAGTAAATTCTCACCCCCTGCTCAGATCCTGGCCACCCCCCTGCTCCGATTCGTCCCCTTTGCCCCTTTTTAAACCCTGTCAAAAGCCGTCAGCAGAATCCTACAGCTAATAAGGACAGGGTGAAGGGCAGTGGCTTCAGCAGATGTACTGAGCATGCTCAGTACCCCATAAGTAGCACTTTCCTATGGAGACCACTTTAATACACTACACCGGCCTGTCCCTGGCCCTGCCGCGCCGCCCCAGGCGCGGTAGCCGGGGCTGCGCGCTGCGCTCCAGGGCCAGGAGGCAGCCCCCGCTTGCCCTCAGCTCACCCGGCCGGCGCTGGCTGCTCCTCATGCGGGCCGGGCTCTGGACCACAGGCCGCACTAGGCGCTGCGCAGGCAGGGGACAGGGATTGGGGAAGGGGCGGAGCCGGGGGTGGAGTTGGGGCGGGGGTGGGGCGCGAGCACCCACCGGCGCCGACAAAAGTCGGCATCTATGCGCAAGACAATACAATTTTGGGTTTACATTCCAGAGGGGGTGTGCACTTGAGTACTGGGCAGTCTCAGAGCTGAGTCTTCCCACACAGAGCTGATCTCAGTGTCTGTGTCTTTTTGTAGCTGGGTGTGGCCCTACTGCTGTGTGTGCACTGGAAGTTGCTTGAGGGCATGGCACTGCAGGACAGGGTGAGGGAGACCAGGCTGGTGGGACGGGCTGGCTCAGTGAGGCCCCAGTACTTCAGGTGGCACCCTGGAGTGTGTGGGGGGGTAACCCATCACAGGATCCCACAGGAATCTGTCCTGTGTTGGTACTATCCAATATTTTATTAACACCTTCGAGGATGGACTGGAGAGTATGCTTATACAATTTGCAGATCAAACTAACTGTTGAATAACTGGCCAGGCAGCAGTAAAAGTATCTGGAGGTTATACTGGATCACAAATTGAATATGTCTCAGCAGGGTAATGCTGCAGAAAAAAGGCAAGTGTCATTCTGGGATCTACTTATGGATGTGTCATGTGTAAGAATGGGAGATAATGGTTCCACTCCACTTGGCACTGGTGAAGCCTTAGCTGCAGTATTGTGTCCAGTTTTGGTTATCACACTTTAAGAAAGATGTGTGCAAATTGGAGAGAGTCCAGAGGAGAACAACAAAAATAAGCGGTTTAGAAAACATGACCTATGAGGAAAGATTGAAAGAATCTAGAGAAAAGATGACAGATGGGGAGGGGGAAAATGATAATCTTCAGATATGTTAAAGGATTTTATAAAGCGGGTGGTGATCAATTGTTTTCCATGCCCACTGAGGGTAGGACAAGAAGTAACTCGCTATTAATTTGTAGCAAGGGTGATAAGGGTTACATATTAGACAACACTTTAACCACAAGGATGGTTAAGCATTGGAACAAGTTACTTAGGAAAGCTGTGGAATCCCTGTCAGTGGAGGTTTTTAATAGCAAGCCAGACAAACACCTGTCAGGGATAGTCTAGCTGTACTTAATCCTATCTCAGCACCTCTGGATGGACTAGATGACCCCTTGAGGTCCCTTCCAGCCCCACATTTTTATGATTATATGGAAGAATACACAGCATGAGGTGTAGAAAGGATTCCAAACAAGATTTGAGACACATGAAGACTGCCTCAAGGTTCCACTGGTACTGACTCAGGACTTGTCTAAACGAATACTAGTTTGCAGTAAATCTACCCCCATACTAACCTACTGTGCACTATCTGTCCATGTGGACCCTGTTGCCATGTATTAAAAGTTCCCTACTGCACTTTAATCTACTCCAGTTTCAAAGTGGGGGTAGATCACAGTGCACTAAGGAGCTTTCAGTGGGCAATAGCAGCATCTACGTGGACACTTAGTGAGTGGTAGGCTAGTGTGAAGTTGATTTACACCCCCAGTTTGCCATGAATTAGTGTTTGTTTAGACATGCCCTGAGTTACTACACCTAGATACCAGGCATGATTTCAGGTTTTGCTATTAAACCTTCATGAAACCCCGCAGATTTGTTTGAACTGGTTGGAAAATGGTAAAAAATTGTTTGCAAAAAAGCTTTTGAAGATTTTAACAATTTCCACCAATGTTTCAAAAAGTCCACTATCTGTAATACTGGGTTAATTCATGAATCGGTTAGCACATTATGTTTGCACATTGAAGATAATGGATGTTTCAAACTTCGTGAGATGTAGCGCCATGGAAGTTGGTTTCACACAATTATTTCAGCCCAGTGCATAAGTCATTCTTAAACTACATTAACAATTTTAGATGCTGAGTGTGAGGAAGCTCTCCAGGTAGCGAGTCTATAGTACTGATGGGTCATTACCTATCCCGATGACTCTGATGTCATCCTTTTAATGACAAATACTTCATTATTTTTAATATTGGACCATCAAAATCTTGTAACAAAGGCTTTGAGATTCATTCATATTAGTACATCTTCCAGGAAGTTTAAGCCGCAAGATGATTAAAATTGCCACTAAAAGACATATCCCATTTCTGAAGTGAGGATCAAATAAGAGAAGCTCGTGGAAAAACAAAATAGGCCTAGAAAACTTTCAAGAATGCTACTACCAAAAAACAAATTTGAGTTAGGAAATAATTTTTTCCCCCTTGGTGTTGGGATAAGAAGTAAGACTACTTTGAAAAGTAAGTGATTGTGTCCAAAAATGCTCCCACACAATGCCCATGTACGATCTCAGTAAGAACTATTTACCATCTCCTCGTCTGTCTCAAATGAAAGCAAGAGCATATAGACTAGGAAACTAAGCCCCTCAGAAGAAAGAGAAGCTTAGTTTCTTGAGACCATGAAATTTCTTGCCTGGCCATCAAATCCAAAGATCAGTTTGTCAATCTTAAAGGTACTACAAGTTCAGTTCATATCTTGCATAAGCTCTAGTAATTCACCCACTTACACCAAGTCTAACATTTTTGGTTCAATCATCAAATATCACCGGTGACAATACATTAAGCAAATTGTTAGTACAAAAAATTAACACCATGCCAAAGTTCCACAAAGAGATACTGTACCTGCTGCTATCTGTCCATATCAAGTAGGATTCAGGGAAGGATGTTATCAGTGATATTTTTTCCAGTCACCAGTAAGGCATAGCTCAGTAACCTTGCATAGATAAAAATATGATAATTAAACACACATCAACAAGTTGCTTGTGGAATTACAGGGAGAAAGTGTATCCACAGCTAGAAAGCATTTGTCGTGATAGCTACCAATGATTTTAATCATCAACATGTTAGATATGCTATATTAAATTAGTACCACAAATATAGGGTGACATATCCAAATTCTTACAGTAACAAAGGTGCATATACTGAACCAGTAATTTATGACCAGGATTAGACTCCTCCAGGTGGAAATGCTGTGAAATACTGTGCCCTGAAAGCATGCTACAAGATAAGGTGACATAACTGATTCTTATATTAATTATGGTTTATTCAATCTGTTGGTGATTTGAAGCATTCTGAGGTAGCACTGACTCTTAATTATAAGAAATGTAGATAAGTTTCAACTTTAAGTGCAGTGAAGAAATATTTCCAATCTTTGCCATATTTTATTTGTTATGTCTGCTTCTCTATTGTGCTTACACTTAACCAGTTCAGTAGCCCTTAAGCTTATGTAAAATTGTCCAGAAAAGTATTTTTTTCTCCTCTATGATTATAGCACATGGGAAAAGTAATTGAGGGGAAGAGGAAACAAAACTGCTCAAAACAGATGTTTAGCCTCTCATTTCTGTATTGATGCAATAATAATCTTGATAACTAAGCTACCTGTACCAAATTACAAATGGCTGTTTTACTCCCATTTGCTTTGTGGTTCAGAAAGGATCAAAAGTGTTAATTGCACATAATTCTAGCCATGGAGTTTGCACAGCAGGGAAATGCAACTCCTCCCACTGCATAAATGCCATTATAGAGTTCCACATTAAATCTTGTGAGTCGGGAAATAGCTGCTCTGTATTGTACACTCTCATGGGAACAGGGCTTAATTTACACTGCAAATTGCTGTGTAAGTTTAATGCTGAAAGCATTAACTCTATCTCTGAGAAAGATTCTACACACCAGTGGATGATTCAGTTGCGAGCAACCATGATAGGAGAGGCTGTAGAGCATTGCTTGTGGGACAGCCTCATTATAGCGGCATATGTAATATATTATGTCCTGAGACTTATTGTGGTTAGTCTGGATATTCCAACGAATTGCCTGATTCCACACAATCAACAGGCCACACCCAATACTAGGGCTGGCCAGAAAATGGAATTTCTGTGGTGCAAAAAATTGAGACACTGAATATTTGTTTAGCCCTGAATTGGGGTGAACAGTTAAAATTTTCACAGTATGGAAAGTCTGAAATACCATTTTGAATTACCTCTTTTAGAAAGTGTTGAAATGAAACATTGACCCTTTTTGACCCAGAACATGAAGGCCAATAGTGACCGTTTTGATTTAAACTTTCAGTGCATCAGTTAGTTGGGGAAGAGTGAGAGGAGGGTTGGTTTAAATAGTGAGGAAAAGACTCAGAAACATACAGAAGTTAAAAATACCCAAGCCATAGGAGGGAAGATGAGCAGGGGAGGAAGTAGGACAGTGGTGGGCAACTTGTAGCCTGTGGGCCGTATGCGGCCCATCAGGGTAATCTGCTGGCAGGCCGCGAGACAGTGACTGTCTGCAGGCACGGCCACCCGCAGCTCCCAGTGGCAATGGTTTGCCGTTCCTGGCCAATGGGAGCTGCGGGAAGTGGCGCGGGCCGCAGGGACATGCTGGCTGCCGTTTCCTGCAGCTCCTATTGGCCAGGAACAGTGAACCGCAGCTACTGGGAGCTGCAAGTGGCTGTGCCAATGTAAACAAACTGTCTCGCAGCCAGCCAGCAGATTACCCTGAAGGGCCGCGTGTGGTCCATGGGTGGCAGGTTGCCTACCACTGTTCTAAAGGCTATCTAAAGAAACCATTCTAGAGTCAATTACTCATCTTTACACCTTTTTTATGTAGGAACTGGTTTTCCAAAACAAATGGGAAATTTTTGTCCATAACTTCTACTGTTGACTTTTGAGCTATGTTATAGTTACAGGTGATGCAAAATTTTCCAGTTCTCCTCCTTAGGACCTACCCAAACACCTCTTGCATACACTCCACCCACCCATTATGTGACTTCTACTCTGCAACCAGTGCCAGCCCACATGTTGACAAATCTCCATAGCATTGTCTTGTCAGATGTGCACTTGGAAAATTAAACACTGCTAATATAGTGGCAGCAGCCTCCCCTGTTCCAAACAATGTGAAAACAAAGTTAGAGGGAAGAGAGTGTTTTCTTCAGCTCCTTCACCACCTCCAATGATGTGTACAAACCCCTCACTGGACTGCAAGGGGTTAAGAAGCAACTCTGGGCTCAGGAAGCCAAGCCCCTCTGCCCGAGTTTAAAAGGCACTCAGACACGCCAGTTAGGGACTGCCAGACCAGGGAAAAGGATGTACTCTGGGAGCTCCAGAGCAGCATGAGACCTGAACCCACATCAAGCTGGGGAACAGACAAGCTGCAGCTCCCAGGGACCAGGACAAGAGCCGTGGTCCTAGTAGGCAGCGCCTCACAGGGACAGCCAGCTGGGATGCAGCTCGGGGTTCAGCTGATCGCCATATTTGGGGTCGGGAAGGAATTTTCCTCCAGGGTAGATTGGCAGAGGCCCTGGAGGTTTTTTGCCTTCCTCTGCAGCATGGGGCACGGGTCACTTACCGGAGGATTCTCTGCATCTTGAAGTCTTTAAACCATGATTTGAGGACTTCAATAGCTGAGACATAGTTGAGAGGATTATTGCAGGAGTGGGTGGGTGAGATTCTGTGGCCTGCATTGTGCAGGAGGTCAGACTAGATGATCATAATGGTCCCTTCTGACCTTAAAGTCTATGAGTCTATGAGTCTATGAGGAGGTAGGAAGTGACCCAGGGATGCTGACTTGAGGCTGAGGCAAGGCCCTGCAGGGTAAGTGATGCGGAACCATTCTTCCAGGGCCCTGGGTGGGAACCTGGTGGAGCAGGTGAGCCCAGGTTCCCCTACGCAACCTGACGACTGCACCCATTAGGTAGAGTTGCTGGCTTGGGTGCTAACCACTAGGCAGGAGACCCTGCCTCCTGACCACAGGGACCTAATGCACAAAAATCCCTTCAGCAGTGTCGTCATCGTCCTCTCCCTGTCAAGCTATGGCCTCAGCGTCTTCCACCTGCCTGCTGCTTCTGTCCTCTGATGCACTTGTGATGTGTTCCTGAGGAAACCAGAGTAAATCTGGATGAATGAAAAGCTTCTCCTGGCAGAGAGATATGCACCTGCTGCATGAAAGAGGCTGTCAGAGTGCCTGCTTGATGGCGGGTGACAGGCAGCCGATGCAATGCTGGCCACATATCCTTCCTCAGCTGCCAAAAGTGAAGAGGGTCTGATTCAACAGGCACCAGTGTTAAATCTCCACCATCCTCTCCACTGCAGCAGCCGCAGCGTGCCTCTCCTCCACCAGATGAGAAGCGGCAACGTGGATCCGTTCAAAGTCCTCCAAGATGTGCCAGAAGGACCTTTTTACTCCCTCCTGAAGCACCCATGTTGCCTCCTGGTGGTAATGATGTCTTGACTGTCCATGGACAATGAGTTCAGACAGTGTGTCTCCGTCTGTTTTTTCAACGGGAGTATGCTTGCCTTCCTGTTCCCTTGGGAGAGGAAAGAACCCATGGGTTGTTTGAATCACGGAGATGGGGTCTAGATGTGTTGCTGTCCAATAACATTCCTTCTGCCAGGACTGCTTCTTAGAAAATGGATAAAAACACACGCTGAATGTTTCAACCCCTTCCCCTGAAGACTATTCTGTCTAAGGGTCTTGTCATTAAATAGCTTTTCCTGATAGGGCAGGTATGATAGGCAAGAATTCAATGTTATGTTATTCTAAATCAGGTCAGTGCAAGTGATCAGAGCATCCCTTGTGGTAAAAGGATCACACAAAGTCTCATTTTCCTCCATCACAATCAGATTTGACCTTTCTTGTCCCAGTCTTCAAGGGAGTGTTGCAAAATGCTTTTACATTATTAGGGAATATAAACTAGCTTTGTACTCATACTAGAGACCCACAAATTCAGGACCATTGTTAGACAACCTTCTCTGACGCTTGGTGTATTTAAATACTGTTACACTTTACACTGTTTGGTTTTGTATTCTGAATGCTGCTTAGGTGTTAGTTTATTATTAGAAAGCATCTGTATCTCCATGACTACTAATTTACAGCTAAATTGGTTTAACTAGTTATTTGTGTCACACATAGTGTTTGTGCTTACATGGTTTCTGTTTGAGGGAAACTACCAGTTCCAGAATTTCTCTAATTTCTTTAATATCTAGTAGTTTCTATAAGTAGTTTCTTCTGTGTAGAAATATTCTAAAGAATCTCTACAACATATGGGAACAATAGGAGCTGGATTTGCAAACACTGAGCTCCCTTCTGTGTGTCCCCACAATATGTAGATCTAAATTATGGTCACAGCCTAGCCAATCAGATGTTTAAACAACTGATTTGATGCCAAATTGATAACTAAGACATTCAAATGTTCTAATTAGTGGTTGGAAACCAACACAAACCTGAGCCTGTTATTATTTGCACACTCAATTTTGAAGGCACAGGAAAAAAAGCAGGGGAAAGACCAAGCCTAAGGGTTAAGACTCTTGCAGTTGACTCCACATGGATGGACTGAGTCAGTTTTGGGATTGGGATCTAACTCCTCCTTTCCTGCACATTCAGTGCTTGTTTTGCATGCACATATGAAATAGCCCATTATTGAACAGTATGTCAATTTTGCTTTTGCAAAAACTTAAAGAAAAAATGGGATTTTGTTTTGAATCTAAACTGATTTGCTTTTTAATTTCACAGAACAAAAACCCAGCTGAATTCCTATATAACCAACTTTGCCCCTAATTTTTTCCATCTCCAATGAAAATTTCACATGCTGAGCTGCCCAATATGTAACAAAGATTTGCAGTGGTAAGAGATGCCCAGTACACATTGGCAAGGAGAATTTTGCTCTAAGCTTTTCCTGCAAAATAATAACAATCCCTTGTATACGTGACTCACGCACTTGTCAAAACTGATTTGAAACTGCCTCTTGTTGCTGTTCTCAACTTCCCTCTTCACTGGTAATTTGGATGGCATTTGCTACCACACACATCAGGGGCCATGAAAGCACAATATAGACCTGGTTGGGAATATTTTCTGAATTTATTTATTTTTTTAAAGAAAATCCAGTTTCTGCAAAACTAAATTTTCTGCAGGAGAATTTAGATTCCCTGCCCCCTCTTCCACCTTCTCCTCCTCCCCCAATTTTTCCTGGTTTCTTGGTTGGAGAAAATCTAAATGAATATTTCACTTCATGTAATTTGGGCCTGAACTGCAACATTCTGCTTTGCTGAAGCAAATCAAGATGTTGATTCAGTTCAGTTTGACATTAAACTGCACCTGCCTAAGGTGCTGCTATCCTTCCTGGGCATTTTAGTTTGGGTGCTTTCGTGACCCTGATCTCTTATGGGCTGGGCTCCCTGGCCAGACTGCATCTCCCATAATGTAATGCAGTCACGTGACTCCCATGATTCACTATCTCTTGGGCAGAGGGGAGACCAAGGTGCATTGTGAGAGATGTAGTCCAGCTAAGGATCATGGCCCATAAACAAATGTATGAAGCACCTGAACTACAGCTCCCATGGCACATTAGATAGATGCAGCTTAATGTGAAACTGAATGAAAACATTTTTTGGAACTTTTCATTCAG
Organism: Macrochelys suwanniensis; assembly: GCA_033296515.1. Classification (NCBI taxonomy): domain Eukaryota; kingdom Metazoa; phylum Chordata; order Testudines; family Chelydridae; genus Macrochelys; species Macrochelys suwanniensis. Next base: position 104,242,127 of record CM065775.1, read on the forward strand.
TGAAAAATTATGCTATTTTGACTTTGTCTGACATGGGACAAAAACAAACCTCGAAATATCAGAATTCCCTGCAGGACAGAAACTCCAATTTTACTTTTTTCTCAGGTCTAGTACAAAACCTACTTGTCTATGAAGAAAAGTGTATAACTACTGGTATTATGGCCAGTATTAATACTATTTTTGTATTTGTCCCGTAAAAACCCACAATTCTCATCTGGACCATCAACTAATTCTAAATATCCCTAGAGAATGTATGTACTGGAACTCTAACAATATAAACTCTTTACTAAATTCTCCAAAGAAAAATCTTGTGTTGGAATTAAATGACACTAGTAAAATTTACCACACAAATTGAATATTACATACCATTTGTCATTAAGTTGAAATAAATAAACGTAATGACATTCTGTTTAAAGTAGCTTAATATTGAGAGAGATGTAGACAAAATGATCAGTTCTTTCACTGTGCAAAACTCCCACCATAGATCTTCTGAGAAGTGACTGTTAAGCCCAGAGAGAAATTAAGGAAGGATGCTTTCTGTTGTGTCCACAAAATAAAGTTTATGAAGAGAAGGAAGGGAATTTTGCCATACATATTCTAATATAAGTTAGGTTGTTCTTGCTTTTGCTGCTTTCTCTCCAGTAATTAACAGCAATTACTACAGCACACCACTTCCACAGACCACCCTATAGAAAAGGGGGAAATCTGTGCAGGTCTGTTAGCTGCAAATACACTCCCCTAAGTGATAGCAGTGGTGCAAAAAGAAGCAGCTGGTAGCATCTGCTGTGTCCAAGTAAGTAGACCAAAGATCTATGGGAAGGATTAGCGAGAACCCCTCAAATTCTCATTCAGATTGGCAGTCAATGTACTTTCATATGCCTCTCTGCCACCCTTGCCCTAAGCACTGGAGGCAAAGCTAGCAAATATGCCAAGCTGCCATTGACTTCCCCTGTCATGTAGAGCACACACCCTCTCCACTGGTGCATGCAAAACACAAAGGGTGGAATCTTGCCCCTATCGAAGTCCATTGCAAAACTCCCATTGACTTTAATGGGGCCAGGATTATACTCAGAATTTGCAAAATCATTCAACATTAACCAACATATCAATTTGCTGCATATCTTACGCCTTGTTTCAATGGGAGCATGCTGTTTATAACACCAGCTTTGACAACTTCATCTATCTTTCAGGCTGCTACCCCGTTAACCACGTGCTTCCCCAAACATGTGGATTCATTGAGGATGAACTGCAGATGGAAAGGGAGTAGTATGCCTCGAAGCTATGTTACCCCTCTGTGCAGCCCTTTCCCAGTCTCATTTCTGTGTGCCTGTCATGAATTTCCTCTGCACCAAGCAGCACAGGGGGAGCGTATAGCACTGTGAAGGATTTTGCCAAGAAAAATCAAATCATTCTTCATCTGAAGCCTAGCAATAAAATGTGTGCAGGGTTCTGGATGTTGGATACTGAGGAAGTAATAATGGTATAATATAATCTTCCAACCCTTTTCTCCTTGAAGTTTAAAAAGGACATTAAACTGACATCCAGTTCTAACAAGACAGCAGGTACCGAGAAGCCTAACAAATAGCTTATCAGCTTCCTGGTGAAAAGAGGTCCTTGTTACATAGATAATTAGAGCATGAGAAGACACAGTCCTGGAGAATTCTTAACTAAATACATTTGAATCAGAGTGTTTAAATCTGTGAATAAATAGTCTTTGGCCAAATTCTGCTAACGTTTTATGCAATATAATTCTGGTTGAAATCCGTGGGAGTTGCACCCAGGAAACCAAAAGCAAAATTTGATCTTTAAATTGACATAGGCCATTCGTGTTATGTGTTTTGCAATCAGACTCTTTTGCATAGGCTGCTATGGACCCAGCAGGTAAGCAGTATCTATAAATAGAAATGAGCATCAGGTATCTTCTACTCAGCATGTCTTCGAATCTGAAGTGTGGTACGGCAGTTGAACATAAACATTTGCTGCACAAATTTGCTAGAAATTGCATAGTTCCTAAATTGTCTTATAACAGTACAATTTTTATCCACAATAATCCACTTTCCTGGGTTGATCTGAGTCGTATGTTTATGGAAGTCTGAAAATCCAGGTATTTGGCTGAAACTGGGCTATCTATTTGTGTCATGCTTTGTGTTTGCCGATTTGTATGTAATTTGTTAAAATATCAAAGTGAATGCTCAGCTATGTGGGAGAAAGAAAATAAGACTTACTTCCTGCCCCGAGTCATAAAGGAAAACAAGAATAATGCATTGAAAGATGTAGCCTCTTGATAGCAGAACATTTTTTAATACAGTTTTGAGTTGGCATTTACTGATACAGGTTAGCATTTGAGGACCTCAAAGAAGTGAGGGTTTTTTGTTTTGTTTTGTTTTTTTCAGAAAAGATTTGAAGGGAGAAAGAAAGGGAATGTTTGGACTGCTGAGGTTCAGAGGATATTCCAAGTGTAAGAGACTGCAATGAAGAAGGTAGAAGGAGAAGGAGACAAAGGATGTGATGAAGTAGGCTACGCAAACTTGGAGGCTTAATGCTGCATAACCGATCAGCTCACTGACTAGTACAAGTGTGACAATGGTATTCCTCCAAGTGCTTCAAGATACAACAGCTACTTACAAATACCTCTGAAAAGATTTTACTTACCTTGTTACAAGTAACAATTTAAGACCCAGTCCTGCAATGAGCACCATGCAGATGGATAGGATGCCCTCACAGAGCCTCACTGAGGTGTCTCCTGCTAATCTGAACTCTGTCCTAATAACCAGTATGGGTGAATAAAGCCCTTCCAGTTGCATAGCATTCATTTTTAGGCAATCTCATTCTCCTCTCCCCCCCCCCCACCCCGGACAAATTATGTCTGTGATACTGGTAAGCCAAGTGCCAGCTCTGGCCAACACTTAGGCATCAGCTGAGAATTGACAAACTTACAGCTGGAAGCTAGGCCAAATCACTGGTGTATTAGTATAGATTAAAGTGAATGTTAAATGTGTAAGAAAGTATTTGTTTAATGAAAACTAATGGGAGGTTACATGCATTGTTTTCACTCATCTGTATCCTGTTATAATGTAATAGCAAACATTTACATTCGATATACCCCTGTAAGTAAATAACCCATCAAAAGAGAAGGAAGCCTTGTGTAATGCAAATGAAGAACTTTAACAGGAAAGTGCTAATTCTTGCACATTTAAAGGCAAGTGGTCATTGTGTGTGGAGATCAGAGTTCAAAGACACTAAATGATTTCTTCATTCTTTCTGCCCTTAGAGAGCCCACATGGGTAGTGACCCTGTCAGCTTGTTTTCTGGGAGAAGAAGCTATAAGTATGGACACAAGGAAAAATTCTTTTTCTCCTGACTGTTTGGGTTCTAACAGGACAGAATGACTAAACGAGAAGATTGAGAGCCCAAAATTATTCTGGGTAACCCTAAAAGACTTTTGGAAAACTGGCAGATTACTACATCTCTGCTACCATTTGGAATTATAGACTCTGACTCACTTGTACATATATTTTACCTGCTTTAATCTCTCAATAACTCTCATTCCTTTTTCTTAGCTAATAAATCTTTAGTTAGTTTACTATAGAATTCCTACCAGCATTGTCTTTGGTGTGAGATCTAGGATGCAAGTTGATCTAGGTGAGTGACTGGTCTCTTAGTACTGGATGTAACCCAAAATATTTTGTTTGTTTTTTGGTATAAGTGACCGTTTATCACATAGTCCAGTTTGCCTGGATGGCAAGATAGATTGGAGTGTCTAAAGGGACTATCTGTGACTTCATTATAAGACTATGGTAGAACTTTTGGAGTTCACCCTTGGTACCGGGTTCGTGAAGTCTAATTTTAGAATGTGTCACCAGTTTGGGGGGTCTGCTCTGCTTTTGACAGTCTACCCTGAGTTAGGCACTCATGGTCCTGAGCCACTCCAGACAGCATGATAATGCTATCAAGAATTTCCCACCTGAATTGGCACTTGTCCCCACACGTATTCTACTGAGGATTTTATTTGCACCGCAAGAATAGTAGTTCTTCCTACACACTTTGAGGTGCTGAGCTAATCACACAGTGCTGCTGATGGGGTTGTGCACTCTTTAAATATCCCATTGCATTAAAATCCTGGCTCAAGAGCTGAAAAACAATTTACCAAGTGGGCGTTATTTACAATATTTTTGTATACCTAGTCAGTATCTCCCTCCTGCAGCTTCAATGGAAAAATCTATGATGGCTGAAATACCTTCTTGACTCAGTCCACTCACGTAATTAGATGAAGAGAGGGTAGTGCTTAGAGGTGCCTCCCCCGTTCAAAAAAAAAATCACAAAAGTGAATTTATTTCCATTTCACAGGGCTTGCCATGGGCCTATTTTTTTTTTTTTTTTTATAAATTTTTCATCCAGGTTATCAGAACAGCTTATTGAAAGGGCTATCAAAATGATTTGCAGTCTTATACTTTTCAAAACTTTGTTTTTGATAACAGGAAAACATTGATGGCTTTTTTGACATTTGTCACTGAAATGGCTAACAGTTCCATGGAAAAATCTATTTATTTTTCATAAAAAAACCCATTCTCAACTGAATGGTTTTTTTTCACTCACGAGATGTTGGCCAGACTTATTATTGCTTCTTTGTTTCTCACTAAATAAAACTTCAAGTACAAATTTTGGGAACTTGACAAGTATGTGTACTGAAGTGAGCAGACTGATATTAGTCTTGTTTATTACCTTTTGGTCAGCAATATGCACTGTGCATACCATATGCGTCAGAAATGTCTGCCCTCAGACTTGCATACAAAAGAAATCTAAATATATATTTGCAAATTGGAGGCTTTTCTAAAATTGATTTTATAATGCATCTTTCAGATTTCTGCTTACCTGATTTATTTTTTCAAAAACACACTTAACATAGTGCTTTCAATGCTAAATTTTTCATTTGTAGATCTCAAATCACTTTACAAAGGAAAATAAATAGCATGATATCTATATTAGTGAAAATTAATAAAAGAAGGTCTTATTTGCCCCCTATTAGTTGTTCGGAAGTCTAGAGATTTAGATTAGCAGGAGGACAACTCTTGAAGATCTGGGAAGATGCCACCAGGTAAAATAACCTACAAAAATGCAGTTGATGGTCCTTATCCCATCAAGTAAAGAAACTGAGGCACAGAAGAGAAGGGATTTAACCTAAGTCATAAAGCACATCAATGGCAGAGCTGTAAATAGCAGAACCTCTTGGTGAAATCCTGGCCCCACGGAAGTTAATGGGAGTTCTGCCATTCCCTTCAATGGGACTAGGTTTGTGACCTGAGTCTCCTATCCATGATGCTGCCTATTGTAGCTATAAGGGGAGGGGTAGATGATTCATCCGTATCAAAACACCTCACCTGTCTGACCTCACTTGACTGGCTACTGAATGTCACTTCAAGACCCTCATCTCCTTTCTCTTCATTAGAAAAAAACATTTGTCTATAGATGAATATTTATCTGTGGACAAGAGTGACAAATGAAAAATGAATCAATATTCCTTCAGAGCTAATATTGCCATCTGTTTAACTGAAAATTACAGCACAAATAGCTTTTGCTAATCCTAGAAAAACAGGTTTGTGTTTAACAGTTTTCTAAACGAATCTTGGTCCTGAACAACATGAGCATCCTCCACATTTCACTAATTATACGCTGGAAGTGGAAAACATTCAGTATATGTCTCCCAGCTGACGGGGAGTAGGAGGGTGACAGATTTACAACAAAGTCTTTTATTTAAGATTGCCACATTTAGATGGGGTGGACTCATTTTGTTTAATGTTGAGAAGCAAGTTAAGTCCTTTAATTAAAGTCATGAACAAAGCAGATATTTCAGACAAACACATTGCAAAGGTTTGTAAATTTGCCTCATTGGAAGCTTCTTTAACTTTCCACTTGTTACCTGCTATGTTCAGCAAGGTATGTTGTTAAAGAGCATTGTCCTGTGTATGCTTGCAATGTGGGGTTCTATTCCAGAGGTTATATTATTGTATAAGCAACAATCCCTCTAGCTTGCTCAACCACAGGCCAGTTTTTAATCTGAAAACCTATAGAAATACAATGGGATTTGGGTTTTTTTAGTATGGATGACCGATGTTTAAAAAAAATCAGTCAAGGTAAAGCTTCAGTAATCCTACAGCTGCAGATCAAAGAGAATTTCATTCCTGCAAGCAGCTAAGGCGTAGTCACAGAGGAAATCCCAGACAGAGTGGTTATATGGTATGAAGGATTATATGATATGATGAGTTAGTTGGAGTCTTTGATGGTTACAGTTAGGAAAGCCCGAGAATCTCTTTTGAAATTCCTGAAAGAGGTATTTACAAGAGTCCATAAAACCCTGCAAGAATATGACCAACTGGTTAGAAGAAAACACAAGTACTGAAGAGAGAAGAAATGTTAATACAATATTTTTACAAATCTTTCAAGCCAAAATAGGTAATAAGCCCACGAATATCACCCTCTCTGGAACTGAATAACAAAGCAATCTTGTTTTCTTAGCGCTCTTTTTCTCCCTTCGCCCCACAGACTGAAATCCTGCTATAGATAAAGGAAGTTAGAGTCATGCAATACCCTTCACTTCAATTTCATTACAGGCTTTTCATTATATACAGCATAAGTAGATGATGCATATTGTCCTGGTTTTGCAAATGAACAGGAGATTTTTAGGGAAACTAAACTGAACATGCAGGGTGCAGGGGGAATAAAGATAAGAATGAAATGCAAAGCTACCCAGAAGGAGACATATTAGCAATTAAGGAATATAGATTCCTGTTACATTTGTCACATCTTCCTTTGTGTGATTTCTGTAGGGATTTCTGCATCATTGAAAGACAGTTCTCATCAATAAGGCCAGCTAATCTCCTCCAAGGCATAACTAGATGTCAGGATATCTATCCCCTGCTCCTTGGAGTCACTATTGGCTTGAAGGTCTATAAAAAAAAAAGGGAAGATAACTTAGTATGCACATAATTTGCCATTGATTTCATTGGGAAATGTAAGTAAGCATAAGAGGGTGCAGCGGTGTGCGGGGGGGGGGTGGTGAGAGAAGATGCTTTGAATGTTTAATGTTGAACCCTCTCTTTCCTGATTGAAAAATAAGGGTCAGTTTAAAGTACAGAAATTGGTCCCTATAAAAATAAATTGTGATTAATTTACCAGTCTGTCTTACTCATAGACTTTAAGGTCAGTAGGGACCATTATGATCATCTAGTCTGACCTCCTGCACAATGCAGGCCACAGAATCTCACCCACCCACTCCTGCAATAATCCTCTCACCTATGTCTCAGCTATTGAAGTCCTCAAATCATGGTTTAAAGACTCCGAGTTGCAGAGAATCCTCCAGCAAGTGACCCGTGCTCCATGCTGCAGAGGAAAACGAAAAACCTCCAGGGCCTCTGCCAATCTTCCCTGGAGGAAAATTCCTTCCCAACCCCAAATATGGTGATCAACTGAACCCTGAGCATGTGGGCAAGACTCACCAGCCAGACACCCAGGAAAAAATTCTCTATAGTAACTTCTAACATCCCATCACCAGCCATTGGGCCTATTTTCCACTGATAGTCAAAGGTCAATTAATTGCCAAGATCATGTTATCCCATCAAACCATCCCCTCCATAAACTTATCTAGCTTAATCTTGAAGCCAGATAGGTCTTTTGCCCCCACTGCTTCCCTTGTAAGGCTATTCCAGAACTGTTGTAGCTCCAGTGAACTCAGTGGGTTTACACTGGCCTAAAGCTGGAGTAATATGCTTGTGAATTGGGTCCAATAATTGTAGTTGGTTTGGAGACAACTCCCAAAGGACCCACCTTCTGCCTCAGGTGCACAGCAGAAGAGGGTGCAAAGAGCAGCTGTGTCTCTACCCCTTAACTGGAGAAGAAGCTAGGGACATTTGTTGCTCCTCCGAAAAAGTGCTGGGGCAACGGGGGAGTGCTTCTCCTCTTATGTTCAGGTTCTTATACTGCACCCATCCCCTTGGTATCTGAACACCTGCTTTGGAGAAGCTCAGCATCGGCACTGCGGGATGTGGCAGACAGCACATCCCTCGGCCCGCGCCACGTCCCGCAGCCCCCATTGGCCAGGCACAGCGAACCGCGGCCAGTGGGAGCCGCGATTGGCTGAACCGGTGGAACGCGGCAGGTAAACACACCAGCCGGGCGTGCCAGGGGCTTTCCCTGGACAAGCGGCATCCCAAGTTTGGGAAACACTGCACTAGACCATGCTGTCTTCTCTCTATTAGTTTATATTTAAATAAATCAACCCATCATTTCAGTGTAAAATGATACTCTTTGGTAAAGATTTTAAAGGGGAATAATGCAGGAATAGAAGGAAAGAGAGAAGTGAGCCAGGCAGCACATGAATATTTGCTGATCCCTCAGTCCTCCAGTAAAAGCTGCAGAAGCCACTAAAAGGATGGATTAGCTGGAAATTTTATGGTCAAGAAAAAGGAAAATATGTAGGAGCAGGATTTTGTAACCGGTCCTAATAGTAATACATATGGGAAACAGGATCCCAGTCTCAGACGATATATAGAACAAGATACACTTTTTTAAAGCAGAAACCAAGATCACTCACTTCAAAGAGTATTACAGAATGACTCAGAAAACCCAGGTGAGTTCTACAAGAGACACTGCTCTTTCCCATCTGGGATGACTTGCGTGTTAACATAGTAGGTTTTTTGCTTGTACTAGGAGGCCTAGACTAAGCATCTGCTTGTGTGATTTTCCTGGCTATTTTTTGAAGTTATTTGCGTTATTTGAGTTACAGTGAGATTCTTGATTCCCTACTCCCCCAGCCAATAACAATTTTTAGGGGCCTGCTATAAAGCCCATTGAAGCCAATGGAAAGACTCCCATTAATAAATGTCAATGGGCTTTCTATGAGGTCTTAAAGAAACATATCACAATGTGTCTGATCTGTTGGAGATCTGATTCTCCTGGGTTCCTGTGAACCACTTTTGTATCACATTTGGAAGTGATTTCAAAATTAGGTCTGGTGGCTGGTATGACTTTCACCATCTATGAAACCCCAGCAAGACAGGCAGTGCTGCAGTCATGAAGCAGACACTTATTTTGTGCAGCACAGATTGACTCAGAGGTTACAGAGGAAGAGGAGATATTTGTCATCCTGCTGGCAGAGCATAACCTTCCATTTTCCTGTGCAGATCCTTTAATGAAATTTATCAAGGAACTTTTATTTTATTTTATTTTTTGGCTGACCTAGAAACTGTCAAGAACATGAGATGTTAAGCATTTAAATCTGCCTGCACTACTCACCGTATTCTTAAATCAATGTGTCAGAAATGTAGTGGTTCTAGTCCTCCATCTGCCAAGGGTTTGCTTAGTAGCCTTGGTAAAACCAATTACCTTCTCTCTGTGTCTGTAATATGAGTGTGATAATATTTCCCCACCTTATAGATGGTTTAATATAATCGTTATTATACATGTCTTGAAGATGTAAAGTGCTATGGTGGTAATAATAATATTTATTAGCCATTAGTCTCTTTTCTACAAGGGATGCTTTGGTGAGTGTCATGCTGGCTGGAGTGGTTCATGACCGTGAGTGCCTACCTCAGGGCAGATTATCAGAAACAGGGCAGAGGCCTCAAACTGGTGGTGTGTTCTGTACTTAGACTTCACCAACCCAGTAACAAACGTGAACTCCTAGACGGGTGAAAGTAAGGCGGTACGGGCCGGTACAGCATATCGGTAAAAAGTGGCCACCGGTACCGGCCTCTACCACCTTACTTTAAAGCGCTGCCACTTTTGCCCCCCCTGTCGGCGGCTCTGCCAGGTCCCTAGTGGCAGGGCCACTGACGGGGGAGCGCAAAAGGGGCAGTGATGTTAAAGCGCTGCCGTGGCAAAGGACCCTGCTTAAAGCGCTGGCACGGCAGTGCTTTATCGTCGCTGCCCCTTTTGCCCCCCCCCCCACCCAGGCTGACAACGGTGGGGGTGGGGGCAAAAGGAGCAGCTGCCCTGGGGCCAGCGATTTAAAAGGGCCCAGGGCTCCGGCCTCTGTTGCAGTAGCAACAGCAGCGGCCAGAGCCCCGGGTCCTTTAAATCATTGCTGGAGCCCCGGGCGGCAAGGGCCAGGCAGCGTGGAAGGGCTGGCTGGGGGATGGTGACCCTCAGCCCCGCCCCTTCTGCCCGAGGCCCCACCCCTTCCGGAGGGGCCGGAGCCAGCCCCCGTAGCTGTAAGCTTTCAATTCTACTTTCACCCCTGCTCCTAGATCACCGTAACAGTCTTTCCATGGAGTCACAGACAGCCCCCTTGGGGTTTCCAGTCTATCTTGCCACTCTGGCAAGCTAGACTTAGTGATAAGTGGTCACTTACACCAAAAATCACAAAGTATTCAGGTTGCTTCCAGTCCCAAGAGATCAGTCACTTATCCCATATCAATTTGTACCTTAGATCTCACACCAAAGACAATGCCCATAACATAGAAATAAGAGTTGTTTACAGGTTAAAGCAGGCAACATATATGCAATGAGTTTCAGTCTGTGATTCAGAAGGTGACAGAGATATAGAAATCTGTCAAAATTGAATGTCGTTTTAGGGATCAACCCAGGTTGACCCTGGGAAGCTCTGCTTTTTGTTTCTTAGCTCCAGCCCTAGTGAGAGTCCAAACAGCAAAGAGATGAACAATCTTCATGTCAACTATTTTTATTTCCCTCTTCCAGCAGTCAAACCACGGGGATGAGGCTTTCTGCACATACCTCTCAGTGAATGGATGGAGCGATTAACAAATATTTTGTCCTATGACTGCCCACTTATTTTTTGATAGTCCTGGATGGGTGTGGGGAGCCACTCTTCCCCTCTCAATTCACAAGTTCAGAGCAGACATTTTTACAATTATAAACCAAACTTATATTTTACCTTGTATCATGGAATATGGATATTGCTAGTCAGATTAATGCATACAACAATTGACAAGCATTTCAGAGTCTAAACACATTATTGTAAGCCTAATGCCTATTATGAACAAAACTAAAATATAGATGAGCTGGTCTGGTTTCCAGCTATGAGTTTGTCCATTCTGAGCTATGGCCTTGGCACCTGGTTTACTGGCATCAGAGTGAGATTTTTATATTAGCGGATGTAATAGGCTCCCATCCACTGTGCCTGTTTCATATATATATATATATATATATATATAAAATATGAAATATGACATGACCAGCCTGGCAGTCTTCAGCTCAGTCAGTGCACCAGAGATAGTGAAGAAAACAAAATTTTGGACTCAAGTCTGATGGTAAAGTACCTTCACCTATTGACAATGTTTTGTACAAGTCTGCAGTAAAGCCCTAATTATCACGTTCACTGGAGGATCTGAAATTTTTTAGCACATTTCAAAGAATGGATATACTCAAAATAAGATTCCCAGGGTAAAATGATCCACAGGGAAAAAAATGGCTAGTCCCTTTCTGACCAAGGAGAGAAACCAGGGCACAGAGATGTGACTTGACCAGAGTCACATGGTAGGTAAATTGTAGAGCTGTGAATAGTTGAACCAAGGGGCAGGGCCAGATTTTGAGGCAGGCAACCCAGGCAACTGCTGGTTGGAGGGCTCTGGGCTTAGGGTGCTTTTTTTGTTGTGAGACAAAAGTTTCTATAAGATTAGAGGAAACATTTTTTAATTTGCTTATATATGGTATGAATAAATGTCGTAGTGTGCAAATTTATCATTTTATATGACAGGGATAAATCATGCATGCAAATCATGCATCCAAGTCATGAAATGGGCTACAAATGCAATTAAAAATAAGGTATTCAAAAGCTTAACAAATGGAGCGGGGTGCTGAAAATGCTCCTTGTTTGGGGCTACCATTTGGTCTAGGGCCAGCCCTGCCTATGGATAAAATCCTGGACTAACTGAAGTCCAATGAGAGAGCTGCTGTTGCCTTCAGTGGGGCCAGAATTTCAGGCCAGTTCTCCTGACTCCTACTTTACTGTTCCACGCTGCCTCCTAATGTTAACATTATTGTGTCTATTTGAGGAAAAGAAGGTGTGTTGTCACTATCAAAATATCTTTACCTATCTGACTTCCTTCAACTGTCTGCCTGTTAGTCCCCCTTTCAAGAATAACTTTCTTTTCATTGGACAAAATATTGAAATACGATACTTCTTTATATCTACTTATATTTGCCTGTACTCTTGCTCTTTACTCTTTTTCCCATTTTACAAAACACTTAGAAAGTGTATGTGTGTGTGTGTGCGTGCGCGTGGGCAGCGGGGGGAAGGGGGAGAAAGCAATTTTACTGAATTCATGTATAGGCAAAAATGAAAGACTGATAAAAATGGAAAACTGCTTCCCTTTAAAAAAAAATTGGATGTACAAAATGTAAAACATTGTCAAAGAGTGCTCTTTGTAGTATCTCCAGCATTTGCATAGCACGTTATCTCTACCCATTGCTAATACTTGAAAGATTTGTTGTAGAGTGGAAGACATAGATTCTGTTTGCAAGCTGACAAAGTCTGTTCTACATTCCACTCCCAACTACGTGATCAGGTAATTTAAGGGAATACTGATGCACTTGGCAGCTGTACTATGTTTACAAATAAGGGCTGGTGGAACTTATCTGCTTTATGCAGGATCTTTTTCTTTGACAGCTGAAGTCTTGATGCTAGAGAGATTGTTTGAATGGTTATAAATGCTCTTAATGTAAAATCTAATATGCCAAAAATGCATATTAATATAGCTGTCGGGGATCTTTTTTTTTTGGAAATTCTATCTGCTATTTGAACTCTTGTAGGAATTTCGTTTTAATATTAAAATACTTGCTGACTGGGAAAAACATGAATTTGCATTTTTTGGCTGTACAACAAATAATAATAGAAGAATTTGGATATTATGCTAACTATGGATGTATCAGTGTTGGAATGAACTGGATTAATGACAATAGTTCAAGATATCTAAGTAGATATTCCAGTTAAAAATGAATGTTCAGTACATGCTGTAGTTTTAGCTAGGGCTGTCGATTAATCTCAGTTAACTCACACAAATAACTCAAAAAAATGAATCGTGATTCATCGCAGTTTTAATCCCACTGTTAAACAATAGAATACTAATTGAAATTTATTAGCTATTTTTGCATGTTTTTTCTACATTTTCATATATAGTGATTTAAATTACAACACAGAATACAAAGTATACAGTGCTCACTTTATATGATTATTTTATTACAGATATTTTCTCTGTAAAAATTATAAACAAAAGAAATAGTATTTTTCAACTCATCTCATACAAGTACCATAATGCAATCTCTTTATCGTGAAAGTGCAATTTACAAATGTAGATTTTTTTTTGTTACATAACTGCACTCAAGAACAAAACGATGTAAAACTTTTGAGCAGGGGTCGGCAATCTTCAGCACATGGCCCATCAGCTTAATCTGCGGGCAGGCCGCGAGATGTTTTGTTTACATTAATAATCTGCAGGCACCAGGGCTGGCTCTAGGCACCAGCAAAACAAGCTGGTGCTTGGGACGGCACATTTCTAGGGATGGCATTTTGGCGCCGGCCGTGCCGCCCCTAGAAATGTGCCCCCGCCACCCCACCTCACCTCCACTCTGTGCCACCGCCACTTGGCTTCTCTCCCTCCCTCCCAGGCTTGAAAGCCTGGGAGGGAGGGGGAGAAGCTGAGCGGCATGCGGCAAGCCTGGGAGGGAGGGGGAGAAGCTGAGTGGCATGTGGCAAGCCTGGGAGGGATGGGGAGAAGCTGAGTGGCATGTGGCAAGCCTGGGAGGGAGGGGGAGAAACCGGGCGGCATCAGAGCGGAGGTGAGCTAGGGCAGGGGGTTGCGGGGGGGTGGCACAGGAAGCAATGGGGTGGGGGAAATGCAGCATGTGCGGGGGAGGAGGCGGGGCTGGGGATTTGGGGAAGGGGTTGGGAAGGGGTGGAGTTGAGGCAGGGCCAGGGGTGGGAGGGGGAAGAAAAAAACGGGGGCGGGGGGGCATCCACAATTTTTTTTGGTTGGGGCAGCAAAAATCCTAGAGCAGGCCCTGGCAGGCACAGCCCCCCTGCAGCTCCCAGTGGCTGTGGTTCGCCGTTTCTCGCCAATGGGAGCTGCGGGGGGCTGTGCCTGCGAATGGTCAATGTAAACAAAATGTCTCACAGCCCTCCAGCAGATGGGCTGCGTGCCAAAGGTTGCCAACCCCTACTTTAAAGCCTACAAGTCCATTTAGTCCTACTTCTTATAAAGCCAATCGCTAAGACAAACAAGTTTGTTTACATTTACGGGAGATAATGCTGCCAGCTTTTTATTTACAGTGTCACCTGAAAATGAGAACAGGCATTCACATGGCCCTTTTGTAGCCAGCATTGCAAGGTATTTAAGTGTCAGATATGCTAAACATTTGTATGCCCCTTCATGCTTCAGCTACCATTCCAGAGGACATGCTTCCATGTTGATGATGCTCTTTACAAAAATAATGTGTTAATTAAATTTTGACTGAACTCCTTGGGGGGGAATAGTATGTCTCCTGCTCTGTTTTACTCGCATTCTGCCATATATTTCATATTATACCAGTCTCGGATGATGACCCAGCACATGTTGTTCGTTTTAAGAACACTTTTACTGCAGATCTGACAAAACGCAAAGAAGGTACCAATGTGAGATTTCTAAAAGATAGCTACAGCACTTGACCCAAGGCTTAAAGATCTGAAGTGCCTTCCAAAATCTGAGAGGGATGAGTGTGGAGCATGCTTTCAGAAGTCTTAAAAGAGCAACACTCTGATGCGGAAACTACAGAACCCCAACCATCAAAAAAGAAAATCAACCTTCTGCTGGTGGCATCTGACTCAGATGATGAAAGTGAACATGCGTCGGCCTGCACTGCTTTGGATCGTTATCGAGCAGAATCCGTCATCAGCATAGATGCATGTCCTCTGGAAGGGTGGCTGAAGCATGAAGGGACATATGAATCTTTAGCGCATCTGGCACATAAGTAAATTGTGACGCCGGCTACAAAAATGGCATGCAAACGCCTGTTCTCACTTTCAGGTGACATTGTAAACGAGAAATGGGTAGCATTATCTCCTGCAAATGTAAACAAACGTGTTTGTCTGAGTGACTGACTGAACAAGACATAGGACTGAGTGGACTTATGAGCTCTAAAGTTTTACAGTTTTATTTTTGAATGTAGTTATTTTTTTGTACATAATTCTACATGTGTAAGTTCAACTTTCATGATAAGAAGATTGCATTACAGTACTTGTATGAGGTGTATTGAAAAATACTATTTATTTTAATTTTTACAGTACATATACTTGTAATCAAAAATAAATATAATATGAGCACTGTACACTTTGTATTCTGTGTTGTAACTGAAATCAATGTATTTGAAAATGTAGAAAACATCCAAAAATATTTAAATAGCTAGTATTCTATTAACAGTGTGATTAATTGCGATTAATTTTTTTAATTGCTTGACAGCCCTAGTTTTAACTTTTTAATGGGGAAATTATGCCTCTATACTATCTCTTAATTTCTATAGGACTTCACTAATTTCAAGGGAGGGGATTTCTTTCTTTCTTTCTTTCTTTCTTTCTTTCTTTCTTTCTTTCTTTCTTTCTTTCTTTCTTTCTTTCTTTCTTTCTTTCTTTCTTTTTCCTGTTGGCCGTTTGTCATGCTAGCTGTCTAGATGGGTTAAAAATGTAACCTAAACCTCTAATATCTATATTTATCATTTTGTTATTTTTAATATGACTTCCAAAGTACCATTCTATGTACTCCTTTTTCTGGTTAGAAGGATGTCACAAGAAGGTGAATCTTTCAGAGTACACAGTGTGTCAAAGGTGAGATGTGAGGGAAGAGTACAATTTCCTAACATCTCCTATCTGTCTAAATGTCGAGGGGGGTGGGGTGCCATCTTTTAGGAAAACATTAGGAGATATCCTTGCACTATTTTTGTTTTTCCCTTAGGGTAAAATAAACACACAATATTTAAAAATATTGAGATTGGACTTTGCCTCTGTATCTGAAAAGTAAATACTAAAGTTTTTAAACACATTAAAATATACCTATTTCTATCTAGCCTTGATTAATAATTTTATTACTAACTCAATAAACTAAAATGATGCAACTACTAGAAAAAATATCCTCCAGAGACATCATCAGAAAATGATGTCAATGCAGAGAGGAACTTTTTTTCAATCCTTAGTAGCAAAGTAGCAAAATTCTTCTTTGTCTTAGCTATAGCTGCTACTCCCATGTTCCAAAATAACCAAATCCAGTGTCAAATCAGTTTCTTATCCTGAAGGGTTTGTGTTTTTTATGATTATCGATATCGTGCTTGAGAGGTTTGGGTTGAAATTTCTCAGAACAGACCCTTTGTGAAGTTCAGCTAAGATATTATTGGTTATTTACTTAACGCACTTCCAGACTATTATCTATTATTACTCCAAATGCTGCATATGTGTTTTGAATAACTGTTTTTGGAAGACACAGAAAGAGATATCATGACTCTCAGTATTTATTTATGAAATGATTTGGGACTTGAGGCCCTGATTCAGAGAAGTAGTTCATCACATGGTTGACTTTGGGACTATTAATATTCTTCAAGTTAAGCATGTGCTTATGTGATGCAGTGGATCAAAGGCTAAATGACTTGGCACTATCTACATTTTTAACCACTGCAAGGAATTCTCCAAATCAAATAAAAATTAGCCTGTGTCCTAAATATATCTGGCATGTTTGGAAAAGATGCAAGAAATCATACTTACACATTTAAAGACACCTGTAGAGGTATCACGAAGGAAAACCAGGAGATAACACCAAGGCTATGTAAACAGACTTGATGCTGTAGCAAAAAGTCATATTTTAGCTTTTTGCCAATTTTGCAAACAAAGTAATGTTTCCTTTTTATCTGTGTAGTTTAGCAAGTTTGGCATAGACTGCTCCATCTTCACAGAAACCAAGAAACTGCAGGAAAAGTCTATGAAATTCAGAAGATACAATAAAATTACTACAACTGTGGTTTGTTTAGGGAGAAGTAGACAAGTAATGTTAGTATTCTTAGACAGATGGCATAGGAAACTGCAGTTTAGGCATAGAACAGGTATGAGGGCACTCGTCTTCCACAAGTTGCTTCACCGTTGTTCTCCATTTCTGAGAATGAAAATACAATTTAATCCAGTGGTTTTCTTCTACAATAGGCTCCTCTCGTAAAGATGTGGTGTGGTAAGAATCTGATGTGATATGGACAGTAGTCCCCTAGGACTAGATTTAGACTTACCAAACACCTGTCAGATGGCAAGAATTTTTAATCACTACCAGACTGGGCTGGATTTGAACTAGGGACACAGATGAAAAGTCCCATGTGATAACTGTGTGAAGCTCTCTAAGCTTGTTTCACACAAGTTTCAGCAAGGATTTCTAGTGAGTTTATTTCATACTCGTGTCAGAGTTTCAGATCCTCACTCTCAACCCTCTAAATATTAGCAGCCGTTTTCTAATCCTTTCCTTATCTTATCTTATCCATCTGTACTATTCCCATTTATCTTCTGAAATAAAGTTCTCTCCCTACTGTAAGTTAATTAGCTTTCTATTTATCTACACATTTGTGTCTCAGCTTTTCATCTCCACACTAGTACTTCCACTTCCCCTCTACTTTACATCAGTGCATTCAGTCCCACCTATTTTCAAATAAATCCCCATGACAAAAATGCATGCTAGCCAGGAAAAAATACTTCAGGGGAAAGAAATAGAAATATTTGCAGATATTAGATTATTTCACTGCAAGCAGTCTCTATTTTTGCTGTCACCACTTTGCTGGAAATGTCTTCGCTCTGTCTCCCACTTTGATAGTTAAGAAGATAAAAGGTCAGTTCATGATTACAAAGAGATCTCGGCAAATAAAAAGAAAATGCTTGTTGCTTGGTCTTGCCAGATACTAAATTAGGCAGGAGGAATGCATGGGAACAAAGCACATGCATGGCACGTATAAAATTGTGCTGAACACTTATTTTCAAGTCCTTTTTTGTCACAGACATTTGTGACTTGTAATTCTACATTAGGTTTTGTTTTTCCTTATTTGTTAATGAGGCTGGAAAGAAGCATCTAAGCACCAACTGTCCCAAACCTGCACAATCTAATAATTTTTTTAAAAATTAAATTGACTCTCAAATGAGAAAATAAATAGTCACTCAATATTTGAGATGGAGCTTAATGCAAATCTCAGATCTGAATGCCTTGTGAGAATGGATCAGAATCTGACCCAAGACTTAGAGAAACTAGACTTGTGTACCCCAAAACTTTGAATGCCTCTGGAATCCAGTTTTGGGGTTAGGTCCACAGTCCATAAATTATCTCTAGTCAAAATAATGTTCCACCAACCTAAGAGGGCAGTTAAATCTTCTGCCTTATCCGACTCTTCATTGGAATATGCCATTACATGTGTTCTGATTCCTTAGAAAGGCCTTAAAAGGAATGTTTTTGTTCCCATTTATGATGCTAATGCTGCCAGCTCCCATGAAGGGTGGAGGACTGATGGAAACAGTTGCATCACCTCTAACATGGGACTTAATAAATCACTGCTATTCTTCCTATCAGTGAGGCAAGAAGAAAGCCATCATGCTAACAAAGAGGCAAGTGGATTCCAAGAACCATTGGATTCAAATGGATCTTCTCTTTTGGCTCACAGTAGGTCTACTGAGGCATACTGATGATAGATGATTGAATCTTCAATGGTCCCTTTGTCACATCGTCAGAGAGAATACATGGAAAACAGAAAAAAACTCAACTTAAAATGTTCTTAAATAAGCTCCACCATTGCTAACACTTCATTTTCTTGAAAATGGCCTTTTAACACCAGAATTTTGTCATTGGCATTAGGCAAGACTACATAAAGTAATTACCCTTGTAAAATATTACAGCACATATTGACTTAAGTTTTCATCATGTCCTAGCCAATGTGAAAAATACCAGTGCTGTCATGTCCCCTGCAATGTAAACGAATAAAATCAGGTGTGTATTGCATTTAACCGGAACACTGACAATCATTTCAATATATCTAAAAACTATAGATTACTACATCTCCTGCTTTTGTCATACCTTATTTCCCTTCCTGGCTTTACTCCACAAAAGATAAATGGTGTGCTTATTCCCTTCCCCCTAGTTTTGTCTTCAGTGTCTCTTTCCTCCCCTCTCCATTCAACCAGTCTATTTCTTTCTTTCTTTCTTTCTTTCTTTCTTTCTTTCTTTCTTTCTTTCTTAGTTCCAGACTCAGAAGACTCTCTTTGAGAGACTCAAAATTCGGAGGTCCACACTATCCAGGGGAAATCTTCAGCTGAGAAGTCCACCTCTCTCCAGTTGCTGGGACAGGGGAGGTCCTGTGATTCCTGCTACAGTGCTCAGATGTGCCCAGAGGCTCCCTCTTCTGTAAAATTTCAAGCCTCACCCCAAACTCCTTTGGTTGCTGGAAGGAAGAAGGAGCAGTCTCTCTCTCTCTCTCCCTCCTGGGAGAGAAAGTAGCTGGTGGGACTCTGCTCCTTTATCTTTCAGCCAGTCTTCTGATTCCCTCCAGGAGTAGGAAGTTCTGGTGATATCTCTGTTATATTCTCTCTCTTTTTCCTATCACAATCTTTCATTTTTGGACCTCCCTCCCTAGTGAATAACTCCAATGTCTTTCTCTGCTGCTTTGCCAGTCAGTGGCAGAACGAAATTAACCAGTTTGTTTTCTGTTTCACTGCTGCCTGCAGGGTTCTGAAAAGCTGCAGTTTTCATGCTGTTGCAGCTCAGTTTTGGGTCAGCAGAATTAGGTAGGTAACATCAGTTAACCTCCCAGACTTAAGCAGACTGTAATCATCACAAACATAGAATCATAGAATATCAGGGTTGGAAGGGACCTTAGGAGGTCATCTAGTCCAACCCCCTGCTCAAAGCAGGACCAATCCCCAATTTTTGCCCCAGATCCCTAAATGGCCCCCTCAAGGATTGAACTCACAACCCTCGGTTTAGCAGGCCAATGCTCAAACCCAGGGCTGGCTCCAGGCACCAGCTTTCCAAGCTGCTGCTTGGGGCAGCAGGCGAGAATGGGACGGCAGTCCGAGTCCCGCAGCGGCAATTTGGCGGCAGGTCCGCTCTTCCCGCTGCCGAATTGCCGCCGTGCGACTCAGACTACCGCCCCATTCTCGCCTGTCTCAGCGGCAATGGGGCGGCAGGTCCGCCGCTCTCCCCTTACCGCCACGGACTGGGACTGCCTGTGTCGGGGGCGGGGTGGAGCCCCGCCCCCGAGACAGGCAGACGTAGTGGTTCCCCGCCCCCGATGCAGGCAGGCGTTGGGGGCGGGGCCCTGCTACGTCTGCCTGCGTCGGGGGCGGGGCCGCCGCCCCTGCTTGGGGTGGCAAAATTGTTAGAGCCGCCCCTGCTCAAACCACTGAGCTATCCCTCCTCCCCTCCCCACATAGGGTCTAGACAATTTTGTTTAAATAAAACAAAGAGCATGGGGCATTTTCTTCACTGTCAGAGTTTTTTCGCCAAGAGTTTCGTCGCTGATAAAAGAAGTGCTTAAAGAAAACCGCTATTGTGTGTTCACATTGTCTTCCACTGGTGGCATGGCCTGTTCACACTTGCAGCACTTGCATTGCCAATAAGAGCAGTGCACTGTGGATAGCTATCCCACAATGCAGCTCTCTCCCTTCTGCCGCTAGGCCTTGTGGGAAGGCAGAGGGGATCTCGGTGCATCATGAATCTGGGCTCAATGTCTCGTGATGCACTGCTTTCCGTCCCAGCATTCCATGTGCTTCCATCTTCAGTTCACGGCATTTTTCAAAGTCCCTTGTTTTCTGCTTTCCCCGCCACATAGATCTGCAGGAATGGATCCCACACTGCTCTCCACTGCTCTGCTATCTCTCAGTAGCACATCACGAGTGGCAGTGGAGTTATTCTTGAAGTTACAAAGGCAACAGCAGTCACAGTCGCCTGACGTGGTGTCCGACATGGAACGCAGTAACGTTAGATTGCCTTTGGCATTCACAGAGTAGCTGAACATGGTGGATCATTGCTGGCTTTTGGGCTCGGGAAACTAGCACAGAGTGGTGGGATCACATCGTTATGCAAATATGGGATGACAAGCAGTGGCTGCAGAACTTTTGGATGCGAAAAGCCACCTTCCAGGAACTGTGTGCTGAGCTCGCCCCAGCCCTGTGGCGCAAGGACACCCGAATGAGAGCTGCCCTCTTGGTGGGAAAGGGCGTAGCAATCGCAGTGTGGAAGCTGGCGACTCCAGACTGCTACCGGTCGGTCGTGAACCAGTTTAGAGTGGAGAAGTCAACCATTGGGGCTGAGTTAACACAAGCGTGAAAGGCAATTAATCACATCCTGCTACAAAGGACTGTGACTCTTGGCAATGTGCGTGAAATTGTGGATGGCTTTGTGACAATGGAGGGGCAACAGATGGCACGCATATTCCAATTCTGGCACCGGACCACCTTGCAACAGAGTACATCAGTCGGAAGGGGCACTTCTCCATGGTGTTGCAGGCGCTTGTGAATCACCATGGGCATTTCACTGACATTAAAGCAGGGTGGTCCGGGAAGATGCATGACGCACGTATCTTTAGGAACACTGGCTTGTACATAAAGCTGCAAGTGGGAACTTTTTTTTCAGAGCAGAACATCACCATAGGGGAAGAATTCGAAATGCCAATAGTGATCCTGGGAGACCCGGTGTACCCCTTAACGCCATGGCTCATACATGGGAAACCTAGATAGCTGTAAGGAGCAGTTTAACAACAGGCTGTGTAGGTGCAGAATGATAGTTGAATGTGTGTTTGGCAGATTAAAGGCACGCTGGCAACACCTATATGGCAGGTTAGACCTGAATGAGGAAAATATTCCCGTGGTTATAGCTGCATGTTGTACTCTGCATAATACTTGTGAAGGGAAGGGTGACCGGTTTACTCAAGGGTGGACTGCCAAGGCACAATGCCTGGCTGCTGATTTTGAGCAGCCAGATACCAGGGCTATTAGAGGGGTGCAACGGGGGGGCACTAAGAATCAGGGATGCCTTGAGGCAACGCTCCGAAGATGAAAACTAGTAATGTTTGTTGCTATACTTGGGACTACCATGGTTAATTACATCTGGTAGGCTAGGAAGCAATTGTGATTGTTAAGGCCTAGGATTCAATGTAAGGAACTAAATTAAAGTGCCTGTTGATTTGCAGGTTCCATGAGGTATCATACCTTGCATGGAAAGAAATAAAGAGTGCTTATAATTCAAAAATCTTTGCTTTTGTTGCCAAATAAACCACAACACCACATGACTTACACACACATACTCACTGTTGGTGGGTGGGAAGGTACCAGGGGGAGGGGGCTGATTTTCATAGCTGAGTATAGGTCCAGCTTTCATTTGAAAAGCTGTCTACAGGGGTGGAGTGTAGAGGAAAGTGCGAAGTGCCAGAAGGCAGAAGGGAATGTGCAAGGAGAGTTTGGGGAGTGCATGGGAAACAGTTCTGAATGTGCTGAAGGGGACGGTGGGTACGCGTCAGTCTGCTCAGTCTGCAGTGTTACGAGAGTCTGGAGCATGTCGGTTTGACGCTCCAGAACTTTAATCAGCCTCTCTGTGGCACCCCTTTTGTAAGAATCCTTCTCTTCTCTTTCCTGCTTTTTGCTTTCCCTCAACTTATTGTCAAATAATACAGATTCATTGAAATGGAAACTGTTCATGGGAAAGGATCTGTTCTGACAATCTCCCAATATGAAATTTTTTGTGGTTGCAAATGTTTGTGTTTTGAAATTGTAATTTATACTAAAAGCTAGCTAAACTATTTCAAATTAGCTAAACAAGATATTTTGAGTGACCTGATCTGAATTTTTTTCAGATTATCAGTTTATGAAAATTTTTGAGCTTCTTGACTTTTTATCCAGATCTGGGACTGATAAAGCACTTGAAATCTCAAACTCTCATGGGATGGGAACACAGTTTCCTGCCCACCTCTATTAATTAGTCATGGTCCAAAACACAATTTTTTGGGCTAACTTTAATAAATTAAGGAAATTAGTTAGGGAAGTGGATTGGACTAAAGAATTTATGGATCTAAAGGCGGAGGAGGCCTGGGATTATTTCAAGTTAAAGTTGCAGAAGCTATCAGAAGCCTGTATCCCAAGAAAAGGGAAACAATTCATAGGCAGGAGTTTTAGACCAAGCTGGATGAGCAAGCATCTCAGAGAGGTGATTAAGAAAAAACAGAAAGCATACAAGGAGTGGAAGATGGGAGGGATCAGCAAAGAAACCTATCTTATTGAGGTCAGAGCATGTAGGGATAAAGTGAGACAGGCTAAAAGTCATGTAGAATTGGACCTTGCAAAGGGAATTAAAACCAATAGTAAAAGGTTTTATAGCCATATAAATAGGAAGAAAACAAAGAAAGAAGAAGTGGGACCGCTAAACACTGAGGATGGAGTGGAGGTTAAGGATAATTTAGGCATGGCCCAATATCTAAACAAATACTTTGCCTCAGTCTTTAATGAGGCTAATGAGGAGCTTAGGGATAGTGGCAGCATGACAAATGGGAACAAGGATGTGGGAGTAGATATTACCATATCCGAGGTAGAAGCCAAACTCGAACAGCTTAATGGGAGTAAATCAGGCGGCCCAAATAATCTTCATCCAAGAATATTAAAGGAACTGGCACATGAAATTGCAAGCCCATTACCAAATTTTTTTAATGTATCTCTAAACTCAGGGGTTGTACCATTTGACTGGAGAATAGCTAATATAGTTCCTATTTTTAAGAAAGGGGAAAAAAGTGACCCGGGTAACTACAGGCCTGTTAGGTTGACATCTGTAGTACACAAGGTCTTGGAAACATTTTTGAAGGAGAAAGTAGTTAACGACATTGAGGTCAATGGCAATTGGGACAAATTACAACATGGTTTTACAAAAGGTAGATCATGCCAAACCAACCTGATCTCCTTCTTTGAGAAAGTAACAGATTTTTTAGATAAAGGAAAAGCAGTGGATCTAATCTACCTCAATTTCAGTAAGGCATTTGATACAGTACCACATGAGGAATTATTGGTTAAATTGGAAAAGATGGGGATCAATATGAAAATTGAGAAGTGGATAAGGAACTGGTTAAAGGGGAGACTACAGCGGTTTATACTGAAAGGTGAACTGTCAGGTTGGAGGGAGGTTACTAGTGGAGTTCCTCAAGGTTCAGTTTTGGGACCAATTTTATTTAATCTTTTTATTACTGACCTCGGCACCAAAAGTGGGAGTGTGCTAATAAAGTTTGTGGATGACACAAAGTTGGGCGGTATTGCCAATTCAGAAAAGGATCGGGATATCATACCGGAAGATCTGGATGACCTTGTAAACTGGAGTAATAGTAATAGGATGAAATTTAATAGTGAGAAGTGTAAGGTTATGCATTTAGGGATTAATAACAAGACTTTTAGTTATAAGCTGGGGACACATGAGTTGGAAGTAACGGAAGAGGAGAAGGACCTCAGAGTCCTGGTTGATCACAGGATGACTATGAGTCGCCAATGTGATGTGGCCGTGAAAAAAGCTAATGAGGTCTTGGGATGCATTAGGCGAGGTATTTCTAGTAGAGATAATGAGGTGTTAGTACCATTATACAAGGCATTGGAGAGACCTCATTTGGAATATTGTGTGCAGTTCTTGTCTCCTATGTTTAAGAAGGATGAATTCAAACTGGAACAGGTACAAAGAAGAGCCACTAGGATGATCCGAGGAATGGAAAACCTGTTGTATGAAAGGAGACTCAAGGAGCTTGGTTTGTTTACCTTAACCAAAAGAAGGCTGAGGGGAGATATGATTGCTCTCTTTAAATATATCAGAGGGATAAATACCAGGGAGGGAGAGGAATTATTTAAGCTCAGTACCAATGTGGACACAAGAACAAATGGATATAAACTGGCCATCAGGAAGTTTAGACTTGAAATTAGATGAAGGTTTCTAACCATCAGAGGAGTGAAGTTCTGGAACAGCCTTCCAAGGGAAGCAGTGGGGGCAAAAGACCTATCTGGCTTCAAGATTAAGCTAGATAAGTTAATGGAGGGGATGGTTTGATGGGATAGCATGATCTTAGTCAAAGGTCAATTAATTGCCATCAGTGGTAAATAGGACCAATGGTCAATGATGGGATGTTAGAGGTTACTACAGAGAACTTTTTCCTGGGTGTCTGGCTGGTGAGTCTTGCCCACAAGCTCAGGGTTCAGCTTATTGCCATATTTGGGGTCGGGAAGGAATTTTCCTCCAGGGTAGATCGGCAGAGGCCCTGGAGGTTTTTCACCTTCCTCTGCAGCATGGGGCATGGGTCACTTACTGGAGGATTCTCTGCATCTTGAAGTCTTTAAACCATGATTTGAGGACTTCAATAGCTGAGACATAGTTGAGAGGATTATTCCAGGAGTGGGTGGGTGAGATTCTGTGGCCTGCATTGTGCAGGAGTTCAGACTAGATGATCATAATGGTCCCTTCTGACCTTAAAGTCTATGAGTTTATGGGTAAGGTAGTAGGCTTTTTTTGTTTGTTTTGTTTTTTGTAATCTTGGTGTAGTAAACTGGTACTGTTCTTTACAAGAATAAAATGTTCAGTTTGGCTTTATTTACAAGAATAAAATGATCAGTTTTAATGGTCTTATTTTCTGAATAACTTTCTTCAGACTAAAATCATAATTCGACCCATGCACTATTGCCATTAAAATATCTCTTCATTTTTAAAGCTACTAGATCTTTAGGTTGTGAACATAATCTTTTCTTACACCATTTTAAAGTACAAAATGCTTTCTTTGGTTAATTAGCTCTACCTGGCTACCCACAAGAGAATAACTCTGTAACAGAATCCAAATAAAAAGATTTAATTGATTTTTCCATGCTCTATTAAAAATTCATCAAGAGCCTAAAAGATTAAAATAAAAATAGAAAAATTCCCAGACTGGCCTCCATCTGAGAATGAGAACATCTCTTCAAAGTCTCACTTAATGGGATGGCTTTGCATTCTTTAGTCTTCAATTGCTCTAAAGTAATGATACAGCAGCTAAAATGAGAAATTGCTGTTTAATGCCCAGTATAGTCCTTTGTTTTGTGTTTTTAACCAAATGCACGATGAGGTGACTAAGCTGAATACAGCCTTATACATTATTCATAAGGCTTGAGCTAACATGATCATTCTTTTTAGTTAAAGCTGCTGCAAATAGCATTACTATTCATTTTAGCAATGGTAATACTATGAAGACATGTTAATAGGGAATGTCAGAATCTTAAATCTCCAGTGCTATTTTCACAAATCTATATACATATGTAAAAATATTTTCATTTAGCAAGTCTGTATATTTTCAACCCTGCTAGTCTCAACTTAATTATTTAATGACACAGAGTAAATTCAAATGAAGTACAAAGTGAAATAGCTTATGTACATTTATACAATATACTCATTAGACCCTGTCAATTACATTTTGTTTCTTGCCCCATCTTGTATTGAAAGAAAGTAATTAATGGTGAAATCTTTTTTAATGGGTGGCCTGCTGACAGGTCTCCTAAGTTCATGCCACTCTTTGCTTGCTTGTGTAACCCACATGCTTAACAGGGAGATATATTTTTAAGAGAGCAATAGAGATGTGAGGGAGGAATGAGTTGTGTCTGGATCATTTCATTGTTGCTAGGCTGATGCACAATTAGCACTCTACACCCACAGGGTTCTGGAATTGGGTGTGGTAGTTTGGGTTCCCTGTAGCTGGACTTATACATGCATGAATAATGTAGCTGGAGTCAACGTACTTTAGGTCAACTTATTGTGGTGTCTATACCGTGCTGGGTCAATGGGAGAAACTCTCCTGTTGACTTACCTTATGCTTCTCATTCCAATGGAGTACCAGAGTCAACGGGAGAGCGATTGGTGGTCAATTTAGCGGGTCTTCACTAGACCTGCTAAATCAACCCCCAGTGGATCGATCACTGCACGTCGAGCCCCTGGTAAGTGGAGACAAGCAGGGCCGGTGCAAGGAAGTTTTGCGCCCTAGGCAAAACTTCTTTGCATCAGCCCTGAGCCACCCCCCACCCCAGCTAGCACCGCCCCCCCTGCGACAGCAAGCTCAGCCCCCCGCCCATGGCAGCGTCCCCCGGCCCACGGCATCCCCCCAGCTCCCGGCTCAGCTGCGGAGCCGGGAGGGTCGGAGGCAGCCACGGCCAGCCGCCCCCTGGCTCCCGGCACCCTAGGCGACCGCCTAGGGTTGCCTAGTGGGCGCGCTGGCCCTGGAGACAAGGCCCTTAGTGATTTCAGCAGAGGAAGAGGAAGAGTCTGCATGGATTCCAGTTGGAGGCTTCTGCAAGCAAGAGGAGGGAAGATATAGTTTCAGTGCTTTTGACTCCATGAACTGTATAGATTTGGTGATCAAAGACTCAGACTCAGGTGAACTCAACCTAAGCTTTTGGGAGCTCTGCATTACTTCCCACTTTGTTTCTGTGGGGACTGACCTGTTGAGATTTAAGTTTTCTTTTCTTTTCTTTATGTGTATATATAATGGTGAAGACAATGTATGTGGATTACAAAGTAGTCTTATGTTGTCAAAATTAAGGTGCTTGTTGTTTCTTTATCATTATAAGATTTTATAACGTTGGTACTTAAGAACTAAATTTGATTGTGGGGAGGGTGATCCTGTGCAATCCATGTTGAAAATCCTCAGTGACTGAATTCTGTGTTTCCATGTGCTTTTTTAATAGAAGTTGTTTTTAGGCACTAGGAAAAAGGGCAGTGAAGTAAACTGTAGCTCACCCAAAGGTTACACTTGCAGGCCAAAAAAAAATAAATCATTTTATCTTCTGTATTCAGGCCAGTTTGGATATTTTGGATGTTATTCATTATTTATATTACAGTAATACCTAGGAGGTCTAATTAAGATCAGGGACCTGTTCTACTCAACACTGTATACATGTGTTGTAAGAGACCTTCCCAACCCCAAAACTCTTACAATCTGAACAGATAAGACTGATAAAGGAAGTGTGGTTATCCTCATATTACACAAGGGACCTTGATGGACTGAGAAATTAAAATGATTTACCCAATGTCATGCAGAGTCTAGCAAAGATGGGAATTGAATCTGGTGATCCAGAGCCTTAATTGCAAGACAATACTTCCTTGGGAAGGATTTGGTAATGGGCTGTGAAAGGACTCTAGGAATCTGCACATGGTCAGTTTTAACCTGTTGGATCCCGAGTTCCATTTGCATGTTCACAGAACAGCAATGGTCATGAATGATAATTTTTGTCATCCACACCTGGCTAGGTTGTTGTAACTTAATTTTTCAGGTGCAGACTGACTGCAGGCTTGTCAACTCCCTATTTGAATGCAATATTCTGTATCTGGGCTACACCTGAAGTCTCCTCAGGAAGTTCAGCTCTTATGAGCAGTGCTTCCCACAGAAAACATATTGCATCTGTGCTGTCTTCCAGTTAATTTCCAGGTACTATTCAAGGTATCTATATCTCTGTGTACAGTTTGGGCTTTGTATACACTAAGGACTGCCTCTCTCTCCTTGTGTCCTAGCCTAGCAGTTAAGATCCACAGCGACACCCATGAAAATAGTCTCTAAATGTATTTTGTCAAGAAGTTGGGGCAGGACATTCTGAATGGAGGATCCTTGTCTCTGCCACTTGGTCAGTTTTGCTCCAGCAGAATCCATATTTGATCTTTCAGGAACACTGTAATGCTTATTTCTCCTCCCCGGGTTTTCCTGCAAGAGAATGAGGGCATTGAGGAGGAAGGGGCTGATCTTCAGTGTTGGTGGTCTAGGAGTTTTTATAGGCTGACATAGCTGTCAATTTGGGTATCTTTGTGGATGTATTTTTATAATGAATGTATGCCTAGACCTTAGAAGCCTTTTACCCTCTATTTATTTTGATTTATACCACATCCATACTAAGTCACTTAGGTGCATTTGAAAATTTTACCTCTAGCCTCATATCTGGGGTACACTTGTTCTTGATTAAAAGACCTTGTTCTGACTGGGTAACACCTTAGATTCCTCTTTCCCCTGAGTGTGCACAACCTACCATTCTCATGGGTACAGACATGGCAGTGATTAGTTATATGGTTGATTAAATTACAGATTCACAAAGGATCATGTGATCCATAGTACCATGATAAATCATCTTTTGCAATGGAAGACCTACCTTAACCCCCTTCATCCCTGACTCTAATTGTCAAGGCTGGAGACAATCATCAACAGCTGAGAGGCAAGACAACTGGGTTATGGGAAGCATGGGGAATAGTAAGGAGAGAGTTCCATCCTGAGGAAGGGGGCTAAAGAATGCTGTATGGATCAAGGAAATCCAGAGTGGCAAGGGACCTGGAGTGAGGGGCACAGGAGAAATAGCTGGGAGCTACAGGGCAGGGAAAACAAGCAGAGGCATATTGGGGGAGAAGGGGGAAGGGTAAGCAAGTGGGGATTAAGCTAGCACACAAGTAAGAAGCCACAGTTGCATGACCAATGGTGCGCAATGGAGTGTAAATTCCAATAACACACACAGACTGCAGTTTATTTTAAATCTTCCTTAGCTTTTGATATTTTATATGACATGCACTGACCCACATTAGACTATTATTAAAAAAAATCAATTCCGTCCTAAAATCAGTGCACTAATTCTCTAGAAATGCTCTGTGCATACATAAACAGTGAAACTAGATTATACAGCACAGCTGCAAATCTAGTTAAATGTCGTGCTGTGACTTGCTCTCTTCTGAAGATCTCATTTCTAGGGGGACTGGTTCATTTTTAGTCTTGCCACCGGTGCAACTTTCAGGGGGGAAGAGATCAAGCTATTAGCAATCTTCTCCTGCACACAGTGCTAATGGAAGGTCTATTTGTAGTTTAGCCACTGTATTCCAGGAATGAAACCTGTGTTCTCAGTCAGGCAGACACCACTATTTTAAAAAATGAAATTAATACATCTCCTTTTTCTATTCAGAAGCTTTTCTTCTATTATTTGAGGTTTTAAACCTCAAATATTAAGGCATATGAGTACGGCCCTACCAAATTCACAGCCATTAAAAACATGGCCCAGGATATCAAATCTGGTCTCCCTCCGTGAAATCTGGTCTTTTGCTTTTACCCTATACTATACAGATATCACGAGGGTGATGAGAGTTCCTCAAATTGAGGGGCCTGACCCAAAAGGGAGTTGCAGGGGGATGGTCACAAGGTTATTTTAGAGGGGTCACGGTATTGCCACCTTATTTCTGCACTGCCTTTAGACACTTTTTTGGGGTGAGAATTTTCATTAAAAATTGTTCCCATTTTCCAGCCAGCTCTAACTCCACATGTGCTAAAGCTGTAGGGTAATATCAGGGTTTCAGATTCAAATCAAAAACCCATTCTCGTACGAAGGACAAGATTTGCTTTCTGATCTTCCATGAAAATTGTCAGTCTCCCACACTCCTTTCCTCCAGAGCCATTTCCATTCTCAAGCCCCAGTTCTGTTCTCCAGTTTGCAAGCTCTCATTGGATCTTTCCTCTTACCGCCTGAGAGTTTTTACTCACATCCTCTTCTCTACCTCTCCTCCATGCTTTCCTCTGCCTGCTTCCCAGTATTCAGCCTTGTAGGAAAAAGCCCTTCCCACTCTGAGTGCATTCTATCCTCTGCTTTCTGCTTTGCTTCTGTTGAGTGAATTCTTCTAGCCAAAGTGCATTGCATCCATGATAAACACAGGCTGCAGTGACAACAGAGAGACACTCAGCAGTCTCCCTCCCTGCAGCTCCCAGAGGTCTTTCTCCCCCTCTGGCACTCTAATACATGCTTTGTCTTGACATGACATTTCCCACAACACTTAAATGTCACCTGCCCACAGTTCTTTGGTTTGTTGTGCTGTGCATTACTTGGCTGTCACTCCTGACCCAAGAGGTTAGTTCTCAATGCATCTAGTTTGTTATGCACTGTGGGATGGAAGAAGTCATCATTATTAGTGTTCAGAAATGAGATTGCCTCATTTGAGGCATGTGTGTGTGTCCTCAGACCCAGTTGCATCATAAGGACTGAGTGGAAAGAGGAAGGACCTGAGAGCAGAATGAAAGGGAAGCCTGGATAATAC
This sequence comes from Macrochelys suwanniensis, assembly GCA_033296515.1. Classification (NCBI taxonomy): domain Eukaryota; kingdom Metazoa; phylum Chordata; order Testudines; family Chelydridae; genus Macrochelys; species Macrochelys suwanniensis. The sequence continues at coordinate 104,273,194 of CM065775.1, forward strand.
AATGGAATGTTGTGAGAATGAGTTCATGTTGGTGAGGCTCTCAGTATAGAGACTGGTCATATACAGAACATAGCACATCTAAGTCTTTTCCTGGAGATAGTTGCTAGATCCTCAGCTGCAGGTTACAGAGACTAGGAGGAAAGGGAGTTCAAAGGTGGTTCTAAGTTATCTTTGAATGGCCCAAGGACTGGAGCAATTTAGTCTGGTCCTCTGACTGGTTTAGAGAAGTCTCAATGCAACTCTAAATTATGCCTAACGTCATTTGTTGTCAAGGAGCCATTCCAGTAGCTGGGAATCATGAGGTATAAGGAAGCCCTGCTGTGTGTCTCTCTCCAGGAGATATCCTTTATGCCAGAGACTAGGAAGGAAATGGTGGTATAGAGTATCTGCACTCTACACCACCCAGGGATTCCCCTTAACCAACGGGCATCAGTAAACCAGGTCTCTGGCTGCTTTGTGCTGCTGGATTGGCCCAAATCAGTGGAGCAGACCCAAAAATTGAGCCCATAATATTCAGCATGTGAACACTGAGAACAGATAGAAGAGAGAGACATTAGGTAAAGTGAGAATAAAATCAGCATTACTGATATATTTTCTTCAGTCAATTGTGAGTGGGACTGATTCTGTTCTCATACTGCTGTAAATCAGCTGTAGTACTAATACAGGCACAAGAATAAATTTTTTATACTTGTTTTCATCTGTTCTCTTAAAAAATAAAATAGCATTTTTGGTGCTGTTCTTCTACTAATTTTGGAGCTTACTCTGTCTGTTTTTAAATTTACATTAAGAACATAAGAACATAAGAACATAAGAATGGCCGTACTGGGTCAGACCAAAGGTCCATCCAGCCCAGTATGCTGTCCACCGACAGTGGCCAATGCTAGGTGCCCCAGAGTGAGTGGACCTAACAGGTAATGATCAAGTGATCTCTCTCCTGCCATCCATCACCCCCCTCTGACAAACAGAGGCTAAGGACACCATTACTTACCCATCCTGGTTAATAGCCATTAATGGACTTCTTCTCCATGAATTGATCCAGTTCTCTTTTAAACCCTGTTATAGCCCTAGCCTTCACAGCCTCCTCAGGCAAGGAGTTCCACAGGTTGACTGTGCGCTGTGTGAATAACTTCTTTTTATTTGTTTTAAACCTGCTGCCCACTAATTTCATTGGGTGGCCCCTAGTTCTTCTATTATGGGAACAAGTAAATAACTTTTCCTTATTCACTTCCTCCACACCACTCATAATTTTATATACCTCTGTCATATCCCCCCTTAGTCTCCTCTTTTCCAAGCTAAAAAGTCCTAGCCTCTTTAATCTCGCCTCCTATGGGACCCATTCCAAACCCCTAATCATTTTAGTTGCCCTTCTCTGAACCTTTTCTAATGCTGGTATATCCTTTTTGAGATGAGGAGACCACATTTGTACGCGGTATTCAAGATGTGGGTGCACCATGGATTTGTATAAGGGCAATAAGATATTTTCCGTCTTATTCTCTATCCCTTTTTTAATGATTCCTAACATCCTGTTTGCTTTTTTGACTGCCACTGCACACTGCATGGACGTCTTCAGAGAACTATCCACGATGACTCCAAGATCTTTTTCCTGATTAGTTGTAGCTAAATTAGCCCCCATCATATTGTATGTATAGTTAGGGTTATTTTTTCCAATGTGCATTACTTTACATTTATCCACATTAAATTTCATTTGCCATTTTGTTGCCCAATTAATTAGTTTTGTGAGATCTTTTTGAAGTTCTTCGCAGTCTGCTTTGGTCTTAACTATCTTCAGCAGTTAGTATCATCTGCAAACTTTGCCACCTCACTGTTTACCCCTTCTTCCAAATTATTTATGAATAAGTTGAATAGGATTGGTCCTAGGACTGACCCTTGGGGAACACCACTAATTACCCCTCTCCATTCTGAAAATGTACCATTTATTCCTACCCTTTGTTCCCTGTCTTTTAACCAGTTCTCAATCCATGAAAGGATCTTCCCTCTTATCCCATGGCAATTTGGGATTGCATTAGAAATGGGACCATTCTGCTTTGAACTTTCCTTGAAGACTAAAATGTAGAGTTTTGTAACTCTTGGTGGTATGCTTAATGGACTTGATATTAAAATGCATTCTCCCATACTTGTACTGAAATAAAATAATCTTTAAAAATGGAAGGAAAAAGAGAATTGCAGAGGTCATGAGCTATGGAATATGGAAAATCTAAACATCCCTCAGTTTTGCAAAAGGAAAAACCATGGTCAGTCTAAAATATAAATATCTACATTATTCTTAGCTTTAAAAAGTGTGTGTGGGGGAGAAATGGGAGAATGTCTGATTTTGAGCCAGGAACCAGCAGCTGCAGCTGAGCTTCTCATAGTAACAATAACAGCACAGGTGGGAAGAATGCTGTGAAACTCTTCCTTTGTATTCTTCTTTGAAACATTAATTAATCTCAAATTATTACTTGCTGCTCTCTGTGGAACTACTGACAATGAAATTATTACTAGTAAAAGCAACTAAAACTGTTGTCAAATACATTCTTCATCTCCCAGTACTGGTACAAATGCTTATTACCAGTTTACCATAAGCTTCTTGTGCTTTTGCCATAAATTACCATGAGTATCGTCAATAGTATCAATTCCTGGTTACTCTTCACTTCCCTATACAGTCCAGAAGATATATTCCAGTTTCCTCTATAGCTATAGTTAGTAAAATAAGTCCTGTATTACATTAGTGTATTTTTGATCCCTCATGTTCTGTTGAAGACCCAATGAACTAAGTGTACATGCACACTGATAATAAATAGTTCTCCTCAGCTGGTGATTTATCTAACTTGGATACTGTAGAAGTGTCTTTAATGCTATACTAAAGACATTAGTCTAAATACTGAGCATGAATTGGCCCAATGATGGCTCAGGTGCATGTGATTCTGTTATTGTCAGCATGTGTGCATGGGGGGAGGGGGATATTTCCTTGATGTAATTGACTACAAATGAATCAAAGGATGCAGATTAATAACAGTGAGCCCCATTCTCCTGCAGTAGAAGAATTGCTTGAATTTCAGCCAATGGTGCTCTTAGGTACTATAGGTGAGGCACGGCATCTTACTATGTGTCTTTAGGACCCAGGCCCTTCCTGGCTGCTAAAGTCTTGTGGGGAAGAATTGAGTCTTTTATTAGTGGAATCTGTCAATGCCTCCTTAAGGGAGTGCAGACTGACAGCTTCTCTTCACGAATCCTCAGTACAACCTCTGTTTTAAAAAAAATCACTTAATTTTGACAATCTGACCAACCATTGCCCTTTATTTCATTTGCATGTGCTGTTATGAGAAAAGTTGGTGGAGCAACTCTCAGAGAATCTGGTGGCCTCAGTTGTCATTGGACCTTTGTCAGTCTAGGTACCAACCAAGGTAAGTACTGAAATCTATCTGCATTGGCACAGGGATTCCTCCACGCAGTGGATGAAGATTATGTGCACATGCTAATATTAGATCTGTCAGCTGCTTTGATACCATTGAGAATGAGATTGTTATTTGCAAAGGAATCCACACTATGGATTGCTGCTCGTCCCCAAGGGAGCTTTTGCGGGATTTCACAAGGTTGCATCTTGTTATTTCTAATTCCCCATTTACATGGAGCCATTGGGGGCATTAGAGAGGAGATGGAGATTCCAGTACCTTCAGTATGTTGGTTACCAAAACTGGTTGAGCAATCCAAAAAGTTAGAATTTTTGTTTAAGTATTTCATCAAAATTTCAAATTGAACAGGAAAAATGTCATTTTGGTGAAAACTTTCATGAAAATTCCATCCTGTTTGATCAACTCCACTCAGTTCTAGATCTCCAGATCACCGGGTACAGTCCAAGCTGTCAGTTGCCTACCCTGGTGTTTTGATGTGATTGGGCTATGGGGGAGAGTGAGCTGGCTGGCTAGCGCTCATTCATGACTCAGCCCACCAAGATGTTAATTGAAGGAAACCACCAGAAGAGATGGCAGACCTGATATTGCCCCACTGAGCTTGCCTGCCTGCTGTGGGGCAAGTGCACAATCTAGAACTTTGGACTCCAAGCTGCTGTCAAGAGCAGGTAGCAGTTACAGCTGGATCTACCTTTTTATCTAGTTATGGACAGAAGGTTTCACTCACTTCTTTCAGGTGTGGACCTAGCAATAATCAGTCTTTGCATATCAACCTATACTCTGGTTAAAAAATTATCCTAATGATGTTCATGTCTTGGACATTAGGGTTGTCTAAACTATTTTGAAATCTCAGATACAAACATGTGGCTGAGAGCTATATCCCTAATTTTTATGGATTGTCCCACCTGCTTGCAAGACTTTAATACAAAGATACAGTATGTAGTACATATGAGTGGTTGTACATATATGTACAAGTTGTCTTTGACCAACAGTTGCCACAGAGTGGTCTGAGACATTAGTTACTTTCCATCTGAAGGATAGGGAGAAACTCTGCTAACTTGGTGCCTGATGGACAGCCCACTGAAGTCTATGAAAAGACTCTAATTGACTTAATTGCAGGGCTGGATCAGGCACTCAGATACCATTGCTTGGTGAAAGTGTTTCAAAATGTTGAGGAAGAAATAAAATGTTCACCATATATTAAAAATCTGTTTAAGTTCTTCCTGCCTGAAACACATGATTGCTGACAAGAGGGTTGGATAATTTACAAATCAGGATTAAGATGATGGTCTAAACTATGTTGGGAAGTCTATACAGTGCTTCCCATATTATCACTGATGTATTGCAATAGCACCTAGAGGCCCCAGCTCTGAGTGCTAGGCATAACACAAACGTAAGACCATCCCTGCTGTGAAGAGTGGACTAAATTCTGCTCCGATATCTGTGTAAGTCAATTGAAGCCAGTTGGTTTGCACATGTGTAGGAGCAGAATATAGCCCAATACACATGCCTCCAATCAGTGCTTCTGTGGCCTTCATTTTCATGAAGTACTGTGTACATTATGCAGGACCATAGTTTTATCTAGTTAGTTTTAGCGTTCTTTACATAAAGCATCAAAATGCTGGACAGTCAATCCTAAACTACCAGTGAAAAAGTAATTCTTCCATACTCCATTTGTGAGTGAATACCGTAAGTGGGTGACAAAAAATACAGCTGATTGATATGAGGTCAGAAAGATTCAATGCAGTTGCTACAATATTCTGATGAACAAAGAGGAGACACTGTAAGATTTTTACTTTCCCAGGCTCTATCACCTTGTGACTGCATTTCTGTATTCCACATCCCTGTACCTATTTTTGAAGTGGTAAAAGTTCTGTATTTTCAGAATGCCTCTGAAATGAGAGCATGCCGTTCAAACGTAGAAGTAGACCTAGTAAAAAAATAGGGATAAGATTTCCATTTTTTTTAGTCCCTCCCCACCCCCATAATCAAAACTCGACATGTAAAATCTCATTGAAGTTTGAAAACTTCAACCAGCTCCATAACAGGTCATATAATGGGGGGAGGAGTAAAAACTGTTAAAATGTCATTTGCAAATACCATCACCACCACTTTTGTTGGCAAAATTCAACCAGCTCAAAGATGATCTATCTTTAAAACCAGCCTTCAAAACTCTCTCTTGAAATAGAAAATATCCAATTTGATGATGAGCATCTGCGTGGGATTTGAACAGTCTTCACTAACTTCGTAGTGATAGGACTGTGGGCTGGAGCAAGACTTTGGAGAGGTCTGAAACCCAGGAGAGTCAGTTTGATTTGCATGCAGAAAGCTAGAAAGTTAAAGGATATTTGTCCAGATTCTCTGCTGAGTTTATAGCCGCTTTGCCCCACCCACGTGGCATAAAGAGGCTGTAATCTGGGTCCAGGTGCCCTAGTCTTCTGGTGTACTGAGACTCTCTGCTGCTTCCAAGTGTGCTGCTGACTCCCCCTCAATCCCTCAGCCCTGGTACAGGGGGCATAATGGAGAAGGAAGGGGAAATGTCTGTGGAAGAGAGTGGTAGAGCTTTGCTCCGCTGTGTTTATCCTTCACTGGCATAGGGTCCATTAAGGCCATGTCTGTGGCAAAACGTAGAGCTGCTTATCAGGAGCTCTAAGATATGTTGGTGCCAGACCTTCAGAATCAGGGATCTGTGACTGGATCCCTGATATACCTTCCCCTCTGCTCCCACACTTCCCCTCTGCTCCCACATTCATCTTCCTCAGTGAGCTGAGCACTGGCGCAGAAGAGAATATTGTCCAAGCACCAGTTACCCAAGGTGATAGGTGCCTTTTGTTGCAGACTCGAGAGAGCTGAATAAGCTCATATCCCAGAACAAGAAAGTATTCTTGTGATTCTGGCATTAGCACTCTACTTTTGAAGAAGAAATAGGAAAACACTAGTTTCTTAGTTATGTTTCACAAATGCTTTGTGTTCAACTTTAAGTCGTGGTGAGCAGTAGTGTACTCTGGGGTAACAGTGTTTTGATGGCGTAAAAGTAATTAATGTCAGACATGACATAACAAATGAGCACCTCACTCTATCACACTGGTGGAATTTCAAAGTCCTAGTTCCCAGTTCTTGCACTGTACAAAATACGATATATTGTTTTTGTTTCTGTGAATTAAACGCTAATTGAAAAGGTGCTGAGCAACTAAATATAAGGGGTCTGCAAACTGATTTTCTGCAACTAATAAAAAAATCATCTATTTTGAGACACTTGCATGGTTTAGGCCTTCTGCTCTCTCAGTATAGATAGTGCAGTTGTGCTCACCACAGAGACTGCCCTTGTTGGCATTAGGTTAAAAACTCTGTGAATATGCTGAAGCCATGGACTCCAAAAGGGAAAAACTAGGTTCTGAAAACAAAACGTTAACACTTTTGTAAATCTGCCAAGTTTTTCAATGTAACTGCCAAGGGTCTGATGTTCAGAAGAACACAACAGAACTGCTAACATGCATGCTGCATAAATGACTATTCATTAGAAAGCTGCTGTAGTTTATGTGACTGCTTTCTTTGCCTGACTAATATATCAAGCATGGTACTTTTTTTGTACTGTGAAAAACTTTCTCCATTACCATAGTAACCTCTTGCATATTGGCGGAAGCTGATGTCATTCATGGTATTATTCATTCTTAGTGAATTGGTACTCAGAGTGCTAACAAGTCCCAGGGAGATAAAAAGGACTAAGTATACATTCTGGTTAAACATGACTTAACCCTTTCACTTCACCAAGTCCCTGGTTGCATATTTTTGTTTGTTTGTTTCTGTAGTATTGCTAAGGAAAAGGTTAAAATGTCATGTTTACCTAGCATGATTTTATTGCAAAGAACATGCTAAAAGGCAAGGTTCCCCTGTCTGTCACTTCTTGTTTTTCACACTAACTATGCATTATACCTACATTTGCTTTTTTAAAGGAAAATTGTTTTTAAAATTAGTTTCTTATATATATTTGCCCAGCTGAAGTGCATCCTTTCTGTAATAATAGTAGGCAAAACTTACAGTGCATGTCCCTCTTTGTCTTCAAAGAGCCTTTATAACTACTGTTAAATAAATCTAAAACTTGAGTAATTTTTTCCATTGACTATTTTCTATAAATGTGTCAGGTACCTGACTATCTATTATTAAACACTTACATTGTGTTTGACATACAACAGAGCATCCTGACTGAACCACTGAAATCAATGCAGGGTTTCTCTTTGACTTCAATAGGAGCAGGAACAAGTCCATGGAAGGAGACAATGCTTGCCTCAAGGTGCTTATAATTTAGATTCCTTTCTACATGTTTACAATTCCTTCATGTTAAGAGAAGCATATGTCACATATAGAACTGGAAGAAGCAAGAAAAGTTTACCTTAAACCTGTCTCTTTCTCAGATCAGTTTAATGATTTCTTTATGGAATCTCTCAAATTATTTTGATAATATTAAACTTCAATCAGATTTAAAAGAGGCAGGTTTTTTGCACATTAGACAATACTCTGACTAACATAATCAAAGCCTGATAGTATGGTGACTTAATGGACCCAGTTTTGAAGCACAGGTATCCTAATTCATCCCCAGTGAAAATCTGATATACAAATTGAGGGGTCTAAGGGTGTTAGATACCCTACTCCTATTGAAAGTTGTAAGTCCAACTCCTTTTGGCCCCTTAGAACAGAACATCCCAGCACTAAAGATCTAGGCTTTTATGCATCTAGTTCAGCACTTGGTACCTAAAAACAAGTATTTATTTACATGCACAATTATGCATTAAGGTGTCTAAATTTAGGTACTCACATTCACCTTCGTGAAGTAGCCTGGGTAATATGAGAGAACCATTGCTTTTATTATCATTAAGGTCTAAGCCTGGTGCCATTTTTGCAGGTGAACTAGGATAAAATGCAATGGAAGTGCTGCCGTGGAGGCTCAAGAGGACTGAGCCCATTGTGCAGGCAGTGGAGAAGACTTCTGCAATGGCTTTCCAAAATGCAGACTGCAGTAGAGGAAGTGAGCATTTTGATGTTATAGCTAAAAGCTTCATGCAAAGCATACAACCGCAATGTGAGAGGAAAGCAGATGGCCATGTTCTCCCTATATTTGACAGGACAAGGCTGCGGCTCATTGTCATAGGTGACATAGCCCTATGAGTAGGCCTAGTTGAAACTAACTTTTAACAGAAAACTGGATGTTTGACTAAACAAAACTTTATTTTTTAGTGAAATATCTCCTGTCCATGGAAAACTGACTTTTTTTTCTTGAAAAACCCAACACCAAAACAACTGAAAATTTAGCATTTGAAATGCTGTTGCAGTGCCTCATGGGAGCTGTAGATTGGTTGTCTCATGCCCACATCCTTCTCCTAGTCCCCCATCTTTCTCCTGTGGGATGGGGTCTCCAGCCACACTACATCTCCCATAGTGCACTACAGGCATGTGATCCCCATGATGCTCTGTAGTAGCTCACCAAGAGGGGAGACCATGGTGTGGGAGATGTACTCTGGCCAAGGAGTCCAGAAGGAAGAATGAGGGCTTGAGGCAGTTAACGACAATACCCCTGAAGCACTGGGGCAGCATTTCCAAATCAAAGTTTTCAGTTTTCAACCCTAAGTTTATGGTGGGTGGGGCCGTTTGCATGTATTTATGTGTGTGTGTTTTTCCCTGAAAAGTTACTAAAATGTCCATTTTTCTGTGTTTGAGGAGAAAAAACTTCTCTGATCATATCTATCTGTGATCAAATGTTGAGGCTGGCAATTCCTTTCTTCAAATGCCACATGGTCCAGTATGTTTATCAGAACAAGGCACTTTTTACTCATTCTTTGCTCAGTTTTACTGGTTTTTGACCCTAAAATCTTGGAGAGAGACTTTGGAAAACAGCTAAGATAGGGGTGAAACCAACTCTATTGTAAATGAGAGAGGTGCTCCTACATCCCTTAACTGGTTTTGAAAATATCTCTCATAATTCGTAGGAAACTGACCACATATAAGATTTTCAGGTCTAGCCAACTGTAATATCTTAATAAGGGCAGAAAATATGATATATGTCTGCAGGGAGGAGTAGTTGGATTAGAACTCCTGATGGAACCATTCTCAGCAGGTCCTGCTTCTTTCCTGCTGGCGTGCTGTTCCTTCTCCTGGCCTGCTTTCCAACTCTGCTCCACATTTGCTTGCTCCCAGGTCCCACCCCGTCCCTCATGCAGAGAAGCTACAGGGATGGATTATTCAGAGCAGCAGCTAAAGAATAGGAACCTCCTGGCATAGAATTGAGATCGGTGGGGAAGTTCACCAGTGCTACTGTTCAAGGCTCTTTGTGGACTCAGGTGGACATCTACTGCTCTGTATAAAGCTGAGCACAATTGGGCCCCATTCTTGTTTGGTCCCTGGGCACTCCCATGATAAACATAACTAATAACATCTCTGCATCATTACATTCAATGGCTTCAAAGCTTTCTTTGGAACCATAGCAGCCAGAGAGGTTTTAGTGATACAGAAATTCTGGAGAACAAGAAGGTGAGCTGGAAGAAGTGCTGGTGTGCTGGCTTAATTGGAGCCCAGGATTTGCTGCTTGCTGGTAAACAGGGCCCTTTTCTCGCATTCACAGCAAGAAGGCATGAAGAATAACATGGAGAAGAATATAAGTGACAGGAAAAGATTTTACATGATTCCCCAACCTTAAAATAATAAGGATGTAGACTAGTCTGTAAAAGCTAAAAACGCTGGTCATGGTGTCGTCATAATTTTTCCAGTAGCATTTTACTTACTATTTACAGAAGTCCCTTCTAAATATTTAAATTAAAATAATTTCCTCATCTGTTTTGTGAATTATCCAACAGTCAAGGACGCTGCTTCGTTGGTTCAGGCTTCCTCATACTACTACAGCACTGGTTAATGTTTTTTATTATAAAAACAGAAGGGTTTGTTTTGTTTTGTTTTGTTTTATAATGCCTACTACTGGGTTTTGTGCATGGGATAAAAGAAAAAAAGGTAAACCAATGTATGGACCTTCCAGTCTTGACAATGTCCCTTTAATTCCACCACCACCACGTTCTCACAGAGATTATTTTGTTGGCTGCAGTGCCAGTGAGCTGGTTCAGCTAATGGAAAGGTCATGTTTTATTATACCTAACTGCTTGGATAAATTGACTGAGGAATTTGTCAGCTCTGTGTAATGGTAAACTCCCTTGTACATAAAGGTTAATTTAACCTAGAGTATGTGTGATTTTTTTCATTACAATAACAATACATTGCCCATTTTTGTTGTATTTTTTAATTGAAAGCACTAGCTTTCACATATGCCTCATAATAGATTAAAATTTCAGCATTGCTAATACTAAGTGTAAAATATATTTAATTCCTGAAGAGATAGTTTGTCATAATGTGCACAGTACATATGCGCCTATATCGTGATTTTTTAATTCTAGAGGGATCAGAAAATGGGTTTCTTTTCCATGGAAAACTTCAGTGAAAATGAAGGGTTCTCCCCCTCCTCCCCCCACCCCCCGGTGCAAAATTAAGACAAATTTTGACTTTTAACTGAAAGAAAAAAGTTAATTGAAAACCCAATTTTCCGTGAAACAGATCCAGTAAAAAATGACCTACTGAAATTAATTAAATCACACTATCAGAAGTTTATTATGGCCCTTATCCTGCAACTGACTCTGTGGAGGACCCTGGCTTAGTGTAAGTGGAGCCATTGATTTTAATGAAATGCCTTTCCAGAGTCCGTTGCAGGATGGGGGTTTATGTTTGTAATGCAATATTATGCAATCTTTTAAAATCCATTAAATGTTCTAGTTTAGTGGACCTACTGTTACAATTACTAATAAGTATTATTGTAACAGTAATATGTAGTAGTTATATGCAAAACAGAGAGACTAACCAAGATCAGTGCCCCAATATACAAGGCACTGTGCAAACATATCCTAGGAGACCGTGCTTATAATGAAAGTACTTATAAATAGTAAGACAAAGCATGGGACGAAAGTATCAATTCAGTTTTAGATGGGAAACTGATGCACAATGAGACTAAATAATGTGACTAAGATCATGCAGGAAATCTGTGGCACAGCCAAAATGGAATGCAGATCTCCTGACCCACAGGCCAGTGCATTAGCCACAAAACTATCCTTCAGCTCTTACATATTTTTCTTCTTAATTAATTTTGTTCAGCTTAGGTTGTGATTTTTTTTATGACAATTGCCCAGAGGTTCTCAGACACTGTACACAACCAGTTTTTTTATAAGCTTTAAGAATCGTAGAAACATAGGACTAGAAGGGACCTTGATAGGTCATTTAGTCCAGGCGCCTGCACTGAGGCAGGGGTAAGTATTGTCTCTAGAAGATCCCTGACCGGTGTTTATCTAACATGCTCTTTAACACCTCCAATGATGGAGATTCCACAACCGCCCTAGGTAACTTGTTCCAGTGCTTAACTACCCTGACAGTTAGAAAGTTTTGCCTAACGTCTAACCTAAATCTCCCTTGCTGCAATTTAAGCCCATTGCTTCTTGTCCTGTCTTCAGTGGTTAAGGAGAACAATTTATCACCCTCCTCTTTATAACAACCTTTTACATACTTGAAGACTGTTATCATGTCGTCCCTCGGTCTTCTCTTCTCCAGACTAAACAAACCCAATTTTTTCAAACTTTCCTCATAGGTCATGTTTTCTTGTCATTATTGAATTTCATCCTATTTATTTCAGACCATTTCTCCAGTTTGTCAAGATCATTTTGAATTCTAATCCTGTGCTCCAAAGCAATTGCAATCCTTCCCAATTTGGTATCATCCACAGACTGTGTAAGTGTACACTCTATGCCATTATCCAAATCACTTATGAAGATACTGAAGAGAACCAGACCTAGGACAAATTCCATCAGTACTTCATTCTATATGCCCTTCCAGCTTGACTGTGAACCACTGATAACTACCCAGTGTACACTTTTCCAACCAGTTGTGCACTCAAGTTATAGTAGGTTTGTCTAGGGCTCTAGGCTATATTTCCCTTATTTGTTTATGAGAAACTTTTGTGTAAGACAATATCAAAAGCCTTACTAAAGTCAAGCCATTATCACATCTACTGCTTTCCCCCTATTCACAAGGCTTTCTACCCTGTTAAAGAAGGATATTAGGTTGGTTTGACATGATCTGTTCTTGACAAATCCATGTTGACTGTTATTTATCACCTTATTATTTTTCAGATACTTACAAATTGATTATTTGCTCCCTTATCATTCTGGGTACAGAAGTTAAATTATCTGGTCTGTAATTCCCCAGGTTATCTTTCTTCTTCTTTTGTATAGATAGGTACTATATTTGTCCTTTTCTGGTCCTCTGGGATCTCTTCCATCCTCGACCAGTTCTCAGAGAAAATTGATAATGGCTCAGAGATCTCTTCAGCCAGTTCCTTGAGTATTCTAGGATGTATTTCATTAGGCCCTGTTGACTTGAAGACATCTAACTTCTCCAAGTAATTCGTAACTTGTTCTTTTCCTAGTTTAGCCTCAGATCCTACCCCGTTTACATTGATGTTCACTATCATCTGATAGTCACCTTTTTGGTGAAAACTGAAACAAAGAAGGCAGTTGACACTTCAGCCTTTGATGCTTTTTCTGTTATTGTCTTTCCCTCCTCATTGAGTAATGGGTCTTCCCTGTCCTCAGTCTTCCTTTTGCTTCTAGTGTACTTTGTAAAATACAGCCGCAACTAGGAATTTCTGCGCCCGAGGCAGGGGTGCAGAAATTCCTAGAGGCTTACCCTCCGCCAAATTGTCGCCGAAGCTGCAGCACCGGCGGACCTCCCGCAGGCAAGCGGAAGCGGCTTCGACGGCAGTTTGGCGGAGGGTATTTTTAGCAGCCGCCGAAGCCGCTTCCGCTTCCCTGCGGGAGGTCCTCTGGTGTGTGTGGAGAAGGCCCCCTCCGCCGAATTGCTGCCGAAAACGCGGCACCGGCGGACCTCCCGCAGGTAAGCAGAAGCGGCTTCGGCGGCAGGGCGGAAGTGCTGCTAATAATACCCTCCGCCGAAGCCGCCCCCGCTTACCTGTGGGAGGTCCGCCGGTGCCGCAGCTTAGGTGGCAATTCGGCAGAGGGGGCCTTCTCCACACACACCGGCAGACCTCCCGCAGGTAAGCAGGGGCGGCTTCGGCGGCCAGCAGTGCGCCCCGAGGTGAGTGCCTCACTCGCCTCACCCTCATTACGGCCCTGTTGTAAAATGTTTTCTTGCTATCTTTTATGTCTATAGCTAGTGTTTCCTTTTGGGAGTGGTGGCTGTCGTCCTCCCAAGCTTGGGGGTACATGGCTTCTGTTCCTCCACCTTTTGGGGGAGATTCCTCAATGCCAGGGCAGCAAATTGGTTTTTTATCTCTGTGGAAAGTGGTTGGGAGTAGGGATGGAGCATTACCTGCTGCCAGAAGTAACCAGCAGCCAGATTCCTCCCTGTGAAGGAGCACTTTCTTCCCCTGGTGCTGCTACTGCAGTCCTCTCCAGTAGGATTGCTTCCTTAAACTTGGAGATATCCATATGCATATTTTGAATGAATTATTCATGTGCATAGATGCTCTTAAGCCTGGCCACCTCCTGTAGCTCCCTCACCTGCTTCCTGAGAAATTTGATAAGTAGGCACCTCTCACACTGGATCTTCTCCCCTGCCTGGCTTTCTGTAATGGGGAAATTCAGGCCACAGTCTGCGTATCCACACCTGGACATGGGTAGAGGCATCCATAGTCAGGTTCTTTGTCTGAACGCAGGTGTAGGAGCCCTGAGCAGCAGTGGCATTGCTGATGTGGCTTTTCCAAACCATGCAAATTTTATTCTTTTGCCCCTCTGAAAACACCCACCCAAGCTCCCCTTGGTTGCTTAGTGTTTGGCTTTTAAGCCCTTCTCTCCTAGATCAGCCCTTTGACATCTACTCTTAAATTTGCCTATGTGCAGTATTAAAATGTCTATTCCCAATATTAAAATGAATTCACTAACTATATCTGAGCCTGTTTTAGCTCAGAGGCATCACTTGTGTCTCTAGATACCATACTTCCCTGAACTAATAATTTATAGAGTGGGATTTATTTTAATTAGGGCGACTGAAAACCTATTTCGGAAATGCACAGAGGACAGTCTTTAGCTGATAAATTTGAAGCAAGAAGGCAATCATAGCAGGGTGATGTCTAATTTGAAAACAAATCTGATCACTGTAATTTGAATTGACAGTAGCAAAGATACTGTGAGTGTCATCCATATTTGAATGAAAATTAACTTTTTCTCCTTGACTTTCATAATGTTTCATTAAGTAACCTTGGTTAGAAACTCATGTCACTGGTTCATTGGATCCAGGTAGGTCAGGCTGCTGCTATGTGAGGTATATGTAAATAAAGATATATGTATTTTTTCTCTCTCTCTCAAAGGGCAGTAGCCCTCTGTGTCCTTCTTTTCCATTGCTTGAACTTCTTGCAGTGTTGCATGATCTCTCCTTTGAAAATAATGGAGTTTCCTTGTATTGCATCTTTCAGATGAATATTGTACAGCAAGCAGTGGTGATCCTGTGATGGTGTATATTCTGAGTCTCCTCACTCTTTTTCCTTTACCTTGTCCCCCACACTTCATATGTTTACAGTATGTACCCTACGTACCCTAATCATCATATAAGGAAAATGTTTCTTTACCCGTCAATTTATCTTCTTCAAGACTGCCTGTCTACTGCTCCAGTTGTGTCTAGGTGGGCAAACTGGCTTGGAAGCAAGGTTTGAGAATCAGAGATGCCATAGCCCATCTGCTGTGATTTAAAATCATGCACTTTGTCTTTCCTGAAATACTGTTCCCCTAGCCCTGCCTCTCTTTATTTTCTTGCCAGCCCCAGCTCTCTACTTCACTCCTTAGGCCTGTTTCTATACTCTCTGTGGCCACCCAGTAGCTTTTCACTTCCCTCCCTGGCTCTTAACTCCCTTCCATCCAATCCACCTGAAACTGCCCACCCCCCAGTCTCCGAATGTCACTCCAGCCTCCAAGCACTGCTTCCCATGTGACCCTATCCTCCAAGTTATCAAACTGTACCATTTGCCTTTTCACAGATGACTGCTGCATTAGGTAGGAGGTGATCCATACACACAGTATAAAACACTCTGGGAACCCCTGATAGAATAGGTCTCCATCATCTCTAATTTCTAGGATTCTATGATAATGGGGCTCCACAGGGAGTGAGATAAGCCCAGAGCAACAGACTGCAGTAGTCACTCCACTGCGAGTAGTCCCCCCGGGGCACCAGGAAAGAGCACCAACTCCTGTTTCTCAAACACACAAGCTGGGATGTTATAACCAAAGAAACTGTGATGTTTAAGAATAACATACAAGCTGAATAGACCTTGGAGCAGTCTGGTGGTAATCTGATTTGATTTCAGTGAAAAAGCTACATTAAAGAAAACATACAAGTGATGGAAGCAGGTGAAAAGTTGTACAGAAATATCAAAATGCTGGCTGTAGAAGAACATCCAGCTGAAGAGTACAAAGTAGCCAGGAGAGCCCAACGGGCTGGGAGCAGAAAAATGAGCTAATTCGTGCCAAATATGGCAACAGGGAGGGTCACAAAAATGGCCTGAAATAGTGTAGCCATGGTAACATTGGGGCCATCCAGCCACCTTGCAGTCTCAGTGGGCACTGGCAGCCGAAGTCTCCCATGTAGGAATTGGCACACCATTGCACTGGAGGCCTGCCTACTGCTGCTGGTAAGAATGTGCTTTGTGCATTAGCATTTTGGAAACAATCTTCTGGTAGGCACGTGTATCACATAACAGCCTGAAATGACTCCCAGTAAGGAGAGTGGCTGTTTTCTAGGTAGCAAGACAGGCACTTATTTGGTAATAAAGATTAGGATAGATTAGCCAGATAAGGACTAATGACCTTTTTAGGAAAAGTGGCAATCATTTGGACCTGTGAGTAGAGATTGGCAGCAACCGTGGAGGCTGAAGGAAAAATTCCTCTTTCGCTTCAAAGCACATGCTGTGAGCCTTAGCTGCAGCGTGGGATACAATTTAGACAAGCTCCATGCAAGCTCAAACTGCATTCTTCCTGCAAAATGCAAGCGACCTGGGGAATGGTCATACCAATCTCTGCTCATCTCCTGCCTTATCCTATGTTTGTATAAATCCTGCCCCAAATGCCTGTTACCAACCTCAGAGTGCACACCTCAGCTCCCAAGGGGATGTTACTTAGACTACCATTCTCTAGATCACAAATGTCTTCCATTTCACAATTCTATCTGCTGAGCTGCTGTGCAAATGGCATTCTCCAGGGGATAAGCAAGGCGTTATCCTGTGTACCTCTTCGTAGGTTAGGTCCTAAGCAGGATAGTAACAGATTCACAGCTATCAATAAAGAGTATGTATTTTCAGTAACATCCCTTGGTAGACTGTAGGTTGAATAGGAATTAATCCAAATTGTGGTTAGGTTATATTGGAGTCTGATAAGAAAAAAAAATGCATTCAGTTAACATCAGCAAGTGAGCCCAGCTAACTATTACAACTTTTTCCAAAACTGATTGTACTGAAATCGTATAACAGAAATGTATTTCTACAGTGAACATTACCAACCTCAGATTTATATTTGAAGTAATCTTTTTTTTTTACTGCCTCCTATCTCGTGGGATTGCAAAAGATGATTAGTACATGTTTTCATGTTATCAAAATGATTAATACTACAAAATTGGATCTGTTTGTATATACTGGAGGTTATGGCCAGTGGGAAATTGGCCTTTTATAGCTTGCTGCAAGTGAAAGTATCAGCTTTGGGAACAGAAACAATATTGACTTTTTAATGAAATATTGTCCACTTACTTGAACAGTTCTGATTAATTTGTTATTTGTTAGGATATTATTTCAGTGTTGGCTGCCTTTTGGAAGTAAACTAAAAGTTCACAATACATACAAAGACATGGTTTTTATTTTTGTTTTATTCAATTTTTGCAATGTGGTTAGTTGTTAATGTTACCTACTGTTAATATTTTTCACATTTTTATTTAATGGCTCTGAGATTAAAACTTAGACTAGAAGACATTTGGGTACTCTTTTTGACTGTGCCGCAAGCTTCCTGTGTAACCTTGGTCAGGTCACTTAATCTCTTTGTGTCTTTACTTTCCTCATTTATAAAAAGGGGATGATACTAATTGACTTCACAGAGTGTAGTGAGGCTTAGCTCAATAATGTTTGTAAAGCACTTTGAGTTCCTTGCTGATGCTGTAGAAATGCAAAATATGATTATACTAGAACTATGATGGACTTCAAATGACAGTAAAACTTGTAAGTCCCCGCAACAATGTATGGACACAAAAAGGAGAGGTAATGTTAAACAATTCTATGGAGATGGGCAACTTCTCTCAGACCAAAGCTTTGTCTCATTTCTCTGCTTCCAAAAAGCAGAAATATCAGTTGAATGAACTAATATTTGTTTTAGACACCATCATTCTGCTTTTGTTTTAATATTTGCGACTTGATCCTTTTCTGACAAATGCCCCTATCTTGCAAAGACTCTCTTCCATGCTTAAATTTACTTACGGGAGTTGTCTCACTGACTTGCCCTATTCCTACCTCCTCTTTCTTAGCAGGCCCAAATATGTCTGCAATGCATGCCCACAGTCCCACCCCTTACAATTTATGGCCATGTTCCATTTTGGAGGGTTGTGAGTCTAGGGTCTTCATCCCACCTCTTTTGTATCCCATGGGAGGAGTGAGGAATGAGGTTGTGCTATGGTCAGGGATAGGCATTTCTTTGGTCTTTTCGTGTTTTATACCTTCCCCACCCACGCTCCCTTTGCCCCTCCTGACTGGTTGCTTGACCTTGACTCGAGAGAAGAGCCAGGCAGCCTTCCAATGTATACTCATATATTACACTCCCACCATACCCTGTAACACTTTAGCTCCATCCCTTATCTTTTCTCATTATACTAAAAGCCCCATCTGGTTGTGGGAAATGCAACACACAGTGTCTCTATTCATTGTTCTTCACATATATTAATATAAGTTATAAGAGTATCAAAATGTCAAACCCAAAATTCTATCTCAGGCTGACAAACAAGCTTATATGCTAACAGGGTGGTTTAATTATGTTGACAGGAGAGCTCTCTCCCTTCAGCACAGAGCAACTACACGGGAGATCTCACAGCAGCTCAGCTGCATCAGTACACTTGTGCTGTTTTAAACTCTCTAGTGTAGACATGGCCCAACATACAACTCAGAACTTCTCCTAGTGTATCTGAGACCTTGTCTACACTACAGAGTTTTGTCTACAAAAGTTATGTCAACACTCAAAAAGTGCTATAACAAAAATCGGTATTGAATGTTCACACTCACTCTCTCTGTCAGCAGAGCACATCCACAGTTGGGGCACTAGCATCGATAGTGTGAACAGTGCATTATGAGTAGCTATCCCATAGTCCAGCTTGACACCTTCTGCTGATAGGTCTTGTGGGACGGTGGAGCGGATCACAGCACATCTTGGGACTGGGCTCAATATCCCATGATGCATTGCTTTGTGTCCCAGCATTGCATGGGCTTCTGGCTTTCTTTTGTGGCATTTTTCAATGGCCCTTGTTTGCTGTGAACCCCAGCACCTCCGCATGAAGGGATGGATCCCACACCGCTCTCCTGTGCTCTGATAACTGTCATGAAGACATTGCAGATGACAGTGCAGTTAATTGAAAAGTTCCTAACTGAAGAAGACTCCCTGTTGCCTGACATGCTGTGTGATATGGATAGGAGCAACTTTAGATTGTTTTTGGCATTCACAGAACAGCTGCAGCAGGTGGACTGTTGCTTTTAGGTTCGGGAAACAAGCACTGAATGGTGGGATCATATCATCATGCAGGTGTGGGATGATGAGCAACGGCTACAGAAATTTTGGATGCGGAAAGCCACCTGCCTGGAACTGTGTGCAGATCTCGCCCCAGCACTCCGGCGCAAGGACACCTGAATGAGAGCTGCCCTGTCGGTACAGAAGCATGTGGCAATTGCTGTGTGGAAGCTGGTGACTCCAGACTGCTACCAGTCAGACGCGAATCAATTTGGATTTGGGAAGTTGACCATTGGGGCTGTTGGGAAGTTGACCGTTGGTAAATGCAAGTGTGCAGGGAAATTAATTGCATCCTGATACAAAGGACTGTGACGCTGGGAAATAAGCATGAAATATTGGACAGCTTTTCAGAAATGGGGTTCCCTAACTGCGGAGGGGCGACAGATGGCACGCATATTCCAATTTTGGCACCAGACCACCTTGCGACGGAGTACATCAATAGGAGCAGGTACTTTTCCATGGTGCTGCAGTTGCTTGTGCATCACCATGAGTGTTTCGCTGACATCAACGCGGGGTGGTCTGGGACGGTGCATGACGCACACATCTTTAGGAACACCAGCCTGTATAGAAATCTGCAAGCAGGGATTTTCTTTCCAGACCAAAAGATTACAGTGTGGGATGTTGAAATGACTATAGTGTTCCTGGGAGACCCGGTGTACCACTTACAGCTGTGGCTCCTGAAACCTTACATGGGAAACCTGGACCGCAGTAAGGAGCAGTTCAACAACAGGCTGAGTAGGTGCTGGAATGTGCCTTTGGCAGATTAAAGGCACGCTGGCGATGCCTTTATGGCAGGTTAGACCTCAATGAGGATAATATTCACATGGTCATAGTCACGTGTTGTACGTCGCATAATCTTTGTGAAGCTAAGGTTGAAAGGTTTACTCAGGGGTGGAGTGTTTGGCTGCTTGGCTGCTGATCTTGAGCAGTCAGCTACCATGGCTATCAGAGGGACCCCGGGGGTGGGGCAATTTGAATTAGGGAGGCTTTGAGGCAATACTTTGAAAATGAGAACCAGTAATATATCTCTCTGTGACTGGTGATGAAATGTTACCTTACATTTAGTTTTCCTAGGAAGCAATGGTGAAATTTGGGGCCTTACATTCCAGTAAGCAAATGATTAAACTGCCTGTGTATGTATGGGTAGAAACTGCTATCTCAATTTGTAGGAAACAAATGAAGATGAATTACCGTTCAAAAACTTTGCTTTTATTGCACAAGAAACAATACACACACACACACACAAAGATGCTTGGTGGGAAAGGAGGTACGAGGAAAGGGCAGACTTTCAGAACTGTGTGTAGGTCCAGCTATAATTTTGAAAGTTGTCCAACGGGGTGGAGCGAAGGGGAAACCAAGAAGTCCTGGAAAGCGGAAAGGACTGTGTGAGTGGAGTTGAGGGGAGGCACAGAAAAGAGTTCTGAATGTGCTGCAGGTGTGGGCGAGCACACATCTGGTCAGTCTGCAGCATTATTAAAGACTTCAGCATCTGTGTTTTGCTCCTCTGTGACTTTAATCATCTGCTCATTAGCGACCTTAACAAACTCCTGATTTTCTTTTCTGCCCTGTCTTTTGGCTTCCCTCCAATCTTTGTGTTCCCTTTTCTCTGCATTGGAGAAGTGCAGTACCTCCCGGAACATGTCTTCTTTGCTTTGTATTGGGTGCTTTCTTATCTGGTGGAGACGCTCGACCAGTGTGTGTGGGGTGTTCCTGAAGGCCACATCTGCTGAAGCAGAAGGAACAATGCACAGAAGCATGATTGTTAAATTCACACACAGCATTGAAACATGTCAGTAAAATACACCTTTTGTAATATAACAATCACTTTCTACTGACCCTTGGCAAGCGCACATCTCTGTGAACACCCAAAACATAGTGAGTGTTGGCTGCAGGGGGGTGCTCCCCCTGGGGAAAAGAGCACTCACTCTACAAGAGTTGCAGTTCAGCTGACTAGGAAAAAAATTCTAAAGTTCTCCCACACTTTTCCACAGGCAGGGGTCATTCTAGCAGATATCTCATTGCTGAGGGTAAGCAGGGAAGCCAGGGTACATCTACTACATGCTTGTGGCTTCCGCCCTGGTCCCTATGCTGCTCGCCTGTGTGCTACTTCTGTCCCTGCACAAGTGATTACCGAATGGCATGGGAAAGTTTCCTACAATGGGGGAAGGAAGGAACAAAGCAGCTCTGCCAAGGAACTTTCGGCAGAGGATTACCGAGTACCTCCAGGAAATTTTCCTAGAGGTCTCTCTGGAGGATTCGCGTGAGATCTCGGCGTGCATCAACACCCTGTTCCTCCATACTGATTAGCTCTACACAGGGAAATGTCCAGCATACAGAAACACAGTCAGCCTCCCACATTTCTATACCCTGAACCCACCTCTGCACTACACAAACCACAGCCACTTACCAGATGTCTCCTCTACTTCTTGCTTGCCGGAGTTCAACTGCTGAGATTAGCTAGACACCTCTGGAGTGGTGAACAGTTCCTGGCTGCCTGTCCCACCCAGCAACCACTCCGGGAGCTCCACATTATCGTCTAACTCCACATCTTCATCAATGAGTTCATTCTCCGAGTTAGGTCCTCTTTCTGCCTCCTCCAGACACACTGAAGAATCCACGGGGGTCTTGGCAGTGGAGGTGGGGTTGCCACTGAGGACAGGATCCAGCTCCTTATAGAACTGGTAGGTCTTTGGTGCAGCACCAGAGCAATGGTTTGCCTCCCTCGCCTTATGGTATACCTGCCTCAGCACCTTTATCTTCACCCTGCACTGCAGCGCATCCCGATCATAGCCCTTATCATGCAAGCCTCGATAAATCTTCCCATAGGTATCAAAATTCCTACGGCTCAAGTGAAGCTGGGACTGCACAGCTTTCTCTCCACATATACTGAGCAGATCCATAGTGGTCCAAGCAGGAGAGCGTTTGCTGCGATAACCTGCCATGGTCACCTGGGAAGATGTGATGAGACCTCTCCACACCGAGCAAACAGGAAATGGAATTTCAAAAATTCCCTGGGCTTCTAAGGGGAAGGGGCAGATGGTTGTTTACCTGGATGCAGGTCAGCGGTGTTCAAACTGCTGACCAGGATGGGCATTGTGCGACACCTTCTGGAGGCCAACTAAAGCAATAAAATAAAGTGTGTTGTCTACACTCGCACTTTGTTGACAAAAATTTTGCCCAAAAAGCCTTATGTCTCTTTTCAGGGTGGTTTTATTCCATAGGCACTGACTCCATGGGTGCTGCGGAGCACCCATGGGGAAAAAATGGTGGGGGCTGAGCACCCACTGGCAGCCCCCCTACCAGAACCTCTCCTTCTCCCCAGCACATCCTGCCCGCTGGCGGGCCCCGCCAATCAGCGCCTCCCCCTCCCTCCCTCCCAGCACCTACCACCTGCTGTGGGTCAGCTGTTTTGTGATGTCAGGAGGCATTGGAGGGGAGGGGGAAGGAGTGAGGGTGCAGCGTGCTCAAGGGGAGGGGCTGAACTGGGCGGGGAAGGGGCGGAGCGGGGGTGGGAAGAAGCAGGGCGGGGTGGGAAGAAGCAGGGTGGGGGTGGGGCTTTAGGGGAAGGGGTGGAGTGGGGGCAGGGCCTGGGCAGACCCAGGGGGAGCTCCCTCTCCCCCAGCAGATTACAAACTCGGTGCCTGTTTTATTTTGTCACCAAAACAGGGCATTTTTGCGGCCAAAGTTGAATCACAGTGTGTACGCATCCACTGTTTTGTTGACAAAAGCTGCCTTTTGTCAGCAAAACTTTGTAGTGTAGCCAAGGCCTAAGTAACAGTGGCAATTAGTATAAATCGATTATTTCAATTGACCCAGTATAAAAAGATGACAAGAGCACAATAAAAATAAGAGTGAGAAAGTTACTGTAACACTTTGGAAAAAGCAAGTGAAGTGCAAAGAGATACCATCAGTATCTTTGATGAGCCATTGTCTACTATTACTCACTGCGGTGTCTTCCCTGCAGTGAGTCGACTGCTGCCGCTCCCCCATCGACTCCGCCTGTGCCTCTCATGGCGATGGAGTACAGGAGTCGACGGGAGAGCGCTTGGGGATCGATTTATCGCGTCTAGACTAGACGCGATAAATCGACCCCCGCTGGATCGATCGCTATCCGCCGATCCGGCGGCTAGTGTAGATATACCCTAAAAGGCGCACAGTGTAGCTATTGTTTGTCGGCTTTCCTGCAGACAAAAAACTTCCATCCCTAATGAGCGATGTTACCATTATTGGCAGGAGAGTGCTCCTGCCAGCAAAGAGCTCTTCACACCGGCGCTTGTCATTGGCAAAACTTTTGTCTTTCGAGGTAGGTTGTGTGGTTTTTTTACACCTCTGAAAGACAAAAGTTTTGTTGTTCAGTTGCCAGTGTACACATAGCCTAACTGTTTCACATGCTCAAAAATAGACTCCTGATAATAAGGACTTTTTTTTGCTAGACTTCTGTACATTCTGCTAGGAAAGATGCCACTAGAACAGTGGCTCTCAACCTTTCCAGATTACTGTACTCCTTTCAGGAGTTTGATTTGTCTTGCATCTCCCACGTTCCACCTCACTTAAAAACTACTTGCTTACAAAATCAGACATAAAAATACAAAAGTGTCACAGCCACACTATTACTGAAAAAACGCTTACGTTCTCATTTTTACCATATAATTATAAAATAAATCGATTGGAATAGAAATATTGTACTTACATTTCAGTGTATAGTATATAGAGCAGTATAAAAAAGTCACTGTATGAAATTTTAGTTTGTACTAACTTCACTAATGCTTTTTATGTAGCCTGTTGTCAAACTAGGCAAATATCTAGATTAGTTAATGTACCCCCTGGAACACCTCTACGTATCCCTAGGGTTACGTGTACCCCTGGTTGAGCACCACTGCACTAGAGCGTGAGAATGCTGCTTACAACATGTGGATGGAGAAATGAACCATTAGTGGCATTTTTTTTTCATAACTGTATATCTTTTAAGAAGCACCATCTCACTGGGCCACAGCTGTGATGTTCCCAGTGTTTCCCTTTTGTTCGTCATTGTCAATTTGGCAGGGAATCAACCAGTTATTTGTTGTGCTGAACAGCAACCAGATTGTTCAAATCTGAATAGGTATTTTCCCCCTCTTCCTTCAAGCAGCTGATGCAAAGGGGGAAAAACAGACAAGGAAGTTTGAAAATACTTGCATCTTTATAATTTCTACAATACATTTGGATAAATCCAAAGGGGAGAAAGGTATATGTGGATGTAGGAGTGTGTATGCTGTAAGCAGCATTCTCAGACTTTAGTGGCATATTTCCTAGCACCATGTACAGAAGTCTTGCAAAAAAGTCTCTGATTATGTGGGGGTGTATTTGTGCTTCACTTGCTTTTTCCAAGTGTTAAGTACATTAACTTTTTGTCTCTTGTTTTTATTGTGCAATGGTCTTGTCACCTTGTTGTATTGAGTCAATTGAAATAATGGCTTTATCCTAATTGCCATTGTTAAGTAAAAGAGGTTGGGGTAGGGGGGTTGAGACTTGAGGAAATAAGTATGTCTGCACTGCTGCCAGGGCTGTAAATCCACAGTCTTTTTTGACCCTAGTTATACTTTTGGTCTTCGCAACATCTTCTGTCAATGATGGTGGCAACTGTGTGAACACTAGTGTAGACAGCTGTGCTGTTGAAAGGCCCAGGCAATCTAACCCTGTTCAGAGCAAGTAGAGTGATTAAACGGCGGTCACCCTGTCTCCATTCAAGCTTCTACCATTGCTGCTTTTGCCCCTGTGGCAGGGACAGTCGGAAACTGTAAGGCAAGGAAGCCGAGTGTGTGTGCATACGGCGTGTGTGTTGCAGACTGAGGAACACACAACAGTGTGTCTGTGTGTGTGTGTGTGTGTGAGAGAGAGAGAGAGAGAGGGAGAACTAACAGCCTGTATGTAACAGAGAAGTAACTAGGGGGATGGGGGGGAAGTAGGGGGGTAGGTGTGTGTGTGGGTGTGTGTTTGAGAGAGACACTGACAGAAAGCGAAAGTGTGTGTCAGAGATTGACACAAGCGGAGCCTCCAGCGCTCACACCTCCTTGTGGGAGCGAAGTGCTGCGCGGCTGGGAGGAGAGACGGCAAAGCAGCTGTTAGCGTTGACTAAGCAGCTGTAATTAGTGTGTGTGTGTGTCTCCCTCCCGCTCTGGTCTCCTCCCATCCCCTCTCGGTGCTGGGCAGAGTCTCAGCCAGGGGATCGCTCTGCCTTGAAGTGCCTGGCGGAGCCCGGGACTACACGGGCCAAACCCGGGGCAAGAGAGAGCGTCTCCCAGCCGGGGGGCTGCGGGCTGCGGAGAGCCCCCTCGCCGGAGAGGTGAGTGTGAGGCGCGCGGGCGCGGGGAGAGGCCGAGCCCCGGCGGAGCTGCAGGCGCGCGCGGGCCGGGCGGCTTTGTTGCCCGGCTGAAGTTGGAGCGCTCGTTGCCTTGCAGAGCCGCGGGCTGCTGCCGCGCCTCTTGCGCTGCCGCGGCGGGGCCCCGGTTCCTCACGGGCCGGGTTTGCCGCTCCGCGAGTTTGCCGGCGCCTGAGTCTGGGGGAAGCGGCCCGTGCTGTGCCACGCGTCGCGCTTTGTGTCCTCCTGAGCGAGCCTTTAAGCGGAGGGTAGGACACACACACACACACCCCCCTTCACACACACCGCTTGCCACAACCCGCGCGGAGAGCGGGCTGGTCGGTGGGAGCTGGCCGCCGAGGCAGCCCGCCCGGATAAGGGTGAAAGCGGCTAGTTGCCAAGGTTACTAGGGGAGCGATGGAGAGGGTCACGCATGTAGCCCCTCCGGGAAGAGGCTGGCTCCTGTCTTGTGTGGGGAGAGCGCCTATAGTTTAGAGCAGTGTTGGGGGGGGGGGGCTGGAACAGTTTGTCTAGTGGGGGAGCCATTGCACTAAGCTGTCAGCCCTGTATGGGATGGAAACCACTTCAAGCCAGGGAGTGTGGCGGCACCCCTAGTTCCAGCACCTATGAAATTAACAGGCAGCAGGTTTAAAACAAACAAAGGGAAGTATTTTTTTCACCAACACACACTCAACCCATGGAACTCTTTGCCAGAGGATGTTGTGAAGGCCCAGTCTATATATAACAGGGTTCAAAAAAGAACTAGATAATTCCTGGTGGATAGGTCCATCAGTGGCTATTAGCCAGGATGGGCAGGGATGGTGTGCCGAGCCTCTGTTTGCCAGAAGCTGGGAATGGGCGACAGGGGATGGATCACTTCATGATTACCTGTTCTGTTCATTCCCTCTGGGGCACCTGGCATTGGCCACTGTCACAAGACAAGATACTGGGCTAGATGGACCTTTGGCCTGACCCAGTATGGCCGTTCTTATGTTATGATCACGGCTCCCACTGGCTGCGGTTCGCTGTGCCCGGCCAATGGGGGCTGCGGGAAGCGGCGGCTAGTACATCCCTCGGCCCGCGCCGCTTCCCGCAGCCCCCATTGGCCGGGCACAGCGAACCACGGCCAGTGGGAGCCGCAATCGGCCGAACCTGCGGACGCGACAGGTAAACAAACCGGCTGGGTGCGCCAGGGGCTTTCCATGAACAAGCAGCGTCCCAAGTTTGGGAAACACTGCCTTAGAGGAAAAGAGTGGAGGTGAGAAAACTAGTCTAGGATCTGCCTCACATGCCCTTCCTCAAATAATCTGCTCTAGTTTAATGACATTGCACCTAGCATCCTCCTCCTCTTGGGTGGAGTAAATGGATAAGAGCACAACTTGAAGCAAGCCTGCCATCAAAACAGCATGAATAAATGACTGCATTACTCCCACACCAGCCTATCAGTTACAAAAGGTTATTTTTCTTTTTCTGCCCAGCCCCTGTAGGAAAGGTGCAGTCCAGTGGTGTGAGCATGGCACTCAGAGCTAGGAGCCCCTCAGTTCTTGTCCCAGCTCTAACACTGATTTTGGGCTAAAAGCCTCGGTAAGTCTTCACTGTCTGCCTCGGTTTTCCCCTGTTTAAAACAGGAGTGATACCAACGTCACAGGGCCCTTGCTAATATTAATTAATTGGATAATGTACATAAGAATGGCCATAGTGAGTGAGACCAATGATCCATCTAGCCCAGTATCCTGTCTTCTGACAACGCCTGGTGCACAGAACAGGGCAATTTATGAGTTATCCACCATCTGTGGTCCAGTCCCAACTTCTGACAGTGAAAGGTTTAGGGACACCAGAGAATGGCTTGAGTCCCGACTATCTTGGTTAATAGCCATTGATGGACCTATCCTCCATGAACTTATCTAATTATTTTTTGACCCTACTTATACTTTTGGTCTTGACAACATCCTCTGGCAATGAGTTCCACAGATTGACTGTACACTGTGTGAAAAAGTACTTTCATTTGTTTGTTTTAAACCTGCTGCCTATTAATTTCATTTGGTGACCCCTGGTCTGTGTGATGTGTGATGGGGTAAATAACACTTCCCTATTCTCTTTCTTCACATCATTCATGATTTTATAGACCTCTATCATAACCCCCCTCAGTCATCTCTTTTCTAAACTGAACAGTCCCAGGCTTTTTCATCTCTCCTCATATGGAAGCTATTCCATACCTCTAATTACTTTTGTTACCCTTCTTTGTACCTTTCTAATATATCTTTTTTTTTGAGGTGTGTTGACCAGACCTTGCAGTATTCACGGTGTGAGAGTACTGTGTATTTATATAGTGGTATTATGGTATTTTTTCTCTTATTATGTGTTAGCTTTTTTGACTACTGCTGCACGTTGAATGAATGCTTTCAGAGGACTATCTGTGGTGACTCAAGATCTCTTTCTTGCAGTAACAGCGAATTTAGAACCCCATCATTTTGTTTGTGTAGTTGGGACTATGTTGTCCAATGTGCATT
Source organism: Macrochelys suwanniensis (assembly GCA_033296515.1). Classification (NCBI taxonomy): domain Eukaryota; kingdom Metazoa; phylum Chordata; order Testudines; family Chelydridae; genus Macrochelys; species Macrochelys suwanniensis. Next base: position 104,301,287 of record CM065775.1, read on the forward strand.
ACTTTGCATTTATAGACACTGAATTTCATCTTCCATTTTATTGCCCAGAGACAAGGTGGGTGAGGTAATAACTTTTATTGGACCAACTTGTTTTGGTGAGAGAGACAAGCTTTTGGGCCACACAGAGATTTTCTTCAGGACAGAGCTCTGTGTGGCTCAAAAGTTTTGACTTTCTCATCACCAGAAGTTGGTTCAGTAAAAGATATTACCTACCCTCTTGTCTCTCTAATAGACTGACATGGCTACACTGCATACAAAATTTTGTTGTCCAGTTACCCAGTTTTGTGTGATTCCTTTGTAACTCTTCACTGTCTATTTTGGACTTTATCATGAGCAAAGTAGTGTCATCTGCAAACTTTGTGTTTACTTCTTTTCTAGACCATTTATGAATATGTTCAACAGCACTGGTACCAGGACAGATTCCTGAGGAGCCTCACTATTTATGTCTCTCCATTGTGAAAACTGACCATTCATTCCTACCCTTTGTTTCCTATCTTTTAACCAGTTACTGATCCATGAGAGGACCTTTCCTCTTATCCCATGACTGTGCTTAAGAGCCTTTGGTGAGGGACCTTGGCAAAGGCTTTCTGAAAATCCACATATACTATATCCACCAGATCACCCTTGTCCACATGTTTGTTGACCCTCTTTACTTGTTTGTAAAGCACTTTGAACATGAAACGTGCCAAGTATAATCTCCCCAGAGAATATAAATTATTTTGTTTAATTTGGGGATTTATTTCTCACCCCCTCATTTTTTATTCCTAGCTTGCTAGGGTAACCGTATTTCCCTATGCTGAATATGGGACACCTGGTAAAATTACTTCTATTCAAGCGAGTTCAACAGCAATCAATCAGAACTATGCAGTACAAATGTTCAAGTTGACTGAGTCCCTGTTAAAAATAAATATTGTATAGTTGGATTCTTTTTATTTACCTTCTTATCTTTAAGGCTTTAGGGTTCACACAGGATGGGGTGATGCGCGCACACACTCCTGTACATCTCTCTCACACAGTGGGGGTGACCGACTAATCCGACCCTCCCTGTCCAGTGCTCTCCACCCTCCATGCCTGGCTGGGCCCCCAGGACGGACTCGTCTCTCCTGGTACCTGGTGCCGCATCTTCCCGAGGCAACACGTGGGGGAGCATGCAGGGTCACATGTCCCCCTTCCCCAGATTTTTGCCAGGGTTCACACCACAATGTGGCCAGCAACAGCCTTTCGGCACTGTACGGGAGGGAAGGGATGAGAGCTGCTTCCAGCCACAGGAGAGAAGGAGCAGTAGAAGGGATGACTGGGCCCATGTCTTTGCAGAGCTCATCTCTCCTCCCCCCTGCCCCCCCCCCCCCCCCCCCACACACACACTCCCCTGTGGCTAGAAGCAGCTTGTCCCTTCCAGTCCGCACAGTGTTGAAAGGCAGCTAACACCTCCAGTCTGTTTCTGGCCACCAACATAATCCAGCCACCTCCTGTCCCCTGGCTGCAGGGTGGCAGGAAGGAGTTAAGCCAGGGGTGGGCAAACTTTTTGGCCTGAGGGCCACATCGGGTTTCGGAAATTGTATGGAGGGCCAGTTAGGGGAGGAGGTCGTGAATCCGGCACCTACCTCCTACCCCCCCCCTCGCCCCCCGGGACTCCTGCCCCATCCAACCTCCCCTGTTCCCTGACGGCCCCTCTGGAATCCCTGCCCCATTCACATACACCCCTGCTCCCTGTCCCCTGACCGCCCCTAGAATCCCCGCCCCTGACTGCCCCCTGCTGCCCCATCCAATCCCTCCTCTCATTCCTGATGCCCCGCCCCCCCCAGGACCCCTGCCTCATCCAACCACCCCTTCTTCCTGTCCCCTGACTGCTCCTGGAACCCCTGCCCCTTACTGCCCCATCCAACCCTCCCTCTCCCTCCTGCCTGCCCCCCCGGAACCCCTGCCCCATCCACCCCGCTCCCTGCCCACCACCCCGAACTCTCCTGCCTTCTATCCAACTCCCCCCGCCCGCCCCCTTACCACGCTGCCTGGAGCATGGGTGTCTGGTGGTACTAAAACCGTGCTGCCTGGTTGAAGCCGGGCCACGCCGTTGTCACCACCATGCAGCACAGAGCACCAGGGCAAGCTGGGCTCTGCAGCTGTGTTGCCCCAGGAGCTCCCAGGCCCACTGCCTAGAGCATTGCTGGTTACATTGCTGGAGTGGGGTGCGCCATGGCTGCGGGGGAGGGGAGAACAGCAGGGGAGGGTCTGGGGACTAGCCTCCTGGGCTGGGCAGGAGGGTCCTGCAGGCCGGATGTGGCCCACGGGCCGTAGTTTGCCCACCCCAGGGTTAAGCCCTAAGGATGCATTGTGCACCAGGGCTCAGGGAATCTGACTGCAAGGGCTTCAGCAAACCAGGCCAGAGAGGTGGCTCAACAGGGGAGGGTGCATAGAAGACGGAGAATCCCTGTGCTTCCTGGGGGCAGGACCCAGGTGGGGTGGGGGGTGAAGAGGGTGCTAAGCCCCTGCCCAGGGGGATGCTGTGAAACCTGCAGGTTCGGGGTGTGAATAGGCTGGAAATCGTTTCCTCCCGCCCCCCCCCCCCCCGCCCCGCCTCTTCAGGGCTTAGCTGAGGGGCGCAATGGATGCTCTGTGCCAATGCTGTGCGGGGCTTCGGCACATGCAGGGCTCAGCTCCCCCCTGACCAGTGCTCTGGCCTGTTTTCTGGGGCACTGGCCCAGCCAGAGGCAGTGGGGGGGAGGAAGGAGCCTGCCGGCCAGGCTGTTGGTGAGCTGAGCGCTCTGACGAGGGGCTGGTTCTCTGCACAGCGCTGGGAATGGGATGCGCCCCGCTGGGGGCATTAGGGGGGATATGGAGGAGCAGTGGGACTGGAGAGGGGAGTGAAGGGGCAAAGCAGGGAGAGGACAGCAAGAGGAGGAGAATGTAAAGGACCGATGGGTGGGCAGCAGAGGGGACATGTAACCAGCTGCCGCTTGGCACCTGCCCTCCCTCACCAGCCACTACAGCCTGCAGCCAGTGCCGGCCGGAAATGGGATGGGGTCTGGCACGGCTGATGGACCAGCAGGGGGAGCGGCCGGCCCCACATGCTGCAGCTTTGCCCTGCTACCAGCCTTGCACACCCACCCCCATCGTCAGCCATTGGACCCCACCCCCACTCACTGCTGGTGGCGGGTGCCTGATGAGCAGGGATCTAGACAGCACCAGGATCCACAAGTACTGATGGGGCAAAGACATAAAATATAGGACAATTTGCCCATTTTAAATAAAAAATTGGGACACCTGCAGGAGGGCTTAAATATGAGACTGTCCCTTTAAAAATGGGATGTCTGGTCACCCTACCTTTCTCCCTCCCTCCTGGATGACCTGGACCCATGGTGACTTTTCTTTGCTAAGGAGTGCTGAATAGGACTCCTTTCAAAGCCTATCATTGCTGTCTTGAATTTGGCATGGGAGGGAGAATGGTGGGGTCACTGCAGAGGCTCCTCCCTTGGGGTAAGTAGGCTGACTCCTCTGTATTCCTATCCATGCTGGCACAGGGAGCACGAGCCCAGCTCAGAGAACTGAGCTTGTATGGTAGGATGTGCAGCGCTGTGAACTCTGTACCATGGTGGTAGTGATTTATTTGTACTATAATAGCACCTAGAAGCCCCAGCTGAGATTGGAGCATTAGGCTCTGTACAAACACATAGTGAGAGACAGTCCCTGCCCCAAAGAACACACAGTTTAAATAATCAAAGCGAGTAAATTAGTGGAGGAGAAACAAGCACAGAGAAGTGACTTGCCTAAGGTGATATAGGAGGTTAGTGGCAGAGCTGGGGCACAGAACCAGGTCTCCTGACTCCCAGTCCCATGCTTTATTCCAAAGGCCATGCTGCCTTCCCATTGTAATAGCTCTTTATTGCAAAAGTGAAATTATTTGTGGTGAAACTGTGAAAAAGTGTGTAAATCCTGTCAATAATGTTTGAAATAGAATTTGTGGGATTATACTTAATGTTGAACATGAATAGGAATAATCACCCATCTGGTCAACAGGTGGATAGACTGACTCAATGTTGTACAGTATCTATTGTGTGTAATCAAATATAGCTTGAACTTTCTTGAAATTTTGATATTTTACACTTGTTTGAGGCAACTGCATGACCAACACATGGCTATGCCTCACTGTGCTTGGAAACCACTGTTCTATTTCAGTCAAGCATGATGTTCCTTAAAATAGCTCCCTGATTTCAAAGCAGCACAGTGAAGTGAGGAGTGTGTGGTACATGCTTCCTGGAAACATATAGCACCCTTGAAGTGAAGATCAGAAGGCAGAGTAGGAATCCCTGTGTAACACGGTGTGCAGACAAGATAAACCTACTTAATATGATGCTATACCAAGAAACAAACATTGTGGCAAAACAAAGATTATACAAAATGCTTGTGTTGGTACCAAAAAATAGGTGTGTGGTCCAAAGCCAATTTGAAGGAGTCAGACTCCAAACAGGGCAGCACAAGTTTAAATTGCCCCTAAGAGCTTGTGATCCCCTGTCAGCTCACAGTGTAGTAGATCTCAATTGCACTTACTAAATGCAGTGGCATAGCTACAGTGGTCCAAGGGGCACATAGTCCATAGGTATTGAGATTATGGGGGCCCAATTAGAGGGGCTGCTGGGGGAGAGTGAGGCCTATTTTCCCATTGGGGCAGGAGCTGGGATGGGGGACTTCATCTAGGGTGACCACAGGTGTGAACAGCTGGCAAGGACATGCAGAAAAGATTAGGGTGGGGGGAGAGTGGAGTGGCAGGGGATGCACAGGGGCATGGAGACACAGGGGGAAGCAGATGACGGGAGATGTGCTCCCCTTCCCCCCAACTCCCCCTGAGATGGAAGGTAATATCTTTGGCTACTTTCCCCAGGGCATGGTGAGGGAAGTTGGGGACTAGGTCAGAGCTGGAGGAGACTGAATGGGAGAACTGAAGGAGGGTTTGTGGGGGCCTGAAATGTGGCTAGCATAGGCGCTGACTCCATGGGTGCTCCGGGGCTGGAGCATCCACCGGAAAAAAAATGGTGGGTGCTGAGCACTCACTGTCAGCCCCCACCCCGCGATCAGTGCCTTCCCCCCCTCCCAGCGCCTCCCACCCGCCGCAATCAGGGTGGAAGAAGCGAGGATGGGGTGTGCTTGGGGGAGGGAGTGGGAAGAATCAGGACGGGGTGGGCCTGATGCAGAGCTGGGGTCAAGCATCCCCCGCCCCCCACACACACACATTGGAAAATAGGTTCCTCCGGTGGCTAGGAGGGTGTATCAGGGAAGTGGGGACAGGAGAGGACCTGGAGAGCTACTTTAATCATTGCTGTGGGAGCAGAGAGCTAGATTAAAGGAGGCTGGGAGGGCCGGATCAGAACTGGAGGGGAAAGAGGGGGGGCATGGAGAAACTGGGGGTTTGTAGGGGAGCCATGAGGGAGCTGGAGGGAAGCTAGGCAGGAATTTGGGGACAGGAGGGCTGATTGGGATTATTGGGTAGCTGAGCAGGAGCTGGGGGACATGGGGGCTGGATTGGGGTGGTGAGGGAGATGGAGAGAGGCAGGGGGCTGGACTGGTGCTGGAGGGGGTCAGATTTTAGAATCAGGAAAGAGGCCCCTAACCTATTGTTGCACCAGGCCCTTTTGGGGTCTTCCTACATGATTGTCTACAAGTTTTTCTAATTTGTCTTCTGTCTACTGTTAACTCAGAGATGGTCACAGCTAATGACTACAGAACAATGTTGTAGCCTCTCATGAAATTAGCAATAATTAGGGATGCACTCAGTGATGTTTGGCAGCATCATATCCTCACGTGTTGCCAGCAGTAACAACCATTTGAGATGTTTAACATTGGGTGATATAGGCTTGCTAGTTAAGAATCAGTCAATGTAATATTGGAACTACAGGTCATTGCACTTTCTGAATGAAATATCGAATGATAAAATATTTTCAGATCTGTAAGATGAAAGGATCTTCCTATAGTCTATTGCCAAATAGCCAGCTCTGCATATAGAGAATCCAGCTTCTTCAATTTGTGAATTCTTACTAAGAATGAAGTACTGTAGTGCCCTAAATTTATACCTAAATTTCATTTTACTTCCCACAGAAACTTCATAGAAATCACATGAGAATCCCAGAATGTATTGCCAAATATTTTATGGTGATGGTCACATGGTTAGTCTATTTATCAAGTATTTATTGATATAGCTTTGGTAATGATACTCTGATTCATGTTTCACTGATAAACATGCATTCTTAGTTGGTCTTGTTATGAGTACACGAGAGAACAGCAGTGCTCTATGATTTTTATCCCCAACATTTTGGAGGTGAAAGTTTTACATGAAACCCTGAAATTATTGACAAACTTGACCTTTGGGTACTTTGTATATGGTCATGAACATTTTAGAACATACAGAATAGTGCAGAAAAAAACTAATTAAATACTGGGGGGGGGCATAATGTTTGTCCTTTTTCCTGTAACAATCCATCATTCACCTTGCTATACTGTGCTTTGTGTATTCTTACCTGCTAGTACTTTTTCAATATTAATTTGCTTTTCTAGCTAAAACCAAGCTGTGATGAACTAGAAAATATCTGTATAATTTTTATGAACATGGCATATGTTGATGATGGGTTACTTGTTATGGAATGAAATCAAAGGAGGGTTTTAAGGGAGAAAACACGAAATGAAACAATGACAAAGATAATACACTTAGGGTAAATGGGATAATACACGGGCTTCAAAAGAATCAAATAACAATGGCTGGGCCATCCATTAGGAAGTACCTATCTTGCTGAGTCCCTCTAAAATGGTTTCTTGTTCCCTTACCAAAACACAGGATCAAAGGGGATTCTAGACCTTCAACATGCTGGCCTCAGGAAGGAGGAGGGGTGAGTGGGTGGTCATCAGGCTGAGACTGACATCCAAATTGACTGAGACACTTAAATGGCTGTATTGGCGCAGCTGCACCAATGTAGCTTAAGTGAAGACGCTCCTAAACTGACAGGAGAGCTTCTCCTATCAGCATAGTTAGTCTACCACTCCGAGAGACACACATAACACTGTCTACACAGGGGGTTAGGTTGGTATAACTACGTTGCTCAAGGGTGGGGATTTTTCACACCCCTGAACGACATAGCTATACCAATATAGGTATGTAGTGTAGATCTGGCCAAAGAGAGAAAGGATCAGAGGGGTAGCCGTGTTAGTCTGTATCCACAAAAACAACGAGGAGTCTGGCAGAACCTTAAAGATGAACAGATTTATTTGGGCATAAGCTTTCATGGGTAAAACACCCACAGATCTGAAGAAGTGGGTTTTTTACCCACGAAAGCTTATGCCCAAATAAATCTGTTCGTCTTTAAGGTGCCACTGGACTCCTCGTTGTTTTCAAAGAGAGAAAGAAACTGCAGCAAGTAGGATGGTTCTCCCAACCCAGAAATGGGAATAAGGTGGAGTTACTTGAACTATGAAGTTATGCCTGGGTAACAAAATATGAGTATAGTACTCCGTTTTTGTTTTTTTGTTAACACGATTTCCTAAACGTTTATCCCATTTGTCAATAAAAAGTTATTTTGTTTTGAGGATGCTCTTTTTGAGTCACTTTAATCAGCTTTAATAATCACTTTAATTGTCACAGACTCCTGGAGAAGGGCTTATGGGTCCCCAGTGCTGCTGGGCCTTTTGAGTTACCATGGTTGTCACAGGGGGGTTGCTACTTAGAGATCCAATCTAAGAGAGGCCAGACCCTGTGGTTCCTCCAAGAGTGAGGTGCAGGAAGCCAGGCCTGTCATCTAAGGGACTGATGGACTGTAAGGCTCAATTTGCCCAGTAACCATAACACAATTAAATAGCTACATGGTACCATATTGGATACCCAAATTCCAGATGATTGAAGGGTACTATTCCTGAAGGAGGTGGCAATAAATAGCTTTTGTGGGTAGTTAAAGCTCAAAGCAGAAGGTGAGGCATTCAGTAACTGCAGAAGCCATTGATACACTGACTATCACTGTGTATGACAAGACAAAAGAAAGATCCAACAAAATACACTTTTTTTAATGTCTTGAAGATTTGGCAGTCTGTGCAGTTGCGCTCTTGAACTCTCCATAATGTAACTTTGGGGCTTGAGTTCAAAATGTTGGGAGAGAGTAGCTGCTGCAAAACAAAATAATTTCATTGGATGCATCTATCATCAATATGGATTCAACTGGTAGTGAGAGGAATAATATTTAAAGTGGACAGTAAAAGGATTATAACTATTACTATTTGTATTGCAGTAAAACTTTGTGGTTTGATCCCTGATTGAAGTCTCTTTGTGCTAGGTGCTGCAGACACATATAATAAAAGAAAGTCACTGCCCCACAGAGCTTACTCTCTAAGTGTCTGAGGTAAGTGGAGAAGGACTGGAAGAGGTAGGACATGGTAGCAGCAACATATACTGTGTTTGGCGATGAACAGTAGTGTCAGCACACTCACTCCCTGTCCGTTGTCAAATGTTGTGTGGGCTTCACAGCCCAAGTGAGTTTTTAGGAGAGTTTTGAAGGAGGATAGTATAGTGGCATGTTTATGGTGAGCCCCTCAAAACCGAAAGAGGCAGCATGAATTCCTTCTTTGTTCATATGATTTCCTGTTGTGCTGGAAACAGAGTCTGAGAAGCACCACCATGATCGACTTTACTAAAAATATGGGTGGCTCCAAGGAAAGATATTTATTTGGGAGCAGGAAAAGAGAAGCAGTGTGTGCTAGTGCTCTGAGCACAGGACTGAGCACCACCAACTCCTGACTTCTCATCCAGATTTTGACATTGATTTGTTCTGTGACCTTTCATGTCCCTTAACTTCTCTGTATTTATCTCCACCTGTAAAACAGGAATAATAATAGTGTGTTTAAAAAACCCCAACCCTCATCATAGAGGTGTTGTGAGGATTGATGTTTGCAAAGCTCTTTGAACATGTTAACCCAGCTGCTGGAGTTACTCTATCTTATGCCTGGCTGCCTGTGGCCTATAGGTCATTGCCAACAGCTGGAGATCAGGCAGTTGCAAGGGTATCCTGGCTATGCCCATTTTGTTGTGGGTCAGGATGGATATGACATGGGTGTGATGTTGCACTCCATATGATTTCTGGAAATATGCTTATGAATGCAAATATGATGTAATTAGAATATGCTTTATGCAAAAGGTCTCTTGTAAGGTATCACAACAAAGGTTATAACCTACTGAATATATCCCTTCTATTTGTATGTATGTATCATTCTTGTATCTGAAGCTAGAAATATGAAGTATAACTCTGAGGTCCTATTGTAACTGCAAAATGTGGGCCATAATGGTGGTTTAGAATCTTGATGGCTCCCATTGACTAGGACAATTGGTTGTAGATGGTTTATTTATCTGCAAGCCTTCCTGTATAGGTGTGGGCCAGCCTGTGGGTAATGAAGAATGAGGTCTTACAGTGATGTGACCATGTCACATGATACTGGAATCTATCTTAAATCTTGTACTTTTCCATTTAGAAGGAGGGCTGGGGACCCAGAGAGACAAAAGATTCCCGCCTTGTGCCAAAGCTATAAAAGGGGGTGGAACAGAACAAAGGGGGCTGCCAATCATGAGAACACCCCTATTTTCCACCTAAGATGTCTGCTGGAACTAACAAGGACTGTACTAGGGGAAAGGATTGGGCCCAGACTAGGAAGGAGTCTAGGCTGTGAAAGAAGCTTATTGGAACATCTCTAAGGGTGCGATTTTACCTGTAAACAGATTCTTAATATATTAGGCTTAGGCTTGCGTGTTTTGCTTTATTTTGCTTCGTGACCTACTCTGTTCTGTCAGTTATTACTTGAAACCATGTAAATCCTACTTTTTATACTTAATAAAATCACTTTTTGTTTATTAATTAACCCAGAGTAAGTGATTAATACCTGAGGGAGCAAACAGCTGTGCATATCTCTTTATCAGTGTTATAGAGGGCAGACAGTTTATGAGTTTACCCTGTATACGTTTTATACAGAGTAAATTGGATTTATTTGGGGTTTGGATCTGGGTGTGTGGGTGGTGGAGATAGGTGACCAGCTGAGCAGTTTTTGGTTAAATCTGCAGTATTGGGAGCATGGCCCAGACCTCGGTCTGTGTTGCAGTAGGCTAGCATGTCTGGCTCAACAAGGCAGGGTTCTGAAGTCCCAAGCTGGCAGAGAAAACAGGCTCAGAGGTAATTCCCACACGTCAGGTGACAGTCCCAAGGGGGTCTCTGTGACCGAACCATGTCACACTGGGCATCACTATGGTAGGCCCATGCCACCTGAAATCTCCCCCATGAATGAGCTATTCTGAGAGTGCTAGATACACCAGATTTCCATCTGTTTTGTGCTAGAATAAGGATAACTCTTTGGGTATGTCTATACTGCAAACTAAGCATGGGCTCTGACTCAGGTTTAAACCCAAGCCCCCCTGCTGTCCACACACAAATCAGTCTGAACTGCTCCCCCTTCTACTCTGGTCCAAGCCCTGTCATTTTGCAGTGTAGACAAAGGTAAAGCCACAGACCCAAGTCGGAAGGTCTGCATAGTACAGATTCATTAGTACAGCTGTGAGACCTGGGTCCAGCACTTGTAAGACCAGGTTTACAATGCAGTGTGGACACTCAAGCCCAGGCTTGGAAATACCGAGTACACAAGCCTGGGACCCCACAGACCTGGGCTTAGAGTGCAGCGTAGACATACCTTGAGATGTCAGATAGCAAGGGAACGTTTGAGCAGTTTGTTATATTTGGCTTATTGATGAATGTGCTATCTGTGCTCATTTGGAGCTTTATTTAAAGAGCATTAGTGACTTAACATACCAACCTAATTATTCTTAAGGTTCTTATTCATTTTATGATTAGCTTTGAGCAAGGCATTTTATAGAAAAAGCACCCTCAAGGAAATCAAAACCACTGACTTCCAACTTTTTAATAGACAACTTTATTTCTATGATAATATACAGTAGACATAAGTGATTAGTAACAAATATGGATATTAATTTTGTTCTGTATTTTATTATCAAAAAGATAGATGTATTTGGTATGCATGTTGTGTATGTATATCTACTAGAGTCAATCATCAAAACCTAACTGAATATGGAGAAGTTGTCTACATGCCTTTCAGAAGCTGGCAATGTAGGACCAAATTCTTCTGGGGATTACCCAGTGCAGAGGACATTCCCAGGTAATTTTGCATCACACTCTTCCCAGCCCCTCTATCCCTATAGCCTAACATGTGTGTGTCACAGTTCAGGGCAAGTGCATGTGTATTCCCCTTCTGTGGTCCAGCAACCATTCTAGGCTTACAGCTCCCCAGCTGTTTCTTCTTTTGTGTGGAAACATGTCTCTTTCCCTTCTGACTGGGATATTTCCAGGCTGCACAGTTTCCTGACTACATTGTGAAATCCCCAGGAAAAGATGGGTGGCCTGAGCAGGTTTCTTTTTTCTTCTCTTCAGAGATGGTACACAGTGTAATTGCTACAAGTATTAAGTTACCACAAAGCTCTTTTTAAGCAAGCACATTTTATCCTTAACATGAAAACATTAAAAACAATAAAAGAACCTACACACCTGCTAATAAACTTACCAGAGATCACCCCAACTCCAACATGGACTCTGGCAGGAGAGTAGTCCGTGAGAACCCGGCACAAGGGTATTCCTGCAGTTTCGAGTTCATAACTTCCTTTTGCAGAGAACAAGAATGCTCATCAGTTTATGAGGCTCTTGTATCCAATTTGGGCTTCTGAAGAGACCTTGAATAGGCACTGAGACAGACAATGGCTTTCTGCTCAGGCACAGCTTCAAAAGGATGGACTCAGAGATGGGTCATTTGCATTCCTCTCTCCCCAAGTATTTCCTGGGAAATCCACTTCACACTTATTGACCCCAAAAGTTCCTTAAAGTTCCTAATTCTTCCCAGAGATTGCATTAGTCAGGTCTCCTAGGCCTAGTCTACATTAAAAAGTTAAGTTGACCCAGCTACATTGCTCAGGAGTGTGAAAAATCCACACCCCCTGAGCACTGTGGTTAAGCTAACCTAACCCCCAGAACAGACAGAACTCAGTTGACAGAAGAATTCTTCCATCAACTTAGCTACCTCCTCTTGGGGAGGTGGATTGCCTATGCTGATAGGAGAACCCCTCTGTTCAGCATAGGTAGGGTCTACACTGAAGTGCTACAGCAGTGCAGCTGCAGCTGTGCCACTGTAGCATTTCAAGTGTAGATGAGCCCCTAGAGAGATTACATGCAATTCATAATAACACAAACAGTTGCATTTTTAATATGTAAGCAGAGTCAGGATGAGCTCTACCCTGACATCTGGTGGTGAGCTGTGGAAAGGGATGTCAGGGGCTAATCCTGTTTGCATGGACACACCCACCCTGCAAAGCATGATGGACCGCTTGCCCAAATGGTCACTTTGGCTGCTGTGGGATCCCCAGTTTCTCTGTTATTGCGGCAGGAAGAATAAAGTGTTGTTACCCTGATTATGTGAATCAAGGACAGTGGGCTTTTGTTATGATGGAGGGACTCGCCATCAACTAAGCAGCACTCGCTAGGCGAGGGACATGGGTTCCAAAACCCAGTGAATTGAGAGAGGCTGGGGAGAGGTTTCTTGATTGGGTCTTTTGGCTATAGATCAAGCATAGTACCTGGTGGTATGGGCCCCCGGTGAGGGTCTGAGACACCAATTGCACCTTCTCCTCTCTCCACTGTGGAATATCAGAGCTAATGTTGAGTTCAGACTGCTGAGTTGAAATCACTCTGGGCTAAGGGTGCAAATGAGCACTAAGGCTCCCCTAACTACAAGCTGAAATCACTAAAGAGCTAAGAGTCTTATGAGCTGAAACCACTGAGCAGTGTGTTAAGTAGTGGGGGAGCCTGAAGATCTATTGCTGAGTGGCTGGTGGTGCGGTGCTGCCAGCGGAGCAGTTCGTGGGGACAGTCAGAGCGGCTTGCAGGATGGCTGGTGGGGCGGAGCGGAGCTTCCGGCGGAGTGGAGCAGTTCGTGGGGACAGCTGTAGCGGCTTGCAGGACGGCTGGCGGAGCAGAGCGAAGCCCCATGGAGGGGTGAGGCAATCATCTTCAAGCCACGTAAGGTGTCCCTTACCTCTCCCCTCCCCATTTCTGCCCAGACTGATGAACGTTTGAACTTTGGGACTGGACTTTTGGGTTCTTGGACTTTTTGGGGACTTTGGGTGATTTCTGGGTTGCTGGACTCAAGAACCAAAGGGACAGGACATGGCCCAATTGGCTGGGGTGGGTCTTGCTCACAGTTTGGTTTATAAATCCTAGTTGCGGTGTTTTCCCAATTTAATGCTGGTGTCGTTTACCTGCTGTTGTTAAAGATTTTCTGTTACACCGAGGCCCTGTGCTTGCGAGAGGTGAAGTATTGCCTCTTTGAGGCGCCCGGGGGTGTGTGTGTAAAGATTTTCCCGGGTTACTGGGTGGGGGCTCGAGCCGGTTTTACATTGTATTGTTGAAAAGGGAACCCCTATGTACTGAACCCAGCCCTTGCTGCTGTCAACTCGTCCTGGCAGAAGGGTTACATTTTTGGGGGCTCGTCCGGGATCCCTGGGTTAGTACCCCTCGCAAGCACCTGTTGAGTGATCTGCTACATTGGGAAATAATTGTGTTTATATTTTGAGGAAATTACTGTTTGTATAATAGCTACTATATCAGGTTTGTTGGGCCCCGGCTCAGCAGCCTCTAGCTCAGGGGCTGCAGCCTTGACCGATGATTGGGCAAAAGCACTGGGGCAAACATTGGAAAAGGTTGTGCTGTCCTATGCTATGTCAAACTCTTGTCGTAAGTTAAGGTCATTTGCTGGGGAGGAGGAGTTTGAACCCTGGTTAGAGCATACCACTGAAATGCTGCAGGAGTGGGCCGTACCCGATGCAGAAAAGTGAAGATGTCTAATAGAGAGCCTTGCCGGACCAGCATTAGATGTGATTCGCCCTCTGAAGCTCATTGACCCTGCGGTTAGTGTGAAGGACTGCCTAGAGGCTCTTGATCACACATTTGGGAGCGTAGAGGGCCCTGAAGACAGCTACTGCAAGTTCCTTAATTCCAGACAGCGAAAGGGCGAGAAGGCTTCAGCCTATATACAGAGGCTGGAGAGACTGCTTCAGAGAGCTGTCATGAGGGGAGCAGTGACTGCTGAGCAGATGGATCAGACCAGACTGGCTCAAATTGTAAGAGGAACTCAGTATCTGAACCCGATTCTACTTCATCTGCGGCTAAGAGAATGACGGGAACATCCCCCAAGTTACTCCCAGCTGATAAAAGAGGTCAGAGAGGAGGAAGAAAGGCAGGCTGCCAGTGAGCTTTGGGAAGCCCAAACATTGGAGCCAGCCAGCACAACACCACTGCAAACCGCCAGTGTATTGATGGTGAGCACCAGAGAAGAACTTGCTCAAGAAATGCAGGTCCTGACGGAACGGATAGCTGAGCTGCAAAGCACCATTGACCGAGCTAAGGCTTCCAGGGATAAGGAGCCTCACACTGGGGCAATGGAGAGGTAAGTATTTAAAGCCCCCGTCCCATCCAGGTGAAGGGGGAAAGGGCAAATTTTCTGCTACCGATGTGATCAGGAGGGGCACAGTGCTGCCAGGTGCCGTAATGAAGAAAATCCCTCCTTAGTGTATGGGAAGCTGAGGATCAGTTGGGAGATATCCGGTAGCTGCCAGAGGGTCCGGGGACATGGACCACCCAGGCCTGCAGGATTTGAAGATTCCCACAGAAAAGACTGTCCATCTGGAATCCCCACAGGACTGATAGGGCCTCAAGCAGAGGTCATGGTGAGGATTGAAGGGGCGGAGTGTAAAGCAGTGCTTGACACTGGAGCTCAGGTGATTATTATATTTCAGTCATTCTACCAACACATGCTTAGGCACCTGCCTATACAGCCACTGACTGGTATTGGCCTATGTGGCCTCAGCATGGATGAATACCCCTACCAAGGATATGTCATAGTGCACCTGGAATTCCCAGAGGAGGTTGCGGGGGTAAGAGAAGCGGTAGACACAGCTGCATTAAAATGCCCTGACCCTAAAGGGACCTCTGATGTGTCTGCACTGATAGGGACCAACTCCAGCCTCTTCAAGGTACTCGCGGATTACTGCAGACGACGGGCTGGGGACCAATACCTGAATACCCTGATGATCCATACGCTTTATGCTGAAGCCTATAGGAAAATTGAGAGCACTAAAGAGACATCTGAGCTACCGATTGGAGCACTGAAGTATGCGGGCACAACCCCCTTAGTAGTGCCTGCCAGGACAGAGCAAGAAGTGCTTGTCATGAGCACCTGGCTGAAAGGCAGTAATGGGGCATTAGCAATGGTAGAACAGTCGGTGGAAGGAGAGCTCCCTGAAGGAGTGCTGGTCCCCAGTGGAGTCATAACCTTACCTGCTGAAGCTCAGGAAAAGGTGACTATACTGATTGCTAATGAAACAAGTCATGATGTTGTTGTGAAGCAAGGACAAAAGATAGCAGACCTCTTTGAGCCTGAGTCTATTGTAAAACCCCAGGGTGAAACTCAAGTTCCGGCTATAGACCCAGCAAAGTTTGACTTTGGAGACTCACCATTGTCCTAGGAGTGGAAAGATCGCCTGAGGAAGAAACTTTGTGAAAGATCCAAAGTGTTCTCATTGCATGAGTGGGATGTGCAAAAGGAGTGGAGCACAACATCAGACTACATGACTCTCGACCTTTTAGGGAGAGATCTAGGAGGATTGCCCTCTCTGAGATGGAAGATGTGTGACATCATCTACAAGAGCTGGCTGCGAATGGCATCATTACAGAGTCCCGCAGCCCATATGCCTCACCCATTGTGGTGGTCCGAAAAAAGAATGGGAAAATCCGGATGTGTATTGACTACCGCACCCTAAACAACCGTACTATGGTTGACCAGTACACTATGCCTCGAGTCCAAGATGCCTTAGACTGCTTGCTGGGAAGCCAGTGGTTCTCTGTGTTGGATCTCTGGAGTGGATACTACCAAATCTCCCTGGGAGAAGAAGATCAGGAGAAGACAGCCTTCATCTGCCCATTAGGGTTTTATCAGTTCGAACACATGCCCCAGGGGATTTCGGGAACACCCGCCACATTCCAGCGTCTTATGGAGAAAGTAGTGGGAGACATGAATTTACTGCAAGTGATAGTTTATTTGGATGACCTGATTGTGTTTGGAAGAACCTTGGAGGAGCATGAAGAAAGACTACTTAAAGTGCTCAATAGGTTGGAGGACTATGGTTTGAAGCTCTCAATAGACAAATGCCAGTTCTGCCAAACCTCAGTGAAGTATGTAGGTCACATCGTGTCCCAAGAGGGTGTGAGTACTGATCCTGACAAAATAGAAGCACTCACTACCTGGCCACGTCCAAGTAACTACAGAGAACTCAAGACCTTTCTTGGATTTAGTGGCTATTACCGCAGATTTGTGAAGAACTATGCTACGATTGTAAAGCCTCTGAATGATCTTACCAGGGGATACCAGTCTGGAAAACCCAAATCTAAGACCAAGAACAAGGGGAGGTCCCCAAAGCCTCCTGTGCAGAGACGCTATGGCCCCTTCGAACCATTTGGGCTGTGGTGGGATGAGAGATGTGAGAGGGCATTTCAAGAAATCATTGCTTGCCTAACTCATGCTCCGGTCCTAGTCTTTGATGACTGCAGCAAACCATTTATCCTGCATACTGATGCCAGTTTGGAGGGTCTGGGAGCAGTACTGTACCAGGAAGTGGAGGGCAAACGTAAACCTGTAGCCTTTGCCAGCCGAGGACTGTCTGACAGTGAAACTTGCTATCCCATCCACAAGCTGGAGTTCTTGGCCTTGAAATGGGCCATCACTGAGAAATTCCGAGACTACTTGTATGGTGCTCAGTTCCAGGTCTGGACAGACAACAACCCACTGACTTACATGTTAACAAGTGCTAAGCTGGATGCTACAGGACAGAGATGGGTGGCCACTTTGGCTAGCTATGACTTCAGCATTCAACACCGATCAGGGAGAAGCAACGTGGATGCGGATGCATTGTCCAGGCTTCCAAAGGCACCAGACGTCTCTGTGATACCCATGGATGGAGTGAGAGCTATTTGCAGTGTGAGTCGTCGAGAGCCAGAGGCCCATTGGAGCCTTCAGGGATGTGTTGCAGAAACTCTGGGCCTGCCCCCTGAAAGCGTGCCTTCTGCTTCGGTGAACTATATAGCATTGGACCAATCTCCATTGCTCATGCTCAGTGCGGCTGACTGGCAAGAAGCCCAGCTGCAAGATGCTGACATTCGTGATACACTACTTGCCAAAAGGGAGGGGCGAAGCCCATCTGCGGTTGTCCCACCTAGCCCTGAGGGTAAACTACTATTGAGAGAATGGACCAAACTAAAACTGATTCAGGGAGTGCTACACCGAGTGACCATGGACCCATTACAAAAGCAGCGAGCACAGCTAGTGCTGCCAAAAGAGTACAGAGCCTTGGCCATGAGGGCCCTGCATGATGACTTTGGACATCTAGGGATGGAGAGGACCCTGGAACTTATTCGTAGTAGGTTCTATTGGCCCCGGATGGCTGAAGATGTTCGCAGGAAATGTGAGACATGCGCTCGATGTGTCCAAAGGAAAACTCTGCCCACAAGGGCTGCATATCTCAAGAACATCACCAGCACCAAATCTTTGGAGCTGGTATGCATTGATTTCTTGTCTCTAGAAGTAGACAAGAGGAATGTCGGAAACATTCTAGTAGTGACTGACCATTTTACGCGGTATGCGCAGGCATATCCCACACGTGATCAGAGGGCTATCACTGTTGCTCGAGTACTGTGGGAGAAATATTTCTCAGTTTATGGATTCCCAGCCCGGATACACTCGGATCAGGGGCGGGACTTTGAGAGTCACCTTCTGAAGGAGGTGCTGAGGATAGCGGGAATTAAAAAGTCTAG
Organism: Macrochelys suwanniensis; assembly: GCA_033296515.1. Lineage (NCBI taxonomy): Eukaryota > Metazoa > Chordata > Testudines > Chelydridae > Macrochelys > Macrochelys suwanniensis. The sequence goes on from CM065775.1 coordinate 104,319,217, forward strand.
GACAACGCCTTATCACCCGCAAGGTGATCCTCAGCCAGAGAGGTTCAACCGAACACTATTAGGTATGTTGGGGACTTTGCGACCAGAGCAGAAGGCAACCTGGAGCCAGCATGTCACATTTCTGGTGCATGCCTACAACGCCACAAAGAATGATGCTATGGGAGTCACCCCATATCTCTTGATGTTTGGGCGAGAACCAAGATTACCCATAGACTTGTGTTTTGGTGTATCAGAGGATGGAGATAGCTACGAAACTCATCAGCAATATGTATCCCGACTACGAGAAAAGCTGCGGGATGCTTATCACTTGGCTACATCTGCGGCTCGGAAGAACGCAGACCGCAACAAACATCGATATGATGCTAGGGTACGTTTGCAGGCGCTCCAGCTGGGGGACAGAGTCCTGCTGCGAAATTTGGGTATTGCTGGGAAACACAAGAGAGCTGACAGATGGAAAGCAATACCTTACCTGGTGATGGAGAAGCTGGGAGACCTGCCGCTCTACAAGATCAAACCTGAAGAGGGTCCAGGGCAAATAAAGACGGTGCACAGAAATCTCTTGCTCCCTGTGGGGGAGTTGGTTGGCACCCCTTATGAGATGGGCCACAACAGGGCAGCCGGGCAGAACAGAAGGGCCAGGCCACAGCCGCCATCCAACACGGACAACGTGCCCTCTGAAGCTAACCTACCCCTATTCAGCATGTCAGAGAGTGAGGCCGAGGAGGAAGACACAACCCTGGTGTATTCTGGAATGAAGACAAGATTTCAGTCTCGATCAGCTGAGCCAATAGAGAGCTCCCCCTCTTCAGTCCTAAACCCCATGGCGGAGGTATTTAGGCCCGTTACTGGCACTCCTGTGCCGCCGATGGGACCCCCCTTTGATGATGCACACAGGTTATTGGACAGTGGGGACATCCAGGTGGAGGGGGTCCTAGACCCGTTGGACCTTCCGCTGTCAGAACCAGAGATGCAGGGGCCTATGCCAGTAGCCGAGGGATCCTCAAAGGAAACCTCTCTCCACTGTGGAATATCAGAGCTAATGTTGAGTTCAGACTGCTGAGTTGAAATCACTCTGGGCTAAGGGTGCAAATGAGCACTAAGGCTCCCCTAACTACAAGCTGAAATCACTAAAGAGCTAAGAGTCTTATGAGCTGAAACCACTGAGCAGTGTGTTAAGTAGTGGGGGAGCCTGAAGATCTATTGCTGAGTGGCTGGTGGTGCGGTGCTGCCAGCGGAGCAGTTCGTGGGGACAGTCAGAGCGGCTTGCAGGATGGCTGGCGGGGCGGAGCAGAGCTTCCGGCGGAGTGGAGCAGTTTGAGGGGACAGCTGTAGCGGCTTGCAGGATGGCTGGCGGAGCAGAGCGAAGCCCCATGGAGGGGTGAGGCAATCATCTTCAAGCCACGTAAGGTGTCCCTTACCTCTCCCCTCCCCATTTCTGCCCAGACTGATGAACGTTTGAACTTTGGGACTGGACTTTTGGGTTCTTGGACTTTTTGGGGACTTTGGGTGATTTCTGGGTTGCTGGACTCAAGAACCAAAGGGACAGGACATGGCCCAATTGGCTGGGGTGGGTCTTGCTCACAGTTTGGTTTATAAATCCTAGTTGCGGTGTTTTCCCAATTTAATGCTGGTGTCGTTTACCTGCTGTTGTTAAAGATTTTCTGTTACACCGAGGCCCTGTGCTTGCGAGAGGTGAAGTATTGCCTCTTTGAGGCGCCCGGGGGTGTGTGTGTAAAGATTTTCCCGGGTTACTGGGTGGGGGCTCGAGCCGGTTTTACATTGTATTGTTGAAAAGGGAACCCCTATGTACTGAACCCAGCCCTTGCTGCTGTCAACTCGTCCTGGCAGAAGGGTTACAAATACAATAGACCCCAAAGGCACTAAACTTAATTCAATAAGGTTTAACTTAATAAGGTTTGGGATGTTGCAGTATACTGTTATTTCTGTCACAGTGGGCTTGTCTACACTACGGGGGGATCGATCTAAGTTACGCAACTTCAGCTATGTGAAAAACGTTGCTGAAGTTGACGTACTTAGATCTACTTATTGTGGTGTGTTGACTTGCGCGTCTCGTTGAGGTGGAGTACTGGAGTTGATGTTAGAGCGATCAGTGGTTGATTTATTGCGTCTATACTAGACACGATAAATCAACCCCCGCTGGATCGATTGCTGCCTGTTGATCCGGCCGGTAGTGTAGACAAGCCCAGTGTGGTGAAGGAAACAGGGAGTGGTCATAGTTCCTTGGTGCTCCTGCAATCTTTGGCTGCCAGAATAGCCAGGCATAGGTAGCCAGGAACAATTCAAATCAGTGATGAGACTGTTTTAAATTGTTTTAGGTACCATAAAGCTATTTTTACACTTCATCTTCACCATCCTGCTTCAAGTGAAGCTTAGCTTGGCCAGAGAATCTTGGCCATAATATTTATTATTATTAGGTAATAACCTTACTGATAACTGAAGAGTAATATTTGAAGCTTTATTATAATGCTGCCTCTAGCACCATAAAAGGTCTCTCAGGGTTCCCCTTAATTTTTTTAGGAGCAGAATTCTTATTTTCAGAGATTTGTAACTTGACTTCAGGCTGTGTGAGTTAATTCAATCTGAACTAAAACTCAGTCAAAGCCATGATTCAGGAAGGCAGTTCTGTTTTATAAATTTTAAAAAAAATAGTTTGACATTTTTAAGTTATAAGAATCACTTAATGGTTGTAGTCAGTTTGGGTTTTTTTGTTTTTGTTTTTTGCTTTTCTCTAACTCAAAACCATTTAAACGTTTAGATAGATATTGCATATTAATGAGCTATAATGTGGACTTGTTTAATTTAACATATTTGAATAAATACATTGAAAGTGGCTGAAAAAGTCCTGGTAGAACAGTAATGTAGCAATTATTTTCAAGTGTGGGATTGTATGCTAGGCCCACAGCCTTGTCACATCCCTCCTGTTCACAGTGAAACAGGCTGACAACACCAGTACCACCATGTAATGGAAGGGTGGCAAAAACTGAAACTGCTCTGCTCTTTCGTTCCACTCCCTACCCCAGACATTGATTTCCTATCCTGGACTGGCCCAGCATGTCCTCAGACCCTCTAGCTGCTTCTCTTTCTTTCATTGCTGGCCTTTCCCTTTCCCTGTCTCCCATCTACTCTCACCATTGACCTCGGCTCCCATGATCAATAACGCTGTGCTAAATTGCCTATTACAGAGACCCTCAATGTTCCATCCTTCCCATATGTCATTCCAACCAAGAACCTTCCTCTGGGTCCTGTTCTCTCAAGAGACCCTCTTATATCACATAATCCTAGAAGGCCTCATAAATTAGTCATCAAGAGAGACTTCTCTTATCCAATTATACCCCAAGAACCTCCTCTCCAATATATTTAATCTTTTCTTGAGTGGCAGGAAGAAGTCCAGGCAAAAGAGAGAGATAAGTGTGAAAACACACTAAATATTTTCATTAGAATTCCAGCACAGGGCAGCTAAGTATTAATTGATTTAGGAGTCCCTACATGGCACCAGTCTAGAAGCTCCAAAATCTTCTTTAAAAATGTCACTACATACAATTTTCAAGATAGATAAGGGCAGTTATAGGAAACTGAAAAATAATTCATGTGTTTTGAGATGGATGGTATTAACATAATATACCATAATTATTTCTTGAATAATATATTCTGTTTATTTTCATTATCCTTGAAAATCTATTAGTTGACAATGAATGCAAGAAAATGTGATGATCAGAAATGATCACAAAGACAAATGTAAGCTTTTTGTACAATAATTGGGTTTAAGTTTAAGGGGTTGGTAACAGTTATTAATTTGTATTACAGAAAGTCCAATGAACACAACCCCATTATGTTGGATACTGTAATCGCGTGCGTATGGAAAATATGTAACAAAAAATGAACAAATCTTCAGAGATTTGTGGATGTGACATACTTGAAATTAAATAATTTTCATGTGAATATTGCAAACAATTGGCTCTACATTTTTGTATACAATTAATTTTCATACAATCTTCATAAAGACACAGCACAAGATTTTCTAGGGTTGCTAATATTCAACAATGCTCTCATGTTACCTCTTCGAAGCCCTGCTTAGTGCTCAGAATTGATCCTATGGAAATAGTGTCACCACCTCTTTCCCCTTTAGTGAAAGGTCTGATTAGGACACTCCCAGGTCCTTATAGTTTGGGAATGAAAAGATGGGCATAATACCTGGCCCCTCTGTAGGAATGCAAGGTGTGTGGGAAGGCTACCTATGTTTTACCATCTTTCAGGTCTAACTACTGGACCTAATTTAGTAATATTACAACAGAAGAAAACATAATTAGTATTTGAGGTACAGTTGATGCTGATTTGTGAGTGACGACTTCAGGCCGAGGAAGCTGATATTTCTAGGTGTTAATGTATTCTTCTAAAGATCTGTCCTTGATTTTTTTATTTAAGCAATTCATTGCATTACATAGAGTAGGAAATACTAAATAAAAATGCAACAGAGTTGTAAGGAGATGATGCCATTTTTACCGGATTAACCAGAAAATATGACAGGCCAGACTGTGAGCCTGTTACATTGCTGAGCCAGTTACTCATTCTAGTGGGACTATTGTGTGAGTAACTGCTCACCAGTGAGACTCTCTGGGTGGGTGTGAGAGAGACTCAAAATTTACTTTGAACCAGTTTGTGTATGTGACTCACTCCCTTTATCTAGTCATAGCACACTTCACTGTACACTGAAAGGGATGGTATTGTTATTGTAGGAGTCAGTCACCAGGTGACACTGTTGCATACAAATTCTTTTTCTGAGGGCTGGTCCACACTAACCCCCCGTGTCGAACTAAGATACGCAACTTCAGCTACGTTAATAAGGTAGCTGAAGTTGAAGTATCTTAGTTCGATCTTCAAAGCACTTACCGTGGGTCCACACGCAGCAGGCAGGCTCCCCCGTCGACAGCGCTTACTCCTCGCGGCGAGCAGGAGTACCGGTGTCGACGGCGCGCACTTCCGGGATCAATTTATCGCGTCTAGACAAGACGCGATAAATCGATCTCAGAAGATCGATTGCTTACTGCCGAACCCGGAGGTAAGTATAGACGTACCCTTAGTGTACAACCACTCTTCAGTCTTTGAAGGAATGCTTGTATTGTTAATTCTGTGATGTAGTTTCTTTGTGGGGGAGCTATGGCAAGCACCAAGGGAGTTTGCTCTTCGCATAACAGGAGTCAATTCTTCAGGTGGCACTGTTCCCTGTGCACATGGCATTAGTGTTTGAGCTAAGAACCCTGAAAAAGAGGATTCTCTGGAAGCCATGTGTGACCACTTTTGTCCCAGGGCTGATTTATATTTGTAAATCAAGTTACTCAAGGAATATACACCGATTCCTTTGTTTTTCTAATATCTTCTCCAATGGGAAACTAATCTGCAAGGTCCCACCATCTGTTACCACTTGGTAGTGGGATGGCATAATAATACAAAGACTAACATACAGCAAGAACAGTGGGAGAACATTCTTTCCTTGATGTGGAGAAGTTAAACACATTAATTCTTCCTTGTGTCATGAGTAAAATAACCCATCTAGCATCTTACCATTATATCTTCTGATCTGCTCTCACAGTACATCAGTGAAGAGCTAGTGCAGTGTGCGCCAATGCTGCCACTTTGTGACGTGTTTCTATTTGGTAGAGTCTAGGCGCTCTGCCCAGTTCCAGTTATTTGCACTGCTACAGTAGATGAAACAAAAGATGTTTAAACACTTGACACTCACCCATAATTTTATACTTCAGCATTTGAAAAGCAAGCCTGAGACATGGGAGGAGATTAACATCAAGTGGCTGTTAATATAAATATAGATGAACACACTCTTGATAATAGCAGTGTTCACAAACTGACTTTTTAGACATTCTCGGCAATGTGTGAATGAAACTAAAACTTAAACATTTTGCAGAAACAAAATTTCTCACTCTGTTCATCAGCCCCTCCCCCCCAATTTAGGCTTAATTCTGTTGATTCCAAACAGCCTGGCATATAGGGATTGAGTGTGGAGCTGGAAGGGTCACTGGATCCATGGTTAAGAATTGGCTGGTTACCTCATTAAGGAGGTGCAGAAAAGTTGCTATTCTGCCTCTGTTTCAGCATATGGGCTAATGGAGAGGCATCATTGTTTCTCACTCACACACACACACACAAGGTCCAGTTAACCCAATTAAGAGCCAGTCAGTTGGTTCTGGATATGGAAAACAGAATTAAACTGGAGATAGTCTGTCAGTGCATAGTTGTACTGCTTTTTATAGCTGCTTTGTGATGTTTTTGCATTCTTCATCTCGTATGGTCTAAGACATTAACAAATCAACATATTTGGCAACAAAAGAGCATGTAAAAGTGGTCTAAAAGACTGAAATTAACTACTATTAATTAGCAATCTTATCTATCTTATTCACGTCCATAAAATCATAACTACCATATAGAAAATAAGTCAAAAAATTGTTAATGAAAAACAGCTAATATATATTACATTCTGTATTACATTTGTGGTAACTTAACATGAATGGCATGTGATTATGTAGACTGGTCTTGTGCCTTCCATCACCAGAAGCTAGTAAAATTGCACAAGTTAAATGTATGACTAGCTTTTAAAAATATTTTTATATTAAAGATGTAAATAATTTTTTTAAACCTCTAATTGTAAGAGCATTTAAAATTGCTTTAGAAACAAGAGGTGTCTTCAGTTTCATTTATTTATTCTTTCCAATTTGAAAAGCTCTTAATCTCTAGCTTTTTTTTGTTTGTTTTTTGTAAACTGGCACTTGTAAATTTCAGCTGCTGGATATTGGCTAAAAATTAACAAGTACCAGTTTGCACTCCCAGCTGTTGCTGTTGACACTGACTGCTGGCTACTGATAACTTTCCCTTCTCCGTTTTCACAGAAATGAGGGCTGGTGGGTGAAAATAAGGTAGGACACATTAAAGATTTTTTAAAAAAACACTAACCTAATTTTTGTGCTTCCACCATCCATTTCCATGGAAATAGAACCATAATCTGCCACTGCTCATAGTATTTCAAACTTGATTTTAATTTATTCAGAGAAGAATGCTGGTCACTGAAGGGGCTATGCTGGAATGCTAAAAAAACCTGAAGAGTATAGGGCAGACAATTCTCAAAACTGGTGATTTATTCTATAATTAGATTTCACCAAGCCAATAACCAAACAGCTTGACTATAAAACATGGTAGTACAGCCTAGTGGCTGGAGTCAATAAAGCAGCCGTTCCTCTCAGGGCAGCGTGGCCTAATGGCCAGAGTCAGTAAAGTAACCAACCTCTGTGGGATTGCATGGCCCATTGAAGAAGTGGGGCACTACTTGGGCGGGGGTGGGGGAGGAGGGGTGGCAACCAGAAATGGGGGGACTCAGGCCCAACTTGTTTTTCTGAGTCCCAGCCCAGGCAGTGGTGGGGGTGCCCACTATTGAGTCAGCAGAGTGTGACGTTGCACTCTATATGATTTTATGAAAATATGCTAATGAGTGTGAATATAATGTAACTGGAATATGCTTCATGCAAAAGGTCTCTTGTAAGGTATCGTTACAAAGATTATAATCTACTGAGTGTGGTCATCCTATTTGTATAAATGTATCACTCTTGTATCTGAAACTAGAAATATGAAATATAACTCCGAGGTCCTATTGTAGTTATGCAAAGTGTGGGCCATTAATGGTGGTTTGGAATCTTGATGGCTCCCATCAACCAGGACAATTGACTGTGGATGGCTCTGTTTGCTTGCAGGCCTTTCTGTGAGTCAGTCTGGGAGGAATGAGGGCTTGGAATCTTACAGTGACTTGATCATGTCACCTGAACTGGAATCCATCTTTAACCTGGGGCTTTTCCATTTAGAAGGAGGGGTGGGAACCCAGAGAGGGACAAAAGATTCCTGCCTTGTGCAAAATATATATAAGGAGGTGCAACTGAACAAAGGGGGCTGCAGTCATGAGAAATCCCCTACCTACCACCTGACCTGGAACAAGGGCTGTACCAGAGGAAAAAATTGTGCCCAGACTAGGAAGGACTCCAGTCTGTGATAGAAACATATCTGAGGGTGAGATTTTATCTATATTCAGTTTTCTTACTGTATTAGGCATAGACTTGCGTGTTTTATTTTATTTTATTTGGTAATTTACTTTGTTCTGTCTGTTACTACTTGGAGCCACTTAAATCCTACTTTTTGTATTTAATAAAATCACTTTGTACTTATTAATTAACCCAGAGTATGTACTAATACCCAGGGGGAGAGGGCAAACAGCTGTGCATATCTATCAGTGTTATAGAGGGTAACAATTTATGAGTTTACCCTGCATAAGCTTTATATAGGGTAAAACGGATGTATTTGGGGTTTGGACCCCATTGGGAGTTGGACATCTGAGTGTTGGAGACAGGAACACTTCTTAAGCTGTTTTCAGTTAAGCCTGCAGTTTGTGGGACATGGTTCAGACCTGGGTCTGGGTTTGCAGCAGGCTAGCGTGTTTGGCTCAAACCAGGCAGTGTTCTGAAGCCGCAAGCTGCCAGGGGAAACAGGCTCAGGGGTAGTCTCAGCACATCAGTTGGCAGTTCCCAAGGGGTTTTCTGTGATCCAACCTGTCACACGGGGATCCTCCCAAAACATGCTGACTGGTTCCCCAGTTCACTCACCAGAGAAACATCTAAGTCCCCTGGGCTGCTTCCTACTCTTTCTCCTTCAGTGAGGCTTCATGGTCCCCCCCCCCCACACACACATGTGTCTGGGGTCCTCAAGTGGCATAGCTCCTGCCAGCACAGTCCCATCTCTGGGCTCATCAGGCAGTCTGGAGTCCATATGGAGCTCTGTATGCCGTGCTTCTGTAATCAGGACCTGTAGCAAATCCCTGGATAGAGTCTGCATCCTATCCCTTCAGCAGATTGCCTAGACTGAGCTGGGTTGCATCCTTTTATATTCTGCCTCCAGGCTGAGCATGTGCAGCAGAGTCAGAGGGGTGGGGCTTTCTCAGCCCGGAAAGCAAAGTTAACCCTTTTGGGGCAGGTGCGTGGTAGGTACACCCCATCACAGTTACTCTAGAACACTTATTCAACATATATAAAGTTCTACCAATCCCAAAAGATTGGACACATTACCCACTAGGTCAATGAATATTTCAGATCTTAGCCAAATATACTTTTTCAGCCAATTCTTATTAACTAAATCTAAGATTTAGTTAAAAAGAAAAGAAAGAGAGTTGCTATGGGGTAAAGATCATTATACATACAGATATGAATAAAGTTCTTAGGTCAGTTTCATGGCAGAGAGGTTGCTGATTTGTTAAAATTCTTCTAGAATCAATTTAAAAGGTTATAGTCCAATAGGCAGTCCATGTGCAGAGTTTGTTCAAATTCTTCCGTGAGAAATTGCAGGGATAATTCAGAGTAGACCTGGAGACATCAGTCTTGCAACTTAGACTTTCGTTGACAAAGTTTAAGCAGATCTGAGATAAAACAGAATCAGGCTTGACTTCCTTTATAGATGAAGTTCAGCAGATAAGTCTCTTGTCATCAAATTACCCCAACAGGCCTTCTTTGGATGAAGAATAGATAATGCACATTGTTGCTTTGAAGCGAATCGGTTTCCTAGGCATATCACCAGTAACTAGTTGTATTCATTAGCAAAAGGCAATTAACCATTCAAACAATTCACAGGTAGTTTACTACAACTTTCAAAGAGAGATGAAGACAATAACTTTATTATACCACAAGTTCTAACTAAATGTTAATAACCCCTTTTGATCTCTGAATCACTAGAATATAGTAATGAAACATTAGCGACAGGAACAGAATTTTAGCATTTACAAGCTAATTAGATCACATTGTTAAACTTTTAACAAGATCTAGGTAAACACAGACAAATACTATTAGTATTTATTCTTAATTCTCTAACAAAACAGGCCTACATTTCCAGAACTCTCGTCTATTTAACATGACTTTGCTAAGTATCTACGAGGAATGGTCCTGTTTACCATTTCAATACTCCACTATGTCCTTAAAGGTTGCCTTTGGGTCACTCAGCCTGCTGGTTGCTTAACCTCACTGGCTCAGCATCACAAATGCTTTCACTTAAGTAGTTTTCAGGTGACTGTTGTAATGATCAGTGAAAACTGAGACATCTATTAAGATAAAGCTTATGTGATAAATCAATAATAATGTTGAGTGTTGTAAATAGTTAAATTTTATTAAATATATTGTTTGCTAAATGTACAATGTCCTCCAATACTGTCACAGGAAGTGAGTTTATGACCTGGGACTTTGTTTTGATGAAGAGTTTGGGACCTCTTTTTTTTAAAAGAGGTACCTCTGTCATCTCAGCCATGAGGGTTTCAGACTATTTGCTATATAGACTAGTCCTTAATAGTACTGAGCAGGGTTTGATCTTCCTCCTTAAAGATTTGTCTATGCTGCAAATAAAATAGTGTCAAGGGCCTGTTTGCATATGGCTGTACCTTGACCTGACTAAAACACATTCTGATCTTGAAATGTAGATGAGACCTAACTATGTTTAACCACATCTACAAAGCCTGGATGAGGGACACAGTTGTATTTGCAGTTTGAATGGGCCCTGAGAATGCTTTGAGAATTTAATATTACAAAAATTGAATTAATCAAGAGATGAGGCTTTTTTTATGCTACCCAGGAGTCTGAGATTGACTAGACAGTGAACAGTTTATCTTTGAGGGAAAAACTGCTTTAGGAAATCTACTCTTTTGTATCTTACCTGCTCTCCTTAGAGGTCTTCCTATGAAATCTGTGTTATTTTGGCTTCTGGAGTCAACGTTGCTGCCATAATTAATAATGTGTATCTGATCTTTAGGTGCCATAAATTGAGTGTGATGGCATTCTCTGATGCTGCTTTGGTAGCCGAGTTGTTCAAGATACTGTTTCAAAATAGTTCCACCAGTCCCACCAGTGTATTTTATGAAGTTTGAGCACTGTTGTTGAGATCCTGCTTGTTCGGGCTAATATACACTGGAGGATGTTGGAGAATAATTTTCTATGTATTAATTTAGTTTTGCTGAAAACTATGACATCAACAGAGGTTTCTCACGTGATTCTCAAGGCATCAGTAATGGTGTGGTTCTGTTTTTCTTGTCATTAGATTACATTAAATTTCCTTCCCTGGGATGTTCAAAAGGAATGGAATACTTTAAAGGGGGTATAAACACATCCAAGATTATTTTTTTCCTCATTGTTTATACCTGCTACTAAGGGTAATTAAACTTCCTTTTAAAAATTGGTTTTAAAGGAATTGGAGAAATGAAATTAACTGGTCAGAAATTACCCTTTGAATTCATATGCTCAGCTCATTAGATGGTTAAACAATTTGTTCAATAGAGTTTTACTTTTCAATAAAATATTTAAAACAATGGATAGTAATTTATTTGTGAACTGTAGATCAGCTACATTGCTGGAAGATTGTGATTAAGGTATATTGCTAAATTCACTTAACTACGCATAGTTTAATGCACTGCAACAGCATCATAATTAAAACTGAATGCAGACCATGTTTGGCTTTCACATTGCAATAGCAATATTTATAATATTTATAACATTTCCATAAAGAATGTGTTCCCGTGAACACCACACCCTTCTCTTCTCAAATGGAGATCCAAGGATAGATTGTGGTATGAAGGGGGAGAAGATAGAGAACACAATGTGCCCTATACAGAGATCAGCAGTAATCTTTGTTCTCCATAAGAGCAAGCACAAAGTCCAGTGGTGACACTTGACAAATGGGGCCATTAGCCTGCCCTTCCACTAATCAGTAGATCTGAGCCAATACAGGGAATGCACATTGCATCACATCCTCTCACAGGCTGAAGCATTTACTCGGGCTGCATGTGCTCTGTAATGTTCAATTAGGCACTAATATGCGCTGGGGAGAAGTTTCTTCCTTGTCCTAGGCAGTGGGGAGATTCTTGAATCTCAATTGCAGAGTGCTCCCTTGACAAACTGGAGACTCTTATGCTTATCCAATTAACACCTTTTCCCCATAGGTTCTTCCCTATTTATTAGTGCACTCCAGATGTATAAGAGGGCACTTCACATACGCTGTTTTAGCCCATACATATACTCAAAGCATTACACTGGGTATATTGTCGAGCACACAACTCTCCAAATACAACAAAATCTGCCCACACATGCTCTTAAACAATTTGTCATTGCTTGTCAAGCTTATTAACTCATTAAATAGCATTTAATGAGAGTACCCACAATCTAATTAATTTATACAGTGCATTTATGACTTATCTAATGAATTTATGTATTAAAACTATTAGGAGCTCCTCAATTAATTTAACCCATTTTACACCTTTCCTATATATTTTGTTTGGTTAAATGTTTCTTCAGGCTGTCCACATTCATTTCCATTGGCTGCAGTCACCTTTTGCTTAAAGCATGCCTAGCTAAATGTAGGATTCCCTTACCATGGAATTCATCATCTAATATCACACAGTTTCTGTGGTTGATTCTGCTTTTTAAGGTGGAACTTGGAACTGGGCACATTGGAGAAAAGGTATCCGTAGTGCAACTCCATTGGCTTGCTTGGTTTTACTCCAAGGATGAACTGGTTTATTGTTTTCTCTAGTGAGCTGTAATTGGTTGCCACTATGTTGCTGCTACAAGTGAACTGGAAGCTCCAGGAACTGAATAGCACAGGATGGTGTTTACTGGCAAATATATTGGTAAAGAAATATTTCCTAATGTATAGACAGACTAGTGAAAGCAGACACAGCCCTATTAACTATTGTTGTGAATTTTCCTCACGATCTACACCTTAGGAAAACACAAAATTAAAGTGAATGTGTCTTTTTCTTTCGCTGGCTTTCAAAGGCGTAATGCTAAAAGCACTGAAACCAGAGGCCAAGAATTAATTACAGCTGATTATTTAAAAGAAAAGTTTCAATATTTCTTCTTATGTAAACAGAACTGACACACTGCATTCAAAAGGAAAATAGGTTTATTTCAAGAATGTGGAGAAAAGCAATATTAAATGCATTTCATGTATGTGATGCCTTAGCAAAAATGATTTCAGACAAATCTATTGATTGGCAAAATGAGCTGCCTCATTGCTACATTCTGAGCTGAGATTTACATGAACATACTCTAAATTGGAACCAGGTATGAGTAGGAAGAAGTAGCTGTAGTCTCCAGTTATAAAGATATCTGAACTGGAATACTTTTATATCTTCCAGGGCATGCAAGTGTAATACACCTGTACTCAAATATCCCCCAAAAGGGGCACATTTCGCCTGCATATTAATTATTCACATATTCTCCTGAAAAATGTTAGTTTGTTATATTTCATGAGTTGCAAAATATTTCATGTACTTTTTTTGAATAAACAACACACAGGAGCTCCCTCAGCTATATAGTCAATGGGGAAATCTCTGCCAGTTAATGTTCTTATATATTTTTCAACTATCTTTGAGAACTAAAAGTAATATCCAGCCTTTGATGGACAGCTTGTGGATTTTGACTCCCTTTAAGATGTTGTCCATGAATGAATACATAAATTAAATTACACTAATCAATATATGTTATTTTTAGATGCACTCAATATATTTAATATTATTTTAAGTATCTTTGTAACAAAATAAAATGTTATTTATTTAGTGTCATCCAAACATAAGGAAGTGGCTGTTAGAAAGTGAACATTTACTCTCCTTTACCACTCAGGATATTTGAGACACATTGGTTATTTCCTATTCTAATTATAGAGAAGAAAACTGCAGTATGTTGATTAACACTGACTGTGGTAATTGTGGGTAAATGTTGCCTTCTTAACGACAACCACTGCTACAAACGCTTTTACATACATTAAAAAAGTGTTGAATTAACCTTTGGATAAATCAGTACACACGACTGACTCAGTACAATCAAAACACAACTAAATGGAAGTTGCTTCAAAACATTTAAATGTGGGCTGCAGAATTTCATTGTGTATAGCAAGCCTCTCCAATAAAGTGAAAAATGTAGCAGCATATTCTGGTGCATGGACTGAACAATTTCAGAATGCAGACATTCACTACTTGACAAATGACATGTTTTAGCCAGAAAACCACCTTGTGATATGTAATACATTTCATAGCAGAGAAAGTGTCACTTCTGTGACTGATTCTACTAACCCACAAGCCCAACCAACCTTCAGCCTGTTTCCCACTGTCTCTTTACAGCTCCCAACATACTTCTTTTTGCTGAACCTTTCAGCTAATGCAGTCTTTAACACCAGTGCAGAGATTTAACCCATTCACTTTCAGGCTGGTTGTCAGATAAACACAGTTTGTAACAGCCTTCCAGAATTGGAGTAAAATAGCCAGATTATCAGATGATTACACTATTTTAGCTCCATTGAAATTAATGGGGCTACATCTATTTATGCTATCTGGAACATGCCTAAGAAGTATACTTACCATAATGGTATTTATTTTGAATCCCAGTTTCTCTCAAGTTCTCCAGCCAAAAATGGAAAAAAAAGTCACCTTTAAAGAAATACATAGAATTTAGGAAAATTTGTTCTTGTGGTTGGTTTCCAACATCTGCTTGGACTGTAACCATGAGTCCTGTAAAGCCCCATGTGTATGCAGCATGGATGCATTGCACAGGTGCAGGTTTTGGACAGTTAAAATGATTCATCTTTTTTCCTAAATCTCCCCTGTGCCCACACAGAATCCATAGCCAATGCACTGAATGAGGAAGGTGTTGATGACGCTCTTAAGATGCACCCACCCAGTGACATTTTGAGAGAGTAAAGAGGAGAGCTACCTTAACGACTTATGAAAATAGATGGTCAAAGGACAAAATATTCTTTGAAAAGAAACAGATGAGGAGGAGGGAGTTCTGCAGCTGACATGCTTGACTGCATCAGAAAATCATATAGTTGGAAGTATAAGAGGTAGCATTTGGGCCTGTGGTGATTGTGAACACAAAATTGCTCTCTCAAAAATGGAGGCAGATTGAGGCCACATTAAATATCAGCACCTCACTGTAGACATACTGGGCCCAATCCTCTTTTTATTCATGAGAGTGCAAATCAGGAGTAACTCCACTGAAGTCAACTGAATCCCATCTGTCTAAAAATGGAATAAGGAAGTGAAGAATCATGCCAGCTCTCCATTTGCCTCTATGTTTTTAACAGTTCAACTCTTTTTTTATTTATTCCTATACATATTTAAAAGAATGTAAAACAGCACAATTCTCATTAAGGATCCATGATACTGATAAATATATTTGAGGGAGGTCCTTTTGATACTTCTTACCTCTGGGAAGAAACTCATAGATGCACTCCTGATTAGCTATCTATCTGCTTAGATAGCCCCCATCACCATTGTATTTGAGCAGCTCACAATCGTTTATTTCTTACTATTATTTATAATTACTAGTGAAATATTTCAGGTCTGATCCAGCAGTTCTGAGAAAGACAAAACTCCCATGGAAGTGGATGGGAGTTTAGCCTGTATAATGAAAGCAGGGTTGGACCTCAATTTCATAATCATTTAGTGTGTGTTTAAAAAAAATCAGAATTATTACTTGTCCAGTTCTGAACAAAAGTGAATTGGTTTTCATCTGCACATCCTAGGCCTCTGAATGTGTATTCCTAAATCATTAGGATGTGCTTACATATAAAACACTGTGGCTGTTACTTCAATTGCATGACTTGTATTGCTGGAAATCTCCAAAAGGGAAATTAATTCTCTACATGCCAAATATTGTCAGGGTCTTCTCTGAGGGAAGTGTTCTTCCCAGTGGTACTCACTCTCTGGTTCTTGAAAGAACAAGTGAGTGCCTTGGATCCCATACTCGAAAGAAAATAGGACTATACTTTATTTATACTCAACATTATTGAGGTATTGTGACACATCACAGATCGGGGACCCACAGTAGTAATACAAAATAAATGCTAGTATGCAACATGAATAAATTAGGAGCACATACTGTACTAGATATGTTAGGTTGCCTCACTGAAATTTCTTAGATAAACATGCTTTCCCATATTGTATACTCTGCAAGAGCCTGAAAGAAATGGCGATCACTGGAAAGGAAGAAGATTAAAATGGCTAAAGAAATACCCCTGCTTTTCCTTAGCCTCTGATCATGTTGTGTAGCGCTATATATAACAGTGAATCAGAGCGACCTATCCTTATTGTCTTGTTTTCTCCTGCATCAATTCCTTTGTGAAAATGATGGATGGAAAATTGAAAGCAGACATTGTGCATATGTGGCTCCTACATGAAACCAGAGCAACTATTTGCAAATTGATCATATATATTCTTGTAGATGGCATAAGTGATGTGGTCTGTCAAAATAATGAATGAAATACTGTAGATAGAAAGGAATATTAAAGTGGTTACTGTATGTGTAAATGATTATTCTTAAATTGAAAAACAGGTCTATGAATGGTGTGCTTATGAAGAAAGCACTAATCTGGGATTCTGTTAGCATATTGAATAAGTCAACCATTAACGATCTATGTAGCTCAGCTCTCAAAATAAGTGACTATCAATTTTGTTGTTGTGCTGTGTTCACTGCTAGGAAAAGGTGATTGCAGACTTCAGAATGCTAATTCAGAAACATAAATCTATAGTTCTTTTTGTCTTTTTGCCACTGTTAATTTTAGTAGATAGAAATGTTTACGTGTTCCTGGCCTTGGTCATGTTTTAAGTTTCCTATATATTTATTTCTTTAAAAAAATATTATTTACCAGGGAAACAGTCCATACAAGTATACAATAACTTAACAGGACAGTTTCTCCAAGGAAATAGACTGTTCAGAATAGGACATGTTAACTCACAAGTAATGAAATATGTGATATATACATTATACAATAAAAGCCTGGTGATGGGTGAACTGATGAACTAGCAGCAAAATTTCCTGAGAGAAGGGCTTATGTAGCAGTGAGAGATCAGCTGTATGCCTCCAATTTATGTGAATGAAAGCCATCCCTGTGACATACATTTGAAAGCAGAAGTACTGGACTGTGACAATCACAACAGAAGGCACAAGTGTCTGGAATGTGCTGTGACCTGCATGGTTTTGTGTTCAGACGTATGTAGTAACATAATGGCCAATGCAGATGGCAGAAATATAGAAGGGAAACCCAATGGGAAGTTTGAATGATTTATCTAAGATTGCCTCTCTTTTGTCATGTCATTAATAGTATTCTGAGGAAACTGAACAAGAAAGGTTCACTTTGGATTAACATAATGATTCAGTAGTGCAAAATGTTGATGGCATGCTGGAGTTTTGGGGTGCAGGAAGACTTTGCATATCAATATATTGCTTTACTTGTATGGATGAAATTACTAATGTTAATGTAGATAGTAGTGATTTAGTGTAAAAGCTGCTGTCGTGCTGAACTAATCACAAGATCTGCAGGAGAACAGGCAAAATGCTGCATTGTAAAAGCATTTTTAAAAATGCAATCCTTCATATTTTAGATACAATTAGTACATTTTTTAAGGACTGCCGATATAATGGGAAGTACACATAAAATGATTGTAGGATGGCTCTGGGGCAGTGGTTCTTAACCTTTATTGCAGCCTGCACCCCTTTGGTTCTCAAAATATGTTCTCGCACCCCTTTTGAAAAATTGTTGAAGTAGGCCAGTTCTTTAAACCTAGATATATCATAACTATAGAATGAAAGAGAGAGAATTATATATTTTAATTTTGCAGTAAAATTAAGAATACATGAAAAATTACACACTTTTTTTTAAGTTTACCGGCTCAGTGACTCTTCTGCTGTTGCTTTTGTTCAATGATGTTCGAGAAACGAGGAACTTTATTTGAAATAGCCACCCGCATGTTATCACTTGTTTTGATGTGTAAGAGAGATGAAAATCCTATCTCACACAAATATGTAGCCGCAAATGGCACAAGGATCTCCGGTGCTGTCTTTGCCAGTTGCGGAAACGGTGCTAGTTGAGCACACCAGAAATTCTCAAGCATCATTGTCTCCAACTCCATTCGGATTCGGCCATTGGCTCGTAATTCAGTGAGATCATCTTTCATCAAATCACTATCGTAGATGGAATCCAGGTTAAAAAGAAATGGATCCAGTATCCATTTCTTTCCACATCAAGATCTCCAGTGGAAAAATATCCTTGCATACCTGTTGCAAATGCTTTGTCACTTCAGTTGCGATGGTCAGTCCTTCATTTTCCGAAACAATTGTTTCTTCAAGAAAAGGAAAGTTAGTGAAATTTCTTTTCTCAATACGCTTTATGCAAACTGGAAGTTTCCGAATAAAAGCAGACAACTTCTCTCTGGCCATTACTGTGTTCATCTCAATTCCTTGCATAGATGTGTTGAGTTCATTTAGGTATGTGAATACATCTGCCATGTACGCTAGGCAAAGGACAAACTCTCTATTTTCGAAGTTGTCATAACCATACAGCTAAGGGTAGCCTAGAAATCCTTCTTACCTGTGAGGGGTTAAGAAGCTCAGGTAACCTGGTTGGCACCTGACCAGGGGAACCAATGGAGAAAGAAGATACTTTCAAATGTTGTGGGGGGCGGGGGAAGGCTTTGTTTGTGTGTGTTCTCTTGGGAAACAGAGAAGCATCAGGTCAGAAAACTCCTTCTCCTATAAACCATCCTAAAAATCTCTCATATTACAAAAATTGTAAGTAATAGCCAGGCAAGGCGTGTTAGGTTATCTTTTGTTTTTGCTTGTGAATTTTCCTTTGCTGGAGGGAGGTTTATTCCTGTTTTTTGTAACTTTAAAGTTTTGCCTAGAGGGGAATCCTCTGTGTTTTGAATCTGATTACCCTGTAAAGTTATCTTCCATCCCGATTTTACAGAGGTGCTGCTTTTACTTTTTTCCTTTATAATAAAGTTCTGTTTTTTAAAAATCTGGTTTACCTATTTGGTTGGTATGTTATTCTCAAGTCTTCCCAGGAAGGGGTGTAGAGCTTGGGGGGATATTTTGGGGGGAAAGGAATTCCAAGTGTTCCTTTTCCTGATTCTTTGTCTAAATCACTTGGTGGTGGCAGCGTACCATCCAAGGTCAAAGGATTTGTGCCTTGGGGAAGTTTTTAACCTAAGCTGGTAGAAATAAGCTTAGGGGGCTTTCATGTGGGTCCCCAAATCTGTACCCTAGAGTTCAGAGTGGGGAGGGAAGCCTGACAGAAGTAATCAACTAAATTACTGCTTTGGTTACAAAGAAACTGACTTTTTTCTTCACGCATTTCAAAAATACGAGTAAACATTCAGCCACAGGAAAGCCACCTCACTTTTGTATGGAAAAGAAGGACAGTGTGCTCGGCACCAATTTCTTCGCAAAAATCATGGAAGGGGCGATGATTTAGAGCACGTCCTCTGATGAAGTTTACTGCACTCACCGCAGTAGACAACGTATCCTTCAATTTTGTAGGCAAAGTCTTTGCGGCAAGTGCATGACAGTGCAACATACAATGTGTGATCATGATATGAGGTACTTCTTTCTTTACATAGGCAACAAATCCTGATTTTTTTCCTAGCATGGCAGGGGCACCATCGGTGCAAATTGATCCACACACGTCAAGCATTATTTTATGCTTCAAAAAGAAGTCTTTGACAAGACTGAACACATTGATTCCTTTTGTAGTTAATTGCAATGGTTCACAGCACAATAATTCTTCTAAGTTTTCTTTCTCCTTTATGTACCGCACAAACACCAACAGCTGACTGCAACCATCAACGTCCGTTGACTCATCAAGTTGAATACCCAGTTTAAGAGGACTAATTCCTCAGCTATTGTATGAGGCTTCTTTTCCTTGGCACACAAATATGCAGCTTGATACGATGCTTGTAACAAAGGCTTCTCAAGTGACACAAACCCAAACGTCCTCAAGGTTCCGCTACGATCAAATCGTGCCCTCGTAGACTTAAATGTCATGTCCAGCAGCTGCACCACCATGCTGTTAGTTGAAATGGTCAGACAGCTTCAATGGTTTGAGATTGGCGTTTGAAAATAACGAGCTGCACAGTACACATTACAGTAATTGATTTTCCATCCTTCTCTGTTGTACAATTGAACCCGTAATGAACATAGTCATCGTCCCATTTGCATTTCTTCGACATGGCAAGGGTTACTGAAATGAAAACATATTTAAATGGAGATGGGGGGCCTATACACTTTTAAATGCATATTAAATATATGTAAAATAGTTTGCTATTACTCACCACAAATAATAGTACAGTAGGCACACAAAAATACGCAAGTACTACCCAGAGATGTTGCGGAGTTTTGCCATGGAAGTAAACTGTAACCGACGTGCTAACAGTTAGCGGCTAACTGAATTCAAACAAAGCCACAGTGCTGCCACATCATCATCTGCGCATGCATCAAGAAATACCCTGCAACGTGGCAGTACACTGTATTTTGTAGCGAGATAATTTCACTACAATTAGCTTAAAAACTTGAAAATAATTTTTTGTTTGTATATTACAGTAATTGTTAAAAAATGTATAATGTTAATAAATACATAGGTTTGATGAAACAAAGTAGTTGTACTTACGTGCCTGAGCTTAATTTGTGTTTTCGATGATTTACCTTCTAAAAAAATCTGGCATGTCTTGCACCCCCAAAAAGGGCATCTCGCACCTCCGGGGGTGCGTGTACCCCAGGTTAAGAACCACTGCTATAGGGCATTATGTTGTTTGAAGCCCTGTGCAGGAACCCCTACATCTAGCCAGTTCACCAAGCAAGTATGGAGTCCTAAAGTTCATCATGGCACTGTCCAAACTCTGGGGCTGCTGTGTGTAGGGCTGGTTCCTAGTCTTAAATTAGAGCAGTCTGAGGGCAGTTCTGAAGGCCTTCTGGTTAAATGTGAATGGAGATCAGCATAATGTGGGGAATTCCAGCCATATCCTCATTCCCTTTGGCCATGATCCCTATCTCTGTAAGTGGGAAGAGAGTAGCATAGAAACCTGTTAGCAGGCTCAGTGACATTGGAGGATCCCCCATGCACAGAAGTGATCACTCTGGGCCAGAAACCCTTGCCCTGTGGTCAGAACCACTTAGCACAGTGGTGCAAAGTGGCTACTGCATGTCAAGATCTGGTCCTGGGTGTTCTACAACTTACTCAGATGTCATCTTTGTTTTGTGCTGTGACATCAATGCAAATGTTTAAAGACGTTTGTTTTAATATATGTAGAGTCCTTTTTGTATGTTAGGTTACCCTGTAGACTATGCACTTTTCTTCTCTGTTCTTGATATTACCAGGGATCACACATGGTGATGAGCACCTTAGAAATATTTATAATCATTATCACTAATGGCAAATAGTGCTTGGGAAAGGATAAGCAGTCACCTTGCTTATTCAGCTTTCCATTGTATTAAAGAATTCACGCCCTTAGGGCTTTAGCCTTATCTTCCTATGCAGGACTGTTTATCTGCAAATATTCATGCCTGGAAATGAGACTATACCCTTGGGCGTGACACTTAAAACTTAGTACACGTGCCAGTCACATCCATGCTCATGATGCATAGAAGTATCCAATTCTACAAAACTCAGGTAGTAGTCTGAGCAAGTAGGCTGTGCATTGTTTATTTTCCAATGTAACAGATTGTAACAGTTACTAAATTACTGCTTTGGTTACAAAGAAACTGACTTTTTTCTTCACGCATTTCAAAAATACGAGTAAACATTCGGCCACAGGAAAGCCACCTCACTTTTATATGAAAAAGAAGGACAGTGTGCTCGGAACCAATTTCTTCGCAAAAAAGCATGGAAAATATATATGTTTATATTTTCAAACATAATTTTTTCCATACTGTTATTCTGAGTGTTGGCTACCTCAGCTGAGCATACTGAATTTTCAATGCATTGCCACCCAAAATAGCTTATAAATATTTGATGGTGCCTGGGCTGGTAAGGTGGAAGACATTATTAAAGCACTACATGCTGTCATGTTGTGCCTCCTGTGTTAATATGACACCTGCGCTGCTGTCAGATGAAAACTGCTGTGTGTAGCAGCATCAGTTCAAATCCTTATTGTAGGGATGCTGCACCAGTGTGACCAGGACTGGTGCAGGGGAAATTGCACCAGGACAAGGCAGTGTTTATATTAGTGCAAAGTGTCTATATTAGGGCCCTGTCATCACTGGGAAAACAGGTTGTGTTAGAAAATGGCTTAATACAGTTTTAACATGACTTTCCAGCTAGTGTAACATAACTTAAAACCTATTACCAAGTCATGGTTGACCCCTAATTTTAAATATGATCTATTTCCTAGTGTAGACTTGCAGCAGGAGTTTGTGCGAGTGCAGCTCACATCAGTGGAGCTGTGCTGGTGGCTAAAAATCCTAATGCAGACAAGGCCTTAGTAAGCAGATTAGTAGGTCCTGGCAAGGAGTCAGACTTTGGCCATCCTGTGGCCAGAGCAAGGGAGTAAAGGGTCCTGACTGTCTTGCACAGTGTGCCATACACAACTTTTTTAAGACACGGGAGCACGTATCTCAGAGCTGCTCCATCCCCTCTCATGCATAAGTGAGAGGGGACAGAGAGAAGGAGGTGGAGTTTGGATTTAATGCCCCTCTTCCCCACCCCCAAAACACCCCCAGCAGTGTAGTTACGCCAGTGAGCAGTGTGTATAAACTACAGTGGTATAGACCTGTGGCAGTGGTATAGACCTGTATTATCTTACAAGAGCAGCAGGGAGACCAGGAGGGAATTAACACCAGGATGACAGCTCCAAGGGTAGCTCAACAATGTTTCCTCTTGCTGTGGGCTAGATCACAAACTGATGATCTCACCCTGTGTTAGAATTTGGTACAGTGTTAAAGAACCCAAGTATCTGATTTCACTTGGAAGTATCCCATGTCACTTGGAAGATAGTTTGCTTTTACCATGCAATGCTGTGCCTTCGCATCCTTAATTATTATTTGAATTCCCCAAATTATTTGAATTCCCCAAATTATTATTTGTTTTTTTCCCCACAATAAGTATTCATAGTGGAGTGAACACCAGCCTTGGGGATAGTTAGATTTGCATAGGCATTTGCATTCCCAGATTTCTGGCACGGCCAGAAATGCGGTATTTTTTTTTTGCTCAATTGTTCAAAATAACTTTGAGAGTGAAAATAACTCTTGCATTTTCTTACTAACTCCAGCAGCCCCAAAATGTCTGGGCTTGGAAAGCTGGAATTTGGGGAGGAAAACAGCCCTCAGGAAGAAAATGCAGTAAGGAACATTGCCTCATTCTCTGCACAGAACCTGCATCCAACAGTTGCAAGCAGTCTTGCTTCATATAGCATCGGATCCTGAAAGGTACTGAGCACTTTCAGCTTCTGTTACTAGGAACTGATCCTGGTCCATAACTAGGTGCTACAGTAATATAACTAATAATGGTATTCAGCACCTTGCAGGATTGGGCCCTCACTTTGCACTTCACACGTATATGTGTATAGTCATTGAGGCAGGACTACTTACTATGTCCTGGCTTGATGCTGCTTCGCAGTAACTTTACACACTTGCCACACTGGAAAAATATGGAAAACAAGTTTCCAACCTCCATTCTGGGTTTACCTTGGATCTTTGTGTTAAATACTCCAGTAGAATATGATCTCTGGAAGAAACCTAGTTTTGATTTTTGTCCTATTAACTTAAAAAACATTATTCCTCTTTCATAGATCCTAGAATAATAGGCTGTGTGTGGGCAGAGCTTCTTTAGAAACAGACCTTTGGTTAGCAGGAGCAGAGAAACTTTGCTTTGACCTCTGACTGAATTAGAAAATATCATTGGGTAAAGGTGTTACTATGCTTTCACATATTATATCTTTTATAGAGCATCTTGGTAGATCTCAATTCATAGTTTTAACCTGGAAAAAGAAGTTGAGGAAAATGTTGGCCACATTGAACTCAACTGTAAAACTCCCATTAATTCAGCAACACCAGGATTTCACCTATTGTCTCTAATCTCTGAAGATTGTTTGAATACAATTCATAAGATATTTGTTTGATTATTTTACATAATAACCTGATTATCAAAACTTCTGCAAAAATTTCTTTCCCCAAAATCTGATATAGCATAGGTAGTTTATGCTTGAAGGGATATAGAATGACTGGAAATTTTAATCGCATATTTTGACATTGTCCTTTTAAGTTTTTCCAGGAACAAGCGTCTTCCATCGTTTCAGTATGCTCTGTTTAAGTAATTCTGCACTTGCACAACAGTAAAATTTATGGCAATTCCAATAGGACTCAGAATCAGTGTTTTCTTCAGTAACAGCTTGTTGCCTAACATATTGGTATCACATTACAGTGGGAGTCTTGCACATCAGTATATATATCCAAAAGCTTATAAAGGCTATGTAAAATTTATCCACAAGGGGGAAAAAACTCAACTATCTACCCAACATATTTGTCTATGTAGTTACCTTTGTAAACTGTACTGAAATAACAGAATATTTTCCTGCAAACCCAAAGTTCTTCAGTTTCCCCACATTAACATTTCTTATTTGATTTCTAATATTTCTGTTATAATGGAAATACCCATATAAAATTGTAACACATATTCATTCCCTGGAGCCTGTGGACAGAGTTTATTTGTAAACCTTCATGGTATTTTATTTAGTTCCTGAATCAACAAAATAAAGATTTGGCATGTCAAGTTTGGAAAATAATATTAAATTTGGGGTGGGCTGAACAGGGAAGTTTAGCCAATGAAAAATCATCCACAATCCAGTGTCTGATAATGAGGTTTTTAGATAATGACCAGCTGAGAGAGTTGCCTTGGTGATGATGGGTGATCACTCGTTACCGAGTATGATCATCTTCCATGGGAATTATGGGTCCCCAGGTAGCTAATAAGGCCAATCCTTGAACCACAGGTTCTATTGCAATGAGAGCAGATGTTTTCAGGCTCAGCAGCAGGCTGTTGACCATGACTGGAAGCCAGTCTCTCCTTCCTTCTTCACCTCTTGTCCTCGTCAGCTTGTCGGTGAGCAAGTTCAAAATGCAGGGCATGGCAATTCACTGAATCAAAGGCTTTAGTTAAATCAATAAAAGCCATGTACAGTGGTTGGTTTTGCTCCCGACACTTTTCTTGAAGCTGCCGTGCTGTGAAGATCATATCCACAGTTCCACGACATGGTCGGAAACCACTCTGTGACTCCAGTAAAATTTCTTCTGACAGGGGCAGAAGGCGAGTTGCAAGGATCTGCGCCAGAACTTTGCCTGCAATGGCTAGGAGGGAGATACCACAACAATTTCCACAATCCGTTGCCTTGGTAGCCCACTGCCTTCAAATCAAAAGTCTTGAGGATAGCTTTAAAAATGAAAAACAAAAGAAGTTGAATAAATGCTTAGTGTGTAAATTACCATCACCACAATTAAGCAGCCAATAGTAATTGCAGATAAATCAGTTCCCTGCTCATCAAATTCCAGCACACGTTCTTTTGATGCATCAAGTGGCCAGTAAACAACTGCTACCCTGAAGCTTGTTTCTGCCCCCATTAAAGTCAATGAGAATTTTGTCACTTCACTGGAAGTAGTATTTTGCTCTAATGAAAGAAAAGGTAGAAGCCACATGGGACTGTTAAATAAGAAGCTAGATCATCCCCTTGTCTTCTATAAATTGAGTGAACTGAGACCTAGTTGATCTGATCCAGAGCCTGGATGCAGAAGGGAGAATTTTCCTTTTATTTTCTCATATCCTGAAGGAGCCTCCTGTGGTTGCACCATGAGGATCCACCACTCAAAGCCATCTTTTGTAGCATATTTATTTATTCCACTGATGTCTTTGAACACCTGTGGGAATCCTGCATAAGATCATACTTATCAGAACAGCATTACCTCACAGTGTCCCCCATCACATGGCAAAAGCCTTTCTAAAGGGGAATTTCAGAGGCAGCTACCATTAGGGAGGCATTGGAAGCTGTAGCCATCTGCATGGAACTTGGAGGTAAGAACACAGGGTGCAGGTACATGAAACAGCTGCATGACTCCTGGAAAATCTATTCTACTACTCTGTAGGATTGGGCAACAAGAAGCAGTGCAGATATAGGGCTTCCATTTGGATGTCTGACTTCCATAGAAGTCCAGCAACTCAGGCCTTGTCTACATTTGCAATGATATCTAGGGTAGGTGTAGCTACACCCAGTAGTGAAAGGCTCTGGCAGGGAGGAGGCTCTGGCAACTCCCTGCTGCTGAACCCTTTCCCTGTGATGGGGAAAGGTTCTGGCAGCTCACTGCAACAGGGAAAGGCAACACCAAGGGGAAGCTTCCCCCCTTCTTTGTGTCTGTAATTATGTATCCCCCCCCCCACTGCCACACAAGTACATATACCACCGCACAGCTCTGAAGGCAGAACGGAGAGCGGCAGCTGGTGGCTGGGCGCCCATCTCTGAAGGCAGAGCCACCACCAGCAGCAAAGCAGAAGTAAGTATGGCATGGTATGGCATTGCCACCCTTACTTCTCCACTGCTGCTGGTGGCAGCACTGCCTTCAGAGCTGGGCGCTCGGCCAGCAGCCGCCGCTCTCCTAAAGCTTCTCACGCCCCTTGCCCCCCACAGAATACATGCCCCACAGTTTGAGAACCTCTGGTGTAGGGTATAGAGCCTAAGGTTCTGACATGTGTGTACTCTACTGACCAAAGCGGTGCCTCATGTTGTATCCTTGGGGCAGCAGGTTTAGGAAGAAATCATTTGAGACACCGAGAGCTGAGAGCCATGAAAGCTGTGCTTTATTTTCACACACTGAACTTACCAAACCAGCCAAAACTGGCAGGGCTAACCCCATATAATCTAACTCAGTTGCCATAGCAACAACAAGGTGCTATTACCACGACAACCAAATACACAACACCTCACTGTCTGCACTGCTATTTAACCTGTGCTAGGGGGTGGGCGTGCAGTGTACGTACTCTGTACTCTGCTGCACGTGTTGAGGTAGCTTCAGAAGCTTAGAGGACTGACTTTTTCACAGGAAAGACACTTCTCCACACCCTTGCATTGCCTACTTCAGAAGAAACTTCTACATTGGGAACTGCTGTTGTTGTATAAGGATGTGGAGGGTGGCCTCAGAGGTCAAAAAGGTCATCCTCCTTATTGGAAGGTACAGCAATGGGATAAGGGATGAACGGGGTATGGTGGTCTGTGGCTAACAGCAGGGTCTGGTTTCTGCTGTTGGAGTTATGTCAAATATAAATAAAAGAATGTAATAAATTAGGAGGGTTTTTTGCCTTAATATAAAGAGCACCGTAACTTTCTGAGTGGGAACTCTTGGGAATTTTCTTTCCCCTATCAGAGCTGTTGTGTTAGTTAGAAGGAGGGAGATAAGTTACAATTCAAGGTCAACAATAGGTAATAAATACCTCCACTACATCAGAAAATCTAGGTGAGAGAGAGGAAAAAAATAATTCCTCTGTATTAACACCACAGAAATATATGTCAGCTGACAAGCAAGTCTCAGTCACTACACAGTGATAGATGTATTGTGTTTCTTGGTCATACACATGTATTGGCTTATCTTTTTGGAGCTTGAAGTTTCAGTCAAAATAAATAGTCTGATTCTGTAGCTGCTCAGCATGAAGAACTTGCATTTATCAATCTAATCAATTTTAGATATTTATATGCACCAGCTGAGGCATGAATCAATGAGATTCCACCCATTGTGCAGCTACAGAGAATAGGGCCTATTAAGTCTGAGTTGTTATGTTAGTCTCTGTGTTCTGGATTGGGCTGCAATAGTTGGACACAAGTTAGACCAAAAGTGCATATTGTAAATAAAGACACAGCTAGGGTTTGTGTAAAATGCTGACTATGTTTTCCAAGTGCAGATATGGAAACTGCTTACAGCCAGACCCCAATATACATGACTGTCATAACAAAAATTGTGCTGTGCGATGGAAGTTGTGCTGCCATTATAGCACACAGAGATGCAGCCAGAGAATTATGAGGGTTTTTGTTTGTTTTTTAACATAAGGGTGGATCAAACCTTAAGATATGACAGAGAACAAATGAGGGTGTTGTTTATAGTAGAAATAAATTAGCTGAACAAAGTGTGAATTAAACAATTCATACATTGTTTCCTTTCTGAAAAATATTTATGTATATTCACTTTGTGGTAAAGGTGATAAGTTTTGAAGCAGGGAATTACATTGCATTAATTTGACTGCTTGAGACTTTTATCAGCCCCTCAGATCACTCAGTTTCACCTACATGTTTCATTATTAATTCCTAGACAGTGTTCATTATTCATTTTGTGTGGTTTGACAGAATTTTGTTTGCTCAGTCTTTCAGCTTTGGCTGCCTACATATATAAGCTATAAGTAGGAATTTTATAATAGAAGTAACAATTTGTACATTTCCTGAAAGTGATTTTAAAGAAAATTATGCTATCAAAATACATTTAAAAGAACATGTAAAGCATTTCCAAAACACAAATAATAAACATATTTTTCTTTCATAAATGACTAAATGTGTTTTGGGGGGTCAAATTGAATGAATTGATAGGAAAATAAAAAAGTCTGGATTCTTCCACCCTTACTTATATTGGTTATTTCATTCACAAGTAAACCCATTGCCTTCAATGGGATTACTCACAGACTAAGGGGCGATTTGTGTGACAGAGGCTGGTAGATGAGTGTGTGGGGGGGGGGGGGGGGGGAGGGGGGTTGCTTGCTCTCAATTGCCACTCCGACCATAGATCTTAAATGAAACCACTGTCAGTAAGTAGTTTTTTCATTCTAGTAACAAATAAATTGTTGTGCAGCGGAATATACAGATAAAATTATTCTGATGTAATGTTATAACACCTGATCCTGGAAGTTGCCGAGTGTCTACTGTGACGGGGCAAGGCCAGAGGGCTATAGGAAAGTGGTAAGGAACCAGTATGTTAGCCCCAGGCTAAACAAATCCCTGATACCTTATGGCAGTTGCTCCAGGTTAATCAAGACACCTGGGGCCAATTAAGAACTTTCCAGAGGGCAGGGAGGTTGATTGGGACACCTGAAGCCAATCAAGGACTGGCTGGAACTAATTAAAAGCCTCCCAGTTAGTCTGAGAGGGAAGGAGCTGTGGAAGGAGGTTGCGTGTGAGAAGCTGGGAGCAAGAGGCACTAGGAGCTGAGAGTAAGAGGACGTACTGCTGGAAGATCCTGTGGTGAGGATAAAGAAGGTGTTGGGAGGAGTCCATGGGGAAGTAGCCCAGGGAGTTGTAGCTGTCGTGCAGTTGTTCCAGGAGGCACTCTAAACAGCTGCAATCCACAGGGCCCTGGGCTGGAACCCAGAGTAGAGGGCGGGCCCGGGTTCCCCCCAAAACTCCCAACTCCTTATCAGACACAGGAGGAGTTGATCTGGACTGTGGGTTCATAGAATCATAGAATCTCAGGGTTGGAAGGGACCTCGGGAGGTCATCTAGTCCAACCCCCTGCTCAAAGCAGGACCAACCCCAACTAAATCATCCCAGCCAGGGCTTTGTCAAGCCTGACCTTAAAAACCTCTAAGGAAGGAGATTCCACCACCTCCCTAGGTAACCCATTCCAGTGCTTCACCACCCTCCTAGTGAAAAAGTTTTTCCCAATATCCAACCTAAACCTCCCCCTCTGCAACTTGAGACCATTACCCCTTGTTCTGTCATCTTCTACCACTGAGAACAGTCTAGATCCATCCTCTTTGGAACCCCCTTTCAGGTAGTTGAAAGCAGCTATCAAATCCCCCCTCATTCTTCTCTTCTGCAGGCTAAACAATCCCAGTTCCCTCAGCCTCTCCTCATAAGTCATGTGCTCCAGCCCCCTAATCATTTTTGTTGCCCTCCGCTGGACTCTTTCCAATTTATCCACATCCTTCTTGTAGTGTGGGGCCCAAAACTGGACACAGTACTCCAAATGAGGCCTCACCAGTGCCGAATAGAGGGGAATAATCACGTCCCTCGATCTGCTGGAAATGCCCCTACTTATACAGCCCAAAATGCCGTTAGCCTTCTTGGCAACAAGGGCACACTGTTGACTCATATTCAGCTTTTCATCCACTGTAACCCCTAGGTCCTTTTCTGCAGAACCGCTGCCCAGCCATTCAGTCCCTAGTCTATAGCAGTGCATGGGATTCTTCCGTCCTAAGTGCAGGACTCTGCAGTTGTCCTTGTTGAACCTCATCATATTTCTTTTGGCCCAATCCTCTAATTTGTCTAGGTCCCTCTGTATCCTATCCCTACCCTCCAGCGTATCAACCACTCCTCCCAGTTGTGTCATCTGCAAACTTGCTAAGGATGCAGTCCACACCATCCTCTAGATCGTTGATGAAGATATTGAACAATACCGGCCCCAGCACTGACCCTTGGGGCACTCCACTTGATACCGGCTGCCAACTAGACATGGAGCCATTGATCACTACCCGTTGAGCGTGACCATCCAGCCAGTTTTCTATCCACCTTACCGTCCATTCATCCAGCCCATACTTCTTTAACTTGCTGGCAAGAACACTGTGGGAGACTGTATCAAAAGAAGCGACAAAGGGTCCTGTGGCACCTTATAGACTAACAGAGGTATTGAAGCATAAGCTTTCGTGGGTGAATACCCACTTCTTCGGATGCAAGCAGTGGAAATGTCCAGGGGCAGATATAAATGTGCAGGGAAGATTCAGGCTAGAGATAACGAGCTTTGCTAAAGTCAAGAAATAGCACATCCACTGCTTTCCCCTCATCCACAGAGCCAGTTATCTCATCATAGAAGGCAATTAGGTTAGTCAGGCATGACTTGCCCTTGGTGAATCCATGCTGACTGTTCCTGATCACTTTCCTCTCCTTTAAGTGGTTCAGAATTGATTCCTTGAGGACCTGTTCCATGATTTTTCCAGGGACTGAGGTGAGACTGACTGGCCTGTAGTTCCCCGGATCTTCCTTCTTCCCTTTTTTAAAGATGGGCACTACATTAGCTTTTTTCCAGTCATCTGGGACCTCCCCCGATTGCCATGATTTGTCAAAGATAATGGCCAATGGCTCTGCAATCACATCAGCCAACTCCTTTAGTACCCTCGGATGCAATGCATCCGGCCCCATGGACTTGTGCTCGTCCAGCTTTTCTAAATAGTCCCGAACTACTTCTTTCTCCACAGAGGGCTGGTTACCTCCTCCCCATACCATGCTGCCAGAGGGGAAGATCTCTGAGGCAAACAAAAATCCGTCAATAAGCGCAGGACCCACCGAGATAGTGGAGGAACTTTGTCACACTACTTAGAGATGCTGAGAATATGTCAACCCATTGGGGTTAATGGCAGCTGAGATGCTATGCATCTCCAAGAGGGCAATCAAAGTCCTGCAGGATAGGACCCATAATCCCCTATTTTTCAAATCACATGACTTCAGCAAGTTGTGCTATAGCAAAGTTAACATTGACATTTTGGACTTAGGAAGGTAAATAGTTCTGTCAAATCCAAAGAACAAATCAAAATGGGTATTGTTGTATTTGATAATTGACAGTATTAAGTAGGCCTCTTTGCTAGATTTACAAAGAATGAAGCTGTAGGGAAACCAGTGACAATACACGCCAAAGATCCTATTTCTTTTATGTTTCATTGTGTTTTTGAATCCTCTGTACAAATGCTTTTAGAGAAAATTATGCCTCATGATGGTAGTTATTCTTCATGGATGTTTTCATAGTTGTTATAGTAACTGATGATTTGTCTGTGTTTATTTAGGCTGTGGTAGTTTCTGAATATACTCAGCTAATCATTCATGTCAAATGTAAACAGTTTAGGACATACACTTCTCAGAATTACTTTGCATTTATTATTTCCAGATATACACAGCTATGAAATTGTTTTATTTAGATAAAATACTCCATCTTCTTTTCAAAATATATTTTACATTATCAGTTGCTAAACATAAATGTTACTAAAAGGGTTTTGGGGAAAAAAGTGTTTTCTCTTCGAGTTTTGTTAACAGCATTAACATCTAAGTACAAACAAAACTGTGAAAACAAACTACGTAGGGCCTGATCCTGAAAACATTTAACTATACATGAGTCAATTTCCAGAACATGATTACAGTAATTTGAAATATAAGAATAAACATTATGCAACAGACCTGAAATCAGCAAATATACTTGCATGAATAACGTTAAACATATGTGTCGCAGTTTGCAGGATTGGGCCCCCAAAAGTATTTATTTTTACAATCATATCCTAATACATGTATGGTTAAAACATGCATTAAAACTAGTTACGTGATGGGTATTTTGATCCTCCTAATTTTAGAGGGTTGAGGATGCTGCACTTCTGGCAGATGTTCAACATTTTGCTGGACTGAGCCCCCAGGAAGATATGCTCAAAAATAATAAATCTGTGTTGCATTCCCTAATAGTCTTATTTTATATGTTGATATTTCATTACAAATACCTGTTTGCCATCAGAGACAGTAACATTAGTTGATCCCAATGAACACAGAGTGCAATCAATCAAAATAACAGCTACATCATGTTAATACATTCCAGGCCTAAAGTAGCATCTCTATGGAAATCAGAGCCTTTCTGATTGCCTTTGTTGGCTAAGAACTGACTTGGAGTTCCCTCTCTTCTTTCAGAGATTTCCTGATATGACCTGATTACTTACTTTGTCCGCCTGAATTACTCATCCTTCTCATGCTAATTTCCTGTTGTTGCAATAGCACCAGCTAACGAGAGCATAGCTCATAAAATAGGGGCTGATTTTTGGCTGGCATATTCTTGTCAACTCTAGTATGTGTTTTAGAAGTTGCACTGAGAAGTTGGAAAGGACTAGCAGGGAGTCAAAACTCAGCATACACAAAACAGACCTGAGACTCATGTCTACATCTTGAAAAATGATCCATAAGCAAAGCTGCATTTCTGCTGGGAGAATACACGCCTGAGAAAGTTACCTGTTGTTGTGGTTTGAAAGTTAATATATCCACTACTGCCAGCTTTAGATAAAATTGGAGTTCTCATGCTATCCCAGTGGTATAAACTATCAAATAAAAAACATTAAAGCTAGGCATGTTATTTTGCCTAGCCTGTTTTAATTAATATTTGTTTGGGCTCTTGAAACTTTAAATTAATGGAGTAGCCTGATAAATAACTCTAAAAGTTGGCTTTTTTCCGGAAATAATACAACCACTTTATGGTACCTTTTTTAAAGACTGGCAGAAAATAAAGTCTGTGTGGGTTTGGGGTGTGGGTGTGAGGGGCGGTAATGTTATGGTTGCAAAGACAAGTTCTCAAAAGTTTGAAAAATAAGAGCTTGTCTGCACATATACCGCAGGGTAAATCTACAGTCCTCTAGCCTGCCATGCACAAATTATGTGCCCTGCTCTTGCTATATAGTGTGTCAGAGTGCACCATGTAACTCTGCGCATGGAAGCAGGGTCGACATGGATAGTTAGTGTGCAGCAGGCTAGTGCACTGCTGATTTACACCTGGCTTGCCGTGCACTATCAGACCATGTAGACAAGTCCTAAGGAAAATCATTGGAGCTCTGCACAAGCTCAAGGACTATACTAGCAGATCCAATTACAAGATTGAAGCTTTGAAGTATAGCGACAGTATTCCTCCTTCTGGAGTCCATGTTCTGAAGTAGACCTCTGTCATCCCTGGCTAGGATGAGACCCTTAAAGAGACTGTTGAATCACACTCACACCTATTTCCTTTGCTTAATCTTCCTTATTAGCATTTTGCCTTCTAATTAGTTCTTCTTGGATTGACTCAATAAGCATTTTAGCTGTCATCCACATTGAAGACCTTGGGCACGGAAGGGGAGGTGAAGGGTAGAGTTTTAGTGTTATTTCTGAATCTTCATCGGACTAAGGGCTGGTCCACACTAGGGTGGGGAGATCGAACTAAGATACGCAACTTCAGCTATGTGAATAACGTAGCTGAAGTCGAAGTATCTTAGTTCGAACTTCAAAGCACTTACCGCGGGTCCACACGCAGCAGGCAGGCACCCCCATCGACAGCGCTTCCTCCGCTCGGCGAGCAGGAGTTTCACAGTCGACAGCGAGCGCTTCCGGGATCGATTTATCGCGTCTAGACAAGATGTGATAAATCGATCCCAGAAGATCGATTACTACCCGCCGAATCAGGCGGGTAGTATAGACGTACCCTAAGACCACTGTTGTCATCTGGATTCCATTCCTGTTGCTTTTTTTGCATGTTCTTTATCTCTTTCACAGGATTATTTAACAGTGTTCATCAACAACTCATTTTTCTCTTTGTCCTGAGAAAGTTAAAAATAAATTGCTGTATATGGAGATATCAAGTGTTGGAATCCTTTTATCCATTTCCTTTCCTCCCCACCACCGTATACCTATAAAATCCAAGAATCACTGACTGTTTGGCTATGGGCCTGATGTGGCACATGGAGATCTACCATTTGACTCTTGTCTGCACCCCCTTGGAGGAAGATAGGGGATTGCAGTCTGCATTAGCCACACTTCCATGCCAATGATAAGAACAAGTGCAATTTGCTGACAAGTTATTAATGCCACTCTTCTGCTTTTCACTGCTTGTGTGTTCCTACATTACAATGGTTCTTTGAGGTTGAACAGGGTCAGTCATCATGAACATTAATTTTAAATTAGGTGCATTCCCATCAGCTATCATCAATTTAGGCAGGGCTGTCAGATTAGGCAAAATATGATCATTTAGGCAACATTTTTAAAGTTAATTTTGGAAGGAGAAAAAAATGAGTATAAATTGAAAATGAAATTTGTTCTGTGAGAGATTTAATATATTGCAAACTGTATGGCAGGTTGCCTGCATTGTAACTTTAGCTAAAAGGAAACTGAAATCACTTCACTGCTTGCAGTGTCATTGTGCTTAATAGTGCTGATTCATTAGGGTTTCTGTTTTTTGTTTTTAAGGACTGTTTATTTAGAAGTTTTAACAAGTTTACAAATCCTTGCCTAGTAAGTATCAGAAACAAAATAATCATTACAACAGTTACCTTTTGTTTAAGGAGATATTATATAGGAATGTAGTCATCAGTTCTTTCTATTTAACAGGCTATTACCATGTTCCACAGTGAGCATCATTACAACACCTGTCATTTCTAATGATTTTATTAAATTGAGTGAAATCCCTATCTGCACATATTTAACAGAAGAGGTATGTCTTTCATATGTTAATATTAAAAAAAAATTGGATAGGTGTGCTGGTTTCTGTGCAGGTGAATGTACTTTGTCCGAGTACTGAATAAAGGGTAACCAAATATCTAAATATCTATCTGTCCTCTATTTTGCTGAGTACGTATTTGGTGTGTGACTTTTTCCATAACCACAGCCTCCCATATTTTTTGAACCATTCCTCAATGGTTGGGCTATTTCTCTTTTTCCAGTGAGAGGCTACCAATAGCTGAGCAGCTACTAGCAGATGAGAGATTAATTCATCATTTTCTTGTGTGACTATTTCCACTACAAAGCCCCAGGAGGATTAGCAAAGAACCATTTGGTAATAAATATCCAACAATTTGTGATGTTTGGTTACAAATTGCATCAAAATACTGAAATGACTGAGCATGTCCACCTCTTTTTCACCACAAATTCTCCAACATTTACAGTCAGTCAGTCTCTCTCTCTCTCCCTTCCTCCCTCCATAAAAAGGGGTGCCAAATTCAAAGAAAGAAACAGCACTAGAATTCAGCAGTAAAGCTGAGTGAAGAAGAAAAAAAAGCATTTTGGATTAACCCAGAACAGAATTTTTTCAGTATTTCTCATTGAAATGAAAACACAAAACATTTCACTCTGGGTCAAATTAAATGTTTTGTTTGACCTGATGTGAATTTTCAGTTTTTAATTTCATTTTGGATTTTCCCCCAGTCTTTTTAACTAAATCAAGCTACATTTTGGAATGAAACATAATTTCAAAATGAAAAGTCAAAATGTTTCAATTCAAAAATTTCAGAACCAAATGTTTCAAGTTTTTTCTTTTCTTTTTGGCTATTATCTGAATGTGACCGAATTTTGTGTATAGTTTTGATCTGCCCAAAAGTGCGTTTTTGGACAAATAAAGTATTTGTCCAAACATTTTGCCCAGCTCTACTGATGAATTCATGCCCAAGTACTCAGTCAACACAAGAATTCAGGAGTCTCTGGTTCCCAAGGCCAGGTACAGACCACATGAATGCATTGTGCCGCTTGCCTAGTGGGAGTAAACGTAGGGTGACCAGATCGCAAGAGTGAAATATCAGGACACACTGGGTGAGCACGGGGGAGGAGGGAGACAGACACAGGTGCACAGCCCCATAAGAGGGGGCTGTGATGGCGTGGCTGCGGTCCGGACGGTCCCTGATATCGGGACAAAGGGCATTCCGACCACTGTAAGGTTGAGACATGGGACACGTCCCCTAAAATTGGGACTGACATCTGGTCACCCTAGCTGAGCCCCCAGATCCCACCAAGCCCACTGGCTCCTCTCCGCCCCCTGCCCTGGCCAGACCCCAGTGCAGCTCCAGTTCTGGACAGTCTCATGCCCGCCACCTCTAAGGCCCTGTCTGTCTCCTCAGAGCTGAGCCACCTGGAACCGTGCAGAAGTGGGGCCAGACTCAGCCAGTCGGGGGGAGGTGAGTGTGTGTGGAGGCTTGGCTTGGCTGGGCCCTCCAGGCAAGTGGGTTCTGAAGAAGCTGGGCAGGGGCAGGGGCAGGGGAAGGCCCTGGCCTGGCTGATCACGCTGCTCTCAAGAGTGATTCCCTGTCCTGGGACTGGCCCGGGCCACACTGCTGGCTCAGCCCAGCTGACACTTATCTCGGGGACCTGCCGGCCACTTCCGGGGAGCCGCTCCAAGTAAGCATTGCCGGGACCCACCCCTGCATTCTGTACCCCTGCCTTCAGTTGAGGAGGTGAGCAGCGGGAAGGGCGGGGCCGGCCAGGGGCAATAGGACATGCATGGCATGGCCAGAGGCACACTGTTTTGCCTGGCCCTTTGCTACCAGCATGCCCCTTCCTGTTGGGGGTGGCCCTATGCTGCGCCACACAGCTCCCCCGCCCAGCGCCCCCTGGATCCACTATGCCCAGAGCCCTCCCACAACCTTTCCACCACAAATGCACAGTGCTGTGCACACACACACACCCCGCCCAGCGCCAGGAAGCGGTGAGCAGCGGTGCCACGGCTGCGGTCCGAACGGTCCCCGATATCGGGACAAAGGGTGTCCTGACCAATGTAAGGTCGAGACATGGGACAAGTCCCCTAAAATTGGGATTGTGCCGATAATATCGGGATGTCTGGTCACCCTAAGTAAACATAGGATAACTAGTGCACACAGCGCACGGGTGGTTGCTGGCATTTTTGACACCCTATTGTCTAGAATTGATCTAAGCAGGGTTCGAGGAAGTGGCAATAGAAACGACCCGCTGCCGAACGATGAACTGTGGCCACTGGGAGCTGCAGGGGGACCATGCCTGCGGATGGTCAACCTCGACAAAATGTCTCACGGCCCGCAATCATTACCCTGATGGACCACATGCAGACTGTAGGCCGCAGGTTGCCTACCACTGCTCTAGTGCCCTTTCTACACTAAAATGTTTCTGTTGTTGCTATCATCTGTGAGGCTGCACTGGAGGGAAATGGGGATTTCCTAGAGGCAATAGATATAGCTCTTTTGTGTGTCTGGTGGGCAGCGGATTCATCAGCTGAAGCAGCTTTTACTGAGATTTGGGTGTGGGGGGGTGGGAAAGCTATAGTTTAGATAAACTACAAAGAAAAATGCATTTTTTTGCTCCACTGGTAAAGCACATTCAAGCTTTTTGTTTCCAGTCTGTGTGGTAATGTTTTGACGATGCATCTTACAACACAGAAACCTCATCACTTAGGGTTGCAAACAGTATCTTATTACAAGGGACGTCCTTTATTTTTTCATCTCTGTACAACAAGATTGGGAGTTGCTGAGTGCTGCAAAAAGCAGCAAGAAATACCCCTGGATGTAGTTTGTTACTACTTACTACTACTACTAATAAATAATATCTAGAGAATATCTAGAGAAGGGGTGAGGCGGGGGTGCTAAGAAAACAGTCCCTTATTTTTGAAATACAGTGTTGGCAACCCTAATTTCTGTGACCGTAACTTGAATTTCAGTTGAGACAGTATTGTTATCCCACAGATGCAATCCTACACTTACCCTGAGGCAAACAATAGTATTTAACAACTGTGTTTAAGCAGGGCTTAAACATGGTTGAGACTGCAAAAGTTGTAAGTTGGTTTGGGTGGGCAGTATAGACTGTTACTGGAATTAAAGATGTATTTTTAGCCCCTGGAGGCATTGGCCTCTATTCTTCACTTATATATTTACACATGGCTTCCATTCACTTCAGTGGGAGCTGCACAGGTGGATCTGAGGGCAAAACTAGCTGGCCAAATTCTCTTATGTAACCTAGTTCAAACACAACCATGTTTAAACTCTGTGTAAATGTATTTGTGTGTAAGCAGAGTCAGGATGAGCTCCACCCTGACATCTGGTAGTGAGTCATGGCAAAGCACTCCAGGGGCTGATCCAATTTGCATAGGCACACCCACCCTGCCTGGTACGAACCATAGTGGCCCAAATGGGCATTTTGGGCTGCTGTAGGATCCTCAGTTTTCTGTATTGGGGGCAGGAATTTCTGTTATTGGGGCAGGAAGAATAAACTGTTATACTGCTTATGTAAATCATGGCCAGTGGAACTGTACTTGGCCTTTTGTCATGTTAAAGGGGAACTTGCCATGAACTAAACAACACTCGCCAGCCAAGGGACATGGGTTCCAAAGCCCAGTGAATTGAGAGAGGCTGGGGACAGGGGGTTGCTTCTTGGCCAAGATCAAGCATAATACCTGGTGGTGTAAGACCCTTGTGAGGGTCTGAGACACCAATTGCAGCATCTCTGCCTCTCTCCACTGTGGAATATCAGAGCTAATGTTGAGTTCCTTGAGAGTCTGGTTTCAGACTGCTGAATTGAAATCACTCTGGGCTAATAGTGCAACTGAGCACTAGGGCTCCCCTAAACTACAAGCTGAAATCACTAAAGTGCTAACAGCCTTCTGAGCTGAAATCACTAAGCTGAAATCACTGAGCACTGTGTTAAGTAGTGGGTGAGCCTGAAGATAAGTGGCTGGTGGAGCAGTTGGCAAGACAGCTGATGGTGTGGTGCTGCTGGCAAAGCAGAGCAGTTCGTGAGGACAGTCGGAGTGGTGCTGCTGGCAGAGCGGAGCAGTTCGTGGTTGCAGTTGGAGCAGCTTGCAGGACGGCTGGTGGAGCGGCGCTGTTGGTGGGACAGAGCAGTTCGTGGGGACAGCGGTAGCGGCTTGCGAGACGGCTGGCGGAGCAGAGTGGAGCCCCACGGAGGGGTGAGGCAATCATCTTCACGCCACGTAAGGTGCCCCTTACCCCCCGCCCCTTCCCATTGCCGCCCAGGCGGGTGGCGTGTGGCACCCTGCAGATGAACTTTTGAACTCTGGGACTGGACTTTTGGGTTCGTGGACTTTTGGGGACTTTGGGTGACGTTTGGGTTGCTGGACTCAAGAACCCAAGGGACAGGGCATGGCCCAATTGGCTGGGGTGGGTCTTGCTCACAGTTTGGCTTATAGATCCTAGTTGCGGTGTTTTCCCAATTTAAGGCTGGCATCGTTTACCTGCTGCTATTAAAGATTTCTGTTACACTGAGGCTCTGTGCTTGCGAGAGGGGAAGTATTGCCTCTTTGAGGCGCCCAGGGGTGTGTATAAGATTTTCCCAGGTTACTGGGTGGGGGCTTGAGCCGGTTTTGCATTGCATTGTTGAGAAGGGAACCCCTATGTACTGAACCTGGCCCTTGCTGCTGTCAACTCATCCTGGCAGAAGGGTTACATTTTTGGGGGCTCGTCCGGGATCTGGGTCAGTACCCCTCGTAAGCACATCTTGGGTGAGCCATTAAATTGGGAAAACCCAAAATTTTGTTGTTGTCTTGATCTGTTATATTTGGAAAAAATTACAGTTTGTATAATGGCCCTACACTTGCTAGAGGATTGGTGCAAAGGGATGACTATTGACCCTAAGAACTGTCTTCTGGTGACGGGGGTGTCAGAGGTGTTCAATGAGGGATCAATAGAACCTATATTAAGGACATCCACTAAGTACCTGAGTAAGTGCAAAATGCGTGGGCGCATGTTTGTGAGGGAGGAGGGGGCTTTTGCTGTACTGTGTGAGCTGCCATCGGCTGTGGACCCTCTACAGGTTCCAGGCACGATAGCAGTGGAAGATGGTGTGTGGAGGGTAATAGCCACTGGGAGTCAGCCCTCACCAGCCCCTGCCTCCAATGTAGAGTTTTTAAAGAAAATGTCAGCCTTTTTGGGGAAAGAGGGAAAGACTTTGGCTGATATGCCGGGTCTGTTGGGCCTTGACCCAGGAGTCCCACACCTGGAGCCTGCTCCTTCACCTGATGAGTGGGTGAAGGCTTTGGGGAAAGCATTAGAGAAGGTGGTGCCACCCCACCCTGAGTCAAGCCCGTATCGTAAACTGAGGTTATTTTCTGGGGGTCCCACCCCAATACCGGGGGAGGAAGCATTTGAACCCTGGCTTGAACACACCACTGAAATGCTGCAGGAGTGGGCAGTGCCTGATGCTGAAAAGAGACGGCGACTAGTAGAGTGCCTCAGGGGGCCAGCCCTAGATGTGATTCGCACCCTGAAGCTCAGTAACCCTGGGGTCAAGGTGAAGGATTGCCTAGAGGCCCTTGATCACGCCTTTGGGAGAACCGAGGGCTCAGAGGATGTTTACTGCAAGTTCCTCAATGCCAGGCAACAAAAGGGAGAGAAGGTTTCTGGCTATATCCAGAGGTTGGAGAAATTATTACAGAGAGCCATCATGAGGGGAGCGGTAGTGGTTGAGCAAATGGACCGGACTAGATTGGCCCAGATTGTGAGAGGAATTCAATATCAGAACCCAATTCTTCTCCACCTTCGGTTAAGGGAAAGGCAAGACAATCCACCGAGTTACTCTCAGCTGATAAAAGAGGTCCGAGAGGAGGAGGAGAGGCAGGCAGCTAGCGAGGTCTGGGAGGCTCAGCCACACCAGGCGACTGGATCAACGTCCATACGAACGCCCAAGGCACTGATGGTGACTCCTCAAGAGGAACTTACTCAACAAGTGCAGGTCCTGACACAGAAAGTGGCTGAACTAGCGAATACCATCGATTCAGCAAAGACTTCAGGGTACAAGGAACCCCCCACTACTTCAGTCCTGAAGACCACATTTGGAACCTCTGCCCCACCCAGGCGACAAGGGAAAGGACAATCCTTCTTCTGCTACCGGTGTGGCCAGGGTGGGCACATTGCTGCAAGGTGTCAGAATACAGAGAATCCCATGCTAGTATATCAAAAGCTGAGGACCACCTGGGGGAAGTCGGGAAATGGCCCCAGGGCCTGGGAAGGGAGCCGCCTAGGCCTGCAGGATTTGGAGGCTCCCCCAGAGAGAACCCTGCCGCCCAAATCCCACCAGGATTGATAGGACCTCGAGCGGAGGTCACTGTAAGGATTGAAGGGACAGAATGTAGAGCAGTGCTTGACACGGGATCCCAAGTGACTATCATATTCCAGTCTTTCTACCAGCAGATGCTTGGGCATCTGCCTATACAGCCCCTGACAGGGCTTGACCTATGTGGCCTCAGCATGGATGACTACCCCTATCAGGGGTATGTCATAGTACACCTGGAATTCCCAGAAGAGATCGCTGGAGTAAGACAGGAGGTGGACACTGCTGCTTTAATTTGCCCCGACCCTAAAGGAGTCTCTGACGTGTCCGTGCTCATAGGGACCAACTCCAGCCTCTTTAAGGTACTGGCAGATTACTGCAGACAGCGAGCAGGGGAACAATACCTGAACACCTTGGTGATACACACACATTGTGCCGCAGCCTACAGGAAAATTGAGGACACAAGAAAAGTGATGCCTGATTTGCCGGTGGGAGCATTGAAGTATGCGGGCCTGGTCCCCTTAGTGGTGCCTGCAATGACAGAAAAGGAGGTGATTGTCATGAGTACCTGCCTGAAAGGCAGTAAGGGAACATTAGCAGTGGTAGAGCAGCCGACCCAGGGAGGGCTCCCTGAAGGAGTGCTGGTTCTCAGTGGAGTCATAACCCTACCTGCTGAAGCCCAGGAAGAGGTGACTATACTTATTGCTAATGAAACAAGCCAGAGTGTGCTCGTAAAACCAGG
Source organism: Macrochelys suwanniensis (assembly GCA_033296515.1). NCBI lineage: Eukaryota > Metazoa > Chordata > Testudines > Chelydridae > Macrochelys > Macrochelys suwanniensis. The sequence continues at coordinate 104,361,339 of CM065775.1, forward strand.
GCAGAAGATTGCAGACATCTTTGAGCCTGAAACCATTGTGAGACCCCAGTGTGAAGCTGAAGTTCCGGCGATGGATCCTGCAAAGTTAGACTTCGGTGACTCACCGTTGACTGAGGAGTGGAAGGATCGCCTGAGGAAGAAGCTTTGTGAGAGATCTAAGGTATTCTCACTGCATGAGTGGGATGTGGGATGTGCCAAAGGAGTGGAACACCACATCAGGCTACAAGATCCCCGACCCTTCAGAGAGAGATCTAGGAGGATTGCTCTCTCTGAGATGGAAGACGTACGTCATCACCTGCAAGAACTGATCGCGAACGGTATCATTACAGAGTCCTGTAGCCCCTATGCCTCTCCCATTGTGGTGGTTCGTAAGAAGAGTGGGAAGATCCGGATGTGTATTGACTACCGCACCCTAAACAGGCGCACTATAGTGGATCAGTACACCATGCCTCGAGTACAAGATGCCTTGGACTGTTTGCTGGGTAGCCAGTGGTTCTCTGTGTTGGATCTTCGGAGTGGATACTACCAGATCCCTCTGGGAGAAGAAGATAAGGAGAAGACAGCCTTCATCTGCCCATTAGGGTTCTACCAGTTTGAACGCATGCCCCAAGGGATTTCTGGGGCACCTGCTACATTTCAACGTCTTATGGAGAAAGTTGTGGGAGACATGAATTTACTGCAAGTGCTAGTTTATTTGGACGACCTGATTGTGTTTGGAAGAACCTTGGAGGAGCATGAAGAAAGACTTCTTAAAGTGCTTGATAGGTTGGAGGCATATGGTTTGAAGCTTTCAATTGACAAATGCCAGTTCTGCCGAACCTCTGTGAAGTATGTGGGTCACATTGTGTCCCAAGAGGGTGTGAGTACTGATCCCGATAAAATAGAAGCACTCACTACCTGGCCATGCCCAAGTAACTACAGAGAACTCAAGACCTTCCTTGGATTTAGTGGCTACTATCGTAGATTTGTGAAGAACTATGCTACGATTGTAAAACCTCTGAATGATCTTACCAGGGGATATCAGTCCAACAAGAACAAATCTAAGACCAAGAATAAGAGGGGCCCCCGAAAGCCTCCTGTGCAGAGACACTATGGCCCCTTCGAAGCGTTTGGGCCACGGTGGAGTGAGAGATGTGAAAGGGCTTTTCAGGAAATCATTACTCGCCTAACTCAGGCTCCAGTCCTAGTCTTTGCTGATCCAAGCAAACCCTTTCTCTTACATACTGATGCCAGTTTGGAGGGTCTAGGGGCAGTACTGTACCAGGAAGTGGAAGGCAACCGTAAACCTGTAGCCTTTGCCAGCCGAGGACTGTCTGACAGTGAAACTCGCTATCCCATCCACAAGCTGGAGTTCTTGGCCTTGAAATGGGCCATCACTGAGAAATTTCGAGACTACTTGTATGGTGCTCAGTTCCAGGTGTGGACAGACAACAACCCACTGACATATGTGTTAACAAGTGCTAAGCTGGATGCTACAGGACAAAGATGGGTGGCCGCCTTGGCTGGCTATGAGTTCAGCATCCAATACCGATCGGGGAGAAGCAATGTAGATGCTGATGCATTGTCCAGGCGTCCGCAGGCTCCAGAAGTTGCTGTGATACCCACGGATGGAGTGAGAGCTATTTGCAGTGTGAGTCGTCGAGAGCCACAGGCCCAGGAGAGCCTTCATGGATGTGTTGCAGAAGCTCTGGGCCTGCCCCCTGAATGCGTGCCTTCTGCTTCAGTGAACTATATTGCATTGGACCAATCTCCTTTGCCCATGCTTAATGCGGCTGACTGGCAAGAGGCCCAGCTGCAAGATGTTGACATTTGTGATACCCTACTGGCCAAAAGGGAGGGGCGAAGCCCAGCTGTGGTTATCCCACCTAGCCCCGAGGGTAAACTACTATTAAGAGAATGGACCAAACTAAAACTGATTCAGGGAGTGCTACACCGAATGACCACTGACCCTTTACAAAAGCAACGAGCACAACTAGTGCTGCCAAAAGAGTACAGAGCCCTGGCCATGAGGGCCCTGCATGATGACTTTGGACATTTAGGGATGGAAAGGACCCTAGAACTTATTCGTAGTAGGTTCTATTGGCCCCGGATGGCTGAAGATGTTCGCAGGAAATGTGAGACTTGCGCTCGATGTGTTCAAAGGAAAACTCTGCCCACAAGGGCTGCATATCTCAAGAACATCACCAGCACCAAACCTTTGGAGTTGGTATGCATTGATTTCTTGTCCTTAGAAGTAGACAAGAGGAATGTTGGGAACATTCTAGTAGTGACCGACCATTTCACGCGGTATGCACAGGCATATCCCACACGTGATCAGAGGGCCACCACTGTCGCTCGAGTACTGTGGGAGAAATATTTCTCAGTTTATGGATTCCCAGCCCGGATACACTCGGATCAGGGGCGGGACTTTGAGAGTCACCTTCTGAAGGAGATGCTGAGGATAGCGGGAATTAAGAAGTCTAGGACAACACCTTATCACCCCCAAGGTGATCCTCAGCCAGAGAGGTTCAACCGAACCCTATTAGATATGTTGGGGACTTTGCGACCAGAACAGAAGGCAACCTGGAGCCAACATGTCGCATTTCTGGTGCATGCCTACAACGCCACAAAGAACGATGCTACAGGAGTCACCCCATATCTCTTGATGTTTGGGCGAGAACCAAGATTACCCATAGACTTGTGCTTTGGTGTATCAGAGGATGGTGATAGCTATGAAACTCATCAGCAATATGTATCCCAACTACGAGAAAAGCTGCGGGATGCTTATCACTTGGCTACATCTGCAGCTCGGAAGAACGCAGACCGCAACAAACATCGATATGATGCTAGGGTACGTTTGCAGGAGCTCCAGCCAGGGGACAGAGTCCTGCTGCGGAATTTGGGTATTGCTGGCAAACATAAGATAGCTGACAGATGGAAGGCAATACCCTACCTAGTGATGGAAAAGCTAGGAGATCTGCCGGTCTACAAGATCAAACCTGAAGAGGGTCCAGGGCAAATAAAGACGGTGCATAGAAATCTTTTGCTCCCTGTGGGGGAGTTGGTTGGCACCCCTTATGAGATGGGCCATGACAGGGCAGCCAGGCAGAACAGAAGTGCCAGGCCACAGCCGCCATCCAACACGGACAACAGGTCCTCCGAAGCTAACCTACCCCTATTCAGCACGTCAGAGAGTGAGACTGAGGAGGAAGACATGACCCTGGTGTATCCTGGAATGAAGACAAGATTTCAGTCTCGATCAGCTGAGCCAATAGAGAGCTCCCCCTCTCCAGCCCTCAACCCCATGGCAGAGATATTTAGGCCTGTTCCGGGCACTCCTGTGCCACCGATGGGACCCCCCGTTGATGACGCCCACAGGTTATTGGACAGTGGAGAATTCCAGGTGGAGGGGGCCCTAGACACGGTGGACCTTCCACTGTCGGAACCAGAGATGCCGGGGCCTATGCCAGTAGCCGAGGGACCCTCACAGGAAACCTCTCTATCCATCACTCAAGAAGATGTCCTTCCTACCCCTGCAACAGAGATTCTCAATAGAAGGGACAGGGTAATAAGACCAGTAAAACGGTTAACTTATGACACACCTGGGGTGACTAGTGAGGAGCCAATACATTTAGCACACAGGCTGGTGGAAGCTAAAGTGGGCTTTCTGAGGCCCTTTGGAGGAAACCAATGAGTTGGTATAAGGGGAGTGTGATTTGTCGGGACGACAAATTCTCGGCTGGGGGGAGGATGTAAGCAGAGTCAGGATGAGCTCCACCCTGACATCTGGTGGTGAGTCATGGCAAAGCACTCCAGGGGCTGATCCAATTTGCATAGGCACACCCACCCTGCCTGGTACGAACCATAGTGGCCCAAATGGGCATTTTGGGCTGCTGTAGGATCCTCAGTTTTCTGTATTGGGGGCAGGAATTTCTGTTATTGGGGCAGGAAGAATAAACTGTTATACTGCTTATGTAAATCATGGCCAGTGGAACTGTACTTGGCCTTTTGTCATGTTAAAGGGGAACTTGCCATGAACTAAACAACACTCGCCAGCCAAGGGACATGGGTTCCAAAGCCCAGTGAATTGAGAGAGGCTGGGGACGGGGTTGCTTCTTGGCCTTTTGGCTAAGATCAAGCATAATACCTGGTGGTGTAAGACCCTTGTGAGGGTCTGAGACACCAATTGCAGCATCTCTGCCTCTCTCCACTGTGGAATATCAGAGCTAATGTTGAGTTCCTTGAGAGTCTGGTTTCAGACTGCTGAATTGAAATCACTCTGGGCTAATAGTGCAACTGAGCACTAGGGCTCCCCTAAACTACAAGCTGAAATCACTAAAGTGCTAACAGCCTTCTGAGCTGAAATCACTAAGCTGAAATCACTGAGCACTGTGTTAAGTAGTGGGTGAGCCTGAAGATAAGTGGCTGGTGGAGCAGTTGGCAAGACAGCTGATGGTGTGGTGCTGCTGGCAAAGCAGAGCAGTTCGTGAGGACAGTCGGAGTGGTGCTGCTGGCAGAGCGGAGCAGTTCGTGGTTGCAGTTGGAGCAGCTTGCAGGACGGCTGGTGGAGCGGCGCTGTTGGTGGGACAGAGCAGTTCGTGGGGACAGCGGTAGCGGCTTGCGAGACGGCTGGCGGAGCAGAGTGGAGCCCCACGGAGGGGTGAGGCAATCATCTTCACGCCACGTAAGGTGCCCCTTACCCCCCGCCCCTTCCCATTGCCGCCCAGGCGGGTGGCGTGTGGCACCCTGCAGATGAACTTTTGAACTCTGGGACTGGACTTTTGGGTTCGTGGACTTTTGGGGACTTTGGGTGACGTTTGGGTTGCTGGACTCAAGAACCCAAGGGACAGGGCATGGCCCAATTGGCTGGGGTGGGTCTTGCTCACAGTTTGGCTTATAGATCCTAGTTGCGGTGTTTTCCCAATTTAAGGCTGGCATCGTTTACCTGCTGCTATTAAAGATTTCTGTTACACTGAGGCTCTGTGCTTGCGAGAGGGGAAGTATTGCCTCTTTGAGGCGCCCAGGGGTGTGTATAAGATTTTCCCAGGTTACTGGGTGGGGGCTTGAGCCGGTTTTGCATTGCATTGTTGAGAAGGGAACCCCTATGTACTGAACCTGGCCCTTGCTGCTGTCAACTCATCCTGGCAGAAGGGTTACATGTGTAACGTTAGCTTGGCTTGTGCAGATAGGCGCTCTGTCAGTGAGAAGTTTTCAACACCCACTCATGCTAGTGTGCTGGATGATTGCCTAATCTTTTTACCATAATCCGGGTCTGAATTTGGGGATGCCCTGATTTGCATATTAATGATGTGATAGACTTTGTGGTAGCTTTAAGGTCTCGTGTGTGTGCTGCAGCAAAGAGCATTCTGGTCCAGATGTTTGTTTTATTTACGGCTGGATTCAGCAAATTGCACACAGCTCATAAGTAGGGGTGGTGAAGTGTCACATTGCTCTTGTAGCCAGGAAGACAGAATCCTCTCTGAGCATCCCCTGCTCCCCTCCCCCCATAATATAGGAATAGCTCGCCCCTGCTACTCCCCTTCAGGGAATGTAGCATACCACCCCTTCATCACGACAGGCCAGTCATTTTCTGGCCAGTCTACAGGAGGGCACAAAGGGAGCAGTCTCTGCACTCCTTTGAGCACAGGGACTACAAATATGTCTGGCCCTTGTGTGGGCCACACAAAGTTGGGTGGGATGGCTCCTTAATTCACTCACACCCAAGCAAACAAGTGCCAGCCACAATCTGACCCTTATTTATTTATTGTCATGAGACAGCAATATAAAAAACATCTAGAAGCCATGAAATTTGCAAGGGGGCAGAGTTGAGAGATGGAGTGGTTGTGTGTATTTTATTTTGTCCAGTTATTTGAAAATGGTCAAATGAATTAGTTTCAAATTCACACACAATGTACCCTGGCTTTAAATCTCCTATGGTAAATTTGATGTAGGTGCTGATGTTTCTAATTGAGCTATAACTAGTGGGAAATTGACTGCTCTAATAGTCATAATGAAAGACCCTTAACCACAGAGTTACAAATGGTGATGCGAAAATAGTGGGTTAATAGCAGGAAGCAGAAATCAATATATATAAAAATATTATGCTGCATGTACACCAGACAGCTGTTCACCATACACTTGGAGGTGAATAGCATAGCTTGGCTAACATGTTACCATGTTGCGGAGTTGCTATGGCAATATCAAACCAATGAATAAACCACATCACAGAGACAGGGAGGTGAGTAAGTGTGAAATTGATTCAGTTGAAGACAGGACTATGTGGGAGCCAAATTTGTCAGGATAATATTTCTGGTAGGAAATTGTATTTCTTTGTGCATTGTTTCTTACTTTCAAGATCTTACTAGAAAGATTTCTTAAAATTAAATGCATTTGAGTTAAATAGCACTGGAGGTAATTTCCCCGCCCCCCCTCAGTATACTCACTGTATGTTCTTCAACTGTCACTGATTGTATATTTCAACATATGTAAGGCATTTAAGAAATGTAAATATACAGTAATGAACATATTCAAATGTATCATTTCAAGGCAGTACTTTCTATGTAGACCTTTGAAAGAAATCTAGTTTACTATGATTTGTTATTAATATAAAATCTATGTGGCATAAAGTAACTAGACAATAAGTTGTGAAATAGGAGTGTTATTCTGCCATCAGCTGCAAGCTAATATTTTCAAAAGTTGTATTTGAAGACATGTTTTTGTATACCAGGCTTAAACTTGATGATTACTACTAAATTTGAATGAGCAGTGACATCACAAAGATTTCCTAAGTACAGGTCCTGTTTTTAAAATCAGGTTTATATTTAGAACACACTGATGTAAGGAAAGGCAAGTTTCTCTTTATACATTGATCATCTTGAGGTTGAATGTGCTTCAGTGCACTATGCTGTGATCTTTGTGTGAGTGATAGTATCTGGCATATTTCAGGACAGGATCTTTCTCTTTTTAAATTATTTTTAAAATATCCTGTGAAAAGAATGATTAAAATATCACACATAAGATATGCTGCCAGCAGGACATTTCTGTTAAGTATGGAAAAGGAAATAAATAGTATACAAGCAGCCTTTTGATTAGGATTTCCTTTTTCTAATTTATCTTAATTCAATTGGAACATCAAATGGTGATAAAGACTGTTAGTCTTGGGGAAAGTGCTGTTGCAAACGATCTGCAAGGACAGCATTTCTGTTTGAAGAAGAATTTATTATTTTCAAGTTGAATATTATTTGCTTGTATAAAGGATAATGGAATCTGGTTTAGAACATATTTATTTGGCTATCAGTGCTAGTTGTGGGTGGGAAGGGTGTTTGTAAATGGTTCAGTGCTTTAATTTGCCATCTTGCTTATAATAAGCTGATACTGTGGATGTGCTTTGCTGTCTTTTTTCTTTTTCATTGCCAGTGTGTATTTTGTGTACCCAGTGATTTTACTGAACATGTTAGCAAGAAGAAAGTAAATGTGCAGAATACTAAAACTAAATGAGGCAACATTGAATTACATGTTTAAAAATGATTTTAAATTTGGTATGGTCTTATCAAGTACAACCAATAAGCTGAGGACTAAATCAGTTTGTCTAAAGTACTAGCATGTTATATACCCAGCTTATATAGAAGCCAGCTGTGCTAGTGGTCTCAGAGATATTGGAATAATTTTTATAGTGATGGTGCTGACAGCCATTGAACCAACCTGTAAACCCTGTATATGATGGAAACCACTTCAAGTCAGGGGGTGCTGCAGCACCCCCTGCACTCCTAGTTCCAGCATCTATGAGCGGTTTGGTTGCCTATTTAGTTCAACTCACAAAACAGAATAGCACAATTTGTGTTTAGAACAGAAACCAATATTTGCTTGCTTTTACTCCCCTAGAATAGGTTTTTAGAGAGCAACATTTGCCAGATTACTGGCAAATAACTTTCTGACTGAGCATGTTTTATAGTGGGATGGTACCATGAGTCCAACTAACAGAAACTGAGTGTCGACTTTATCTTTACTATTATTTTAAATGATGTTATTTTGTGGGTTTCTTTGGGGCAGGGATTTGAGTAAGAGTAAAAACCTTCCTACAACTTTTGTCAAAATAACATTCTTAAAAATCTTCTAATCAGAAATTTTCCCAGGCCCCTTTGCAAGAGTGGAGCTCAGGTATAGTGAAATATTTCCAAACTGGATTGATGTTGAAAAGCAGCTGCATTTCTGGAGACCGATTGATTGTTTTAAATTTGAACAAAGTCCAAAAAATGAATTAATTCACCTTGATAAATTAAGGTTAAACAGGTATGAAAAGAAATATTGTGAGTCAGAATGTAATTTGTGCTACACTCTATACACCATGCATGTATGAAAGTTTGGCTCTCTTTATTTGTCAGTGTGGTAATTTCAACCCTAGACAACATTTATTAATCACAATATTGAGGAGTCAATCCTAAACCCACCTGGGCACCCCAGATCACCAAATCCTGCATGGGGAAGGGAGAAAGAGCAGCTGCAACCAGGCTGCTACTTCTCCATCCACATGAGTAGGCTTGGAGTGGGTAGAGGAGTCAGTAGAGACTTTAGAAGTGACAAAGAGTCCTGTGGCACCTTATAGACTAACAGACGTATTGGAGCATAAGCTTTTGTGGGTGAATACCCACTTCTCTGGATGCAGCGAGTAGAGACTTTGTTCAAGCACCACCAGTCTGGCCCCCACAACAGAATCTGCACTAGTAAAACGGTTGGCACAGATTAATTTTCCCCTGGAGCAATGGAGAAGCAGGGACCAGATTGGGTATGTCTACACTGGAGCGGGGAGTGAGCTTCTTAGCCCACATAGACAGACTTGTGCTAGCATGCTACAAATAACTAGCCATTAGAAGAAAAAAAATCTTCTTCCTGTTAACTGGGCAAATTTGATACGGAATTAATGATACACAACACAAATGGAACTTCACTTTGTGACTTGTGCAGAGCCACTTTTCAGAATAGAATATTACTTTAAAGCAGAAGTCATTTATGGTTGGTGGGAATGGTGCTCTCCCAAGGTCCATCACACTACTCGCATTCCATCCACTTCTGATCCCAAAATTAGACGGCACTCAGAACAGATTTCTGGCACCAAGAAGGCATTTGAGGTGTTTAGTACTGGAAGAATAGGTGGTATCTCTTCTCTCCTTCCCCACTTTGGGCACTGTTGCGGGATGGCACCCCGCTCAGGCCCTGAGGGGCTTGAAACAGCCCAGGAGAGGGCTGGACCTGGAGCAAGCAGCCCCAGGCTTGAGTGGAAAGGCAGGCTCAGCTGGGGCCAGAGGAGCTAAGCAGGCTGCTTGGGCTGTCCTGCTGCGTGGAGCTCCTTCTCCCTTCCTGGCCTGCTGCCGGCTGGAGTTCCCTGCTGCCTATTGGGACTGCTGCTGCCGAGTGGGGGGCGGGCTTTGCCGGCCTGTCGTCCCCCCCCACCCCGCCTCTGGGAGGAGGAGCCAGGACCCCGCCACCACCACCATCTGGGGTCCCTCCTGCCTGGCCAGCTGCCTGCTGCTCGCTGCTGCTGCTGCTGCACCGGGGACACTGCTATCGTAGAGGAGGAGGAGAAAGAGGAGGTCTCCTGCTAAGGGACATTGTGGAGGGGGTTTGTCTACAGACCAAGTGACTTTTGCCATCTCTGCTCTGGGGTGGTGGTGACTTTCTTGCTGCTGTGGGAAGCGAGGGGGAGAGGCGCGGAGCCCTCCCCCTTGCCCATCTGCTCCCCCCCACCCCCACCGTTGCTGCCGCCCCCTCCACCACCGCCCTGCCTACCATCTAGACCTGCTCTTCGCCCCTCGACGTGGCTGTCTGCCCCCCCCCCCTTTGTCACCTGGGGCCAGTGGGAGCAGCGACCAGCATTGGACTGAATTATACGAGCGCACGTGGGCATACGTGTCTCCTTGCCTTGGACTTTTCCCCCTCCCCAGCAGCGTTTGGCTGCTGCCCCCCCCCCTGCTGTGCTCCCAAGCCCCCCCTGTGTTAGGTTGCCCCCCCCCCAGTAGCCTCCCCTGCCCGCCACTAGCTTTGACCTTTTAGAGTTCCCTCTTCTGTTGGCTTACTCGCCCCGCCCGCCCCAGTCCTGCTGTGTTTGTTACCTGCCCAGCCCCAAACTTTGTGGCCTAGTTTAGTTGTCTGCCGCGCCCAAGACCTGCAATTCCCACCTGTGTTTGCCTAGCCTCCCTTTCCCCCTTGTTCCCCCCCCGAGCTCAGTCCCCTACCTGAGCACCCATGCCCATTGCCCATGCGCTTGTGCCCCCCTTTTCTGTTGCCCCCCGTCACTGTTCACAGCTCCCCCATTGATGTTGTAGCTCCCCCCTCCCCAGTGCAGCCGGAGGAGCCGTAGCCCTGCCTAGCCCCTGTGTGCCCCTGCCCCATTTTGCCCCTATGTCCCCCGCTGCTGCCGCCCTCCTCCCCTGCCTACAGCCTAGCGGGGAGGAGTGGTCACCCCCCCCCTCCCCCTTCCTAGGGGTGCCCTCCTTCCCTGTCTACTGCTTACCAGGGAGGAGTGGTTAGCCCCTTCCCCCACCCCACCCTTCCCACTAGACCCTCCTCCCCTGCGCATCATTTAGCGGGAAGGAGCGGATCCCCACTGTACCCCCCCCCCCCGGCTTGGGGCCTCTCCCTGTCCCTTGCCGCCATGGAGGGGGGCCCTGTTCCTGCCCCTGTCCCAGGCTTGGCTGCCCCCGTGGTCCCCTCCTTGCCATCGCCCTTGCCCGCCCCAGCGGCTGTCCTCTCGGCCACCACCGCTGCCATGGCTGCCCCCTCCACGGGCAAAAAGGGCCAGGGGAACAAGAAGGGCAAAGGCCCTGCCCGGAAGTCGCAACCTCCCACTGGGGGGGCTGCCCTTCCTGCCGCGGCTTCGACATCTGCCGCGGCCCCTTCTTCCCCAGCTGTTCCCTCCACCAGCTCTGGGGGCGCTCCACCCATGGCCCCCAGGGCGTACGCCCAGGTGGCTGCTGCCCCCCCGCGAGCCGCCGTTCCATCTGCCCAGACCGCCGTCTCCGATACCATCCCTGGAGGCCGGGGTCCCTTCCCCTCGCTGACCAGGAGGCATGGCATCCGCTGTCTCCTGGTGCCCGCCTGGCCCCACATCGAGACCTATGTGCGGGCGTTGGCGAGGGTGGTGGGGCCCACGGCTATCGTGGCGGCCTCCAAAATGTACGGCAAGGCGGTATTCTTCCTTGCCTCGGAGGCCGCCGCTCAGGAGGCGGTGGGGAAGGGCCTAGCGGTGGGGGGCGTGTATGTCCCCCTCGAACCTCTGGAGGATCTGGGCGTACGAGTGGTGTTGACCTCCGTCCCGCCCTTCCTGCCCAATGCTGCCCTTTTGCCTGCCCTCTCCGCCCTGGGGAAGCCAATTTCCATCCTCAGCCCTCTCTCGCTGGGCTGCAAGGACCCCGCCCTCTGCCACATTCTGTCTTTCCACCAGCAGGTACAGCTTCAAGTGCCGCCGGTGGGGCATGGCAGAGTGGTGCTCGAGGGGTCCTTCCTGGTGCCATACCAGGGGGCCCATTACTGGGTCCACTACTCGATGGGGGAGGCCCGGTGCTTCCTCTGCCGGGCAACGGGGCACGTCCGGAGGGACTGCCCCCTGGCCCGGCCTGGAGGGGAGCCCAGAACACCCGGGACCTGAGAGGGCACCGGCCCTGTCACCGCCGGCGACCCTGGCGGCCCGGCCACTGCTGCCCCCCCATCTACAGGGGGGAGAGCGATGTCATCTTTGCCAGCCGCGAGAGAGGGCCGGCCCCAGGGGGGGTTCCCCCTCCTCCCGCTGTCCCGCCCTTGCCACCTCGTGCTCCGGGCCCCTTGCCCCGTGGCCCTGCCCCTGCTGACCAGCCCTCCTCCTCGGAGGGCTGGGCGCTCATCCGGAGTAAGCGCGGCGCCCGCAAGTTGTGGGCCCGATCCCTCCCCTCTGATGAGGAGGGAGAGGAGGCACCCCGGAAGGTCCTGCGGGGGGCTAGGGTCGTTTCACCTTCTGCCGCACCCCCGGACGGAGCCCCACCGGAGGCACTAGCCATTGCAGCCATGGCAGTGGACGGTGATGCCCCCGTCCCCTTAGTTGATTCCCTGCCCGAGGAGGTGTCTGCATCGGTTCCCGCGGCCCCTATACCACCTGCGCCTCCCGCCGTTGCTGCTGTTGGTGCGCTTCTGGCCCCCGCGACCGGCGGGGAGGCCGCTGAGGCCGTGGGGACTGGCGTCACCTCCTTTTTCGATGAGATCGAGGCCCTGGGTCTGACCCCGGTTACTCAGGGGGAGGACGACCCTCCGCCAGCGGGCCTCGATCTGGGCGGTGTCTTACTCCCGCCGCCCCAGCTCCCCTCTCCCTGCCCCTCGCCCCCACCCGTTACCCCTGCTCTGGTCCTTGGGGTGCCTTTGGACCTCCCTGTTTGCCCGGCCGAGGATGGCGCTTTGTCCGAGGCCGCTGGGCCCCTAGGGGCGGCGGCCGGTGCTGAAAGGCCGGGCTCCGGACCTTTGGGCGCACCCTTCACCACCTGGCCAGAGCGGCCGGTTCCTCCTTCGGAGGGGGGCCACGCCGAAATGTCCACCATGCCTGTCGCCGTGGCTACAGGGGACCTGCTCAGTATCGCTCCCAAGCCCGGCGTCAGTCCAGGCCCCACTCTGGTCCCCACCCCCTTGGCCCCACTCCCTGGTCGAGAGGAGCCGCACCCCGGCGGCCTAGCTGCCGGGGACCTTGAACCTGCCTTTGCCCCCGCCCCTGCTCCCGGCCCCTCTCCTGAACCAGCTCCAAGTCCAGCCCCCATCCCTGCTCCCACCCCTTCCCTTGTCCTGGTCCCTGTCCTGGCCCTTGACCCCGCTCCCGCCCCCACCGACCTGCCTGGTCCCTCTCCCTCTCCCTCCCATGTTATTGCCGCCCCCGAGGTCGTCTCGTTCCCACTACCTGCGGACGACCTTCAGGGGGCGGTTTTCGTGTCCCCTCTCCCGAACGTACTAGGGGCTGCCTTATTCCCTCCGCTGCCCCCACTTGTGCCGAGGATGGGGACAGGTTGCCCGGTGCGACCGCGCCGGGGCTCCGCCCCTTGTTTGCCCATCCCCACAGGCCGTGAGGACCTCCCAGGGGCCCCACCGGAGGCTGGCAGCGGGTTGTCTGCCATGTCGCCCTCCGCGCTGAGGGAAGAGCTGCGCCACTTCCTCCAAGACACCCGAGGCTCCAAGAACAAGGTGCAGCTCGCCCTCCAGCACCGGGGGGACTTCCATCTCGTCCTCTGGGCCGTGAGGGCCCTTCTGGGGGAGGGGAGGGGGACCGGGAGGCAGGGCATCGCAGCCTACCGGCGGGCCCGCAAGTTCCACGACTCCCTGACCACCCTTGGGGTGGAACGGGGGTTGTTGTGGGGCCCGCTGGAGGCCGTCGATCCCCCTGCCCGTGAGGATTCACCCCAGCCCTCCCAATGACAGTCACCACATTTGCATCTTTGAACACCAGGGGCTGTAGCGTGGGTCTCCGCAGGAACCAGGTGCTCTCCTTCCTTCGGGAAGGGGGGTACTCTGTGATCTTCCTGCAGGAGACCCACATGGTTCCAGCCATCGAGGCTCGCTGGCGGCTGGAGTGGGGGTACGAGGTTTACTTCAGCCACCTCGACGCTTGCTCGCGCGGAGTGGCCATCCTGTTCTCCCCCGAGCTACGGCCCGAGGTGCTGGGGGTAGCTGAGGTCGTGCCGGGTCGCCTGCTGCATGTCCGGGCCCGCGTGGAGGGGTTAACCCTCAATTTGGTCAACGTGTATGCCCCAATTGCAGGCTCGGACCGGGTGCGCTTTTATCAGCAGGCGGCGGCCTTCCTTGGCACCCTGTATCCTCACGAGTGCCTGGTCCTGGGCGGGGATTTTAACACCACCCTCGAGGACCAGGACCGCGCAGGACTCGAGACGTCCCCAGCAGCCGTGGGCGTCCTCAGGGAGATTGTAGACCACCACTCCCTGGTGGACGTCTGGCGCGACCACCACCTGGACGATGACGTCACCTTCACCTATGTCCGGGTGGGGGATGATGGGTCGCGCCACTCCCGGTTGGACCGCATTTACTTCTCACGGTTCCATCTGGCACGAGCCCACGCCTCCAGCGTCCGGCCGGCCCCGTTCTCGGATCACCACCTGGTGTCCGTGACGGCCTCCCTCAGTTCGGAGAGGCCGGGGCCGGCATATTGGCAACAACAGTTTGCTGGAGGACGTGGGCTTCGTGGCGTCCTTCCGGGAGTTCTGGCTGGCCTGGCGGGAGCAGCGGCGTGCCTTTCCCTCGGCGCGGCGATGGTGGGATGTGGGGAAGGTGCGCACACGGCTCTTCTGCCGCGACTACACCCGGGGCGCCAGCCGACGGAGGGATGCGGCAATAGGGCAGCTGGAGCGGGAGGTCTTGGAGCTAGAGAGGCGTCTGGCCTCCGGCCCCGAGGATCCACCCCTCCGCGGAGCATACCGGGGGAAGCGGGAGGAGCTCCGGACCCTGGAGGACCACCGGGCCCGGGGCGCCTTTGTTCAATCCTGCGTCCGTCTCCTTCGGGAGATGGATCGTGGCTCCCGCTTCTTCTACGCCCTGGAGAAACGGAGGGGGGTCAAACAGCACGTCACCTGCCTTTTGGCAGAGGACGGCACCCCCCTCACGGATCCGGGAGAGATGCGGGGAAGGGCCAGGGCCTTCTATGCTAGTCTTTTCTCCCCGGATCTGACCGACGCCAATGCCTGCCAGATGCTCTGGACCGAGCTCCCGACGGTCAGCATGGGTGACCGGGACCGGCTGGAGCTGCCTCTCTCTCTGGCCGAGTTCTCGGAAGCCCTCCGCCGCATGCCCACCAACAAGTCTCCGGGCATGGACGGGCTGACCGTGGAGTTCTACCGCGTGTTCTGGGACGTCCTCGGCCCGGACCTTGTTACTGTCTGGGCCGAGTCCTTGCAAAGCGGGGTCCTCCCTCTTTCGTGCAGGCGAGCCGTGCTCGCCTTATTGCCAAAGAAGGGGGACCTCCGCGACTTACGGAATTGGCGTCCCGTCTCGCTCCTCGGCACGGACTATAAGATCGTAGCGAAGGCCATCTCGCTGCGGCTGGGGTCCGTGCTGGCGGACGTGGTCCACCCCGACCAGACCTACACCGTCCCGGGCCGGACCATCTTTGACAACTTGTATCTGGTCCGGGACCTTTTAGAGCTGGGGCGTATGGATGGTCTGTCGTTCGCCCTCCTTTCCCTGGACCAGGAGAAGGCGTTCGACAGGGTGGACCACGGGTATCTCCTGGGCACCCTGCGGGCGTTTGGCTTCGGACCCCAGTTTGTGGGCTTTCTCCAGGTGCTGTACGCTGCCGCGGAGTGTCTGGTCAGGCTCAACTGGACCCTGACCGAGCCGGTCAGCTTCGGGCGGGGAGTGCAGCAGGGGTGCCCCTCTCGGGCCAGCTGTACGCCCTGGCGATCGAGCCCTTCCTCTGTCTCCTCCGCCGGAGGTTGACGGGGTTGGTGCTTCGAGAACCAGGGCTGCGGCTGGTCCTGTCGGCGTACGCCGACGATGTGCTCCTCGTGGTCCAGGACCCGGGCGACTTGGTGTGGGTGGAGGCTTGCCAGACGGTGTACTCGGCGGCCTCCTCCGCCCGGGTCAACTGGGTCAAGAGCTCTGGCCTGGTGGTCGGGGACGGGTGGCAGGCCGGCTCCCTCCCACCCGCGCTTCAGGCCATCAGGTGGAGCGCGGGTCCGCTGCTCTATCTGGGCGTTTACCTTTCTGCCACGCATCCGTCTCCGCCAGAGAACTGGCACGGTTTACAGGGCCGGGTGTCGGAGCGGTTCCGGAAATGGACAGGACTACTCCGGTGCCTCTCCCTCCGCGGGAGGGCACTGGTACTCAATCAATTAGTCCTGTCCATGCTCTGGCACCGGCTCAACACCCTGAGCCCGGCCCCGGAGTTCCTTGCCAGTCTCCAGAGGCTCGCCCTGGAGTTTTTCTGGCCGGGACTGCACTGGGTCTCCGCAGGGGTCCTGAGTCTCCCCCTGGACGAGCGGGGACAGGGCCTGGTCTGCCTGCGCAGCCAGGTCCATGTCTTCCGCCTCCAGGCCCTGCAGAGGCTCCTTTATGGTGCAGGTAGTCCGGCGTAGAGCACGTTGGCGCACGCCTTCCTCCACTGCCTCCGAGGGCTCCGATACGACCGGCAGCTCTTTTTTCTCCATCCGAGCAGCCTTCCGCGAGATCTCTCTGAGCTGCCGGTCTTCTACCAGGACCTCCTCCGGACCTGGAAGCTCTTTTCGGCGACCAGGTCCTTTTTGGCCACCGAGGGGGCGGATCTCCTCGCGGAGCCCCTGCTACACAATCCCAATCTCCGTGTGCAGGTGGCGGAGTCTCCCTCGGTGCGCCGGAAGTTGGTCCTGGCGGAAGCCACCAAGGTCGGAGACCTCCTGGACTATGGCGCGGGAGACTGGGTGGACCCCCGTGCACTCGGACGGCGCATGGGGCTCTCCACCCAATTGATCCCCCGGCGCGTACTCCAGGAGGTGGAGGCCGCCCTGTCACCCGGGTCTCTCGATTTCCTGTGGCGAGCCCTGCGAGAGGGCGCTCCCTGCCTGCCCCTCACCCCGGGCCCTCCGGATATTTTTCTTGGGCCCCTGTTCCGCGAGCCCCCCCGGCCTCCCCGTACCCACGCTCCGAGCCGGCTGCGCACATTGCAGCCGGTCCGGTTTCAAACCGCGCCCAGAGCCCATCTGTACACGCTCGTGCTTCACACACTACATTTCCTCACCCTCGTGTCCCGCCTCGATACCAAATGGCGGGACTATCTGCCACCTAAGGAGGGTGAGGAGCCCCGGTGGGCCAGCCTCTATTCCACCCTGGTTCCACGGCCCGCCGGGGATATTGGCTGGAGGCTCCTTCATGGAGCCGTGAGCACGGGCGTGTACCTGGCGCGGTTTACCCCAATCCCCGAGGCCTGTCCATTCTGCGGCATGAGGGAAGACCTGGCGCACGCCTACCTCGAGTGCGCCAGGCTGCGGCCCCTATTCCGGCTCCTCCAGAACCTCTTGCTGAGGTTCTGGCTGCACTTTTCCCCGCACCTGTTCCTTTATGCACACCCTGTCCGTGGCCCCACGAAGTTGCGAGACCTCCTCGTCAACCTCCTCCTGGCTCTGGCCAAAGTGTCCATCTACAAGACCAGGAGGAGGATGCTAGACGAGGGGGAACTCTGCGACTGTGGGGCCTATTTCTGATCCTCCCTAGTGTCACGGATCCGGGCAGAGTTCCACTGGGCAGCGTCCGCTGGCTCCCTCGACAGCTTTGAGGAGCAGTGGGCACTGTCCAGGGTTCTCTGCTCGGTCTCCCCACCCGGTCTCCTCGTTATGAACCTCTGACCCTCACTCCCATTCCTGTTTTTCATTAGTTGTCCCCCGTACTCATTTGGTCCCTGGGTCCAGTGGTCCCTCCCGCTAGGCTGGGGGGGAGGGGCTTTAGAAGTGGGCGGGCTTGTGCCTGCCCCCACCTTGGGTTCCAATAGGCCCAGGCTGAGTGGAAAGGCAGGCTCAGCTGGGGCCACGCCCCAATTAAGGCTCAGCCGGCCCCTATAAGTGGGCAGTGAGCCAGGAGCAAAGAGTCTTCCTCTGCCTGTAGAGGAAGAAGGGCCTGTCTGTAAGGGACCTAAGCAGGTACCTAGAGTGGAGTAGGGCTGGGGGAAGGCCAGAGGAGCTGGGGAGCTCCAGCCTAGAAAAACCCTAGGCTCCAGGCCTGGTAAGGCCAAACTGGGTTCAGGGGTTGCAGGGGCAGCCCACGGGTAGGCTGAGGCAGCAGGTCCAAACCCAATCTTGCCTGTGATGAGTGGCTTATACTGCAGTCTGCCCCAGGGCACGAGGGCTAGCTGGTGACTGGCAGTAGCCTATGACTGAGGCGAGGTGGGGATAGTGGGTGGGGGTTCCCCTGGGAGGGGGAGACTCTGAGAGTAAGGCTCTGGGGGTACTGCCAGGGGGCAGCACTCCAGAGAAAGGGGCACCAGGTCCTGGGAGGGACACAGGGCCAGAGCGGTCAGGCGGACCACCGGCCTGCAGGCGGTGCTCAGGAGCTGGAACAAGCTAATTCCCAAGGACAACCAGCAGGAAGTGCTGCTGGGTGAGTCCAACCCCTTACAGGCATGCAGAAGGAGATTGACTTAATTACACCCAAGCCACTCTTGAAAGGATCTGCTCACCAGCACCCTGCCCCAATATCTGCCCCTTTATCCAAATATGATTGCTAAAGATATTAGCTTGATGTTCTAAAATAATTAACAGTGGAATAGATATCACTGTTTACGTTATCATTATGAGTCAGAGTTAACATCCAGTTGAGCTGAATGGGAACCATTCACACTTCTTTTGGTGCAGTTTTTCAGACTCAGATAGATAGACATTGTACATCAGTGTGTTTGGTTCACATTATGAAAATTTTCTTTACTATTGTTTATTTGACAGTGCCTAGAAATACTGGACAAGATTAGGGTGCTATTGTATTAGAAACCATAGACATACATACTCAGAGACAGTCCCTCCCCTGAAGAGTTTACAATCTAACTAAACAAGACAGACAAAGGGTAGGTGGGGGGCAGTAGTTGGCTGGATAATTACTTTGGATCAGACTATGCCAGTTGATCATTCAACCAGCATCTTTGTTTTTGTTGCCTAGCAACTGCTGAATATGAACACAAAACAAAATTATAATGGGAGAGTGTCCTGGGATACCTCTACTCACTGCTAGGTAGCGTCCTCACCTCCGTGCATCTGGGGATTAGCTCTGCCAGCCCGATGGCCTCTTCCCACAGTTCCTCTGCCCATCATCTCGCTCTCTTGGTTTGCGGCCCCTTTCTTACTCCTTAGGAGCTGCTGCGCTCGTCATTATGGCTTTGCTCTCCCACCAAGTCATAAGAGTCCTCTCCTTCCGTGTACAATCAAAGTCCTCCACAGCATCCCAGGCAGTTCTTAAATCCACTGCCCTGGTCAAATCATTCCCCTCTGTGATTGGGACGAACAGTGCCGGACAATCTTGACCAGTTTGTGCCACTCATTCATTGGCTCCAAGGGGAACCCAAGCCACCCTTTAGTCTGGGTTCCACTCCAGGGCCTTATCTCCAGCAGTGAAGCTCTAGGTAACCACAAACTATCCTGCCACTCCCTGGGACTACTTCCTACCTTGCCTATCCTAGGCTCACATTCTCCACCTTTCTAGCCAAACCCCTTTCCTCTGGGCCTGCTAAACAAACCTTCCTCTTGGGTCAAATCTCCTTCTCTCCCTTATCCCAGGGGAGTGACTGCAGCTTCCCTCCCTACAGCCCCTTTTCTGCTACCAGCTCCCTGGCTTTATAGCAGCCCTGCCTGTTCCTGCACAGGTGAGCTTGCCTTAATTAGGGCTCTTCTCTCAGCCTAAATATCCCCCATCCTGCAACCTATGTTAACCCCTTCCGGGAGAGTGTGGGGAGCACACCCCATCACAAATACGCAATGCTAAAAGAAAAGTGTAGGACAACAGTGTTGTCAACTCTTGTTTATATCACAAGTCCCCCAGCTCACAGCTGCTTCCCTCTTCCCACAGCTGTCAGGCAGATGCTGGCCAAGCTGTGAACCGGCACTGTCTCTCTGTCCCCTCCCACCCCCTTTCTCCCTCCCAGCACTCTCTGTCCCCCTCCTCCCCGGCACTGACAGCCCAGCTATGAACTGGGGTGGGGATAAATTTCACAGCAGGGAGCCTACCAGCAGTGAAATTGATATTCTTGTCAGTTTCATGGCTGCTATTATTTCACATTTCAGCTCTGGCTCCAGCTGTCAGCCCACAGGGGGGCTCATAGCTGGAGCCCCCAGCTCCAGCAGAAGCAGAATTGTAGTGTAGACACTGACATGATTAGGTCAACTTAAGCTGCCGTACACTGACTTAACTCTGTAGTGTAGACCAAGCCTCTGAATTACAGCCACTTTTTCAAAGCTATTTAGAGCCTGAGCTTTCAGCATTCAAGTCAATCGGAGTTTTGCCAATGACTTTAGTGAAGGATCAAAACCTTACAACAGATGTAATGTATTAGCACTGTATACTGTAGTCCTTCCTGATCTTGTAAATCAGGATTAGCTGTGCCAGCACTCCCAAAGAGCCTCTAGATATGGCAGGAACTGGTGTTGATTCTTCTGTAGGTTGCAGTCTGAGCTTTCAGAGTTTGTTCTAAATCAGTGGCCCAGCATGGTATTAGAGGACCTTTTGCTCTCTTTTGAGTCATACATAAAAGAGAGATCTTCACAGTTTGTTTTAGTTAAAATTATGATGGTGCTTTTAGTAACAGTAGGAGTTCTAACCATGCTGTCCTGAGCAAATCTCAACTCATGTAATTACATTCTTCCTAATTGCTTTCCCCATACTTTTTCAGTTGGATACAACAATTGCACTTGTGTTCTACTGTTATGTAGTATTGTTCTGTGGTATTAAGCACTTGTTACGTTCTACTTCATTGGTTGGGTGAAGTGATTAAACTTGCCTCTTAGGGAGTTGCAGGACTTAAATACTTGTAGCCAAATGTGGTGGTCCTAGATTGAACAAAACACCCATTGAGAGCACCACATAATTCAGGGCCACAGAAATTTACAAAGCATTTTGAGATCATGGGATGAAAGATGCCATAGAACTGTATGACTTATTTATTGATATTGGAACTCAGTCTAGACAAATTAGCAGGGATGGGATAAAATCCTATTTTAACTCTTAAGGGAAATGTTTAGCTACATAAGGCTAAAGTCAATTTGTGTAACTGGGGTTTGAAGTATTTACTCTTCATTTGTAAAAAATGTCAGGCATATTTTAAGAACTCATTTGAAGTACAGTAAATGTCTTCCCCTGTGTTAGTAGAACACAGAGCATGCAGATAGGGGTCAAAAATTGTCCGCAAATATGTACACATGTGTGTGGATGTGCATTTGCTTAAATGCAGCTTTCTTTTGCTGGCAGTGAGCAAAAGCCTTAATTTTGCTCTCATCTGTTCTGACAGCTTTATATCAAATGTTAAATCTGGGTCAGATTCATATACAAAGTTTTAACCAAACAAGAATGTTTTAAATGAGCATAAATCTCTGGCAAATAAAGGTTTATAATGAAATCCTTGAGACAAATTTCACTGCTGTGCTGTGAGCCCACTACTATAATTAAACCTTAGGTTGCCATGGGTATCTATGAGTATTTAGGGGGAAGGGATAGCTCAGTGGTTTGAGCATTGGCCTGCTAAACCCAGGGTTTTGAGTTCAATCCTTGAGGGGGCCATTTAGGGATCTGGGGCAAAAATTGGGGATTGGTCCTGCTTTGAGCAGGGGGTTGGACTAGATGACCTCCTAAGGTCCCTTCCAACCCTGATATTCTATGATCTATAGATGTTCACTATCACATTCACTTGGCTGCTATAATGAAATAGTGATGGCAACTTTGAGTGTTAAATTAATTCTATTCTGTCTTGTGTACCAAAGAACTGTAATTCCTCCGTTTGTTCAAATAACTCTGGGCACAATACTGCATTCCTTGTGCACCTAAAAGTGATTATTGTGTCCCTGAAGAATGCACAATTGGCCCCTTATTCATTTAATAAAAATAGATTAATGAGCAAATTATGGATTTTTCCATTTGCTGGCATTTTACATATTTTTAAGCATTTTGTTTGACCCAAAATAAAATGTTATGTTTAATTTTTAACCTTTTTTTCATTAAAAAAAATAAAAATGGCAGAAAATTTCTAAAGAAAAATCCATTTTGAACCACACAATATCTACATGCTTCATTTCAAAAATGTCAGAATTAAACCTTTTGATTTTTTTTTTCAGAATTGTTAAGTTTTTTCCAACCAAAACAATTCAGTGACTTTGACACAAATTCCCACCATATTTCAGTGTTGCTGTGATGGGGTGGACAAACCCCACACTAGGGAGATAGGGAGACAGGAACAATTCTGTGCCTGGAAAGCCCCATTTGCGCAGGTCTACTGGGCATGCTCAAGTTGGAGTAGGGGCTTAAAAGGGAGGCTTATCAGCACAGATGGGTGGGTGGTGGAGAGAGAGAGAGAGAGTCTTGTATTTGCTGTTATAGAGTGACTACCCCAGGAAGGTGCATCACAGCTGCACAAAGCTGGGACCTGTGGCCTGCAAAGGCCTAGGGGTTGGGTTGCAAGGGATAATCACAGGCCGTGACACACCATGAAGAGCAACAGAGTAGTAGGAAAAGACATGGGGAAGGTGTTCATGTTCACTACCTGCAATCTGACATTCCCTATGGTGCTTATGAGGGCCCATGGGTGAGAACCTGGTGGAGTGGGAGGGTATGACCCTAAGAGCATCCCAATGCCAGAGGCCAAAGGGGCTCCCTAGCGTCTGGCAGTAAATTTTAGCTGACCAGTTCAGTGTACCCTGACTCACTAATGTCGTCATCTATATCTAATAGGTGTCATGTAAGATATCCTTGGAAAACAAATAACACACTGATTATTAATATTTTTACATAGTGTATGTACAATAAACCCACAAAGGAATCTACAGTTGTGCTGAAAATATGGAATTGAAATGTGTTCAAACCAGACAAGTCTGGGGAGCTGGTAAAACATTTTTTAACCAGACAAAGGAAAGGCTGACGCCTCCATCCAGGTGCAATAACAGTCTATTGATTATTCATTTGCATATTGAAGGTTGCAGAAACAGATCAGTTTGCATTGTAGCAATCACCAGCAGGGGAGGAACCAGCATGGAGCCTTATCATGTGGACCTCATGGCTCCTTTACTCAGCATGAACTGGAGGTGCCCTTCAGAAGAATACATTTCAAATATTCAGTGGACTGTAAAGAAGAGGGGCAAAGAACCCCTGGATTATCCTTCAGTTTAGGAGACAAAGGAACCAAGTGATTTGATCTCCAAGGTGGATCCTGGCTAGCAAAAGCAGGAAAGGAGACTGTGGGTGAGAGAAACAACCTTGAACAAAGACTGTATCCTGCCAGATTAAGTTTTTTCATCTGTTAGATGTGTGTATTCACTTTTATTTGCTTGTAACCATCTCTATCTTTATCCTTATACTTAGTATCATTTATCCTATGTCCTTTTGTTAATATACTTGTTTTATTTTCACTATAAACCAACTCAGTGCTGCGTGTGTTTACCACAGTGAAGTTAATAAGCTGTGATGAACTGACTCTATAAAAGAGGAGTGAACTTAATATCTTCTGTGAATATACAGTGATAGGGGCTGTGCATTGCAGAGAAACAACTCCAGCCCCCGAGTTCCTCAGAGATAACTGATTGTTACCTGCTAGGTGAAGTTTGTGCTGGGGAAGCCTTGAGGAGTCTGCTGGTGCATGGAGCTGACACACAGTCTAATCTCCAGCAAAGCTCACTCTTGCAGAGTCAGAGCTCGCAGATTTGGGTGTCCCCAACAGCCTATTACAGAGGGCCTACGTTCCCCTACTCCTTACCTCTGGGCGAGGCTGCTGCCATGGAGTTTAACTACTAGGCAGTACTCTCCTGTTTCTAGTTGCAGAATCTAACTTTTTCACTTTTGGCCAAAAAAATTCACCCAGCTCTATTAATGAGAACCATTGCTGTTCTTTGTAGTTTTTCAAACTCTGTAACCTCATTTGTCCTACCAGAGTCTTCATGCCTTAGTTTAGATCAGGGATGGGCAAGTGAATCTATGACAACAAATGCTGTGAAGGAAACTTTGGTTGGCAGTCCAGTGATTCAGACAGCTGGTGTGCCCAAGTATGAGTCATTCAGTATGTCCCAAGTGTACGTCTGGTTTTGGGGACAGCGATGGGGTGGGGTGAGGAGTGGAGGATAGTAAGGCCAGCAGCAGTGCAGCTGAAGAGAACAAGTATCCAATGTGTTATGTCACAAGGTGAATTTGACAAAAGTCTGGAGTTATCACGGGATAAAGTTACACTCTGAGATTCTTCCCTGTTGAGTAGGAACATTGTTTTATTACATAAACCATGTTACAGGGCATTCTTTCAACTCCTTCCCTCACACTCTTGTTTGAGATTTAATCTCCCATGCATAGAATGAAGAACCAAAGGGGAAGTGGGGACAGTCTGAGGAAAAGTGGGGACAGACTGAAAAGTAAGGAAGTCTTTTAGTTGAGACACTGGGAGTGGACATAGTATCAGTTCTCAGCTCTGCTGCTGTCTTCTTGTGTGACCTGAGCAAGTCACTTCCCTCTCAGTGCCTCTTTCTCCATCTATAAAATAGGGATAACGATACCAACCTCCTTTATACAGCATTTTGAGATCCAAAAATGAAATGTGCTATTGAAAAGCTAGATATTGTCATTTATTATTATGATTATAATCTTTTTGTGTCTTAGTTTGCATCTTTAAAATAGGAATAAAAATACTTCCCTACCTCACATGGATGTTGTGAAGATAAATTCCTTACTGTCTATGCTCTGATATGGTCAGATATATGATGAGAGTCATATAAACACCTGGGACCAGATTTTGAAAAAGCATTTAGTATCCAACAGGCTGTATTGTGACATATATGGCCAAATCTTCAAAAGAGTTCAATGTGTTTGAGTGCTTATAGCGGGTCAGTCTGATAGCCAGCTGGCCTAGTGGTCAGGCAGTGGCTTCACACTTCTTTTCAATCTGCCACCCTGGATGGGGTTCTACTGGGTCATATATGGCAGGTCTCAGTCTCTCCTGTGTGTCTCCTCTTTCCTTTGGGATTCTGTCACAAAAAAAGGGGAGGAAACCTGGGCCCTGCCACTCCAATGAGTGCCGACTCAGGGCTCTAAAGGAGTGTTGCAGTGTCCGGACCATTCATCGGTCCACCCCAAGTTACATTCCCCGGGGTCACTTCCTACTGGGCTGTGCCTCCTCCATTTGAGGCATGGTCACAGTCTTAGTAGTAGCTGCTTCAGCTGCCAAGGGAGAACATCCCTTCTTTGTGGAATCTCATCGTTCTCCGCACCAAAGGGGTCAGGGAGGGGGACAAATATCGATCATTGCTCCCAGAGTGGCTTTATCACGGCTACAGTCGTTCTGCCTGCAGCTCCAGGCATCAGACTCTAACTCCTTCTCCCTAGTGGGCTACCAGTGCCCTTTTAAAACTGTCCCTTCACTTGGAGCATTCCCTGCAGCTGTTATGGGGCAGAGCATCCCTGTCCCAATATTGTTCCATGCCTTGTTATGGTTTGGTATGGAATCCATAAACCCCATCACAGTGCTGCTGAACTCTTTGGCGAAACTGATCACTTATATTGATGTCTAAGTGGGAACTGAGCTCTTTTGAAAATTATGGCCCTAGATACAAAGGAGGAGAATAAGGGTCAGACTGACACAGAAGGAAGGAAGAATAGTCATCTTTAAATTTTGAATCTGACAATAATCCAAAGTGAATACACACAGGAAACTGCCTGACAAATAGAACAAGCACAGCTTATAAAAACAAAATAAAAATGGAAGGAGTTGTGTACAAAGGGCACACTTAGAAGCTTTTACTATCTTGAAAGTTTCAGCTGTTTTTAGTGATATATCCCCTGTACATATAATGGGAATCTTTCAAACTAGTAAAAAATGTATGTGTGCTCAGTATAATTATAAGAGAGCATTTCTACTTGATTATGCAGGAGACACCATTCTTGCATACATCATGTCTGAAACAAACAAAAGTTTTGTTTGTTTTTGTTGCAAAGGAGCCTTTCAGTACACAAGAAACAAGTTCTACTTACAGTATTGCAGGCTGGGAATGTGCTGCTGTATTTGGCTATATAAGAGTTGGGAAAAACACACACTAATCAAACAGGAAGTATGTTTGGGGAGGAAAGGGCAGAGGATGGCCCCAATACATAATACTCTGAGTAAACTGTTACCCTTTTGATGATCACTTTGCTACAGTTTTCTACGAGTGAAGTCAAAAAATTTCCATCAAAGCTGATTTTTGATGGAAAATTAGTTTAACTAAACCATTTTTTTCACGGAAACTTGTAAAGTATTTACTGTGAGAAATTTCAGGGAGCTGTAGAAAAATCTAACACTGGAAAACTGAAATGTTTCAGATTTTCATCCCAAACCCCAAAATGTTTAGTTTTTGGCAGAAAACTTTTGGTTTTCAGATTAACAAAAATACAAAATTTTCTATGGGAGAGAAGAGAGATTTTCCAACCAGCTTTATGGTGTCCACAACTCCAGCAGACAAAATTTGTATCTCAGAAAATGGCCATCTCTTCCTCCTCCCCCTCTTAAAAAGGCAGAGACTACTGAGTCTGTGTGTTATTGTTTTGTTTATTATAGTAGGACAATTTATTTATTGCATCTTCCTTTTCCATTCTTCTTGCATACATGGTGCATGTTCCTGCTATATGACATGATGATGATGTGTAATATTTGCACATTTGTCAAGGGTGATCACTGTAACTCTATTGAGACTTGGCTTTCATAAAACGTGGAAGGAGAAGCCACAACATTTCTTTTCTAAAAACCTAAATAAATACTAATTGCACTTGTGGGACACAGTTATAATTGTATCCCACACAAATTTCAGTTTTACATGCTCTTTTGGGACACATTTATGGACACCACAATGCACATGAGTTGCATGCACACTGAAAGAATAAAACCCCTAACATGCTTTGATGGGTTCCCCCTGGGGTGCCAGCTGGAACTTAGGTACAACTGAGCCCCGTGACCCACCAGCCTGGGCTCCCTGTCACACTGTAGTGCTGTAACAAGCTACAAAGCCCTCCAGCCTGCACTTTCACCAGTATACATACAGGTAGGGGCACACCCACCTGCAGTTACAAGCAGGCTCTCTGACCAGCCCCTGCATGGGAAGGCTACTCCCAGCTCGTCAGGAGTATAACTCCCAAATTATACCATTATGCCCTGCATGGGGAACTGTAAACGTAAGCTCATAAAATTACCCCCTCCCTCAGGGTGGAGAGGAATATACAACCTACAACAAGGGCTTTTTGCCCTTGAGTTATGATTCCCACACACATAACTCCAACTCACTGGTTTAAATAAAGCAAAAACAGGTTTATTAACTACAAAATATAGATTTTAAGTGATTATAAGTGTTAGCAAACAGACCAAAGCAGATTACCTAGCAAATAAACAAAAAATGCAAATTAAACGTAATATACTAAATAGATTGGATATGAATTAGCAGATTCTCACTCTAAAAGATGATACAAGCAGGCTGCAGATTCTTAAGGGGCAAGCTGCACTTGCTTACAGCTTGGAATCCCCAGGTCTTTCATACACAGGCTAAAAATCCCCTTTGCCTGGGTCCAGCACTTTCCCCATTTCAGTCTTTGTTCCTCAGGTGTTTCCAGGAGTCTTCTTGTGTGGGGTGTGAAGAACACCAGATGATATCACTCCTTGCCTTATATAGCTTTTGCATATGACAGGAACCCTTTCTTCCCAAAGTTTGGTTCCCAGACCTGTCTGTGGAGAAATATTGACATCCCAAGATGGAGTCTAGAGACATGTGGTCTCATCACATGTCCTTGTAGAGTCATACCAGCCATTACTCAGAAGTTGTCTGTAGCATTCACAGGAACGCTCCCTAGGTGGGAGATAAGCTTCTCCTAAGGCCTATTATTATTTCATAATGGCCCATTGCCCCAAATCGGCCCTTCCCCAACCACTATGTAGACTGAAAGCATCTTGTCTAGTGGGCGTTACCCAGGTGTAACTACATTTGAAATACTGATACATAGCCAATATTCATAATTTCAGATACAAAAATGATGCATGCATACAAATAGGATAATCTTCCAGTGACATTTCACATGACCCATCTTACATAAAATGCATCAAAATTATGCCATAATCATATCACAATAATATCACTGTGAAGAATATGGGGTGCAGTGTCACACACGCAATATATATTCTCTTCCATTCTTACCTTTTATATTATATCTTAGTCTACTAACTTGAAACCATCCACATAACAAGGGTAAGTTTGACTATGACACTACACATGTTTCACATTATCTAGCTAATGAATCCTATTACAGAAACACTTGTGATGTAACTTTTTGTCAATTTTTTTGGTGAACATTTGTACAGTATGATAATTCTCCAGCTTTTTCATTGCTTATTTCTGGTATATTGGGCTGATATAGAAAATAAGTAGACACACTAATTCCTGATGTCAAAAGGGAAATTTCTTAACAACTAATAATGTTGTATTTCTTCATTTTTTTATATATATATATAATATATATATACATATACACATTGATTCTGGTTTAAATATAATACACATAAAGATTACATGAAATAGGGATTGAATTATGCCAGGACAAAACTTAAACCCTAAAATAACCATGTAAAGGGGATGGAAACAAAACCAAAATGTTACTTGAAAAAAACAAAGATAAGACTGTATCTGAACTTTAGTGTTTCCCACGGCAAAACAAAGTGCACTGTTAGCCTATCATATGGGTATTTATTTATTTATTTTCAAAATTCTATAATGAGCTATCACCATAGCATCTAATTGTAGAATTGTGAAGATTGGAATAGAAAATACAGATGCTATCCATAAAAACAGTGAACTGCTGACTTCAATGGGGTTTGCTCAACTATAACAGAGGGCAGAATTGAGCCCAGTTAGTCATATATTCTTGTTGAATACTGACCACCTAATTCTGCCCCCAGTTACACTTACGTAGTATATCCATGAGAGTCCCAAGCTCCTGTCCGTCTGGGGAAAGGAGGAGATTCAATAGGGGTCTTGCCCTGCAAAGTTGAAGGGTGTAGATTAGGTTAGGAGTAGGTGGGAAAGGGAATCAGTAAAGCTCCTTTAGATTCTCATTCTCTACACAAATCAGGTGGGGGAGGGAGTTAATATAGGCAGAGGCTGCATCTATTGGTGTTAATAGCAATTCTAGCACATGACAAAAAGATTCTCCATTCTGGTTCCAAGCAAGTAGAGAGGGCTGCATTAGAGCTAGGCCAGTGCACGTGCTGAAGGATCCACTGACCCAACACTCAGTGCAAGCAGAGGCCTTCTGTCCATAGGTTTAAATATCTTAATATTTAAATATCTAATAATATCTAAATATCCTAAGTACCTAAGGCTCAGAGCCTCAAAGATATTTAGGCACCTAACTCCCATGGGAGGATCTGGGCCTTTGAGGATCTGAGCCTGAGTTACATAGGAGCACAAGCCCCATTGATTTCCAGTGGCACTTGTGCTTCTAAGTGTCTTAGATGCCTTTGAAAATCCCACCCCAAATTCATAAACAGCTTTTATCTCCAGTGTTCTTTATCCACCTCTGATGGATTGAGTGCTTTTAAATGGAGCATTACATTATCAGAGATATGTTATTTTTTAAAATAAAAAATAGGGTTGCCTTCTGTCCAGGTTTTTCAATGATTGTCTTATTTTTTTTTGAGGCAGTTGCCCTGAGAAATCTGAAAGGGTGCTCAGTATACATTATCAACTGTCCAGTTTTATTGGCTGTCCCGGTTTTTCATACCTCAGAGGTGGCAACCCTCATAAATGATGTTTTGTCTTTCTAGGGTTTGATCACGCATCCGTTGAAATCAATGGGAGCTTTCTCATTGATTTCAATGAGTGCAGAATCAGATCCTTTCACTGTAAAATAGCATAAATAATATTAGAATGTACCATTTAATGGTCTCTCAATAACAGACCTAAAAGTGGCAATTCTTCAACAAAAAAACTTCAAAAACAGACTCCAGCATGAAACTGCAGAACTGGAATTAATTTGCAAACTGGACACCATCAAATTAGGCCTGAAGAAAGACTGGGAGTGGTTGGGTCATTACAAAACCTAAACCTAATTTCCCCCTACTCTTACTCACACCTTCTTGTCAACTTTTTGAAAATGGGCCACTCTCATTACCACTACAAAAGTTATTTTTCCTCCCTTGGTATCCTGCTGTTAATTGAATTGTCTCGTTAGACTGACCTCACACTTGGTAAGGCAACTCTCATCTTTTCATGTATTTATACCTGCTCTTGTATTTTCCACTCCATTCATCTGATGAAGTGGGTTCTAGCCCACGAAAGCTTATGCCCAAATAAATGTGTTAGTCTCTAAGGTGCCACGAGGATTCCTCAATGTTTTTGCTGATACAGATTAACACGGCTACCACTCTGAAACCTGTCACCATTTAAAATACGCATTCTTAGCATCACATAGGTAGTAAGGCATCCAAATACCGTTGTAAAGTCAAGTGAGATGTGTGCTTTAACTTCCCTATGCCCCTTTGAAAATCCCACCTATGAATTCAAGGTATTTTACAAGTATTAACTAATTTTTATTGCAGCTCTGTGAAGCAAGGAATGTTAACCTCATTTTGCAAATCAGGAGAAAGAGTCACAGAGAGGTCATGTCATTTGCCTAAAGTCACTCAGCAGTTTGCTGGCAAAGGCAGGATTAGTATTCCAGAGTTGCTGGCTCCCACTTTATTTCCCTGCCTCTAATACTGCTGTGTGGGAATCCCTTAAATGAGAATCTTTTAAACACAAAATCCTAACTCAGTTTTTGGAGCTTCCCTCCTATAGAAGTGAGGTGAAAGTTTGGAGGTGAACATGACTAAAAACAGGATAGAAATAGAGCAAGCACTTTAGGAAAATGATCACCTTGACCCAAACACCTGAAGTATTGCAGTCAAGGAAATATTCTGTTTTTGAGAGGCACAGTATGCAAACAGTGTTAAACTGGGCACACTAAACAATTTGGGTTGGAAGTCATAGGGTAAAAATCTGTTCAACCACTTCTTTAAGTTTCATATCTTTAGTGAGATAAGAATCTCAGTGGATAACAGTTCTGTTGGGAACTTATAAAACCTTTCTGGCATATATGTGGCATGAAATTTTATCAAGTTAGTCTGGAATTCCGAAGGTTGCTGAACTAGGATGAGTATGATTTCATGCTGCTTAGTTTTCTGGTGTGCGATGAATTTCCTGGTTTTTGTTTGTTTTGTTTTTTATTGGTCTAAGTTAACTTTGATTGCGTAGTGAATTTGAGAGTGTGCCTGAGCAAAGAAAGTACTAATTTAATACTTTAATTTTTGTCATGACATTCTCTTTCTCTCTCTCTGTCCACCCCCCCACACACTTCTAATAAAACGTACACCCTTATTTCTATATATATATATATTTTTCAAGCTAAAAATGTGATTAAAATAAATTATTTAAATTGAAATACAGAATGCTGAGTACCAAGGGATACTATGAAATAGAGGAGTATGAGGGGGCTTACTTGAATCAAATGTTAGACAAGAGGCTAAGAGTCAATTAATTCACGGTGGTTGGTTGATTGATTGATTGACTCCTGGCCAGAGCTAAGTATGGGTCATTAGGCACCTGGCCTTTATAAAGAAGCTGAGGGACATCATTAGAGGGGAGACTGGAGCAAAAATAGGACTTTCCTGAGAAGAGAAATCCACAGAGAGCAGATCATCTCAAGAGAGGTGGAAGAGTTGTTAGTTCATCAGAGAAAGGAGAAGCTGGAATGCTTGAGGGAGAAACTAGAAACCTAAGAACCAAAGGGTGGCTGTGTGAAGCACAAGCTGCTGGAAAGCAGCACATCTGAAGAAGCAGACACCACTGCTTACTATGGGGTCCTGTGCTGGAATCCAGAGTAGAGGGTGGTCTTGGGTTCCCCTACCAGCCGCTGTGGAAGGGGAGTGCAAGCCCAATGAAAGGAATGACCCCCAAAAGATGGGCTGAAGAATAGCCAAATGGGGCGGGGAGGGGCCTTTTTTGTGTTGGGATGTTTTATGAACTTTTAGATCTTCATGTTACCCCAGAGAAGGACTGAATTTTGTGACTTGGCTGGAGGGCCAAGCCATGGAATAGCCAGTCAGAGGCAGACAGCCTACAGCAGGTGCTGGAGACAAGGGTCCCTTGCAGCATCACATCCTGACACAAGGGGATGTTATGGGTGGTGTGTACCTTACAAAGGGCTTATATCCTGAAGATCTTGGAGCATAAATAAGGCCTCAGTCCTGCACTCATATTCACATAACCTGCATAGGGTCCCACTGATATCTATGGGATTCTCTACAGGTTCATGGGTCTACCAAAGCAGATGTGAATGCAGGGAAGGGGCTGGCAATTGATGATATGGGCCTGAGTCATGAAGTTCAGAATTAGATCTAAATCCCAACTTCCAAAGTTGTGGAGGGTGTAGGTTCTGTTGTTCCAATCTGCATTATTATTGCAACAATTGTATAAATAATAGCATTTTCATTTAAGCATTCAGGTGCGGAATACACTTGTGCTGGCAGCTCAGTTTTTGAAGCAATTAAGCCCCTCTTGTGGATTTTGCCAAAGAAACATAATGTAGCCACAAGTGGCTAGACAGGTGGAGGGTATGATCACTGCTGCTGACCAGCTAAGAACTATGCACCTACAATAGTTAGGACTGCTCAAAAATTGTCCATCGAATGATTTTTCAATAGGGGGATAGTTATTTTAAATCAGTGCTGAAACTTTTTGACCAATTCTATTAGTTCATTTACCTTTTGTGCTGCTCTTCTTTCTCAAAATGTCAACTTGTTTTCGTTATAATGATGTTAAAATACCACCACATCTGCTAATTCAATGTGGTTTCTCCAAACACTTATACTACACTAGCAGCATTCTTTGTCTAGGATTTGGTCTAGGAGTCACAATGATGTTTTCAAAAGCCAGAACTGTCTTTCTCTTTATCTGGCATGACATTATAGGAATAATAACGTCTTGCTAATCACACAGTACAGTTAGAAATATGCCATAGAGAGTTTGTGGAGTGCTATGAAACTGCTACTTGGGCAGCCTTTGGGTCAAGTTGGGCTTTTTAAAAAAAATCCCATTTCCTTTGATTTTGGCCCCATACTTTTTAAAAAACAAGATCCAGGCACAAGGCCATTTTAAGCCAAGCCAGAAAAGTGGTTCCCAGAGGGTATATTTATGGTCTGTTTAAACCTACTCACCCAGAACATGGTAAGTGGGTCACTTGTAGTACAATCTTTCCTTTTCAGGATGATGAGAAGATGGCAATAGACTCATACAAGTTATTCCACATTGCCTGTAAAAATATTTTTAAATGTCTGGCAGGAAGAAGGTGGGGGAGGGAAGTGTGACATCTGCCACCTTCAAATAGCTCCATTCTTATTAGAGTCTTATCAGTAGCGTAGCCAGGTTTTGAGCACAGGGGGAGCGGCGCTATAAAAAGGCGCCTCCCCGCTCCCCCTGTACTCACCCTGCGGCGCTTTAAAGGGCCCGGGGCTCCAGCCGCTGCGGAGCCCCGGACCCTTTAAAGCGCCGCCGCCAGAGCTTCGGCAGCGGGGCTCCGGCGGCGCTTTAAAAGGCCCGCGGCTCCCCGCAGCGGCAGGAGCCGCGGGCCTTTTAAAGTGCCACCCCAGCGAGGCTCAGGCAGTGCCTTAGCACCGCTTTTCCTCACGGGGAGCGGCCGCTCCCCCTGCTCCCCTCCTGGCTACGCTACTGAGTCTTATTTTGATGCTGAATGTCTATTAAGAAGAGATTAGTCAAATGTCCTTGTGATTACCTGCTACAGTTGCTCCTTTTATGGCACTGTTATAATACAGGCTTGTTGATATATAATATCTCAGTTGAGTAGACTTTCATACAGTGGAAAACATTCTCTCGTTTCCCCATCAGGAGTGTGTCACAACAAGAAGAATTTAATAGGCCCAAACATATTGGACAGACAAGCCCACAGACAAGCCACTAGAGAATTCCCCAGATGGAGGGAAATTCCTCAGGTGAGATAAAGCTGAAGTAAAATCTCTCTGCCATCCACAGAGAGTAAGAAGAGCAGCCCCAGGGGTAAGAAGAGTGACTGGGAGAAAGGCATGGCAGAACCTTTCAGCACTCTGCTTGTTTTGGGGGTTTTGGTTCCAGTTACCAGAATCCACCTTCGGACCATAGGTAGTCAAATAGATAAGAGTAACTGTGAGGCTACTTTAATTTACACTGGTGTCTGGGTAGGTTTCTGATTAAACCAGAATAGGGGAGGTATAGGCATATACCTTTGCCACCTTCACTTTTTCTGCCCCAAGCACAACTTGACCAGAACAGAGAATTGGACCTATTCTGCTTAGGTTGTGTAGAATAAAAGTAGTGGGTCAAATTCTGCCTACATTTACAACAGTACAAATCCAGAGTATGTGAAGTAGTCAGTGACATTAATCAAATTTACACTGATTGCAACTTGACCTTTGGTGGTAAGACAATTAGTGGATTTTCCCTATGAGCTGGTGGTCTTCATGATATTAAGCACATTCATAAGGTAACCCTGGCATGCTTTTTGGGGCGGCTGTGGGAAGCGTATTTGGGGGCTGTCATCTTGTGCAGGGCCCTTCCACCCCCTACATTACTGCTGATTGTTCTAGATATGTTCAGCAGAGCTCATCTTCTCTGAAGCTAAATATACTAGATATGCTATAGCATTCCTTTGATTTGAATGAAATATTAATGTAATATTGATATCAGCACAGCAGGTAACCCAGAGGACTAGCAGTAAAGGTTTCATCATGATTAACTCATTTGTCATTAATGTTGGTATAGAATAATGTGGATGGGAGTTACATTGTAATTTAGCAAAAAAGTATGGTGGAAAATAGTAAGCCACCTGACAACCTAAGATCTATCATCACAAAGGAATTAAGACAGGAAGAGCTAATGCCACAACTTGCCAACCTAAGGTTCATTCAAGTATCTGAGAAGCAAGATCATCTTAATGCTAACGCAGGCCTTTAAGAGTGTGTGCATGCATTATGCATGCTTTAAGTCTCCCCTCCCACATTTTAAAAATGCTTGTAATTATTAGCTTTCTGAACATTATACTGGGACAGCTGCCTGGAGACCAGCTGTGTCATAGGGAGGAAACAGCAGATCTCTGGCTGGTTGGCAGCAGATCCTGGTGCCTAAAATTAAATTCTTACAAATGAGAATGACTGATTGTGTCGGAATCAGAAGATCCCACACATTCAGCTTTCATGGCTACAACGTTCTTCTGCTCCCACTAGTTACCATTTGGCATTGCATTATTCACTAGCTGAGTGGTGAAAAAAGTGTTTGCAAAAGCCCAGATTTGAAAGAGTTTGGGCATGGCAGTCGTAGGCAGCTGGTGTGCTCTGACTGCAGTTTACTATACTCAAAATGATTGTTTCACCAGCTACCTTGTTTGACATATCCATCCCCTTATCTTTCATCGTATACTTTGCTCCAAAGAACTGACAATCTTATTATGTATGTTTACAGAACTACTGAAGTGAAGCTTTTGTCCCTGATTGGGGATAATATGCTTCAGACTTACCATGAGTACTGAAGTATATTTTTGCATTTTAGTGTGCTTCTGTAAATGAAGACTATTGTATCATTTAAAACAATATTAAAATCAATGGGACTTATGAAATTAAGAAAGTATACTTTGAAATCTCTGGGCCCAAGCAACCGTTCCCCCCCCCTCCCCTTTTGTTCCATTGCTCTGAGATAAATATAGGTTTAAGCTGAATATTATCCACAATTTGCTACCTTTGAATGACTGTGAAATTCACTAGATTCCAGATGTACTGCAGATGCCTGGCCCACTGACCAGACTGAATGCCTCTCTAGCTTTTGCAGTCGATGAGATGCGGCGGATGAGGCTTTGAAATAGTAAAATATAAGGATACCATGTTAAAGCAATTTAAAGTTACCTCTGAAATGTATAGGTTAAAATTTAGAAATTTTAAGATGTCTAATGATGTTTCTTATATGGAGTGTGCTCGTAAAATAATGGGTTTTGTTAAAAAGTGGGTTACTGGGGAAAAAGCTTATGATAATTTTGAAAAACTGTTGCAATTAATTACACTGCAAGAGTTATGAAGATTTGTTCTGATGAAATTTGGGCTATCATATGCAATAAAAAGTCCAATTCTGTTTTGCAAGCTGCAGAAATTACAGACAAATATGTACAAAATCAGAATCATGAAAGGAATAAGCCCCTGAGAAAAAACAATCACTCTGCACCACAATTTTAAAAGGATGAAGGGTTTAAGGGTAAACTTAATCCCAACTTTGTTAAAAAAACCCCAAGTTTAAAATCTGTTATCCTAAAGGAAAGCCGGTTATCTGTCACAGTGTGGAACGCCAGGCCATATAAAGCCAACTTATCCAAAGATTCAAACTACACCACAACCTGCACCCACTAAAAGTGCCAATGTTATAGCCGTGAGTGTGGATGCTAACTCTGTAAGCCAGGCCTGCACAACATGCGGCCCAGGGGCCACATGCGCCCTGCGTGGGCTCACTGTGCGGCCCGCAGGGGGGTGAGTAGGTGGGCTTACTGTGCGGCCCAAAATCTGGGACTGTGTCCATTGGTCCTTTTTGCTGCTTATCTCTGGGCTGGGGGTTGTCCCAATGCTGCAAAGAGGGTGTTCCCAAAGGAAGGTGCTTGCTTCTAACCCCTGAGGCCGTCAGTATGTCTGCTCTTCTCTAGTCAGCCCACTTGACAAGTTTGATTGTCCTTGGTCTGGTTCCCATCCCCTCTCCAAGGTGTCTGGAAGTGCCTGTCTTCCACGCCTTCCTCATTCACACCTCATTCATTCAACAGGGCAATTGAATACAAAGTGGGGGGAAGATCTTATTCTACTTCTAGCAAAAAGACATTTTTATTTTACCTTAATTATACTACCTTAGGGGCCCGCTATAACATATCACCAAGGTTCAATACAAAGTCATATAAAAGTTATACAAAAATGCATAATGCGGAGATTTATCTACAACTGCATTGATTGACTGTTGTGTGCAGTAATATAGTGACCCGGGGGGGGGGGTGAAGAGGGGGGTGATGGTGGGGCCGAGCGGGGAGGGGGCGGGTCCTATTTTACTGCTGTGATCTGGTCACCCTATGCGTGCTGTTTCTTTCCCCCTCTACAGGCTTCCACACCCCAGCACTGGGGAAGGAGGGGTTGTTTCCGCGGGGTGGGCGACGCTGTGGGGGGAGAGAGTGTTTCCACGGGGCCGGAGGGTTTTGGCCCTCAGCTGTTTTCTTTGGAGTAATATGGCCCTCGCCGCTTTACGAGTTGTGCAGGCCTGCTGTAAGCACTAACGCTACCACATTAGCCCCAAGAGAAGTTATGGAGGGAGGACATGGTCTCGTAAATTACATTAGACTTGAGTCTTGGGAGGGGAGTGAAGAATTTATTAAGAATGCAAAAATGAATGGTTGGGAATGCTGCGGTTGGCATGACATGACATTTGACATTACTTTGGTTAAAGGATGCTGGAGAACAAACTGGCTGGCAGAAGCATAACCTTTTGGCCCTAGCCAAGTTTCCAACTGTCTCTTTGACTAAGATCCA
Source organism: Macrochelys suwanniensis (assembly GCA_033296515.1). Classification (NCBI taxonomy): domain Eukaryota; kingdom Metazoa; phylum Chordata; order Testudines; family Chelydridae; genus Macrochelys; species Macrochelys suwanniensis. Next base: position 104,398,606 of record CM065775.1, read on the forward strand.
CCTGGTGTGGAGGGATTTTAGTGGTGAAATGGAGGCAGAAATTAGGGATTGACTTCCCACAGATATTCTAATTGGTAATGACATTATAACTAGGTTTAATCTGGTTAATATAATAACTAGGTCCCAGAGGAAGTACTGTTCTGATGCATCTATCTTGCCTGTTGCCAGTGAGAAGAGTTGTGAAGGGGAAGAGAGTGCCTCCAGCCCTTTAACTATGTGTAAGCGGGGGAATAGTCCCGCTATTGTGGGGAACTTTTCTCGTCTCTGCACTACCCCGGTGAAATGGGCTAGTGGAAGGATCTCAGTCCTCGCTCCCACCCCCTTTACCCCAGAGGCCTCCCTGCCCTCGAGGACTCCCCTTGCACTCTCCTGTCTGGCAGAGTCCTCATAACCCCAACAAGGCTGGGCCCAGGATTCCTGGGGGGCTCGACCCCCAACCTTGCTGTGGTCACCTAGGTCAGGGGCTAGGGTGTCCCCACTCCGGGGTACTCTCTCTGAACAGGATGCTTCCCTGACCCACTGATCACTGCATACAATTCAAAGCAAATGCAAATTATTTAATTAACAATTAATTTTTAACAGGAATAAGGAAAAATGGGAAAGGCTAATGAAAACACATCACCCCGCTCTGTGGCAGGGAACATCACAACAGTGTCTCTGCAATGTCAGGGCAGTTCAGTCTGTTCCTTTGCAAGTCCCAGGCTCCTTCTCAGGCCCTGGCTGTGCTGCAGGGACGCTGTGGCTTGGACACTTGTTCTGGCGGTGGCCACACGCTCGCAGGCTCTGGGTGGCAGGACCCTTCTTCCCAGCGTTACCCCCGCCCTGTCGGGGTTTAGATCCCCCTGCAAGTCTGGCCTGCAGGGCCCCTTGGCTGAGGCCTCTCCCTGCGCTGGGCCCACTGCCCAGGGGCCCCCCTCGCTCTCCCCAGCTGCTCACCGCACCCGGCTCCGGACTGCTCCAGCCCCAGCTCCACTGCTCTGCCTCAGCTCCAGCTCCTCTGCCTCAGCACGGCTGCTGCTGCTGCTGCTGCTCTGCCTCCAGTTCCTTGGGCTGCTGCCCTGGCCCCTCTGGCTCTGGCTGCTGCAGCTTCTCCCCCCAGGGCAGGTCTGTCTCCCTGGGCTGCACCTCTGCTCCCAGGGCAGGTCTGTGTCTCTGGGCTGTGCTCTGGATCTGGGGCTGCACCTCTGCTCCCAGGGCAGGTCTGTCTCACTGGGCTGCTTTTCTGGCCCCTCTGGATATGGCCCATCTCAGCTCTGGCCTCTGCCCTCTCCTCAGCTCAGCCCCACTCACTCTGACTCAGGCAACTTCAGCTCACACGGAGGACGGGATCCACCCTGACCTCCTGACTCCTTGATTTGCCTGCCCGCCCTGTCAATCAGAGCTGACCTGGAGCATTGGCCTCTCCCCATTGCCCCTGGGAGCTCTGAATGTTAGTAAGGGGATAACAGTTCCCTTACATATGGAATCTAGCAGCCCACATGAAAGGGGATCATATGAAAATCTTCCTGATTTGCCAGAGATAATTCTGGATTTAACTGAAACCCAGAAAGAATTTATTGTGGTTCAGCATAGTAATGTTTCATTAGAGCAGGCCAGGACCGATGTTCAGAATAATGCCCCAGCTGAGGAAGGAAGGGGAAGATTTTTTTTGTGAGAGATGGAATATTGTTTAGGGAAGCCCCTCCAGGGAAAAAGAGACTTCCTGGTGAACTATGTTAGTAAATAGTTGTGCTTAAAGGGTATAGGAGAGATCTGCTCCAATTAGCCCATGATTGGCCATTTGAGAATAAAAAGAACGTGACAGGTTGAAGCGAAACTTCTTTTGGCCACTTATGTATTGAGTCAGTGAGAGCCTACTGTAGGAGCTGTGACTTGTGTCAGAAGCACAAAGGATTTAGAAAGCCTAGCAAAGTACCCTTGTAGCCTTTACCCATTATAGGGGACACATTTGCCAGAGTATCTGTGGATATTGTGGGACCTCTCTCTAAACCTTCCAGGAATGGAAAGAGAGAGATTCTTGTGGTAGTAGAATTTGCTACTAGGTACTCTGAGGCCGTACAATTGTCTGACATTGAAGCTGAGAGCTACCCACAGCTTTGTTCACTATCTCTAGCAGAGTAGGTTTTCCCAAAGAAATTTTAACATACTGTGGTACTAATTTTATATCTGTAGTTTTTTTTGGAAAGTTATGGGAGCTCTGTGAAGTAAGGCATTTGAAAATGAACCTTACCATTTCTACTAATGGACTTGTAGAAAGATTCAATGAAACTCTAAAGGCTATACTTAGAATGTATGTTTCCAGGTGCGAGAGTGACTGGAATGTTTTGCTCCCCTATTTATTGTTTGTGTATAGAAGTGTACTCCAAGAATCCACAGTGTAACTCTGAGCCAGAAAAGGTTGAATAGTCAGCAAGCTGGGTGACTTGGAAGCAACCATTAAGGACATATCAAAAGGGTTTTACAGTGGTAAACAGAGCCATTCCTTGTAGATAGTTATCAAAACCATGATAAGTAGGCTGGAATCTTTAATATGTTTGCCTGTAATGTTATAGAATCAAGAGTAGATGCTAAGTGTATTTGTCTGTGTTTACCTATATCTTATTAGAAGTTAACAATGTGACCAGATTAGTTTGTAGATGCTAATTCCCTTTCATGTCTTAATGGCCTTATGTTGTATATGCGGATAGCTAACCTTAAGATCAACAGGAGAAGATCACCATCAGCAGGAGAACTATAAAGGAAGCTTCAGGCCTGATCCTTTTTATCTCAGGTCTGCTTAAACTTTAACATGGAAGGTCTAAACCATAAGACTGAGGTCTCCAGGTTTATCCTGGATTACCCTGGAATTCTCATAAAAGAACTTGAATAGATTCTATACCTGGACTGGCTAACCTTTTAAATTGATTCCAGAAAGACTTTTAGAAATAGCAGCCTCACCATCTCTTCTGTTAATCTGCTCTTAAATTGCTGTTAATCACAGCAACTTTCTTTCTTTTTCCTTTTATTATTAAACATTTTAGTCTTTTAGTTACTAAAGGACTGGCATCTGTATGATTATTGGGTAAGATCTAAGACTCATATTGACCGGGTGAGAAGTGTCTGGTCTTTTTGGATTGGTGGATCTCGCATATGGTGAATCAGGATTTCAATAACCTCTCAGGTTTCAGTGTAGTAGCCGTGTTAGTCTGTGTCAGCAAAAAGAAAACAAGAAAAATACCTGTGGCACCTTAGAGACTAAAAACTTGGCTGTCTAGATGGGAGTCAAGGGCTGGAATGCTTGAAGAGTTATTTGGCTTCTTGGTAATCAGTGTGGTATTACAGAAGTTGTTTTGTTACTGGCTTGGTGAATCTAATTATAGAATAAACCACCATTTTGGGAATTATCTGCCCTATTCCTTGCAGTCTGCCCTGAGTATAGCATTCTCATTTCTTAATAGAAACTAAAAGTTAAATAGCTGGACTGTACTTGGAATGCTTTGTAAAATCTGCTGTGTTATGGTTTGTTTAAAAAAAAGTCATATGTTGCAGAAGTCTGTTTGTACAGTGGGCCAAATCCTTCTGAATTTACTCCCATGAGTAGATTCATTAGCTTAATTTTGTTTGTTGCCTTGATTCCCCTCCTCCCCCCATTTTGTCAACTGTAGCCTGTCTTTCAAATGAAACATAATGATCTAAACAGTGATGGCCAAATGCTGCTCTCATTTACACTGATACAAACTCACTGACTTCAGCTGAATTTGGTATTGTTGGATCGGAGTCTGCAAGCTTGCTCAGACAAGCACTCTTTATTTGCCTAATAAAAGGTGTCAGGATTGGGCATTTGTATTTATCTCTTTAGATTACATGGGTGGGGAGGAGCTATAATCTTCCAAAATCATGCCTAATGTCAAGCTCCTAAATCCATATTTAGGCAACCAAATCTTCAAAAGTGCTGCCCTTTTAAAAATCAACCACTTAATTAGGTACTTCAATAGGGCCTTAATGACCCTAATATTAAGCATCCATTTTGGAAATCGTGGCCAAGCTTTTTAAGAAATAATTTAAACTGTTTACTGGAGTTGGTTGAAAATTTTTTGACAATTTTTTTCAGTTAAAAAAAAACAATTTTCTCAAACATTTCCACAGGCATTTTGGATTGGTTTAGACAATTTTTTGTTGTTGTTTAAAAGGTTTCTCAGGTCCAGATTGGAATGAATAGAAATTGTGTGCAAAATAAACGATTAGTAAGATCCACATGTTGTAGATTCAAGCTCCCTGACTGACTAAGTGAATCATATGCAGTCAGGTATCAGAGGGGTAGCCGTGTTAGTCTGTATCCACAAAAACAATGAGGAGTTCGGTGGCACCGTAAAGACCAACAGATTTATTTTGGCATAAGCTTTCATGGGTAAAAAAGCCACTTCTTCAGATGCATGGAGTGAAAATTACAGAAACGGGCATAATTATATATTGGCACAAGAATGAGTTCAAGAATGAGTTCTCAATACTGGAGACTCTCATACAAAACCAACCTTCCACACACACTTCCGCATGGCTGGACTTTACAAAAACAAGACAAGCCATTTACAACGCACACTTTACTTCTCTACAGAGGAAAAAGGACAGTAAACTATCTAAACTCCTACATGCCACAGGGGGCTACAACAATGGTACCCTTAACTCACCCTACAATATTGTTAATCTGTCCAACCACACACTTAGCCCGGCAGAAGAGTCTGTCCTATCTCGGGCACTATCTTTCTGCCCCACCACCCCCATGCACATGATACAGTTCTGCAGAGATCTGGAAGCCTACTTTCGCCTTCTCCAACTCAAGGAATATTTTCAACACACCATTGAACAGAGCACGGACCTACAGGAACTGTCCTACCAACACTACAAGAAGAAGAATTCTGCATGGACTCCTCCTGATGGTCGAAATGACAGACTGGACTTCTACATAGAGTGCTTCTGCTGACGTGCACTGGCTGAAATTGTGAACAAACAGTATCACTTGCCCCATAACCTCAGCTGTACAGAACGCAATGCCATCCACGGCCTCAGAAACAACTCTGGCATTGTAATCAAAAGGGCTGACAAAGGAGGTGCTGTAGTCATCATGAACAGGTTGGATTATGAACAGGAGGCTGCGAGACAACTCTCTAACACCACATTCTACGAGCCACTATCCTCCGATCCCACTGAGGAGTACCAAAAGAAACTACACCATCTGCTCAAGAAACTCCCTGCTACAGCATGGGAACAAATCTACACAGACACACCCCTAGAGCCCCAACCAGGGGTATTCTATCTGCTACCCAAGATCGATAAACCTGGAAATCCTGGACACCCCATCATCTCAGGTATTATCACTCTTACAGCAGGATTATCTGGCTATTTGGACTTTTTCCTCAGACCCTATGCTACCAGCACTCCTAGCTATCTTTGAGACACCACTGACTTCCTGAGGAAACTACAGTGCATTGGTGATCTTCCTGAAAACACCATCCTGGCCACCATGGATGTAGAAGCTGTTCACACTAATATTCCACACAAGGATGGACTACAAGCTGTCAGGAACAGTATCCCTGATGAGGCCTTCGCACACTGGTGGCTGAGCTTTGTGACTTTGTCCTCACCCACAACCATTTCAGATTTGGGGACAACTTATACCTTCAAGTCAGCGGCATTGCTATGGGTAACTGCATGGCCCCACAATATGCCAACATTTTTATGGCTGACTTAGAACAACACTTCCTAAGCTCTTGTCCCCTAGTGCACTTCCTCTACTTACACTACATTGATGACATCTTCATCATATGGACCCACGGGAAGATGGCCCTTGAAGAATTCCACCTGGATTTCAACAATTTCCACCCCACCATCAACCTCAGCCTGGACCAGTCCACACAAGAGATCCACTTCCTGGACACTACAGTGCAAATAAGTGATGGTCACATAAACACCACCTTATACCGGAAACCTACTGACCGCTATACTTACCTACACGCCTCCAGCTTCCATCCAGGACACATCACACGATCCACTGTCTACAGCCAAGTCCTAAGATACAACCGCATTTGCTCCAATCCCTCAGACAGAGACAAACACCTAGAAGATCTTTATCAAGCATTCTTAAAACTAGAATACCCACCTGGGGAAGTGAGGAAACAGATTGACAGAGCGAGACAGGTACCCAGAAGTCACCTACTACAGGACATGCCCAACGAGGAAAATAACAGAACGCCACTGGCCATCATGTACAGCCCCCCAGCTAAAACATCTCCAGAGCATCATCAGTGATCTACAACCTATCCTGGAAAATGATCCCCAACTCTCACAGGCCTTGGGAGGCAGGCCAATACTCGCTTACAGACAGCCCCCCCAACCTGAAGCAAATACTCACCAGCAATTACACACCACACCACAGAAACACTAACCCAGGAACCAATCCCTGTAAAAAACCCCATTGTTTTCTCTGTCCCCATATCTGTTCTAGCGACACCATCGTATGACCCAACCACACCAGCCATACCATCAGAGGCTCATTCACCTGCACATCTACTAATGTGATATGTGCCAGCAAGGCCCCTCTGCCATGTACATTGGCCAAACCGGACAGTATCTATGTAAAAGAATAAATGGACACAAATCAGATATCAGGAATGGTAACATACAAAAGCCAGTAGGAGAACACTTCAATCTCCATGGACACTCAACAGATTTAAAAGTAGCCATTTTTCAACAAAAAACGTCAAAAACAGACTCTAAAGAGAAACTGCTGAGCTACAATTCATTTGCAAACTTCACACCATCAATTTGGGCTTGAATAGAGACTGGGAGTAGTTGGTTCACTACAAAAGGAATTTTCCCTCTCTTGGTATTGATCTCATCAATTCCACGTTCTCCACTTGTAAGGTAACTCCCTTCTCTTCATGTGCCAAGATATATTTATGCATGTTTCTGTAATTTTCACTCCATGCATCTGAAGAAGTGGGTTTTTTACCCATGAAAGCTTATGCCCAAATAAATCAGTTAATCTTTAAGGTGCCACCGGACTCCTTGTTCATATGCAGTCAGGTGAATAAGCAGAAGGCATTTTATAACCATTTTTCTGAGATTTTGTGAGGATGGGGTTTAAATAGTCTGTTCTGGGTTGTGATGTTTTTCTTTTTGCAGAGACAACTGATTATTGATTCATAATTTATATCTTTTTTAATCCCGTCCTGCTTACTGTGTTCTGCCCTGAGCCATTATTAAAGTCCATTTGGCCTTGAGTGTGGAAGCTCTACCTCAAGAGAATATAAGTTTAGGCTACTTTACTCATGTCTCTTGATAGTTATTTACTCACACTTGAGGCCAGATCCTCAAATGGACTTGGGCTGCACCTGAAGTGGAGCACTCATAAATCACCCTTCCCAGGAGCATCATTTGGTGGTAATCCTCTGCTGCCAAAACTGTCCCTTGAGGCTGTGGGCAGCTGAGTGCAATTTAGCCTCAAATCCCATACCAGCCTGCAGCCAGCCATAAAATCAGGGCAGCTTAATGGTGGTATTATGGACTATCTGCAATAGTCTTGCACCAAGTGTAGCTTGGCTAAAAAGCCATTTTTATCATTTACTCATCACACCATCTGTGAGAATATGACCATGTCATAGAAGTAACCGACCTTTGACATTGAACTTTTACAAGCAGTATTAATGACAGCAAAACTTCATGCTGGAAGTGGAGTTTTATAAGGTGGTATGGAGGAAAAAAATCTCTTAACCTCACATTTTACCAAATTTCCAGGCTGCCAAATTGAATTGGCAACACTTTAAAAGTAAGTTTCACCAAGGTCAAATAAAAAATAATATATATTTCTTACAAGTATAAAAGTGAGATGGTTTAAGTGTGGGGCACCATGGTACTTTTATTTCTGCTAAAACGCCTGGTTTGCATTAAAAGATGACCACTCTAACCCATTATAACTATAGTTTGTTAACGTAATTATTATGAATTGTTTTGTTTATTTTTCCTCCTGTATCTTTAGTACAAGAACCCTTTGCCTGTGATGAACTAATCAGAATTTTAAGTGTTATGGCTTTCTTTTAGGTTGTATTTTTGGGGGTGTTTGTGGTTTTTTTGGAGAGGGCTCATCTTGTTTAGAGAAAGTGAGAGGCTATATAACACAGATCTTGTTTTGTGCTTGACTGCTTTTATATTTCCTTGACTTCAGTTCTCATTGTTCTTTGAACCACATAAAAGTCTTATCAAGAGTGAAGATGGCTTTTTTTGCCAACATGGCCAGTGATAATTGTGGATGTGCAGTTTCATTTCACATGCTCGCCTCTGTGGAGGTTTATAAACTATGTTGAAATCCATGGATCATGGTAACTACATTTTTTTAAAATCATTGCATCTCTTTTTAAAATCTTTCTTTGGTGGTATTTTTGGCTGTGTTCTTAAAATTTGGAAGTCAGTTTTCAAAGCTTCTTAAACCAAAGCTAAATAAAAGCCATTCCTCCTGGACCTCTTGTTTATTCTGCATTATCTGTTAGAGCAGCATAGCAACATAAAGCTTAAGGTAGCACGTATCTTAGATATTACTGGGGTAGCTGGTTGAGTTGATGCAGACATGATGGTGAATGAGGACAAACAAAGGAATGGATTTTTAAGAGCAGGCTATAATTTATTAAACTCAATACAGGGAGGAGTGCTACTGCTCTGTCACCCAAACTCTGTGTACTCTCACCTATCAGGCATTTTAAGTGGTTCCATTGTAGGTGGGTTACAAGGCTCCTCCCATATAACCCTTAACTCAGGGTAGACTCTCCTCAACCTACCCAGAGGACTCAGCTTGCTCTTCTGAATCTGACCATCCACACCCTTGCAACAGGGACAGATGGTACTAAAAGAGCTTTGTCCTTGCAGCCCAGCTGTGATACACCTGTCAACAGTGTTCCCACCCATGTGCATAATGAATTTTATTATGTGCACCAATATGGAGGTGATGTGTGACACATCACCTCCATATTGGTGCACATAACAAACTTCCTCTGGTGGGGGTGGAGCCAAGGGGTTCGGAGTACGGGAGGGGGTTCAGGGATAGGGCAGAGAGTTGGGGTGCAGGTGTGTGAGGGCTCTGGGTGTGGGCTGGGGATCAGGGGTTTGGGGTGCGGGAGGGGGTTCAGGGCTGTGGCAGAGGGTTGGGGTGCAGGTGTGTGAGGGCTCTGGCTGGGAGTGTGGTCTGTGTGGTGGGGCTGGGGGATGAGGAGTTTGGGGTGCAGGCTGCCCTGGGGCTATGGCAAGGAGAGAGGACTCCCCCCAGCTCTCTCTCCCCACATCAGCACCTGGGTTGGGGGGGAGAGGTGCCTCTCCCCACCGTGGCACCTCCGGGGCTGGGACTGCGGGATAGGCACCTGTCCCCCGGCTGCAGCAGGTCCGGGCTGGGGCTGGGTTTGGGCCAGGGGAGGGTCACCCCTCCCCCAGCCACGGCAGGTCTCGGGTTGGGCTAGGTTGGAGCTGGGGGAGGTGCACCCGACCGGGCGGGTTCCCTGAGCACCAGCACGGTGCTTAATAGGCTGCTGCGTGGCCGCACAGCTTAGAGGGAACTTAGCCTGCCAACCTGCCTCCTCCTTGTGACCCCAATGCATTATAGAGTGCCTCTGCTCATCATCTGTGCTTTGGATATCTCCTGGAATCAGAAACAGACAGGATTAGTTATTTATTGCCATTTCCAGTAAACTCTCCCCTGGGGCAGGCATAAGTCCTGTAATAATTAGATTTCCAGTGCTCCAGAAGGAGCTGTTGCCAGATGGCAACAAAATGCCGTACTAAGGGGAACCAGCTGGCATGTGAAGCTTAAACGCAACATGATCACCTTTACTCTTTAAGTGTATCTTTTGGGTCCCTTTGATTACTCTTATCAATGCCCTAACAATATCTAACTTCTCTTTGGATAGCAGAGACACACTCTGAACTGTTTCCAGTTCAATTCCTAAGTATATGTTAGTCTTTGTAGGACCTTCAGTTTTTTTAGTGGCAAAGGGAACCCCATGGCACTCAGCCAAATCATGGAACACCCTCAATAGGTAGGTGCAATTGTCTGACCCTAACTTTCCTGCAAATAGCAGGTAATCAAGAGAGTGCACAGCATTATGCAGGCCTGTCTCTCTTTCTCTCATCGAACCCATGCAGCTTGGAACTGCTACACAAGACACTGAGCACCCCATGGGCATGGTCTTATAAAAATAGTAGTGTTTCTCAACCTGAAAACCCAGCGAGTTAAAATCTGTGGGTTACCTGGGAAGTAACTTGCACGCAGACTTGATGCCACATTTTGCTAACATAGGATCAGGGCCACACTTTCTAACCATGGCCACTGTGGCATCAAACAAGGCATATCAAACTGAACATTATTGAGTGTTGATACAGTCATTTACAGTGGAGCCCCTAAGCCAAGTGATGGGTAATCCTGTTTTCTCTCTTGGCTTTTTGGTACCATCCAAGGAAGATATACCAAGTCTGCCATTGGAAGGCTCAAGTATGGTCCCACTACCCTCTTCACTGCCACCTCTACCAAAATGTTGTCCTGCACTTTAGGCTCAAATCCTTTAATAAACTTCAAGTTCTCAGCCCAAACATAGCACCTCTCAGCCGTGTATGGGATTTGGAAACCAGCCAAAAATCCATTCCATAAATAAGCTGTGTCTGTCCTTTCAGAATATTCCATACAAAGTCCATAACACTTGTAAGTTAATTGGGGAAGGGGCCTTCTCCATAGTGCTACCTCGCTCACCCCCCAGCTCTGCTGAAGTACTGGGCTCTTGTTGACCTGCCTTTCCTATCATATTGCTAGGCCTTTTCCTTTGCCCCCAGGGCACCATACACATCCTACTGTGGTGTTTGTACTTGCAGTGGGACCAAAAACACCCCCGTCATTAAATGCAAAACAAACATTGGATCTTATACCAACAGCTGGTGCCTGTGGTTTTGGCACTGGCAACCACTGTCTGTGAAAGCCAACTGGTCAGGATGATATGCAGTCATACATTCCAGCCAAAGTCCTGTTTTGTTTTACCCAATGGTAATTCTAGCTCCTCTGACTAAATTCCGTATTCTGTCTTAACCATGCTGCGCCTCCATATGTAGCATGAGTCCTTGCTATTAAATCCTCATATTTGAATAAGGCAACACTTCTCTCATGGGTTCTCTCACAAATTATATGTGCGTGTATGTAAAATGCCAAAGCCCAGTTCTCAAGGGTCGTGGTTACCGTAGAGATTCGTCATCATCTTTATTTTCCTTTTCACCTGTGTCCTCCACCTGATCCTCACCAAAAAAAAGAAAATAAAAGAAAAGAAAAGTAGGGTGAATAAATACACAAATTCCCCTTTCCATATTTTCCCTTTACCCCTTTTGATAAATGCACCCACTGAGGCCTATCAGTTCCCATATAAGATCCCTGAGCTTTGGCACCCCTGCCTCCACTTATCTTGGTAGAGATTGGGTATGGCATACGAGTCCCCAGGGGTAGTGCTGGAGATGGGCGTCTCCTGCCCTGATTGCTCCATGGCCTTCTGTAAGATGCTGCCATCACCCCAACCCTGTGACAGTGTTGCCCCTCTGACTGAACAGGAGAAACCCTTGTTTGGCAGGCTGCCTAGCCTTTGGGCAACCAGGGCCAATGATTTAGCCAATTTGTCCCATATGCCTTGTGTGGGTGTGGTGGGGCAGAGAGAGGATTCATAGCTGAAGGGGGAAGGAGCTGGGCAGCTTCCCTTGGCACAGTGTACTGAGACTTGCAGCCCACCCCTTATCCTACTAGTGAGCCCCAGCTAGGGTTTAGACTGGATCACCATCATGCCAAGGGGAAGAGGTACAGGCCCATGGACACTCCATCCTCTAGTTCAACCTCAATTAGGCTGGGATCTTTGCTGTCCCCAGACTCAGACTCTGAGTCTGACCCATATACCTCCTCTATAAGGGATTTGGGGTCCCACCTGGAGTGGAGGTGCCTATCTGACTCAATATCAGCCACAAAGGGAATGGCCCCAGCTGGGGTCCTGGTTCCTTTCCACTGCAATCTCCTTGTCCTAGTCTGCGCCTCCGGTTGGTATGGGGGAATTTCACCTCTGCCTCCCCTCCTCCTGCAACTCTTCATCTGCATAGGAGCCTTGCCTGTGGTCCTCATCTGCTCTGAAGGCCTGAGGAAATTGAGAATCTCATGCCCAATGGGGTAGCTGCAATGTCCTGGTAAAGCTGTGTAAAGGAATCCTCAACCCCATCAAAGGCAACAACTCTTAATTCATCCAGGAAGGCTGGACCGGGTCCCTCCAGGGCATGAATCATAGAATATCAGGGTTGGAAGGGACCTTAGGAGGTCATCTAGTCCAACCCCCTGCTCAAAGCAGGACCAATCCCCAATTTTTGCCCCAGATACCTAAATGGCCCGCTCAAGGATTGAACTCACAATGCTGGATTTAGCAGGCCAATGCTCAAACCACTGAGCTATCCCTCTCCCCCTGAGGAGACACCCCACTGACCCCGGCTGTAACTGCAGAGAGAGAGGCAGCTGCCCTATTCCAGCAGCTGAGGGCTGCCTCGCCTCCCCACCCCACCCCACTCCACCCCACCCCACCCACTTCAGCCCAGCAAGGCAGGGAGCCAGTCCCCACAGTGGCTCCTCGAGCACATGGTCCCTAGCACCCCTTGCCATGAGCTGAAAAGTCGGAGGAAGAGGATCTTGCCAGATCCTAGCCGAACAGCTCCAGGGACAGGCAGGCCACCCACCACAATGCTGGCAACAGCAGGTGCCCTACGTGTCCCTCACTGCCTCCTCCCATGTGCAAGACAGGAGGGAAGCCTGATGACATTACAGCTGGTCCTGGCCACAGAACCCAGGGAGTCAGACATCCCAACAGCTGTGGCAGGAGCCCCGCACGTTTCTGATCCCCACCCCCATGAGCAGAGAGATTTGGGGCGGGGGGAAGCAGTGACATCACAGCTGGTCCAGGCAACAGGACTGAGGGAGACCGACCATGACAGCATCCCCAAATGTACCTATCCCTGTGAGCAGGAATGGGTGTGCGGGAGGACAAACCACATTCAACCTTCTCCCAGTAGGGCTCCTGATCCTGGAGAAGGCTATACCTCCAGCAAAATTGCATCTCAAGCCTAGCAAGGGAGCTGTTTTCCTGGAGGGAAGGGGGCTGTTACAAAATGGCTGCTCCTTCTGCTAGGTCCAGCCCAAGACCAAGACTGGCAGGCCTCCACTCCTACCTCTCCCCAAACCCTGTGACCATCTGCACAGATGTGCCTCCCAAAAAACTAGCAACATCCCCTCAAGTTCAGCAGCCTCTCCAATCCAGCAACCCCTCTCCTGCCTCCAGCCCCTCTAATCTAATGAACTCCCTTCCTCCATATAAGCCGTCGAGCCTCCTTGCCCCCGATCCTCAGGCAGTCCCCCAAACTCTAGCTTCTTAATAAAACTTTTACAAAAAAATTGTTGAAGTACCTGCAACTAAATGTGAATAACAACAGATCATGTAAGTAAGTAGCTGCAGGATCAGGCCCAATAGTGGTAATAAACCACTGGAATAATTTGGGGCCTGAGCCATGATCCACAGCAGTCAATGGAAACATTACCTGCTCCTGACTTCAGTGAGCTTTGGATCAGGTCCTTTAGGAATAATACATTAAAAATAAATAAAATCCCTCTTTGAAGATTCAGATTCCCTTTTAGTTTGCGGTATTGTGTTAAAGCATGCTTTTCATTTTAAGGATTAACATTGAATTAATATTTAGTGAGGACAGCTGATGTGCTGAGTGCTGTCCCAGCCCAAAGAATGGTATCTCAGAGGCTGAGCCTGCTGTTTTAATTCACGCACAGCTCCGATTGATGTTGGTTGGAATTTGACTTGATAGACTTCACCAAATGAGTGCATTTTTTTACAGTATGTTCCATTATGACACTTTAAAAAAATAATCAAACTCATCTTAAAGACAATGCATGAATATTTTTTAAAATGGAAGGCAAAACATTTAGGGTTACAGTCATTCTCCTCCCCCCTCCAAAGAAATGTGCAAGGCCTTATGTGTCATTTAAGATGCACCTAATCCTGCCTGGAGTGGATGCTGCCACTCTTGCCTTAAATTCACTGCTATGATTTATTGGATTTAATATTATCCAAGCGCTAGTCTACTGTACGTAATGCTTCCAGGCATGATTCTCAAATATATGGTGACTTAATGAAATCCCCACCGATACTTTGTCATTGCATGACAGAAGACTCTTTTTTTGTTACTACTATTATCTCCTGATCTAGCAGCAAAATAGTCCAGCACAGGATAATCCAAATATAGCTTTTGAATCAACAAAGGCAGTACTTTAAACAGCCTGAGTCTACTGATAGAAAAAACAAAATCCCTTTCCAGCTCTGAAGGTCATTATTTGAACCAACAAGGGATAGGATTACTCCAAAGGCTTTTGCATCCTGAAGGTCTTCTTACATGTGCCTTCAGCATTTCCTATCAGCTGAACACTTTCTAATGGTCTGCTCCTGCAGTCCTGATGTAATTCACTGAAGAGTGACTCAAGCGTGTATGCTTTTCCTTTACTCTTAAATCTATGGGACAACATCTTTCGGGGGTTGTAAGGCACTACTAGCTCCTTCTGGAATTACGATTATTCTCCAGCTTGATAGGGTTCTTGTTGACATCTGCTCCTTTGTGTTGCCTTGTGGAACTTTCCTTTTCTACACATAGTAGCAATTTTTTTGGACCTTCCAGATCAAGCACTATTCCTTAGTGCTATACACCACAGATATGAGCTGCCTGGTACTCCGCTCACTTACACCAGTTGGCATAACAGAGCTGACGCCTATCAAGTTACACTAGCGTAAAGATTCAGGAATAAGTGAAAGGAGAATCAATCCCCAAATTAGAGCAAATGAAAAAATAAGTTTAATCCTAAATTTAAAACCAAAAATTTACAGACGAGGGCCTATGTGTTTCTTTCAATCCTTGTGAATCGAAAGGAACCAAGTACAGCTGAAACTAGGCAGGGGATGGTGAATGAAGGAGCAGTGCCAGTGGCTCCTCCTTCTTTTACAACTGAAGAAGCTCCTCTGCCTCCACTCTATAGGCTGGGATTCAATGGGTGCAGAAGGCATATGCTGGGGGCAATTGGAGGACAGAGCTATGGAGCAGGGATGAAATCCTGGCTCCATTGAAGTCAATGGCAAAACTGTTGTTGACTTCAGTAGGGAAAAGATATCCCTCTGGTACTTTCTGTGGTATATTCTCCCCTAAAAGAATATGAATATATATAATCTATCAACATACTCTATATTTTTTGTGTTAAAAATACCCTAGTTTTTTAATACTGGCAGTTACAGAAAAATATAGCTAGTAAATCTGCTACATGTAGCATATTTACAACTGTAGCAATACATTTGTGAAGTATACAATTTCAGAGATGTGTACATCATTCATTGTGGTAGTACACATATTTTGAATCATTAATTGACCTTCGGAACAAATCTATTTTTTTATTTCCAAAATGGGAAAGGGAGAAATAGCAAAAATCTCAAAACCTATATTTTATTTTGACTATCCATTTTACATGTAGACTTTTTCTTCTTCTTTTGACTATATGTTAAGTATTCATGTTGCTTCAGAGCCCTTGGCTTGGTAAAACAATCTTTATATTTCTTGGAAATGAAAGCTGCCATTAATATATTAGTTACCCAGAAATTTTAAATAATATTTGAATCTGCTTGACACCCATATTTTTTTTGAATGTACAGTTAACTTTGTCATGATTAATGTGTGCTCATATTCTTATTCCACAGTCACTTAAATTCATGACTTATATCCTCACTGGATATAATACTGATTTTTCAGTCATTATTTTATGGCTACAGAAAGAAGCGCTGTAAGCACAATTCACAATAGCTTTTTCTTTGTAGAAACTTGCAAGAATTTAACTTTTGCTTTTTTTAGGGTGATATAATTTCCTCCTCTAGGTGGTGGTCAACGGAACAACAAGAGTAGAAATCACATTCTTATGACCCTAGGGGTATGACAGGGTAACAGCATAGCATTTTCTCCCATACCCTGGAGCCTGTGGATGTGTTTGTTTTTTTTATGAGAACAGCATACAATCAAGATTAAGGGTGGGATGTGGCCAGGTGGAAGGGTTATGGATAGGACATTGCTGTTCTCTATGAGCATCGTCCCCAGCAAACTTCCAGGAAAATTCCCACATCCGTTTATGCTGAGTTTTAATCTACAGAACCTTTCACGGAAGAATGGACAGGGCAGGAGGGCAAGTAGTGAGGCTCTAACAGCATGACCCTGGAGGAGCTGTGCTCTAAGTGAGTGTGGTGCAGGGAGCAGAATAGAAAAACTGTCCATTACAAATGCTTCAAGACCTGTTTTGTTTTGCTTTGTGGATTACAGGACATCCATATAGGTGAAGAGACACACCACCCTAGAGAAATCAAATAAGAGTTACTTTCTGTAAAAGCTGGAATTATTAAAATCAACCAACAGTAATAGATAAATTTCTATATAACTTGCATTGTTAGGAGAGAAGTTTCAGGTAGGACAGCAGTATATCACAATTGTAGTGCATTTATCCCCATACCATTTCTGCTCAAACCTTCTAGTTATGCAGCTAGGGTGCTACAGACCCTTGGTATGGAAATCTCTTTTTAAGTTTCTGTCCTTCATCTCTGACATCCACAGTTAAAGTAAGAAACATAGATCAGCTGAAAGACATAAGCCTTTTTTGACTAGTTTGCCAACAATAGCTACCTTACCATAAATTGTAGTTTAGCTATCTAAGCTAAACTTTAGAGAGACAAGGTAAGTGAGTTTCTCTAATATCAACATGGCTACAACACTGTAATCTAATCTTTGTTGCTTACGTACTGCCTTTCAGAATCTCAATATTCACATAAACTCTCTTGATTGACTATTATTACTTTTTTCACTCACATGGTGGTCTGAACAGGAGTTAGAAGGAACATAGTCTTGGTCTTATGCATGCTGATTTTCTTCTCGACTATGTCATACATATAGATGAGAACACTGCAGCTCTTTGTGGGCCTTCCTGCAACGGGATAAATACAATTAGGTCATCCAAGAGTAGTAGGTGGACCATGACATTACCTATTCAAATCATAGTTTGCGAATGGATGCCAGAAAATCCAGTCTATGCACAACAGACCTACAGTAGAAAGTTACAAAAGAGATTTTGTCCCCAGACTTTGTTTAAAAGCCTCCTTTGGGAGATTTATTTATTTATCTATTTATATGAATATTGATAAAAAGGTCTTAGGAGATGCAGCAACTCAACCACAGATATGTCCATTATTAGATAAAGGGTTGTGTTCATTTAACATAGTAATCACAACAACAGGACAGGACAGGAACCTCTCTCTGCCCAGTAACATGCAAAGCAATGATCTAAACAAAACAAATGCAGGGAAGGGTTAACAAAGGTTTCTGATTAAATTACATAGCTACTGATCACAAGCTCTCTGCTTTCCTTGTTTGGGAGTGCAGAGAGGAATGAATAAGAGTGAAATTAGCAGGCCCCAAAAAGGGCCGGCTCTAGCTTTTTTGCCGCCCCAAGCGGCCGAAGCAAAAAAAAAACAAAAAAAAAACCCGCCCCAGAAATGGCCGGAATGCCGCCCCTTCAGATTTGTTGCCCTGGAGCCGGCCCTAGCCCCAAAGCAGCAGAAGTGCAGTAGTGGGGAGCCTTCATAGGTCCCTAGAGTCCACAAAGGCCTCCTAATATGGTTGGTGGTTCTGCAGGATTTCAGGGGGCATTTTGGAATGGGAAGCTGAGGAACCATGTAGCAGCTGCCCTACTATACATATAGAATAATACAGCATAAATAGTCAAATGGATATTTATGACCAGGTTAATGCAGCTCATAGTAGCATTAACTGTACCTCATGGCCAGGAACCCCCTGGCAATGTCTATGACACTATGTCTTCACTGGGGGAAAAGTGTTTTTTATATGGAGACAGCTAACTCAAGATCCGCCCCCTCTGTAGCTCCAAACTTCTTATCCCCAAGAGCGTTAACCCTCACCCCTTCTGCTCAGTTCTGCCCTCTCCATGCAGCCTCTCACTACAGGCTGACACAGCTCTGCCTATCCCACCCATCCCCTCTTCAACGATTCACACACCCTGCCCTTCCATGCCTGCTGGGGTGTTTGGCAGGTAGTGAAGTGCTGGTAGTTCATAGACTGTAATGCTAGAGGTGACCATTGGGATCATCTAGTCTGATCTCCTCCATAGTTGAGGAGATGTGACCAGTTTGCTGTAGGCATACAATGCAACATGTTAAATGGATTCAAAACTGGCTAACTAATAGGTATCAAAATGTAACTGTAAACAGAGAATCATCAGGGGTTGGTTCTTGGCCCTACACTATTAAACATTTGTATTAATGACCTGGAAGAAAATATAAAATCATCACTGATAAAATTTGCAGATGAAATACAAATTGGGGGAGAGGTAAATAATGAATAAGACAGGTCAGTGATCTGGATTGCTTGGTAAACTAGGTTCAAGCAAACTATATATTTTAATATGGCTACATGTAAATGTATATATCTAGGAATAAAGAATGTAGACCATACAGGATGGGGGACTCTATCCTGAAAAGTAGTGACTCTGAACAAGATTTGGGGATGGTGGTGGTTAATCAGCTGAACATAAGCTTCCAAAGTGACATTGTGGCCAAAGAACTAATCTGATACTGGAATACATAAAATGGGGAATCTTGAGTAGGATTAGAGAGGTTAATTTACCTCTGTATTAGGTACTGATGCAACTACTGCTGGAATATGGTGTCATCTTCTGGTGCCCACAGTTCAAAGAAGGATGTTGAGAAATTGGAGAGGATTTAGAGAAGAGCAGCAAGAATGCTTGAAGTATTAGAAAACATACCCTATAGTGATAGACTCAAGGAGCTCAGTCTATTTAGTTTAACAAAAGGAGGGTAAAGGGTGACTTGATTACAATCTATAAATACCAACATGGGGACCAAATATTTAATAATAGGCTCTTCAATTTAGCGGAGAAAGGTATAACATGATCCAATGGCTGGAAGTTGAAGCTAGACAAATTCAGACTGGAAATAAGGCATATATTTTTAACAGTGAGAGTAATTCACCATTGGAACAATTTGCCAAGGGTTGTGGTGGATTCTCCATCACTGACAACTTTTAAATCAAGATTGGATGTTTTTCTAAAACTACAAAGGGTCCTGTGGCACCTTATAGACTAACAGAGGTATTGGAGCATAAGCTTTCGTGGGTGAATACCCACTTCATCGGATGCAAGCAGTGGAAATGAGAGAAGAATCCGAAGAAGTGGGTATTCACCCACGAAAGCTTATGCTCCAATACCTCTTTTAGTCTCTAAGGTGCCACAGGACCCTTTGTCGCTTCTACAGATCCAGACTAACACGGCTACCCCTCTGATGCTTTCTAAAAGCTATGCTCTAGGAATTATTCTGTGGAAGGTCTCTGGCCTGTGTTATACAGGAGAGTATACTAGACCATAATAGTCAATACTGGCCTTGGAATCTATGAATCTAGAGGAGTGGGGCTGGGAGCTGAGAGTCCTGTAGCTCTCTTCTCTGCCCCTCTGTTTGACCTCTTCATGCCCCTGATATGTTTGGGAGCTTGGCAGGGGAGCAGAGATGACAGCTGAAGACTCTCAGGAGCGAAGTTCCCAGCCTGGCTCTGCCTTCAGCTGCCCCACCCTGTGAGCCACAGGGAGTTTGCTAGCTGGGCAGTAGCAATTGGAGTAGGGCTGACAGCTGCGCCTCTGAGAGCCCTGCAGCTGTCATCTCTTCCCCCTCTCTACCTCCTGGTCTGTCTGGGGGAGCAGTAAGGGAGGTCTGCAGAGCTCTTTGAAGCAAAGCTTCCAGGTCCCTTTCTCCTGCATCGTGATCAGGTCAGGCAGCAGCAAGCAAAGCAGAATTGGGAGGTGTGTACCTTACAGGCCTGCACCTACCAGCTCCCCCAAATAATCAGTATTGCCCACTCGTGATTATTTGTGTGTGTGTTTTTCCTGAAGCCCCAGCTCCTGGAGTCATGTGAATTTGAAAATCTCAGCTTTCATTTTTTAAAAAAGGTAGAAAGTAAGTTTCTAGCCCTCATTATTATGCAGAAAAGCTTGAAAATGGAACCAGAGTGCACCCTAAAGGCTATCAAACTAAAGGCAAATAAAAATAACCTTTCATTAATTATTATCTTTTAAATCTCATGATTTTTAAGCAAAAAAATTGGGGCCTGACTCATGCTTCTGAATGCTTGACATTGGCGATAATGTTTCTTCTTGCACCATGTGTTCCTCTGATAGGTTTGGGAGGTGAGGGAATCCAAGTGGGAGTGGAAGGGAAGCTGGTAGCTGAATGGCTTTGATGAAAGCATTTCCCAGCCCTATTCCTCTTGTTGTGAGCTAGGTTCTGCGTGTCATAGGAAACATGGAACCTAGTAACTTCCCTTAGACCCCTGTAGTTCTCATCTCTACCTACCCCCTCCATGACACTTGCTCACAGGAGCGCAGCTCTCCGTCCCACTCAAATTGCTGCTGCCTCAGCTAATGAACTCCCTGTGGTTCACAGGCTAGGGCAGGTGAAGGAGGGGCCTGGGAAGGGAACTTCAATCCTGAGAGGCCTATAGCTGTCAACTCTGCCCCTCAAACATACCAGGCAGTAAATCTGAGAGCTGCAGGGTTCAGACTTTTGAGATGGAAGGTTGAAGAAGAGAGCTGCCAGTGACCAGCTTAGCTGAGGAGTTTCCCAGTGTGGCTTTGAGCAAGGGGTAGCTTGCAGTCATATGAAGGTTCACTCCGCAGAGCCAAAAACAAGCCTTAATATTTTCTTTTTAAATTTTAGATCTTGACATGTTTCGGTTTCATATCTCTCCAGATCCCTTTATCCCCCTACCTTTGTGCACAAAAGCATTTTAGGACTTGAATTTTAAAATCAGGTCATTTTGGATAGCCTGCATATTAGAAAACCCTTGACCAAATGACCACAAATTTTCACCACAAATTTTACCACAGGCCTTGGCCTGATATGTTAATTTTCAAGCCAATGTAATGGTGCTCGTGTGTTTTAAAGAGATTTGAAAATTCAGCTTTACACAGAAACCCATCTGCAACCTTAATTATGGAATCATTACCGCTCCAGAACCAGAAAGAGGAGAAATTATTGACACACACAAAATATCTCATATCTCATGGATTTAGTATCTCTCCATAAGTTTGCCTGCTTTCTGCATAGTTCAAGCTTTCATGAGGTTTTTTTTTTTGTTTAAAATAAGTTTATCAGTTCAGTTTGAAATGTACTGCTGACTTTTGAATTCAGCCTAGCATGAAACTGTCTCTGGGCAAAGAACCCATTCCCAAAGAAGAACCGTTAATGAATTGTTAGCTTCAAAGCTTATAATTAGGATAAAAGTAACATGGGGAAAATAAATTAAAAGGATTGTGTTTATGCAGTGTTAAATATGTATAGTTAAAATCACAAAAGGACCAATCCAGGAAGGTGCTAAGCACTCCCAATTCTCATTGACTTCAGTCAAGGCCATTCAGTATATTCCAGGATTAGACCCAAAATCTGGAAATGGAAAAATTAAGGCTCCCTTGACTTTATACATTCAAATGTGTCAAATTAGCATTACAAGATCCTATATTGTCCCTGCATGTGACAGAAATATATTGATAATGACAGGTAAAATTGTTTTTAGAACAAAGAAGTTCTGTAGCAGTTGATCGGTGCAGTTTCTAAGTTCACACCCAAGTTCCACACGTATGAAAAATGTCATGCAAATTACCCTTGGTGTACTGTGTGATTTTTGCTTCTTTTTTAAACTATAGCTTGAGTCATTTCCCAGTAATAACAGCTTATTCACTTTAAAGGTATGGTCTTGCTCCCGCTGAATAGTGTGGTGCAAATCTAAAAACAGTGGTTTACAATTTGACGTTCAGTGTCTAGTAAATGCCAAGCTGTGTTGTGTGGCATCCTCCTTATTTGAGGCTTTTCAGCATCCCGTGACAGTCTTTGAGGATCTGAGCTTTGTGTAATTTGGTTGGGGGTGGGGGGGATAACTTATGAGCTCCATGGTATGACTGGAAGGTATTCTGTCATATTAAGCTCCTCAAATACTTGGACCACCTTCTTGAGGGAAAACACCCATGTAAAGGAAGGCAAATGAAGCCTCCAAAGCTAGTCAAGATGAAACCTTTTATACCCACTCATATTTTTCTTTTCTGTCACATTTACTGTATTTTGTGAGTGTATGTGTGGACATGCACATTTTCTTTTTCACTTTATTTTCAGATGTCTATTGATATTTAAAAAGAAAGCACAGCTATTAATATACTATCAAGAAAATGATAGTAGGAGGTACCTCTGTAATAAACCATTTGAATGAAAGAAGCAAATGACCATTGAAACAGAAGAATTAAAACAGGGGTATCATTCACTATGGAGAAGGGGCACAGTGCCCTCAACCTTTGCTTGCCCCCAGGCTTTTCATAGGTCTTTATGTTCGAGTATGTCTTCCACTCTTTCTCTCTCTCTCTCCCCCTCGGCACCGAGCCCCAACTTCACAGGAAATAATATAATTACATATAATGTTCTATATGCTGACACCACTTTGTCATCCCCAGAGTTTTTCTGAAATAATGCCTCTGAAGCAAACACTTTGCTTATTACTTGAAAAGGGACTGGAACTATTCTTGTAAGAAGCAAAATAAGTTTATTTTGTAATAAGAGTTTCCACAAGTTTTCAAAATGATTGATGAATGCAATGTGTACCATACAGTACATTTTATAATGTATATAAAAATCAGTTAGCAATTCTGCTCCATTTTTACTGAATGTAGGTAGATTGCTGGTGTTTATTACAGCTCTAATGGAGTGTGCAGTAACAGCTGTACTCCTTCCTTGTTCATGTGTAAATCAGCTTTTTGCTATGTTGAGGAATTTGCTCTTTATTTTTATGTCTGAACAAAAACTGGCCAAACACAGAGAATTGACCTGACTATCTCTATTGCCGTTTGCAGGAGCTGATTAGCCCACCTTCCTATACTTTTCTCTTATCCCTGATTTCAACAATCACTTCAGCTTTACTGAAACTTTCTCTATTATGTTGGAAGCAACTACTGTCAATCTACTTTTCAAAAGTACTTACTTGTGTGTTCTTCAGTCACTATGATCTCAGCTCCGACCCCTCTATTCCCTAAAAGATTCTAGGGAAGGTATTTTTTCCCCCTCACTTTTGTGATCACCCCTCTCAGCACAGCCTCTTTGGCTGCTTTTAATCTGTCCGTGAATCCTTTCATAGTACTACTGAGATGCTCTTCTCTGGGTGGTTAATAAAGGACTCCTCACTTCTGAATCAGATTCTTTTTCTTATCTTTCTACTTGGTCTTGGTGGTATATGTTTATTGCTCACTTGCTATTGCTTGAGTGTCCCCAAAAGCTGGTATCCATAGTTCTCTTTGTTTATCATACTTCATTGCTGCTCCTTTATTTCTGATAGACACTTCACATTTCCTCCTCTTTTCTTCCACTATCAAGTACCCATTTCTCATCAGCTTCTGAGATATCTCATGCTATTTTCAACATCAGATATTGATTCTATTACTCCCATGCTGATTACAGTCAACTCTACATCTCTCTCAACTTACTCTTAGACAAGGCAAGTAGATAAAGGGATCAATGTGTCTGCTTCTGGCTATACTGTACCACAGTATCCTCCTTGTGGGCAAAAGCTCTTCCTTGTCATATGCATTTGACTTGATTATCATTCTTCTTAACAAAGTCTTTGACCTGATTCTGGGCTGCAAACCGAGTTTGTTGAAGCCCTGAAAGGTTGTGGTGGGGGAGAAAGGAGGAGAGAGAAAAAGGAATGGGAAAAAAGGTGGCTGTGCCACCTTCCTTTTTGCCCCTCAGACTCTGGAGGTGGCTAAGGGCCAAAACAGTCCCCTGCCTCAGGATGCGCTAATGTACTGCTACCTGCAATCACTCATTATGGGCTTTTGCAGCAGTCCAGACTAGTTAGAGGCTACCTTTTCTTCCCCACTCCCTTCCCTTCCATAGCCATGCTTCCAGCATGCTGCTATTCCAGGGTCCATGAGGAGGGGAGGCAAAATAGTTTAGAGACATTCTATTGGCTCTATGCCACCTGAGCAAGCCCTTTGTATCAGGAGGATTCCCAAGGAACTGTTTCTGTTTTGCTGATTATCCTGGTATCAAAATTATGGGATTATGGGGGAAGCCAGAGTCAGGGCCATTGTCTTTGTTCCCAAAGTTGCTATCTTTAAGTAGCCAGTGATAATGAATGCTTTTTCCTCACACATGTAACTTTGTAAATCTGCTTATCTCCACTAAAAGAATAATGCTAGAATTCATACTGACTATGAGTCAACCTCTGCTGGATAATAGAAGTTAGAGTTGGAAACAAGTTATTAGGATATCCAGTTCATATTCCTGTCAGTGAAGGAAAGTTCTGCAGTATATTTGCTAGCCTTTTGTCCTGTCCAGTTTTAAATGGACAAAAGCAAAAAATGGAATCCCATAATTATCTTTTGGGAGACTCTTTGTCACAGGGTGACTGTCCCCTGTAAGAGGGAGCTGGGTCCACTGCCACCTGTGACTCATCAGCTGTGTCCCAGTTGAGCTGAAGGACAGCACCTGGACAATGTAAATGGGGAGAGAGTGACAGTGGGAGAGTCATCCAGGAAATGGGCAGGTGAGAGCTGCCTGTGAGACACACAGAGGACAGTGAGAACTGCCTGAGAAAGAAAGGAGAGACTCAGGGAAAAAAAGGAGCACAGGAAGAGAGCTGCTGCAGAGAGCCATGAGGAAAAATAAAAGGTGAAGCATGTTGTTGGTAAGGACTGACTAGAGTTGGGGAACCCCTGCTGATTAACAGGAGAGATTGGGCAGAGGTCCCCTAGAAATAAGTGGGAGGGGAAACAGGTTGGTGAAATGAAACTGAGCCCCAAACAAGAGGGTTGATGCTGTGGGGGAGGGTCCCAAGCAGCATGGTAAGAGGAAGCTGAGCTCAAAATTAGAGCGTTGATGCTAGAGGGTGAATCCCAGAAGCAGGGAGGGATAGAACGCACAGGCGGGAAAGCCTGGATGAGTGGAACAGTGTGGGAAGACCCCTTGCAGCAGGCCTGAGTGGAGGGTTCAGGAAGCTGAGCCCAGAACAAAGGGTTGGCCCTAAACTGATGTTCCCTGAGCAGGGATGGGACTTAGGGATGCCTGTCTGAGTGGAACACTGTAGGGAATTCCCTTGTGGGAGGCCTGACTTGGGGCTACCAGAGAAGAGTAGCGGGAAATAAGAAATCTGGGAGCTCTCAGGCGAATGGCCTGGAGAGTGGAGCCCTGGAACAAGGGCAGAGAGAGTCTGAGAACAGACTGGAGATGGACTTTGGGAAGAATGAGCTGGGAATGGTGTTCCAGGAGTAGGCGCGTAAAACTGCTGTAAATCTGTTGTACTTTGGGATTTTGGGGAGAATGTCTTTATCATGAGGGACTATTGAACATATATAGAAATCAGTTAAGCAGAGATAGGCTTTGGAATTGGACACTGAGAGAGAATGTGTTCTTTTTATAGCCGGATCAAGGGGAAATTGAGGTAGGCACCTCTGTCATGCTATGGCCTGCCATAGGAGGGTCTCCAGAAGGAGCTGCCTTATCACACTTTTCCACAGTCATTCCAGGAAGTTTTGCCTGATATTCAGCCTAAATCTTCCTTTTAATTTAATCACTCCTAATTATATCCACACTGACCATCCCAAATACTTCCTTTCCATCACTGGTCATTTCACCCTTCAAGTATTTATAGTGTTATCAGGCCCCAATTCAAGGTGTTGCTTCATAATATGTTGTTATTGAAGTGCTGACAGGATGCTTATGTCTGCCCCAAAGCAATTACAGTCTCAACAGACAGACAATAATAAAAGTGTCATATGAGACTCAGAAAGTGCTAGCTTAGCCTGATTGTCTTAAGAATAATATTTTAGTAAAGGATTGTGAGAGCTATTTGGTGCAGCATTTTACCACTGGGAGAGAGATTGAGAAAGAGGTGAGTTTGAGGCAAGATTTGAATGAATAGAGGGGTGAGCACAGGTACATGGGGAGAGTTACAGCATGGAAAAAATAATGTCTAAAGGAGAGAGTAAAGGAAGGAGGAATGATGGAGATGGTGTTTATTAATAGAGCAAATGTGGTGAAAGGGAATGTGGTAACAAATGGAGTTGACATGTAAGCAAGGTCTTGAAAGAGCGGCTGAGATGTTTGCTTTTGATACAGAGATCTAAAGGAATCCAATAGAACAGCAGTCCCCAAACTTTTGAGGTCATGCCCCCCTTACTCCTGTCCCTGCTCCCCCACCACCCTACCAGAGCTAGGAGCGGAAGCAGGGGGAGGGGACGGACAGAGGTAAGAGGGCCGAGGCTGGTGACACAGCTGGGGGTGGGTCTGGGGCCAGGAGCGGGGCCGCGGCTGGGGGCGAGAGCACAGCTGCAGCCAGACTGCACTGGGCACCGGCAGCCGGGCCCACAGCCAGGTGCAGCTCCCCTCCCGGCCAGTGGCCAAGGCTGGGGGTTGGTGTGGGACAGGAGTGAAGCCACGCAGAGGCTGGGGATAGAGTGAGGCGCAGGGCCAGGAGCCAGGAACATGGTTGGGAGAAGGACTGGAGCAGAACTGAGGGCAGGGAGGAGTTGGGTGGTGCTCCCTCCCTCCCTCCCTTCCCCTTGGGGGTTGGGGGGCTGGCCCAGGCCCCGCTGCACCCGCCCCGGACATTCCTCCACACCCCCTACAGGGGCGCACCCCACAATTTGGGGACCTCTGCACTAGAAGGATTCAGAAAATAAGAACAAAATAGATCTAGGTTCAGTTACTGGCTAGTTCTAGTCCTTGCTTTTTGTGTTCTACATAATTTAAGAATAACCTGTCTGGAGATTTTATATATATGTAACCCACACATATTTGGGTTATATTTATTATAATACAATATACTAGTAGCTAGTATATTAAAGTAAAGTATAGTAAAGCCCATGCTGTTGCACAGGTATAATTTGTAAAGGTAGGGGGTGTGTGTGTGTGTGTGTGTGTGTGTGTGTGTGTGTGTGTGTGTGTGTGTGTGTGTGTGTGTGTGTGTGTGTGTGTGTGTGTGTGTGTGTGTGTGTGTGTGTGTGTGTGTAAGCCTAAATGTGGGCTCTTGTTTCCCTGCTCTGTGTTGTATTGAGCAGTGTTGCTGTTTTTACATGTTCCCCAAAGTTTGTGCACAGAACTGGACCTTGGCTAGAGGCAAAACCACCTCTTTGTTACCCCACGTAGTTGTTATTCCCACCTTCTCTGCTCAACTGTTGAATTCCAATTGCCATAGAACCTTTGGACTCCAACATTCCATCTGGTTCTTACTGGCCCAGTGATGACTGAACTGGTGATATTCTGAACAAAAAGAGCCATCAGCCTTGTCTATTTTCATTGCTTCATGCTGACTCAACAGATATTCTA
This sequence comes from Macrochelys suwanniensis, assembly GCA_033296515.1. NCBI lineage: Eukaryota > Metazoa > Chordata > Testudines > Chelydridae > Macrochelys > Macrochelys suwanniensis. Next base: position 104,426,148 of record CM065775.1, read on the forward strand.
GGCTTCATAGTGACACATAGATGGGGTGACAATCAGCATCTTATTTCTATAGATAATATAATTTTAACCCACAGATATGCAGATAGCTAAAGTTCTCCATGAAAATGGTATCCTGTGATGCTGATTACCCCAAGAATCGAGCTAGGAATTTTTCATTCTTGAACTGTACCAGATGTGCACAAACATCTCCTCTTCTTTTCAGTCCTTGCAACCTAAATGAAAATATTTTCATCTCTACACTTTTCATTGTTAAAAAGGTAGCTCCCTGGAGCTGTAAATATTTCTGACATATAACACTACCTCTCCATCTTCTCTTCTGCTTCTGTCCTATACAGACTATTTTCATCCGATTGACATTCCAGGTATGTAAATAATCCCACACGGGTGACTAAATGGCAGTCACTATCCATTCAGTAGCATTTCTAGTTTCTTCTTGGGGGTTTCTCATGCTTTTTTTCTTTGTGTATAGGCCTTAAGAATGTGAATTATCTTCTTTGTTTCAGCACAACTCCCTCTACTGCTTTACTTTGTATATTGAAAGTACCCACTGGATTATTTGAGTTAATGCAAAATTATTTTTCTCCACTTTTCTTAGTCACTTTAAAGCCTGCCTAACAGGCTCCACTATTTTTGAATCTAGGTATTGGAACCTCTTCTTCTAAAGTGATTTCTGTCAGATTCAAACAGGATGTCATCATAAAATGTTTAAATGTTCTGTCAATCCCAAACCCTTCTCTCTGCACCATTAGTATTTCCAATATCAATCTTTTCCTTTCTTTGTTTGTGTTTAGCACAAGAAGTATCTATGAAATTACCTGTATCAATCCCATCTTCAGTTCTCTCCCCAGGTCCCTGAAGAGACTGATGATCATATCAAATCCTTCACTTACTAAAACCCTGGCTGGGTTTTGAAATAATTGTTCCTGCTTTAATCACTTCCCATCTTAACAACTGGTATAGTTTTTCAAAATCTCTACTCCCTATATTTCAGACTGCAGTGGTAATGCTATTCAGTAGCCCAGAGCAGGGCAGTATCATCCCTGTGTTCCATCACCATCACTGGCTTTCTGTCCATTTCCTAATCCAATTCATAACTTTTCTCCTGGTTTTGAAAACTTTATAATAAAACACAGAGAAAATAATAAATTGTTACAATCAGGCAGACACCACTGTGGGTCATGAAAATTAAGTTACAAAGTTTATAGGACAACGATGATAACATTCCATATCAACATGCATGTCTGCACCTGTCCCCCCACACTATATTTCCTAAAGGAAGAACAGCATCTTATAGTCTCTGAGAAGTCAAGGTACCTTTTCTTGGCATAGGCAGACATCTAAATGGAAGATTTTGTTCTTTTCCCCCAATGCCCAGTAGTGTTGATGCCTGGTGTTTTGTTTCCAATAGGAGTTATTGAGGTATATCTGAATTCATTACTTTCAGTGTCCATCATCATAGACTCTTCCTGTACAAAAATCCTGCAAATCTTGTTGGTGTCCTTACAGGTAATATCACAAGGAAAGTTGTATACATGCACTGATAACTAATTTATTCAGGTAGAAGCAACATTTGTGGGCTGTGCCAAAGGCATGACTAGAATCCTGGATCCATGCTGCAGAGCTGGGAAGATGTGGTTTGTACAGTGGTGGTACTCACCTCCTTTCAGCCCCCAGGTCATAGGATCTCCTGCTTCCATTTGGTGTCTTCAGGTCCTGTTGGTCTGGCTTTCCATGACTTCCTCCTGTGCTCTTGTCTGTTTGAGGACCTACCAGAGAGCGTCCCTGTGTCTCCACTTCCCTTCCCCTTTAATCTAATAATTGTCATTGGATATGTAGGAGAAACATGACAGGGTAGTCTCCCCTATTAAGGGTGATGGCATCTAGGGGTCAGTTCACACATCCCTGTCATGTTGCATGGCCCTTTCAGATTTTGGGAAGATTTCATGCATGCAAAGACCTAAGAAATAAGAGATATTGGTAGAGAGGAAGCGGTCCTGGAATAAGTAATGTATGGGAGAACACCAGTTAGTGTTTTCTTAAGGGTTCAGGACCAGGAACCCTGCAGAATGGGTGGGGCAGGGCTCCCTGCTCACCGAGCAAACTGGAAATGAGCTAGGAGAAGGGGACAAGCACATATGCCTCCTGTCTCATAACAAGGCAGACAGTGGCAGGAGAAGGCTGCATGGTGAACTTCTGAGCCTGAGGAGTAAATATGGGGTGCGGAAAGGCCCAGGTGAAGGAGAAGCTGGCTAAAGTTCTGCAGCTAGCCTAAGTTACAACCCAGCTCCAGAGGGGGGAATTGGGGCACCTAGCTGAAGAGAGAGTGACTGTTTAAAGTGCAACCCCAGCTCCAGGAAGGGGATTGGGAGGACCTCCTGAACCAGGGCAAGAGAGCGGACTGGGACTCTTATATGGACCCAGAGTGGCTTTCAACTGGGGTGACTAACAAAGTTAGTTAAACTTTGTAGAAAGACTTAATAACTCAGACTCCAGGAAGGGGGTACATGTTTCAAACCAATCTAGTCTGGGTACATGATTGAAAAAATCTGAGGGGGTGCTGGGCATAATGCACCTGCAGAGCCATGAGGGGCCACAACAGGATATGCTGGAAGGCAGCACCTATCTTACCCAAAAGGCAGGCAGCAGCAGAAGTGTTTCTCCTATCATTGCTAGGCCAAGGACCAAAAGGAGACAATATCCCATAAGGCACTACACACTTGAATATTTTAGCCATTACACCAAGCCTTAGCAGATTGGGTCTGCTTCTCTACGTAAGATTAGCAGCACTGGGAGCAGAAGCAAAAGCATTTCCCCACTTCTGTTTTCCTTTGAGGCCTCAGCCTTGGGAGAGAGGAGTGGAAGGAAGATCACCACCTCACTGAATAAAGCAGTCTTATTGGTAAAACAGGAAGGGAGAGGAGTGGGTGAAGGGAGGCAAAGGAGAAGAAGAGAATTCCTCTTGGAAGTCTAGGTTTAGTAGAACCCAAACCTTCTGCTGGGCCACAGTAGCTAGCTTGTTTCCAAAGCTTTGCAAGGGGTCCTCTTGAGTCAGTTTCATGTAACACACGTAAACCAAATCATCTAGGATTTGGTCAGACCTAGTTGAGAAACATTGCATAAAATATCATATGTGGTTTGTTTCTTCATCAGGTAGGCCGTGCAATTAGAGACTGTCTGTGGAGTAATTCCTGGCAAGCGTCTATAGGTGGTGTGGCTCATCCAGAGAACAGTTCTTCACTGGGGAGATTAGTCCTGTTAAAGGTTATCTGTGGTGTGGTCATCAATGGACAGATAGTGTGGCAAAGGACTGATTGCCTAGTCTCATTTGTCAAAACACATGAGCAATTTTCATTTTGTTGCCAGGTGAAGCAATGCAGCCTTATACAAATAAATAATGCGATTGTAACATGTGAAGGAAAATAGCAAGCTTTGTTGTGCTGATTGGAAATGGTGCAAACAGTGAACTTCTGTCATGTTTCTAAAACAGCAGCTATGGTATTTTCTCATTATTCAAACTGCTTTCAAATAGGTCTGCATATATCCATAAATTTTTACAATCATACACAGTGTATAAAATACTCTAATGCTAAGAGTACTGTAAGGTCAATTGTTTGTGACACCAGAAAACACTAAAAGAATAACAATATTTATACAGTACACTATATAAATGTTTTAGCACAACAAAAGGTAACAAAACATCATTTTGGACAATGTTTTTGTTTACTACAGTATTGTATGAAATATTTCAAAAGTATTTTTATAAGACAAGGAAGCTGTGACCCTGCAACTCCTCTCATGAAAGGGAGGAGATAAGAATTGTGCAAATCTGATGCAACATCTGATTTTGCTGTAAAAGAGTTTATATCATAAGTCAAATGTCTGTGCTAGTTATGTCCAATCATGACACATTTAAAAGATAAAGATAAAAGATTTTTTAAAAATCTTCAGGGCCATTATCAAACCTTGTAAATCTGCACATGACATGGAATGTGCTCTCTAAATCTTTTTTTCAGGAAGTTTAAACACAGTGAATAGGTTCTTAATATGAATCTTGTTTTCTACATTTGAGGTAGTTTTTCATCTTTATATAAGACATTATCTTTGAAAACTCGTGGTGATCTGGGGAGGTCCACTCCCAGATGATTGAAAAAAATGCAAATATAGTGCCCATCTTTAAAAAAGGGAAGAAGGAGAATCCGGGGAACTACAGACCGGTTAGCCTCACCTCAGTCCCTGGAAAAATCATGGAGCAGGTCCTCAAGGAATCCATTTTGAAGCACTTGGAGGAAAGGAAATTGATCAGGAACAATCAACCTGAATTCACCAAGTGCAAATCATGCCTGACCAACCTGATTGGCTCTGTGGATATGGGGAAAGTGGTGGATGTAATATACCTTGATTTTAGCAAAGCTTTTGATACAATCACCCACAGTATTCTTGCCAGCAAGTTAAAAAAGTATGGATTGGATGAATGGACTATAAAGTGGATAGAAAGCTGGCTGGATTGTTGGGCTCAACGGGTAGTGATCAACGGCTCGATGTCTAGTTGGCAGCCGGTATCAAGCGAAGTGGTCTGGGGTCTGTCCTGGGGCTGGTTTTGTTCAACATCTTCATTAATTATCTGGATGATGGGATGGTTTGCACCCTCAGCAAGCTTGCGGATGACACTAAGCTGTGGGGAGAGGTAAATATGCTCGAGGGTAGGGATAGGGTCCAGAGTGACCTAGACAAATTGGAGGATTGGGCCAAAAGAAACATGATGAGGTTCAACAAGGACAAGTGCAGAGTCCTGCACTTAGGACAGAAAAATCCCATGCACTGCTACAGGCTGGGGACTGACTGGCTAAGCGGCAGTTCTGCAGAAAAGGATCTGGGGATTACAGTGGACGAGAAGCTGGATACGAGTCAACAGTGTGCCTTGTTGCCAAGAAGGCTAATGCCCCTCACCCCAGCCCTGGGCTCTCCCCGCCCCCGCACTCCCCTGCTGCCCTAGCCCTGGTCTCTCCCCCCCCCCCACCCCCTGCCACCCCAGCCCTGGGCTCTCCCACCCCAACTGCACCCTCCTGCTGGCCCAGCCCCGGGTCACTGGTAACTCGGTCCCAGGGCAGGTCATTCAGTAGGAATTTTGGATGTGCACAGAACACAGGACTGGTTCCCATATGGTTACAGAACTGCAGTAAAGTGGAACAATTTTCAGCTTGTGTGATTTGAAGGATATCTGGATGCATATTATAAGACTGTCCTACATTAATGAGGAAAAGTTGAGGTGCCTTTATTATTTTTTGTTTTACTCTTTGTTTCTATGGGGAATTTGCCAATGCAATATCACTGTCTTCCTTTTAAACAAATAAAACTAAAAAAAAAAAAAAAAAGACAATGTCTCTTGAAAATAGCAATTCCAGTCCTAATAACCACTGGGAAGCATTTCTTGCTCAATTTTATCCTATTTTTTCTACAGAAAGTTAGAGTGGATCAGTGTATTTGATTTTGGAGAAATCAAGTAACAGCTGCCCAAATTGAGCTTAAGCACTCCTGAATTTTGAGGGTGTTCAAATCTGGAATACAGGTGCTAGATTCCCTTTCTGAATATTAGCTAAATCTGAAAAGGAAAAGTCAATTTCTGCTTCCATGGCTCAGAAGTGGAAATCCTCCTACATGCCTGGTACAGTATCTAAAGCTGCCCAGGTCCTCTAGTAGAGCCTCCCCTCCCTTACTTTTCATTTTAAATTCTAGTGGGATCCACGTACCTCCCTTGCTAGGCTTCAGATAGAGAGGTGCACTGTCCATTTAGTCCACCCAATTCTTTCTTTGGGGGCTGCAAGGTGAGGTCACACCAGTGGAGTGTCCTCTTTTTTTTTTAATGTTAAAATATGGTATCCCTACCATTCACAGCAGCCAGCTTTCCATTCACAGCAAGCTACAGCATGTCTCAGCTATCTCACTCCCTCCCCCTCTCTTTCCTGTTGATAGCTGCCAAGGGAATGCTGGGAAATGTAGTTCTTTCCCTGCTCCAGGGCTGGCTCTATAGTGGGGTAGGCAACCTGTGGCTCGCGTGCCAAAGCTGATTTTCAGTGGCACTCACACTGCCTGGGTCCTGGCCACCGGTCAGGGGGTGGGGTTCTGCATTTTAATTTAATTTTAAATGAAGCTTCTTAAACATTTTTAAAACCTTATTTACTTTACATACAACAATAGTTTAGTTATATATTATAGACTTATAGAAAGAGACCTTCTAAAAACGTTAAAATGTATTACTGGCACGCAAAACCTTAAATTAGAGTGAATAAATGAAGACTCGGCACACCACTTCTGAAAGGTTGCCGACCCCTGCTCTATAGGCAGGGAGCTAACCAAGGGTAGGTCTACACTTACCCGCTGCGTCGGCGGCGAGCAATCGATCTTCTGGGATCGATTTATCGCGTCTTGTCTAGACGCGATAAATCGAACCCAGAAGTGCTCGCCGTCGACGCCGGTAATCCTGCTCCACGAACGGAGCAGGCGGAGTCGACGGGGGAGCCTGTGCGCCGCTGTATGGACCAGCGGTAAGTACTTTTAAGTTCAAACTAAGATACTTCGACTTCAGCTACGTTATTCACGTAGCTGAAGTTGAGTATCTTAGTTCGAACTTGAGGGGTAGTGTGGACCAGCCCCAAGGAACTGCAGCTCCCAGGGCCCCCTGTTGGTTCTCAGCTCTCAGGCTGGATCCCTGCCACCCCTGCAAATTTGCCGCCCCAAGCAAATGCTTGTTTTGCTGGTGCCTAGAGCCGTCCCTGCTGTAAAAGGCAAGATTCTGCTTTCAGTTACTTTGATGTAAATATGGAGTCATTCAGTTGTTTGCAGTGTGACTGAGTTCAGAATCTGCCCTGTACATTGTATTCTTTTTTAGGCAGAGACTGTACCTCCTTTTTTATAACAGCACCAAGTACACTGTCTATCCTTAGCAGATAATAGCAAGTTGCCCTTCCCATTTTTCTAGCTTGGCAAACATAATATTTATGTAAACATGTTGGATTCACAAATGAACAAGATCCAACTAATATTTTTGCCACATTTTGGTCAAGCCATAATCGGATGTGTTTTCACAGATGTAATTCTTCTGTGTCTCAAGACAAAGGCCTTTTTTGGCACTGCTCCCATCCATCTTGCTGAAGGGTTTACACAGAATCTTACTGCTTTTAGTCAGTGTGGATTGGTAGAGGCATGATGCTATTAAAAAAGACAATCATTTTACTTGACAATAATACCATGGTTGAACCTATCAGGAATGTCACCACCAAAATCATTGCTGAAAGGGATCTTTTGTCAGATTTGTTGCTGTTTGCTCATGGACGATGACTAACACTGACTCTTAGATAAGATAGATATTTATTTTATAAACAGATATGGACCAAAAATGTCAAGGTACTGATTGAGAGTGAGAGAGATACTGAAGAATGAATTAATTTGATTCTTTTGGTCTACTGTTGAGTTTTAGGAGGAAAGATTGCATGGTAATGCAATTTCTTTGTTGTTTTTGATTGGACTTATTTCCTTTGGTTATCCCTGTTATTATTTTTCTTTTATTTTAAAGAAACATATTTTGGAAGAAAAGAAATAACGGTAACTCATGGAAAGCAATTGTTATGCTGATCACACCTCAAAGCTGAGGTGCAATAGTTAGCCATTAGTCAGGAACTGAGTTTTCACCTAATAGGCTTGCTAATTGATCACTGGATGTCTGGATATATAGCGTCCACCTTGTTAGAACTTTACAGGACAGCTAACAAAATCTGAATTAGTAATCATTACTGATTAAGTGGACCTGCTCCCTACTCTACTTATCTGTTAAAAATGGCATGTGTGCATAAGACTAAGTAACAATATTTCAGACAAACAGTAATTCTGTTTGTGACTAGCCAATCAGATTGACTTTGCAAGATGCTTGCTCAGTGAAATAATAATAATGGTTGTATTGCACAGAGGAAGCAAAACCATTGTCCTCATCTTCAAGTACCTTGATATTTTCAAAGCATAATTTTCTTAAAATTGCTATTCAACTAGTTGACATTTTAGTATAGGTTCTGCTGCTAGAGTATTCGCCAAGTAGTAGCAGCCAGATGTCCATGTTTTGCTTGTAAAAACAGTGATGGAGTCTGTGTGTTTATTTAAAATACAATGCAGGTCTGCCTTTTGTATGCCCTTAAACAACCCGGAACATGCAGGGTAATACATCAATATGCGTCAGCATGTTATTCAGAGGTCAGATAACTAAATATATAGACATTAATTTGCACTTAATGCAGTTTATTGTATATTTATAGCTGATTATATTTTCTTAGACATTTTTCTTATTATTAGAATTTTAATGGTTAAAATATGATTAGAAAAACATACATTTGTTATGAGTTCAATTAGTAAACCTTACTGTTCCTTTCTTCTGAATTCCAGTTCAGTCAGAAATAGTCCAACTATAAATACTGATGCAATTCACTACAGTCTTCAAAGAAGTGGCAAAATAAGAGCAGGTTACAGAATACAAACACAAACATTTTTAATTTAAAACAAGCCCACAGACAAACTGGAGAGTCTGGAGGTGGCTGTCAGCTACGTCCTCATTTTCACCTTAGAACAAACTGACAAAACCATCTGTGTTGCTAAAAGGTTATTTTTGGTAACCTGTATCAATTTCCTATTCACACAGCAACTGGTGGCAACTAAAAATAATCCCATTTGAACACCAGCTAAGAATCTGGTCACATTTGGCTCACAGACAACATGCATAAATGAGGTTTAAGATCCCTTGTGCTGCTACTTCACTCGAGCTCACTCATCAAGCTTAGTTTCATCAAGCTGCCATTTGAAAGCTATTGAAAAGCCATTAACTGACAGGACTGTGAGAGCCGCAGTGCAGCAGCACACCTCAGTGCTGGAAGAATGTGGCTGCAAGTGCACGCCAATTAAATCTTACTATTCCTGGGGATGTGGGATTAGGAGCAGTGTCAATCAAGTGTGTTACAATAGCACGTGTAATAGTCATGGTTCAAGACACACAGAGGTTTATCTTAACTCCAGCAGCTGGGTGAGAATGACTTGGAAGCCTCTGCAAGATCTTGGAACAGAAGCTACATTAAATAATGTATTCTGAGGTAAACTGGATACCTGAGGAAAGGCTCTAAATAATGTATTCCGTAGGCATGACAGTTGTAGCAGAAGAGAATGCTGAAACCTGTAGGAAGACTACGGTCTGAGATGAAAGAATGTCTCATTACCATTTTATCAAGTGCTGTAAGTAACAAAATGGTTATTTTGATTTGATAATTGTCTCTGTTTTGTTTTCTGAGGTGTCTGTATTTACTACCTATGCAAAAAGTATTAAAGCAGATACTGCATGGTGCCAGTTTGATAGTCGTGGAAGGGAGTTGTTACGCTGCATGTGAATATATGCAGGCAGTGTATAATGTTTCTTCTTTCTCTTGTGACTCAGCTCTGATTCTAGAGCCCATATTATTAGCTTTCCAAACTTCTTTTATTTATATATTTTTAAACAGTCATTGAACAAAACACCCAAAGACAGGAAACATCTCAGACATAGGTCTGTGTCATGGGTACCTTCAAGGACAGCCCAGGAACTGTCTCTGGTACCCAACAGGATTAATAAAAATGAAAATAAAGCCATAATTAAAACATTCACATCATCTACTATATATCAATCCTCTATGTCCCCCACTAGCATTTAAATCTGCAAAATGAAGCCATTCTGTTGGACAGACTCAAAAATAAACTTTTACCCTTGAATCATGCATGCTGCAGCTCTAAAAGACTGATTAGGAGCTAAGTGTATTGGTTCAGTGCAGAGCAATTTCTTATCTCTTTTTGGTATATTTAACAAGGGTGTGCTTTTTTCATAGCTGCACGTTTGATAGTATTGTCTGAGCTAATTAATTTCTTTAAAAAAATCCAATGTGTGAATGGAAATAATAGGTGTCACAGCAGACTAAGAAATTATCATTTTACGTTTTGTTCCAAACAACCATAATTGCTTTCCTGGCTGTGGATATTTTATACTGAAGGACTTTGAAAACTTCAGATTTCTTCTAGTATTAATGTCACTGTCTTGTAATGACAAATGGGACATTGCTGAAAGAGGTTTTCTCCCTGGATTATGGTCTTTGTTGACACAAGTGCACTGAAGGCCATTCCTGGAACTATTTTTAAAATCATGTATTATTGTTAAGAAATGAAGAATGTTATTCTTCAGTGTTCTTGGCATGGAATTAAGGTACCTTGAAACTATCCTTTGTAACTCAAGGACAAATTAAATATTAGGGTCTCCTCTCATGTGGATTCAGTGGCATTTAGATATAGGGCCCCCTACTACTACTGAGACTTACAAACTTAAGTTCCCTGTCCATACACATGAGCATAGATCACTTACTCTTTCTGTATAACTCTAATAAAGATTTCTAATAATCAGTTTGTGGGTTTTGACATGGGGGCTTAATAATGAGACTTTTGCAGCAAAACAAAGCATTTGTAAGATGTCAGATCTATGTTGTTGATCTGCCTTTATTCACTGTGATATTTCTTTACTAATAGTATAGCTGTGACGTTAATCTGTAATGAAATTATAACCTATAATGAAATTTATGGACTATATCACTATAGAAGAGTTCTGAAAGTAGACTTCTAGATTCTGTAACCAATAGAAGTCAAAGAAGACAATAAGGTTTTATAGAGGTAAGGAGGCAAATGATGGATTCTTGGAAGCTTAGGTGTACTGACTAGGGAGAGAGCAATGAAGGACTAGAAATATGGGGGGGGGGGGAATGTATAACAGTACTGTTTATTTTCTGTTATTTTGAATGCCTTGCTGCATTAATAAACTCTCTCTTACTAAATCTGTATTTTACCACATAAAATGTTTTTAATTTTCCTTCTAAATATTTGACTTTTGAAAGAGATGGGTGCTGCCTGGAGCCAGTGATGATGCCTTTTACTGCATCAGCTTCTCCACATAGCTTTAGAAATGCACCTTAATCTCTGCCTGCAACTGGGGAGGAGGAGACAAATATAATGACTCTTCAATCTACAACCTAATATCCCAAATTATATTGTTTGGGGGGTTTTTTGTTTTGGTTTGGGGTTTTTTTTTTGGCTCCGAGACAATTGGGATCAGAGCACAGGTATTGGTTTGGGGTAGAGGAGAGGAGAGAACAGGGTGGCAGTACTGATGATGCAATCATTCTCGGGTCCTGGGAAAGCATCTTAACCAATCAGTGGTTAGAGTCTGACTTTGTCCTCTGTGACTTATGTGTTTTATCCTTCGTGCTGCTGGTTTCTGTGTGAGAGAGAGAACTAGACAGAACATGTTTGTACAGAGCCCATTCTGAGTTTCTGTAGGGATCGGGAAAAGGGGAAATGTTTTAAAAAATGAAAATTACGGATACAGATAAGCCAACACATTAGCAACTGCTTGTGCTGTTTGTTTGGCTTTGGCATTTTGTTTGTAATGTATATTTCTGAACTAAATGCCATGAGCCACTGCAGACTGAGAGGTGGAAGGAAGAGAGGAGGCGGGCTAATGCTGTTCTGTTCTGTTCTTACTGGACAGATGCAGTAGCATTAATGGTTTTTACTGGCTATTCCTACATTAATTAAATGCACTGTTGTCATTGGGAGACTATGAAAATAAGATGTAATCTACGATTTCTTCCAAATACACACTACATGGGCCATGCACTCCACCAATTTGTCTCTGCATTTGCCCAGATTGTGCCCAGGGCTGCCAATGCTGATGCCTGCCACTGCAGTTACTGGTGCCTAATTGCTGTCTGCCATCATGCTGTTTTCAGCTAAACTATCGTGAGCCCCCACTTCCATAGGGTAGGGTGCACATAGCCAATACGTTTAAATAAAATTAACACAAGCACCAACAAAAGCAAAATTAAAACAAAAAACTACATGCTAAATCCCAAACCCATTATTCCTTTCTGTCTGCTTGAACAGCTCATGCTGCCACTACTATTGGCCTTCTGATTTTGTAACCAAATAGCTTTGCTGCTTAGAGCTGTCACTGTTCCTGCTGACAGTTGCTATATCATTTTCTGCTTGGCTATCTGCTATTGTGAGCCACATTCCATCCCTGGCAGAGAGAACAGTGTTAGAGGGGAAATACTGCATGTCATCTGTCCTTTGCTGCATGCCATTCTTCTCTCATGCGGAATAGTAGGACCTACAACTGTACAAATTAATGTAATTTTGCAAATTATGCAGCACATTGCTTCTATACTCTCTCAGATATCATAGCTCTGACACAAATCTCATAATATACATTGAACTTTGTTTCCTAAATACCAATGAAGTCAATGGAGCTAAGTTGATTTACACCAGCTAAGGGTCTGGCTCAAATCAATATATGCAAATATTACAACCAGCAGATATGAATATCAGAACCTAGTCACACCCTTGCTGCAACATCTCTCTTGTTAATAGTTTGTCTCACTTAAGTATGCATGTGCAAGAGAGAGAGACTTTCAGGCCAAGTCATGTCAGGAACTAGGAAAAGAACACCCAATTCATTTTTACTGGTGACAAGTCAGGATTTGAACCCAGCTATTCAAAGGTGCAAAGTTAGTGCAGTAACTGCCTGTGACATCTAGCCCCCAATTACCACATACTATCTGAAAAGGTGGAAAGAAGCTTCAGCTGGAGAAAAGTAATTACAGTAATTGACATGTTATAAGAGATTTTGCCTTTAAATTTGTAAAAAAAAACCCTCATAATTTAGTGTTTCCCTTCTCAGATAAAATAAGTATTAACTTTGTCTCCAGTCTCCACTGCTGGGAACCTTACATTGTATATTTTCATGTGTTAAAAAGCTAAGTGTGGCAGGTTATGTCTATACTACATCATTTACAATGACACAGTTGGAGAGCTTCTGGTGAAGCTGCTCTAAGCCGATTGGAGAGAGCTCTCCTGTTGGCTTAATAACTCCTGCCTCCATGAGAATCGGTAGCTATGTCAGCGGGAGAAGCCATGTGGGAAGGCTGTGGAAGATGAGATGGTCTCTGAAATAGTCAGTCCCCAATCCAAAAAATTATTTGTGGATTAAGATCAGGACCTTGAATTCGGTTCTGTAGTGAATGGGGAGCCAGTGCGGTTTGTGAAGCACACATGTGAGATGTTCCTGTCAGCTGTTGTTGCTTAGGAGGTGTAATGCAACATGCTACAACAACTTCAGCCTTTTTTTGTGGTGGTTCCATTCAGTAGAGCGAGCTGTAATCTCTTAATTTGAATAAATACAAAGTGTGACTCTTGGTAGATTGATTTGAAAAGGAATACTGTGGCTTCCCGGTTAGTCTAAAATGGAAGAAGGAATTCCTAACCACGAATCTGTGTGTCCAGGAGCAGTGATGACCAAAGGCTTCACACTGTGCTGACAATGTGGTCTAATGCCCTTGATCACTGGTGAGATTAAATAATTGGCAAATTCTTAAGGTTTTTTCCCCCCTGTTCCTACTAATGAGATTTCTTTCTTTCCAGGGTTGAGCCAGAGCCATTATTTCATTCATTTATTCCATTATATCTGGTGTGCCACAAAAATGACACGTTCTACATTTTACACACCACAGATGGGGAAACAGAGGACGTGGAATAAACTGACTTGTCCAAAGTCATACAGCTGTTCAATGGCAGATCTATAAATAGAAGTGAGGTCTCCTGGCTAGTAGACTAGGGCTTTACCCACTAGACCTCTCTTCACTGTAGCTTACAATATCATTATGATGTCAGCTAACTCTAGTGCCACAGTTTATTTTCACAATAAAGGAGCTAAGTCATGTATACAGTATGTCTGTAGGGAAAACTTACTTTTCCTTGTACATGCTTGTGACAGATGACCTTTGGAATACGGTTACAAATATTATTGAAATGAGATGGTTAGCAGGACTGAGAGAAACTGTCAGCTGCTGCTGAGATTAGGAGAGGTGGAAGGGGATTCATCTCCGGGGGGGGGTCCAATAAGAAAATTGAGACAGATTCACTTTGCGTAGGTGCCACCATGTGTGTGTGTTTGTATGTAAACCTGCATTCTTGTAAAGGCATTGGAAAAGAAAGAAAAGACTCAGCTTCCATTTAAAAATAAGGCAAATTGCTAGACCTTATGGATGCAGAGGAAGGTTCGAAGATATGAACGGAGCACACCCTAAAGGATCAGAAACCAGATGACCAATAAAATGAACCCCAAAGTTCTTGTTTAAAAACAATCATGATTTTGGAGGCTCTGACTCACAATGTTTGAATCTTCATTTCACAATATTGGAATAAGCTATTAATTGCAAATTATTTGTTCAGTTTGACCACCAGTTATGGTGAGGGTAGAAAGGCTGAGGAAATATTCGCTGTTTCATATTTATACAAAACCCTCTGGGTGTCGCGCTAATGCTCTGGGCATTCCATAAATGAAAAACATTGAAAAGAGATAACAATACAACACAGAGGACTTCTCATCCCACCTTGACAGCTAAAGAAATGTAAGTTTATAAGAAGTGAAAACAGTGGTTTAAAAGAGGGGAAAGTTTTAGTCAGTACCAGCATTATGGTAGCTTTGTGGGTATCTGATTGAGTAAAGCAAGATCATGTTGTTTTAAATTCAACAGAGTCAAACACAAAAGTTCCTCTCCCCTAGCGCTGGCTACAGGAAACACTACACCCACTAACCGTTTTCTCCCTCTAAACCCAGCACTTCTGCAACCCAACTAGGTGGAGGTATACAAGGGAAATTAATTGCAGTGCTGCCCATTCTCACAATTTTATCATGACTCTCACAGTGTTGGGTGATTTCTCCGGCTCTTGGATTTATATGACTATGAGAGAATCTCAGCTTTCCCTTTTTTTCAGAAAGGAAATTTCTAGCCTTCATGGCGGAGGTCATATTTTCTAGCTTTTCTCTACATCAGAAATAAAAGAATCTCAAATTTAATACTTTGAAGAGGTGCTAACTCACAATTTGTTAATGCTTTGGGTTGGCAATACTGCCCTTATGATACTTGCACTTCTGCAAATTTTCAGATGAAAAGTTTTATAGAAGAGTGGAGCACCCAGCAGCTACCACTGACTTCCATGGGAGCTGCTGGGTGCTCAGTGCTTTTGGAAATCAGATTGCTTATTGAGATGACCAAATATGAATTAGGCACACATCTTTGAAAGTGTGTGTGTGTGTGTGTGTGTGTGTGTGTGTGTGTGTGTGTGTGTGTGTGTGTGTGTGTGTGTGTGTGTGTGAGAGAGAGAGAGAGAGAGAGAGAGAATATGAGTATCTGTATAATACTTTCTGCCTACAATTGCAATTCATTGCTTAGAAAAGCATTTACAGATTTTAAAGAGAAGATATTTATGACATTTTTATTAGGCTAAATACAGCATGGAATAAACAGTAAGAGAAACAATTTCCACTAGTTGGACATTTGAGGATCACAGGATTTCAAACTTTATACTGAAATAAGAATAGTTTCTGTGTGTAACATTGTCATGCAAACTCACCCACCCACTCCTGAAATAATCCTCTCACCTATGTCTCAGCTATTGAAGTCCTCAAATCATGGTTTAAAGACTTCAAGATGCAGAGAATCCTCCAGGAAGTGACCCGTGCCCTATGCTGCAGAGGAAGGTGAAAAACCTCCAGGGCCTCTGCCAATCTACCCTTCCCAATCAATCCTTCCCAACCCCAAATATGGCGATCAGATGAACCCTGAGCATGTGGGCAAGACTCACCAGCCAGACACCCAGGAAAAAGTTCTCTGTAGTAACTTCTGACATCCCATGATTGACCATTGGTCCTATTTACCACGGATGGCAATTAATTAATTAATTAATTTACCACTGATGACTAATTAATTAATCCCATCAAACCATCCCCTCCATAAACTTATCTAGTTTAATCTTGAAGCCAGATAGGTCTTTTGCCCCCACTGCTTCCCTTGGAAGGCTGTTCCAGAACTTCACTCCTCTGATGGTTAGAAACCTTCATCTAATTTCAAGTCTAAACTTCCTGATGGCCAGTTTATATCCATTAATTCTCATATTAATCCTCATCTTCTCCAATTTAACTGATAATTTCCCATGTGGAACTGTGCCAAATGCCTTACTGAGATCTACTGCATTTCTTTTGTCTAAAAAATCAGTTACCTTCTCAAAGAAAGAGATTAGGTTGGTCTGGCTCAAACTACCCTGTAAAACCATGTTGTATTTTATCCCATATTGCCATTCAACTCTATGTACTTAACTACTTTCTCTTTCAAAAGTTGTTCCAAGACCTTGCATACAATTGAGGTCAAACTAACTGGCCTGTAGTTTCCTGGATCACTGTTTTCCCTGTTCTTAAAAATAGGAACTGTATTAGCAATTCTCCATAGGGTATAACCCCAAGTTTACAGATTCATTAAAAATCCTTGGTATTGGACTTGCAATTTCATGTGCCAATTCCCTCCCCCTATTTAGTCCCATTAAATTGTCTGAGTTTGAATTCTACCTTGGATGTGGTAATTTCTACCTCCATATTCCCATTGCCATTAGCCACCCTGCCACACCCCCTAAGCTTTTTGTTAGCCTCATTGAAAACTGAGGCAAAGTGTTTGTTTAAATGTTTGGCCATACCTAGATTATCTTTAATCTCAACCCCATTTAATCTCAGTGTTTAGCGGTCCTACGTCTTCTTTGTTTTCTTCTTAGTGTAACCCTTCTGACAGGTGGCGCCAGCAGCAACCAGGGCCTGGTTCAATATCTAGGGGTTCCTTTCCATCGATACAACACAAAACTGGCTCGAGCCCCAACCCAGTAATCTGGGAAAATTACACAGCATCCCAGGATGCCTCTGAGAGGCAATACTTCCCCACTCGCAAGCACAGAGTCTGACTGTCAAAAAGAAACTTTTAATAAAAGGAAGGAAGTAACTTGGCATTAATTTGGGAAAACACCGCAAACAGGGTTCATAACTATAAACCTTGAGTAAAAGACCCACCCCCAAGTAAATTGGGCAGTGTACTTTTCTCCTCAGGTTCTTAAATCCAGTAACCCAGAAGTCCCTTTAGCATGCCTGTCCCTTCTCTTCACTCCACTCATAGTTGCTGTCCTTGGTCAGTGCAGACCCAGAGTTCAGAGGTGCATCTGCAGAGTTCACCTCCCACCCTGGGTGGAGGGGAGAGTGGTAAAGAGGCACCTTACTCGCTTCACTGCTCAGGCACTCGCTCATCACCCCTCTCTGCCAGCCACCTGCTGGCTGATCATTGAACCTCTCTGCAGTGCTCTGCTCTGGCCCTCTCCACCAGCTGCCCTGCTGGCCGCTCGCTGCCAGCTGACTGTCAGTCACTTTCTGCTGCCACCTGCCTCTCTGTGGTGACCTCTGCACATCAATATCAGTCTCAGTAATTTTCAGCTCTTAGCAGGCAGGGCATTTAAAATAGCAAAGAGGCTCCTAGTGAAGCCTGTTTAGCTCTTTCTTTGAACTCTGTGTGTGTGGGTGGGGGGGGGGGGGGGATGACAGGTTAAACCTCATTAGGGACAGGTTAAGCACAGTCCTGCTTCCCTGTATTCATACAGTAATGAAAACAACATTGAAACAGCACTTCACTACCCCTGCATTCAGTACTAAAGTGATTTGTAACCCAGCACCAGCCAAGGTTGATCACTGAGCAACACGGCTCTATCTGCTAGATATCTAGACAGAGCAGGTGTGTTCATGTAAATACAGTTTGCTCCTAAAGCCTCCCAGCTAACTGTCAGGGGAATTCCTTCAGACCCTGCTTACATCATTTATATGGCTATCAAACATTTTACGTTCTGTTTTAATTCTCTTTGCAAGGTCCAACTCTGCTTGGCTTTTGGCAGTTTTCACTTCATCCCTATACTTCCTGACCTCCAAGAGGTAGCTGTCCTTGCTGAGCCCTCCCATTTTCCATTCCTTGTAGGCTTTCTGCTTTCTCTTAATGATCTGTTTGAGATGCTTGCTCATCCAGGTTGGTCTGCAACCATTCCCTATGAAAAACTATTTGGTGAAGAAATTTGTCAGCTATCGCATTCAGGAAAATATGGGCCCTACTATTATTAGTAGCATTTGTCCTCTAATCTGGGAAGTTAAAGTATCCCATAATCACAAAATTCCCATTAGTATTTATTTAATTAAAAACAAGAAAAGACATCTCTATCCATATCCAAATATCCTGGTGGGCTGTAGCACACCCCAAGCACTATGTCAGGGGAATCTCTAGTACAGTATCTTTCTTCCCTGAAGTGATTTTGGCCCAAACAGACTGTATTATCCATTCCGTACATCAGGCTTGCGTATTAGAACTGTCATAGAATTTTTGCCTATGTCTTCTGTACTGTTAACTAGACTTTTGCATTTATACTGGTCTTACTTTGCAATAATCTCTCGAAAAGATTAGATTGAATATAGAACCACAATCCATTTGGCACAGGGTTTCCTTTCCTGCGTGCTTGCCAGTCTTCATGTTCAGAATTAGGAACCACAGTTTTCCTTTTGGTTTTCTCTGCTCTTATGTGATGTGTGATACTGAAAATCCTTTTTGTCTTCAACCATATGTGCCTTATTTTGCAGCTTGTAGGCTTTTGAAAATTTTTTTTTCTTTTTTCCTCCTTCCACTTACATTTTCTGCAGCTCTTTCCATGTGCTGGACACTTCTCTTGATCCCTACCATGATTGCTGTTTTAGTGGCATCTGAGACGCTCTATGATGAAATGCCTCTGTGTTGGTTTTAATCTCTCCTGTGTGTTTTTGTTTGCTCTGTTGTTTCTTTGCTAGGAAGCAGGTACTGTTTCTGCCTCTTGCTGGCCAACATTTTCCCTTCATTCAACTTTAGCAATTTCCTTACTTTTAGTGTGGGTTCACTCAGCATCTTAGCCCAGCAACAACATTTCTGGTTCCCATCACTGTGCACTTGTATATTAATTCATCCTTCAAAGTTACAAATTCACCCATGGCAGCCACCTATCTCAGTTTTTTAGCCTGGTTACATGTGTGAGTTCTGACTGTCTTCAGCCTGTGTTACAAACCATTCATATGTAACATTCTGAAATGCCTGGGAATATTTCTGCAGTGCGTTAGGGATCTGTTTTTCTGCATCTGACAGTGTGCATTACAAATTAATGTGTTAAGTCTTTTCCATTTACTGATGTTAGAAAGTATTCTGTATATTCAGTTTAGTTTCAACCTCATACTTTTCCCAGTGTGACCAACTTGAAAAAAACAAACAAACCAGAGATCTAGCTGATAACTATGTAGGTTAAAAGTAGAAACTTCTTAGCAGTCACTTTCCTCCCTTCTTTCTTATACTTTAAGATTTCTTACTGCAAGCCCAGACCCTCTGTGCTTCCGCTGGAACTTCAGGCTTCAAGCTTCTTAATTTTTTTTTGCTGTTGATCTAATTATGTTTAGAGGTTTTTAAAACATTAAAATCCAGCCAGCGCTTCCAAAACCATATTTCAGCAGGGGCTTTGAAAGTCACAGCAAACAATGTGCTAATCTAACAAATTATGCATGTAATGTCCACTAGTTACCTCCTAGAATCCAGTTTACTTTTGTGACAGGGTACACTTGCCCAAGAGTAACTGAAGAAAGCTGTAAAAGATGAAAACCTACCTTAAAGAGTCAGCTCACGTTCTTTCTTCTAACAATTTTTTTTAAACCAACATTTTGAAAAAAGTGAGGAGAAAAATTAAAACTGCCTGGTAGCACGGTTAATGCATTATTTTCTGATCAAATAACTTGAAGTCATCATACCCTGAACACTCTGACAACATTAATGTTTAATTATGAATGTACTGTTCTTTTAAAAATTCTGTATCTCTTTTAGGAACAAACATCTTTTCCTTTTGAGATCAGCTAGGTTTTTCTTCTTTATTAGTTTTTCTCTGTCTGCCAGTCTGCTAGGGTGACCAGATAGGAAATGTGAAAAATTGGGGGCGGGAGGGGGGGATGGACGGACTGTAATAGGTTGCCTATATAAGACAAAGAAAGCCTCTAATATCAGGACATCTGGTCACTGTATTATCTCTTGATATACCATGCTTACCACTGGTATCTGAGCATGGTAAATATGGATATAAATCCAGCTAGTAGGGGTGGTGGTGTTTTTTCTTGTCATTCAGGTACCTGTCCAATGGGAATTAGATTAATGCCCATTAAACTCCCTTCATGTAGTTTAGCTGATAATTACTCCTAAAATTCGCTCCTTTCTAGGTGAAATTTATTGACCTGCAGTACAGTACATTATACCACTTTATTCTCACTGATGGAGGAGAGGGGTAGGGACACTGGTGGTATGGCTGCATTGCAGGGCCTTCACTGCTTCTGCTTGTTGTATAGGGCTATGTCTATTCTGCACCCTACACCTGGTAAGGTTTGAGCCCAAGCCTCCCTTCCATCCACATACACATCATTCTGACTTGGGTCAGGAAGTCCTCAGGATCCAAGTCCTAGGAGCCTGCTGGGAGATAGGTTAGAGCCTGAGTCCTGCTGTGACTTGGGTCCAAGCCCTATCATTTTGCAGTGTGGATGAAGGTCAAGCTGCAGACCTGAGTCAAAAGGTCTGTGTAGCGAAGTATGGACACATGAGCATGGCTGTTATTCCCAGGTCCATTAGCTGGGTTTACAGTGCCAGTGTAGAGATACCTTAAGGGGCTTCTGCCCTTGTCCCAAATAGACTAATTAGATTTGGGCTGTTGGAGATGTGCTTGGGGTACTACAGGATCCCTAATTTCACCAATCCAATCACCCAACACCTCCTGCATATGGAATCAGAAGGGCAGAAGTTATAGTCTGGAAGAGCATTGGCAGAGGGGGCTACATTATAATCTTGCAGGTTGCCGGTGGACTGGGGGCTGAATTCCATCCAACTTTGTCCCTTACACAAAGCCCAGTTACACAGGTTAGGTGCAGGGTGAGAGACAAATGATCTAGTACCTCTTTATGCTGTCACTGGGCAATTATGGAATAGCTTTCTATCAGAAACTCCAATGCCATCAAACAATCCATTGAGCTTGTTTCCCTTTTGTAGCGGTTTTTGTATTTGGGGAGGACGGAGCTCTTGAGATTGATTATGCTTATTCTGAGAATCCAACGTGTGCCCTTGTCTCATCTTCTAAGAGACTGTGCAAGGACAACAGCAGCAAAGAGCATGTGGAGACAGCAGCTTTCCATTCATCGGCTCAAGCAGCATTAGCATGAGCAGATTGTGCCCATTCGTTTCCCATGCGTTCATGCAGTTCTGAGCACAGCCCACTGTGATAGGGCTTCCTATTTTAGGAAATGCACCATGTGAAACAAACAATTTGAATTTAGATCTCCTCCCATTTCCATATTGTACGCGTGTATATCTGCACATACATATATATTTTAAAATATATATGCACATGTGTATACACATATTCCCATAGAGAATCCCTTTGCACGTATTTGAAATCCATATTTCATTGCATTTAAGAGCAGTGCATGAGTATATCATTGCATTGTTTTTGTTGGATTGGCTAGTAGGCAGTTAATGATTCTTACCTAATACACACAAGATCCATATGTTCCAGAGTGTTACGTGACATAACTCATAAATGAGAGAATAGAGCCCACCATTATATTGGGTTCTTTATTATTCAGATTTCCTTCTAGCCCTATAAAGGTAGAACCCAAATGGTTGATTCGGTGATTTAAAAGTAATAAATTGTTATAAAATGTTGCAGCTGCTGAATCACTGCTAGATAGATAACAGAGTCTATTAGAGAGCCTGTAGAGTTGATTAATAGTGTCTGATAAGTACTATTTTCCTTGATATCAAACTGAAAATTGATTGCAGCTCCTGCTTACCAGTCTAGTCACATCAAAGGGCTTCTGAAGAAAAGCATACAGGAGTAGGGTTTTATAAAGGGATGGTCGTTTGACCATGCTCAGTATTCCTCTTCAGCAAAGGCAGAGAAATGTATTCCGCAGAGAAAATCAGTAAGCTTTGTATATTAAGTCATTGAAGGGGCCTAACTTTGTAATTGCATCTACAAGAGCTGGGTAGAACCAAGGACAGGAGAGCCAGATCAGCTTCTTTGCTGAGACGCAATGTATTGCTCCGAAGACATGGCTTAATTGAATTCTTTACATGAAGGTAAATAACGCTTTTTGTTCATCTGCTTTGAAAAAGGAATAAAGGCATCTCACTAAATTGAACACAATGCTGCTAACCTAACCAAAATACTTCAGCTGTTGAAGTGAGGTGAGTGGTTAAGAGCAGTGTGCTTCAACAAAAGCCTAACAGATGTAACAGAATTGCTCTTGAACTTGTAAGTAATTTTCCCTAGATTGACCAAAAGATTTTTAAATACAAGTATTTTGATACTGACTTTAACAGTGCAATTTGAAATGGATTTACACTAATCTTGCCGCTTCTGTTGCTCAGAAGCACTTTTTTCCCCCCCAAACTGAAAGGCTATGAAGATGATGTATGATAACTTTTGATTTATAAAAAGAGCACCTATAATCACAGGAATTACTTTTGCAGTGCAGGCACTGCAACTTCAGTTGGGCTGTTGCATATATATATTACTGATTTCCTCTACAGCGGCTAAACTCGCTTCAGCAACAATGATAAATGCACTTTTAATCATTTCTTTTTGGTAGCAGCAAATAACTGCTGCAGCAAATGTATGGAGTGAAGTAACCATGTGTAGCAATTATGTGCATTGCTGAAAAGGTGAGTTCATTAATCTTATGATCAGAACCTGTTCTCTAACAAGGATCATCTCCAACCTATATAATTACCAAGGGGGCAGTTGCTGTGAATTAGCACAGCTCCATTGAACTTGAAGGAGCCACACTGATTTACACCCGTTGCAGATCTGATCCAGTACTTACAATGTTATTTATTGTTTAACCCAGGATTTTCTCACATCTGTGTAAAGCGTGTAGCTAGCCACATTTTGGGTATAGATTGGTAATATTATATTCCCACAAATGTATTGCAATATAGAAGTCTAGGTTTGGTTAGTCGCTATTTTTTTTAATGAATGATTAACTTTTGTTGACAGAACACTGAAGTCAGTGGGAGTTGCAGGGGCTTGACCCTCTCTGAAAATCAGGCCACTTTCATTTAGTTGTCGAGATATGGATTTAGGTGCTTAATTTTAGGCTCCCAAATTTGAAAATTCTGACCCATGTATTTTGGGTGAACCTGATAGGGCCCCTATATTTAAGTTGCCCAACACTTACCATTATATAGATTCTTGTGACCTTTTCTTTTTGAGGCTTTTCCATATTCCATCCATAGCAGCACACCTGGGAATATGGCAAAGAGAGAGCCCTCAGGCTGTGAAAGTGTCTTGTCTTTGTTCAGTGAAATCCATCCAGCTTTTGCTAAGATATAAACTGTCAACATCACAATTTTTCTTCTTTTGCTTGCATTTCTGAGGGAAAACTTGGCAACCTGTCAAAATAATAACTAGACAAAAGCATTCTGAAGCTGGGCTAGCAGCACTGCCAAATCATCAGCCGCACACACTGTACTGGAACACCTGGGAGTTTCCTGAGCAGCTGTAGCAATGGCAGGGAGACCTAGCATATAGCCCCACTGATCCATGCCCCACTCTGTGTGTACCACATTGGTCAGGAAGAGAGAGCTGAACTGGACACACCCTCTGCCCCATATGTAGCCCCTTTGGTCCAAATTCTCCCCCAAGCAGATACTACGTGGGGTAAGAAAGATGGGTGAATTCCCCCCCAACCACCCCATAGACATAACACACAGCCCCAGTGGCTCATGGCATTCTCTGGAGACATCATGTGGAATAGGAGCTCCCCTAATTCCCAGGAATGGGGAGAGGACCCCTTATGCTTAACAATCTATCCCTTCACTGCCCACTTAATTTTAAGTGGTCTCCTACAGCATGTGTGAGCCCCTCCTGCTTAACAATCTGTTCTAATTTGTGTTTAGCTTAGACACTCTGGTTACCTTCCCCAGACATGAAGAAGAGCTCTGAGAAGCTTAGAAGCTAGTCCCTTATAACAACCGATGTTGGGTCACTAAAAGATATTACCTCACCTACGTTGTCTCTCTCAAATCCTGGAACCATCACAAATACAAAAACAGTGCAAACAATGGAAAAGAAAGTCACCCTTGTCTAATCAACAGCTGCACCCTCTTCTCTTCTCATTTCAAAGCCACTGCCAGAGTGGTTAGATATATTAAGAAGACCGTCTATTGCTGATTGGCTATCATTTGGGAATTTCAAAATGTGCTGAAATAGTACAAGATAACAAAGCAATGTGTACAACAAAAACCAATCCAAAATAAAGCAAGGCTTTGTAAAGTATACCTTTTTGACCTGTGCTGTACTGGAGAACATACAGGTTAACACAATAGTATTAAGCTTAAGGTCTACAGCCTTTAAGAAATAATTGCACCTATAAATCCTTATTTAATAATTCTTGTATTATCCTTATACAATCTACACTTTTCCCTGTGTACATTTTACATTATACAACAGATGATTCAGTCCTCAAAGTTAAAATTACTGGTTTTTTTCCTTTTCTTGGATCCAAATAACAGGCATTCCTGGTACATTACTGACTGTATATACTTTTTTTTCCCTGACTTATGGTGTATGTTTAAAAGACAATCTTTCTTAAAATATTGAAACATTTTCCAATATGAACACAGACCTTTGTCAATTTGTATCTTAAGCCTCCAGTCCTGCCAACATGCTTAACTTTTCTCCCATAAAGGTGACTAGTCCCCCTGACTTTAACAGAGTAAAGATAAACATGTTAGTGTTTGCAAGTTAAAGACTAATGTTTTCAATTGCTTTTGTAGCTTTCAACATATTGCATTCTTATCTTGTGTCACAACAAAATTCAGATTCTTGTTACTGTAAGCAGAAATTCATTCAAAAAGTTTTTATTTGGGGAGGCGGGGGGGAAGGCAACTTTGCTATCTTATGTATGCACTAAAAAGCATTATTCCCAGATCAGGATAGCATTTGTTTCTATGGATCACAGTGGGAAATTTGTGAAAGGAGAAAATCTGGATGTAGAAGGTACAAACACCAGTGGGAAACTGTGTTCTGTTGTGCTTGAGGACAAATCTGCAATGAACCTCCTATTGACTCAGGAATCTCTTGTTTGTACATGATCGTGCCAATAATTTGTGTATAAAATTGGTACTCAGGCTTTTGTGAGCAAATTGCTACAATTATATCAACATCTTATTTTGTAGTCATCATTACACTCTTCGTAATGGTTTTATTTGGTCCCATGTCTGGTGAAGTAGTTCTATAATAGTGAATACCACTGAAATTGCTTTAGAATAACTGGCTTTCTTTTGTCCTATTCTAGTTTCTAAAAAACATGAAATAATATAAGTTTGGCCTTTTGTTGGCCTTTCATATTTTCAGGAGGTTTTTCACACTTATAGATTCATAAGGGACATATAGTACTTACATGATGGGTACACACTGAAAGCCATCCTGCACTCTAGTGACTTTGGCATAGTGCAGCTGAGTAAATAAATCATACCTAATAAGCTTTTCTAAAATGATTTGATAGCAGGCAATATTGTCAGCGTGTTATTAATGGACAATCTTCTAGTGACAGTCATGATGACCTTATCAAACCACCGCACCAAACTGTAGCTTATCTTTTTTTCAGATATTTTCTTGTCTGATTATGTTGATAGGCAACAAATTATATAATGTATGTGAATTGATCCATAAGGCCACTATACTCCCCTGCTTCAAATCCCTTCTGAAAGCCCCTCTCTGCTGTGATGCTTAAACGACATCAGCCAATTAATGATGGGTAGGTAGAGGGACAGATGGGAGTAGTTGACTTACTTTCTCTAGTTAAAATAACTGTGTGTGTGTGTGCCCTTCATATGTTACTCATCTTCTTGGGGTATGTCTACACTACAAGCTAGTGGTGTGATTCCCAGGTCACATACAGTTACTCACAGTAGTTCTTATCTTCCTGGCACTTCCAATTATATGATCCTGTGTTTGGTTGCTTTGCACCCTCCTGCTTTGGTGTGGAGACTCAAAATGTGGCAAGAAAGTGTCTTTTTGTGTCAGGTATGTGCAGGGCCGGCTCTAACATTTTTGCTGCCCCAAGCAAAAAAACCCCAAAAAACCAACCCAAGCGCACCCCGCACAGAAACAAAAAAACAACCCCCGCCCCAGCACCCGCGGAAACAAACCTCCCACCCAGAGCCTCTCCCGGCCAGAGGAGGAGCGCCGCCGAGAGGCCAGCAAGCCCGGCCGTGGCTCCGCTCTCCCCCGGTCGGAGGAGGAGCGCCGTGGGGAGGGCGGCAAGCCCAGCCACGGCCCCGCTGTCCCCCGTCCGGAGGAGGAGCACCGCAGCCCGCTCTCCACCGGCCAGAGGAGGAGCGCCGTGGGGTGGGCAGCATGCCCACCCGTGGCCCCACTCCCCCAGCCGGGGCATCGACGGGGAAGAGTGCTGCCCCCCCGCGGCTTGCCGCCCCAGGCATGCGCTTGCTGCGCTGGTGCCTGGAACCGCCCCATGGTATGTGCTTTTGTGAAAATTTGCTCAAATTTGGCTAGGTTATCACAGTTAGCACAGACTGAGTAGAGACTTCTTATATCTTCCCTTAAATTCCCTGAAGATTCCAAAATACTATTTTGTTAGTGTGTGTTGACTTCTGCTTGCCCCAGGCAGGTAAAGTGAACCTATTGCTTCCCCAGACCGAAGAAATTAATACAGGGCACACTTGCAGTGCCACACCTGGCTGCAAAAGGGCACTTGTGGATGGCCCATGCTTTTACACCCCATTGTACTGGAGTAATCTAGTCTGGAAATGACAAGGACATTATTGTGTCCTTAGGGCAGCAGGTTTAGAAAAAAATCACTTGAGACACAGAGAGCTGTGAAAGCAGCCATTTATTTTCACACACTGAACTAACCAAACCAGCCAATACTGGCTGGGCTATCCCCTAATAATCTAACTCAGTTGCCATAGCAACAACAAGGTGCTATTACCACGACAACCAAATACACAACATATTCCTCCCCCCTAAATAAGAACATCCCCTAAATAAAACAAACACTAAACTGGAGAAGGAGGGTAGACTGCCTCCATTCCCGGCTAAACCCCGGGGATTAATTTTGCCCCATAACCATGGGTTTGCCCTAGCTAAAGACCCAGCCATTGAGGAGGTCTTCTGTCTCTAGGTGGATTGCGGCGAACTCCTGGTGGTGTTGCACCCGAAAGTACCTTGGGCGCAGGCCTGACAATGGGCTCAGGATTCGTAGCACGAACAGGTGAGGAGGTGGTAACAGCTTGTTCCGGGCAAGGGGGTATCTCAGCCGCTGGCAGTAATGGAGGAGAATAGTCAGGAACAGGTGATTCTTGATTCGGTGTCTTGCCAGAAGAGGTGAAGTCAGACAACTCAACTGAAGATGTGTCCTGAGGATTGGCAGGACCTGGCAACAGCTGATCTACATGACGCCGCCACGTGAGATTCTCTGCAGTCCAGACTGTGTAGGAAACAGGTCCTGTTTGAGCGATGATCACGGCAGGGACCCATTTTGCTCCAGAAGTATAATTCCGAGCCAAAACTGGCTATCCCGAGCTAAAGGTTCTGTCTTTTGCTCTGGGTGCACGTCTGATGACTTGATGTTGCTGCTGACATTGCACAATTTGTCTGGGTTCTGAAGGTTTCAGCAGATCAAAGCAAGTGTGCAGCTATCGTCCCATTATTAGAAAGGCCGGGGATGCCTTGGTCGTAGCATGAGGTGTGTTTCTGTAGGACAGTAAGAAGGTGTCCAGGCTCTTTTGAATGGAGTGTTGTCCCCTTGCTGATTTCAAAGCTTGTTTCATTGTCTGCACAAATCTTTCAGCTAATCCGTTGGTGGATGGATGATATGGTGCTGAAGTGATGTGGTGTATCCCATTTGCCTTCATAAAATTTTGAAACTCCTGAGAGACAAACTGCAGTCCGTTGTCGCTCACAAGTTGTTCTGGCAGACCAAAACGACTAAAGAGTCCCCGTAGTTTTTGGATCGTACTCTCTGCAGTAGTGGACTGCATTATAGAGACCTCTGGTCATTTAGAAAGGGCATCTATCACCACCAAGAACATGCTTCCTTCAAGGGGGCCAGTGAAGTCACCATGAATATGTTGCCACGGGTTTTCAGGCCAGTACCATGGATGTAGAGGTGCCCACTGGGATTCATTCCTGACACTCTGACATGACAGACAAGCTCTTGCCTTCTCTTCAATAGCACTGTCCAATCCAGGCCACCAAAAATACCTTTGTGCAATTTCCTTCATGCACACTATTCCACAGTGACCAGAATGTAGCTGTTCTAACATCTGTGATCTCAGTGGTGGTGGGCTAATGACACGTCTCCCCCACAACAAACAACCAGATTGGATCGATAATTCTGTCCTCCTGGACATGTAGGTAACAAAATCGGGTGAGACCGGAGAGGTTAGTCGAGATTTTCCATGCATCACCAGGTCCATAACTTGGGACAATACTGGGTCAACATGAGTTGCCTTCTTTATCTGAGTAGCACTGATGGGTGTATTCTCTACGTGTTCAAAGTAGAAGATTTCTTTTTGGGCAGCATCATGATGTTTGACTGGCAAAGGCAACCTTGAGAGACCATCTGCATTGCTGTGCAGAGTTGATTTCCGATATTTGATTTCATATGTGTGCGCTGAAAGTAACAATGCCCAACGTTGCATACGACTAGCAGCTAATGGGGGAATGCCTGTGTAGGGTCCAAAAATTGACATCAGAGGTCGATGGTCTGTAAGAAGAGTAAACTTCCACCCGAACAGGTACTGATGAACCTTCTGAATTCCAAAAACGACCCCCAATGCCTCACGTTCGATTTGGGCATAGTTTGTTTCTGCTTTGCTTAGAGTGCGTGAAGCAAAAGCAATAGGTCTGTCTTCTTCCGAAGGCATAATGTGTGACACGACTGCTCCCACTCCATAAGGAGAGGCATCGCAGGCCAATTGCAGGGGTAAGGATGGATCAAAGTGCGTTAGAACTTCAGAATTTAGCAATGCATCCTTAGCCTTGTTAAATGCAACATTACAGGCTTCAGCCCACTTCCAGATCTTGTTCTGCCCAAGGAGTTCGTGAAGTGGTTTTAGCAGTGTGGCTAACTGTGAGATGAACTTTCCATAATAGTTCAATAGTCCTAGAAACGAGCGCAGCTGGCTAACATTTTGAGGCGGGGTGCCTCCACAATAGCCTTAACTTTTGCAGAGGCCTGATGAAGACCCGCAGCATCAATGATGTGTCCCAAATATTCAGCAGAGGGCTGGAAGAATTCACACTTGTCTTTGCGGACTTGTAGGCCATACTCTTCCAGTCTTTGTAGGGTAGCCTCTAAATTCTTTAGGTGATCCTCTTCATTCCTTCCAGTGACCAGGATGTCATCCAGATAGCACTGAACTCCTGGCAAGCCGCACAAGATCTGGTCCATAGCCCTCTGGAACAGGGTGGGAGCAGACGTTATTCCGAAGGGTAGGCGACAGTATCAATAAAGCCCCTTATGAGTCACAATAGTCAACAGCTCTTGGGACTTTTCATCAACGTGCATTTGTAAATATGCTTGACGCAGATCAATCTTACTGAACGTTTGTCCCCCAGCCAGGCCCAGGAAGAGGTCATCGATGCGGGGAAGCAGGTATTGCTCTGCACACAACACCAGGTTGACAGTGACTTTAAAATCACCACAAATCCGGAGGAAGCCATCTTTCTTCACTATTGGCACAATAGGAGTGGCCCATGAGCTATGGGTAACTGGTATTAGGACTCCATTGGTGACCAAGCGCTCCAGGTCTGCTTCAACTTTTAGCCTGATGGCATATGGCACAGTTCGGGCTTTCAGACATTTTGGTTGACTGTCAGGTTTAATGTTCAATGTCACCGTGATTCCCTTCATACTTCCCAGATCCTCTCCAAAAACAACAGCATGTTTCCTTAGTATAGTGGCCAGACCAGTTTCTCCTTTAGTCATTCGGTGCATTTCTGCCCAGTTCAGCTGAATCTTCCCAAGCCAAGACCGACCCATTAAGGCTGGATAATTACCTCTCACCACAAACAGGAGCTATTTAGCAGCCTGTCCATTGAGCTCCACCTTAACATCAATAGTGCCCAACATGGGCACAGCTTCTCCCGTATACATCTTCAGAACAGTTTTTGTTGCCGTAAGCGGAAGATGCTGTAGCTTTTCGTTATACACGGTCTCGGAGACCAGCGAGACGGCTGCACCGGTGTCCAGATCCATGCATATAGGTTTGCCATCCAACAACGGGGTTACCCAGTATCCATGTGAGCCCACTGCCAAAGACAAAACATGCAGTGGCACTTGTGAGGAGGTTTCACCTTGGTCATCCTGGGTCTGCTCTAGGGTATGCAGGTTTCCATTTTTGGTCGGCCAAACCTCAGGCCTCTTTTTCTTTTGTTTACAGGCACACTCAATGTGTCCCTTTTTGCCACAGTGTCGACACACCAGGTCCTTACACCAGCATTCTGATGCCTGTGACCTGGCTTACCACAGCGGTAACATTTCTGACTCTGCACAGTTTTGTGGGTAGGTTCTTGTGACACCTTATGCACCCTAGGGGATGCACTAATGTATTACGCCTCCTTTGTAGCCAGTTCCATGGAGACTGCAATATCAACAGACTTCTGTAAGGTAAGCTGAGCCTCTGTCAATAGGCGCTTCCGTATATCTTCACTGTATAGGCCACACACTAACCTGTCACGCAGGGCATCATTTAACATCTCCTTAAATTCACAGTGTTCTGCTAGACTTTTTAAAGTTGGTACAAATTGTACAACTGTTTCATCTTCTTTTTGGTCTCTTTTGTGGAACCTATATATTTCAGCAATTACCAGTGGTTTTGGGGAAAAATGGGACCCCAGGATTTCCACAATGTCACTGTAAGATTTGGTCTCCGGCTTATCAGGATGTAGTAAGCTGCGTAGCAGGGAGTAGGTCTTAGCCCCTACAACACTTAAGAATATTGCCACCTTCTTCTCTTCTGTAACGTCATTTGCAATAACAAAAAGCTCAAAACGCTCAGTATATACATGCCATTGCACTATATTCTCCTCAAAAGGTTCCAGTGGCCCTGTAAGTGTAGCCATGGTTTTAGTTTCAGGTTTCACAGTCAGTGCAAACAAGCCAGCACAGTCAGTGCAAACAAGTCAGTTCTCACCCCATTCCAACAGCTAAAAGAGTTTGGTAGGGTTTTTTTCCTTTCCTTTTTACCTTGACTTTTACTTCCTTCTGTTGCTGGGGCAGCACAGGGATCCCACCCTCGTCGCCACTTTATTGTATCCTTAGGGCAGCGGGTTTAGGAAGAAATCACTTGAGAGACAGAGAGCTGTGAAAGCAGCCATTTATTTTCACACACTGAACTAACCAAATCAGCCAAAACTGGCTGGGCTATCCCCTAATAATCTAACTCAGTTGCCATAGCAACAACAAAATGCTATTATCATGACAACCAAATACACAACAGACATTGCAATTATCCATCTAGTTATCAATCTCTTTGCTAAATGGAGATGAAGTGGAGGAGGCCACTCTAGGATACCCTTGTCACTTTGCCATCTAAAAACAGTAAGGGATCAAAGAGAACTTATAGATTTACTTACTTTCTTTCAAAAAGTTAAACAAGACCCATCAGGCAAACCACTCTCCCAGTTTTTCCCTGAGCCGACCAACATAGCTTTTATCTTAGACTGAGATGACTATCTCTGCCACTTGCGAACCCAGATGGATAGATCCTCAACTGATGTAAATTGTCATAGTTCAAGTGATGCAATAAAGCTATGATAGTTTATACCAGCTGAAGTCTTCCTCGGAATCTTGCTGCTAGATTTAATCAATAAAGAGGGGCACAGATCTAAATTACAGGTTATATTCTATAGTTCCCCAGAGGCCTCTGGAACCCCTCTCAGAAAAACGATCTGAACCTCAGTAGGAAAAGATACTGCACTTGTCCCATTTTGGTGCAGATTTGTCCCCCATGGAAGCAACCATCAGGTCCTAATTAGATAGATTATTTGCGTGAAGCAGAGACAAAATACAGAACAAGAAAATCTTAAACTTATATTCAGTCAGAGCTAATCATAATCACTGAAATATCAACCAACTGGAATAGTTCTGATGTTAAGTGTCTGTGGTGGAGGGACAATAATTCTTTGTCTCATTTGACTAGCATTGGAGCATGCTTTTCAGCACTGGTTCTTTTCCCTCCTGTACCTTATTTCTCTTCTATTGCAGGCCAAATTAAAGTTTTAGCACAAGGTGTCTGAAGTTAGGCAAGTGAAAAACCAAAGGCAAACAAGAGTAGTAATGCTTCTGAAAATTTTAATGCCTGTGTCCCACTTTGTTTCCAGTTTCCTTCTGTCCTAAACATTAAATAAATATTTCAAATGTTCATGATTTCACTTTGCCAACTGGTGTTCACTCCCAACTGTCTCCTCGTGCAGCTATATTTTATTCTTTGTGCTTTCTGATATTTGGCAGCTCAATTGCCAAGCACTGTTATACCATTCCATTTTAGCTGAAATGACTGCTAACATGATTGAGCAAACACTTATGAATAAGAGTGCTAAAAAGTACTTTTTTATGCTTGATGTTACTGTAACAGTATGCACCTGGGTTGGTTGTCAGCAGTAGGGACTGAACTCTGGACTTAAAACAGAGGTCCCCAAACTGTGGGGTGTACCCCCCCATGGGGGCACAGAGGAACATTTAGGAGGGTGTGGCTGGGGCCTGGGCCAGCCCTCATAGGGAGTGGGGAGGGAGTGCCACCCAGCTATTCTCCCAGCCTTGGCCCACTTGCCCCAGTCCACATCCTCCCCTTCCTGGAGCCACGGCCCTGCTCCTAGCCCTGGGGGAGGTGAGGCACAAACAGGAGTAAGGGTGGGGGAGGCGCAAGGTAAAAAGTTTGGGGATCACTGACTTAAAACTGCGAACCTTTGCTGCCAGAGCTAAACAATATATGTATGGCAGACATACAAACTTCTATGAGGGTTGGCCACTAGAGTGGGACAGAGAGCTGCATTGGGCAAGCATGGGTTACTTTACCATCCCTCCCATCTTTACCATCTGGTAAAAATGGCAGATTTAACACTGGGGTGCAGGGGAAGGAATCCTACTTCAGGGTGTACAGAGAATGACTGACTGAAACATAGTTTATTTTCAGTCTGTTTCTTCTTCAGTTCCTGATATCTAACGTTATCAGAAGATTCCACTTGGAGAGCTAAATACAATGCAAAAAACCTCATTCACATAGTTATGAATCTATAATGATTTTTCTGATTTTAATAGCTAGACATTTGCCTGAGTACCCATATCATGCTAATGAAATCATTATAGTTACGATATTTTGTTTTTTTCTTCTTACTGAGTAACAGGAATTTGCTAACCCAAAACAAGATGAAAATGCAAAGATGGAGGCACAAACATCAGACTGGCATTTCACTGTATAGTATTGGCTTGTTTGTAGGCAAATGGTGACCACTCATATTACATTGAATTATTTATGTCTCATCCGTCTCACATAGTTGAACTCTCAGACCTCTTTCTATTAATTTTTTTGATTATGCCTTTTAAAGCATGCATTAAAGTGAAAATATTTTCAACATGGAATTAATTATGTGTTTCCAAGCAGATAATAGCAAAACAGATGCTTCTCAAATAGCATTAGTCAATTAGGTGAAGCTTACGTAATCCATACTTCTAAAGAGTTAAATAGGAACCCCCAAGAAGTTTGCTGGGAATTTCATTAAACGGTGAAAACTCAGTGTTATCTGACCTTAATTCGTTTATTTTTTCATTTCTTGTAGGCTGTTTCCAGCTATGTAATGTTTTTCGAACACATGACATGGAAATTGACCAGTGCTTGCTGGAGTCCCTCCCTTTAGGCCAGCGTCAGCGGTTGGTGAAGCGTATGCGCTGTGATCAAATAAAGGCATATTATGAAAGAGAAAAAGCTTTTCAGAAACAGGAAGGACATGTGAAAAAATTGAAACATGGAAAGAATCACCGAGTTCATTTCAACCTCGCTGATATGATACAGGATGCAATCATACATCATGATGACAAAGAAGGTACCACAGACATTTAGCAGTACTCTCATGGTTTATTCCTTTGTGTGGCTAAAAGTTTCAGAGTAGCAACTACTTTGTGTCTTGGGGCATTATTTTAGATTTAATTTCAAATAACAGTAGCTATTTATAGCTAGTATGTACTATGTACTTTGCAATTAACATGCAATAGAGTAAATGTGTATTATATAATATAAAACATTATGGCATATAATTTATGTCCTTGATGAAAGCAAATAGTGCTTTGGAGTCGTTAGAATGTCACTGTAGGATAAAGGTGTTTACAGAATGATAGATTTTAAGGCCAGAAGGGACCATTTTGATCATATAGTTTGACTTCCTGCAGCCATAGAATTGCACCCAGTTGTTTAGTGATGCTTTGAAAAATGTTTGCCTTGTATTTAAACAAAGCTCTGAAACCAATAAGCTTCCTTCAAAGATATGACTCTGGCTGGGGGCAATGAAATGGTTATTAGGAATTGGTGATTCTTAAGAGGATGGGCTTTAGCCATAGTGCTAACCCTGACCCCAAAGTGATGGTGGTGATTGTCATGATGTGACAGCGTTTATGTACAGTGACTTGGCTTTATGAAACATTGACATTAAAACATTGGCTCTGTCTGCTTCTGGGGATCAACTGAGCTGGTGATGTGATGTAATCTCCCAACAGCATAATTGCCCAGATCATGAGCTGTGTTTGAGTGCTCTGCACAGCTGGAGTGTGTGCGTGCCTGTGTGTAGGTGCAAACGTGCAAGTCAAAAACATGGAGACCTGGGAGAAGGGTCAGAATCTGCGGGGAGCATGGGCATAGCAGGGACAAGGGAGAGACAAGAGGAGAAAACAAATCAGTATTGTAGATGGTTGTAAACTAATGCAAGTATGGGGAATAAGCAGGAAGAACTAAAAATCCTAGTGAGTGATTACAACTATGACATGGTTGGCATCACAGAGGCTGGGTGGGATAGTTCACATGACTGGAATATTAGTATAGAAGAGTACAGCTTGCTCAGGAAGGATTGGCAGGGGGAAAAAGGGAGGAAGTGTCGCCTTGTATATCAAAGATGTACTGTATACTTTTGGACAAAGGTTGAGATGGAAATGGGAAGCAGATTTGTTGAAAATCTCTGGGTAAGTATAAAAGTGGTAAAAACAAGGATGATGTCATGGTAGAGGTCTACTCCAGATCACCTACCAAGGAAGAAGAGGTCGATGAGACTTTTTTTAAAACAACTAACAAAATCATCCCAAGCACAGGAGTGCTAGGTGGTGATGGGGGACTTCAACTACCCAGACATCTGTTGGGAAAATAATACAGCAGGGCATAGGTTATCCAACAAGTTCTTGGAATGCATTGGAGACAATTTTTTTTAATTCAGAAGGTGGAGAAAGCAATAAGGGAGAGGCTGTTCTAGATTTGATTTTGACAAATAGGGAGGAACTGGTTGAGAATTTGAAAGTAGAAGGCTGCTTGGGTGAAAGTCAACATGAAATGATAGAATTCATGATTCTAAGGAATGGTAGGAAGGAAAACAGCATAATAAAGAAAATGGATTTCAAGAAGGAAAACTTTATAAACTTAAGGAGTTGGTGGGTAAGATCCCATGGGAAGCAAGTCTTAGGGGGAAAACTGTTCGAGAGATTTGGAAGTGTGTGAAAGAGACATTATTAAGGGCACAAGAGCAAACTATCCCACTGCGTAGGAAAGATAGAAAGTATGTCAAGAGACCACTCTGGTTTAACCAGGAGATCTTCAATTATCTGAAATAGTCCTACAAAAAGCGGAAACTAGATAAAATTATGAAAGATGAGTATAAACAAGCGACACAAGCATATAGGGACAAATTATAAAGACAAAGGCTCAAAGTGATATTAAACTAGCCAGAGACATAAAGGGTCACAAGAAAACATTCTACAAATACATTAGAAGTAAGAGGAAGACCAAGGCCCATTACTCACTTTTTTGTTTCAGTTTTCACCAAATTTTACTAGTGATTGGACAGTGAGGTAGGATCTGAGGCTAAAATATGGACAGAACAAGTTAAAATTTTTTAGACAAGTTAGATGTCTTCAAGTCATCAGAGCCTGATGAAATACATCCTAGAATACTCAAGAAGTTGAGAAGGTATCTGAGCCATTAGCGATTATCTTCGAAAACTCATCGAAGATGGGAGAGATTCCAGACGAATGCAAGAGGGCAAATATAGTGCCAATCTATAAAATGGGAAATAAGGATAACCTGGGGAATTATAGACCAGTCACCTTAACTTCAGTACCCGGAAAGATAATGGAGCAAATAATCAAGCAATCAATTTGCAAACAACTCGAAGATAGTGAGGCGATAAGTAACAGTCAGCATGGATTTGTCAAGAACAAATAGCTAATAGCTTTCTTTGGCAAGTCTTGTGGTTGGGGGGAAGCAGTAGATGTGGTATATCTTGACTTTAGTAAGGCTTTTGATATTGTCTCAAGTGACCTCATAAAAAAACTAGGGAAATACAAATAATGTGAGTGCATAACTGGTTGGAAAACTGTTCCCAGGGAGTAGTTATCAGTGGTTCACTGTCAAACTGGAAAGACACATCAAATGGGGTTCCTCAAGGATCAGTTTTGGGTCTGGTTCTGTTCAATATCTTCATCAATTATTTAGACAATGGTACAGAGAATACACTTATAAAGTTTGCAGATGATACCAAGCTGGGAGAGGTTGAAAATGCTTTGGATGGTAGGATTAAAATTCAAAATGATCTGGACAAACTGAAGGAATGGTCTGAACTTAATAGGATGAAATTCAAAAAGGACAAATGCAAAGTACTACACTTAAGAAGGAGCAATCAATTGCACATGTACAAAATGGTAAATGACTGCCTAGGAAGAAGTACTGCAGAAAGGAATCTGGGGGTCATAGAGGATCACAAGCTAAATATGAGTCAACAGTGTGATACTGTTGCAAAAAAAGCAAACATCATTCTGGTATGTATTAGAAGGAGTGTTGTAAGCAAGACAGAAGAAGTAAATCTTACGCTCTACTCTGCGCTGATAAAGCCTCAACTGGAGTATTGTGTCCAGTTCTGTGCACCACATTTCAGGAAAGATGTGGACAAATTGGAGAAAGTTCAGAGAAGAGAAACAAAAATGATTAAAGGTCTAGAAAACATGACCTATGAGGAAATATTGATAAAATTTTGTTTGTTTAACCCGGAGAAGAGAAAACTGAATGGGGATGTGATAACAGTTTTCAAGTACATAAAAGATTGTTACAAAGAGGAGGGAGAAAAATTGTTCTTGTTACCTCTGAGGATAGGAGAAGAAGCAATGGGCTTAAATTGCAGCAAGGGAGGTTAAGATTGGACATTAGGAAAACTTCCTGTCAGGGTGGTTAAGCACTGAAACAAATTACCTAGGGAGGCTGTGGAATCTCCATCATTGGAAGTTTTTAAGAACAGGTTAGACAAATCCCTGTCAGGAATGGTTTAGCTATTATGTAGTCCTGCCTTGAGTGCAGGGGACCGGACTAGATGACCTCTCTTCCAGTCCTGAACTTCTATGATTCTATATGCGCAAACAGACACATGTGGCTTTAAGCCACTTTTGTGCTGCCCAGTTCTGGGGCTCTACTGGCACTTGTCCAGTCCCTGGTGTAACTGACAGCATTCTGAGGGCTGTTCTAAATTGTTCTTGAATCCAGATGCCAAAAGGGGGACATTTCTGGCAGATGAGGATGTCTGAGCTTTGAGAACCTGAGCAGTCCCTTGAGCTGGTGCTTGTGAGTGGGTGTAACAAAGGAGCTGCTGTTGTCACTTTCATAGCTCCAATGCAACGTACACAGGGGGGGAACTCTCTATTTTGTGGGAAATCTGGCTTTGGGTAATTAGGCATTGCCACAGTG
Source organism: Macrochelys suwanniensis (assembly GCA_033296515.1). Taxonomy (NCBI): domain Eukaryota; kingdom Metazoa; phylum Chordata; order Testudines; family Chelydridae; genus Macrochelys; species Macrochelys suwanniensis. The sequence goes on from CM065775.1 coordinate 104,464,163, forward strand.
GCATAAAACTGCTCTAAGGCAGGATGTTGGCCAAAGAAACATCATTACTTTTTGTATTAGCTAACTCCACCCTGCCAAGTTTGGCCTTACTTTACCACATTTCAGTGTGGTCTGTTGGACAGATTTAAATTTTCGCCTCCCACTCTCTCCTGAACCTTTTACTCAACCCTAGTGATTATGTATATTTGCTATTGTTTGAGAGCATCAGATTATGTATTTTGATTTATAAATAGAAACAGATAGAGCTAGGGATAGGCACTCTGGTAAGTGCTCTTCACAGCATTTAGAAATGCAGTTATTTTAATATACAATTCCCTCATTCAGTCACCTAAACAGAGATGCCCGTGATTTTAAAAATTAACATCCTCACCACTCCCCAACTTCTCACAGCTCCCTTCTCACCAAAAGCCAGGCAGAATAGTAGATATGCTTTGCAGCACACCCAAAGGTCAGACCCTTCAGGCTATTTAACACTTATACTGAATGTATGAGCATACACAGTTCGCTCAGAGAGAAAAAAACAAATCCATACTGGCCCCTGAAAAAGCTGAATCCAGAGCAGAACAGAAAATCCAGCAGCCACTGAAAGTGAACAGCAGCAACATACTAAAAACCACAAGGCAGGGGGGAGCATAGGATAGGTTAAAAATAGGCACCAGTATGGTATCCTGCACCTAAGAGGAACTGTATAAATCTCTAGAAGCAAGGAGCCCTCGTAGCCTGCAAACAGACCCATTAGACTTCAGAGGAAGGGCTGGGGCAGGGGTAGTCAACTAGTGGACCGTGGTCCAAATCCGGACTGCCAGATGCTTTTGAACGGACCCCCAAATCATTTTATTTACTCATTATTGTTATTGGGTTTTTTATTGTTTTCTCTGGCGTCTGGACCTTAACTATACCTTGACCAAGAAATTTGGACCTTGACAAAAAATAACTGACTACCCCGGGGTAGGGGCATCCTGACTCCTCCTAGTCTCAATACTTAACCCCCACATGAGGTGGCCAAGAGGTAAGAAAAGGGATGATGCTTCTCCCTGAGCCAGCCCATTACCCAGGAGTGTGTATTGTTAGCAAATCCAGGCAAATACTTTGCTTCCTCCACCCACTCATACCTGAATCACCGTAACTGGGGAGGGAGAGTGGAATATCTGCACAATGGTCTATGGAAACATGCAGGTTCATGATACTTGTTGTGCACTCTGGCAGTGATACAGTTTTAGAATGTGTTACAGGAGACTTATCTGAGTTTATTGATGTAGTGACATTGTAAACATCTCTCCTTCTCACCTGGAAAGGGCTGATTATTGATTCTGTTATTTTATTATTGTGTTCATGTAGTAAATCTTCTTTTATTTTCAGTAATCTGTCATTTTAATGTATGGTGACACTTGAATTTCATTTGTTCTTGAACTACTTTATATAGTGAAAAACCAAAGGCTCTCTCTCCAATTTTAATACTCTTTTATTAACAATAATAAAAGGTGTACATGCGTGTCTTAGTGCAAAATCTCCACATTTTGGGGGGTTTAAATATGACACAGCATAACCTTTGTAGTATATATAAAAGAGAATATCTGCCATACCGAAGAGCAAAAATATTCTGCTGTGTCTTGTGTGAGCGGGTCTCAGAGTCCGAGATCCATCTTGAGCCTCAACGGCTGCGCTGCTATTTTTAGCCCCGCAGCGTGAGCCGTGTGAGCCCAAATCCATTGACCTGGGCTCTGAGGCGCGCTGCAGTGTTTTGTTTTATTTTGTTTTTTGCTGTGTAGACAAACCCTTAATGGCTCCAAAGAGTTCATTTGCGTGACACTGGTTAATAGGCCATAACAGAACATCTCTGCCCTTGTGTGACTGTCTGGAGCCCTGACCCTGCCACATTTAGCACACAGAGCACCCATGCAGAGCTCATTGCAGTGTGCATGCTTTTAAATTAAGCAGGGTAATCATACATGCACGCACATATGCTGTGTCCTAATATAATCATTAACCAGTTAATTACATGGTATGAAGGGCTTTTCACAGTGTTTGTTTATTTTTTTCAACGCAAAATTGAATGTTACCAGAGCCCGTGTTGTGCTGAAAATTTATATATTAAAGGCTCACTAAATGCACCAGATTCAGCTGAGGAGTTAGTAGAAACCTTTTTTGATTTTTTTTTTTTTCAATTTGGGTGCCCTGGAATCTATCAAACTACATTTTTTTTAATGAACCAGAAAAACTCAGAGCAAAACTACTGAATTTTGTAAAAAGAAAATAAGAAAGAAAGAAATACTTGTGGAACCTTAGAGACTAACAAATTTATTTCAGCATAAGCTTTCGTGGGTTAGAACCCACTTCATCGGATGCATAGAATGGAACATACGGTGGACAGATATTTATACAGTCAGAGAAACATGATAAGGTGGAAGTGCCTATACCAACCTTAAGAGGCTAATTAATTGAGAGGAACCATAACAGCAGGGGAAGAAAAACCTTTGAAGTGATAAACAAGATGGCCATTGTGGACAGTTGACACACAGGTGTAAATGAGGATCGTTAACTTAAGGGAAATAGAATCAATTAACGTAATGGCCAAGCCATTCCAAGTCTCTATTTAATCCTGAGTTGATGGTATCTAGTTTGCATATCAATTCAAGTTCAACAACTTCTCGTTGTAGCCTGTTTATTAAGTTTATCTGTTGTAAAATTGCGACCCTCAAGTCTGTCACTGAGTGGTTAGGGAGGTTGAAATGTTCTCCTACTGGTTTTTGAATGTTATGATTCCTGATGTCAGATTTGTGTCCGTTTATCCTTTTCCATAGAGACTGTCCAGTTTGGCCAATATACTGGCAGAGGGGCATTGCTGGCACATGATGGCATAAATCACATTGGTAGATGTGCAGGCGAATGAGCCCCTGATGGTGTGGCGGATGTGATTAGGTCCTATGATGGTATCACTTGAATAGATATGTGGACAGAGTTGGCATCGGGCTTTGTTGCAAGGATAGGTTCCTGGGTTAGTGTTTTTGTTGTATGGTGTGTGGTTGCTGGTGAGTATTTGCTTCAGGTTGGGGGGCTGTCTGTAAGCGAGGATTGGTCTGTCCCCCAAGATCTGTGAGAGTGAGGGATCATCTTTTAGAATAGGTTGTAGATCGTTGATGATGCGCTGGAGAGGTTTTAGTTGGGGGCTAAAGGTGACGGCTAGTGGCGTTCTGTTATTTTCTTTTTTGGGCCTGTCCTGTAGTAGGTGACCCCTGGGTACTCTTTTGGCTCTGTCAATCTGTTTTTTTACTTCAGCAGGTGGGTATTGTAGTTGTAAGAATGCTTGATAGAGATCTTGTAGGTGTTTGTCTCTGTCTGAGGGATTGGAGCAAATGCGGTTGTATCTTAGAGCTTGGCTGTAAACAATGGATCGTGTGGTGTCCTGGATGGAAGCTGGAGGCATGTAGGTAAGTATAGCGGTCAGTAGGTTTCCGGTATAGGGTGGTGTTTATGTGACCATCGCTTATTAGCACAGTAGTGTCTAGGAAATGGACCGCTTGTGTGGACTGGTCTAGGCTGAGGTTGATTGTGGGATGGAAATTGTTGAAATCATGGTGGAATTCCTCAAGGGCTTCTTTTCCCTGGGTCCAAATGATGAAGATATCATCAATGTAGCGCAAGTAGAGTAGGGGTGTTAGGGGACGAGAGCTGAGGAAGTGTTGTTCTAAGTCAGCCATAAAAATGTTGGCATACTGTGGGGCCATGCGGGTACCCATAGCAGTGCCACTGAAGGTACATATTGTCCCCAAATGTGAAATAGTTGTGGGTGAGGTATTGTATATTTGAGTTTTGTATATTTTTTTCACCTGAGGCCAATAATTCAGGAGACACTGTCCCTCTTCCCAAGGACACCTTTAGCCTCAACAAGCCAAGTATTCTCTCTCCATTTTGCTTCTATCTCAGGGAGCTCATCCACAATTTTCAAATGCCCACCACACACACTCACACTTTTCTGAAGTGAGGTGGTGGTTGGCTGTTCTTGTCTACACTCACTCTCTTCACAGGATAATCTATTTCCCCATCTCCGATTACTGGAATTGGAGGGGGACACCTATATAGATCTTGCCCATTAATCCAGAATGGCTGTTTCCCTAATTTTGAGACGTGATGTTCCCCAGAATGCACTGAACTATTTAGGAATCACCTGAACAACTGTGGCACCCAAAAGTCTCCACAACAACTGTGGCAATGGCTGCTTGCTTCACTCTGGTTTAAAACAGTATCCGGAGTCATCAAAACTTGTATGAACTTCTGTGAACCCTTTTAAGCAAACAAGGGCTGGGTTTCATGTTGGTAAGGAAACCCAAGACTATCTTTTGTGTTTGGGTTTCATTATGAAAAGTTCACACAGCTTTAATATTTATAAATTGAGCAGATGTGGATAAAATTAATGGAATTCATGGAAGAGCAACAAAAAGAATTAGGGGGCTGGAGGGACTGATTTAATAGGATGAGAGCTAGATGTGATCTTCTTGTTCTTCAACACTTAGCCGAACAGTCGACTGCAGCAATCGTTTGCCATTTGGTCCATTACTGTGCAGCTGCAATCAGAATGCAGTACTGGCTCTCTGCTGATTGGGCTTGAACAGGTCATTGGGCTTGAACAGGTCATTGGCCATTATCATGTGGAGGAACAGTGCACACTAACAATTCCAATTGATTGTAGAAATAATCTTTGACTAAATCAGCTGATTCCTCTATTGGCACATAGACTACTATAACAGCAAGGTGTCTGTGTCAATTTTTAAGACGTGCAATAAGTAGTCGAGAAGACACGAGCATCCCAAGTTATCAAGGAAGACTTGGCCTTGCCTCACAGTAGTAATGCTACCCAATATAAGTGGTTGGGACCACTGGGATACAGAAATAAATAATCTTCTATCTCATGGCACCCGTGCTCTATCAGCCTTGCTTCCATTAGGCTGGCGATTGATATGCCAAGACGGTCCATTTTGTGTGAGGCAGCAAGCTGATGACTACGCCTGTAAATAGTTGCAACATTCCAGGTTTCAATTTTGGTGGATTGGTGGAGATCCTAGCTATGATTGAATACATTGTCATGATATAGTGCAGACGTGCCTGCTGACATCAGAGGACGCGTGTCCCCAAAGGGGCTTTGACATGAACCCATCACGTTTACGCCAGGGGACGACAGCACCAGCAGGGCATCTGTAGCTGAGAATAGGACAGGGGCTATAAGCCTGGTGCTGAGTGCTAAATTATTTATGCTGATCAGCAGCAAGAGCGAATGATTGTTCCAAAGAATACCTTTTCCCACTGGGATGAGATGGAAGCGCAGTAATGTGAACCCTTTCCTGATCTACCAGTACTGGTTTTACCCTGTGTTACCCAAACCACTGAGTCTTTCTTGGTGATTTCCTTCATCTCGGGTAGCTAGGCACAGCTGCTGCCCTGCATCTTCGCCACTTGTGCTAGCCATAATTTTCAGGGTTCACGTTGGATCTGTCTACTTCACATAATGCCCAAGGCACTATTTCAGACTAGCCTTCATCACTGATGGCATAGCTCCAATGAGCAATTCCCTCCTTCAGATGTTACATCTCCACCATGATGAGGAGGTACAGATCGGCCTCTGGGGGGGAGATCTGATATTGACCAAGTGTTAATAATTTACATGTATTTGAACTCAGATTCTTGTAACACCAAGAATATGGACATAAACACCAAAGATAGAGAGGATTTTTATAGTGGCATAAGGGAGTATAGTTTGGAAAAGATGATAAAAGAAAGAAAATGTAGGCTTAATATAAGGTAAAGCTTTCTGACAATGAAACCTGTTAGATTGTGAAATAGTCTGAAGCTCCTTCTCTAGGGGCATTTAAGCTAGACTGGCCTGCACATTAGGATTCATGCAAAATAACCCTGCCCTGTTATGGATGATGGGTTAGATTACATGAATGTTTTGGGTTTTTTCCCCAATCTCTAACATGTATAATTCTGTGGCTATTGAGGAAACTGTGCTCTTGGTGACATACTTAAGGCTAAGATGAGCTTTGCACTCGAAGTAGGGATTTAACTACTTTATTATCTAGGAAGAATAGAGCATATCCTCCCCAAAATTATAGCACTTACTTTTTGGGCACAGGATTAATTTCCTGAGAATTTATACAAATTCATTAGTTTGAGCTAAAATTATTTTTTTTAAATGGATCATTAAAAAAATTTAGCAACCAATGTCAGACCATTTTTGTCTCAAAGTGATCTTAATAATGAAACACAGGCATTAAATTCATGTTAAAACATATGTATTTCTTGTTGGCTCCAGTTGAAGACATTTTAAAAGGAATAATGGTCATTTTTTCCCCAGTATTGTTCAAGAATGAAAGTTTTCCTTCAGCAGGGGCTGAGGAACAATTTTCTATTACAGAGAATTCCACAAAAACCCTTGTCTCCTCCAAAATGACTGCCATCTCCTGAGGTTCTCAATGGACTAAAGCCACCCTCAGCAGCCTTCTCTTGGTGAGCATTTTGAAAATGGCAACTGTCCTCCCACTGTTTTCAGTAATTCTGATCATTTCTGCCTCTTGACAGCATAGGGGTATCCATCTTCCTTGAAGGAAAGCTGGCTTCACTGTCTCTTGTTCTCTCTGAGACCATGGGGAAATGGTGGCCATTTTGAAAAAGGGAAATTCTTTTTAAGTTTCTCTGAGGGAGATGATTTTATACACTAGCCTCTGCTGACAGATAAACTTGCAGTTATGAAAAATAATGACAAAGTGAACACTAATTCAAAATATTTCTTTTCAAAAGCTACCTGTTGCACCATCTCTTCTCAAAGGCATCGGTGGGTGGCAAGGGAAGTGTGTGTGTGTGTGTATATATATATATATATATATATAACGAGAGGGAAAGGTATTTTGGGATGTGCATTCTGAGAATGTAGGGAGGTGCAAGAGGTAGGGGGAAATTTGGAGGACAGGAGGCTGGGGGAAACTGGGCTATATACTTCCAGTCTATTTTGTGCAGCTGTGTTGAAACAAAGCTGAAATAATAAACCCAGTTTAACTGGCCAATATGCTGTGAATGCTTTGCACTGCTTTAGAGTAAGGTGAAATAGTCAGAGCATACCAGTGAAGTGTGAGTCTTTTGGTTAAAGTTCATGTATAAACTTTTAATTTAAAAGAAAAGGAAATCTCCAGACAAAAACTGCATTAAAATGGAATTGAGTTTTAGAGTACCTGTTAGTAATTTATTCTGTAGTGATGCCTTATAAAGAAAGAAATACAAAAAAAATCAAATGGGTCTTTAAGAATCAGTTTAATATAATTTTGGACCAAAAACGCTAAACGATATTGATGAGAATCATATGTTCTTTACATTGTGTCACTACAGGGCAGATTTAAGTTTATCTGGATGCCCTAAATGTGCATTTTCATACCTTAACATGTTTGGATTTCTCTAAGTTAACTTTAACTCTGAATTTCCTGGGTTTATAATGCTTTGAATTAACTGTATGCATGCAGTAGTAGCCACTGAAATGCCAGTGTTTGCCGTTTGAGATACCACAGTTAGTTTCTTTTCTAATTAGAGGAGAAAAATGTGTCAGACACCATTATTTGGTAACCATTGGCAAATGTTGATTTTAAGATGAAATGCCAGTGTAAAAGCAAATGTGAGTGATATATATGCATATACACATACAATGTTACATACATGGCCCTAATCCTTAAAAAAAAAAAAAAAACATGCTACAGTTCACACACTGTGAGTAGTGAAGTTTATGGGATTTCTCGTGTCTAAAGTTATGGATGTGCATAAATCTTTGCAGAATTGATGTCATAAAAAGGAAAAAAATAGTTATACTGTAACTGAATAAATCTGAGGCTGTTGAAACAAATGCATTCAGCATTAGGAAATCATACTTATGTGTAAGGCTAAAACAGCTGACTGTCAACCAGACAAGATGTTAGTAACGTAATCCTTTCTGCTTATGGAAAAATGAAGCATCTCATCAACCAGCTTGAGCCACCCATTGACAAAGGGGCTGTTCAAAGGCCCAGAAGGCAGAGGCACCTTTCAAGCCAGAGCAATCCTTCAATCTTGTAGGTCCAGCGTGGTTGTTAAACTTGTTTGGCACGGTGTGTGATGAATTCAGCAACACAGGGCATCCTTTTGTTGGAACACCAAGAAACATAAAGCCTTTGGTTATTGGGTAACAGATGTTAAGTAATCAAAGTAACCCATTTCAAAGCAATCATAAAATCACAGGGAGATAAAATTTGAATACATTTGAATTTCTACAGGATTCCATATGTGCTTTTTGTCTTCTGTGCATGGTTTGTGTTCTATAAATACACTAAAAATGTGCAAGATGCACACTATACAATAAGGCACTTTCTTGTTTTGCAAAAAAGTATAATTAAAATGTAATCTTATTTAATTGTAATATGGAAGATATATATTCATGAGGTTGAATGCATATGAAAAGCACACATTTTAGAAGGAAATAGCTAGGAGTATATAAGTCTGGTTTACAAAACTGGTTAATTAATATTTTGTTTAACCCAAAATTGTTTATGTTCCTGAGAGCTGAACTGTACGCTTCATTGTGCTGTAGACCTATGAACACTAGAGCTTAGAGCCTGCACTGTAGCCCATCGTTGTCAGTGGCAGACTTTCCATCGATTTCACTGGTCTTTGGATCAAGTCCTTAATGAACATTGTTACTGGCTTTGTGGACTGCCCAGCTTTAAAAATTCCATTCTAGTTGTAGCACATGGGCGGTGAGTACATGGTGTGACCTCCGGACACCAGTTGTGGGTTTGGCGGAGGAAGTTTTTGCTTATTATTATGCCCCATGCAGGCTCCAGGATGGCCAAGGAGGTGGTGTACAGGGAGATTACTGATGAACCCAGGAAGCTGAATAACACATACTGCCTCCTCCACTTCTCCGGAACCTGCATGGGACATATCAAAAGTTCAGGTTCTTCTCCCAGAAGAGAAGAAACAAGAGCTTTTCCCGCAGGGCGGCTTGGGGTCTGGGGAGGTGCGGTGCAGCTTGGAGGGCTCTAGCTGGCCCAGGGCTTGGAGGGCTATTAGGGGGAGGGAATGAGGCGGCTCAGGGCTCCAGATGGCCCTGGGACTCCTCTGGCCAAGGGGGGCAGGAGGGCTCATGGCTCCAGCCGGAGGGGGGGCAGGGAGTCTTGGGGCTTTGGCTGGGAGGGGTGCACGGGCAGAAGGGGTGAAGTCAGGGGCTAGCCTTCCCGAAGCGGGGGCTCCAGAACGTAACATGGCTTTTTTTTAAGCCATCTAGCTTTTAGATTCATAGACTTTAAGGCCAGAAAGGACCATCATGATCATCTAGTCTGACCTGCAAATTGCAGGTCACAGAACGTCACCCGTCCACTCCTGTAATAGACCCATAACCTCTGGCTGAGTTATTGAAGTCCTCAAATCATGATTTAAAGACTCCAAGTTACAGAGAATCCACCATTTACACTACTTTAAGCCTGCAAATGATCCATGCTGCAGAGGAAGGCAACCCCCCCGCCCCCCACGCCAATCTCTGCCAATCTGACCTGGGGAAAAATTCCTTCCAGACCCCAAATATGGCAATCAATTTAGACCCCTGAGCATGTGAGCAAGACCCAGCAGCCAGACACCTGGGAAAGAATTCTCTGTAGTAATTCAGAGCCCTCCCGATCTAGTGTCCCATCACCTTGCCTGATAGTTGGAGAACCTGAAATTCAGCCGTTAAAGCTGGCCTATGCTTTTCAAGTAGGCCATACTTGTGTACATTAGGGATAATAGATTTTATAGGATAAAATCCTTGTCTCATAAAAGTCAATGGGAGTTTTGCCCTTGATTTCAGTTGGGTCAGGATTTCACCCAGACTTTTTAAAGACTGCTGACTGATCCCCAAATTTGAAGATTATCTAATTTTCTGAGGTGTTTAGATGTTCCCTCTCACTTTCATCAGCAATTAAGCTCAAAAACGAATCTGTATAAAGAAACTTGTAGCAAGAATTCAAATCATTTTAAGAATGTTTTCATTTAGTTTTCCTAAATGAAATTATTAGGATTGGGGCCTATATACTTTCAAATGCAGACTTTTTTCATAAGTGGACTATGATATAATATTTACTTCAATGAGACTACTCAGAATGTGTAAAGGTAATTGTGTGAGTAAGTTTTTATAGGATCAGGGCCTGAATCAGGAGTTTGTGATGTAAAGGGTACATCTAATCTGGAGTTGAGGTGCAATTCCCAGCACATGTAGACAGAAAGGTACTAGCTCAGTTTGAGTTAATGTGCTAAAAAGAGCAGCGTAGACATTGGAGCAGTGGTGGAAGCTCGGGCTAGCTATCTGAGTGCAAGCCAATCCAACTCCCTGGTCCGAGGTTGGGCAGCTAACTTGAGATGCTGCCAGTGCCACAATGCCCACTCTGCTATGTTTTATTGTGCTATGCTATCTCGAGTTGAGCTAGCACGAGTCTGCCCACCCATACTGGGAATCTCACTTCCCAGGTGCAGTTAGACATACCCATACTTTTTAAAAATAGTTTTAAAATTTCCCTTTAACAGTTTATTAGTTCTACTTACAAAAATACAGGTAACATCCATTCAGATCATTATTGACCTCTCCAGGGATTCAGTTTTGCTAGAGGTGTAGAGTCACCTGAACTGATATGAAAACTAATGCTGAAGTCCAGCTTCAGAGGCCTTTGTCTCCAACTTCCTTGGCTTCAGCCAACCATTCCTTTCCATCATTCCATTCTGGTCTTTCACTATAATTTTTTGTTTGTTTTGCGTGTGCTTTGTTACCATAATTATAAACAATTTTCTACCTTCGCTTGGTGTGGCAAGGAGAAAATAAGGGGTCACCTGTGATCACACAAAGATGATAATGTGGAGTTAGAACAAACCAAATAAAAATCAATACATTATATTTGCCAATTTGCCTCTTAACTTTAATGGGAACCTCCAATTCTGCCTTCCTGCCACCATGCAATGTGATGTGAGGCTATAAATCAGCTGTACTCACAAGCCCACTCATAGATTTCATAGAGTCCAAGCCATGAAGGGACTTGTGTGATCATCTAATCTGACTATCTGTGTAACACAATCCAAAGAACTTCCCCAAAATAATTCCTAGATCATAACTTTTAGAAAAAAAACAGCCAATCTTGATTTAAAGATTGCCAGAGATGGATAATCCCCCATGATCCTTGGTAAGTTGTTCCAATGTTTAATTACGTTCACTGTTAAATTTACACCCTATTTTCAGTCTGAATTTGTCTCCCTTCAACTTGCATATTATTGGATCATATACTTTTCTCTGCTGGACTGAAGAGCCCATTACTGAATATTTGTTCCCCATACAGATACTTATAGTCTGTAATCAAGTCACCCTTTAGCCTTCTCCGTGTTAAACTAAATAAATTGAGCTCCTTGAGTCTTTCACTATAAAGCATATTTTCTAAGCCTTGAATTAGTCTCATGACTCTTCTCTAGACCCTCTCCAATTTATCAAGATACTTCTTGAATTCTGTATACCAGACCTGGACACAGTATTCCAGCAGTGGTCACACCAGTGCCAAATACAGAGATAAAATTACCTATCTAGTCCTACTTGAAATTCTCCTGCTCTTGCATCCAAAGATTGCATTAACTCTTTTGGTCAAAAGCGTTGCACTGGAAACTCACGTTCAGCTGATTATCCATTTGACCCCCAATTTTTTTCAGATTCACTGCTTCCCAGGATGGAGCCCCACATCCTGTAGATATATTTATATTATTTGAAATGCATATTGTTTGATTGCACCTAATTTACAAAGTTGATGGAAGATGGCATTGATTATTGCTGGCATCCCCTGCATCCTGAGAAAAGTGAGAATTATTATTATTATTAAAAAAAAAAGACCCTGAAAGCAGAGTGCCCACATCTGTACTTCTGTAATATAAGAAAGAATATGCGAAAGGAGGAAACAAGGTCTTCATGCACCTTGCCATTGGATTCTTCTGCAATATTTTTCCCTTTGGGACTTCATACTGGTTTCCAATAAAGTGTTTTAATGTAATGGGGATACTTGTCTGTATTAGTCCTTTAATAGCTCTCCCCTTGAGGTTTCTCCACATCAGTGGTAGATTGCTCCATCATAGTTGTGTTTACATGACTCTGGAAAACCATAGAAATTTTTAAAAAATGACCATTGACTTGTAAAGGTTTTGCCATAGACTTTTAAACTCTATAGAACTATTTTTAAAACACTTTTGAAAAGTTTCAATTTTTCAATTAGATTTTATAGGGCAGGCATGCATTGTGATTTGGGTGAATGACAGTTATATGGAGTGGTTAAGCAGAAATGGTATGGGAAGAACTGGAGTCTCTGATCCTGGAATGGGCTCTGTGTGGATGCAGGGGTCCACCAGCATGGACTTCATGACAAAATATGGGTCAGAATTTGCTTAGAGGTCACTAGGGGTGTAAGGTCTTCCCCTGGAAGCTATGAAATTAAAACCAAATGAACACAATTTGGAACCAATAGAATGCAATAAATTATTTTTTAAAAGAATGTTAGCCCATTCCTCTCAGGGCTTTTGCTGTTGTTCTGCTTCTTCCCTAAGCCTGAATTGCAGTACTTCCTCCAGGGATGGCCAGGAAGCACTGGTGTGTCAAGAGGAAAAGACCTAGGACTATGTGTTCAGTGTTTTGAGGGGTTTCTTTAGCTCCTTCTTTAACTCATTCTGTTTACATTTTGTTCCCCAATAATAATTCCAAACACAAAAAATACAAGGCAGAACTAACATGCCAATATTTTAGTCATCTTCCTCTTTTCTGTCACTTCAGCTGAGCGAATATTTTCTTCTTAACACACTGAGATGTGTCCTTAACTTTGTGTAAAAAACTGTAGCTGTTAAGGACCTTTGAACATCAAGTTGACAATATATAACATCTTTAGCTATGAGCTCAAGCTGAATACAGTACATAGGTTATATGGCATAATAAATAGAAAACTGATTTTTCTTGATTATTGCTATTAGTAGCCTTTGCAGGTATTACAGTGGAGGAACAGATGCTGGTAAAAATTTGATTAATGAATCGAAAAGAATGGATAACTTAGCTAGATTGTTAACATGAATTGCATTTGGGCTATGAGCTGGAGAGGTCAGTAGTTAGGACGATATTGACAATTATTCTAAATGTACCCATTTAAACATATAAGCCTCATGTATACAACTCAAGGAAGATTTCAGCCAGACAGCCTGAGGCTGCATATCACTTTTTTACATTGTTTCCTTTTGCTGACTGTAATATCATAGTATAGGATATGTGACCTTGAAATAGTAGATACTGTGATTTTTCATGAGAAACAATGAAATGCAGGAGGTAATTTCTCATGCTGTGCACTGTTTGGGGTTTTGATTAAATTCACACTCAAAAGGCAAACACGATAGCTTAGTGACTTAATGCTGCAGCTAAGGTCTGTGCTTCACATTTCACAAATACAGCTACTGCTGGTATATAGTGATAGGTTTTCAGATCTCAACATTTGCCCATAGAGAGTAGGAAAAATATGACTTGCAATTTCCCTAAAATCAGAAGCATCTGTTGGAGACTCTGTGCCTGAATTCACGAGTAAGGTGACACAAAGGAGGGATACATCTGGTGCTTTCAGCACACTGCAATGTATTTTGGCACAATAAGCCCGATTCATCCCTGGTTTAAATCCATTGACTTCAGTATGTTTACACATGGGATGGAATTGCACAATTTGTTTAAAGAAACATAGATATATAAGAATAGAATTGTAGAGAGTCAGGGCCAAATTCAAAGCAAGTAGAGGCATGTATAGTTCCAGTGAGTGTGGTTCTAACTATGTGAAAGTCATAAGATACAATGAACCCCCGTTAACAACCAGCAGCTATGGCAACCAGAGGCCACTAGGGGGAAGTAGATGCCTCGCCTACACAAGACCCTGAACTTTTACAGTCGCCCTTCACTTTACACAGAAAGAGCTGTCCCAGCAGAAATCACTGTCCCAGACCAGTTTTTACTGACCAGATAGCAGACATCCGAGGTCTGGCTACCACCAATCAGATGTTAACATGACCAGGGCTTTGTCTGAGGGTAGGTCCACAATTACCCGTCGCGTCGGAGGCGTCGGATCGATGTTCTGGGTTCGATTTATCGCATCTTGTCTAGACGCGATAAATCAAACCAGGAAGTGCTCCCCCGTCGACGCTGGTAATCCTGCTCCACGAACGGAGCAGGCAGAGTCGACGGGGGAGCCTGCGCGCCGCGGTGTGGACCAGGGGTAAGTACTTTTAAGTTCGAAATAAGATACTTCAGCTACGTTATTCACATAGCTGAAGTCGCGTATCTTATTTCGAATTTCGGGGCTAGTGTAGACCAGCCCTTAGTGTGTATAAAAGACCTGTAATTTCTGTGTAAATTAGAGTCCTGTACCAAGGTACAGACTCTCCTTTTTTCTGCAGAATAAAGTAACTCTCTTTCCTTATCCCTGTCTGGCTGTTATTGGCTCTCAGCTAGGTGGACCCGATATTTCAGTAACAACTATATATCTACTTTGAAAAGGCAAATACACTTTAGATTTTAAAACTTACCACTTACTTTTAAATTTTGTTAATAACCCTGCTAAACCAGTGAGAGTGGACAGAGGGCAATTAGCTTGCAGAGCTTCTGACAAATGCCCCTTTGAAAGGTTTGGAGTTGGAGGAAGCAGGGGCCACAGGCTCCAAACCCTGCCAGTGCCAGGGATCTGGATGGACAGGAAGCATCTACCAGATGGATGTTGACAGAGACGGCTCCAGGCATCAGCGCATCAAGCGCGTACCTGGGGCGGCAAGCCGCAGGGGGCGGCACTCTTCCCCGCCGGTGCCTGGCCTGGGGAGCGGGGCCATGGGCATGCCGCTCTTCCCGCGGCGCTCCTCCGTCTGGGGGAGAGCAGGGTATGCCGCCCTCCCTGCCGGCACACCGGCTGGGGCAGCGGGCATGCCGCGTGCCCCGGCCGGGATGTCACGCTCCCCGCCGGCACCCTGGCTGGGGCAGCGGGCGGCTTTTTTGCCTGGAGCGGCAAAAAAGCTAGAGCCTGCCCTGGATGTTGACCCTTTATGGTATCACCTTGTTGTCTTTTCCCAAATGGTAGCATAACTGCATGAAATGTTGTGCTGCTAATAGCTTTTCGCATCTAAGCAGGAAATAAAATGCATCTAAGTGGAAGTAAAATTCTCTTACAAACAGGGGCGGCTCTACCAATTTTGCCGCCCCAAGCAGTCGCTGCCCAATTGCCGCCGTGGTGAGAAAAATGGCAGAGCTGCCGCCGTATTGCCGCCGCGGGACACGGAGTGCCGCCCCATTCTGGATGCCTCCGCAAGCACCAGCTTGGAAAGCTGGTGCCTGGAGCTGGCCCTGCCTAGAAACAACATAAAGTTCCATGCAGATATCTTCTTATGTGCCTATTAGTTCCTAAAAGAGACATGCCTTGAAGAGCAGCTGTTCCCAGAATCACTCTTCGACCTTTGGAGTGCCACCACCTCTGAGCCATGGAACAGTGGCACAAGTTGTCTACAGCTGCATGGGAATGGGCAAGAGCTGGATGCATTCTTTTAAGGAACCGCTCCCCATGCCATGACCACCTTATTTTGCTCTCTTCCACCTCTGTATGAGGAGGGAAGCATTGAACCCACCGTTACTTTTTACTAGTAGGGAGGAATTGATTGAAACAGAGAAATAGGGAAGGTTGGGACCAGTGAACATGAACTGGTCCCAACCAGTGCATTCCCAAGTATGAACGTGATTACTTGAGTCTACACTAGGAGTGCTTTACTGGTATAAGTATACTGGTGTACTATACCAGAAAAAACACTTCTAATGTGGATGCAGCTTATACTGGCAAAGCTGTGCTTCTACTGGTATAGCTTATTTTACCACCCCTGAATGAAACAAGCTATACAAAAAAAAATGAAGTTTTGCTGCTATAACTGCATCTACACTAGTAGCGTCTGCTGGCACAGGTATGTCAGTCAGGGATCACACTTCTTCACATCCCTGACTGACATAGCTAGGCCTACAGAAGTCTGTAGTATAGACACAGCCTTAACCCTTGTATTGGACCAAAAATCATCTGTTTCCATATTGGGGTCTTGGAGACCCCAAGTATGTCAAAATTAGGGAGACGACACATGGGATGCATTTAAAAGTGACTTTTGTAATCACTGAACTATAAAACTATATGCAGTTATACCAGTATCAAAATGCTCTTACTACTATTCCTGTATGGGGAATACTCTATACCAGTGTAAGGAATATTGATACTGGTATAATTGCATCCACAGTAGGGGTTATACCAATATAACTGTTTCAGTAAAAAACATATCCCTAACCAAAATAGTTATGCCAATATGAAATCTGTGTGTAGACCAGGCCTAAGTCTGGGACAATCACAGTACACTCCCTGGATCTCCCTAAAACCCTCTCAAAGACAAGATATTTACAGTATCACACATGACTATCGCAGTGAGAAAAATCTTTGGATTTTTTTTCTTAAAAGGATAAAAGATAGTGTCTGAGCTAGATGTGACAAGGGGTCAAGGTCTTATTAATGTTCCCAGCACCAACAATTTTCTTGACGGCCTTGCTTACAGATTTACAAATCAGATTGTTTTGGATTAATACATAAATAGGCAAACTTCCAAATGTGCTCCATACCATCCAATGTAGTTTTGTTTCCTTCGATATACACTGTAAATTCTATTGTTATGCACAAAATCCACACAGCTTGATGGTCTGTGCTGACAATTAGCACCCAACTGTTACCTAGGGCAATAGCCTGTTATCATTGAAAATCTTTACTACAAACACTAATGGATTGCTTGCACTGTTTGTAAACCAACTGGTGTAAACTTTATGGTTTGTATGATATGGGAGCAAAAAAAGACTCCACTCATGTTGTAAATCAGGAGTAATTCTATGAAAGCCACAGGAGTTATATTGGTGGAGAACCTGCGTAAATCATAGGAAAATCAGACAGCGTATAATCCTTTCAGATGAAAACTTGAATAGAGTGAACAATTGTTTTAACTTCAACTGTTATAGAAAGAGCTGGCAAAGGAATCCAGTCATGATAGCTGAGTTTGTTAACTTGGAAAGTCATGAAAAATCTTCAATGGGTGGCCAAGGAGACGTCTGTAGATTGGAATTTAAACTACAACAGGGTGGGAAAATGCTACTACAGAGAATGGGTTGTTCTGATGTATTATTGTTGTCTAAAATAGAAATGTTTTATTGCCCATCATTTAATGAACATGAAAAAGAGAGCTTATTAAATTTAAAGTAAATTGAACAAATATGGTAAAATTCTGTGACTATCAGAAGCTCTATATTAAGTTCTATTTGAATTTATAGTAGTATATATATGAATGTGACAGAAATGCTTGTCTAGCCATTATAGAGTTGGAGATGGTAATACATGCTAGCAGAAAAAGGGAGACCCATTAACTCAATCAATGCACAAAGACAAACTACTGGTAGGTGTATAGGATGAGATATCTAATATAACAGTTTCCTGCACTCTCACCTTGTAATCATTCTGGCCAGAGTTCTGTCAGTGAAGCACCTAATCCAAAAAGAGAGACACAAGTAAGTGACCACACCCTTTGTGAAGAGAATTGTGTGTACACATACATGTGCAGTAACTTTGCCTGAGATAAATGTGATGTATATCTCTTTCTCTCTACCTCAATCAGGATGTAGTCAAGGTAATTTTAAATCTAGGGTCCATGTATGTAGACACACAGTCTCTAATTATTTTTTGAAAACAGCTATAATACAGAATACAATAAACTCCCAGAAAGGGGTTAATATGAAATATGGAAATTATCCAGACTAACAATTTAGAGTATAGTGTAAGTTTCAAATGCAAATTGTTTGAGTCCATTTAGATAGTAAATCAATATACATCAGATTGTTTTTAAATCCTGTTTCTCACAGACTTATCCAGAGTCCATATTTGAAATTGCCAGCTTCCTTTGCTGTATACATACCTCTTCTACATTCTGAGAAGTGGGGGAGAGGGGCAACTTTGGACATCATAACGGAACTCAACTTTGCCAAGTAAAGCAAAACCCAACCTTGTTATCTCTTTGTAAGGAGACTGGGTAATCTATCTCCCTCTCTCCCCCCCATCCCCCATTCTCCAGGTGTTATGGAGTGCACTGCACTAATCACAGGGGCACTACCTGGTCTGTGATGAGTACAGTGTTGGTACTCATCACATTTACTTGCTTAAATGCTCAGGGGAAAGACTGTCAGTTGCTGCGTGGGAAATAGAGGAGAGGGAATGTCATTGAAGGAAGGGCTCTACCTGTAGGGGTTATAAAATGGGGTTGGAGCCCAAGTCAGTGAAATTATTCTTTTTTTAAATAGTTTTATTGTTATAAAAGAACAAGTGAAACACCATGCAGACGTTATTTCTCCTGATTCAGTCCAACAGTTTACATCACAATTTTAAATTCAGGAAAATCAATGTCACAGTTATACTGAGGCCATCAGCATCTGACTCTTGGCTGAATGGGATTTACAAGCTATAAGCATAGGAAGAATGGGGCAGCAGTTTTGTTTTATTTCCAAGACAGTATCCTAGCAGAGATAAATGTTACTTCTACTTCCCAGACAAAAATTTCTCAAAGTCAGTAAACACAGAAAACTTCTCCCTCCCCCCCCCACCCCCTTTCACGTCCACCATTCTCCAGGAGGTTCATAATTTGTATAATTCTTGTTTCATGTGGGTTCTTTTAATTGATCATTTTCTTTAATTTATAAATGCATTTGGTAAAGGAAGGGGTTTTTTTGTTTGTATAATTCAAAAATTTTAAAAAGGTTGCTCAGCTTGAGAAAGGTTGACAAACATTGCCGTAGATCACTGTGGAAATCACATCTCAGTCCCAGGATTGCTATAACAAGAGATTAAGAATGAGTTTCTCACAAAGGGTGTTCAGTGTGTTAATGCTTGCTGTGAATAAATAATAGAAATCAAAAGGTGGACCTTTGAAAGAAACCATCAGCAATAAGCAATATCACTAGTGGCAATCTGCTGCTATAGAATATACTGTATGTTAGATTAATAAAACAAATGGGAGGGATAATTTGGATGATTACATCTGCTGATAACACTGTCTGAATCTTAAAATGTCTCTAAAACCAATCACAACACATTTGCCAAAGTAAAAAAAAAAAAAATCTATTCATTGTAGTTTTAGGGCCATGTTCATTAAAGATTTATGACAATTGTGGCTTGATTTCCTTGGCTTTTCAGGGCCTAAGAATAACATATACAATCAGTGTTCATCTGCACCAGAACACATCGCAGGCTCATCTTCATATAATTGGTACAACGTGCAAATGGATTGGTGCTGGGCCATAGAAATAATGCTGAGATGGCATGAATGCAAAAAGAATACCGATTCTGCCTAAGGGTAGGACAGTCACAGGGAGTGAGTTTAAGATACCCTCCTGGGAGCCAAGGCCCTACAGCTGTAAATGCTGCTTGCTTGTGTACTGTCTGCATCAACTTTTGCAACAAAATGGCTGGTGTCTTTCCCCACAGGAATTGTTCACAGAAAGTTCTATATCTATTGTACATTCAGCACACCATATGGATCTTACAATTTATACATAATTAGTCAGACCTTCTGGTGCCCAAGAGATCAGAGATGCTATCTTCTTACAGATTTGCATGAGAAAAAGGGAATATTCCAGTGCCACATTAACACTTTCTCCTTGACACATTTAGGTGCAGAGTCTCTATTTTAATCATTGAGAAGAGAAAATTAGATCAAGATTGGAGGGTCAGAAGACTGCCTATCAGCTGTTTAAAATTTGAACAGAGTCTTATGGAAAATGAGACCCCCAAATCCATGTATTCTCAAGTGCTCCTTCTGCCTTGGTGTCTCTTGTGACTGTTTCAGGTGTCCCTAAGGCCAATATTGAGGGTGGTACATGTATTAACAAATGTTACATTATTTAATAGAAATCACAATGAAACTCACATAGGCATGTAGGAAAATGAATCGCTATAGAAGGAAAGAAAAAATTGCTTTTGATCTTGAAGATATTTGGAAGGTTTTGAGGGGAAATCTTGTTTTACAAAAATCCTTATAAAAATTATAACATACTCAGGAAAATAAGTGTTGTGCAATATTTGTAAAAGATGTATTTAAGTTAGCAAGCAAAATATCCCCCTAGATAAGGAGTGAAATTCTCCTTTGTGCTGTGGGCTGAAAGAGTGCATAATATCTGGACTAACCCTGTGTACTCAGGTGAATTTCATCCCTAATGAGTGCATGTGGATTGTGGTTATTACAGAAAATGAAAGGGACATTGTTTATATCCAGGAAAATTACATTTTCCAGTGAGAACTAAGATTAGCATCAGCGGAGGCAAGAAACATACAATAATATTATCAGTAAAGTTCAATGGACTCAAACACTGAGGTCTAGATGCCTAAGAGTTAGATTGTGTATATGAAATGAATGTTGCCTGAAATTGTAAAGCTTGTTATCATTTACTTCTGTGTGTTTCTCCAGAGCAAAAAACAAACAAACAAACAAACAAACAAACAATCTCCTCCCCCACACCCCCAATCTGATCTTTGAGCCAGGTACTCAATGAGGAAATGGGAGATTCACAAGGCTGAATACCTCTGTAAATCTTCTTTCTAATCAAGTGAAAGTGAGGGAGATTCATTTTATTACCTTGATCAGCATTGTCAGATGCCTCTTGGAAAGGTGATGGACATGTTGAGTGGTATAGGGAAACCCCAACATCAAATTACTTTATTTAAATGTTTTTCAGAACTTATGTACTCTTTCTCCTGCATCTATTACAATGAGGTTTTAAATTGTTTGGTATTCTCAGGCACTACTATAAGACAAACAATAAACAGAGAATAAAATTATCTCTTGGGGGAAACTCCATTGAAGTCAATTGAACTGTGCTCACTTACATGCAACAAGCAATTAGACAAAATGTGAGGTCTTGTGGATTATTTAAGAACATAAGAAAGGCCGTACTGGGTCAGACGAAAGGTCCATCCAGCCCAGTATCCTGTCCACCGACAGTGGCCAATGCCAGGTGACCCGGAGTGAGTGGACCCAACAGGTAATGATCAAGTGATCTTTCTCCTGCCATCCATCACCCCCCTCTGACAAACAGAGGCTAAGGACACCATTTCTTACCCATTCTGGCTAATAGCCATTAATGGACTTAATCTCCATGAATGTATCCAGTTCTCTTTTAAACCCTGTTATAGTCCTAGCCTTCACAGCCTCCTCAGGCAAGAAGTTCCACAGGTTGACTGTGCACTGTGTGAAGAAGAACTTCCTTTTATTTGTTTTAAACCTGCTGCCCACTGATTTCATTGGGTGGCCCCTAGTTCTTTTATTATGAGAACAAGTAAATAACTTTTCCTTATTCACTTCCTCCACACCACTCATAATTTTATATACCTCTATCATATCCCCCCTTAGTCTCCTCTTTTCCAAGCTGAAAAGTCCTAGCCTCTTTAATCTCTCCTCATATGGGACCCATTCCAGACCCCTAATCATTTTAATTGCCCTTCTCTGAACCTTTTCTAATGCCAGTATATCCTTTTTGAGATGAGGACTGCTGCACACTGCATGGACGTCTTTAGAGAACTATCCACGATGACTCCAAGATCTTTTTCCTGATTAGTTGTAGCTAAATTAGCCCCCATCATATTGTATGTATAGTTGGGGTTATTTTTTCCAATGTGCATTACTTTACATTTATCCACATTACATTTCATTTGCCATTTTATTGCCCAATCATTTAGTTTTGTGAGATCTTTTTGTAGTTCTTCACAGTCTGCTTTGGTCTTAACTATCTTGAGCAGCTTAGTATCATCTGCAAACTTTGCCACCTCACTCTTTACCCCTTCTTCCAAATCATTTATGAATAAGTTGAATAGGATTGGTCCTAGGACTGACCCTTGGGGAACACCACTAGTTACCCCTCTCCATTGTGAAAATGTACCATTTATTCCTACCCTTTGTTCCCTGTTTTTAAACTTCTGATTGGAGAAGTAATTGATGGTGTAATCAGGAATTTCTTTCATTCAATCCTGTTGATTTACAATAAATGTACAAAGTCCTGTTTCCCTGAACACAGTAGGAATAAAACAACAGAAGACCCTCTCTTTTCTCACAGTTCCAAACCCCTTTATAGTCACTACTGAGCTCAAAAGCTCTCTCTACAAAAAACACACCCCTGACCGACAAAATCATCAGTGTGGACAGCGCTACATTGGTGGGAGTGCATCACCACTCATTGGGGGTGGTTTAATTATGCCATCAGGAGAGCTCTCTTCCACCAGCATAGAGTGGCTACAAAGGAGAACTTTACAGCGGCACGGCTGTAGCAGCAAAGCTGTGCCGCTGTAAGGTCCATAGTGTAGACATAGCCTGGCACACAGATCTCTACTAATACAATACCCAACAAAACCCCTTTGCCCACATGACTCTGTTGGAAGTGCCTTTGTTTTGCATGGTGGTCATATTGTTTCAGCTACCTGGTACCATCAAGGAGTTTAATGACTTCTTACAACTACCTGAAATGAAGGGCGGTAGTTATGCCCACCATCTTCAGTGAGGTTTCACCCAGTTAAAACAATCTTCTTCAGTTCTATCACATATGTTTAAAGAATTCTACACAAGATTGTCTGACAAAAATTGAAGGCTCATATTACAACTGGGAACACCACCTATAGTTAAAGTTGCCTAACACTTTCCATTATAAGACCCTGTTTCCAGTTCCTTTTATCTGTGCCAAACTTTAAATCTTTCAGGTTGAAATTTTCCATGACAGGTGTCTGTCTCAAACTGATTTGTTTTTTTTAAAGTTTCAACTACAGTTCTTCAGCCATATCCAAGAATGAGATTAGGGGAAAATACATTATTCCACCCACATCAAATAAAAACCCACAATCTTATAATCTTGTAATTGAAAAGCTCCGGCACCTTCATGCTTTAAAGCAGAGGGAGGGCAGGGGGTCACCTTGGTGTCAAGGATGGGTCTTTTGCTGTTTCCATGAAAATCCACCCAAATATGTCTCTGTTATAAACTAAACCAAAAATCTTAGTTAACACATCCTTAGTAGAGACTTGTTAGTTTGGCGTCTAAATTCTCCAAAGATACCATCTACACTGAGCATGACCCAGGGGCTGAGCAGGACTTTCTTATAAAGCAGTGTTTCCCAAACTTGGGACCCCGCTTGTTCAGGGAAAGCCCCTGGCGTGCCCGGCCGGTTTGTTTACCTGTCGCGTCTGCAGGTTCGGCCGATCGCGGTTCACTGTGCCCAGCCAATGGGGTCTGTGGGAAGCAGCGCGGGCCAAGGGACATACTGGCCGCCACTTCCTGCAGCCCCCATTGGTCAGGCACAGCGAACCACGGCCAGTGGGAGCCGCGATCGGCCGAACCTGCGGACGTGACAGGTAAACAAACCGGCCGGGTGCGCCAGAGGCTGTCCCTGAACAAGCGGCATCCCAAGTTTGGGAAACACTGCTATAAAGGATAAGGCATCAGAACTGAGAACAGGAAGACTGTCTCTCCTGTGCTTTCAATGCTCCCCTTGCTGGTATCCAGCCAATGTGAAGGAGAAGGAGGAAACAGCCTGACTGGAATGCAGAGTGAGGAGTGTGTGTATAGGGGGGAAAATAGGCACAGAAAGGGAGGGGGCACAGAGCCAGTCTAGGGGGAGTGGATAGAAACAGAAGGGGAGCGGGGCCAGAGCTAGGAGATGTGGGGGCAGTGAGCAGTGTGGGGAGGTATGGCTAGAAGCAGAGGTGGAAGTGGGCAGAAGTCATGGGAAAAGGCTATGGATAGGAGACGATAATAGTGATTGTGTGTTTGTATGTGTAATGTATTTTAATAATATAGTGCACCATATCTTAATTACATCTATGAAGAACTGGATAGACTTGTTGGGACATATAATATATGATCTCAGCATTTACTTAAAATCCTAATCAAATCTTGATTCTCTTTCAAATATGATTGGTTGACTATATATGAATCTATACATTTTTTTTCAAGTAACTTTTAACTTCCTGCTTTAGGGACTGTTCATCTCATCCCTAGGTAATATTTCGAGTAGCTTCAATAGGATTTCCATCATGAGGATCAGTTAGGTTGGCATAGTGCACCTATACAGTATATGAGTCAGAAATCTGTGCGCCACTTATTCCTGCATAACTAGGGCCCTACCAAATTCATGGCCATGAAAAATGCATCACGGACCGTGAAATGATGGCCCACAGTCAGCAGCTGCCTCTCCCTGGCCAGCCAGCTCTGCAGGCAGCAGCACAGAAGTAAGGGTGGCATGGTGTGGTATTGCCACCCTTACTTCTGCACTGCAGCTGGCGGGGGTGCTGCCTTCAGAGCTGGGCGCTCAGCTAACAGCCACTGCTCTCTGGCCACCTAGTTCTGAAGGCAGTGCAGAAGTAAGGCTGTCAATACCACGATCCCCCTAAAATAGCCTTATGACCCCCCTGCAACTCCTTTTTGGGTCAGGATCCCCAATTTGAGAAATGCTGGTCTCCCAAAAGACCAGATTTAATGGTGGGGGGGCGGGGGAGACCAAGGCAGGATATCACCAGAGAATGTCGAGTAGGGATCTAACTGAATTGCATTGGGATGTTTATTCTTCTCTACAGTGAGGTAAATCCTATTTCCTTTTCAAGAAAAGTAGAGGCTTTTTTTTCTGCTTCTGTGTGTTGTGGATGGTGACCACTGATCCTGTTTCAGGACAAAGAATATTGACCCAAACTACATGAGAGTTCACATCCACTTCCCTCGCAGTCTTTGTGATGTGAGATCTCTGTAGTACTGCTGACTCTACAGAGCAATAATGAAGAAAAAGCAAGCAAGCTAGATGGATAAAAACTTGAAGTGATTATTTTCTTTTATCTCATTTTTGTACATGAATCATCCATATATTTATGAACATGATCTGCTTAATGTGTATTTTTGTACTGGGTTTATGTCTGCAACAGATATATACATTATTAGTGGAGTAATCTCTGTAGTTGGTTTCTGCTGAAAAAGCAATGATGGCCATTGTCATTATCTCTGCAGAGATTTCAACTCACTGTGTGGTCACAAGAATCACAGATGTTTCAAAGTGTTCCTGTATTTTGACTCACTGGCAGGAGGGAGAATCCTGTTTTTGAAGTTTTTTTGTTCTTCAACAAAAAAATCTTTAGTTCTTCAACAAAAAAACTTCAAAAACACTCCAATGAGAAACTGCAGAACTGGAATTAATTTGCAAACTGGACACAATCAAATTAGGCCTGAATAAAGGCTGGGAGTGGATGGGTCACTACAAAAACTAATTCCCTCCCTGCTGATACTCCCACCTTCTTGTCAACTGTTTGAAATGGGCCACCTTGCTTACATTGGCCTCATTAGCACTACAAAAGTAATTTCCACCCCTTCTTGTCAACTGTTGAGAATAGCCCACTTCCACCTTAATTGAATTGGCTCATTAGCACTGACCAGTAGCGTAGCCAGGTCTTGAGCACAGGGGGAGCGGCACTATAAAAAGGTGCCTCCCGCTCCCCCTGTACTCACCCTGTACTCCAGCCGCTGCGGAGCCCCGGGCCCTTTAAAGCGCTGCCGCCGGAGCTCCGGCAGTGGGGCTCCGGCGGCGCTTTAAAAGGCCCGCGGCTCCCCGCAGTGGCAGGAGCCGCTGGCAGGGCCGGCGCGGTCGCCTAGGGTGCCAAGATTTGGGGGGCGTGGACAGCTGCCCGCTGCCTCCCCGCTCAGCGGCTGAGCTGCTGAGCGGAGAGACAAGGGGCAGCTTGCCGCGGCTGCCCCTTGTCTCCCCGCTCAGCGGCTGAGCGGGGAGATAAGGGGCGGCTTGCTGTGGCTGCCCGCTGCCTCCCCACTGAGCGGAGAGACAAGGGGTGGCTCGCCGGGGCTGCCCCTTGTCTCCCCGCTCAGCTGCTGAGCGGGGAGACAAGGGGCGGCTTGCTGCGGCTGGAGTCGCAGGCCTTTTAAAGCGCCCCCCCGCCCTTGGCAGCGGGGCTGGGGGTGGGGGGACGCTTTAAAAGGCCCCTGGCTCCCCGCAGGAGCTGCAGGCCTTTTAAAGTGCCGCCCTAGCGAGGCTCTGGCAGTGCCTTAGCGCCGCTTTTCCTCATAGGGGGAGCGGCCGCTCCCCCTGTTCCCCCCCTGGCTACGCTACTGGCACTGACCCCCCGACTTGGTAAGGCAACTCCCATCTTTTCATATGCTATGTATTTTATACCTCCCTACTGTATTTTCCACTCCATGCATCTGATGAAGTGGGTTTTAGCCCACAAAAGCTTATGCCCAAATAAATGTGTTAGTCTTTAAGGTGCTACAAGGACTCCTCATTGTTTTTACGTACAAATGAATTAGTCGTAGATTTTAAAAAGGTAATAAAAGTTTCTATAATAAGCAGCTTTGCATATTCTTTGAGGCTGACCCATGCCAACAGCATGAGGATCTCTTGCTTATGTTTAGGAATCTTTGCTCCTCAGAGTCCAGACAGCATAAAGAGACCAAGTTTCTCCTTGTCATGGATTTTTATCCCCCCTCAACCCAGAATCCAAGCTGATGGGATGAGTTCATGCACAGGGCTCCCTTTCCAGGGTGGAGTTAGGAGTGCAATCAACAAGATCTCTGTCCTTTCATGCTACACAATGTCTCATTTGCCTTCAATGAGCCATCTTGTGTGCCGGATGAGCACTTTACCTTAATTACTGCTTCTTTTTCCTGTTGGGTGAGTTACACAGTAACAAAGGTTTACAAGGAAAACACTCAGTATAACTTTATACCACGGATACAGATATTATAAGTAAGATTAATACATGCAGCATCCTACAAGCATTCCATAAAGTCTAAACACACTCTTATAACACTAAAATCTATTTTAAGAACACTAACCCACAGGTGAGCCAGACCAGTTTCTGGCTATGCATTTGTCAGTGTTCGGCCCTGGGGCCTTGGCATGACCTGGCACCTGGTCTGCCAGAGTCACAATGTGATTTCCAAAAAGCGCTCAGCAATGGCCTAGGTCTGCTCCCTTTAAGTCAGCGCTGAAATTCCCCTTGACATCAGTGAGTGCAGAGTTAGGCCAACACTGAGCACTTTTGGGAAAATCCCACTTTTAAGGACTATGTACATCAGTTTCCTCATTTGCAAATGAGGATTATATTGGAAGTCTGGATTATATTGGAAGTCTGTAGCCGGTCTTTGTTCATTTTTGTAAAGTTCCTCAGATAGAAATTGCAACATAAAGGCAACTATTAGGTGGCTTAGATGCTGAAGAGGTGAAGCAAGAAACTATGCAGAGCATAGGAGCGGGGTGGGTGCCAGGAAGTTTTGGTGGTCTAGCTATTACAAGGCTTCTGAACAAACTATACAAAGTGTGTGTGTCGGGGAGTCTAGGACTCTAGCAGCTATAACGTAAGGGGAACGATATGTCCCCATCCCCCTTTGAGGGCATTCTGTAATGTTCGTTAGTACTGATAGGGACAAAAAGTCCAGCTTTCGAGCTTTAGCCCATAATGGGATGTCTTGTGTGGGGGAGGGCGAGTGATCTTTAATCACTAGGCTCCTATAAATGAGAGGAGGAAGAAATAATCTGTGGGTTTTTTTCCCTTCATTCTTCCACGTTTGCCAAGTTTATGGCAAGTATAAATATGCTCCCCTTATATTCTCCGTTTTGCTCGGCAATTGTAACACAGTCCATTTAATCCACATTACTCAGTGTTCTGCTTCCCAATTCAGTGGCAGTGCCAAGAACAACAGTAGAGTTTAAGAGTATTTAGCTTACAAAATTGTGTTTGCCAGAAAGCAAAGCTCTTTTGAAATTAACTAAATTAAATGAAGCAAAAACAAATAAAAAAGCAAATGAGGAGGTATGATGGTTTTCTTCTTCAGGTTTGGATTTATAGGAGGGTTTAGATTGTCTGTTAATTTTCAAAGCCTGAAATGAAATACGGAGCAGAATTTGTTGTTGTAACTGTCATTTTTTGATTCTTCCAAAATATATACCTGGATGTATCATTATAGATGGAGCATGTAGCTGCTCCTATATTTAAGGTTGCCTATCCCTTCCCATTATAAATCCCTGTTTTCATTATAATGTTATTGAACTTTAACTGTTTTAGATGAAAATTTCTGTTTGGTGTCTGACTCAGATTTTTTTTCTGGAAAATTTGATCAAAAATGGCTCAGCCATTTCAGAATACAAAGCTAGTGAAAATTGCCAGTGTTTAAAAAAATCTACTGAACAAACAAAAAACCACATGTGACCATTTTTGAAAACCTCTAGTGCTTCTGTGGTTTGTAGCAGGAACTTCAAATTACATAGCGGGAGAGCCAAGACCTAAGTGTTCCATAGAATACCACTAAGATCTGGCTAAGTTATAAACCCCTTGTCAAGGCTGATTCTCCACTCTGGTACTTTGAGTGCAGAAGGTGGGGGCCTGCAAGGATTCTGAAAATTAATACTGGTCGCTCCAGGCTGGTATTAAACTCCCAAGCTCACAGTTTCTCTTTGACCTTGGATGGGTAGATACTGCCACCACCCAAGTGCAAAAAAACCCCTAACCAAACAAAAAAAAACACCTTTTGAGACTCAGGAAGGAGTACTTGGGAATTCCTTCCTGTGGGGTACCCTCAAGCCCTTTCACCCCCCGCCCCCTTCCGGGAAGAGCTGAGAAAGAAAACAAATAAATTAGCTGTTGCCCCAGCTAATTAAACAACATATGCACAAACCAATTAGGACACCAAAAATCCAATCCTGTTCTTAAAATAGGTAAATGTTATTAAAAACAAAAACAAAAAAAATAAAATACATCTGGAACTTAGGCTTTTGCTAGATTTTAAAAACCCACTTACAAAAATTAAACATCAAGAATAACCTTCTTGAGGTCCAGCTTAAAGGTTACAAGTAAAACAAAAGCATTTGGGGTTAGCACAGAGGAGTCCACAAGCCAATAAGAAATAAACAGAGACAAACCTAATCGTGTCTTTCTAGACATTTTCTGATCTACTTACATATCTGGAGTTCAAATGCCGAGTTTTAGGTATGGTCTGATGTTTTCCATACCTGACACAAAGCTTTTTTATAGAATGGTTTCAGCCCTGTCTCTGCCCTGTCCTCTCTCTCTCCAGAGAACAACAACAGTCAGACAAAGGGAAAGTTTTTTCCCAATTTTAAAAAGTTCTAGCCCTCCCATTGGCTCTTTTGGTCAGGTGTCCACTCCCTTCCTTTTACCTGTGGACTTGTTAACCCTTTACAGGTAAAGCAAGTAGAGAACAACTACCAAGAGGGATTCTATAGCCAACAGGCTGGCAGGGTGTCCACAGAAGCGAGCTACCCCCTGTTCTCATTTATCACACCTCTAAAAAATACCATTTGTTCATATGCTGTAGAACAGATTAATCACTGGCCTGCTAGTTTTGTGAATGCTCCCCCTCATCATGCTATAAAAAACTTCACGGCCTACTTGTGCCACAACAACTGTTTTTCTGCATATAATAAAACAGGGCCAGCATTAGGGGGTAGCAAGCAGAGCAATTGGCCAGGGCACCGTCCCATGCCACAGGACGCCACGCGAAGCTAAGTTGCTCAGGCTTCGGCTTCAGCCCCTGATGGCGGGATTCAGGGCCCCAGGCTTCAGCCTCATGTGATGGGGATTTGGCTTTCTGCCCTGGGCCCCAGCATGTCTAATACTGATCCTGCTTGGCAGATCCCCTGAAACCTGCTTGTGGACCCTCAGTGGGCCCTGGATATTGCTCATAGTTAGCATAGTTATCAAAGGTCCTGAACTGTCAGACCTAGCCATTAAAATAAATGAGACAGGAAATGCTAACATGATAGTTTTACATATGTTATCTCAGAGGTTTGCCTATATTATTAAATCTGTTAATGAAGATGATGAAAAATCAGGCTATTAAGATCTCAGTACTGGGTGTATTGGTGCATTAATTCTTTCTCCTTCTCTTTTCTTTGATATTTCAGTGCTACAGCTACTAAAGGATGGTGCAGACCCTCACACTCTTATTTCCTCAGGAGGCTCCTTGCTCCATCTGGTAAGAGTGATTGAAGATTGGTGTTAGTGACAGTGGATAAATATGGCAAGATTCTGAGTAGCATATTGGGCATATTATTAACAAGAAAGCTTTATCAATATTTTTTTATCTACACTGAGCACCATGGTGATTATAATTGCATCCAGCTGTGCACATGAAATACATGGTGGCGTTCAAAAGGCTTATGTAGGGATGCATCATGTAGTAAGGACGGTTACTAGCAAAATCCAGTTAGATGTTTTAGGCATAAATTATCTGCACAGTAAGTAAGAGCAAAGGAAAAATTGCCTGCTTTATAAGATGGAGAAATGCAATATTTCAAAACCTTCACAGACTAGAAAAAAGACAATTTAACTTTCAGTTTAACTGATGTCATTCCTTCCTTTTGATTTTTTTCACTGTTGATCTCCTACAAATGGAAATCTAACACAGTATCAGCATTTAGATCCCCATAGTTATTTGTATATCAGATTAAGCGATTAAAGGAATATGGAGCAGGTTTGTGTTTACCATGTAATTAAGGGAGAGAGAGAAATACAGCTATGGTGTCCGGTCACTTTTAGTTACTGTGAAGTACAGGATAGCAATTGGGGACCCACAGCAGAGTTATAAGAAGCTCTATTATTTTATTTTGCTGGGCCCCATCATGCATACCATGTTTTCTATTTTGACCCACATAGGTTTGCAGGGCACCTGTGTTTCGCTTTGAAGGTTGGGTCAAATGCCCCAATGCTCAGGAGAATATGACAAGTTTTGCCTGTTTTGATCACAAAATGGTTAATTTGTCCAGATTCTTTCAGAAGGTTCACAAACATTAGTGAAACATTCATGTAAGCCTGCCTGGTTTTCTAGTGTGTTTAAAAAAGCCAATAAAAACATGCCCCCAAATTAAGGGCAGTATAATTGAAAATCAGAATTTAATCACACATTTCTACTGCTAGCAAACCAAAGTAATCCAGTGGAAGCAATCCCATGATTACTGCTGTTACTACTTTATATTCAGACAAGGAAGTTGGTAACTCGTGTCTCTAATACCAAAATAAATCATATTCATCTTAATCTACCTTACAGAATGTACTTGATCCACCCCTGCAGATGTAGTGGCCTTTAAACTACATAGGGGTTCTGCCTGTGGGATGCAGCTGTAGGTTATATCTCTGACGGTACAGAACCCTGATGCCTACCGCTGAGTGAATATCAGAATTTCTGTCCAGTGGGCAATTCCAATACTGCGGCATTTGTTTTTGTCCCAAACCTGCACAAAAAGTTGAATTTGTCAAAAATTTTCAAGGATTGGAATATTTAGAAAAATTTCAATTTGGAAACAGTGAAATGTTTCATTTTGAGTCAGTTCAACATGAATCTCTGCAGAGGGGAATCTGCATTGCATCATGGCAGATGTAATCTGGCCAGAGAGCCCAGCCCATAGGAGAAAATGGAGGCCTTAATGCCAATGCCAATGCGGCCATTAGCCACTATACGAAATGCAGCTTAATAATGAATTGACTAAAAATTAAACCTTTTGGGTCAGCTCAACAAACTGAAATATTCCAATTCGTATTGAACCAACCCAAAACAAAATATTTTGTTTAGATTTTTCCTACAGAAATTTGAAAAATTTCAGCAAAATTGAAACTTTCCCACAGAAAAGTTTGATTTTTGTGGAAACTACATTTTCTGTAAAAAAAAACATTTTGACCAAAAATTCCCAACCAGCTGTAGTGATGTACAGCACACACTCCTTTCCTTCCCTGGCCAACACCATTCACTTTGGTGCTGGCTAGAAGCAGGACCAGTGGTGGAGCATGGGCTGAAGGTGACATGTGCTACAAAAACCCATTGTCTTATGATATTTCTGCTTGAGAGAGCGCTGCAAAACCTAAGTGGCATTAAATGATTCAAATTTATGCTGGATTTGAAAATATTTTTGTATTTATTTGAGCGTTTGCAATTTTTGCTTTGTCGACATAGAGGACCACCTGACTCTGTGTGCCACACGAAGTTCACAGTTTAAGGGCCAAATCCTGTGTGTGCAAATAATCCCTTTAAAATGCGTAGGGTTCTACTTGTGTGAGTAAGAGAGCAGGATCCTTTGTTATACACAAATAGAACAGTCCAAACATAATGTGCAGGACAAAGGGAAAACCTGAAGCTTTGGCTTTGTTTTTTAGGAGTATCCTGTATAAGTGATGGGTTATCACTGAAAGGCCTTATAGAAGACGAATGCTTTAAGGGGAGAGATGAGTGTAGACAGACAATATGACTCCTTAATCTTTTCAATTTTCAAATGTAAGGTCCATGATGTAAGAACCAAAATTTCAGCCACCATGCACCTTGCCAAAAACATCATTTGGAGAATAAGAAAAAGATTATTGAAAAACAAGTTTTCCCACAGTTAATTAGTAATCTCTGTTATAAAGCAAGAGAGTTCAGTAAATATTGTACAGCAGTTCTTTCTAGGGAAAAAGATCCTGCCTTCTTTGAAGTCAGTTGCAAAATTTCCATTGACCTCATTGGGGTCAGGATGTCACCGTTGGTACCCAGGCTTCATGTTCCCTTTTTCTTGAAGGCTGTGAGTAGCTCCAGGTCAGCTACCATAGTGTTAGCCATTAGGCTTAATTCTAAAACATCTACTTTTAGATACTTGGGCCCAAGTTTGTTACACAAATGTAACCCTGAGTAATTCAATATGGCTTCATGAGTATAACAGAGGGCAGAAATTGGCCTCCTAAAAGTATACTACTATTTCAGTTTGGTTTAGAGAGACACATGTTTCCCATTTTACATATATGGAGCACAGCAGCATTATCACACTGGTATATTACAGATACAGTGTAACCTTACTTGACTCAAGACACTGACTCTGTGTATGGAATTCCAACTTGCTTCCCAACATAATTTTACAATTTTTAGCCATTCCTGCATGCTGTTGCTTTGTATCCTAAACCCATGTTGCCTATCGACCAATGCAGTGCTGCCCATCTTCACCCCATTCATATTGCTTGTTCTTGTGTCTTATATCTCAGAAGACCAGATGAAAAAGGAAAAGAGAAAAATTAATTATCTTCTCTGGCCTTGTAATACTGTTGTTGTCCTTACTCACCTGCCCCTCTGTGATTTAGGAGTCACCAACAAAAGTTCTAGGCCAAGATTTTTAGAAGTGATGAGTATTTTGGAGTTTCCAACTTGAGGCATCTTAAAGGAGCCTGAAATTTGTAAAGTGTTGAGCAACTGCCCTCTTAAAATGACACCCCTTTAAGGTGTATAAAGTTGGGCACCCAAAAAAATGAGTATCTCAAAATTGCTGATCAGATCTGAAAATCTTGGCCCTAGTTAACAGCCCAAAAGCAGTGTGGCTTGTAAGCAAGCTGTCCCACTCACATTTTTAAACCAAAAGAGAACCTTCTCTAAGGATTTTAAGTTACTCTGTGTGCCAACTGGAACACTCTTTTTAACTGCAGTTCTCAGTGAACTCTCTTTTAGGGTTTTTGAGCTTAATGCATCATGCCTCATTACATTCAGTAGATCTCGTGGGGCCTGTCACTACCTAAGTTAACACACAGTTCCAAGAGAAGTGAAAACTGCATGCAGGGAGAAAGAAACATGATATACTGTAGAGTATGTAAGCTACTGACTCGGTTTCCTGAGTATTAGGGTGACCAGACAGCAAGTGTGAAAAATCAGGACGGGGGTAGGAGGTAATAGGAGCCTAAATAAGAAAAAGACCCCAAAATCGGGACTGTCACTATAAAATCGGGACATCTGGTCACCCTACTGAGTATTGTCAATTCATTTGCAGCCAAATCCTGATACCATTGGAGACAATGGCAAAATGTTCATTGATTTTAATGTGACCCAGATTTGACCCTCTTTTAAACACAGTGCCAGTACATCTGGGGATCAATCACGCTACAAATAGTGCAGCCAACTTTATTTTAAGATTTTTTAAAAAATAGTAACTTGGCATTTATTTAAAGATTTGCTCACTCAGATCATTTAAGTAGCAGTTTTTAAAATTTAACTGGATATAATCTGCTTTATGTAAGGGAAAGGGATGATCCTTGTGGATTCTTTGCCATTAGCATGAGAAATCTGCTCACTCAAGAACTGAACTAAAATATATATTTACCATAAAATGTTATTCAAAAATGACTTACAGTATAAAACTGTATTATTTCCTTTTTCCTCCGTGTCTTCTCCCGAGCATTATTCACATTTTTCCAGACTGCCATATTAATGGCTTTAAACCTGCAATTGAGAGTGGGACTTTCAGAAGTACTACGTTTTGACCTAACTCCCATTGACATCAATGGTAGCAGAGTTCAGTCCCTAAACTTTTTTGAAATTACCACCTGGAGTATCCATTCTTTTGGGAGGCACAGAATTGTTTCTTTGGCATGCCCAGTCAGTCAACCACCCTCTCTAACAAGGAAGCTAATCATGATTGCTGATTTTTGTTGTGTGAAGTGGACTAAGATTGCCAATTCAGTTCACAAAGGCCACTGAACAAACATCAGAGTGCAGTGATTATTTTATTTTTGTCACTACACATCTGGGCTGTTTTCAAACCCTGATGAACTAGAGGCAAAAGACGTTGTAGCCCATTGTTTATGCCTGGAGCTGTGCAGTCCCATCTGTAATTTGTTCCATATGAAAATTCTTAGGAAAGATCAGCACCCTGGTTTGTAATGATGTAATTTAATCAAGGGTAAATCCTGTTCTCTGTGTAGCTGTTAAGCCAAGCCTTCTGTACATTTGGTGTAATTCTGTTCCCTGGGCAATAGGGAACCTTGTGGATCCTACACTAAGAGTATGTTCCCCCTGCATGTCACAGAGTTTATTTCCATGGATCCATCAGCTCGCTGCAGAAATGGAAGCTTAATCTTCAATACATTATCTGATCACTTTCTATGTTATGTAGAGAATAAACGCGAACTGAAAAAAGTTTGTTGAGAAATTCAGTTGTACCTTGGGCTAAGACCTATGTCTAATCATCTCTTCTCTCTTTCAGTGTGCTCGTTATGATAATGCCTTCGCTGCAGAAATTCTAATTGACAGAGGAGTAAATGTAAATCATCAGGATGAGGATTTTTGGACATCAGTGCATGTAGCCTGTGCATGTGATAATCCTGATATTGTCCTGCTACTGTTAGTAGTAAGTAAAACAATTCAGTGCATTGTGTTCTTGAAAATGAGACATAGTATGCAAAAGTATGAGATCTGAAATGGTTGCGTGAATGCAACATATAATATAACTAATCAGATCAGTGAAAAGAATATATCCATATGTCATGGTTTTCTCTCTCTTTCTTTTTCTGAGCCCAGGTTATTTAGAGAGTCTATGTGGTAAAAAAAATTTCAGGTCTGTAAAGTGACTACAGTATAAATGTCATGTCAAGGTTTTTTTGGTTTTTGTTTTGTTTTGGTTAGGACATAATGAATCTGGATCATAGGTCAGTCCCAAATGGGACAAGCAGATGATTTCCTTTCTCTTCTCCCCGTTGCTTGCTATTAAAGGCCAAGCTGGCAGATAGTCCTATCAAAATTGTTTCTCAAAAGCAAGAAGTATTCTTGGCATTCAGTTACACTCAGTATTCATGAAGAGATGTCTGTGAATGTGATGAAAATAAGAGCAATCTAATATTGATCTAACCAACTTTGAATCTATGAAAGAAAGAATATTATGTATAAGTATAACAGACACTACATTCAGCCTATGATAGATGAGCACTTTATTCTTGTTAAGCCTTTTCTATTTCTAAGGACCCAGACTTTAATCTTGGCACATGGTATTGCGTGGACATTGGTCGCCGTTTATTTTATAATGTAGTTTAAAGGGAAAATGTCGAAATTGCCCAAAGTGTGACCTAACGCTGTTTACTTGCTTATATCTATTTATAATGTCTCATTATATTTTTTCCTAAAGTAAATGATTTAATTATATTTTTGCTAACATATCGCTGCAAGCCCCACACATTCGTCATTATCCCTTGAATGACAATTCCATGTTTACAGGCAGTGAATGAAGGGAGGCACATTTTAGGAAGGCAACACATTTAGTTTTCAGCTTCCAAGTTATTATAAACTATAGAAAGAAAAAGTACTATTTAAATGGCCAATTCCTGGCCCTAAAAAAGACAAATGTAAAACTTCTGTTGAGTTCTACAGGTATATAAGTATGTTCACACAAAATCCTGAATTTTATGCAACATGAGTGTTTATTTAGACCCTTTTGAAATGCACCCATCCCTTGGTCTAGGCTATTGTGTATTATAAATACCACTAGAAAACTTACTCTAGAGCAGGGTTTCGAAACTGTTGAAAGCTGACTCTCACTTAAGAAAAATTAAACTAATAGCGCCCACCCTGTAACTCCACCATGTGGTGTTAAAGGCCTACTCATCTTAATTCACACATCTTTTGTACCCCATTGGCTAATCTCACACCCTCATCCATCCTTTGGAAATGCTGATACAGATTTTCATAATATAGTTGCTCTCCTCTCATATATGCGTTCATAAGCAGTAAAATAGTTAACAGTGTTGCCTTAAATAATTGCCCTCAGCATCTGAATTAGCGCCTATAAAATGAATGAGATAGTTTACACCTTTGAATTATTGTTGCAGGCTCTCTGCAAACTCAGGTAGGCATCTCTCTATCAGTTACTCGTGGGGCAATTTTGAAAAATTTCTTAGCATTCTTAACAGTGAGAGACTTACTTTCTTAATTTAAATCTGAGATGCTGAAGAACAATTAAGAGGTCTGTGTCTTCACCCCTTAACTAGTGCTTCATCAGGGGCGGCTCTGACGTTTTTGCCGCCCCAAGCAAAAACAAAACAAAACACCCCAAACGCCACCCCCCCAAACAAAAAAACCAACCCCCCCCACCAAAACAACTCCCGTCTCTCCCACTCGCGGGCAGCATGCCCGCAGCCCCGCTCCCCCGCCGGCGGGGAGCGAGCACGGCATGCCGGCTGCCCCACTCTCCCCGGCCGGAGCGCTGGTGGGGAGCGAGGGCGGGGAGCGAGCGGGGCAGCCGGCCGGCGGGGAGCGAACGCGGCATGCCGGCTACCCTGCTCTCCCCGGAGCGCTGGCGGGGGAGGGCGGCATGCCCGCGGCCCCGGTCTCCCCGGCCAGGGCTAGTGGGGCATGCCTGGGAGGGAGGGAGAGAAGCGGCGCGCGAAACGCCGCCAAGCGAAAGCGGCGCAGAGCGGAGGTGTGCTGGGGCGGCGGCCGGGGCACATTTCTAGGGGCGGCATGGCCAGTGCCAGAATGCCGCCCCTAGAAATGTGCCGCCCCAAGCACCAGCTTGTTTTGCTGGTGCCTGGAGCCGGCCCTGTGCTTCATGACCACATCTGGGGGGCATGCCCCACACTACCAGAAACACTACAGAGAATATCACTGCATTAATGTAGAAAATAAACCAATAGTGAACTAACCCATGTAACTCCCCATTAACTCATCTGCTTCCTCAAATCAGAGCCCTTCTTGAAAGCCAGGAAGACAGTTGAGCTTTGCAGTGTTTCTTGACAGTCAGCAGAGTCTATATCTGTCAGACCAAGGTGGAAAGAGTTCTTGAGTGCAAGGATACTCTCAGTGAAAATATCCTGCCATCAGACCCTCCCATTTAAATTAGGGTTGAGTGACTTTTCTGATCTCAACTGCTATGGTACCTTCTGAGAAGGGAGGTGGTTTCTTACATAACCAAGACCTAATGTATTTAGAACTTTATAGGTCAAAACCAGCATATTGATTTAGATCTGGAAAAAATGCAGATTATGATGTACAGGTATAATGCATTCCATGAGAATAACATGTCTAAGCAAGTAGGGTGTTGAAGTTTCCAAATGGTCTTCTGGCTCAGTCCTAATATAGAGTATTTTAGTAATCCAGTTTTTTGGTGACAATGGCATGAATAACTGTATTATGAACAAAATGAACTGCATCTGAACAAAATGATTGTAAGATTCTTTAGAGGCTCACATGGAATAACGCACTCCTTGCCTACTACCTAAGCTTCCAGAACTAGCAGGGGATCCAGCTAATCATGGGTGTCAAAAGTGGGCACACTCCCCTAAGTAGGGAGCTCCAAAAACTGCTGTTACTCCTTCCAGTTGCATTCACCAACCCACCAGTGTTATCTCTCACTGATCTAAGTCTCACCATATCATTTCTTAGCCCAGGGCTACACTGGGGAGGGGGTCGATCTACGATACGCAACTTCAGCTACGTGAATAGTGTAGCTGAAGTCGGCGTATCGTAATCGACTTACCTGGCGATGAAGACGGCGGCGAGTCGATCGCTGCCGCTCCCCCGTCGACTCCGCTTCCGCCTTTCGATGAGGTGGATTGCCGGAGCCGACGGGGAGTGCGATCGGGGATCGATTAATCGCGTCTTAACGAGACGCGAAAAATCGATCCCCGATAGATCGATTGCTACCCGCCGATCCGGCGGGTAGTGAAGACCTGCCCTTAGAATCTTGGTGAGTCTTAGCCTTTTGTAATTTCTGAATTCATTTATGATTGCTGTTTTCCTCAAGTTATCAATGACATCTGACATCTGATTGTGATTGGTCCCATTGGGTGCAACATGTATTATGTATACTATTTTCTGGTTTTGTGTGTTGACTATATTATTATGTTCTTAAATCACAGCTGTCAGATATGATAGAGTGGGAGTTAACCACTACAAACATTGTCATTACTTTTGCCAAATACTGAGAAATCTCTGGCAGATGGTATTTGCACATTTTGGACCAAGTTCACTCCACCTTAGCCAGTATAGGATAGTGCTGTTTGTGGTGTATTCCTCCTTGAGCATCCTTTAGTTTGAGAAGACCACTACATTGGCTAAAATTGAGAAGTCATGTTGCAGAAGCAATGAGCTGGTTCATGATCTTCAACCATTTATTAACGCAAACTTTGACTGTGTCTAATGCTTACCCTTTCTCCATAGCCTGTTGTGATAGGTTCTTCAAGTTGAGGGATCATGGCCTAAGATGTGAGCACATTGTACTGCTATACAAATAATAGATATATATTTTCTTTCCTTTATGACTAATTTACAGTATAAGTAAGGAAATCTGAGTCACAAACAGTCAAGAGCATCTATTCCCTGATACAATGCGTTAAAAATATCCTATTCTCAATCTGTTTCATTAGAGAAATTATGTCCTTTTGAAGCAGGGCAATATTTTCCGTATTCAAGCCTGCCATTGCTCCCTGGGTGAGATTTTCAAAAATGTTCAGTATTATATACTCCTAATGACTTCAGTGGAAGCAGAGTTAGGGCAGTGTTCAGCACTTTTGAAAATCTCACCTCTGCACCTAGGATTTTGCCTAGAACTGCAGTAGAATACAACCCTGTTATTTCAAACCCAGTCTATAACCAAAGTTCTTTTGCATCCCACATCATCTGTGTGCTTTGATCCCTATTTATTACAAACCTTGTTTTTCAAAAGCTTTTGCACAACTTCTGAAATGTTGCAGCATTTGAGGCTGTCCTATGTGTACTATAGTTGCACCAAAAAAGAGTATTTCTGTAATTATATATACACATATATTGGCAAATTCTTCTCCCTTCCTATGTACTCAGCACTCCTCGGGGCAGAATTTGGCCCACACTACATAAATCATTTACTTTTTCTCCCAGGGGGTTGGGAATAATAAATATAATCTTGTGGAGGGAAATTGTTAGATGAACAATAGTTTCTGAACTATGACATAAATAGTATGTGTAGTAACATTTCATCCAAGTGAAAATGGAAGTAGAAATTGTAGGGAAGCTTTTATTTCATATCCCCAAACCATGTTTGTGTGAGCTTGTGATATTAATAATTACTTTGCCTTGAGGTTGGAGTGTTTCATGGTCTGTGTCTAATGTGCAGTGTGGGACTGGATAATGTCCATATCAGCCGCAGGCAACTTCTGTTATGCCACAAATTTACAATGCAGTTAAAAGAGTAAATAACACTTCGTAAAACCTCATGAATTCCTTCATTT
Organism: Macrochelys suwanniensis; assembly: GCA_033296515.1. NCBI lineage: Eukaryota > Metazoa > Chordata > Testudines > Chelydridae > Macrochelys > Macrochelys suwanniensis. Next base: position 104,504,312 of record CM065775.1, read on the forward strand.
TCTTTTATTTTTTTAAAATTCCCCTTTGATTTATTTGAATAAGAAAACAATTGCAATTTTTTCCTCTTAAAGATTGAATATGCAGGACATCTACAAGCAATAAATTCAAAGAGAATAGCCCAATCTCTCCCCACCATGGGGCAAATCCTGAAATTGTATCCTGTGCAAAAAAGTAGTAAAGGTCAATGGGAAACTTGCCCAAGTAAGGACTTCAAAATTGGGTCCTAAAAAGAAAACAGAAGGAAAGAGGGCCAACAATTTTCATCATTGTGCTTAAGTTTCTCAAGCCCCCTATCTTGTACACTACATACTATACATTTGTGGGCCATATAAGTTCCAAAAGTAGATCAGGCCACAAAATGGTTTTCCCATCCCATGGGATTTTTATACTTGACTGCTAGTTTAAATTTAAGCACACTGATTTAATTATTAACCAATCTAAGTTATTAATCTCACAGAGGTTTAATATCGTGTGCGGCAAAGAGCCACAGGAGACACAGTAAAGAGCCTCTTGTGGCTCCAAAGCCTCAGTCTGAGTAGCACTGCCTTAATGGTTGCAACTTTAAATTTGTGTCCTTCACTGCAGCATAATTTTTTCTCTATAGTCTAACCCATTTTAGCTCCAAGTATTTTTCCCTTCATATACTTGATTCCCTCAACCATAATTTTACTTGAGTACTGTTCAATGTGTTGTATACAATAATAGTAGTAACACTATTGGACTTTAGTGAATTTACCTGGCATCTTTGTACAATAGGAGAAGTAAGCAGAGAGCTTTTTGTAGATCTTTGCTTCTGCCCTCTGTTCATTTTTCTTCATTCTGATGTCCTTTTTTACCCTAACACATACTGTGGAAATAGGGATCAGTGATGGTTTACCTGAAAGGCAAAGATGTTAAAAAAAGAATGTATCTATAAATGAGATGGAAAAACACAAAGGAACAAATTCTTACCAGGTGCGAGTGCAACTCCATAATGCCAGGAATGTGAACTGGGCCTAGTGTCTTGTCTTTCTTTTTAAGACTCTAATAATTATTAGATACTGTGACACAGGAGGGCTAGGGAGCAGTAGTAGAGTGTGAGAGGGGAAAGATATAAGCCCTAGGCTAATTAAGGTGTTGTTCCCTGGAGACTAGGGAGGGTGGCTACAGGTTAATTGGAGCACCTGCAGTCAATTAAGGCCCTGTCAGGAACCTAATAAACCACCCCCCCCACCCCACCCCCTGCTTCAGGTAGACAGGGAAGAAAAAGAAGAAGAAGGGAGAGAGAGAGAGAGAGAGAGAGGAAGGAAGGATGGATGGATGGATGGATGGATGGATGGATGGATGGATGGATGGATGGATGGATGGATGGATGGATTGGAGTGTAGAGGTGTGCTGTGAGACTTGAACTATCAGAGAACTGAAGGGAGACCCTGCCCCAGCAGGGGAGGAAGACTCCCTTCCCCAGTGTCTAAGGACTGAAGGTACCTCACCCAAGGGGGAAGAGGGTAAGAACCCACGGGGTTGAGAGGGGCTGGGGCTCAGAGTGAGGAGCAAACCCAGACCCCTCCCCCACTTCCCTCCTTTACCATCTTCCTGGGCCACTACCAGGGCCTTTGGCACCCCAAGAGCAGGAGCAAGGGGTGGCATCTTAGCTCCCACCAAGAAAAGCGCAGAACCCACCATACTAACATCAGCCATTTTGTCACAACACTTATGAAGGGAACAGACATATTAAACTGTGATGTAGTCTTCATTATTTTTCTATAATTATCATTATTTCCATACAACTCAGCACAGATTGCCTTATGGACTATGGATGTCTTTATGGCTCACTGTTCCTCGTTTCTGAGTGTTACTGATAATTCATCATTCAGCTTCATTACAGGGAACCCCAAAAGAGCACTACACTTACTTTTTTTTTTTTTTAGTGCATTTACAATCTGTGTTTCAGGCCATTTTTTTTTAAAGCAAGTTAATCACAGGATGTTTAATCAGCCAGTTGCATGCAAAGAGGAGCGCAGCAGAAAGAAAAATCAATTGCCATAGGGATGGTGATGTTATTCAGTTCATTATATTGCCACCCAGAGACCGTATGTAGGGTCTGCTTGTGTTACAGCCTTTCCCTTCCTCTGCACCTGACTTGTCTATTTAGATCATAAGCTCTTCAAGGCAGGGACTGTCTACCACTGTGTTTGTACAGTGCCTAGCACAATAGGGCTTCATTCTTGATTGGTTCCTATGGTCCATAATAAATATGATTAATAACGAATTAGAATGATATACAGCAGCAGTCAGTTATGCAGTTTTTTTGTTTATAGGCACATGAAAATAGTTGTGTATTGCAAAAACCCATTTCTTTCTAATAGTTTCTTTTTCTGACATTACTAGAAAAACCAGGAATTTAATCACTATCTGTCAACTGAGTGAATGTTGCTTTTGCTCAGCTGGATTGTATTACTTGGAATTGATGGACAACGTTCAGTTTTGGTTTAGGTGGCTAAGATTCTGTTTGCTTTAAAAGAGTTGTACTGGGGCTGTATTTGATTCAGTATCTTTTAAAAAAGAATTTGGGAAAACTGAGCTGCTTGTGAGTATATAAAACAGAGTTCTGCTTGAAACATCCTGCATTAGGGTTACAAGCCCCAAGGAGCAGATCTGCAATGTTAGACAAGTTGTCTGAGTTGTGTAACACCAAACACTGCAGTTCATTTGGGCATTTTTGAAGTGCCCCCTGAATGAATAAGCAGAGTTCCAATGTTGCTGACCTCCTGCTCTGCAGATTTCTTGTTTCTGCCATGAGAACAGACCATCTCACTTATGAGTAATGCAGCATTGAAAAGTAAATGGAAGTAATGGTGTAAAGGGAATATCAAGCACTTTTTAGGCTTCAGTGAGACTGGAATATGATTTATCCTCCAAAGAGAAGACTTTGATATATTATTACTTGCTACACGGTCTCTCAGTTTAAAAGATATTTTTACAGAACTCTGATACTACATGTATGTAGAAATGAACCAAAACAAATGGGCATGACATTTGTGTAAGACTAAAGCCAGCCTATGACCAGATTTGGCATTTTCTCTTAAAATAGTTTTACAAACAGTTTGCCAAATCAATCCCTGGCATGAGTGAGTGCAACTCTCATTGATTACATTGAGATCAATCTGTCATTCATAAAACATTTCTTATGCAAATGGATCAAAAGCTTTTTACAAAATCTACCAAGCAATTGTACAGGGTCTGATTTTTCACTTAAAGGCTGGTCCACACTAGGACATTTTAACACTTTAACTATACTAGTATAGTTAAAATGTTGGGGAGGGGGAATCTCCCCTCTCAACAACATAGTTATACTGGTAAAAAAAACATTTACATTTTAAACCTTTACATTGAGACTCACCATTTTTTCACCACTCTGGTATGGTAAAGGGGCCATAAAGTGTTAGTTTGAAATTACATTTACACCCATTTTTAGATCTTCTTAACAGCTGGAGTGATGAAAATGAGCATTAGTTTTAATGAGAATAAGGCCCACAGACTATAAATATTGGAATCATGTAGCCTATTATTAAATTCCAGCTAACCTCTGCAGTGTAACTCTGCAACTTCACAACAGGAACATTACACAACTGGTTAAAACAGTAAGTAAATTATACCGTATCTAATTGAAACTACGGGAGAAACTTAAGTATCGGAGGGGTAGCCGTCTTAGTCTGGATCTGTAGAAGCGACAAAGAATCCTGTGGCACCTTATAGACTAACAGATGTATTGGAACATAAGCTTTTGTGGGTGAATACCCACTTCAGATGCATGCAGTGGAAATGTCCAGGGGCAGGACATGTGCCAGCAATGCCCCTCTGCTATGTACATTGGCCAAACTGGACAGTCCTTATGCAAAAGGATAAATGGACACACATCCGATATTAGGAATGGCAATATACAAAAACCTGTAGGAGAACACTTCAATCTCCCTGGACACACAATAGCAGATTTAAAGGTAGTCATCCTGCAGCAAAAAAAACTTCAGGACCAGACTTCAAAGAGAAACTGCTGAGCTTCAATTCATTTGCAAATTTGACACCATCAGCTCAGGATTAAACAAAGACTATGAATGGCTAGCCAACTACAAAAGCAGTTTCTCCTCCCTTGGTGTTCACACCTCAACTGCTAAAAGAGGGCCTCATCCTCCCTGATTGAACTAACCTCGTTATCTCTAGCCTGACTCTTCCCTGCATTTTTATACCTGCCCCTGGACCTTTCCACTGCATGCATCTGAAGAAGTGGGTATTCACCCATGAAAGCTTATGCTCCAATACGTCTGTTAGTCTATAGGGAGAAACTTAGTTAGGCAGAATGTGATTATTCAAGTTGAAATTTGACGAGCACTTTGAACTTAAGAGTCCCATTCTTACAAAAAGGTATTATGGGATATTTAATGACCATAAATGGTCCTGTTGTATATCTCATCTAAAAGACAGCATCTCCAGAAGCACATTATTCTGAGCACTGTGCTTGAATAGTGATGCAGGACTGATTAAGAAGGGAGAATGTTGTCTCCTAATCACAGTACCATTTCCTTCATCCTCTAAGCGTGTTGTGGATATCTCTTATTAACCTGCTCTGATTTTGCTTAGCTTGTGAGATCCGACAGGTTTATATTCCTGTTTAGGTAAGGAAAGCTGAAAATATATTTTTTTTAAACCACTGCCACATTGGCAAACACCATAATAATGTATTGTATTTAACTGGCCAGATTTGGCTGCAGTGATAATATTGGTTGAGCATTTTTAAACCTGGCTATATATTTCATTTGTGGTATTTTTGTTCTCATGTTGTTTATTAATGAGCATTTCCCTGTCAATTCCCCATCTATTTTGAAATAGCATTTTATATTACGTATAGTAGGCCAAATTCTGCAACCCAGATATGCAACTCTTTTGACTTCAGTGCGACTGAGAGCACTGTTTGGACAGTTGCATTATAATGGATCTGACTAAGAGCACCAAAATAGAATGAATCCTGGCAAACAATGATCAGTGATCACAATATTATTTGCTTTAGGATTAAATGACAGATAAAATGGAAATAAGAAGAAAACACTGAATTCTTCAGCACACACTTTGTACTTTCATGGGCTACAAAACTTGCTGCAGTATAAAACTTACATGAAAAGCTGCAAGACATATGATGTGATCATAGGGGTGTGTGGATCTAATTATTCTGCATGTGTTTCATAATTATACAGAAGTAATGTATTGCAGGAGTTAAAAATTCTCATTATTTGTGTAATATATTGAATTAAATCTCATGGAATATCAATGATTGTGTATAAATTTCCATGTTATAGTATTGGGGATTAAAAGGTGTATGGGAAAATGTGATTATAAAAAATGAGGAGCTTGTTAGAAATATCAACCCTAGGAAAAATATTAGCAAATAATATTAAAAGAAATAACCTCATAACAAGCAGTAGTATGAAATCAAGAGAAAAGAATATAATTAAGAAGTATTTTTTCAAACAGAGAGAAAGTTAAAGGACAGGAGACAGTAGGACCATTGAAGGTCTAGAATAGGAAGTAATTGATGGTAACCTGAGAGTGATATTTAGAGGTTGAGTTAATTCTTTGCCTCAGCAGTATTTGTGAGAGAAACTGGTGATTGTGGTCCATTAATTGGATAGGGAGTTTCTCATAATAGATATGAGAAGGGAGACATAAGTGTGAAATACTAAACATTGTTCGGTTGTGCCAGTGGAGAAAGTGGACAACAATTACAAAGAAAAATAGGGGGACACCAATCTATCTTTTGGTAAAGTTTGCTTTTAATTGTGTTTTATGAAAAGCGTAACTTAAGTTATTGTATACTGCTCCCGGTGGCACTCACATTGTGCCAGAGATTAGACTACTGAGTGATATGAATATTAGGTGATCCTGTAGTTAGGGCACTAGCCTGTGATTTAAGAGCTGTTGGTTCAGTTCCCTGCTCTGCCATGAACTTCCTATGTGGGGGATTGTTCAATTCATTTAATGTCCCTGTGCCTTAACTCTACATCTGTAAAACAGGAGGGTAATAGTATGTCTTACTTCTCAAGGGTGTTCTAAGGAAAAATACTTTAAATATTGTGATGAACTCAGATGTTAAGGTAATGGCATATAAATATCTTATATAGACAAACGTGAAGACTTCTAATTCTTGAAGAATTCTAAACCCATTCCCCTTTGTATCTACCAATTTCTCTCTCACCAAGCTCAAAATACCAAAAATATGGCACTAAACATTTCATTTGGATAGAAGAATATTGTGTCTTGACAGTTTAGGATATGAGCATTAAGTAGGTCATACATGTGGAAAGAGCCTCAGGCAAAGTATAAAGTTCCTGGGAACTGAATTTCACCACTGATGTCAGAAAGGGGAAATCTCTGTGAAGAAGGAATGCTATGCTCTTACTTTTTGTATTGGAGAATTCTCAAGAACCTAGCCAACCTTTCTTCTCTTAGCTTCTCATAAATCTCATTTGCAAGATAAGTCTCTTGCAGACATTTGTGGATCCATCTAGTTTTGAAAAGATCTAGAGGCCCTGTTTTTTATTTGTTTTTACTGAAAATAGCACCTTGTTAAAGCAAGCTTTGCAACTAAACTGCTCAAGGAATTTTCAATTTTGATGAAAAACTGGGTGACAACTTTCACAAAAATGTTGGTTTTGTTTTTCAACCAGTTCTCTGTATAGACATTCCTTTATCCCTCCATCACCAAAATGCTGCCACCTCAGAAGAATGCAACAGTCATTTTAAAACTACTACAAACACTGTATACAATAGTATAAGAATAGGAAAGGAAGAAGAATATTTCTTTAGTTAAGTAAAAGGGCATTTTATGTTGGTGGAATGTATATATTCATATTGGAATTATGACAGAACACAAGGGTAAAGGCCCATAATTAAGGGGAAATGCCTTTGTGACCACAAGTTGTCAGTGTAGTATATTGTGACACTACAGTTAAGTGCTGTGAATCTATGTTATTACCTTACCCTTATGACTCTGAGGCAAACCTGTAGCCCAGCAGGTTGTGCTTTTGGAGTTGCATATTAAACCTGTGACTCAAAGTAAATAATACTGTGTGCATTGGATAGTTCCTACCATATTGTGTTTTTGACAGGAGTGGTTTAATTGCTGGGTTCAGCTGCTAATGGACCTTTTAAAACTTTAGAAACCACACCAGTTTTGCATAAAGATGGAGAAGATGGGTGAAAGTTTTCAAATTCCACATAATAGCAATAGGAATAATCCACCAAGAACCAAAAGTGGGATGTTGTGTTACATTTGGTTGGTATCAACATTATGGATGCCATTGGAAACATAAAAGAATAAAAAGAATGGCGGGCATGGTAAAATTATGGCTAAATAGTTCTTTTAGCCACAAAAGTATGCTGTATTTGAAAGGCAAACCTTTGGACAAATAATCGACAATGAGGGCATGGGAGTATGTATTTTAGTCTCTTTTCGTTTGTTTTGAGTAACTCCTTTCTTTCAATGCCCACTTTGTCCTAGGAGTGCCACAGATTTTGAAATTCTTCAATACTGTGGCTTGAATTCTCATTTACATAAAGGTCCCTTTACACTGCTCTGGTCATGTAACAGCCTTAAAATGAATGCAAATTACACTTGATACCCACTTTTAGGCCCCTCTACATTGCCAAAGTATCTGAGAAATGGTGATTTAAAAAAAATGGCCACAATTGTAAAGTTATTTCATGTAAGCAGCATTGTAAAAGGAAAGACCAGGACAAATAACATCTCATTGATATATTTTGTAAAAAGTCAAGGAAGTGTCCTAAGTTTTGCAGAACCCTTTGATAAGATACTTGCAGGGCATCTCAGATTTGCGTAAGTACTGCATTTTTATAGCTTGGTGTGTGAGAGATGCTTGTTATAAAAGGTGTATGAAGGATTTAATAATTAGAAATGACGATCAAGATGCTTTTCAATACTGGATTGGCAAAAGGGCTTATTAATGTGGAAGATGTCAAGTGGAGGAAGGAGGAAGAAAAGATTTTTGGCCTCTGATAAACGGTTGGCCTCTTCAGTTCATTTGAGTTACAGTGGGCAGTAAGGTGAGTGGTATTTAGTTACCTTGTCTTATAAACATTACCATAAAAAAGGAATGTCTTATTCTCTGCTCTAGGCACTCCTGAAAATTCCTTAAATCTGCAAGCATAGATTGCACTGCTTCTCTGTCCCCCCCCCCGCTCCTACTCCCTCCAACCATTAATCAAAATTATAAATAGCAATCACCAATAACTCAACAGCAATAAATAAACAAAAAACCCACCAAGCTTAATGTTTAAGATCCCTCATCATTGCCTTCCCATCTACTCATGGTTAGGAGCAATGGGGAAGTGAGATCCAAAGTTGAGGGGCCCTCACAGAGAATATCTTTGCAGCTTCCCCCTCTCCCTGATTCAAGTGGGGAGAGAGAGATGGTCTTTCAGATAAGTAGGTCCCAGGCCATTTACAAGGAGCGAAGATAATGGATTCTTGGAAGAGAAGGCAAATGAATATTCATGAATTTTTGAGCTCATGAGTGAGTAGAGGAAAACACAGCAGTGACATAATTTATCAAAACTTCAAGGGCAGTCTGTCATCATGTGCTACCCTAAGATTGATGTGTAAAGCCAGTGAGAAGAAAACTGCTTCAGCAAAAACTGGCTTATGGATTGAAAGCAGATGGTTTTGGTAAAGGGTAACAGTGCAGGGTTAATGGAGATAATGAAGAAGGTGACAGAAGGGTCAGTAAAAAAGCTTACGTTTGTTTACATGTACCTCTGCACGTTCTTCAGTTAAAATAACAGGAGGGGAGAAACATAGTGGAACAGAAATCCTAAATTTAGAATAATTGGTGTAGACTTGGTCTCTGAGAACGAAGAGCTAATTCAGTTCAGTGCACAACAATATAAACTAATGAAACTGGGATACAAAATGACGCATAGGCATTAAAGACGTACATTGAAGAACAATGGAGATCCACGAGTAGAGTTTTTTTATGGGGGTGGATAACGAATTTCTTGGGAATGGAGGTTGTTGGTAACTCTGAAATGTTCGTAACTCTGAACAAAACGTTATGGTTGTTATTTCAAAAGTTTACAACTGAACATTGACTTAATACAGCTTTGAAATTTTATTGTGCAGAAGAAAAATGCTGCTTTTAATAATTGTAATTTAAATGAAACAGGTTTCCTTATCTAGTGAAATCTTTTTTTTAATTTCCCTTTTTTTTTTTAGTAGTTTAACACAGTACTGTACTGTATTTGCTGCTTTTTTTGTGTGTGTCTGTGTGTGCCTGAGCGCATACGTCTGGTTCCAAATGAGGTGTGTGGTTGAACGGTCAGGTCGTAATACTGCTGTTCGTAACTCTGAGTTTGTACTGTACTTGTAGTACTTACTTTTGTTTTGCCTTAACCTAACAATGTAACTGCTGACACCAGTTTTACATCTTTCCCTGAAGCATTGTCGATGGGTTTTTGTAGAGTACTTAATCTAGAGGCAACTTGATAATATTCAAAACTATTTTCTTAACCCATGGGCCACAGTATGCAAATTAGGCACTTATTCTATTAAATGGTTTAGTGGCATGGAACTATTACACTTTTAATCAGCAGCACTGTGTTCAGTTTTAAAAATGGAATGCCCAACTCATGGGGAAAAAAGAAAAGGACTAGCCTATGAATAGTTCAAGATGGATTTATTTTCAGAAAAGGTGTTTAAAAGTCAGAACTGTTGGGAGAATGAGCAATAAGGCATTAGGTTCAGGAGAGGACGGAGACTATGATAAACAAAAGAGGAAACTAAATATACTTTGGAGATGGGAATTAACTAGTATATGTCCACCAATCATGTGATGATAAGATTGCAATATATGAGCAGATTTGATAAAACCATGAAAACGACAAATTAACCTATTAAAAATGCATAATTAGGGATAAAGGCCTTGAGAGGCCACGTGGTATTTTTATGTTCCTTAAGTATTTGTGTTCTGTTTCTTCCTATAAAATACTTCGTTGGCCTTTTGAAATAGAAAAAAAAGTGCAGAAGTTTATATGCCTATATATTAGCTGACTAATTCTTTTTTCATGCAAATGAACTTGTAATGATATAGCTGATAAATATGCAAAATATATGCATACTGATTTATCAAATTTGATCAATAAGAAAATAATATATGATCATTTTTCTATAGCAGGATTAGGATATTGTGGTTACAGAAATATGCCATTGCATTCTGTGGATAGAAAATCTTTTTAGTGGACTGTACTTCATGCGTTACCCAGACACGGTAACTTCATAGTTCAGAGTCTGCTTGGATGGGCTAGTTCTCTAGTTACACTATGTTGTTCTGGAATCCAGTTTCCTTTTGAGTTAAGATGGCATTTTAAGCTTTCTAAGTACAGTGGTATTTCACACAGTGACTTGTTTGTAGAGTGTATAGATTTAATTACCATCCATCAGGACAGTGTTACTCAGGATGCAAACTAACCTGCTATACAGCACATAGCTTGAAATCTTGGAATATCTCAAGGTTATTAATCACCCCTGTGAATCTAACACATTGCAAACATGCAAATTAGTTGACTTAGTGTTTTGGAACTATAAGCTGCTTTAAGTAGCATAATGCACTTATATTCACAGATACTAGATACTGTACACAGTAATCACTTGTTACATACCATTTAACCTCTCATCATTTTCAATGTGCAAGACCACATAGATCTTTTTCTTTGTGTAAATCATCCACATGTATCTGTTCATTTAGATTTTGTCACCTACCCACCAGTATCAAAGTGGCAGTATCCAATCACATACACGAAACTAAGTCATTTATCCTCATGTGTCATTTGGCACCTCCACTCTTTATAAAACAAAAGTAATTCTATGAGGAATCAATGAGAAACAGAATATGCACTGAAGATGTACAACCATGCTTAGCAACTGGAGTTTAGGGCAAGAGCATTGCTTCCTAATCTTCCTGCCTACCCACACCAGCTTCAGCAACATGAGGGGGAATGGGAAAAAGTCCAGGTTGCGAAACAGTTGCTCAGATTTTGCTACAACTCATTTATTCACCCAGTTAGGTTGTTCATTTGACCCTATGAGCTAGAAACTGCTCAGGAGCAGCTTTTCCTCTTTAGATCTTTTTCTGGTCACCTTGTTAATCATCCTGCCTTCCTCAAGCAGAAGGGAAGGATTCACTCCTGCTAGGGGAAGAAGAAAATTATCGTAATCAATTCGATGATGATACCCCGTTACATTGTTTGGAGTCCAAAATATGGAAGCCATGAAGAAAGCATGTAGTTAAGAACTAGGATATACCACATTAGACCAGACTTATTGTCCCTCTTCTCTGGCAATAGCCCATAACTAATGTTCAGAGGAAGTTTTCCACCCTCACATTTCTGGCAGTAATGCATCTCATTACCTTTGCAGTGCTGTACATGAGTGACATTCCTTTTTGACCCCTGCAGGTGATTATTTTATGCCCTATAACATAAATTATGATTGATCTTAGTTTGCATACTTACAAACATAAGCAATGGTCAAAAAATAACCCACCCTGGTTTTAAATCTAACTAGTGTATTTGGTTCAATGACTTTTTGTGGCAATAAATTTAACAGACAGACTTCACTATGTGAAGCGAAATGTTACTCCTATGCGAAATAGAAGTACCTATTTGGTTTTAAAATTAGCAGGCATTAACTTCAAGTGACCTTTTGTTCTCGTATTATGAGACAGACTGATCACTTTGTACTGTATCTGTCATAATTTTGAATCATTAAAATTACATTAAATTTGAAAAGACTGTGTGCTTCTGCACTGTTATCAGAGGAGTTCAGTGCTGGAATTGTTTGGTTTTTCTATAAGACTTGCAGATTAAATCCCATATGCACAAGCAGATGGGGAAATACTAGAATTTAGTTCCAGTCACCAATGGCACTTTGAAGGTCCCCTTGTAATTATTCTCCTTTCCTTGCCAAATAATTCTAGGGCTTACAATCTCTTGTCATACACATCCTGTTATACTTCAGCCATATTTATCACTTTCAATTTCTGCTGTAATATCTTAAGGATACATGAATAAACTGAATGCAGTTCCCAAAGATGGTCCTGTTTAATGTAATGTCATAACGTTTTATTAACTGTTTTTCTATGCCTTCTTCAGTGCATCTTCGCATCCCATTTGTTTAACTGTTGCACAATGGTCAAATGCATTCTTTGAGCTATCCCCAGTTATTTTTACAATACTCTGAAAAATAAATGTCAGTTAAAGAGTTGAGACTGAAAGTGTGTGTTAGTGCAGTCCAGCAAACTCTCCAGATATTCATACCATTTACAAAAGTTTTAAATCTTTTTTTTTTAAAGTATGGAAATAAGCAGTTAAAGAAGCCAGCCAAGTTTGCTCTGTTGTTGATCCTACACTGTTTCCCACTACCACATAATCCTTCAACACTGACCTTCAATCCTTCACTCCCCACCACTTACACCACTACCCAAACATAGCTTTGCCGTCTTGTTTGCTTTTGTAATAGAAAAGGAGGAAGGAGACAAAGCTTCCATATCCCCCCAGCTCTCACCCACTCTCCTGCTATCTCCTCACTATATCACTTCTTTACTCAGCACATGTAGGAATTCTCCCTTTCCAGCAGGAAGTTTGAGCAATTTTTCTGGGGTGGGAAAGGCACTTTGCCTAATTCCCTTTGCAAGGCATTATCTCTTTTCATCCACTTTCCTGAGGGCCAGGCTGTGTCCTAGTCTAACATGGCTGTATCCGCATCCACTTGTGTGGTTTTGTTAGAGCTGCTGTGTTTTCCAGCCAGGTTTTCCAAACTGTAGGAAGGGGTAGAGTTGGCTGATTGCACGAGGTCGGCCATGGCACATCCTTTTAAGGTCTGCAGCACCTCACCTTATCCTTCCCTGCCTCCCAGCACACACGACCACAGTACAGTAGAAGAATTGTGCCTCAGATAGGAGTTGCTGAGGCACAATGCTTCCTGATGTTCTCATGCTCCCTCCGGAGTTCTGAGCCTAAGAAGTGGCACTACAGTAATGGTGTTATACCAATAAAATAAAAACCAGCAAATCTTTTTAAAGGGGATAAGACAAAATGTCACATTTATTGTGAATACAAAAAGAATCATAGTAAGCAGTCAGTTATAGCTATGACATTTCATTCAGTTTCACATTCATTCACACACACAGGTTCTGCATAGATGTCATAGTTACCAGCCTAGAAGTTCTTCATGCCAAGTTACTGGCCAGGTAACCTGGGCATGAGAGTGGAGCCAAGTCCTTGTCAGATTCATCTGATGCTCCTGGAGGTTGGCAGCAGAACCAGAGACACAAAGCCCTCAGTATTTAGAGGCCATTCTTATAGGGATTTATTCCTGTCAGTCTATGGGAATTGCTTCATCATGCTGTTGCTGAATCAATCAGCAGATGGCACATTCCTGATGGCATTCCTGGTGGCTCCACGCTGTCCAAAGTTTGTTTTTCTCATCCTTCCAGGTGGTAGGGTGGATCCCAGTTTTACCCTCCAGGGGTTGTATCGGTCCACACTCTAAACCTTTCTTCGGCCGATGGATACTCCCTTTCTAGGCTGGCACCTCCCTAGCCATTCATGCATTCATCAACATACATTCTTTATCACAACTGTTAAAGTATTGCTTTGAGAACAGGCTCTTTGTCTTAGGATGTACTAACACAATCAACAGCTTGCAAGTTTCACATAGTATCTTTCTGAGAACAGATACAATCAATGATTTACAAGCTTTACATAGACACAGACAGTAGCTTGTAAATTAACAAAAGAGACCCAAGAGATCTTTTTACTTGGTGAAGCTGTTGGATTTTAGACAAGTTATGGGGGGTCGCTTTCACTTGGGGGAATCACTGTCTGTACCTTCTTTAATATCTCTACATAATCCCCCTTTTGATACTACGATAAACCAAATAATCGTTAGTGTCACTTTTTAATATTTAAGAGAAGGTACTGTGATGCAACATGGGTTTGAGATTCCAATTTAGAGAACATTCTTTTTATCACTTTCACTTGGGGGAATCACTGTCCGTACCTTCTTTAATATCTCTACAATGGGTATGTGCACTCCATTACAAGCTCTTTGTATTATTCTATCTCTGTATTTCCCCCCCACTAACATTCTTCTCCTCCATTAAATGGATTAAAAGCTGTTTAACTGATAGGTCTCAAATGTCATTGTAAACAGGGAATCATCATCAAACGAGTGTTTTTCTAGTGGGGTCCCACGGGGATTGGTTCTTGGCCCTACACTAGTTCACATTTTTATCAATGACCTGGAAGAAAACATAAAATCCTCCCTCATAAAGTTTTTAGATGATCCAAAAATTAGGGGAGTGGTAAATAATGAAGAGGACATTGATGCGGGGCAGTTTGGCTTGCTTGGTAAGCTGTGTGTAAGCCAACACTATATATTTTAATATGACTACATGTAAATGTATAAATCTGGGAATAAAGAAAGCAGTCCATACTTACATGATGGAGGACTCTATCCTGGGAAGCAGTGACTCTGAAAAAGATTTGGGGGTCATGTTGGATAATCAATTGAATGTAAGCTTCCAGTGCAATGCTGCAGCCAAAAATGCTAATGAGATCCTTGGATGCATAAACAGGGGAATCTTGATTAGTAGTAGGTTATTTTACCGCTGTATTTGGCACTTGTGTGACCACTACTGGAATACTGTGTCCAGTTTTGGGTGCCTACAATTCAAGAAGGATTTTGAAAAATTGGAATGGGTTCAGACCAGAGCCACAAGAATGATTAAAGGATTAGAAAACATGCCTTGTAGTGATAAGCTAAATAAATGAGCTGCATCAGTGTAACAAAGAGAAGGTTAAGGTGTGTCTTGATTACAGTGCATAAGTATCTACCTGGGGAACACATTTAATAATGGACTCTTCAATCTAGCAGAGGAAGGTATAATACCATCCAATGGCTGGAAACTGAAGCTAAACAGCTTCAGACTGCAAATAAGGTGCACATTTTAACAATGAGAGTAATTAACCATTGGAGCAACTTACCAAGGGTTGTAGTTGTTTCTCCATCACTGGCAGCATTTAAATCAAGATTGGATGTTTTTTCTAAAATGTATGCTCTGGGAATTATTTTGATGTAGTTCTGTGGTTGGTCTGTGTTGTTCAGGTCAGACTACATGATCACAGTAGTCCCTTCTGCCCTTGGAATCTATGTATCTGTGAAAATCCTCCTCCTCACACATTCCCATTTCTCCCTTCTCCCCTCTTTAATTCTCTCCCTTCCCCAAAGCTTTTTCAGTATGGCATGTGAAACCAACAAAAAAGTTTGCTTAGCAATCCATTTTGGATATATGATGTTCTGAAAACTTGTAGGAAATGTTTCAAAAAGTGAATGACATGAATTTTTGAAATACCATAACTTCAAAACTCCTTTTCTGTTTTTTCTCCAAACATCCCAGAAAAAAAATCTATATTATGAAATGTGACTTGTAAAAAATTCAGAGTATTGATTTCTTCTTGGCAAACTTGGATGTTGTGCTTGAAAATCAGGTTTATAATGTGAAATGACTGTAATTCTTAGCTAGCACTGCTCCATAACACCCTTTGCCTTTGTAAATGTTCATTTTTCCCCCTCTCAGCAGTATTACAAAGGCTAACAAAAATGCTGACTTGTATCAAGACAGGTGTAAAGTCCAAGGCTCTTTTAATACATTGTTTAAATAGAATTTGGAATATAATGTCCAGCTTTGGTCATTCTGTTTGTTATAGTTAAGGTGGAGAGAGTACAGAGTTGGACATCTAAGGGTGTCTTCACTGCCAAAAAGAAAAGTGTATTCTTAATTTGGGTTAGCAAACTCATGTTAAAATAGTAGTGAAGACACTGCAGCTAAGCTTTTTAACTTGGGTTAGCGCTTGAGGTAAAGACTACAGAGGTGTCTGGGGTTGAACTTGAGTTGCTAACCCAAGTTGAAAGCTGAGTTGGTGCGTCTTCACTACTGTGTTAGCCCAAGTTACTTAATGTGGGTTATCTAACCCAAATTTTAGAAATCACCTTTTTTGGCAGTGAAGACATACCCTACGATAATAAATGGAATAAAACAGCTTGCATCTGAGGAAAGAGAGGCAAAAACTGAGCTAACTTATTCTTGAGAGAATGAAAAGATGAAGTATTGATTCCAGCTAAGGCTTATGGTAAAGTTCAGGTTCTATTTAAGGTTGTTGGACAACCCTAAAATGGAGAAATATGTAAGTAAGAAAAGAAAAAAAATATATAGTAGAACCTCTCAATTCCTAATTAGTTTTTAAAATAGGAGTTTAATCAAAAAGTTCAAAAAATTCAACCTCTCAAAATTACAATATGTATAGTAAATAAGTTGCAGTATAGTGCTTCCTTGACCTTCAGACCACTGCAAAGCAATTTACACTCTATTCAAGGTATTAGAATATGAAGGGTTGTCAACTTGTTGTTCATCTACATAATTTTCTTTATGGCAAATCCTTTATTCATCTTTATCATTTCCTTTGGGGGGGAAATGGTTTGTATAACTGGTTTGTAAGGTTGGTGTTTGTAAAATTAAATTTCTACTGTATAACAAAACAATGTCACTTTCTCCTTTTCTAGAGTGTAAGCAGAATAACTAGATTAATTTATAGGGTTTTAGAATCTGCATGTGTAAGAGAGAGGCAGAGGGAGAAGGAGGTGAAGACCCTATTGATGGAAAGCTAAGTCAAATAAATTTGTGTTTCATTTAGTTCTGAAAATAGTGAAGAATTTATATTAACTGATAATGACCAATGAACTTCCGAGGGAGGTATTTTAATTGTCTAAATATTAAGTGCCGTCATTAAAGCCAACTTGGTACTATTATGTCCCACATATACTGAATTAATAGGGTGTTCATGAATTCCCCTGGAAGTAGTGGTGCTGGAGCATTAAAACTTCAATGGCTTGGCAAGCCTATATTTTTGGAGTTTAGATCATTTTTTAAATAATTATTTCTTTCTCCTCCTAGGATTGCTGGCATTAACTTTGCATCCCTTGTGTCTGTGATTAGTTTTATTTGAGGTATATTTTACCATCAAGGATGTTATTGAAAAGACAGTGCATCTTCACTGTTATCAGAAGAGTTCAGGGCCAGAACTGAGTTTTTTCTGTACAAGCCTTACAGCTGATGGGGAGAGTTTAAGTCCCCAAGGTGCTTGAGTAGATGTGGAAATGTTAGTCTTTAGTTTTAAGTCATCAGTGGTAATTCTTTTATCTCGTGACTGCATTAGTGGAACAGACCATGCCTGTCGAGCTAGCTGTAGTTTTCTCTCTCTATTCAAAATCCTTCCCATGGCATGGAATTGCTTACAATTAATTGATTTAAAAATACTTTTCCCATAAATTAAACAGAAATAACCTTAAAATTATTTTTAAAATATTTTAACTATATTGAAATTAGTACCACAGAAAGCTGAAAGGAAGTGTCTTCAAATAAAAATGGGTTTTTCTATGGAAAATGTGATATTAAATACTTATATCTATCGGAGAGATTGTATGAACAGTTATTATATTTGAATATTTGTCTGTCTATTCTTACCTGTCCCAATTCATATTTGTCAATGCTTTGGTTTGTTGAACTGTAATGTTCTTTCCTATGCCTACATAGATATGCATGTAGATCTTAACTTAAAAGTGACAAAGATCTTTCTATTAATTTCCTTGCTTTTTAAAGAAATTGTTGCCAATGCAGATCTTATTAGGCACCTGGCTCTCCTTGTCTCTCCCTTACTGTAGTATGTAGGGGACACCACAGAGTCATAGGCCTTGTTTAAACACAAAAGTTGTATTGCTTTAAAATACCTTATTATTATTTATTATTATTTTATTTATTATTAAATTGTATGATCATAGTGCCTATGAGCCCTAGTCATAGACCAAGACCCCATTGTACTAGGTACTATATAAACACAGGGAAAAAGACAGTTCCTGCCGCAAAGAGCTTATAATTAAGGCTACAATTATGCCACAGAATCCGTGACTTCCATTGACTTCTGACATTTTCTGCCCCGGCCTGGACCTTCCAGCCAGCCCCGCCCCCACAGCTCTGAGCCTCTTACATTTGTTAGAGGGACTCATAAGTGAAAAGAGAGAAGAAACGAAAAGGATTTCTGAAATCTACAAATGTCATACAATAACGATCATAATATTTATATTTCTATAACTTTATTGCAATAAAAAAGGGGGAAAAAACACCACTTTCACGGCTCTTGAAAATTTTCCAGGATCAGCATTTAGGCCAGATTTCCATTTATATTCAGACTTCCCTTTATGCCACTCTGGTAGTAGAAAAAGGTCTTAAAGAGGATTTAACTGGTTCTTCCCACTGTAAGGCTGTCTTTATTCTGCCTCAGTGGTGTAAAATGGCCTTAGGGTAAATGAAAATCACATCCCTTATCTTTATAATGTGTCTGGAAACCTATACTCCACACTACTTTAGTAGATGATGCCATAGTTGCCATTATGGAGGATAATGCGATGACAGGAACTGTTCATGGCAGAACAGTGGCAGAGGGAAATGGAATCACCAGAAACATACATAACTTCAAATTTCTGTGTGGCTTAGTGTTGTGGCATGACATACTGTTTGAAATAAATGTTGTAAGCAAGAGACTCCAAGGTGTTGACCTTGATATATCTGGAGCAATGGAACAACGGGAGAAAGCCAAGTCATACCTACAGTCTTATCGGTCAGATGAGGGATTTCAAAAGTTGAATTATTTAACCAGGTGCTA
Source organism: Macrochelys suwanniensis (assembly GCA_033296515.1). Classification (NCBI taxonomy): domain Eukaryota; kingdom Metazoa; phylum Chordata; order Testudines; family Chelydridae; genus Macrochelys; species Macrochelys suwanniensis. Next base: position 104,523,135 of record CM065775.1, read on the forward strand.
GACTGGACAATACAGTCAGTTGAACATTTCATGCAGCTCAAGGAACACAGAAGTGTATTTGGGATGTTGTATGATATTCCAAAACTCCTCACTGTACATGAAGACCTACACCAGCAATGCAGGGCACTAGAGACAGTGTTGACACATGATGACATGGGTGATATTGATGCGAGTGATTTAGGTGATGAACTGAAAGCCATTTCAAGATACATTTCAGCAGGATCAACTCCAAAGGCTGTTCTGGAATATACGTGCACAAATAATATGACCACCCTCTTTCTAAATGCTTTTGTTGCTCTGCGCATATTTCTAACACTTCCTGTAACAGTTGCCAGTGGAGAACACAGCTTCTCCAAGCTGAAATTAATAAAAACACATCTACGCTCCACAATGACAGAGGAGAGGCTGGTTGGCCTTGCAACCATCTCAATAGAGCATGAGCTGGCCCAGACTGTGGACCTTCAGGAAGCGGTTCAAATCTTTGCAACCAAGAAGGCACAGAAAGCACCACTTTGATTATTCAAACAGATAAAAATGCCAGTGTTAACTTTTCTTGTCTGCATAGTAAACTTTCAAACGCCTGAACAGCAAGTGTGTTACTTAAAATTTTTGAACAAGGCATTTTAAGTTGTTAGTTCTCCTTTATTGGAGCAGGTAGCAGAGCAGTACCATGAGAGGAGTAGAACAGGAAGAAGGCAGAATTGAGACCTTTCAAAGTTTTGGCCCAAGCAAGGGGATACGGGGGCATCATTTGAGCTCCCTGCCTCAGGTGCCAAAATGTTGTGGGACGGCCCTGCACAGCTCCTCCATCTGATGAATGATTGTTACAATGATTGAAACATTGGAATGGGTTACCTAGGGAGGTGGTGAAATCTTCTTCCTTAGAAGTTTTTAAAGTCAGGCTTGACAAAGCCCTGGCTGGGATGATTTAGTTGGGGATTGGTCCTGCTTTAAGAATGGGGTTGGACTAGATGACCTCCTGAGGTCCCTTCCAACCCTGAGATTTTATGATTCTATGAGCATAGGCGCCGCCGTTTGTTGATGCTGCTGGGTACTCCACCCCTGGCCCCGCCCCCTCCCCAAATCCCCGCCCCCTCCGCCCCGGGAAAAATTGGTGGTTGCTCGCGCTCACGCTCCCGGCCCCTGCCCTGGCTCCTCCCCCGGCCCCGGGCGTTCTGCATTCCCCCCCCCCGCTTGCAAGCGGGGCAAGGGGGGGGGTGGGAAGCAGCAGAGCACCCGGGCACCCACTGGGCCCTGCTGCAGCTCCCTGCCAGCCCCGCCCCCGCGCCCGGCTGCTTACCAGTGCGGCTGGGCTGGCTGGCTTCCTTCCTTCCCCAGGCAGGCGGGGCTCTCAGGCTCCTCCCTGCGGCTCCGGCAGCATGCTGGGGAAAGCCCCGCCACTGCACTTTCGCCCACCCCCCAGCGTGCCGCCGGAGCAGGAGGGAGGCACCTGAGAGCCCCGCCTGCCTGGGGAAGGAAGCAAGCCAGCCCCGCCGCACTGGTGGGGCGGGGCTGGCGGGGAACTGCAGCAGGGCCCGGTGGGTGCCCTGCTGCTTTCCCACCCCTCGCCCCACTTGCAAGCCGGGGTGGGGGGGGGGGATGGAATGCAGCACGCCTGGGTCTGGGGGAGGAGCCAGGGCCGGGGGCATGAGCACCCACCGGCAGCTCCCCGCCCGCCCAACTCAGTCACCTTCCGGGTTCCCTGCGCGGCCAGAGGCACCTCCGGCCGCGCAGGGAACCCGGAAGGTGACTGAGTTGGGCGGGCAGGTGCGCGCGGGGCTACCAGGGAGCTGCCGGTGGGTGCTCAGCACCCACCAGTTTTTCCCCGTGGGTGCTCCAGCCCCGGAGCACCCACGGAGTCGGCACCTATGAACCAGAGTGCTTCACCTAAAACTATTTTTATTAGGTCTTGAGCACACACATATATGTAATAGGTTCAGAGTACCCTAAAAATAGTTACCCGAAGTCTGAGATGGTTTCAAGTGAGTCACAGCAGGTTGCCAATGGCCAGTTGCCACCTTGTTGGGGGGGAAGGGGGGGAGGAGGGTAGGGTGTCAGAGAAAAGTCTCCCAGGACTGCTTCCAGGAACTGCTTCAAAGTGTACTTTTTTACTTAGCTATAAAAAAAATAACTTAAACAAAGCACGTTACTTATAGTGTCTGCTAGTGGGTCGCCAGTTCTAGCTTCAGAAAATTGCTTATCTCTTATTAGCAAAGCATTTTTAGTATTTCTAGACATAAGTTTTATTGTTATGTCAGGGGCACGCAGAACCAAGGTCACTATCCACTCCCTCCCTTTCATTTTCATGGCCTGTTAACTTTTTTTCTTCCTCTCATTCTGATTAGCAAAACACTGCAAACTGCAGCAATTTGGCCTTGCCTATAAGAGCCCTGAAAATTATTCTTAGCTATGTGGTGTTCTGCTTTTAATCCATGGTGGCTAAACACACACACAATCTGTGATTTAGTTTGGTCAAATTCTGGGAGTTACAGAAAAGATTTTTTCATCATTCCGCTCAGCAGTGTCTCCATTAATATAATCAAGGTGAAAAAACATCACAAGGGACAAATACATTTGGAATGTTACAGCAAACTGATAAGTTGAGCCATAATACAGAAGTCTGAATTAAACAGGCTGTTAATTGCAATAGATTTGCATAGGCATCAATTAAAAAAATAAATAGTAGATAATTTGGGAATACTCTACTTATGTATGAACTGATGATAAATACAAGGTTGCACCACATCTGGAATAAATAATTTGCTTTATTAATTTGATTAATGACCTCAATGGCACAATAAACTGGGCATTCTTAATATAGCTGTTTTTTCAAAAATTATTATAGTTGCAAATAGAAGCCTTTAGAACAGTGGTTCTCAACCAGGAGTACACGTACGTCGGGGGGTACTCGGAGGTCTTCCAGGGTGTACATCAACTCATCTAAATATTTGACTAATTTTACATCAGGCTACATAAAGCACTAGCGAAGTCAGTACAAACTAAAATTTCATACAGACAATGACTTGTTTATAGTGCTCTGTATACTATACACTGAAATGTAAGTACAATATTTATATTCCAATTGATTTATTTTATAATTATATGGTAAAAATGAGAACGTAAGTGATTTTTCAGTAATAGTGTGGCTGTGACACTTTTGTATTTTTAGGTCTGATTTTGTAAGCAAGTAGTTTTTAAATGAGGTGTAATTTGGGGATATGCAAGACAAATCAGACTTCTGAAATGGGTACAGTCGTCTGGAAAGGTTGAGAGCCACTGTTTTAAACTATTTTATTTTCAGCTAAAAAATGGGCCACATACCTTTATTTCAATTATATTAGAACAATTTTGTACTTCCATTGCTGTGAGTGATTTTCTTTTCTTGCTTATTGACATTCAGTAAGTTTTTTTTTTTCTGACAGTCTTTTATAGTAAACAATATTGGTATGTCAAGCAGTATACTATTGTGGTTGTTTATCATTTGTATTTACCCCAAATGGTGTTAGGTCCCTTATAGAGCAAATTAAAAACATGACATGGCCTCTGCTACAAATAATTGTCAGTCTAAGACCCCAGTCCTGCAAAGAGTTGTATGGTTGCTTAACTTGATTATGCATGCGTATAGTCCCATTTAAGTCCATGGGATTTTAGACTTGACATAGATATGAGTGACAATTGGGAGAATGGGTAACAAAAGGCCAAGACTGACTAATAAGATCATGAAGTTATTCTCTAGGTGTGTTTGCCCATTTTGTTGTTTCCATAACAATTATGTTTTTTTTAAATGGGATGTTTGTGAATGACAATGAAAGCTACTGAATATTTTGTTTAAAACATTAATATTTATTCACATTTCTGAAAAACTCTAATTGTTCATGAAATGTGATACCTTGGAGTCTCAATTATCAAATCTGATTAACTAGCATACCTTGTTAATCAAAGATCTGTCATAGCCCTTGGGGGTGGCAGTGATGGAAGTCTGTCTTCTGCAGAGGCCCCTCTGTGAAACTGTAATTCTGTAGACCTGGATTCTCTTTTCTTCCCCTGTTCTTTTATGCTACTCTGATGGCATAAAAGGAGAGGAAACAACATCCTCTAAATAGCTCCTATACAATAGGTATCTCCAACTAATGTAGAGCTGTAAGAATGGAAGGGGACTAGCGCAGAGCCAGTCCCCAGCATGGGAAGTATGACCAGAGCATGATATACTCAAGCTATTCTTGGCTGCCATACAGCCCCAAGAAGACCATCAGAGCAGTCCTGAACTACTGTAATTCATGCCATGGGCTAAGGTGAAAATTCAAGATGATCAAAGGTGGCTTAAAAACATCTTTGCAACCTCCTACCTGTTCTATTCTTGTGTCAAGACCAGGAAAGAAAGCATTGAGAATTACAGCAGTGGAATTTAGCTGACTTGAAATTCCATTTCAGTCCTCTAGTCCCATATCAGATGGGCCAGCCAGCTTTGGGGAAGAAGATAGCTGTCTCATTATGGACTTGGCGGGCCCCTCTTCTTAGCCATTCAGACTTGGGAAAGCACCAGCTCTCTCTCTCTCTCTCTCTCTCTCTCTCTCTCTCACTCTCTCTCTCCTGAAATTGGGGATTATCTGTGTCATTGACATTCTAAGGACTTGGGATGTCACAAAACTGGGGCACGACTATAGGGGTACAGGAAAAAACCCAAAATTTAAGTATGCAAATTGGAATCTAAACACAACAAACAAATTATTTAAAAGGTCAATTTATTGTAGTTCAGGAAAATACACATTAACTAGATGCATTCTCTGCCATCTTCAATAGAAATATTATAGATCAGAGCAAAAACATTATGAGGAGCACTGCGGCTACAGTTACCAAATCAAACGTGTACTTTAGATTTTAATCCGCAGTTGATAGTATAATACAGTATAATATACCATTTTAATGGAATAATCTATAAATAGTAAACACTAAAGTGTAGGTTTTAATCAGGACTTCTCATAGCAAAATGATTATAACTGTTAAATATTCTGCCTCCACAGTCTGTTGAAATGTGTTGGAAGTAAAACATGCAGTCAAAGAGAAGGCAGCTGTTCAGTCATTTTTATTTAATGTTCTATTTAATTTTCTTTCTTTGTGATTTGTCAACATGGGAAAATTCCTTTATTTTTGTGAGCCCCACTCTAAGTGCTGGGTTTTGCATCATGAACTAGTGAAGAATGAGTTTTGATACCAATGACCTGCATCATGAGAATATGTAGGGCAACGTTGTCCCCGTCACTTTTGCAAGTAGAATGGAGTCAAACTATTGGAGTTCAATCAGAAACAATAAAAGAGGGAATTGCCCACACTTGCACAGTTCAGTGAATTAAGTTCTAGCCTCTACAAGGCTTTGCCACTGGGAAAGAGATGGGGTGGAGCTATGGAGGTCTCTGCACGTCCTACTGATTTTTCCTATGGGCAATCTGACTGGGTGTTAAATATTACTTAAAGCTGTTTTATCACCCAGACTCCCCTCTGAAATGCTGCTGAACAGCTTCTGTGGACATCACAAGGCCTTTGCAAATCTCTTAAGGTCTAATGTGTTAGATCAGTTATACTCAGACTGAGGCTCGCAAGCCACAAGTGGCTCTTCAATGTGTCACCTGCGTCTCTTTGCAGCATATGATATTAAAACACTGTGTGAGCTAATTATTAACCAGTCTTAGTTATTAACCAATCAGGATGCTTTTACTATGTTATTAACCAATTGTAGTTGATAAAATAATAATACTTGGTCAGTCATTTTGCTGTGAGAATTATATATACATATAAATGAAACCATGAATTCACATACTGTGACTTTTGGGTAATGCTAATTGCTAATTTGGCTCCTGAACACACTGAGCTCAGAATATCACTGTGTTAGACGGTTAGGGACCTTCTGCTCATTTTACTATGTGTGTGTGTGTCATGCATGCGCCTAAATGCACACAGACACAGACACTTTGTAATGAATGACACTAAAAATATAGGTGAACAGTGTAAATACAAAGTGTAAATACATTTATATATGTTTGTCTAGTAACATGTAGCTTTAATAGCTTATGTAAAGAAACATTTTGTAAAATGATGCAGTTTTTCAAAAATTGAAAGACGTGAACAGTGCTACTGAATAAATGCTGCCCTTTACATTCTGGAAACCTGAGTTCAATGTAAATATACTTTATGTTAGAAGAGAACAAATGGAGTTTCTCAGGCCTGGTCTACACTAGGACTTTATGTCGAATTTAGCAGCGTTAACTCGATTTAACCCTGCACCCGTCCACATTACGAAGCTATTTATTTCGACATAAATGGCTCTTTAATTCGATTTCTGTACTCCTCCCCGATGAGGGGAGTAGTGCTAAATTCAACATGGCCATGTCGAATTCGTGTTACTGTGGACGGAATTCGACGCTAATGGCTCCTGGAGCTATCCCACAGTGCACCACTCAGTGGACGCTCTGGACAGCAATCCGAGCTCGGATGCTCTGACCAGCCACTCAGGAAAAGCCCCGGGAAAATTTGAATTCCTTTTCCTGTCTGGCCAGTTTGAATCTCATATCCTGTTTGGACATTGTGGCGAGCTCAGCAGCACTGGCAACGATGCAGAGCTCTGCAGCCGTGGTGACCATGACATCGCAGAATAGGAAGAGAGCACCAGCTTGGACTGATCGGGAAGTCTTGGACCTGATCGCTGTGTGGGGCGATGAGCCCGTGCTTTCGGAGCTGCGATCCAAAAGACGGAATGCGAAAATTTATGAGAAGATTTCCAAGGCAATGGCGGAGAGAGGATACGTCCGGGATGCAACGCAGTGCCGTGTGAAAATCAAGGAGCTGCGACAGGCATACCAAAAAACCAAAGAGTCGAACGGACGCTCCGGATCGCAGCCATACGCATGCCGTTTTTACGAGGCACTGCATGCTATGCTCGGTGGTGCTGCCACCAGTACACCACCAGTGTCCGTGGACTCTGACGACGGGGTCTTATCTACGGCCACATCGTCTGAAATTTTCGCGGACGGTGAAGAAGAGGAAGGAGAGGAGGAGGACGAGGCAGTCGACAGCGCTTTCACCGCTGATTTCCCTGACAGCCAGGATCTGTTCATCACCCTCACCGAGATTCCCTACGAACCCTCCCAAAGCAGCAGCCCGGACCAGGACCCAGGCGAAGGATCGTCAGGTTGGTGTCTTAAACATTTATTTTGAATAGAATAGGCATTGGTTTGTTATCAATGTGTTTTTATTGCTTACTTTGCAATAGGCGCTTCAGTTTTCAATCTTTTCAAAGGCAACTACTCGAATAGTCTGTCAATATGTATGGGGATAGAGGAGAAATCCCCATCGGAGATCTCCGCGAAACTCTCCTGTAGGTACAGTGAAAGCTTTTGCATCAGGTTCCCAGGGAGAGTGGCCTTACTATCTCCTCCATGGTAGGATACTTTTCCACGCCATGCAAGCTGCAGGTACTCTGGTATCATCGCCTTGCACAGCATGGCAGCATACGGCCCCGGGGTTTGCTGGCATTCACGCAGCATGCGGTCTTTGTCTGTCTCCGTAATCCTCATCAGAGTGATATCAGTCATGGTGCCCTGGTTTGAATGGGTGTTTTTGTTAGTATAGTGACTTCTTGATTTTTCCTTTAAAGAACAACAACCGGCGGTTTGCAGACATGCGGGGGGGTGGTAGCTGTGAGGCTAACTGCTGAAACTTTGCGGTGCGCAGGCAGGGAGAGTTCCCTGGACCGGCCACGTGGAGGGGGTGGGGAGGGTAGGCGAGCCGTTAAAACACAGCGGTGCGCAGGCAGGGAGAGTTCCCTGGACCGGCCACACAGAGGGAGTGGGGAGGGTAGGCGAGCTGTTAAAATACAGCCGTGTGCAGGCAGGCAGAGTTCCCTGGACTGGCCACGCGGAAGGGGGTGGGGAGGGTAGGCGAGCCGTTAAAACACAGCGGGTCGCGGGCAGGGAGAGTTCCCGGTACCAGCCCCGCGGAGGGGGTTGGGGTGGGTGGGGGGGTAAACGGGTAGGCGAGCCGTTGTAGCCGAGCAGTTTTGCCGGCATCAGGAACTGGCCACCGCTAGGAACTGTGCTTGAAACATGGGAGTAGAGCACTGCTGTGAAGTTAGGCAGTCCAAAGACAACGGCTTACCATGGTCTCCTGAGAGCCGTTTTCCAGTGTCCAGCTCCGCTTGTGTGATCTGAACACCAGGACCCCTGGCACTTAATACAAAGACATAATATTCGACCTTGTACTGAGTGCACATGTGATAGATAGTATGCGTGGTCTTGTTCACAGGGAAAGAGTATAGGCATTGTTCGGGAAAATGTATCTTTCTGAGGAATTCACTCCCTTTCTCCCATCCCACAGTTGTGAGTGTCTCCCTCCCTACCCGTGGATCGCCCTCCCAGAGGCTTGCGCAGATCAGGCGGCGCAAAAAAAAAACCCGGGACGACATGTTTTCGGAACTGATGGTCTGTTCTCGAAATGATGCGGCACAGCGGAGAGAGGACGTCTCAAGGTCCGAGCGAGCAGTCAGCGAACGGGAGCAGAGGGCTGAAGCTCGCAAGGACAGGTGGCGGGTGGAAGACCAGCCGACGACGCAAACGCTGCTTGGACTAATGAGGGAGCAAACAGATACGCTCCGCCGCCTTGTTGACGTTTTGCAGGAACGGAGGCAGGAGGAAAGGGCACCTCTGTATGTTATTTCCAACCGCCCTCACCTGCCACAAAGTCCAATTCCCCCCTCACCCAAAGTCAGTAGAACGAGGGGAGGCAGGGGCCGCGGAAAAAATCACTCCACCCCTGCGGACTGCTCCAGTAGCAGAAGGCTCTCCTTTCCAAAAATTTAGATGGGACCTTTACTTCCCTCCAAACGCACCCCACCCCAGCCCCCGTCCAAGTTTCATCTTAAAATTTTGCTCTCCTTAATAAAAAATTGTGTTCTGAAAATTGCTGTTGCCTTGACTATCTTTCAAAGGGCTGTTCGATTTTGGGGGAGGGGAGGGGTGGTTTGTGATTTGAGACGATAGGCGCCGATAACAGGGTGGAGACAGGGGAAAAGGTTCAACAGAAAGTCACACTCACATTGCATTCACTAGGCACACTTGCCATTCTGGGAGGGGGTTTTCCTGTTCTCTATGGGGCGGGGGCTGTCACTTTCTGGTGGGGGAGGGTGGCTGCTGATCGTTGGCGGCAGGCAATAGCCTGCATGACAGATCCATGCAGCAGGGGATCAGTGGCCGCAATCCCCGGCCAAGAAGTCACACAGGCCCCCACTCAAAGAGTTGCGAACAGGAGGGGTTGCAGGCTCCGTTGAAACAAGCAGTACACCACTGCAGACTGCTCAGGGAGCAGGAGCCTGTCATTCCGCGAGTTGGGAAGCGTCCTTTCCATCACTCCACCCGCTCCCCAACCGCGGTATTCGTCCCAGTCTCAACCCTTTACCGAGAAATCATTAATAAAGAAGACGGTTTTAATAATCAATGTTTCCTTTATTATACTTTTGAAGCGGGGAATGAAGGGGGGGGAAAGGGTGCTGGTAATTGGAGAGGATAGACAACGGTAACTGGGTAGAGAAACGGGGGCTGGTTCAGCTTCAGTTTTAACAAGCGAAACAGTCACTGGTTACCCTGCTCGCTCTGGAAGCTAGCTTTCAAAGCTTCCCAGATGTGCAGCGCGTCCCGCTGGGATCTTCTAATCGCCCTGGTGTCCGGCTGTGTGTAATCAGCAGCCAGGCGATTGGCCTCAACCTCCCACCTCACCATAAACGTCTCCCCCTTGCTCTCGCAGAGATTGTGGAGCAGACAGCAAGCTGCAATCACAATGGGGATATTTGTTTGGCTGAGATCGGAGCGAGTAAGTAAACTTCGCCATCTCCCCTTGAGACGGCCAAAGGCACACTCCACCACCATCCTGCACTTGCTCAGCCGGTAGTTGAAGAGCTCCTTTTCAGTGTCCAGGGCACCCGTGTATGGCTTCATGAGCCAGGCATTAGCGGGTAGGCTGGGTCCCTGAGGATCACTACAGGCATCTCCACATCCCCAACACTTATTTTGCGGTCCGGGAAGTAAAAACCCTCCTGCAGCCATCTGAACAGACCAGAGTTCTTGAACACACGAGCGTCATGAACCTTGCCCGGCCATCCGACGTTGATGTTTGTAAAACGTCCTTTATGGTCCACTAGTGCTTGCAGCACCATAGAAAAATAGCCCTTACGGTTAATGTACTGGCTGCCCTGGTGGGCTGGTCCAAGGATGGGGATGTGTGTCCCATCAATAGCCCCGCTGCAGTTTGGAAATCCCATAGCAGAAAAGCCATCTATGATCACCTGCACGTCTCCAAGGGTCACTACCTTTGAGAGCAGCAGGTCAACGATTGCATGGGCTACCTGCATCACAGCAACCCCCACGGTAGACTTGCCCACTCCAAATTGATTCACGACTGACTGGTAGCTGTCTGGCGTTGCAAGCTTCCAGAGGGCTATGGCCACTCGCTTCTGGATAGTCAGGGCAGCTCGCATCCGGGTGTCCTGGAGCTTCAGGGCAGGGGACAGCAACTCACAAAGTTCCAGGAAAGTGCCCTTACGCGTCTGAAAGTTTTGCAGCCACTGGGATTCATCCCAGACCTGCAGCACTATGCGGTCCCACCAGTCAGTGCTTGTTTCCCTGGCCCAGAATCGCTGTTCCACAGGATCAACGTGACCCATTGCCACCATGATGTCTAGGCGTCAGGGTCCCATGCTTTGCGAGAGGTCTGTGCCCCTCTCAGAGTTCATGTCCTCACGGAGCTTCCGTTGCCTCCTCACCATATTTCTCAGCATCTGCCTCTGGAAAAGGTGGACGATACGGCGCGAGGTGTTGACAACGGACAGAACAGCAGCGATAATCGCGGAGGGCTCCATGCTCGCTGTCCTGTGGCGTCCGCGCTGTCAATCACCAGAAAAGGGCGCGATGTAATTGCCCGCCAGCGCTTTCACGTAGGGAGGGTGGGAGTGTGGGTCGAATGACGACATGTTCCCAAAACCACCCTTGACACATTTTTGGCCCCAGAAGGCACTGGGGGGCTAGACCCAGAATTCCAATGGGCAGCAGGGACTGCGGGAACTGTGGGATAGCTACCCACAGTGCACCGCTTGCAATGTCGACGCTTGCCCCCTTAGTGTGGACTCACAAACTCGAATTAATGTCCTTGGTGTGGATTTGCACGATTGACTTTGTAAAATCGTTTTCACAATTTCGGTTTAAGATAAATCGAACTATTCTCGTAGTGTAGACATACCCTCAGTCTGTTCTGCATCTATTTGTCCATATCATGAAGCCAAATAATTTTTTCTCTTAATTTTGCACAATGCCTACCATATTCTGGACCACCCAAAAATAATAGTAGCAAATGATACCTTGGGAGTGGAATGCAGAGTAGAGAGATTTTTTTTACTTCAGACTGAGCTGCATTAACAGGGCAACAAAACTCCATTTTCCTCTGTCCATCCTAATTTCATAGTCATTTATATATGTCAGGCTAAATTTTATCCTTGGCTGCTTCTGTACAACCTCATGAAGCCAGTAATAGTGATCGTGAGTAGCAGAGGACAGTGTTTTGCTCATGATTACATACATACATAGACAAGTGTTAAATAACATATATCCACAGTAATAAATTACTCAAAGAATTGAAATATCTAAAGTAAATCATATAGAGAACAATTGAGCAGCAAGGTAAAAATTTATGTGCTGAGACAGATTGTAGAGGCTCCACCTGAGTATCAGAGAGTAGGGATTAAGTGACCTACTTATCTCTCCTACAGGTGGTTACAGTGGAGTGACAAAGCATGGCTGGAAACTGAACACCAAGTCAGGCACTTGGAGGGAGGTCAGGGAACTCTGTAGGAAGAGGAGTCAGAATGCTACATGCAGTTGCTAGAGAACAGGGCTGTAGCCTGACATGGATGTTTTTGGCTATAATGATGCCTTCTGAAACTGTAGTAATGTCAATGTTATACTAGGATTAAATTAGTCTTTTCTGAAATCTTTGTTTGTTTTTGTCCAACTGATGTACCTAAATCCCAAGTGTAAAGCAACAAGGGGCGGAAAAATCACTGGGTGAAACTCTTCTTTTGTTGTTGCTAGACAGATGGTCAGCAGTACTAGTTTATCTGTTAGGGTCTATCATAACACATCCACAGTTAGAACTGGCGTTCACCTTGGAGGCAGGAGATGTGGATTCAAATCTTCTCTGCCTGTGGCCATATCTACACTGCAAAATTATGTCAACCTAAATTACATCGGCATGCAGCCGCTGCAGTTATTACATCGCTTGAGCATGTGCACACTTTACTCCTTGTGTTGGCGGTGTGTTTCGTCAGAGGTGGATCTGAATCCATATCTTCCTCCCAGGTGAGTGCCTTTATCACCAGGATATAGTCATTCTCTTTTTAACTCAGTGATTATTTAAGAATTGATACAAAGTGGAACAGCTTCAGTAATGGAGATTGAAAGCACAGTAGCCTATAACCTAGTGGTTAAGACACTCACTTGGCAGGGTTGTGATCTGAATTCAAGTCCCTGCTCCCAAGTGGGGATTCAAACCTGGGTGTCCCTCATGCCATGAAAGTGCCTTATATATTAGGCTAATGGTTATAAAAGAAGGATGGACACCATCCTCTTTGTCTCTCGTGGCCTCTTCTGATTTGCTGACAAGTTCTGAAAATGTTACTAACAAAGTATTTTCTCTGAATTTTTGGTTTGCTGGCCCAACTGCAAAATCAGTTATTTGCCCAGCTGCTGTCTTTATTTTAACTGTGAAATATTTTGTGTTTGGGGCAATTACTGTAGCATGTTCATAAAGATGTCAATGGAATTTTTGTCTTGTTTTTACACTCAGTATAGTAAGAATTAATGCAAGCAACTGCACAACGTCAGTCAAGTGAAAATGTAGCTCTGAACAATACTTACAAATATGTTTGTTATTTTCATGCCCTGTTTTTTTGAACAGGAGATGTTTGCATGAAGCATAGTTGATATATTTCTGCCTCTTTGGCCATGGCTGAGATGCCAAAGTACAACAGTTAATGGTTTTACCCTTTAGGTCCTATATGCAAGTATATGTTAATAGGCAGATTATCAGGCACAATTATCTTCCTGCATACAAAGGTATTTGGGAACCAAAAGATGCAGATAGATACCTAGTGGGAACTTCAAATTGCCAAAGCATGTTAGATGTTTTTGAAAATCCCACTAGACATCTGTTTGTATCTCTTGGTGCCTAAAAACCTTTGAAACTCTGGCCTTAATGCCTTTCCTAATGTATTCTATGATACAGTACACACACTAGAAAGTGCAAACTCCCCATTTCATAGAGTTTGGTTTTCTTTGTTAAGAAAATAATCAGACAATATAAATATAAAAGGTCATCTTATTCCTTATCTGTGTGCTTGGCTGCTCTAAGAGTTCTTCCCTTAGGACTGCTTGCAGGCTCCACAGGGTCCCCAACCACTATATATCCTGCAGAATTTTGGAACTCCACAGATTCTTTAGGTTTTCAGCCATGTGGAGGGAGGTTTTCACTTCTCCTTGGCTTATCCATACTCTCCCTAAATTTAATAAAGCATCAACTTAGCCACACAGATTTTGCAAAGAGCCAAACATACGCTGTTAGTCGAACATTTAAAAAAGTATTTCAAACAAGCAAACAAATAAAACACTGCCCTTTCATTAGCTAGATTTCAATACTCTTTAACTGGTGTTAAGGCCCCTTTTTGTCTCTCTGGTGTTATAAAGGTGCCTGAAAAGAAAGTCAGAAACAGGCTCTGAAATACTCCCTGTAAAAGGGCACTCCCCCTATTCTGTAGCTCTACAGTGGCTGTGTCAATGCTCCTGGGGTTTCGGGGTGGGGAAGCCGGAGGTAGAGACTGAGCAAGTGGCAGATGAGGCTCTAGGCTGGAGCACAGTGTGTTTGGTATCCTCTGTTTATTACCCCTTACGGGCCACAGGTTATTTTAGAGTAGCCATGAGTTTTCAAAGGGATCTAACTATATTGATAGTTAGGAGTGGAGTAACAAGCTGTTTTTGAGCTAGAAGAACACACAGAAATAACATATTCGTGCCAACATTCCAAATTGGGGTACATTTTGGATGGCTTGTAATTTAAAAAGCATTTTGACTAATTTTCTTTAGCATTTGAAGAACAATTCTCCTTAGCCTTCAAAGCAACATTTAGCAACCTGAACTTAGTTGAATTATGCTTGAATGTAACTAAAGAATAATGATTGTTTAAGACCATTACATCTGGATATGGGTGAGTAACTGGAGTAACAGAAAGGATAGGGGAAACCCTGATCCAGGTTTGCATTGTGTGACCTGTTGGAGTTCATCCAGACCAGTAAGAAGTTCTGTTAACAGCTGCCCTGTAATCTGGGGTTTCTTAATGCTATGCGTCTATAGCTCAGAGTCCTCACAGCAGTAACCTGCCCACAATAAAAGTATCGCCCTGACTTCCACCAGCCAAGTTACTACTTGCAGAGTGACCCCAAGAGTCCTTCCAATCCCAAGTCTCCCCGAAACCATCCTTATCAAGTTCTTAACTACCAGATAGTTGGACTTTTCCCCTCTGGTTCATCACCTCTAGAGGAGTGGAAACCAGCCCCCCAGTTATCAGTTAACTTCGGCACATACACTCCATGCAGTTTTTACACCAATGACCTGCTTGGGGTAAAAATAATCAATGTTTATTTAATAGAAAAATCAGATTCACAGATGAAATAGTAAGGAAAGGCAAACACATACAAGTTACATAGAAAATAACCATAAAGACTCAACTTCAGGCTTTATACTTCTATATTGGATACATTCCCTCTTCTAGTACCAGTTACATATTGCTTTTGAATATTTTCCCAGTGTGCCCCTTAGCTCTAGGGGCGATCTAGAGTTTACAGACAACCTCCCGCCTTTGAGACTGTTACCGTCAGTTCTGGATACCTTTCACTTCAAACCTCTTCCTTTTTAACAGGGCTTTCAGGGATTTTTTTCCTTTCTCTCAGACTGTGGTGATACATTCTGCAGAAAATTCACTCTCAACTTGATAGTGGGACTGTCTCAGTGTCTTCCTATTAACTGTAACGTTCCATCATTTGCCTTTTCCTGGGTTGTACCATGGTTTGATACATAAACATTTGGCTTGAGAGGTGCCCCTCCCTCAGGGTGACCAGACGTTCAAATTTTATAGGGACAGCCCCGATATTTGGGGGTTTGTCTTATATAGGAGCCTATTACTCCCACCCCCGTCCCGATTTTTCAAACTTGCTGTCTGGTCACCCTCCCCTCTCTGTTGTGAGGTACATTTAAAATTGTAGTACAGGTCATGAGCACAGTATTCTATAAAGATGAATATATAGATTCATAAACAGGCTGTATTCATATCTCATAATGACCATCAAGTTCAGAACATTACAAGCTTCCATAGAAAACCTTAGTCAAAAATTTTTTTAATACACGGTAACATTGTGTATGACCAGTTGATTGTTTGCTTACTCTCTGGGGTTCAGATCCTCTGTTCTCCCCTGGGGGTATCTGGACTCCCACACGGTCATAAGGGATGTATAATTCTCAGGTAGTTGCCAAATCAAAGGGATTACAACTGGGGAAATGAGGAGGCCTTGTCTCCCTCAAATTCTGCCATATAAATTTCCCATCAGTATGGGTGCAGGATTAATACAGTCTTACAGCAGTCCTCCTTGTCCCTATGTCTTTTCTCAACATGCCTGCATCACTTTATAAAACGAGCTCTGCAATGGGATGACCAATATTAAAGAACAGGCCTGGTCTGAAGCTATGGATTTGACTTGGAGTGTCTAGATAGCTCATGCAAATGAGCTCCATGACCTACATGTGGGACTTCTTGATGATCATCTATCTCCCCCTGCTGATGTACTGAGGTGTTAACATCTCTAAAGCTACAGTAACACCCATGTAGCAGCTCTTATGTGGAGGAGCAAAGGAGTCAGAGACGAGGTCTCAGTTGTCACGTCTTTTGTTTTCCAATTTTTCTGTTCTCCAATAACCTCTTGATTGCCTTGAAGGGTTCATTAAAACTTGTTTTCCTTTGGAGCAATCCAATTGTAGCCACTGCTGGGTGAGTGCTTGATTTGATCAATGGCCAGATTCATCCAGCAAATCCTCTATTCATTCCTATGTAATATAGTAGCTGTCTCACTAAATCTAAATATAATGGATATTTGGGAACAAAGATTATAAAATGCTACCCATTTCCAGTACCTCATATGTGCATGGTTAGACAGATATGCTTTGCATTAGGATAGTCTGGAGGTTCAAATTATAAAGGCAAGTACTAAATAAAGGCTGATAAGGGCTCTTCAGTCATCAGCTGTAGGACTTAGCTGATGAGCTGAACCTGATTTGAAATATATAATATTGATTAATTTTAGTTCCTTGATGAAAGCCACTCATTAGGCAACACTTGTTTTCAGACAGCTGTCATGAAGGGCTTACCCTCCAGAAAATCATGCAAGGGGGTGGAGGGGAGGAGAAGAAAGTTGAGAAGAAAATTACTACTTTCAAAAAAAGTGAATATTCATATCCCAGTATGCCTTAGTTTAAATGGTTCTTCCTTACAGACAGCTGAAAAGGCACTATTGAAACAAAGCTGATCTACTAGCCTAGGGATTTGTGTTTATTTAGATTTATAAGACATTGACAAAACAGGTACATATCTCAAGTCCTTGTAGTTATTTAAATGCACAGCTAAACATAAAAACAAAACAGCCATCTCCAGAAGCAACCAAGTTTAGCAAATGTTGCCTGATTACAGGTACACACTTAATCCTCCAAAGGATGGTGCTTCTCATAGGGCTGTAGCATCCTCTTGGGTGCTATAACTGTAATTCTCTGGGAGTCAGGGGAATACACCAGGATATTGGCTTTCATTTAAAAACAATGTACATTTCTAGTTCTTGTTGTTCCAGAGAAAATATTGATATAAATTCTAAAGGCTCAAACATCTGAAGGCAAATAAATAGGCCCAACTTAAAAAAAAAATCTTATGATTTCTAAGCCAGTCTCATGACTTTCTGGGGCCTAATTTGTGATTGAACTCTTGAACCCTTTGTGTGACTCTTGAATCTTTTGTGTGACTGTACACATATATATTCCCTTGTAGGTGTTTGAGCACCAAGTACACTTGACTTGGAAAATGGGAACTTTTGCCAGCAGTACCACAAGATGGCACATGCACCCTAGCTCTCCTCATGCTCTCAGGTGAAGATATGGCTGCTGCCTCCTTCTCAGTTTGTTTTCACTACCTGTGGCAAGAGTTGGCACTCCCCATAATATTTGCTTTGGTTACCCAGCATCTCTACAACTTTTAGTGTATAATGTTAGAATTAGTAGTATACTAGTTAGTTATAGTTTAGTAGTTATTCTGAAGGATTTTAGAATGAAAAAAATCCCCAGGTTTTAAGCAATGTGCCATGT
Organism: Macrochelys suwanniensis; assembly: GCA_033296515.1. Classification (NCBI taxonomy): domain Eukaryota; kingdom Metazoa; phylum Chordata; order Testudines; family Chelydridae; genus Macrochelys; species Macrochelys suwanniensis. Next base: position 104,540,618 of record CM065775.1, read on the forward strand.
GCAGGGCTGTTATCCCTATCATGGTTAAGAACAAGAGTGTCTTGATTTGTCTGGGAGAGGATCATGTGAGGGACAAATGTTCTATTTGTACTTCCTTCCACATCAGGACAGAAAACAGAGGAACTTTCATCTTAAAGTCCACCTCATGTAAGGTGATGTGTCCTGTGTCAAAGCTGAGGGCTGACCATGAAGCAGAGGACTCAGTATCGACTAGAAGTGCCCTCCAGCTCCTTCTGCTTCAAAATGCAAGTCCAGTGATAAATGTCATGCTTCATCTTCCTGGTCAGCCTCATCAAAGCGACCCAGACATTCTAATTCTGATAAAACCTCGAAGTCGTCAGACTTCTCTCAGAAAATCTTCTGGATGTCCTCCAGTACCAGTTTGAGGCTTCAGAAATTTAAGCTTTCACCGGTTCCATCTGATGTGGCACCATTGACTCCAGCTTGTTCTCCTGTCTGGGTCTGAAAATAAATGTGGATGAATCGCAGTTACAACTGGCACAGCACATAAACTTGGCGGGAGCACTGGCATGGCCAAGACAGTATTGGTCACAGACCTTCATCAGCTCTCCTTCTGGTCTCTGATAACTTTATCCTAGTTGAGGAGCTCCTGTCTCAGAACCAAGGCAGGTCTATACATCTCTATCTTCAATCTGTCCATGTCATGGTTTGCATGCTCTCTGGATGAATTCTTTTGAGAAATCATGCTCTTGAGGGTTCAGACCATCTTGGGAAGCAACAGAAAGAAATCCACTAGAGCCATGTACACAGCAAAGTGGAAGAGATTTTTCAATTTTGGCACAATCTCAACATTTATCACCTCATCAAACAGAGGTCACATGGGCTGGACTATCTGTTGCACCTGAAATCCTCAGGATTCGCAATTAGTTCTGTGAGCCTTCACCTGGCTTCTATTTCTGTGCTACATCAACCAATAGGTGGGTTTTGCATTTTCTCTCAACCTCTTTTCTCAATTTTTGAAAAGTCTACTCAACATGTACCCTCCTGTGTCTGATCCTCTCTAAACTCATAGGAACTCCCCCGCCCCCACCTATGGAGATCGTTTCATTGCCGTTATTGTCTATGAAGATGACTTTTCTAGTGGTGATCACTTTTGCTAGGAGGTTTCGGAGTGGTAGCCGTGTTAGTCCATATCAGCAAAAAGAACGAGGAGTACTTGTGGCACCTTAGAGACTAACAAATTTATTTGGGCATAAGCTTTTGTGGGCTAAAACCCACTTCATCAGATGCATGGAGTGGAAAATAGAGTAGGAAGGTGTGTGTGTGTGTGTGTGTGTGTGTGTGTGTGTGTGTGTGTGTGTATTATATATATCACATACAGAGAGAACATGAAAAGATGGGGGTTTCCATACCAACTCTTAATCAGTCACCTTAATTGATTTGTCTTGTTAGAGTTGGTATGGCAACCCCCATCTTTTCATGTTCTCTCTCTATAAATATCTTCCTACTGTATTTTCCACTCCATGCATCTGATGAAGTGGGTTTTACCCCATGAAAGCTTATGCCAAAATAAATTTTAGTCTCTAAGGTGCCACAAGTACTCCTCGTTCTTTTTGCTGTAGGGTTTCTGAACTTCAAGCTCTTCGGGCTGATCCTCCTTTCCCGTACTTCCATAAAGATAGGGTGTGACTTAAGGGAAACCTTAAGTTTATGCCTAAGGTAGTGTCAGCTTTCCATCTGAATCAATTTTTCATTTGCTGGTGTTTTCCCCTAAACTCCAATCTTCTAAAGCTGAAGAAACACTTCATACATTGGATGTTCATAGACGTTTGGTGTTCTACTGGGAGCACACTAGAACTTCTCCCAGGCTTTTCATGACCTATGTTGAGAGAGCCGAAGGGCAATCAGTGTCAACTCAGCAAATCTCACATTGGGTTTCTGGCAGCATTAAGTTCTGCTACAATCTTGCTAAAGTCTCTCCTCCACTGAGAATAATGGCTCACTCCACCAGAGTTCAGTCCTGTTCATCAGGCTTTCTGAGCAATCTTCCAATAGCTGATATCCACAAGGCAGCGATGTGGTCATCTATATGTACTTTTTCTGTTCATCCCCCAAACTTCTTGTGACAAAGCCAATGTTGGCAAGTTGGTGTTACAGTTTCTGAAGTCCCTCTACCTATAAGGAAACTACTGATGAGTCACCTGCAATTAAATGTATATGTGCACAATCACTCCAAGGGAAAAAAGGTACTTACCTGCACAGTGACTGTTGTCCTTCCAGATGTGTTGTGCACATATATACATTACATGATGCTCTCACCTTTACTGCTACTTTGGACATTATGTGCATCAGTGTAAAGGGACAGAAAAGGAGGTAGTAGCCACACCCTTTTTATGCCCTCACCTGAGAACACAAGGAGAACAGGAGCACAGGCTAAAGTCTGACTTGGGTGCACTGGGCAGACAAACACCTGCAGTGGAATGTGTATGTGCACAACATATCTTGAAGGACAACAGTTACTGTATGGGTAAGTGACTGTTTTGTTGGCAATACCAGAAAAAAGAAGGAAAATAAGATATCTGTCCTAATGAGCTTACCATCTAAGTCCCTGAACCTGCAATTGGATCTTCTAGCACAGATCTGTGTGCCAGTGCAGAACCCCACTAAAGTTGACCCCTCAATCAGATCTGCTAGTTAATGTGGCTGTGCACTGGAGTCAGGGTCTATCTTAGAGGATTCAGTTGCAGGATTGGGATCAGGAATGAGAGTAGGTGCACTGTGGGTTTATTTTTACTAACATTTAAAATGCTCATTTATGATTATTGAAAGAAAAAATGACTGTCTAACAACTGCAACAGCTAGAATTTATCTGGTCTTTAGCTTGAAAACTATATTGCAAAATCCTCCACTGTTAAATCTAATTTTAGCAGCTACTTCCTTATTGGTCTGCAACAATCAGAATAACCATGGCAACAATAATTGATGCTTCTCTTGGTCTCCCCACCCCCTCACCTCCTTCCCCTTCCTTTCCCTTCAGAACTGAAGGTGCTGTTACATTAAAATAAAGGTGTCTAATCAGAGGAATAATGTAAAATTATAAATATTTTTATATTAAACACATTCATTGTTCAGTAATCTAAATACTTTTTAAAAAGTACATATGGGTCAAGTTCTTATTTTAAAAATATGCACTGCTGTTCAGAATTACTTCATTACCCAAGTTCTGAAGCATCTCTTATCTGTCTAGCTGCAAGTTTGACCAAGCTTGACCTCCTGTTTGTGTCTGGGTCATCATAAATATTCCGTAAAGAGGTGAACTAATGCAGTGGCATTCCATAAAATTTATGGGATCTGAGGAATTCCATGGTATATCCTTCCCTCTATGAAATTACACTTTACAAAGGGAATGAAATACATTCTTCAGACTAACTTAAATGCCCTTCATTTCCTAATTTGTAATGTGTAGAAGGAACGTTGGTTTCTTAGCTCCAATTAGAAAGCAAATATGTACTGTATAGATAAATGCTTTTTCTTGTGAATGTTGCCTGGCATTGGATGTTAGTTTCATGCAGGAAAATATATGTACTTTTAGGTTTTAAATTGTGCTTTTAGCAAATAAGCCCTTCAGATAAAGTGTGCATTAGTTCTACACACACAAAAAATCCAACCAATATAAATGTGCTAAATACAAAATTTTTCTGAATACTGAAACAAGTATAGTAAAATAAAGGCTAGCCAATCTTTTTAAGTAATCCTCTTCTTCAAATCCATCCTCAGAATGTGTTTTCCTCATCTCTCTAGTGCTGATACACATTTTTGGTACAGTTTAATAGAAATATACACTGGTTCCATTAAAATACATAAAATGCTCAAAACATTTCATGCTGTATAAACCTCCCTCCCATTCCCATCCACTTAGACTAATGTCATCCTAATCCAGAAGCTGATCCCCAATGCCTATTGAAGTCACTGGTTGTTTTTTTTTCTGTTGACTTCAGTGGGCATTGGATCAAGTCCTTAGCATTTACGCTCCTCGGAGCATGAGTCATGTCTTCTCGTAATAATAATTCCTCATTAGTAATGCACCTTTGCCACTCAGGTTTAAAGAGAGGCTGTCCTTAGTTTGTAGATATTGCTTTAATAAAAGTAAGAGTAAGTCACACTCTTATCATACATTCTTCAGCTGGTCATCTTCAGGGATAAGGAAGGATATTTCTCCCTTGATGCACAATTGACTGGATGTTTTTTGGGTGGTTTATTTTTTTATTTTTGCCTGAAACATCGGGGATTGGCTACAGCTGGAAATAGAGCATCAAGTCAGGGCATACTAGGGCTCTGAGGTGGTGCAGAAAATCCTTTCTTAAATACTTGGGTGGTATGTCTTGCTCAGGGTCAAACTGATTACCACATTTGGAGTCGAAAAGGAATTCCCCCCCAGGTCAGTTTAGTGGTGATCTTTGGTGAGTTGGTGGGGTGGGGGGTCACTTTCCTCTTCAGTATGGGGCATGGATTGCTTGCTAGCATAATCCGGGCATATCTCACATAATCAATTCCCTGCCATTGCGGGGGCCTCAGGAATTGGTGGCACCTTGGCCTTTCCTGTTCTCTGCCTGTGGCACACAATAATTTAGTTTCCTGAGGATTGAAATGATTTAGTCCCACTAAAGTCATTAAGCTAAATATAGGGGTATCTGGCTGAAGTTCTATGGCCTGCGTTATGCAGAAGGTCAGACTACATGATCTAATGGTCCCTTCTGGCCTTAAACTTTATGAAAACTGCAAGAAAATGTAATTAAATGGAATAGAAGTCACTCTTGTTTTGCAATTGCTGTTGAAATAAAGCCACAGGGAGAAATACTTAAACTGAATAGAAGTTGTTTTCTAAAAGAAGATACAGGCCCTTTTACTACAATCAGGCTTTCCTCAGTGATACAATTATAATTTTTTTCATGGAATAGCACAAATCTCTTGTAAAAGATTTGCCACCATATTGCAACTTGTGACTAATCTTCCTTAATATGGAAAATATGAAATTCTCCCATGGTTCTTACCACTTAGGAAGTGTGTGGCTTCATAGTTCTGGCATAATTTCCCCCTGACATCCCCTCAAGATAATCAGTCCTGGGCCTCTCTTAAGCAATCTGACTTTATACCAAATTTTGAGTGGGATTTATAGTAATATGGACATCTGTCCTTTAGGGATTGCACTGTAAACCATCAAACTCACGTTCATTGTTTAAACCTTGTGACAAAGGTGGGGTTTGTTTGTTTTGTTTTTGTCTTCACTTTTCATTTGGAGCTTCATTCTCAAATGAACCCACGATGTGAAATAAAATGCTGTCCAGAACAAAATAAATTTGCCTTCTTCTGGAAACTATTCAAGCCCCCTGAGTTTTACATATTTGCCTATAGAAACAGTAAATTGGCCCTAATATTTCTGTACTCACAACTTTTGCAAACTTTTTTTACCTGTAGCTTTTAGATATAAAGATATAAAATGTTCTTAATTATTGCTTTTAGGCTGGGGCCAATGTGCTGCTGCAGGACGTTAATGGAAACATTGCTCTTGATTATGCCATGGAAGGGACGGAATCTAGCTGCATCCTTCTGACATACCTGGAAGAAAATGGTAGGTCAGCTCTTATTTTGGATTTTTTACCCTTTCTTTTTGGGGGCGGGCAGAGGTACAAGAGGCCAGTTCTTCAGCTGATAAAGTCAGCAATGAAGTCAAAGGAGCTTTTTTGGAAGGGGTGTGGGTTTGGGTGCAATCACAATAATCCTGACTAGGTGTTAATCTCACCCAGCATCTCATTAATATATAGAAATTGGAGAACCAACAGACTGTTTCCTATGGTAACCATCTCAGATCTAGTGTCCATTTATATGGAGACACCAGAATGCTAATTCAGTGCAGAGATGCAGCCCAGGGTACTTTAGTGGATAAAGCACTTAAATAAACAATTTTGGCATGTCAAATCCAGATACTACTGAATTTTGTAAATTAAGATTGTAACTACTTGTAGTTGCTATGCTTCCCTTTCAGATGCAAGGAGCATAACTTCAGGCTATTGTGATTGTCTTCTTTTACAGACTGTAAAAATATTGATCATGCGCCTATTCTTAATGGAAATGTATATGAAATTTTACGACTTTCAAAACTTTTCATTTTGCATTGATAGAATATCTTACATGGATGTGTATTTTTTAATCACAGATGACAGCAACCGTATATCAGGGCTACTTTGTTATTCACCGGTTTAATTCCAAATGTAGATATCAGATCTGCAGCAATATCTGTAGCAATATTTTGGCTGGAATATGTCAGTTCTGTTACACTTACATTCATTCACATTGCAGTGAGGTCTAAAGCAATGTATGTACGTGACATGTCATAAAGTATAAGACATATTTGGTAAACATAAATAAATAAAAGGAAATAATGTGAAGATACATTACTTAAATCTGATCTTAAACGAAGAAATCCATCACAGCTTAAACGAAGTCAAAGCACCTGCCAATGGACACGTGGGAGAAAAGCTGAGTTAAAAGAAGATATCCAATGTGTGGTTATACAAATATAATCAGCAGTGTTTCCAGTGGTTCACATATCATGATATTTTCCATCCTCTTGTTTGCCTGTTGCTTGGATAATTTTTCACATTTCAAGAACTTTCTTTTTGGAAAATTAGATTAATGTGTGTTTGCCAGTTGCATGAGTCACTTCAATCCTCATTGCACTGCAACGTGCAAACAGTTGGGGCTGCAAGAACTTTGGCTAAATTTGCATTCAGCGTGCGTATTAGACAGCAGAATAAATTCTACTTATTATACTACCAATTCCAATGGGTCTTCATTAAAAAGTTCTCTGGCCCCCCCAGTCAGGTTGTCTGTGTTGTATTTCGCTTATAAAAGAGAAATTCATAAATATAAATGGCAAATATTTTGGTGCCCATTTCAAAGAGGTTTGCTAGATGCATTTCAATTTTTCTAGATTCAAGGAAAACGTATGGAACAGTGTCTTTGTATAACAAAATGTAGAGCTGGGGCAGTGTTTATCATAAAGACCATGGTTCTGGATGAGTGGTGGGAGGTTGTTGTAGGAAAAAAATTAAACAGTGATACATCTGGCTCTAATTGTAACTCAGTGAAATCCTGGCCCCCCTGAAATTAAAACTCCTATTGACTTCAATAGGGCTAGGACTTCTCCCAATGCAGCTGCGCCGCTGTATGCTGCTAGTACAGATGTTCTACGTCAGTGGTGGGCAACCTGTGGCCCATCAGGGTAATCCGCTGCTCCCATTGGCTGGGAATGGCGAACCACAGCCACTGGGAGCTGTGGGTGACCATGCAAATGTAAACAAACTGGCTGGCGGCCCGCTGCTCTAAGCAACTTAATTACTCCAGCCCCCGCAAGCAGTGGTAGCTGTGTCGGTGGGAGAAGCTCTCCTGGCAACAGTGCTGTCCACACTGGTGCTCAGTTTGGTGTAACGTACGTCACTCGGGAGTGGTTTATTCACACCCCAAGCGACATAACTTATACCGACTTGAGCTGTAATGTGTACATAGACCCAGTCTGTGATATATTCGTCCCAAGGTGCACTCATTCTGCAGTTAGAGATCTTTTGGTTTTAATTGGCATCTCAAACTATTTAAACAGTCCACTGGCTTTATCAAAATGACAGTTGAAAAAAGGAAACATTAAAGAAAAGATATATGGTAATCTGGGAAGCATGAGTTATGCTCAGTCACCAGTAGGGTGACCAGACGTCCCGATAAAATCGGGACCGTCCCGATTTTTGATCATTTGTCCCGCTTCCCGACAGATGGTCGGTCGGGATGCCTTTTGTCCCGATTTCTTCCTTTTTTTTCCCCCCCTCGACAATTTCCGGCGGCAGAGGCTCTTCCGTTTTTTGTTTTTTTTTTTGCTCGACAACTTCTGGGTGGGAAGTCCTGATTTTCGGGTATTCTCATCTGGTCACCTTAGTCACCAGGAATGAAAGTGATGCCAGGTTCTGCTCTTTCTGTGAAATGACAAGAGCTGTATGAGAAGAGTGCATGATTCCAACTCCCCCACCGCCTGCCATGCTCTGAGCAAAAGGCCATTTTTGGAGTAACACTATTTAGGCCTGGAGGAAGTTGGAAAAAGAAGTAACTTCTTTAATAAAAAGCTTAACTACATGAATAAGGGAGTTGGAGTGTTTCCTAAGCTAGAGAGACCAGTTAGGACGGCTTTCAGAGAATCTCCATAGCATCTTATTGAGTGATCATAACATATAAAGCAATGAAACATGATAACATTATATATCAAAACACTTTCAATGGCTGAACATACCTTGAGGACAGAGCTCTGTTACCTGTCAATTGTTGAAGAGAGAACCATTTTGTGGGATTCATACACACCATACTACAACCAAGCTTCCTGAAACTGCAAATTTCACTAAATGAAAAAAAATATTGAGCAGTATAATCCCAGAGTATTCTCATCTTTTACACGTTTATCCTAAACTTGTATGTTAAGGCCTGGTTGACACTGCAGTATTAATGCTATCCATTTTGTGTTTCAAAATAATTCACAGGAGACCAAGTTGGTGTTCAGCTTTCAGTCAGTAAAGCAAAACTCAGGATTTAGACCCACGTCAAAATCCTTTACCAAAGATGCATTTTTCCAATAGCCTGTGCCCAGTCACTTGTTAATCAGACTTCTGCAGTTAATTACATACATAAATTAATCTCTCTGCTGTTTTTCTGATTAGTGCCATACATTCTCATGAAAGTCTGGTCTTTTGAACCTACAGTAAGTTCACACAGCCTTCAATTTGTGATTTTTGTGAACGAACAAATACAGCATCTCCCCCGCACCACAACTACTAGAAGCCTTGCACTATTCTCTATTCTATCAGTCAATTCCTAAGATGTTCTCATGATGTTTTCCATTGAATCATGCTGTCTGAGTCTGACTTTATCAGTAAAAGAAACTGGCAGTGAAATGCAGAAAATATTCTAAGAACTGCCTCTAATTACATAGAAACAAAATCAAGAGTTTTACATATAATTAAAGGCTCAGTTAAAAATGAATCTGAATGCTACTGTCTTCCCAGTCTGATGATTTAAAGTAATATTGGAACAATTAACTTTGCAGGTATAGAACACATTGGTAATTAGAGAGCTTTAATGTTATGGTAAGCTACGTTTTGTGTATTTTTTATTTTAAGATCTCATCACTGTGGTATCTAATTCCTTCTCAGTTCATACCTAATCTTTAATCAGAACATAATCCATTAAAAATGTTTTCTAAAGACTTTTTATATTGGAAAAGCAGAGTTATTCAGTCCTACTTATTGGACCTCTGCTGAGGACTATAATTAAAGTGGCAGTCCCATAATGAGAGAAGGCCATCAATTGAGATACTAAAACTGTGGTGATTACTTGCCATTGTCACGGAGTTTAAAGTCAATTCTAGTCTGAGCTGTATGTCGTAGGCCACTAAACACCACACAGTCACTCCCTCAGTAACCAGAACTGGTCCAAAATATTTCAGCCTCAGGAGACTCAACTCTTATGTGCCACAGACAGAGAATAAGGTGCACCAATGCACGAGGCCCCAGCAACAGCAGGGAACTGGTTACACGAGATATACCCAGATGATCCTAGCACGTGAGCTCTGCCCCATGCTGCAGAGAGGAAGGTAAAAAAATTGGTCCCTGCCAATCTGACTTGGGGGAAAATTCCTTCCCAACCCATAGAATAGGGATTTGTAAACAGTGTTTCCAAACTTTACACACACACACACACACACACACTCTCTCTCTCTCTCCCTCTCTCTCTCTCTCTCTCTCTCTTAGTAAATGTTCTTTAGCTACAATATCTATGGTACATTTCATGAGGTTTTTAATTTTTATATTCAAGGTATTTCTAGGAGTCCCTGAAAAAAAATTCTGAGATGGAGGGAAAAACTGAGCAAAAAGACTAAAGTATCTGAGATCTGACAAGAAATTTCTCTTGAATCTGACACAAACTCCCTTCTTCATTGTTCATTTTAACAACAAGATTTACTTTGGGGAAGGCCTGAATTGTTAAATAACATCCATCGTATTAAGATGCATATTCTCCTTCCTTTTTACATTTTAATATTCCTTGATTTGCTGAAAATACCATGATTTAAATACATTTTCTCCTCTAAGTTCTGTGTATATTATCCACTAATCTTTGTTCTTTATTCTCCTGTTATTTTGGTCTTGTGCTGTTAACTGGCTTTTGAGTGTAAAATTGATGGATTGGGCTTCTTTCTCTATTATTCTACATAATGTTTCTCTAGGTTGCCCTATTTTTCTCTTTCCAGGTGGTTTCCATATTATCACTTGCTGTGGAATTTGTGTTGGTGGCATCAAATATGTCCATTTGTTGTCATCTTACCATATTTGATGTGTTAGGTTGGTTTACTCTGCTTAGAATGTCTGATGTTGCAAAAAACTCTTTCCAATGGACTCTGAAGATCTTCTGCAGGCATTTACTTTGGAATGAATTATCTTATAAATTTTTGTTGTAGATTTCTGTAACTGCTGTATTAAGGAAGACAGACATGGTGCCTGTGTTAAGTTTGTATTTTTGTGACCGTGCTAATCACTCTACTTTTCCAAATATTTTCACGGTTATGAAAGTTGTTGGCTGCTTTTGATATTCATTGCCTAACTATTGGCATTGTGTCACTAACATTGCACATGTCACTCCCTAGACAGGTAAAATGATTGACTACTTCTAGTGTTTCTTTGGCCATTCTAATGATGATTTTTGGGACATTGAAAGTCATATATTTTGTTTTCCCCCTTGTTAATGAGCAAACCAGTGCTGTATCTGACAAAAGCTGGGTCTTTTCTTCCATTAAGCAATGTGTTGAATTAACCAGGACAATGTCATCAGCAAAAGCAAGGTAATCCAATCATTTGTCCATAAAATTCCTTGGTTTTCTTCTATGGTTACTTTCTTCATGACATCATCAATGATCAGTGCAAATTACAGTCAGGACATAATACACCCTTGCCTTACTCCAGTGGTCACTGCAAACCAATGACTAATGCTGTCACCTTCTCTGATTGCACATTTGTCATTATCATGTAGATGCTTGATAACTCTAACTATTTTTGCTGGTAGTTCACAGTATGCCACAATTTTCCAAAGACTGTCTCTGTGTATGCTTCAAAAGCATTCTGCAAATCTAACATTTATCACAAGAAGTGCTTGTCACTCCGCACTGTGTTCTATAATATGTCTGAACAACAATATGGTCTTCACATGGCCTCCCTGATCTAAAAACTGCTTGTTCCTTTCTTGAAGTTCTGTTTGTTTCTTGATGATGTTGCATACAGTTTTCCCAGGCACTGAGGGTAACGTGATTCCTCTCCACTTATTGCAGTTGGTAAGGTACCATTCCTTATCAATTTTACTATAAGGCTGCACTTTCGCTGAGTTGGGTACTTTTCTTCATTCCATATTCTATCCAAAAACACAAGGGAAGTCTGGAGACCGTTTCATCACTTGCTTTAAGCATCTCTGCAGTAATGTTATCCTCTTTAGCTGCTCTGCCTTGTGGCTTTTCTAACTTCTTCCATTGTAATAACTCCTAAATCAATATCCAGCTCTATTGGTAGGTCTTCATTATGTATACCTAGTAGTGCTTGGTCTTGGTCTATTTAAAACAGACTGAAAGTGATCTGCCCATCTTTTCCTTTGTTCTCCTTCTCTACTAAGAGTCCTTCCATTTGCACTTTAATAGGGCTCCAGTACTGGTAAAGTTTCCTGTTAACTGTTTTATTCTCTTATACAAGGTTGTAAGGTCAAATCTTTGGTTAGCATCTTCAAAGTCTTGAAATTTTCTATCAGTACATGCCCTTTTATCTCTTCCAGCACTTCTTTTTACCTCTCTGTCTAGAGCTTCTATCTTCTTGCCACTTGCTACTCTCTTCACATGTGTTAGCACTGATAAGTTTTTTGCTTTACACTTCTCTTTTCCACTGCTGCATTGGTAATCCATTTTTCCCTTTTATATTTCATTGTTATTTGAATGGTCTTTGCACTTTCTAGATACCACTTTCTGATGTTTTCCCACAAAGTTTCAATGTCTTGGTTTTCTCCTGTTCACTCCAGGAGAGCCACTGACCCTGTTCTTCATTTCAAGCTGAAAAGCACTTTTTGTGTTTGGGTCTTCAAATTGTGCACTGTTGATGTGTGGTCTTCTTTTAACTTTCTTCTTTCTCGTTAACTTGATCTTTAGTTTAGCAATACCAAGATTATGGTCATTGCCCACACCTGTTCCTGTGTACCCATGTACATCGGCTAACAAGCTGTAAATCTTTCTTGAAATACAGAAGTGATCTACCTGATTCTTTGTAGTACCATTTGGGGGAGTTCCATGTCATGTTATGAATTTCTTTATTAGGAAATATTGTTGCATCTATCACTAGCTTATTCACACCACAGATTTCTGTTAATTATTTACCATTTTGCTGCACTTGCACATAATTTTATCCAAATTTTCATTGTTACTTCCAACCTTTGCATTATAATCACCCACATTCACTAGGATATCATGTTTTGGGACCTTGCTTAACACATCATATTACAAATCATAAACGTCATTTTCATCTAGCTTTTTGTTGGTTGGTGCATAGCATTCTGTAACTGTTAGTTTGAAGAATCTAATGTGAAAGCGAGATCTAATAATCCATTCATTGACTGATTTTTTCACTCAGTCAGTGCTCATTATGCTTCATTCAACAGCATTACTACGCTCACCATCTTCATGCCTATCATCCACATTCCTAGAGAAGATGATGGTCTTATTTGTTTCTCTAAAATGTAGTTTGTTCAGCTCTGTCCATCTACACTAATGGATTCCAAGGACATCAAGCTGACATCTATCCGTTTCTTTAATTATGTGAGCAGGTTTAGTAGCTTTGTACATTTTTTTTCACATTCCAAACCCAATTTTCATTACTGATCTGGTCTTGAACAAGGGACTTTTCAGGATATTATCCACTAATGCACAAATACATAACAATGCAGCTCTTATTAAAACAAGTTGGAATATAAATGGTTAAATCTCTAGTAACTGCTTTGAAAATGTAGGCATACGTTCTGTGGGATATTGCCCATTTTTGTGGATTTTCAGATACAAATTACAGGGCTGACATTTATTTGACATGTTCTGCATTTCATTCACATATTCTGTTTTCCTGTACAGAAGTCACAATAAAACTCAGCTTAATTATAGCTTACTATAGTGGCATTGTAATGCCTAAGGAAATTAATCACTGCTTGAAGAAAGCAGCAAGCAGTCTCCTCTTGCCTAAGGACATCCTCTGGGTACCCAAAACATTCTTTATGTTTGGGGAGAGGTGCTTCCAGTTTACTTTAGGCTTCATTTAAGGCACAGCCCTGAACTGAGAGGTGAGGTGGTACTCCAGTGCCCAGTGGGAGCTTTGGGAAGCATTGTGCTTTAAGTGGGCGCAGTGCCACCTACAGCATAGGAAGAATGTGGACTCTGTGCTCTCCTTGAAGAAAGTTCAGTATCTGCTCTCTTCTAAATCTGGCAACTGTCATTGGTTAGAGTATAGTGACAGACAGGGCCATGAACTTCCCACACTGTCTATTTGGGGAAGCTAGCACTCTAGAGGCCTTCACTCTGAAGTGCTTGTGTTCAGAAGAGGTTGGAAACTGCCACTTGTGCCTTGTTCCCACACAGAAATTCAGTGGAAAGAGCTCCTGGTGGTGTTCATTCCCGGCATGCCCACCACAGTTGCCAACTTTTACATGGTAAATAAGCATCCCGACTTTCACAATAAGCCAAAAATCAAGCTTATCCCATTTCAAAACAAGGCCAAAACAAGCCAATCCCTAAGAACCCTAACACTCTGTGACTCTCTCCCCCCACTTGCGTCTGCTTGTCCCCCCCTTGCCCCTGCTTGCTGGAAGCCAATCAAAAAAAGAAGCAACAAGCTGCAACAAGCTACAAGCCAAAAACTAGTCAAGTAACTCACAAGCCAATTAAGCCAAAAACAAGCATAATTTCTGCACTTTTTTTCATGGGCTTGGCATGTCTGATGCCCATCCGGGTGGAACTTGCCCTTGTAATGTATCAACAGTGCCATATTTGTTCTACCTCATTATATCTTTTGTACAGTGCATCTTAAACTTCTATCTCCTCTCACTGGGAGGAAAATTGTGGCACGTTAGGAAATTGACAAGGAGGGATTGGGAGAAAAATAAGAAGAGAGACGGACAGGATCATGAGTGGTGATGGAAAATCCAGGCACAATGTCATCAATCACTAGTAGTCATTAAAATATATAGCAATTATGATAAGAATGAATGCAGTCTAATACATCTTTAAATGTTTATATAATTTTGTCTTGTTAGTCATCTCTGCTGATCCCTTCCATCTGCTTCTCTTTTCATTCACAATCTGTGCATAGTGCACATCAGTTCCTCTCTGTTTCATCTGTATCAGCTGCAGTTGTTCTTTGCACATACTGAAATAACTTGATTTCTCTGCTTGTCTTCTCATTAGAGCTCTTTTAGTTTTAGTTCAGTCTTGTTAATGTGCATCAGTGGCATTGAGAATGTAGTGCATACAGGGGCAGCCTTGAGATTTACAGGTGAAGATCAAGATGTATGGGCCTGAGGCAGATGTCTGCTAGCAGCATAGTATATTTGGGTGTTAGGGAAGGTTTGGTAGCTAGGGAGGCTTTAGGATGGCTTTGTCATCTATGAGGGGGATTGAGCAGGTCATTAATCAAGGAGGCTTCATGAGGGTTTTGGTGAGCTGGGATGGTGCACTGATTTCCCAGCCCATGAAATACAACATGCAGAGAGCCTTCGGTTAGATGTATGCCCTTCTCAGGAACACCTTTATGAGAACTTACGAAGAGTCTAAGCAGTAAGAAATACCCAAACAGTAACTACAACCAGCAGTTTCCACATACAGACCTGTGAGCAGGGCTCCAGCTCACACTCAGATGTTTCACAATTGCTGTCTCCTCGGCAGCCATTTATACTTCCCCTGCTCCCTCTAGCACAGGGGTCGGCAACCTTTCAGAAGTGGTATGCCGAGTCTTCATTTATTCATTCTAATTTAAGGTTTTGCGTGCCAGTAATACATTTTAACATTTTTAGAAGGTCTCTTTCTATAAGTCTTTAATATGTAATTAAACTATTGTATGTAAAGTAAATAAAGTTTTTAAAATGTTTAAGAAGCTTCATTTAAAATTAAATTAAAATGCAGAGCCCCCCAGACCAGTGGTCAGGACCTGGGCTGTGTGAGTGCCACTGAAAATCAGCTCGCGTGCCACCTTTGGCACGCGTGCCATAGGTTGCCTACCCCTGCTGTAGCAGTTCAGGTTTAATTGGTTGCAGCATTAACTCTTTACGGTCTGGGCTAGGGAGTGCGGTTGTACTCTGTCACAAATGGCTTGGAGCACTGGTCACTGCCAGAGTGGTGCGGTTTGGATTGCAAAATTAATCTTTCGGGATTGAGGCACGGGGTGAATGACAGGCTAAGTCTGTGAGGTGCTCAATGTGTTCTGCACTGCAATACTGACAGAACAGATCCTCTGAAAGTATGGGGTCCTGTGCATCCACACACAAAGGAAAACTCCTGATGTACACAGGACTACCCTTTCACCCCAGAACAGATCTGAGGTGTCTTGGTTAGGAAGTCTGTGAAAGCTTTCGCTTTGACTGCGTCTGTCTCATTTTGTTTTATAAAGAGAGGACTTCAGCCTTTGGGAATGCCAATATGTCCCCTTTCTTGAGCACAATCTTCATTTAGAATTAAGTCAACATTTGATTTTTAACGCAAAGCTTTGTGTTTCAGTGGCACATTAAAAATATCTGGTTTAAAGTTGATTGATAAAATATATTTCAAAGGGATGTTATTATTTTCACATACAGGTTCCTTCAGTTTACTTATGCACAACGTTTTCCAGTAAAATTTGTGATAGTAAAACTCTGATATGGTGTATGATCCTTATGTTTATTTTCTTCCCTTAGACTGAATTAAATATTAATTCTTGGAAACTGTTGCATTTCTTACTTCCTTTCATGGTATTTAGTTGCATTGCCAATTAAATGACTCAGATATAAATTGGTGAAACTAGAACTGAGTAGCAAATTATTATGCAACTTGCTGGTTCCATCTTTGACACATGGCAGACAGTGACACATTTGCTGGGTAATTTGTTTCTGAAAATAGGAGAATTCTTTTTATATTTCTGTGTCTTGGGCTTGAGCCTTTAGGAGAATTGGGCATCCAAAATGCATCATCATCATATAATCTTTAACAAACCAGCACTTTGTTTTCTGAGTTCAACTTTGTGTTGCTAGTTCTATCTTGTATATCTGAAAACAAACTCGTATCTTTCTGCTTATAGTACAATAAGAATTTATACATACTCAAGCTGCTATAACAAAAAAGGAAAAAAGGCATTTATTGTAAAATTATTTGTAAAGAAATATCTACATTTATATAATTCTTTTAGCTACCTCAAGACTACTGTTGCTTTATACCTTTCCACACAGTATATATGAAAGATAAATGTTTTAGTCTCATTATGTAAGTTTTTCTGACTTTTAACAGAACTTTCTATGCAATTATTAAGCTAAAAGAAATTGTTCGAGTATATTGGCCCTTGGCTAATATTAGATATTTAATGTACCTAACAAGTCTTTTTTATTACTCCAGATGTGTGAATAATACATATGTCTTCTACTTTGAATGTTAAGGTGATGGTGTTTAAAGTCCCGCCTGAACTCTGGAAATAAAGGTCTTTAAAGGTCACAATGTAAAAAGTATCAGGGGGTAGCCATAGAGTCTGTATCCACAAAAACAACAAGGAGTCTGGTGGCACCTTAAAGACTAACAGATTTATTTGGGAATAAGCTTTTAGTCTTTAAGGTGCCACTGGACTCCTTGTTAATGTAAAAAGTAAAGAGCTAAATTCTGATGTGAGTGCTACTCCATTTAAGTAATTTAACTCCACTGATACCAACTCTAAATAAGGTCCAGTTTTTGCAAAAAATGGGGTATAATCTGTCAAAATGTATGCTAGCAAACTGGAGTGGTAATTAGTTTACAGCTGCATTCTTCTGGAAGCAGACAGGATAGAACTGGTTTTTTTTGTTTTTTCTGCTTTGAAACAGCAGCTACAATCCTAAAGAAAGACGCTGATGGTTAGTATAGAAGTTTGAACTGAAGACAGCGTGACATCAGACAGAAGAAGTGAAGCCATGAATAAGCATTAAGTCTTCTTTAAAACTAGCAGTGAACAAAGCAAGATAAGTAATATGAACAGGGAAAAGTGACTTGAAGTGAAGAAGGCAAAGGAGAAAAGACAGGTGAACCATGTGATTTAGAAAATGCTTTAGTCTGAAAAGTGACAATGGAACACAATGAAAAAGGTCAAAAAATAAAACCTCTGAAATCATTCATGAAACCTGGAAATGTCTGCTCTGAAAGCCCTGGAAGACTTCTATGGGAAAGATGCCACACAAAAGCCCCAGTTCTGAACATTTTCCAGACAAATACTGTATATTGACTAATGTTGTTTTATTCAAAATCATTGTCTTGAAACAAAATATTCATGCTAGCATATGCTCTAACACTGAAATGTGTCTCATTGGAAAGCCCTGTTCCTGCAATCCAAATAAGGAGAAAAAGTAAACAGTATATTATCTCAAGTGTTTTCCTGAAAAGAAATTGTTGGAGTTGAGCAATTCAGCAGCTGATAATAATACTGCTCTATCATCTTTCATGCAAAGCTCTTGAAGAGCTTTTTATTAATAAAAATGAATCCTCCCCATGAGATACATTAGAAGTGAATAAAATGTCACCATGTTAGCACTACAGCTCATTGAACTATCACTTGTAAGTGTTGTCAGACGGCTACCGGTGTGGTGCTCTGCTCTGTTCAATGTTGATCTCAGTCGGCTGCGTGCATGTGTTCCCTCTGTGTGCTGCCCCAGCTCTGCGCAGATAGTTGACACAGCAGACCCGAGAGAACCCCCAAAGACCACACTCTAGTAAGGTATGAAGGCACGTCAGCCAGGTTTATTGTCAAAGAGAAACACAATCTCTATCCCCCCGGATTATAAATTATAACTCTACGGTTTATTGCTAGTTCCTATGTGCACCCTGGCAACGGACACAGCTCAGTCAGTGGCGGGACTTTCCACTGCCCCCTAGGCCGGACAAAGACAACTCCTCGGGGGTGAATTCTTATACACAGGTACAAACAAGTTACACATCACTCCTGACGTATAGAGGTGCAACCCTCCTACGTAACAAGGTACAACCCCTCTACGCAGTAAGGTGCCGCCTCCCACCTTGTACATGTTTGGTTCGAACAAAACAACTCTATCCATCATATTACCCTTTTGCCCCTGTCTTTAGGATGGACCAGCCTGTTCCTTGTTATCTGTGTGGATGGTATAAGAATGTTCTGGTACCTTTTAGGTTTGTGTACTTTTGCAACATCAGCCCTTTCCTTGCCAACTTCTGTGAGCAGGGCCTGCCTTTGGCGTACAGCTTAACTTTGCTTTATGTTAGCAAAGTCTTGACCATTACTTTAGCTCAGACCTTAGGCCTCATACCGAGCCTCCGATACAAGGGTTTATGCTCAGGGCCTCATCTTACTACAGTAAGTAGTGTCTCCAATTTAGATTATTTTTTCTGTGTGAATCATTTACAAACTGATCCGTATTGCTCATCATGTATTTGTTATCCACAAACATTTTGGCTGAAAAGTTTTCAAGCGGGGGGTTGTTCTCAAACTCTTCACTTTGATTATACTTTGTGGGGTGTGATTGGTTACCTAAGTCACATGGTATTGTTTCTGCTCTCTGACCTGGATGAAACATTTCTCAGACAAGAAGATAACATGTATTGATTAGTGAATAATTAATACAAGATATACTGCACATGTGGATTCCCTTGTATATATGTAAGGTACAGTATTTAAATTAAGAACAGCCATTCCTCAAATATTTATGTGAACAAAAATCCATTTGTGAAGAGCAAATAATAAGGGGGTATTGTAAGCTAAACCACAATGCAGAACTCAGCCACATCCTATTCTACGCATGTGGGGAAATTAAGATAATCTTGCCCATTACTCTGACCACATCAACCCATCTTTGCATCTCTCCAGTTTCTTACAGAAACATCTATGTACCTCTCCTAAAATGGTTCCTAAGGCCTCTCTCTTCCCCTCTTACAAGTATCTCCTCAAGACCTGCCTCTGCTGTGATTCCGATGCAAATAAATTATGACTTCAGGGGCAGATGGAGATAGCTGGCACTTAGTATATAATAAAAAACAGCATGTGTGTGTGTGTGTATGTATAAAGTATAATACAAACAGAAAACTATATTAAAGAACGTTAAGGTTGTAAAATCAAGCACTCCAAAGTTTAGAAAATTCCAGAATTAAAATTGTGCATGCAACCTTCATTCACACCCCACCCCCCGCGTCTGTTCATATGATATGGTAAGATAAGATTAGACAGATAACTATAATTCTTGCCTTTCATCATTTTTGAGTGCTTGAATTTGCAACCTTAGTCTTTTAATGTAGCTTTGTGTGTGTGTGTGTGTGTGTGTGTGTAATTAATTTCCTAGGTGTTTAAAAAAGCAAACTAAATAAAAAACACCCGGAAATTTGATCATGTAGCATCATATTGACATCCACATGGGTCACCAGAAGGGTCAGAACCTTTAGATCCACAGCACACACCTCTGTCACTTGAACTAACATTTTAGCTGAGAGCAGTAGTAGATTGTCATCCTTTATCTGGACTAACATTGGAAAGAGGATAAGACACTTTGCCAGTGGATTTCACAGATGTTTGCTAACAGCAGAGGAATGTTGAGACTCAGGATTTGTGGATTCCATTCCAGGCTCTGGAGTAGTGTGCTTTGATGGGTTCAAGCTTTCTCCCCCTGTTTCCCCCAAGCTTCTGACTCCTTTCCCCCATTTCCCTTCAGTCTGTCCTTGTCACAGCCCTGTCTTCCCCCTTTCTCCACCATGGACTCTTCATCTCAGTTTCCCCAACTCTCCCAGATTCCTCATCCCAATCCCATTTTCATAAACTACCTCATTATCTTTCTTCAGATGTGTCCTTTTCTGTGATGCCTACAAAACTTGATAACAGTTAGGCCTCTTATGTTTAGAGGCCACTGCCTATCCTCCTACCAACATTGTCCTGTTTCGTTGTACACCCCCTTCTGTCTGTCTATACATTTGTTGTCTCGTGTATTATACTTAGTCCCTGCCCACCAAGAACTTACAAACTATCTTTTTGCTCTCGTCCATGCCATGATTCTTATACATTAAGGTAATATAAATAATAATGTTGCCCCTTGGCCCAAGTGGTTAGCCAATATTCAGGGTCTTGCTGGGTTGTTCACATTAGGGAGACAAATTGATGACCGGGTCAGGTATTTCTTTGTGCAATCCTGTTTATTTACAAAGAATGTACAGATTCCTGTTTCCCTGAATGCAGTAGGAACAAACAGGAGACAGTTTTGCCAAAATAACTTCTCGCTTTTGGCTTTCTCCCAGAGCAGTGCTACCAATGCTTTATCCTGGCTTTCTGCTTCTGTACACACGGGTCCACCAATCAATGCCCCCACCCCATGTGTTTGCAGTCAGTCAAAGGGAAAATCCCTCTTATTGGCCCTGAATTAGTTCCTGTTCAGCCAGTTCCATGAGGTCCAGTGCCTTGGGCAATGCTTTTAATGTTTCAGCTATCTTACTCCATACAGGAGCTTAATTGCTTTTTCCATTTAGCCTGACCAATAGGTAGCTAGCATACCCATCAGCTTCAGTGAGGTCTGTGATTGTCCCCTCAAATCTCCAACCTGGGATGCCTTTTAAACTGCTTTCTTCTTCGAGCGACCACTCTTGGTCCTGCTCACACACAGCCTCTAACATGTAAAATTACAGCTGAGTTACATGAATGTTCTGGCCAGTCACTCATGAATTACATACAGGGTGACACCAGAAACTTCCCAGTCCCAGACCCTCCTCCAGAAATGTGCATCTTATACTGCCCAGCACCTTCCTGTACAATACCAGCTCATAGTGTCATTTCATCAATGGAAAATGATATGCACAAACTTTATCTCAAGTGGAGGTTCCCAAACACTTAAGTCCTAATGCACTGGTTCAGATAAAACAAGTTTATTAACTGCAAAAAGAGATTTTAAGTGATTACAAGTAATGAGGCATAAAATTAATTACAAAGAAAATAAAAAAAAAAGAACACAAACTAATACTTAAGCTAAATGGATTCAAAGCAAAGGTTTTTCTCACCATATGCTTTGTACAGTCTTTACTGGCTGGAAGCCTCCAGGCCAGGACCCCTCCCCCAGTTCAGTGTTTCTTCAGGGATTGTTGCTGCCATGAACAGAGTGGAGTAGAGAGGTAATTTGTGCCATGTGTGTTGTCTATTCTTATACCATTCTCTCCTCTTTGAGGATTATCTCTAGCTGGGGTACTGTCTTGCAGTGGCTGTCAGGAGAGAGAGACGTATAAAGATATGAATTAGTGAATGTGACCACTGGCTGGCTTTTAATATTAACACTCCTAGCACTCCACACCTGATTTGGAACTATTTGAATAACTGCATGCAAATAAAACTTAGAACATGAGGCAGCCTGTGGAGCAGGATGGTAGGAAGAAATAATGGGCCTGATTCTCCCCAACCTTGCATGTAGTGTAGCCATTTACACCCATGCAAATTGGGTTAAAACATTACTTCGTCAGAAGAGTAACATTTTATGCTCCATTTTATATTTTCTTTTTGTAGGTGTAAATGACCATACAGGGTGCAGGGCAGTGGAGAATCAAGCCCAGTATCTTGACTGAATATTGTACTATCAAAATGTAACTAATTGCCAACTTCATTACCAAACAGTTTTTGTTATACTTTGTCATGGGTTCACCTGAACCAGTGGAGTGTCTCACAAAGCTAACTCCCTTTCATTTTACAGCAGACAAACTGATACCCAACTTGAGATGGCCATCTGGGCTTGAAGTTCTGCAATATGAACAAAACAGTATTTTGCTGACTGTCAAAAGGGGCAGTCAGTGTTAGGCCCTGATGAAGCAGGGCTTTTGGGTTAAGATGGGAAGATCCTTCCTCCCTTCTCCCAGCTGCTCCAGAACTGCCCCCTGGAGGAAAGCAGCAGAGAGCCCTTTTTACCTTGCATGCTGGCCCTGATTGGCTTTTGTCCAGCCCTGACCCTTCAAACCACTGGAGGACCAATTCTTATTGGTTTAGCTAGCAACGGATCCTGGATGATATTTTAAGGGATCTCTTAGAGGTCTAAACCCACTGTTCTTTTCTCCCACTTTTGAGCGGGGTGTGCCGAAGTGACAGGGCCTCCAGCAGGGGGCAGAAAATGCCTGGTACACCCTGTCACACACCCCTTTCCTCCATCCTAGTTTTTCCCCTTTTCCTATTGAAAGCCCTCCAGGGCAGAGATCCGACCTAATTCTCTTCTCATTTGCACCAATTTTACACCTTAGCAACTTCATGGCTTTCAGTGGCATTATTCTTGATTTACACTGATGTGAAGAGAGTCAGGCCCAGGCACTTGAAGAGAATAATCTTCTCTGACATTATATAACTGAGGCATTTGTAAGTGAACATTTAAACCTGCCCTTCATCCTGTTCATTCAGTGCCTACCAATCAAAAGACCAAAACAAGCATTCATAGTTGAAGGTCTGAATAAAATGGAAGATTTTAGCCTTTTTTCTTTAAATGTTTTATTTTCTTCTGCACAGGTGTGGCTCTGAATTCACTGCGCCAGATGAAGATTCAGAGACCTATGACAATGCTCGCAGATGTCAAACAACTTATATCAGCTGGAGGGAGCATGAATCAGAAGAATGATAAAGGAGTTACTCTGGTAAGCAGGGAAGTACATGTTGATTCAGATCCCAATCCTGTGAACATGCATTTGCTTCACTTTTCTCATGTGGGTAGTCCCAATGAAGTATATACATATTTGCAAGTTGGGGTCTTTTGGCTTCAGTGGGGCTCTGTGCAGGTACAAGGGTCTGCCTATACAGAGACAGTTGCAGGATGGGGGATGATGGCCCCACTTGTGCATCTGTGCAGAGCCCCATTGAAATCAGTGTGCCTGCATGCTACATAAAGTAGGATCCAGTTATTGGTTTGTACAATATTTGAAATTTTAAAGTAGGTTAATATTGCATCTATTTCATAATGATGTGTTTCTTACTCATAGTTTTGAAAACTTCATGTAGAACTTCAAAAAAATCAGAGGCAGAAAAATATGGTACGGCACAGATTTTCAAGTCATGATTATATGACCTCCTGTATAACACAGGCCCTAGAATTTCACCCAGTGATTAACTTCTGGTTGACTCAACTTCTGGCTGAGCTAAAGCATATAGTTAAGAAAGCTATCCAGTCTTGATTTAAAGACTTCAAGTGGTGGATAATACACCATATTACTAGGTAAATTATTCTAATGATGAATAACTGTCACTGACTGAAATTCATGCCTTATATCTAGTCTGCATTTCTTCAGCCTCCAGCCCAGAGGTGGGCAAACTATGGCCTGCGGGCCACATCCGGCCTATGGGACCATCCTGCCTGGCCTTTTAGCTCCCCTCCGGGGAGGCTAACCCCCATCCCGTCCCCTCTCCTACTGTCCCCCCTCCCCCGCAGCCTCAGCTTGCCGTGCCGCCAGTGCTCTGGGCGGTGGGGCTGTGAGCTCCTGCTGGCAGCGCCAGCTCCAGGCACCAGCTTTCCAAGCTGGTGCTTGGGGCGGCATCCGGAATGGTGTGGCAGTCCATGTCTTGCGGCGGCAATTCGGCGGCAGCTCCGCCACTGTTCCCGCCGTGGCGGCAATTCGGTGGCAGCTGCTTGGGGAGGCAAAATTGGTAAAGCCGCCCTTGCCTGCTGGGCAGTGTGGTGGTGTGGCTGGCTCCGGCCGGGTGGCCCCATGCCTCTTGCACAGACAAGAGACTTCACACCCTCGACATCAAATGTGCCCTGGCACTCTACCTACGAAGAACCAAACAGTTTAGAAAACCGCCAAGACTCTTTGTTGCCATAGCAGAATGGTTGCATGGACAGGCCGTATTCCACAGAGGATTTCTTAAGTGGGTTTCTGGGTGCATATTAAAATGCTAAAAAATAGCACACCTTCCCCCTTCTGGGGGTATCACTTGGCAAAATGGGATTGTGACAGTGTTTGACTCACCACCACAGTGCCTCCTGTTGGCCGTCCTGGGAATTAGCTCAGGGTTGCCAGTGCACCCTCCTCAGGAGGTGTCTCACCTGTCATCACTCCTGTCTCCACGTGAAGGATCTGCATCACTCCCCAGACAACGTTGTCCTCTTTTGGACCCATCCCTCCAGCTGTGCCCCACTCAGTTCTTTCCCCCATTTCAGGGGACCAACAGTCCTCGGTCCAACCACTTGCCTCAGGGGCAATCTACAGTCCCAGTTCTAGCCACTCATCTCAGTGGCAGACTGCAGTCTGTGCACTGGTCACTTCCCTCAGTGGCCAGTGGGGGTAAGGGTGGTATTGGGAGGTTGGGCCCACCTGCTACTGCAGGCCCCAACCCAGGGCCCCTATAGCTGGCAGCCATGTGCTGCCCCTCTTCCAACACCACCATCTCCTTCCCTAGGCCACTTCCCCAGCACCTCCTCTACTCTTGTATCAGGGCCTCAGTTTGTCAGCCATCAGCCTGGAGCTTTCTCCTACTCTGCTGACTCCACCCAGCACTGCTCTGTCTATGGTGCTTCAGCCTTCTAAGCAGCCAGTCCTCCCCCCTCACACTTCAGGGAGTGACTGCCTCTGCTTTGCTCAGCAGCCCCTTCTTATATGGGCCAGCTTGGCCCTGATTGGCTCCTCCAACAAACCTTCCCCTAATTGGCTGGCACTACAAGCCTTTTCCTTATTGGCTGCCTCCCGTGCAGCCTCCCTAGGGTGGCTTTAACCCTTTACATCCCAGTGCGGGGCAGCCACCCCATCACAGGGATATTTGTGTTTGAATGTCATTTATTTGGACTTTGATTTCTGAACGGCATTTGTTGTCTGACAGCAAATAGATACAGAGTGGACTATTTTTCTTTTGTTGGGGATTTATGTTATGCAAAGCCTTTGTTTTGTGATCTGGAAGATAAAATATTCAAAAGGCACGTTTCAGCAACAGACTGTATTAGACTGATTTCCTCCCTGTTCATTAATATGGAGTCAGCCAGTCTGTGTCAAAAGATTCTGGCAATGGGCTTTTTGCTATACCTGATAAACCTATCTATACAGAGACAATAGCAAAAATCCCATTTCTGGCTCACAAAAGGAAGCCTGTTTCATGGTGATATCATCCAGAGTCTCTGTATTTCATGGCTGAGAAGTAACTGTTTTGAAATGCAAGGGAAAACTTAAAAGCTTTTACAGGATGTGAATTAATAATATTGCAGCAAATCTTTTTTTGTAATGCTGTTGTTTCCCATGCTCTCATTTTTTTCTGCGTATAAGCAACTGAATACATTTAATGTTCATTGAATGGTTTTCATGCCTGGAGTTGTAATGTCAGTCATAGTTAGATGCTGGGCACAAATAAATTCCCTATTCCATAAGAGTTAGCCGTACCAAGGAGATAAACCTATCACCAGGATGACAGGCTGCATCAAAACCATGGCCAATTGATCAGAGCAGCCTAGTATAACAGCATCCCAAGAGTGATATAACTTTCTTTTAAATATTCAGTCCACACTTCTCAGCAGCAATGTGAAAACTACACGTCTGGAAAAAGGCACTATGAGTTCTAGGCAAACCATAGTACATTAGGAAATAATGTGTAGGTCTGCACATTCATTATCTGAATATTTTACTTCCTGATTTGGCACATCTCTGGCAGCCTGCACTGGTAGGGTCCCATGGAGTGACTCAAGCCACCTAGATATACATATGTAGGAATATACATATGTGTGTGCGTGTACATAGAGAAAAAGCATGCTGGTTCGCAAAATGAAAAATCTTTGTTTAAAATGTTTTAGTCAAAAAGTGATGGTTTTCCCTAGTGACGTTTTAAGCCAATTCAGAATGACAGTTTTCATTCCTAATTGACATTTTGACATACCGTATAATTTTGTTTTAACCAAAAGGTCAAAACCAGATTTTAAATCAAAACAAAATTTAATTTTTTGGGAAATCAAAACTTTTCATTGGAATTGGCATTTTCCTACCAAAAAGCCCTCTGTTTTGACAAAACTGTGTTTTTTGACGGGAGACCTTTCCACAGTAAAGCTCTGAGACAGTTTCCATTGAGACCATCATAGATATAGAGCTATCTATATAAATTATAGACATAGCTGAAGAAGAAATAAGAAGAAAGAGAGCATTCAGTCCCAGCCCTGCTAAGGGTTGGCCCCTCTGTGCAGCTACTTTGGGCACATAGAAAATATCAGCTTGAGAACAAAAAACACTGATCTTAATCGGAACCATCTCCTAACCTGAATCATTAGGGACAGTTGAAGTATATCCCCCATGATAATACATGTTCTTATTCTCCATGCATAAAAATTGAGTTTCCAGGAGGAATCCCTAATGGCAGATTTTCTCTGCTACAGTATCGTCTGTTGTACTTTTCTCTATTCGTCTACTTAGGGTACGTCTATACTCACGCGTCCTGTCGGAGGAGTCCAATCGATCTTCTGGGTTCGATTTATCGCGTCTTGTCTAGACACGATAAATCGAACCAGGAAGTGCTCCCCCGTCGACGCTTGTAATCCTGCTCGACAAACGGAGTAGGCGGAGTCGACGGGGGAGCCTGCGTGCCGCGTGTGGACCCCAGGTAAGTACCTTTTCATTCGAACTAAGATAGTTCGACTTCAGCTACGTTATTCACGTAGCTGAAGTTGCGTATCTTAGTTCGAATTGGGGGGTTAGTGTAGACCAGCCCTTAGTTTCTAGTATTTTCATTATCCTACAGCCTCTTTCATGTTGGTTAGCTTTTGTGTGTCCATATATACTTGTCTTGTCTGATTTTATATTGTATTTGTTTTAATTACTGTTCTCCATCTGTAATGAAAAGAATGTAGAGATATAAATGCAGAACACACACAGGAGCCGTGCATTGAAACAAAAAATTGTAAGTTTAACTTCTAATTTCCAAAATTAACCTTTAACAAGTAAGGCTATTTTCTGAGCTTCATCTTTCCCCTTCTCCCCCCATTCTTTAACACCGCATCCCATACCCTCATTGCTGCTCAAGATGACAGTGGTTTCACTAGCATCCCCATCTCTCAGCTCAGTTATAATTTTTATTCTTTAATATATCATGGAGCTGGCTGGTCAAGAGTCCCAGTTCTAATCTTTTAAACATTGAAACATGCAGGGAAGTGAGACCAGAAAAAGAAAAAAAAGTACAGTGGAGTAAAATCATAAAGGCTTTGTTCTGTGACTGTATTTCCCCAGCATAACCTCTGCAAAGCCAATGAATTTAGTGTCATTGCATGTTGTTAAATTAAATTGGGAGCAGTAAAGCATCATCTCCCAATTGAGATTTTAAAACCAGGAAAAAGTAAATTAGGCCAATGACCGAGCTCTGTTGGAAGGTATGAATTTGCTTGGGCTCATGGAACCTGTGCAGGTGCCTAGGATTGAGGGCAAGGATAGGAAACATGAAGTAAACAAAAAAGGAAGGATGAAAATTATAAATTTATAAAAGCAGAGTCTGGGTCAGACTAGGTCATTAATGCGAAACTTGATGCTGATTGGCTGGAATTCTCCTTTGTTCTGATATTTCCTGCTTTAATTTCTAAACACTGAAAACCTCTGATCAGACTGGTTTTCTGCAATGTTTGGAATATTGTTCTCAAATACTGGTTTTGCATTTCTCATTTTCATAATTTGCCCTGTTTTGAAAGAAGAGTATTTCCTCGTCTCGCAAGTTAAACCTTTGGGCAAGTTAAAACTTTGGGCAAGTTAAAATGCCTGCTAATCACATATGTCTTGTGAAAGTCTTTAAAATAATACACTGCTTTTGTATTATTCACAGCTGCACATAGCCTGTGCAAATGGGTACAAGGATGTGGCAGCTCTGATACTAGATCATGGTGCTGATGTCAATATCATGGATAATCAATACTGGACCCCTCTGCATTTAGCTGCAAAATATGGACAGGTAAAGTTTGATTTTTCTCCTGCATGTCTTTTCAGTGTATGTTGTAGCCTCCTTTTTCAGTAGTGATCATTTTTAAATGAGAATATTTTAATGTATTAAAGAACATCGTGTTGGTTAGGCAAATAGAGTATAAAATAATAAAAATATATAATAATCCAGGCATCACTTGAAAATAAATATCATAAAAATATTAACCTGATACAGGCCATTAAAAGACAACTTGCTGTCCTCAGTAAAACAAAAATTCAGCAAAATTACATTTAAATTTAATAATTTTTTTGGGGGGGGGAGCCAAAACAAACATTTGTGCTTTATATTTTGTTGCAAATACCCTACTTTGATGCCATGGACTAGAGTTTAGTCGAGACAAAGCTACATAGAAAGGAGCATCCACGAGAGGACCAGCAACACAGTTGATGTATTCCAAGCCTGGCTTCCTCAAAGCCTCCGAAATTGGCATTCAGTGAGCCCTCTATTTATTGAAATGTGGAAGGGTGTTCTGGGCTGGATTTAAGACTCATGGGAAGTGTCTTGTGTCTTATACTGTAAATCCTCCTGGTCCACTACTATACTCCTACCACTGTTTAGATTATTCTGCTTCTGCCGGGAGCAATCTTGGCAGTAGCTGTGTCTGGGTGTGGGGGTTGGGGGGAAGCGGGAAGGTGGGGAGATATGGCCAGACAGAATATGGTTTGAAATATAGCTTCAAAACCAGATTTCTTTTCTATATTTTATCCCATTTCTAATGCCCAGTTCCACCACTTTGGGTTGGAGAAAGCCATGCACTTACATACATAATTCAGGAGTTAGATGTGTTTACATTTCTGATTGTTATTTTTATAAAGTTTATTCAATAACTATAAATAAAAATCCACGTGGCCTACTGGGAGTCAGAAACTTCTTAATTCTAATCCTGGTTCTGACACTGACTCATTATGTGACTATCAGCAAAGACATTTAGGTCCAAATTTTCAAAAGTGTCAACTAGTTTGAGAAGCCCAACCTTTGGACACCTAGGTGAGTCTCAGGGTATGTCTACACTACGAGAGTAGTTCGATTTTTCTTAAACCGAACTTGTGAAACCGATATTACAAAGTCGAGCGTGCGAATCCACACCAAGGATATTAATTTGAGTTTGTGAGTCCACAGTAACGGGGCAAGCATTGACATTGCAAGCGGTGCAGTGTGGGTAGCTATCCCACAGTTCCGGCAGTCCCCGCTGCCCATTTGAATTCTGGGTGTAGCCCCCAGTACCTTCTGGGGCCAAAAATGTGTCGAGGGTGGTTTTGGGTAAATGTCATCATTTGACCCACACTCCCGCCCTCCCTCTGTGAAAGCGCCGGCGGGCAATTAATTCGCACCCTTTTCTGGTGATTGACAGCACGGACGCCACAGGACAGCGAGCATGGAGCTCTCCGCGATTATCGCTGCTGTTCTGTCCGTTGTCAACACCTTGCGCCTTATCGTCCACCTTTTCCAGAGACAGATGCTGAGAAATAGGGTGAGGAGGCAACAGAAGCTCCGAGAGGAGATGAACTCTGAGAGGGGCACAGACCTCTCGCAAAGCACGGGACCCCGGACCCTAGACATCATGGTGGCAATGGGTCACGTTGATCCTGTGGAACGGCGATTCTGTGCAAGGGAAACAAGCACGGACTGGTGGGACTGCATAGTGCTGCAGGTCTGGGATGAATCCCAGTGGCTGCAAAACTTTCGGATGCGTAAGGGCACTTTCCTGGAACTTTGAGTTGCTGTCCCCTGCCCTGAAGCGCCAGGACACCCGAATGAGAGCTGCCCTGACTATCCAGAAGCGAGTGGCCATAGCCCTGTGGAAGCTTGCAACGCCTGACAGCTACCGGTCAGTCGCGAATCAATTTGGAGTGGGCAAATCTACTGTGGGGGTTGCTGTAATGCAAGTTGCCCATGCAATCGTTGACCTGCTGCTCTCAAAGGTAGTGACCCTTGGAGACATGCAGGTGATCATAGATGGCTTTTCTGCTATGGGATTCCCAAACTGCGGCGGGGCTATTGATGGGACACACATCCCTATCCTGGGACCGGACCACCAGGGCAGCCAGTACATTAACCGTAAGGGCTATTTTTCTATGGTGCTGCAAGCACTAGTGGACCATAAAGGATGTTTTACCAACATCAGCGTTGGATGGCCGGGCAAGGTTCATGATGCTCGTGTTTTCAAAAACTCTGGTCTGTTTAGACGGCTGCAGGAAGGTATTTACTTCCTGGACCGCAAAATAAGTGTTGGGGATGTGGAGATGCCTATAGTGATCCTCGGGGACCCAGCCTACCCACTAATGCCCTGGCTCATGAAGCCATACACAGGAGCCCTGGACACTGAAAAGGAGCTCTTCAACTACCGGCTGAGCAAGTGCAGAATGGTGATGTAGTGTGCTTTTGGGCATCTCAAAGGGAGATGGAGAAGCTTACTTACTCACTCCGATCTCAGCCAAACAAATATCCCCATTGTGATTGCAGCGTGCTGTGTGCTCCACAATCTCTGTGAGACCAAGGGGGAGACGTTTATGGCGGGGTGGGAGGTTGAGGCAAATCGCCTGGCTGCTGATTACGCACAGCCGGACACCCAGGCGATTAGAAGATCCCAGCGGGACGCGGTGCACATCCGGGAAGCTTTGAAAGCTAGCTTCCAGACTGACCAGGGTAACCAGTGACTGTTACGCTTGTTTAAACAGAAGCTGAACCTGCCCCCGTTTCTTTACCCAGTTAATGTTGCCTATCCTCTCCAATTACCAACCCCCTTCCCCACCTTCATTCCCCGCTTTAAAAGTATAATAAAGGAAACATTGATTATTAAAACCGTCTTCTTTATTAATGATTTCTCGGTTAAGGGTTTAACCTGGGATGCATACTGCAGTTGGGGAGCGGGTGGAGTGATGGAAAGGACGCTTCCAAACTCGGGGAATGACAGGCTCCTGCTCCCAGAGCAGTCTGCAGTGGTGGACTGCTTGTTTCAACGGAGCCTGCAACCTGTCCTGTTTGCAACTCTGTGAGGGGGGGGCTGTGTGACTTTTTGGCCGTGGATTGCGGCCACAGATCCCCTGCTGCATGGATCTGTCATGCAGGCTGTTGCTGGCCGCAAAAGATCTGCAGCCACCCTCCCCCACCAGAAAGTCACAGAGTCCCGTCCCCCCCATAGAGAACATGAAAACCCCCTCCCAGAATGACAAGTGTGCCTAGTGAATGCAATGTGAGTGTGACTTTCTGTTGAACCTTTCCCCCGTCTCTACCCTGGTACAGGCGCCTATCGTCTCAAATTACAAACCCCCTTACCCCCTCCCTCCAAATCAAACCGTCCTGTGAAAGAAAGTAAAGGAAACAGCACTGTACAGAACAAAAATTTTTATTAAGGGGAGCATAGTTTTGAGATGAAACTTGGACGGGAACTGGGGTGGGGTGCGGTTGGAGGGAAGGAAAGGACCCATCTAAATTTTTGGGAATGATAGCCTTCTGCTACTGGAGCAGTCCGCAGGGTGGAGTGATTATTTCCACGGCCCCTGCCTCCCCTTGTTCTAGTGACTTTGGGTGAGGGGGGGATTGGACTTTGTGGCGGGGGAGGGCGGTTGGAAATAACATACAGAGGGGCTCTTTCCTCCTGTCTCCGGTCCTGGAGAACGTCTACCAGGCGCCGGAGCGTGTCTGTTTGCTCCCTCATTAGTCCCAGCAGCGTTTGAGTTGCCTGCTGGTCTTCCTGGCGCCACCTGTCCTCACGAGCTTCAGCCCTCTGCTCCCGTTCGCTGACTGCTCGCTCAGACCTTGAGACGTCCTCTCTCCGCTGTGCCGCCTCATTTCGGGAACGGACCATCAGTTTGGAAAACATGTCATCCCGGGTTCTTTTTTTGCGCCCCCTGATCAGCGCAAGCCTCTGGGAGGGTGATCCACGGGTAGGGCGGGAGACACTCGCAGCTGTGGGATGGGAGAAAGGGAGTGAATTCCTCAAAAAGATACGTTTTCCCGAACAATGCCTATACTCTTTCCCTGTGAACAAGACCATGCACACTACCTATCACATGTGCACTCAGTACAAGGTCGACTATTATGTCTTTATACTGAGTGCCTGGGGTCCTGGGCTATAGATCACACAAGCGGGGCTGGACACTGGAAATCGGCTCTCTGGAGACCATGGTAAGCCGTTGCCTTTGGACTGCTGAGAGCTTACTTCACAGCAGTGCTGTACTCCCATGTTTCAAGCACAGTTCCTGGCAGTGGCCAGTTCCTGCTGCTGCCAAAACCGCTCAGCTACAACGGCTCGCCTACCCGCCACCCCCCCAATGCGCGGCCGTTCCCGGGAAATGTCCCTGCCCGCGAACCGCTCTGTTTGAACGGCTCGCCTACCCTTTCTCCCCCTCCGCGTGGCCGGTCCTGGGAAATGTACGTGCCCGCGAACCGCTCTGTTTGAACGGCTCGCCTACCCTTCTCCCCCTCCGCGTGGCCAGTCCTGGGAACTCTCCCTGCCTGCGCACTGCTAAGTTTCAACGGTTAGCCTCCCAGCTCCAGCCCCGCCGCGTGGCTGGAAACCGCCAGGTGTCGTTCTTTAAAGGAAAAATCAAGAAGTCACTATACTAAAAAAACCACTCATTCAAACCAGGGCACCATGATTGATATCACTCTGATGAGGATTACGGAGACAGACAAAGACCGCATGCTGCGTGAATGCCAGCAAACCCCGGGGCCGTATGCCGCCATGCTATGCAAGGCAATGATACCAGAGTACCTGCAGCTTGCATGGCGCGGAAAAGTATCCTACCATGGAGGAGACAATAAGGCCGCTCTCCCTGGGAACCTGATGCAAAAGCTTTCACTGTACCTCCAGGAGAGGTTCGTGGAGATCTCCGATGGGGATTTCTCCTCTATCCCCATACATATTGACAGACTTTTCGAGTAGTTGCACTGGAAACGACTCAAAACTAAAGCACCCATGGCAAATTAAGCAATAAAAACACATTGCTAACACACCATGCCTATTCTATTCCAAATAAATGTTTAAAACACTGACCTGCTGATCCTTCGCCTGATTCCTGGTCCAGGATGCTGCCTTGGGAGGGTTCGTAGGGGATCTCAGTGAGGGTGATGAACAGATCCTGGCTGTCAGGGAAATCAGCTGTAAAAGCGCTGTCGACTGCCTCCTCCTCCTCCTCTCCTTCCTCTTCTTCACCATCCGCAAAAACTTCAGACAACATGGCCGTAGATAAGACCCCGTCGTCGGAGTCCACGGACACTGATGGTGTAGTGGCGGCAGCACCACCGAGCATAGCATGCAGTGCCTCGTAAAAACGGCATGTGTGTGGCTGCGATCCGGAGCGTCCGTTGGACTCTTTGGTCTTCTGGTACGCCTGTCGCAGCTCCTCGATTTTCACGCGGCACTGCGTTGCATCCCGGCTGTATTCTCTCTCCGTCATGGCTTTTGAGATCTTCTTGTAGATCTTCGCATTCCGTCTTTTCGATCGTAGCTCCGAAAGCACGGACTCATTGCCCCACATGGCGATCAGATCCAAGACTTCCCAATCAGTCCATGCTGGGGCCCTCTTTCTATTCTGGGATTGCATGGTCACCTCTGCTGGAGAGCTCTGCATCATTGCCAGTGCTGCTGAGCTCGCCACGATGTCCAAACAGGATATGAGATTCAAACTGGCCAGACAGGAAAAGGAATTCAAATTTTCCCGGGGCTTTTCCTGAGTGGCAGGTCAGAGCATCCGAGCTCGGATTGCTGTCCAGAGCGTCCACTGAGTGGTGCACTGTGGGACAGCTCCCGGAGCTATTAGCGTCGAATTCCGTCCACAGTAACACGAATTCGACATGGCCATGTTGAATTTAGCGCTACTCCCCTCGTCGGGGAGGAGTACAGAAATCGAATTATAGAGCCATTTATGTCAAAATAAATAGCTTCGTAATGTGGACGGGTGCAGGGTAAAATCGAGTTAACGCTGCTAAATTCGACATAAAGTCCTAGTGTAGACCAGGCCTCAGTTTGGGAACTTGAAATTCATGGACACTTTTGAAATTTGTTTCCTTGGCTACCCAACCTGTAAAATGGAGATAATGCTACTTACATGTCTTATGGTAATATTGTGAGAATTGATAAAGAAATATGTGTACAAGAAACTGAAAATATAAAGCACTATATAAAAGCTAAGAAAAGAAACTACGAATATTGTATTACTAAAAGTCAATGGAGATAATTCAGTGCATCAAGTATAGTTCGACTTCTATCCAGTCTTTGATAGAAGCAGTAAACTCTTTTTTTCTATTTCAGTGATATGGATATGTTGGTTATTTATATGTACTTACACAGCTAAGCTTATGAGTGATGTGATGTACATGCTGAGATATGAAAGGTGGACAGTTGACTCTTTAGGACATAAGACTGTTTACAATGGGTTCAATTTATTTTAAAAAACATTCTTCTAGTTTCTAGGCTAGGAAAGCTAGACAAGGTAGCCTGAAAGAATATGATGCCTATTTCATTTTAAAAAGCCCTTTCTGTTTTAGTATTCTTCACATTCAGTACTAGATTTTCAGATTGCATTTTAAGCACGTAGCCAGTTCCAAAAATGTTTAAAGACAGGATTATTTTTGTAAATTCAATTCAGGTACGTATCACAAATATATAAAAGAGTTGATCTGACAGATTGTGCACCTACGTTATAGCCCCCACTTGCTATATAATCAATCTTCAGGTTTCCAGAAACATTCAGAGAGAAGATTTGTTACTTGGAATTACACATTGATTAAAGTTTTGTTGCTTATTAACTTACCGTGCATTAACTTACCCCTTACTGTTTGTGTTCTCATTTTCACGAAGTAAATGGCTTCTAACATCTCCTTTTCTCTCTTTGTTCAAACAAATAATATCCTTTGTGGCAAGAAGCAAATTAGTAGTCAGGTAAAATAATGAACTTGAGACTAATTAATTCTTCAAATTAAAATATTAACCTTTACTTCTGAGATATATTATACTTGTAACTCTGTGACCATAAGTATTAGTAGTTGGATAGTTTTTTCCAATACTTAGGTTCAAAGATCATTGGGATTTATGTGCATAGGGTTGCACTATATGTGAATATTTTTGAAAGGGTAAATTCATAGCCAAATTTCCTCTCTCAAAATAAACCACTTTTCACCTGAATAAGTATTTGTTTGTAAATGGGGCATGAATGAGGATTTTGTGTGACAACTGTGTGTGCTGGTGTTGATTTGTCTAATTTTATATTGTTTTCTGTTTTCTGATGCCATAATTTGCCCGGGGGGCGGGGGGAGATTAATGGATATTGTGCGGAAAAAATGAGAACACTTTCTAAAGAACAAACCCTGCAGTCCAAGTGAGGATCACCAAAAGTCATCACCATACTGGAAATGATGGGAATCTGCTACAGGGAGAAGGAGTGGAGCTAGTTGTGGGAAACCCACATGTTTACTACAAAGCAGTGCTCTGCAGAGGCTCCCTGTAGATGAGTTTGGTGGGCATGTCCTTTGGATCTATGCGGTGGCATATACAGCAGCACTGCACGGGGTATTGAGGGCACTGCACAGCAGCTATGATAGCTACTGCATCCCTGGGTATATCTATACTGCGTTCTAAAACCCGTGGCGGCAAATCTTGGAGACTGGGTCTACAGACTTGGGTTTGTGGGGCTCATTCTATGGTGCGAAAAACAGCAATGTAGACATTCAGGTTCTGGCTGGAGCTCAGGCTCTGAAGCCCAAGGAAGGTGGTGGGCTTCATTCAGAGCCCAGCTCCTCTTCCTCCCCACAGCCTGGGGTGGAGAATTCTATCCTGTATTTTGTTTGGGCTGTGTACAGTGGAGAGCATTTTGTTCTAAACATGTGCTCAGATACATCTCAGAGTAATTTAATTTATAGGCATTGGAAAGAAAAGAAATGCAAACATAATGGTTTTCCAGAATTTCTTAAACTGGAGAATAAATTATCTGACTTTAAGAACACACAATTTGCAGTTCTAGCATTTTGCAAGGCCTCCAATCCTCTCACCTATAACTCCAACGGAATTATTATTATTATTTATTGTGGTAGTACCCAGGTGTCTCACTCAGGGGCGAGGGACCCCATTATACTAAGTACTGTATGAACATATAACAAAAAATGGTCCCTGTCCCCAGATATATGTGAACAACTAATGAGGAATACTGCACTGACACTCACTGCTGTTAACAAATAAAGCACATTCACTTTTCCCATGCATAGTTAATGAACAAAACAACTTTGAATATATTATCTAATTAACACCATGGATAATTTACCATTTTGACTTACCAGATAACAATGATCCAGTGTGGGTTCTGTGTGTAAGAGGTTACAAGCAAATCATCTTTAAATTGCTTTGTCAAGAAAGTCTCATTAGATGTGGAGGAAAATATTTCACCCAATGGATAAGCAATCAGGGTTTGTTTATTTTTTTTAAAAAATCATTCTTATAATAATATTTTGAAACATCTTTTACCCTCAGTATGAATTTATATCCATCTGATATTTAGAGATCTGTACTGGGTGCTTTATTATAAATGTGGTTTTTCGTCTATGTAATATGATGCTTTATGAGTATTAATAACATTTTGAGAAATATATCAGTTTGAGGACAACCCCAGTTAAAATACCTTCTATGATTAATATGCCTCAACTGCAAATAATATTGAGGGGAAATTAGTTTATGATTAGCAATAAAATGTATTAATGGCATTTCCTGGAATGAGCTGAATAAATGTTATAAGATACTCTCTACAACTCCACCCTCTTGTAATGGGCTCTGTAATACATGTTAGTGGTTGGTTTTGTTTAAAAGTCTCACTTAGAAAACTCATGTGAGTGATAAATCTCTGTATGTGAGCAGCATACAGCTATTTTATGATCTGTACACAAACACATTTGGTTCTGCTTGATACATGTTTATTACCATTTGTGTTTACAATGAGCATAGCAATATCATTCCAGGGGGTGATAAACTAATTTTATAGCAGCCTAGAATCTAAATGGATGAGACAGTTCAATTTAGACATGAGAAAAACAAAAACCTTGAAATATGATAGTATAATCATAACATACATAGTTAATCCTTGAATGTGCACATAGAAATCCACAATGTTCTGTGTATATGATTCTCTCATCTTTGAAAAAATATTTGCATAACTCAATCTGAATTTTACCTGTACAGTAACTCCTCACTTAATGTTGTAGTTATGTTCCTGAAAAATACGACTTTAAGCGAAACGATGTTAAGCGAATCCAATTTCCCCATAAGAATTAATGTAAACGAGGGGGGTTAGGCGCGCACACACATAAACAAACACTTTAATACTGGTACACAGTGATGATGATAGTGAAGCTTGGTTGAGGTGGAGGAGTCAGAGGGTGGGAATTTCCCAGGGAATGCCTTACTGCTAAATGAACTAGCACTCCACTGAGCCCTCAAGGGTTAACTCTCACACTCTTCAAGGCAGCAGGAAAGGAGGGAGGGCAGACAGAGACACACAGGTGTGTTCGTTTGAAAGATAGAGATGGGCATTTCCAATTAGGTATCAAGAGTGGGGTCAGAAGTACACTGCCTTGTTAATTAGATCAGCAAGCCAGCAGCTGCAGCTTAAGGCAGCAGCTCCCTCCGTAGTGTGTCCCCCCTGCTCTATGGAAGATGGGGTAAGCGGGATGCAGGAGCAGGGGGGAGGAAGACACCCTGACATTAGCCTCCCCCTCTTCCCCCCCCCAACACAGCAAGCAAGAGACTCAGGGAGCAGCTCTAAGGCAGAGGGCAAGAGCAGCACATGCAGTGGGGGAAGGGACAGTTGATCTGCCGGCAATTGATAGCCTGCTGGGCAGCTGATGCCGTTAGAAGGGAGCATTGCACAACTTTAAATGAGCATGTTCCCTAATTGATCAGCAACAAAACAACGTTAACCGGGATGACTTTAAATGAGGAGTTCCTGTATTAGACTAACAGAGACCTGTTACCTTAAAAATCCTTCTTAAGAGCTTCTTTCCATTGTACTTTCTGGGAACATATCAGAATGGACAGATGGGTCTTCTAGTTCCATATCCTGTCTTTGATAATGGCCAATGATGGATGCTTCAGAAGAAATCTTAAACCTTCACAAAACATCAACATTTACAGTACCCTACCATGACCCCATCCAATCATAATATTATGCCTTGAATCACAATGATTGACAGCCTATCAAATTCTGTCCTTGCTGTTGTGCTTACAAATGCTATTCTTATTCATAAAACAATGTAATATTTCTTTGAATCCTAGTAGCTGTTTAAGTCCATAATGTGCTGTAGCAATGAGTTCCACAAGTTAACTGAACATTTTATTTAAAAATATTTTGTATTTTTAAATATGTAGATTTTTATTTCATTTTCACCCTGCTTTATGGATTAAGGTAACTTGGAGGGCTCTATTCTCTCATTCATTACTTTTTTCTCTCTCTCTATAATCTTTTCCACACCTATTCTGTTTTTGTTTTTTAGATCCAGTGACCTAAATTTAGTTTCATATTCAAAATTAGGAAACACTGTCAATTGATATAACATTTGAATATATCCTGAATCATTTTCTATGGCTCAATTCACTTTTTGGACCACTGTGCTCTAATCATTATGCGGTCCACAATGACCTAGATATTTTTTTCCTGACAAAATAGAATTGAATAATTCAGGACTAGAGCTCTGTATGGGAATCCTGCAGTTTTCTTCACAGTGGTGTTTGTGAACTGAACTCTAGGATGGTTCAATAGAGACTGGCATTAAACCAGCCTCTGCAGACTTACATAACAGTTAACATTTCAAGTACTAAAACCTCCAAAGGAACATTTGACTTCTTCCTCTATTACTCCTGACCAGGCCTCCGGCTTCCGCTATGTATTGTTGCCTTCTTCAGAAAAGTGAAATGATCTTCACCCCTCTGCTGCCTCCTGGTCTATTAATCCTCTCCCTTTTGTGGTGTGCCACCTAGCTCCTGTCCCATCTTCTAGCTTTGAAGATGCCAGGCAAAATGATTAAGAGAACCGCTAGCCACCAAGCTACTGCTATGCTAGCTAGGCCATGCACTTAGCGTAGAGCAAGTGCAGGGAGGAAAAGAGGGTTTCCATTTCCCTGTTGTGTGGGAGTAGGCCATCCAGCTTCCTGGCCCCCCAAAAGACCCTTGTTATATGGGGAAGTGGCTCTGCTTGACACACTTCTCTCCCAAAGACAGACGATAGAAGAATTGCCAGCCAGTTCAGTGCTCACTAACAAAGGGCTACTGAGCTTTTGAGGCAGTGGAGATGGGTACAGGAGGCTACAGAACCCTCCAGTATTGGCAAATAAAGGAGCCATGAGGCTTTTTATAAGGTATGTGTGTGAGGGTGGCTTTTGGTGGGAGAGATCATTTGGGAGTGTGGAAGGAGGCCAGTTGCCTGGAAAAATTTTCCAGAGCCTTTCACAATGTTCTATGCTGTGTAAACGTCCTCTTCTTAAGTTCATAACATGAATGGAACTTACAAAGCAGGCTCAGTTCAAGAAGGTTCTGCATTTGATATAAGCTTATTGCCTATTTCTGCTCAGAATCCATACATAAGTTCAAATTGTTTCTTGTGCTGTATGTTATATAATTTTTGACAATGACTTTCATCTAAGATCATAAGAACGGCCATATTGGGTTAGACCAAAGGTCCAGCTAGCCCAGTATCCTGTTTTCTGACAATAGCCAATGTTAGGAGGGAATGAACAAAACAGGTAATCATCAAGTGAACCATCCCCTGTTGCCCATTCCCAGCTTCTGGCAAATAGAGGCTAGGGACACCATACCTGCCCATCCTGACTAATAGCGTTTGATGGACCTATACTCCATGAATTTATCTAGTCCTTTTTTAAACCCTGTTATAATCTTGGCCTTCACAACATCCTCTGGCAAAAAAGTTTCACAGGTTGACTGTGCGTTATGTGAAGAAATACTTCCTTTTGTTTGTTTTAAACCTGCTGCCTATTAATTACATTTGGTGACTCCTAGTTCTTGTGTTATGAGAAGGAGTAAATAACATTTCCTTATTTACCTTCTCCACACCAGTCATGATTTTATAAACCTCTATCATATCCCCCCTTAGCCGTCTATTTTCCAAGCTGAAAAGTCCCAGTCTAATTAATCTCTCCTCATATGGAAACTGTTCCATATCCCTAATCATTTCTGTTGCCCTTCTTTGTAGCTTTTCCAATTCCAATATGTCTTTTTTGAGATGGAGCAACCGCATCTGCACGCAGTATTCAAGATGTGGACATACCATGGATGCATATAGAGACAATATTATATTTTCCGTCTTATCCCTGCCATGCTGTTCTGCCATGCTGTTGCCTAATTACCTAGTTTTTTAAGGGCATGTGGCTGCAGGAGGATCAGAGAAGGTGTGGAAGTCGGGGGAGACATAAAGTGGGTCAAGGAAAGACAGAGTCATATCCACATTAACAACCTTAAAAACTTACAAGTCTCTAGATAGAAAAGTGCTTACAGTTTTCCATGTGCATTGAAGATTCTCCTCATCCCCTCTATTCTCCTCCACCTTTCACTAACCCCTGTCTCACCCAAGTATAACTCCCCACACTGCTCTCATACCTCCTATAGACTTGTCTGTAGGACCAGGAGCCTTGCTTTTGTGAGACTTTTAAGACGTATTGGAGCATAGGACTCCTGCCCTGCAGACCCTACAAGCCAACCCTCTTTAAACTTTTGGCCCTCGCTCAAAAAGCAAGCAAACAAACAAACAAAAAGGTGGGTCGGTAGGGTGAACTCTTAAAAAAAACAAAAAAAACCCCCAACCCTGTAATTTATTTTGACCCTGGCATATATTTTTGCAAAGTTTAAGGAAAGCAAATTTATAGGTTGTGTAAGTAGCGTGATGTGCTAATGAATGATGAAGGGTTAAAAGGTAGAAAAAACTGGATGGTTAGTTCATTACCAGACTTTCATAGAATATCAGGGTTGGAAGGGACCTTAGCAGGTCATCTAGTCCAACCCCCTGCTCAATGCAGGACCAATCCTCAATTTTTGCTCCAGATCCCTAAATGGCCCCCTCAAGGATTGAACTCACAACCCTGGGTTTAGCAGGCCAATGCTCAAACCACTGAGCTATCCCTCCCCCCCAAATACTTTGAAGATAGTATTTTTGTAAAGAAAGTATAATATTGTTTCGTAGGGTGACCAGACAGCAAGTGTGAAAAATCGGGACAGGGTGTGGGGGGTAATAGGTGCCTATATAAGAAAAAGCCCCAAATATCGGGACTGTTCCTATAAAATCGGGACATCTGGTCACCATATTTCAGGGTAATAACTAGTCTCCACTCAAGTATGTTTTTAACCATAACTCCTTTTTTAAACAACGTCTTATGTTTAGGAATATCGTATAACGTGCCAGATGGGAGTGAAAAAGCAATCTCTGTTACTTCTACAGCCTTAATAAAATAGAGACTGTGCTAGTTAACCATACTTGAAAAGAAAAGAATGCATCATGTGGTTTAAAATTTAGAATGAGCAAATTGCATGAGCTTCTGTATGTGAAGAAGTTTACAGTGATTAAAGATTAAAAAGACCATGAACCTCATTAAAAATCTTGAGCTGAAAATGGATGAATGCTGCTAGATTACAAAAAGAGGCTTTGAAGCTAGTATCTTATCACTATAATATCAGAACTAAACCATATGAAAAACATGGAAGCGAAGTATTAATCCAGTTGCATTAAAGGTATAAAACTCTCCATAGCTGATCTATAATCTCAGATTCTCTCTTGTATGCAAAAGAAATGTCATCGGAGTCTGAATAAGACCTTCTGTTGCTATTGCCTTTTCTGTGTATATTAGAGGGTTCTATGAATGTGTAGAAGGTGACTGCACAATAATGAGTTACTGTAAACTGTGGCATTTCCATACAGTGGTACCAAAATCCTAACAAGCCAGATTGTTGGCAATATTTCATGAAACCACCGTCAAACAGTTTACAGTGCGAGCTGTCAGCAGACGGTAGTTTTAGTCGCCAAGTTTCAATCAGGATACAGGAACAGTGAGAGTATGGTATAATGTGTGCCAACAGGTCTAATGTGCCCACCTGTTGCATGTGGCTTAGAATCCATGGCACAGAGAACTTTTATTCACCTTGCTTAGAAGTAAAGCAAATGATAAAATAGTTTTTGCACACTTGATGAAGCAAGAGTTAATAGCTTTAACTAGTATCACTATTAGCAAAACCAAACATGTTTGTTGCACATAACTTCCAGAGAAGAAATATCAGACACTGATAAGTCAATACATACCTGAAAGTCTGATGTTCTTATGGAAAAATAGTGTAAAACATATTATAGTCACTGCTAAGCATACTACATAAAATGGATGAAAACAGTCCAAATATTAAAAAACAAGAGAGAAACTTGGGTATGTCAGTCAGTGGGTGCATATACAGTATGTGTGGAGCTGTTGTCACTTTTATGTAGGAATATAGGAATAAAAGTCATCTGCTGTCTTGGACAGATCAGGATGTTTCAAATTGCAACAGACTCCAGTTACTGCAATATTGCCAGTCCCACACATTCAAAAATTA
Organism: Macrochelys suwanniensis; assembly: GCA_033296515.1. Taxonomy (NCBI): domain Eukaryota; kingdom Metazoa; phylum Chordata; order Testudines; family Chelydridae; genus Macrochelys; species Macrochelys suwanniensis. The sequence continues at coordinate 104,583,404 of CM065775.1, forward strand.
TGAGTCAGGCCCCAAAAAAATCATGACATTTAATAAATAAATAAATAAATAAAATATAAATATGGAGTTCTTTTTTATTGGTCTTTTTATTTATTTGACCTCTTGCTTCTGAGACTCTAGGGTTCATATTTTCAAGCTTTTCCCTGCAACCATCAGGGCTGGAAAGATAGTTATTTTTGAAAATGCAAGCTGAGATTCTCACATAATCATGAAACTCCAGGAGCTGAGGCGTTAAGTCATTCACCAAATATTAGAAACTCATAATAAAGCTGTGAGAGTTGGCAACACTTCTATGATGTTAAATTAGAATAATGCAATTGTTAAATAGAAGTTCTCTATAGTCTACTGAGAACACCGTCACAAAGTGCACTTGCAAGTGTGTTTTATATTAATAAAGCTTGAAAACAGTATGGCAAGCTACCTTGTCTAGCTCCTCTTCTTTAGGGAATTCCTAATTTTGTACTACATCTGTATCTTTTTTCAAAAGTTTACCCATGAAGTAGCAATCCTTTAAACACCTCCCCCCACCTCGTTGTGCATTCACTATACACATTTCCCTGGGTTAAATATTGATTCCTGTATATTTGCATCTAAATATATTTTTGATTAATTTCCATTAATTAGCCAATTGCATAAACTGAACTGCTGCTTAGTCCAGTCAAATTCAACATTTCTTTTAGGCCACAACAGGGAATGTATCCCTTTCACTGACTTCTGATCGTACAGATTGCTGTACTACCTGCTCACGTTTACTTTTGGTACGAAAACAGATTTATCATCCTACTCCACTGTGAACTGTAGTTTCATTCTATTTGGTTTAACTCCATGCTAATCTCCATATTGAAATAAATGTACACAGATGATTAAATTATCACATTTCAACTTTGTAACAATTGACCTGACAGTTAAAAAAAAGAAGAAAAAAGAAGGGAAAATATACTCAGTTTCACACTGCCACTAGCTTGCATATCAAGGCAGTTTCCCTAAAATTCAATTTCAAAGCTTCTGCAAACACATTCCAAGATATTTTTCACTGAATTGAACCCAAAGGGGTAGGAATTGTTCAATATTTCAAACTGAAGAGTTTGAATAGTTACTCAGAGAATATATATTTTCCTTGCTAAGCAGTTGGAATCTTTCATTTATGGCCAGGGAATCTAGAGAATGTTTTATCCAGGTATAAATCACCCTCTTCCCTTTGGTCAGGGATAAATCACGCTCTTCCCTTTGGTCTTTTCTTTTCAGCATGATGATCCTCAGATACAGTGTCAGCATTTCCCTTCAGATTATATTCTATTAATTTCCCTCAAGCCAGAGAACCACTATTGGGTTTCTATGTTCTCTCTCTCTTTCTCTCTCTCTCTCTTTACTTTTTACTATTTTTCAGCAGATTTCAATACATCTTTCAAATGCTAATTGTAGACATATAATGCTAACACAGGCAGAGAGGGTTTAACACAATACAAGATGACACTGAATCAAAGATACACTTCTATGCGTTAAATTCAGACTATGCGCAAACACAGTTTTTAAGAAATAATTTCGCTTTCAACTAAATATGTTAATTTGTGTGACATTAAGTTAACAAACACAACAGGCTGCATTATACATTGCTGTTTGACCATCACAGCACTTCAGTGATCAATATAAGTGAGCTGTCCTTGATATGCTGGATGTAATAACTCTCACTTCAACATAGATATTAATTACACACACAAAGTTAAAGAACATTATGAAATCAAGCACTCAACATTTCAGATATGTCAAAATTAAGATTGCCTATGCTTAATCCAACCTCTTTGGACTATGTATAATGCTAGTCTTTTATTACGTGATCACATACTATTTTTCCCACAGGACACCCAGCTTCATTCAGAGCACAGAATAGATGGTGTTCACTTAATAAGCAGCTATTCAATATATTTTTTTTCTCCTTACTGTTCAATGGGCAGTCCCATGTTTAATTTACTGCATGCTATTCAACCCTGCTCCAATTACCTTATTTTTCCCCATGGGCTTTTCTATGGAGCTCACCACTTTAGTATCTGAGTACTTCACAGACTTTAATGAATTTATTTTCACAAAATCCCGTGAGGTGAGGGTGTGGTGATATCCCAATTTTTCAGATGGGGATCTGAAGCACAGAACAATTATCGTCAAAAGTGTTCACTAATTTTGGGTGCCCACTTTGAGACACCTAGAACCTGAGTTTTCAGAGGTACCTAGCATTGTATAGCACAATATGTATTCAAGAACTCAAAGGAACTTGGAAGAAACTTGAAGCCAGAAGGACAGTGGTAGGGGGAAATGTTGGGTTTGACAGGGAGAATATATGGATTTGGACAGGGAACAGGAGTGAAGAAGGGAAGGATTTGATAGTTGGGAACATATGTAAATTAGGTAATGCATAGCTATTGAATATGCAAGCTAGTACATTTGATCATTTGCATAAATTCTGCAGCTTTTTGAATGTACAGCTTTAACAAGTGTGTCCTAAGGGGGGGAAGGAGGAAAAAAGGCTGGGTGAGAGTAACACTGAAGCTTGGGAGAGTCATTAAGGGAAACCTGTGAGGAATAAAGGCCTCAGCCAGAGCTAGTATCTTACCCTGCGTCAGCAGCTGCAGAGGATATGTATACACTGAAGCTCGGAGAGAGCCTCCCAGCTCAGGGAGACAAGACTCCTGCTAGTGGTGCTCAAGCTAGCATGCTAAAAGTAACAGTGTGAACGTTGCTGCTGTGGCAGAGATGCAGGCTAGCCACCCGAGCTCAGAGCCAGGGGGTTGAGTGGCCTTGAGAGCCTGAGCTGTCTACTCATGCTGGGCTGTTTGCTGCCATCAGCAGTGTAGACATACCCACAGAGACTTAAGATCCTGTGTACTACTTAGGGAGAAAATACCAGACCAGAGACCAGGAGAGGGGAGACACTTATCAGGACAGTTGAACCTGCTCTTCTCAGAAGTACAGAGAACAAAGAAACCAAAACATGATCTGGTAACAGTTTAGAGGAGACTTCACAAGCTCACCTCTAGTGGTTCCTGAGGAATTTCTTTCTATCACTGCTTCATGCATCCTGTCTTCTGTCCTGTCATTGGAGTCTCTTATTTGTGGCAACAAGCCTTACTAGCTACAAGCTGAACAATATTTGTGCACCATAACCTGAGGTTTATGTAACTGAGCTATGTAACTTAGCTAACCTTTAATGTGTGGTGGGCTTTATAATATTAGTCTGCTGCATTTCATTTGTTTACCTGGGCTTATTCTTTAACTGTCTGTTTTCAGTTTCTTACCTCTTGTTTCAGTAGTTGTAAGTAAAGCTTTTTCAGGGTGGATGACCCACCGTCTTGCTTTTCCTGTCCATATGTGCATGTTTTCTTGCCTCCTTGCATCATAAACCTTGCTTCCATTAATGAGTCACTCTTGATTTTCTTGTAAAGTTTCCTGGGAGGACAAATGTCTCCATTCACAATTTGCAAACCGTTTTTCCAGGTGGAAGTTTTGCATATTCTTTTATAGGGAGCTAGTGTGCAAAGATGTAGTAGAATTTATGTATGTGTATAGCCTCTATCCTTAACTACACACATTATGATCATCCAGTGAATGCTTGGTATTGTGGGCAGCATTTGGATTCAGGCAGATTCAGGCCCTGGCTCAGCCTGCCGGGTGCCAGCGCCCCCTAGGGAAGGGACATAGGGAAGTGAAGTCAGCAGGGTCTCCCTGGGGAGGAGCTTATAAGGGAATTCTTCCATCATCTTAGCGCTGTCACATGGGAATTTAGATTGTCTTAACACCCATGAGTGACATAGTTATGCTGACCTAATTTTCTTGTGTCAACCAGGCTAAGAGAGGCTAGAGACAGATGCATCAAAGGAAAGGTGCCAGAAACCCTCTGCTGGATAATTATGGAATAACCAACTCATAGTAGCTTTTTTTAGTCACAACAATTTGGTAGTTGGTTTATCATTATGTAAACATGTATTCAAGTACTAGAACCATACTGTAATATTTGGATTGCAAGTACCATAGGGAAATATTTATTTCCAAGTACCAATACAAATTAAATGTGTCTTTTAATGTATTAGGTTTTCCAAATGTTTCCCAGCTTTTACATAAAATTCAGGCCTGAACTATTGTAAATGACAGTAGCCCTTTGATATCTCTATCTGGACTTAGAGGAACCTTGGAATGAAACTGTTCATAAGCATTATACTGGCTTTTCAATATTATTTCTATAATAGCTTTGTCTTTTACGTTAAATATAACAATACTACTGTACTGACAGGATTTAAAATCACAGATAAGAAATTTTTTTTCAGTTACATTCATATAAAATGCCTATAGTTAATCTCAGATCTTGTCAGATATTTTATCATTTTTTTTTGTTCACTATGCAACTGATTAAAACATATCATTTGAAGAATACTTCTAGACTTTTGCTATTCTGTGCTTATTCCTGCCCCATCCTGAGAAGCTGATTATTTCCTTTATCGCTCCTGGATTAAATTCTTTTAATGCATTACTTACTGATTTGTGAAGCAGGCTAATTACTAAACTGTGCAAGACTCTGCTGCCTAGGTCTTTTTTCATGCAGGTTAAGCATAAATATACTTCAGTGTCATCACTGCATGAGTCACGTTTAGCATACAGAATGTATTTAAAGATGTTGTTTTTAACCTGTTAGGCTTTTCACCACCAAAGATATAAATATATTTCAAGTAATTGTTTCAAGTAGAGCCAGTGACATTGATTACTGTGTTCTCATATAACAGAATGTAATATTATATGCCACTTTGGGCTGGCTACAAGCACAATTTATACCACAGTCTATGCTGAGCTGGCCTGATTGCTGTGTATGTCACTGAGTTGAATTATAGGATAAAAATGGGGTGCAGTGGACCTAGAAACTTTTTCGAATAATATAAAACAGGCATCGGCAACCTTCGGCACGTGGCTCACCAGGGTAAGCCCCCTGGCAGGCCAGGCTGGTTTGTTTACTTGCCGCGTCCGCCGCTTCGGCCGATCGCGGCTCCCACTGGCCGCGGTTCACTGTCCCTGGCCAATGGGGGCTGCGAGAAGCAGGGGCCAGCACATCCCCCAGCCCGCACCGCTTCCCGCAGCACCCATTGGCCGGGGATGGTGAACCGCGACCAGTGGGAGCCACGATTGGCTGAACTGGCGGATCCGGCAAGTAAACAAACCATCCCGGCCCACCAGGGGGCTTACCCTGGCGAGCCGTGTGCCGAAGGTTGCCGATGCCTGATATAAAACAATATATATATTTTTTTCTTACTTGAATGGAAGGATGGTTTTAAAGTTAGGACCCATAAAATCTGGGTTTAATCACAGTGCTGCCATAAACTTCCTGTATGACCCTGGGCAAGTTATTTAAACTCTGTGCCACAATTCTTCGTCTTTAAAATAGGGATAATAGTACTTTCTTTCTCCCACATTTTGTCTGACTAGTCTACTTAGATTAGACTGTAAACTCATTGGGAATATATAGGTATTCAGTGCATAGGCCTGAATTGAGGCCCCGATTTCATTTGGGAAGTTAGATGCTATTGTAATATGAATACTAATAATAGACCTCTTCTTAATCATTCTGTATATAACTTATCTATGCTGTGGTTTTATTTAATATTCTACAGACATGAAATTGACTTCAGCAGTCCTGTAAAATATCAAAAATGTTTATGTGGGAGTTTAGCCAGCGAAGGACATGAGAACAGACCTGACTGTTACTTAAAAAAAATATTTTTGGGACCAGCAGTGTTTCCAAAGTGTTCTAAGGGCTTGTCTGTATGGAGAATTAGTGTGCGTTGAGTTGAGGTATAAATCTACAGTGTACTAGCCTGCTGTGCATGCAGGGTGTGTCTACACAGGGATAAAAAAACCTGGGGCTGGCCTGGGTCAGCTCACTTGAGCTTGTGGGGCTTGGGCTTGGGGGCTTAAAAGTTGCTTTTTAGACAGTTGGGCTCAAGCTGGAGTCTGAGGGTGGAGGGTCCTAGAGCTTGGGCTCCAGCTCATGCCTGAACATCAGGGCTTTTATTCCATGTAGAAGTACCCTAACCCTAATTCACCATGTGGATCCTGCTACTGCACGCTACAGGTTCTGTAGGGAGCTTTGACTTACTGCTGTTTCAGACTAAGCATAGTAACTGAAAGCATAGTATGTGAAGGGCTTATCTACCTTGTCAGTATAACTTACATCACTCAGGGGTGTGAGAAAAACACACCCCAGAGCGACATAAGTGATGCCGACAGAAGCCCAGTGTGTACAGCGCTATCGGCGGGCGAGCTTCTCCTGATGACATAGCTACTGCCACTCATAGAGCTGGTTTTATGTTGATGGGAGAGCTCTCTCCTGTCAGCATAGAGCAGCTACACGAGCCATCTTATGGCAGTGCAGCTGCATCACTACAGCTGTGTTACTGTAAGCTCTCTAGTCTAGACATGCTCTAACCCACAGTCACTGACTTTCACTGGGCTATAGCAGTATCCAGACAGTGAGTTATTGCGCAGCAAGCTGGTTTTGCTGGATATTTACAACTTAGATTGCCCGCACAGTAATTCAAGGAATAGACAAGCCCCAAATATTTATATTCAGTAATTTAGAAAAAAAATTATCCACTCAGATCTGCAACATGGATCTAGACTCAGATATTCTGATTTCCCTCTATGTACGTATGATTGTACATTGATATCATTGGTAGTATCTTGCATGCATGTAGTGAGAGCTGATTATTAAAAGAATAAACCTTGAACATTTATAATATTTAACAAAGCAGTGGTTAAAGACTGTGGAGACTGAAAACTGACTTTACTGAGGGGCTTGCATATAGAGTGAAATTTACCTACCAATATCAAGGCTCTCAGCAGAGCAGAAAACCCATTGTTCCACTGTAACCTGCAGAGCAATAGGTGACTTTGTGCACAGTCTATGTACTAAAAGTGAGATTTGTGCTAGCTGTGTGTTAACTAAAATGAAATGGGGGATTGAGGGTGGACCAGGGGAAAGGTTCGGTGGTATGGCCACTGGATCCACATTGACATTCAGATTCAGTAGCCAAATGGCCACAAAGGGATGCACAAGGATTGTGGCACTTGTTCCTGTCCAGGGACTGGAGTGGTGGTTGTGAAGGGGGTCATACACTTTTCAGTATAACTTACATCACTCAGGGGTGTGAGAAAAACACACCCCAGAGCGACATAAGTGATGCCGACAGAAGCCCAGTGTGTACAGCTACCAAGTGTTCTGACTGCTGATTGAGGAATATGAACGAGGAGTACTTGTGGCACCTTAGAGACTAACAAATTTATTTGAGCATAAGCTTTCGTGGGCTCCTTGATTGAGGAATGTATTGTGTTTCACTTACACCCAAGTGTAATTCACCTGCATAGGTGCATGTGTGTGTGTTTCACTTATGCAAGCTTGCAGTTATTCAGTAAGAGAAGAATGTATGTTAGCAAGTTTCAAATTTGATGTGTTCTGGACAAATGAAAAACTGACTGAATTTGACAACAAAAGCAAATGAAACAACCCTGTCTGCTACCTCCCCCCAGGAAGTGTGGGCTGGTGGGGACAGTTAATTCCCTTGAGGAACTTTGTACTTTTTACAAGTGTAAGTTTAAAAATAATGTCTATAATAGTATTTATTAGCACACAACCATTCCTTATGAAGATATCCTTTTCACATATAGTATTTGGCACAACCACATTAGGAAAAACCACCGTAGAACGTGCATTTACTCTTGTTGTTTTAGCCGTTAACTTCAAGCCATCCCACTGGCTAGGTGGGCAGGCATGCGTACCTCCTCAAGCTTAGCTAGCCTTCAACCTCTAAGAAGGAAAAGCGCTCGTTCCTCTGAGAGAGCAACCCTCCTCCCTGGATTGGATAGTCCGACACCTTTGTAGCATGGTAAAACCTACCAGGGCATACGCCCCGCTACCATAGCTGTCAGACGGCCAGGGTCACCGCTGCACCACGTTGAGGCGCTGAGGTAGGATTTTGCAGCAGTTAGGAAAAACAAGAGTTAAAATTATTTGATTGCTAAGGATAGATCCAGTTATCTGTCCTTTTGTCTGTAGGATCTATAATGTATCATTAGATATTACAATTAATGTTACGTTAATTATCACTACTTTAGTCATAGTCTCTATAGAATTGACATACCTGCAGAAGGAGGCATTTTCTAAAGACTGTGTGTTTCCTAGGATTGGCATACTGTAGAAATCCATTCCTTTGTGGATGCAGCCCTATTCTATGAAGAGATATGCCAGCTGGATTTTAACCTCCTGCTTCTAAACCATGTAAACTAAATTAGTTTCAAACCGAGGCAGCCAGGAATTCACTATCCAGGAGCAGGAGTTATAAAGTAATTGAAATTAGCAGTGACCTGAATAGCTTAGCCTTAGTGATGTGCATCAAGGATTTCCAGCTGGAATTACTTCAACAGCAAGAAGCACTGACATTACAGCATGGCCCAAGACCAAAACTTAGTCTAACCCCAGAAGCTGCCTATTCTTCCTGAATTGAAAGAGAATAAAATAAATGTTTTCATACTACCACTACTTCTTTCTAGAATCACTGTTAAAGAGATTATGCAATTACTGCTGATTTAGTCTGCTCGGTGACTAAGCATGGTAGATGTCATTTGTAATGGAAAAACACACAAACATTTGTTAGGGGTTCTAACTGGTGAGCAGGGCTAATTGGATTTGGAATTCGCTATTACAGTTGCTGTCCCTGCGGCTACTACCAGAAAGGAAAACCAGGATTAGAAAGGGGAGGAGCTTGAAGTAGTTTTAGAAAGAAATTATTTTAGCAGTATTCCGTAAACAATATTTGCCTGCTTTGTATGAATAGACACTATATTTTACTTTTACATTTATCAAGTAATTCCCCATTCTTCTATTTTTTGTACTAACTTGTTTGTGTCTTCCTAGTATTTGTATTATTTCTTTCGGAACAATTTCCCTATCACTAGCCTTTTTTACCATCATACTGTTCCTTCCATGACAAGTTGCATCTATGCAACTAGCCTTCTACTGGCATCCCACCCAGGTCTCATTTTTGTTTAGATCTCTCCTTAGTTTGATCTAAAACAGATTCTCAAACTGGGGATCGTGACCTCTCAGGTGGTCACAAGGTGATTACATGGTGGTTGCAAGCTATTAGCTCCGTGGGGCTGACAGTTCCCAGCCCTCATTAAATTAAATTATCCCCCCCCATTTTTAATGTGGGGGTCACACTCAGAGACTTTCTGTGTGAAAGGGGTCACTAATACAAAAAGGTTGAAAACCACTGGTCTAAAGAATCTTTTCTTTTCTGTCTGGTCTACCTTTGTTCATTTAGTCCTCAACTGCCTGGTTGTGTTTACGTTGTAAGCATTGTGCCTTTTACCATGTATTCCAAGCTGCCCAAAGGACCTCTCTTCTTTTTTCAGCTGTGTATCCATGTGCTCTGTATATTCCCCACCCCTTCTTAGTGTCATTTCTTACTTCTTTCTTTCTTATCATTCCATTTATCAGACTAGACAATGTACAAGCAATGTTTGTTGTACAAATATCTCAAGAGGCTACAATACAGTACAATGGCAGGAATGTCAAAAAAAAATTGTTTGCGGCACTCTTGCAAGAGGAGTGGAAGAATTATTATGATGACAGTACGATATTGTGTCAAGATAATTTTTACTATCACTATTAAAGGGGCTGATAAACATAAGACAAATATCCCAATTTCTTTTAGCTATAAAGAACAGTTTCCCCTTTGTAGTGGTTATGATTCAATTCCCTAGTTTGGCAGTGACAGTACAGAATCAATACAGAGTCAGGGTGTGTCTTCACAGGGAGTTTAATGTGAAGCTTTTTGATGTGCATCTGGTAACTCTCAGTATGTACGAATAGCATGCACATGGGATGCCTGTTCCACTTTCAGTTTGCAGCATGTGAACGCACGGCAGTGGTTTATATGAACTGAGGGAGTAGAGTTCTCAAAAGTTTTCCCATGGTGCTTTCGTTCATGGCTGAACAATGTGCATCATGGGATTGTTTTCCCTGTGAATTGTGGGATGCAAAGCAGAAGCCACGTGGGTTCATTTAAAAAAAAAAAAGTTTCCGTCTCTGCCCCATGCTTCCTTTCTGGAAGGGCTAGCACTGTTTTCGAAGGGCTGCCAGCATGGACCAGAAATGCACTGCAGGACTATGGTGGCAAGCATGAATAAACAAAGGCTGCTTGGGCTGTATTACAATATTCAGACCTGTACACATTCGGCGTAGGCCTTTTCCTGCTGCACCACTCAGCAGATGGGGCAGGTGCAGGAGAATATTCAATGGCAGCATCCCTGACTTCTCCAGCAGCAGGAGAACGTTGTGAAACTGTTGCAGCAGGACGAAGATGTTGCACTGTTGGAACAAGAGGACCGGTTCCTGGATCAGCAAACCCTTGTGAAATGGTAAGAGAGGATAATTCTGCAGAGAAGCAGCAGTGGCAAGAGAATGTCAGGCTGGGGAGGGATATCTTTTTTGAGATTTGTACAGAACTGCCCCTAGACCTGCAGCAACAGCATACCAACGTGCAGTGTCCCATACCTATAGAGAAGTGGTTTGCCATTGCCATCTGGACCCCGAATGTTACCAGTCTGTAGCCAAACAGTTCAGCATGGGCAGATCAACTATTGGGGCCATTCTTACGCAGGTCTGCTGTGTCATCAATATGGTACTGTCTCACCGTGTTATAAAGCTGGGTGATTAATGCTCAGGAGATTATTGATGGCTTTGCACACATGGGAGTCCCAAAGTGTATTGAGGCAGTTGATGGAAACCATGTACCTATCATTTGCCCCTGCCAGGGTGCAGAATTTGTAAACAGGAAGTGGTGTTTCTCCCTGGTGCTCAGAGGATTGGTTGACCACTCCAGCAGGTTTATAGACAAAAATGTAGTTAAATAGAACTGAGATCCAAAAGATCCTCAGATGGACCCTTCCAAACCACGTGCATTTTTGCCTGTAACCCTGCTGGGGTGGTCTGTAAGGGTCCATCTGTGGATCTTTTGGAACTCAGTTCCTTATAAATTAATGGAGAAAGGACTTTGTGCCCCCAGAACCACTAAGGACATTAAGAATGTAGCATTTGGTCTGGTTATTCTGGGTGCCCCCACTTATCCTCTAATGCCCTGATTAATGAAGCTGTACCAGGCCGCTGGGACAGAAGAAAGGAGCATTTTAACCATTGCCAATGTAGTTGCCTCATGGTTGTCGAGTGTGCATTTGGCTGTTTGAAAGGCAGGTGGCACGGCTTAGGGGATGTTTTAAAGCAGCAGAAAAAAACCCCATCCCAACGATTATAGCTGCATGCAGTGTTCTGCACAGTATTTGTGAGACCAAGGAGGAAAGCCTTTAACAACGGGGGAGAGGCTGAGGCAATTTGAGCAACCAGCAAGGCATCTCTTCGAGAATGCTAGCACCCGGGGGAATATTGTCAGGGATGCCTATTGTTCGTATTTTGAGTCTTATGCTTGAACATGTGTAGCTACATCCTGTTGCTAATCTGTGGAGGCAGGGGAGGAGGTTGGGATAGACTGTGAGTAATGCAGTATTGCTTATGGGTGGTGGAAGCAGGATGTTGCCTATATACGTTTGTAAAACCATATTAATTATTTTAGCTTTATTTAAAGGATTTTAGGTGTTACATGCAGTGATGAGTCATAATGGACCAAAATTGACTTTAAATGGTTTTTTATTATAAAACAACAATAACAAAAAAAAATGAATTGAACTGATAGATGCATAACAATGCCTTTTTCTCTGAAAATTCATTTACCAAAAAAATCTACTGACTAACCAACAAAAAGCAAACCTTTGAAGAAAACAACAGTGCAAACCAAACGGAAAGTGCAACAATGCAAACAGTGCAAAAAATAAGGTTGTGTGGTGTAGGCTTAAAGTTACAGCTGCATATAAGTCTTCCCTCTGCCCGGTCTTGTACAGGGGGTTCTGGGCAGCAATTCAAAATTTTCAGGTGTTTTACAGGACTTCCAGGAACCAGTGTTCTTGATGGGCAAATGTTGGAGCTGAATAGGGTATGGCCTTTGGAACAAGTGCTGTGTGGTACAGTGGGGGAGAAATTGCTGCTGGTCCTATTGGCCAGTATTGGCCAGGGGACTGAAGGACATGGCTGGGTCCTGTCTTACAGACTACTGGACCTGCTGACATAGTAGGAACATGTTTTATAGTAGAGCATCCTGGCTCAGGATAGTGTCCATAAGTTGCTTCTGCATCTCCATCTTTTTTTATCCTTTCCTTGGCCACTGCCATAATCTCCTGGAACAGCTGCATTTCTTTTCTCCCTCAGGGTCATCACGTACCGCCTCTACCTCTCAGCCAGTGTGATCTTTTTCTAGGACTCTGCCATGAGTTCTCCAAAGATCTCATCCTGAGTCTTTCTTTTTTATCCCCAGGCTGGCCAGCCTCTGAACGGTAGATAGAAGCTTTGTCCTTGTGACTGAGGGAATATGGAAAAAAACAACAACAGTTCAGAGAATCCATGATAGCATACCTTTTAGTATGCATATGTGACTATACCTCCCTGTGGTTCTTCCCAGTCTTGGGGAACCTCAGGGATGGTAAGTAGTCTGAGTGTGAGTTGGTGTGGGGCTCCCTGGGATTTCTGTCTGCTCTATGTGCTATTTGCTGCTGTGCGTTAGTAGCTTGGAGGAGGTGGGTTGGAATTTATGTTCCTGTTTTGGTTTGGAAGTTTTGTTTGTGCATTTGAAGCATTTCTATGGTGTCAGAGAAGGTGGGAGAACTATGGGGGGGGGGACGGGACATTGGGGTTGAGCTGGACAAAGTACCCCCTCTGTATCCCCTTTAGGCTGTCCAGACCTTCAATGACTTTACAGTGAGGCTGGTGACTAGGGCTGGTCTTATTCAAAAAGGCACAGGACAGGCCAGTGAGACACGCTCTGAAGTTATTGAGCAGGATTGTCCTCCAGAAGTACTGTAGGAGTGGAAGGGGCTTTCAAGCTATATTGGGGTGGGGAGGGATGTGCAGCTATTCCCTATAATGTGTGAAATCCAACAATTCCTCAGTCCTAAGTTCTGCTTTATTTCTCCTGCAGAGATGTGGATAACTTGGAAAGAGTCCAACGGAGGGCAACAAAAATGATTAGGGGGCTGGAGCACATGACTTATGAGGAGAGGCTGAGGGAACTGGGATTGTTTAGCCTGCAGAAGAGAAGAATGAGGGGGGATTTGATAGCTGCTTTCAACTACCTGAAAGGGGGTTCTAAAGAGGATGGATCTAGACTGTTCTCAGTGGTAGAAGATGACAGAACAAGGAGTAATGGTCTCAAGTTGCAGAGGGGGAGGTTTAGGTTGGATATTAGGAAAAACTTTTTCACTAGTAGGGTGGTGAAGCACTGGAATGGGTTACCTAGGGAGGTGGTGGAATCTCCTTCCTTAGAGGTTTTTAAGGTCAGGCTTGACAAAGCCCTGGCTGGGATGATCTAATTGGGTTTGGTCCTGCTTTGAGCAGGGGGTTGGACTAGATGACCTCCTGAGGTCCCTTCCAACCCTGAGATTCTATGATTCTATGATTCTATGCAGGAAATGCGGAAAAAAATAAATAGGGTCCTGCAATGATTGCCAGCTAGAATATGTTGTCATTGGTACTTTTGTACCGTTTGTAATTGGTATCTTTACCGAACACACAACGTCCATGTCTACCTCATGTAAACTATGAACACTAGCCAAATGTCTTTTCCTCTAACCACTGGTTCGGTTTTTTTCATTATTTAAATGTGCCGCTGGGCATGGGGTAGGGTAGAGGCTGCAGTTGCGCCATATGCCGGCCACCATTTGGGGCTGGTGAATGGCATTGGGGCATGGGGTTTGTTCATTGGGCAGGACAGACAAGGAAAGAGGAAAGGAAAATAGGCAGATGGACAAGTGCTCTCCATGCCACAGTCGTGAAAACTGTTGATAGTTGTGGCATTAGCATGAAAAAGAGGCGAATTGACTGGACAGAGCAGCCATCATTTAGAAACATGTACTGGGAAGCTGAACAGACAGCATGGGCCATTGGATGGAGGGAGGCAGGTGAGGGCTGGAAACTCAGAAGGTCATCTAAAATGGCTGGAGCCATAGGGCACCTGGCATAGAAGGGAGAAAGGCAATATAGCATAGTAATAATACATAATAAACTGTAAAACTATGTATTTACACTGCAAAGTTCCCTATGGGGGAATCTGCCTCTTTGATCCCGACCTGAGTTTCTGGCTGGACTCAGGCTCAGCTGATGCAGGATAGGAATCAAGATGAGTTGCAGCAAGGTATAACAGCAGCTGGCTTTCCATCTGGCCAGCGTCAGGGTCCTGGATCCCAAAAGGATCCTAGCTCTCAGGGGACAGTTCCTTTCCAGCATCTTCCTGCTCATCCTCTGGTGGGATTTGCCAGTCTTCCCCAATGTGAAGGAGAGTGCAGCCAGCAGGCTCGACATGCTGTCTTGAATGAGTTGTGCTATAATTGTGTAGGATCCTGTCCAGCTCATCATGAAACAGACAGGTCACATAGTGCCAAATTGCCTCCTTTTGTCCTTCATTTAATGTATTTACTCCTGAGCTCCTTGCTTGTTATCTGGCACTGGTCAATATCCTGGCTGGTGCCTCTCTCAAACATCTGCCTGGCAATGTCCATGAAAAGGGCTTTATTCCAGTGATTGGCCACAAGAGCTTCCACAGTTTCATCTGTTTTAACACCCTTGTGTTGACAAGCCCTTGGTTAAATGTGCGGAATGTTTGGGATCCGGGCCGTGGCAGGTGGGAGATGTTAATCTGTCATTGCTGATGGGGATTACCTCTGCATGTGCAGAGTATATGTATGCCTGGGATACACTGAAACTTGGAGAAGGAATCCTAGGCTTGTGTAAGAATTGTACATTGTGTGCACCTCTTAATTTAGAAAGATATACAATGGTTGTGGGGTTGGTTGGGGCAGGTGGATCGTATCGCTCTACGGCTTCCCATGGTATGGAAGTACTGACTAAAGATGCCCTTTAAATTGAATTGTAACATTAAATTCACATCATACTTTTGTTACTTCAAAAATATTTTTTGTCCTTTTCTAGACAAACCTTGTGAAACTGCTGTTGATGCATCAGGCAAACCCCAGTCTTCTCAACTGCAATGATGAAAAGCCCTCAGGTGGGTGATGATCCATTAATGGTATTTACGTGCTAATAAATGTGATAGTCCCTCAGCAAATGGTGCTATCCTTCACTCGTCATCTGTATACTGTTGGGTTAGCCCACCATGCAAAGAGTAAGTTGTTTTGTATGGAGGCATGCGAATGCCTCAAAGGGAATTTCACTGCATAATTCCACCACAAGAATGCATCATGTAATTTTAAAGAGACTGACTCAAGAAGTTATGAGAGGTTATGTGTTCATGAGATACTGTTGTAGTTGGGGTGTTTTTCACCTCTCGCCTTTGGGTTCTGAAGCTGTAGCAGTATGCAAGGACCAATGCCTTAAAGGATCTTCTTAAAGTTATAGAATAGGTGATTTATTAAAGAGTATGTATGTAACCCTTCTGCCAGTAAGAGTTGGCAGAAACAAGGGCTGGGTTCAGAATCTAGGGGTTCCTTTTCAACAATACAACACAAAACTGGCTTGAGCCCCCACCCAGTGACCTGGGACAATTGCACACCACCCCCTGGATGCCTCTAAGAGGCAATAATTCCCCTCTCACAATCACAGAGTCTGAGTGTAGCAAAAAAAAATGAATAAAAGGAGGGAAATAACTCGGCATTAATTTGGGAAAACACTGCAAACAGGGTTCATAAACATAAACCATGAACAAAAGACCACCCCCAAAATAAGTTGGGCAGTGTCCTTTTCCCTCTGGTTCTTAAGTCCAGCAAAAGTCCCTTTAATGTGCCCATCCCTTCTCTGCACCCCACTCACAGTTGTTGTCCTTGCTCAGTGCAGACCCAGAGTTCAGAGGTTCATCTGCAGAGTTTACCTCCCACCCTGGGTGGAGTGGGGATAAGGAGGCACCTTACTCACTCCGCTGCCTGGGCACTCGCTTGCCGCACCTCTCCGCCAGCCACCCTGCTGGCTGATCGCTGTGCATCTCTGCGGGGCTCCGCTTTTGCTTTGAAACCTATGTCCCCTGCCTAGCGAGTGCCATTTAGTTGAAGGTGATTCAATCAGGATATGCCAAGTACAGTTCTGCTACCCTTGATTCACACAACAATAACAACCCTTTATTACTCCTGCCCCAATAACAAGGAGACAGGGGATCCAACACCAGCCAAAAATGATCATTTGGGCAAGCAAGCCCACCATGCTGAGCACATAGGCAGGGTGGGTGTACCCATGCAAACGAGATCAGCCCCTGAAGTGCTCTTCCGCAGCACATCACTAAATGTCAGGGAGAGCTCATTCAGACTCTGCTTACATGTATTTTAAAATAATAGCGTTTCTTGTATATTTTATGTAATCCAAAGTCATTCAAAAAACCTGAGACCATAATATAAAAAGATCCATGCATCAAATGTCTTCTCTATAACTTTTAGTATTATTTTTAGCATATATTTGATTTTCTTATTCCTTTGGAGACTTGGTTTTGGTCGCTCCTGTCTTTCTCTATCTCCCCATATCCAGAATTAGATGCTACAATGTTGGATGCTCATCTCCATGGTTTTCAGAGATGCTCAGGATTGGCAGACCATAACCCATTAGCCCTGATCAGGATATCATGATCAGCTCAGTTATCAAAGGGCAACATGTTTCCCAGTGTACTGCAACCCTTTCTTTTTGCAGGGATGGCCGTCACTGGTCTGCAGCTCCTTTGGAAAAACTGCCTCTCCCCTCCTCTGCAGATCTTCCTTTTTCCTTCTTCCTCAACCCACGAACCAGCCCATTGCTCCTCCAGGGTACATGGCCGCATTCTGCTCTTCATATAGGTTGGCATAGCAGCAGCTGCTAAATGAACCCTGGATGTTTAATAATGTCTCAAAAGACATTATTGTCAAAATGTTGCAAAAGCAGTTCACCCAGCTCCATAGTACTTTTGCTTTGCGGCACCTCTCTAGCCCACCAGACTCAAAGAGCATCACTGTCATTGTCTCAGATGGAAACTTCCTCAGAGTAGAAGTGAGGAAATAAATGATTTTGAAATTGGGTTGTATTTAGAATATAAAAAGAGGAAATGGAAGTCTAGTACTGTAAAAAACTGAAGAGTCTTATTGGTAGGCTAGGAGAAGTAATGTCCTCAGCATAATTCACCATATAAATAAGGCAACAATTTTGTCACGGAGGTCACGGAGTCTGTAACTTCCATAGACCTCTGTGACTTCAGCCTATGGCACCTGGGAGCTGCAGGCAGCGGGGCCCCGGGAGCTCTGAGCCCCCATGGGCGGCAGGGGGTGCTCTGCAGCTCCCAGCCCCTGTGGGGGTCCGGGAGATCCTGCATCTCCCAGCCATCACGGGCAGCTGGGGGGACACCCCAAACTAAATAAATAAAGTATTAGAGGTGAAGAAGGCAGATACCCTGGAAAAGAGGAGCAACCAAAGACATATGTAGTACATTAAACAAAGCATTATTAGTAAAATCCTTCTGTGGAAATGCAATATCTTACCTTCTGAGGAAAGGTGCAATGAGTGAACATAAGCTAGCCCCTTATCTGAAAACTTAAACCTTAACTCAGAATATCGATAGCACAAAGAACAAAGTTGCTTTCAGCACTTCAATTAGTGCGAATCAATATACAATTTTAAGTGTCAGACTAATTTGCAGGGGGAAATATACCAAGAGCTTTCAATACTCTCTTTTGTTCAAAAATATTGTTTAATTATTGTTTGCAGTGTTTTTGTTGCCATGTTGGTCTCAGGATATTAGAGAGAAAAGGTGGGTGCTTTGTGTAGCTCGAACATTTCTCTCTTTCACCAGCAGAGGTTGGTCCAATAAAAGATATTACCTCACCCACCCCATCTCTATAATTCTTCAGTTATGGCATTCAATATTTTTATCTTCCTGTAGTTCACATATTGAATAGTTTAGCTCCTGGTAGAATGAGACTGTCTTTGAAGTTTTGTAATCAATGATGATATAATTTCATACTGAAGGCATCATGCATTTATTTTTTCCCAATAACCTAGTGCACTATTTTATGATAAATATCAGAGGCAGTGCTTGTCCTTTTGACAAAATGTTGATATAAGCCTTTGTTAAATCTTAATCTGATCTGGAGTTTTGAGTCAAGTAGGGTTTTGCTGTTCTACTTTCTTTTGCCTGATAGTCTTGTTATGCCACTGTCTAGATCTTGCAGCTTCTGAATTTATTGAGGAAATGCTGCTGAAGGCTGAAACTGTCTGGGAGGAAAAAATGAAAGACCCTTTATCTGTTTCTACTTTGTCACAAGAGGAGCCATATGAAGAGATCATTCATGATCTGCCTGCACTTTCCAATAAACTGTAAGTTTTTTTATTGTTGAGTGTACTATTAAAGTGATAAAATGCTGGGGCAGGATTTTCCTGTAGATTATATGCATGCGCAACTGATGGGCTAATTAGGTTCCTCATTTTAGAAAGTTGCTATATGTTTCTCTATTTTTGGTCCCCTATCTTTAGTAAGTTTGCCTTAATTTTGTAAATCAATATAGGTTATAAAGTACGGTAAGAAGAACATAATGTATTGTTATGTTGGTCGGTAAAAATTCCTGGGTTATTTTAGCAGAATTATTGTGGGGTACGATTTTAGACTCAATCATGCTCCCATTAAGACAGATGAGAATGAATTGGTAAAACTACCATTAACTTCAGTAGGAGCAGTATCATGTCCTGAGAATAAGAATAACAGAATCACCTATGGACAGAAGTGAAGACTGCTTCAGGCAGTTACTGATTGCAGTCTGAATTGTACCACATACGGTAATCCAGGTGTGAGGTAGAAAGAATGGTAGCATTCCATAGAATGAACTCAGAGCTCAGTGACTAGGTGGAACACAGATTCAAGTCTCTCTCATGACAAAAAGTTGGATTTTGATCTTTGTATGTATTCTTGCAAATCTTAGAATGGGGCAATCTTAAATTTGGGAAAGGAGGTGTGAACTGGGTGGTTGTGAGGGAGTTTATATAACAGTGAGCAACAGATTCAGTCCCTTAATTGCTAATTTCCAGACATTGTAATGTGTGGATTTTTTAAAAGGTGCAGATCGTTTATAAAGAAAAGTGTAAGATTATTTCTGGTTGCTAGCAGGACTCTTTTGTCTGTGTGTTTGTATAATCTTTTCATTTTTTTCTACATAAAACAACTAATACTTATAAAAAGAATAATAAAATAAATAAAGGTTTATGTATTTATTGTCACTGATGTTTAGTAGGCGTTATAATTTACGTTCTATAAAGAGTTTCCTGCAGGCCCCATTGGCCTGGGATGGCGAACTGCGGCCAGTGGGAGCCGCGATTGGCCGAACCGGTGGACGTGACAAGTAAACAAACCCTGGCGAGCCGCATGCTGAAGGTTGCCTATGCCTGCTATATAAGAATCAGGAAGGAACAAACAATAGCCAGGAAATGGTTAACCCTTTAAATTCAAGGTTCTATGTTACATGGTCACATTTAGGAAAGATTCTATATTTAGTACATGGTAGATCTGGAGTGCTTATTCCAGTTTGGGAATGTGTCTGTAGCAATCACTAATGTAGCTGGATGCTGGACAGTCTTGGGTTTTTTGAATGAAGACTAGTTCAGTGCTAGTCTACACTGGCAACATTAAAACGCTGCTGCGGCAGTGCTTTTAGGTGGCTTGTGTAGTCACGGCAGAGCGCTGGGAGAGAGGCCTCCCAGCACTCTAAAACACCCACTCCATGAGGGGTGTAGCTACCAGTGCTGGGAGCGCGGCTCCCAGTACTAGTGCACTGCCTATACTGGCGCTTTATAGCGCTGAAACTTGCTGTGCTCAGGGGTGTGGTTTTTTCACACCCCTGAGTGAGGAAGTCACACCGCTGTAAAGTGCCAGTGTAGACAAGTCCTAATCCCATCTAATCCTCATGGTGAAGATAGTTTGAATAAGCAAATCATCTTACATAGTGCTCAATGAGTAAGTAATCTTAACAATCTTAAAATAATAAAGTAGTTCAACTTTCAAAGTGTCAGACATTGGTTTTGCATTACAAACCCTTGAATTTAAGATAGGCTTTTTTTGTTTTCAGTGGAAACATTAATAACACCATTATTGTAACAGTGATGATTTTTCCTTTTGTCATCCTCAATAAACACAGAACTGAAGTGAAAGTTATGCACATACCAATAATTTTTATCAAACAATTTTCAACCGGTATCCTGCAGTTTTATGTGATGTGCCATTCTCAAAAACAGCAAAATGGAGTTGCCTGACGGCAACCTTACCTTTAAACCTATTTCTTTAAAAAAAATAAAAATTGTTCACTAGTTGGTTTTCCAAATGACTCCTATGGTTACCAAAGGATCTCCAAATGCAGCCAATAATATTTTTGATTCTCTGAAACTGAACAATAGCTGAATTTTTAAAACTTGACACATTCTAAATTTTGGAACTTGTTACATACATAGTCTTTAGCGAGGAGTGCACAGTATGCTAAATTGAAGGGGAGGGATGCTTTAGGAAAAAAGTTAAACATTGTCATTCTGTGCACACACAAGAAGGTATATAGCAATGTTTTGAAGTCACCTCTTCTACCTACGTGCGTGCCTGTGAACTGAGTTTTTCTGGCCATGTGCACTTTTAAAAACAGGCTAACTAGAAGCTGAAGTTTAGCCGTAGCACATTGACCTGGACTCTTCTTGCCCCTTGAGCCTCCCATTCTTTGTTCTCCTAACAGCTTTTTTGTTATGCTTGATCATTAGATTATGAATTAATTTCAGATTTTCTGCACGCTGGAACTTTGTGTCACAGATTGCATTCTGCCTTCCAGAGCTATCAACATTTGAAAGACATGGTTGGGACACAGCACAGAGGCTGTGCAATCTGCCCTCCTCATCCCTTGCTTCCTAAAATGTAGAGGAAGAGAGTGACTCACTGAGAAATTTCCAATGGTTGCCATTTATACAATAATAATTAAAATAACTATTGTGCAATGTGAACCTCATCCAGAAATACCTGTACAAATTCATTGAAAAATTAAAATAACTGATTCTGAAGATGAACCATCTGTGGGAGATGAAACTGCCTGACTTTACATTCTCTTTCCCCCTTTCTATTGATCTATGTTTGCCCTCAGAGGCTCACTCTGGGCAGATCTAGTAATAATTCACAGGAGCAGGAGGCTGGTCCTCTTTGGTATTGTGACCTAGGCTGTGTAATACCCAACCGGAGGAGTTTAGACAGTCCTCTAGACAAGTGTTTCTCAAACTTTCTGATGCCAAACTTTTTGATGCTTGCAGCCTTCCTAAACTGTGTCAGGGAAATCTCCGGGACTGGCACCAGTCCACTGGCTGGTTGTTAAGAAACACTGCTCTAGATTGTTTCGTTCAGTGCAAAATCCATCTTTTGACAAAAGACAAGTCACAGTAGCAGGAGCCATGAGGATAATTACATTTATCTAAACAAAAATATAATGAAGCAAACCCCAGAAGGGGCAGGGCACATCACACTTTTGTTTATCCTATGTTCTCTCACAACATTCAATGACCAGATACCATAACTTGGTTGATGCTTATAAGTTCCTAGATACCATAGTTTGGTTGGTGTTGTAGAAGTTTACAGGATTAGAACAGGCATTACAAATACAAATTGTGTCAAATTCTCTACTGCAGCATAAAGGGGCAGGAAAGCAGATGGAACTGGCTAGCTGAGAATTCCCCTGCTGTGGGAGATCTCTCAGCAGGCACAGAATCAGCATATCTGGACCATGATCCACTTGGCCTTGGCATACCTAGAGCACAGCACAGTCCTTTCCTCACGTCCTCCTGTATAGTCCCTTAAGAGATGGTTGTCAGATGGCATAAATTACAGAAGATCCCAGAGTGCCCTAACCCAGTGGTGGGCAACCTGTGGCCTACGGGCCACACGCGGTCCGTCAGGGTAATCTGCTGGCATTGACCGTCCACAGGCATGGTTGTCCGCAGCTCCCAGTGGCCACGGTTAGCCATTCCCAGCCAATGGGAGCTGTGGGAAGTGGTGTGGGCCACAGGAATGTGCTGGCTGCTGCTTCCCGCAGCTCCCATTGGCCGGGAATGGTGAACCGCGGCCACTGGGAGCTGTGGGCAGCTGGGCCTGCGGACAGTCAATGTCAGCAAAATGTCTCACAGCCCGCGGGCTGCAGCTTGCCCACCACTGCCCTAATCTATGCTAAATCCAAGGCCTGCATGTATGTGCCATCAGAATCAGGTAAGTGTAACTGGCTCTCGTATCCGCTCCCCTCTGCTCCCCTCCTTTCTTGCATGCTGAGCAGATCTTGGCTCTGGAGAGAAACTGTTTGTATAGCACCTAGTACTATGGAGGCCCTGATCTATGTTTGAGGCCTCCCAGGGCATGTCTACACAGCAAAGAAAAATCCATGGCTGGCCCACACCAGCTGATTTGGTCTCGCGAGGCTCAGGCCGTGGGGCTGTGCGATCTGGAGGGATGGGAAGGTCCCAGAGCTCAGTCTCCACCTGGAGAAAAGAAGTCTACATAGCAGTGAAACAGCCCCACAGTCCTGGGAGCCTGTGTTGGCTGGCTCAAGCCAAACACGGGTTTTTCTTTGTTGTGGAGATATATCCTCAGTGCTGCCACAATACAAGTGATAATAATCTGGCGGTTGTTCCTTTAATCAAGACCATGGCCATAGCAAATGGTGGGTGAACTTTATCTTTCCCTTCCTGCTTTTGTTGTATGCTCAGTTCTGCACCCTATTGAGTTTTACTGTTCTGATATGAGGATATGTAGTATGATTCAGATGAGCTGTCTGTAAGAGTAAACTGAAACAATACTTTGTAACTGTAACATATAGATATTTCTTCCATTGTAACAGGTGAAGAGTGTGTACTTAAATAGAGCTGTTAAAATCATATTTTGAACAATATTAAAAAAGGAGTCAATGGTAGAAACCTATTGTCAATTGTCCCTGTTCTAGCAACCAAATTTAATTTGTCCAATTTGGGTTTCAATTACAGCATTGATTTTGTCCAGAACAGCACGAACAGATGAATTGATGGTCAATATGTACTCCTCAGTTAAAGAGAAAAGTTTTGTTGTCAATGTGTTTGTAGTATGCTAGGTTACCAAGCAGACATGATTTTGATGAGCAATCATTTGGCTCAGCTGGCTAAACTCCCGGGATTGTGAAGCAATTATTCCTATACTGAAATGTGTTTCTTTTCTTTTTCTTCCATTGAGTAGTTTTAGTATATCTGACTTAAGTGCTCTTTCCGTCTCCACAAACTACAAGACTCTGGAGGCACATTGCATTCATTGGGCATCTACACCCCTGCGAACAAAAGGAAATTCGGTAGATAGCAAATGGCCCAAAGATGCTGCCCAGTGCACTTCTCTGGGTTTAAGAGACCTTTGGAACCTCCAAGAAAGAGGCAGAGGTTCCAGAGAAAGAGATCTTTTAACGCAGTGGTACTCAACCAGGCCTACGAGTTCCCCTGAGGGTACTATGGTTTTCCAGGGGGTATAGGGTGACCAGATGAAAGGACCCAAAAATCGGGACAAACAAAAAAAAAAACCAAAAAACCCCAAAAAACCTCCCACTGGACTTGTCAAGCAAAAAAACCCCAAAACCTCTCAACGGACTTTTCCGAGCTCTGTGCTGTGCTACCTTTCTGGAAACCCGCTGGCTCAGTGGGCTCTGTGGCATGAGCTGGCTGGGCTCAGCTCTGGGTCCTAGGAGAGAGGCTAAGGGCCCAAGGGGGGCCACAAGGCAGAGTCCTGTTGACAACGTGGCTTCCCTGGCTGCAGCTGCTCTATGGCTGGAGGGTCCCTGCACCTAAGCCAGGGGCTGCAGCCTCTCGCCAGAGCCACATTCCCAGGGCTCTGCTCTGTCACCAGAGCTCCCATCCCACTCCTTGGCTGGCTGCTGGGCTGGGGGACAGGGCCCTGGAAGCGCCCAGAGTTCCCAGTGCATCTTTTCCAGCCCAGCCATGGCCCATGCGCTCCCCCAGGCAGGTGGGGGCAGTTCCTGCTGCCCGGCTCTCACCAGAGACCAGAAGCAGCTCGTTAAATGATCTCCGAGGAAAAAAACAACCCCCCACCCCCGGCCGGAGTTCTCCGAGCCCCGCCGGAGATCTCTGAGAAAAAAAACAACCCGCCGGAGTTCTCCGAGCGGGGGGGACCTGAAGCCCCGATATCGGGACACATGACGTCCCGACCATGAATTGGTCGGGACGCGGGACAAAGGAGGAAAAATCAGGACAGTCCCGATTTTATCGGGACATCTGGTCACCCTAAGGGGGTACATCAACTCATCTATATATTAGCCTAGTTTTAAACAGGCTACATAAAAAGCACTAGCAAAGTCAGTACAAACTAAAATTTCATAGACAATGACTTGTTTATACTGCTCTATATGCTATATCCTGAAATGAAAGTACATTTATATTCCAATTGATTTATTTTATAATTATATGGTGAAAATGATAAAGTAAGCAATTTTTCACTAATAGTGTGGCTGTGACACTTTTGTATTTTTAGGTCTGATTTTGTAAGTTTTTAAGTGAGGTGAAACTTGGGGGAACACAAGACAAATCAGACTCTTGAAAGGGGTACAGTAGTCTGGAAAGGTTGAGAGTCACAGCTTTAATCCATCTGACACAGCAGGCTTCTTAAAAATGTCAGTTTTGACAAGATGGTTGACAGTTTGAACCCTCGCCTTTCTCTAGACAGTCAGCTGCAATTATTTGCCCATCAGCCCCTGTTTGGTAACTGTCTCTCCGATTTTGAAACCAGCGGGAATGTATCACGTTGGCTGAAGTGGTGCTGCAAGCAATAACAATGGGCTCTACACCATCCACTTTTCCTTCCTCCCTCCTTCTCATCGCCGTTTCCCATTTCCTTGTCAGGGACCCTTCTCATGAGCTCTTATTACAGCGGGGTCTACACTAGAAAATTGATAGGTTACAGTGTAGTAGCCGTGTTAGTCTGTGTCAGCAAAAAGAAAATAAGAAAGAAAGAACTTCTTGTGGCACCTTAGAGACTAACAAATTGGTTGGTTTAACTGTGTCAGTCAAGTGTATGAAAAATCCACACCCCTGAAAGACATAGTTAAGCCTACATAAGTCCCTGTGTCGACAGCACTAGGTTGACAGAAGAATTCTTCCATTGATCTAACTACTGCATCTCAGGAAGGGGGGAACCCTTCATTGATGGGAAACCCCTCCCTCCGGGGGGGTGGGAGGGACTGCCACCCAGCCCCGCTTTGCCCCCAGTTCCACTGTGGCCCGGCCCCAGCCACAGCTCCCCTCCTGGCCGCAGGTCTCAGCACTGCTGATCAAACATTAAAAGTCTGGTTACCTGCAGTAACCAGCCTCCGCCACTGGGGGTGGGAAGAGCAACAGCTGCTGCTGCTGCTGGAGCCTGGAGGAGCACTCAGGGACAGCTCCAGCAAGAAAGGTACCAGTAGCTACCCTGTCCTGCCCCAGCACAGCTCACTCTCCCCTGCCCCATTCACTCCCACCCTCAGAGCATAACTCCCCCACCCCAATCCTGCCCCACTCATCCCCCCACCCCCATACCAGCTTCTGGGGGTGGGGAGGGGCGCAGACCAGGTAAGGGAGGGGTGCTATTGAAAAAGTTTTTGAAGACCACTGGCTTAGACAAACAGATGTCAGTTCCCCAACAGGTGAAACACTCCTTAGACTGGTAGAAGAATGATCACAATGTAGGTGCAAGAGTTCCCTTCCTCCAACTGGTGCCAATAATAACTGTAGCTAGAGATGTATCTCTGTTGGGATAGGGTGCATATGGTACAGGGCATATGATTGCCCCAAGAACACCCCCCCCCCCCAATCAACCTGTTGGAGCTCAGGACAGCCAGAAATTCTTGCCTTCATTTTATGCCTCTCATCAGAGACAAGTCTATCAAAATCACGACAACAATGTGGCCTGCATGTTTTATATCGACCAGCAGGAAAGGGTCAGATCTGCTCTCCGCTCACACTGAAGCAAAACAGTTATGGAACTGATGGATAAGGCATTGCTTAAGAATTTTGGCAAGGCAAAGAATCTCCCTGGCAGGCAAAACATCACAGCTGATGCTTTCAGAAAGACAACAAATGGGAGTTGGACTCCCAGTTTCTTGTCAGCATATTGTGTGTTCCCAGAAGTGGACCTCTTCACCAGAGCTACAAACAAAGAATGCCACCTATTCTGTTCAATTGGAGGCTTAGGCCGCAGATCATTGAGGGATCCATTCCTCCTTCCTTGGGTGGAGAAACATTTCCTCCAACACCTCTTATTCTCCGGGTGATGAACAAGATCAGACAGGACAAAGCCAGAGTTATCCTAATAGTCTCGACATGGTCAAGGCAAACATGGTTTCCTTACCTACTTCACCTAGCTCTCTGTCCAGTGATAAATCCTCCAATCATTCCTCAACTCCTCTTACAGGGCACCAATCAACTGTTGCATCACAATCTGAGAACTCTCCACCTCAAGGCGTGGCTCCTCAATGGTTTGTTGGGTTACAGTCAGTCTGTTCTGCAGAGTACAGCAAATATTACTAACTGGTAGGAAAGAGTCTACCAGAAATACTTGCCTTCAGAAATGGAAAATATTTAGTCACTAGTGTCAGCTCCAGAAAGTTGATGAATCTGCCCCGCTTCCACTGGTTCTGTTGCACTTAAAGAAAATGGTGGTGTGAATTAGTTCTCTCAAGGTTCATTTAGCTGCTTTAACAGCTTTTCATCCCTCAATTTATGGGTTCTCACTGTTTTCTCATCCTACAACTGTAACATTCATGAAAGGACTGGGAAAGCTTTTTCCACAGGTTAAAGTCCCCACTCCAGTTTGGGACCTTAGTTTAGTTCTTAAAAATTCATGAAACCTCTCTTTGAACCAATGGCAACCTGTTCATTATTGAACTTGTCTATGAAGACAGCATTTTTGGTGGATGATATTGAGGTCTTAATGGCAGACCCTCATTTCTGCAAGGACAAGTTTTCCTTATGCCCCAGATTCCTTCCTAAAGTATTCTCTGAGTTTCATGTGAATCAGATTATTTATCTACCAGTTTTCTTTCCAGGACCATATTACTCATTTTTTTGAGGCTGATTTTCACACTCTAAATGTCAGGAGGATGTTAGCATTATACCAAGATAGGACTAAATCATTCAGAAAATCTCCTCTAGACTGTTTTGTCTGCAGACAGATCTAAAAGATCTACTATTTCTGCCCTGAGACTGTGGAAATGACTCTCTGGATGTATTATTACTTGTTAAGGTGCTGCCATCATTCCACCTCCTCCTGGTATGTCAGCTCATTCTATGAGGTGGCAGTCTGCACCTATGGCTGTTACTTGAAAATGTCCCAGTATCTGAGATCTGCAGAGTCGCTACATGGTCCTTGATACATACCTTTTCCAGACACTATGCCCTAATCAGTGATTCTAGGTGGGGTGTGGCAGTTGGCAATTCAGTTCTTTCCTCAGTTATGTACTCGATTCTGAAGCTCCCTTCTCCTTTCGGAAGTAGTACTCAGGAGAAGACAAAGAGGTTACTCACCCTGTACAGTAACTGTGGTTCTTTGAGATGTGTCCCTATGGTGCTCCACTACCCTCCCTTCTTCCCCTCTCTTTTGTATTTTCCTTATGAGACTTGGCGGTGGAGAAGGAACTGAGGCTGTTTGCCTTCACAGCCCTCTATAACCTCAGTGTGGGACACAAGGATGTCTAGGGCTTACACATGGGCTGAATGGGCACTGCTAATGAAAATCCCCGATCAAAGGTGCATGGGACACACATGCACCTGAAGTAGAGCACACACATCTCAAAGAACCAGTTACTGCACAGGATGAGTAACCTCTTCATCTAGGGCTTGTGTCCTGTAATAGTATAGTTAAAGCAGCAAACCTCCCTTTCCCAGTGTGGATGGAATTATATCAGTTTAACAGTGTGTAAATTGGTATGGCTTATTCCGGTTCAGGAAATGAAATAAGCATTACGAGCATAAGGCACCTTTATACTGATATAACTACACCCGCATCAGGGCTTATGGGGGAAGGAGACCAAAGCCCCGAGGTAAGTGGGGAAGTGGGATACCAGGAGGAAGCACAAGTAGGTGAGTGCAAGAGGAGAGGGCTCCTGCCCCATACTGGGATAGCAGGACGATCAGTGAGTTATCTTAAGTGCCTATACACAAATGCAAGAAGCCTGGGAAACAAGCAGGGAGAACTGGAAGTCCTGGCACAGTCAAGGAATTATAATGTAATTGGAATAAGAGACTTGGTGGGATAACTCACATGATTGGAGTACTGTCATGGATGGATATAAACTGTTCAGGAAGGATAGGCAGGGCAGAAAAGGTGGGGGAGTTGTGTTGTATGTAAGAGAGCAGTATGACTGCTCAGAGCTCCAGTATGAAACTGCAGAAAAACCTGAGTCTCTGGATTAAATTTAGAAGTGTGGGCAACAAGGGTAATGTCGTGGTGGGAGTCTGCTACAGACCACCAGACCAGGGGATGAGGTGGACGAGGCTTTCTTCCAGCAACTAACAGAAGTTACTAGATCACAGGCCCTGGTTCTCATGGGTGACTTTAATCATCCCGATATCTGCTGGGAGAGCAATACAGCGGTGCACAGACAATCTAGGAAGTTTTTGGAAAGTGTAGGGGACAATTTCCTGGTGCAAGTGCTGGAGGAACCAAGTAGGGGAAAAGCTCTTCTTGACCTGCTGCTCACAAACAGGGAAGAAATAGTAGAGGAAGCAATAGTGGATGGGAACCTGGGAGGCAGTGACCATGAGATGGTCTAGTTCAGGATCCTGACACAAGGAAGAAAGGAGAGTAGTAGAATACAGACCCTGGACTTCAGAAAAGCAGACTTCAACTCCCTCAGGGAACTGATGGGCAAGGTCCCCTGGGAGAATAACATGAGGGGGAAAGGAGTCGAGGAAAGCTGGCTGTATTTTAAAGAATCCTTATTGAGGTTGCAGGAACAAACCATCCCGATGTGTAGAAAGAAAAGTAAATATGGCAGGCGACCAGCTTGGCTTAACAATGAAATCCTTGCTCATCTTAAACACAAAAAAGCAGCTTACAAGAAGTGGAAGATTGGACAAATGACCAGGGAGGAGTATAAAAATATTTCTCAGGCATGCAGGAGTGAAATTAGGAAGGCCAAATCATACTTGGAGTTGCAGCTAGCCGGAGATGTTAGGAGTAACAAGAAGGGTTTCTTCACGTATGTTAGCAACAAGAAGAAAGTCAAGGAAAGTGTGGGCCCCTTGCTGAATGAGGAAGGGAACCTAGTGACAGAGGATGTGGAGAAAGCTAGTGTACTCAGTGCTTTTTTTGCCTCTGTCTTCACAGACAAGGTCAGCTCCCAGACGGCTGCACTCCGCAGCACGGTATGGGGAGGAGGTGGCCATCTCTCTGTGGAGAAAGAAGTAGTTCGGGACTATTTAGAAAAGCTGGATGAGCACAAGTCCATGGGGCCGGATGCACTGCATCTGAGGGTGCTAAAGGAGCTGGCCGATGTGATTGCAGAGCCATTGGCCATTATCTTTGAAAAATCATGGCAATCGGGGGAGGTCCCGGATGACTGGAAAAAAGCTAATGTAGTGCCCATCTTTAAAAAAGGGAAGAAGGAAGATCCGGGGAACTACAGGTCAGTCAGTCTCACCTCAGTCCCTGGAAAAATCATGGAACAGGTCCTCAAGGAATCAATTCTGAACCACTTAAAGGAGAGGAAAGTGATCAGCATGGATTCACCAAGGGCAAGTCATGCCTGACTAACGTAATTGCCTTCTATGATGAGATAACTTGCTCTGTGGATGAGGGGAAAGCAGTGGATGTGCTATTTCTTGACTTTAGCAAAGCTTTTGATACAGTCTCCCACAGTATTCTTGCCAGTAAGTTAAAGAAGTATGGGCTGGATGAATGGACTGTAAGGTGGATAGAAAACTGGCTAGATGGTCGGGCTCAACGGGTAGTGATATATGGCTCCATGTATCGTTGGCAGCCGGTATCAAGTAGAGCGCCCCAAGGGTCGGTGCTGGGGCTGGTTTTGTTCAATATCTTCATTAATGATCTGGAGGATGGTGTGGACTGCACCCTTAGCAAGTTTGCAGATGACACGAAACTGGGAGGAGTGGTTGATACGCTGGAGGGTAGGGATAGGATACAGAGGGACCTAGACAAATTAGAGGATTGGGCCAAAAGAAATCTGATGAGGTTCAGCAAGGACAAGTGCAGAGTCCTGCACTTAGGACGGAAGAATCCCATGCACTGCTACAGACTAGGGACCAAATGGCTGGGCAACAGTTCTGCAGACAAGGACCTAGTGGTTACAGTGGAGAAAAAGCTGAATATGAGTCAACAGTGTGCCCTTGTTGCCAAGAAGGCTAACGGCATAAGTAGGGGCATTTCCAGCAGATCGAGGGACGTGATCATTCCGCTCTATTCGGCACTGGTGAGGCCTCATTTGGAGTACTATGTCCAGTTTTGGGCCCCACACTACAAGAAGGATGTGGATAAATTGGAAAGAGTCCAGCGGAGGGCAACAAAAATGATTGTGGGGCTGGAGCACATGACTTATGAGGAGAGGCTGAGGGAACTGGCATTCTTTAGCCTGCAAAAGAGAAGAATGAGGGGGGATTTGATAGCTGCTTTCAGCTACCTGAAAGGGGGTTCCAAAGAGGATGGATCTAGACTGTTCTCAGTGGTACCAGATTACAGAACAAGGAGTAATGGTCTCAAGTTGCAGAAGGGGAGATTTAGGTTGGATATTAGGAAAAACTTTTTCACTAGTAGGGTGGTGAAGAACTGGAATGGGTTACCTAGGGAGGTGGTGGAATTTCCTTCCTTAGAGGTTTTTAAGGTCAGGCTTGACAAAGCCCTGGCTGGGATGATTTAGTTGGGGTTGGTCCTGCTTTGAGCAGGGGATTGGACTAGATGACCTCCTGAGGTCCCTTCCAACCCTGAGATTCTATGATTTTATGAGTATAACTGTACTGGTAAAAACCCATACCCCCTAACTAATGTAGATACACTGGAACACTTTTCTAGTGTAGACGAGGCCTAACACTCACACCAGCTAGGTGATCAATGAATACTCTGAAGTCAGGAAATGGTTCTTAAAACTTCACATTGCACATACTGTATGTTTTCTGGCATATATTTTACAACATAAATATTAAGCACAGTAATGAACACATTTTTAAATCAACACAAGAATACAAAATACAACAGCTGTAATTTGGCTGAGTCAACATTGCAATGAGAAGTTTTTTTGTTTTGTTTTTAATTTCCTGGTGGAGCATTTAAATTTGTAATTTAAACACTCAAACATTACATTGATATGACAGTTCTTATTTTAATTTCTCTGGCGTTTAAATAAGAAAAAAATTGAAATTAAGACTTGAAGGCTTTGCTGGTAAAGACTTTTAAACTCTTTAAACTAAATGTATTGGGATTGTGGCGTTTACAAATTCCTCTTGATTTTGCAACAGTTTGGAAGAACCAAAATTTGATCAGGCAATGAGGATGATGTAAATTGTACAGGCGAGAAATACTCTCCAACAGAGGTTATAAGATATAAGAGTCTGTTTCTGCATTTAAATCTGTGTTTAAAGAAGGTTTTCTACCCGGACAACTTTCTACCTAGTTAATAGCTATACTAAGTTAGACACTCACTGTAAAACCATGATTATATCTTTGAATGTCAGCCTCCAAAACATCCCTCTACATACAACCTTTTCAGTGTAAAAATGCTAGAAATTGATAACTCAGGTGATATTTTGCAGCACATTTTAAAAATAAAAATCAACAAATTAATCTAATACACAGATGGCTCATGTAGTTAAAAATTAAGGTGACTATTGCTTGTTTAGAACACTAGGATTTTTCCAGTAATGTGTGCCAATAACAGTAGCCCTACCTAGTTCAAGTAGATTACCCTTGATAACTGACCTTTGTGTCCAGTATGCATCTTCACTTTTGCCTCAAGCCACATAACTCCCTTTGTGGTTAATTATCTGGTAGCAGAGCCCAACATTCTGGAGATGATTGCTCATGCTTAACCACACACCTGCATTAACATAAGATCTTCTTTCTACTGTGCTATAATTGGATTTTCAGTTGCACTGTTTTTAACATAGGATTTCACCTTGTGACTAACCTGCAATTAATTTTTATAGAGATATTTTACTAAAAGTCACTGTTTGGTGGAAAGATCATATTTCAATCTAAGTTGCTTATCTCTTTTAATGTTCACAGTATCTTTCTGAACCTAAATCAAAGAGATTTATTTGTATGATGTGTTATCCTGTCTTTCCTTGGTTGGAATTCATGTCACATTCTTGTTGAAATACAAATTATATTCCAGCACTTTTATTATCTAAAGGCTTTTTAAAGTCCCTTAAATACAAATAGCTTGTGTGGCATACAGGCATAAATCAATATATTTTACACATCTTTGGTTTAAGAACCTAGCCTGTGGTTTACTTACTACTCATATGTACAGAATTATCAAAGTACTGTATGTCATTAATGTTAAAAATGTACTGTAATGAACCCTCCACAATTTATTGAGGTATTTTCTTTTTAAACTCAAAATATACCTACTTCATCACAAAAGGAGTGGAGGGAAGTTTTGCACTTTGCTGCCTGAAGGTGTCTGCTATAGCCAGCTTCTATCTGCAACCCGTAATCAATTTCTTTTCATCTCTCTGCCTTGAA
Source organism: Macrochelys suwanniensis (assembly GCA_033296515.1). Lineage (NCBI taxonomy): Eukaryota > Metazoa > Chordata > Testudines > Chelydridae > Macrochelys > Macrochelys suwanniensis. The sequence goes on from CM065775.1 coordinate 104,616,259, forward strand.
GAGCTTAAACTCTAATTTTAAACATGATGCTACAAGTGCACATGCTGTGTCTGGGGATGGTTGGGTGTGCTACAAACGGTAGGGATGAGATGGGATGAGGAAGGAGGAAGGTTACAGCAGAAAGATCCTGTAGCTGTGAACACTTACAAAGGGAATACCCTATTAATATTAATAACTTGCAAATAGCAAATGTGAAGATTTTAATGATGATCACCGTATTTGAGCACAACTTCTAATCAGAATATATTGGAAACACTTGTAAAATTGGGAAAACATTCATATTATTAAACCAAGGATTTTGGTTTTGGTTTTGTTTGTTTTTTCCTAATAAATACCAGAAAATTAGTTTGAAAATGCCTGCAGTCGTGTGGCTCAAACTTTCCATTAAAAGTTTAGCTTTTGTGCTGAGACTAAGTATTAAAAATTCCAACCCAAAAGAACTCCAGAAAGCTGTGGGCAACAGGAAAAGTTGCATTAAAAAGGAATTTGGCATAAAATTTAATAATAGTTTTAAATTAGGTTTTGATATTACTAATCACACCATTCCTTTAAAAAAAAAAAGTGTGAGACCATCAGCACTAGGAGCATTGCTTTCTGAAAAATAAAAGCTCCTTCAAAATATGGCCTCTGGAAAATACTTAAGATTATACTTTGAATTAGAGCTGTCTTGGAATAAAATGTAATGTGTCATTTCTGTCGATGAGCACTGATGTTATTTGTTACTATAAACAAGGCACTTTTATTATTTACTGCTAAAAATGGTCCTGATTCAGGAAAGCTATTAGCACATGCTTAAGTGCACCCCTGTTCAAGACTGCACTTAAGTACCTGTCTACAGTTAAGCAGGTGCTTAAGTGCACTCCTGAATAAGAATTGGGGTTGGGAGTCAACCGTCATTCCTTTCTTCTTGGGTAGCTAGGACAGTCTCCACATGAAATCCTGGCCCTGCTACAGTTAATGGCAAAATTCCCATTGACTTCAGTGGGCCAGGATTTTATTCTCCATGTAGTCTTCCTTCCTCCATGTTACCTCCACCTTCGCTGTGGTTTGTCAAAGGAGACATATCCAGGAAACTGGGTTCAGTAACTCCTCTGCTGGATCTTACTGTGGTGGCATTTTTCATACTCACCTGTATTCTGAGGCTTCAGCTGATGTTTAGTGTCCTGGGTGCATGACGTATCTAAAATCTTGTGAGAGCTTGCATGTCCAGCATTGGTTTTTTTAGAAGTGCAGTGTGCTGGGGTGTAAATATGGGGGAGGAGGGGGAGACTCCAAGTGCCAGAGTTAGGAATAGAGCTTCAGCTCATACAGAGGAGTGTTTGTACATTGGCAGTCATTTTAGGTATCAGATATTTTATTTTTTTCACCTTAAATATTATTATATTATTAATTCTGGAACAGTATATATAGATTTTAATACAAATTAAGTATAGCTTATTTGCTTATCAAAAAACTATACATTTTTATTTTATTTAATGCAATGACAGTATCTGTGTATCAAATTGTTTTTACATATATTATTTTTCAAAATACTATTGTGGAGGTTAATCATACATTTAAATTCAGCTTTCAGATTGCTTATTGATTTGCCAACCTAGCACTATCAAATACAACCTCATGCATATTCTATTTGGGTTGCTTAGCTTTCTTCTGAAGCAGACTTGCATAAAAGTGAATTTTAAATCAAAGTGCTTTGCCAAGACCACTGTATCTTTGGCATAGACCATTGAACAGTCTGCAGTTCTCATCCAATTTACGTTTCTTTTTGGATCAGGAACAACTGTCTCAGACATGAATTATATTTTAGTTCCACACTCATACCTCTCAGTCTTGGCAATCTTCTGTTTGTCAGGCATCTTCAAAAGGAGTCTAATTGCTTTATTGATTCTCTCTGTAGCAATCCTCTGGCTTTGCCAATTGCCAAACAAGACAGTTTGCTGGAGAAAGACACCATGTTCAAAGATGCAACAAAAGGCTTATGTAAGCAGCAGTCTCAAGAGTCCGCATCTGACAATGTCACAGTGACTGACACAACCAAACTTGAACAGGTACATGTCAAGTTTTTTAAATGTCTTGGATCTGGGAATTTAAAATTTGATGAACAAGAAAACCCAGGAATATAATCACTTTCATGCTATAAGTTTTCCAATAATAATTCTCAAAATTATTACACCCAAATGTCCTGGGATCAGGCTACCTGAAAGACCCCTTCTCTCGCTGCCATTCCATGGACATCGTTGTGATCAGCAGATGTATTTGGTTTTGAAATTTTAAATAATTGGTCAGGCACTCAAAACCTTGGGGCCTTTGCATGTTACCAAAGTGCAAATAATAATAGAAAAATAAAGAAACTATGATTGTTTTTCTCCTCTCTCTTGCTATAATTATATACACAGTGCTTTATTCACATAGAAACTCTGCAGTCTCTTTACTGGAGAGTTCACAGTTTAACATCCCATAACGAGGTTTCACCCAGCTCATAACAATATTGTGAAAATCCGTGTAATCAAATATTAGCATTTATATGACTGTAGCTAGTTTTAATTCCTTTATTAATACAATGATGGCTGCCCATGACATACTTGAGAGACAGAGATAGTTTGTTCAGAATCTCTTGCTATTTGCTGTACATTCCAAACTCTTTGTAGCCAATAATGTCTCCATGATATAGATCACAAGCAACTTTAAAGAAGGCTATGTATTTATGAAGCAGTTCTGACTTCTATCATGTACTCAGCACTAATCCTTCTAAATAGCATAATTTTTATTGTTGTGCAAGTTGAGAACTGAAATTTCTGTTGAATGCAGTTGCTTTGAAGGAATCTTGGAAAAATGTTTCCATAACAGACAGAATGCTTTACATTAAAAATAAAAGCTTTGAACATAAGACTGTAAATGTGATACATCTAACAAGGTTTCAGTGTAATTTATCCATGTTTGTATCCTAAACTATATTGGAAGTAATCATGTTCTGTTTAATTTTTCATTACGATATGCAGAGTCATTACTCAGGTTTTATCTTCATATATTATTAAAATGGTCAGCATGATATTTCACATGGTGCATGTCAAGGATATCATACATTCATAGGCAATATGGCATGTAGATTAGGCTTTCCTCAGGGATCTGGGAGAAGATTTTGAATTTATTAGGCTCGGAACATACATTTTTAATATCGAAAGATATAACACTATTTTTGGTTTTGAAATCAAAAAAAATATAACAACTCAGGTTTACACACAAGCACAAAATTTTAATATACAAAATAACAAAATACCATATAAAGTAAAATAAAATTCATGTCATGAAATCTAAGAGAATGGGGGTCAGATGAGAAATTGGGGGTTCTTGATTCTTTTTTTTTCTAGATAAATATGTTTTTTGATCTCAACTAATTTTCTGAAACCAATAAGCCAGATCAAGAAGGCAATATGAATAATCACCGTAGTTGCATAGTTGGGAATTTCTGTTTTTATCACTTGAGGAGGAGATTTTTTTCCAGTACATGATTGAGATCTCTGGCATGAAATGGAGTTGTGTGTTACATTCCACAAGCAAAACTGCTTAGTCTTTTTGCTTGATTAAGCCATTTCTTTTGAAAACAGACTTGGCATAGAACTGCTGTGCCACATATTGTTGGCCACATAATGTGATGTGGACTTCTAATGTACAATATTCAGTGGTTTCTTCTTTATTGCTGTAATGTTAGATAAAACATGCAGGGAAAAGTAGTGATTGGAAGAATATTGTGCATGGAAAATAGAATGCATACTGCCTTATTAATGGTACTAAGAAATAAAATGACTTCTGGTGATAGAGTGAAAATTACTAAAGTTTTGTTATAAAGCCTCTAAACAGATTATGAACAATTATATATTCCCAAACACACACACACACACACACACACACACACACACACTGTCACATGAGTAAATAGAAAACTTCATTGTTAATATTAAAAATAAGATAGCATTTAGCTTCTAATATATCTATGGCTGAGAATGTTCAGTGACTGCTGTCTCCATAGTTTAGGGTACCGAGAACCGTAATAAAATATATATTATAAGGTCACTTTGTCAGTCAGACACAGGAGGCAAGAATGAAAAAGTAGAATAAACTCATCTGTATGCTCAGAAAAAGGAGGTGAACAGAATAAAATTGGAAATGCCCTGGAAGTGTTTAACTCCCAGTCAATTCATCTGTGAACTTAATGCATGTGGAATTTCTTATATGTACGTCTCTTTTTTACTACTTTTAGTAGTAAAAAAATCTAGCTTTTACGGCATTTATTTCCTTCATGGGCCAACATCATCAAATTCTTCTCCTTGTCCTTGCCTGGATGGTATATCCTGTGGATGTGCATCCTTTTCCCCCCCTCACACAGTTTGATTACTTCTGAAAACAGTGCACAGTGAGCTGGATATATAGCTTATACATGTCCATGATGGTGTATTATGGCATAAAAGCATTATCAGCATGAATTTCAGATGGCTACATTACTTATGCGTGGCATCCCAAATGAGAGCAAATACCATAACATCATATTATTCTGTATGGGTGCAAAGCCTACCTTGACATCCTTTGGCTCAGGAATTGGCCCTATATGCCACACATTTAACATAAAACTGTCTTAGAATTGTTTATTCAGAATTTCTATTTTTTATTCCTCGACCTCTAAAGCCAGACTGCCTACCCCAAGCCTCCTTGGGAGAGAAAAGTTATAATAAACACATTTTAGAAACCTTTGAGGATAGCCTAATAGCTTTTCTACCCATAAAAAAGTCAATTAAAAAAATTAATCACAATTAAAAAATTAATTGTGATTAAGCACACTGTTAAACAATAGAATACCGTTGAAATTTATTAAATATTTTGGATGTTTTTCTACATTTTCAGATATATTGATTTCAATTACAATATGGAATACAAAGTGTACAGTGCTCAATGTATATTATTTTTATTACAAATATTTGCACTGTAAAAATGATAAACAAAATAAATAGTATTTTTCAGTTCCCCTAACACAAGTACTGTAGTGATATCTGTCGTGAAAGTACAATTTACAAATATAGATTTTTTGTTACATAACTACACTCCAAAACAAAACAATGTAAAACTTTAGAACCTACAAGTCCACTCATTCCTACTTCTTATTCAGCCAGTCGCTAAGGCAAACACGTTTGTTTACATTTACAGGAGATAATGCTTCCCGCTTCTTATTTACAATGTCACTTGAACATGAGAACAGGCATTCACGTGGCAATTTTGTAGCCGGCATTGCAAGATATTTATGTGCCAAATATGCTAAATATTCATATGCCCCTTCATGCCTTGGCCACTATTCCAGAGGACATGTTTCCATGCTGATGACGCTCGTTAAAAAAATAATGTGTTAATTAAATTTGTGACTGAACTCCTTGGGGGAGAATTTTGTCCCCTGCTCTGTTTTACCCACATTCTGCCATATATTTCATATTCTACCAGTCTCAGATGATTACCCAGCACATGTTGTTCATTTTAAGAACACCTTCACTGCAGATTTGACAAAACGCAAAAAGGTACCTGTTGGGTTAATTAAAGATCTGGGTCAATGCTACCATGGTAATAGGGAGTGAGGCTCAGGCAAGCACTGTTTCTTCCCTTGATAGATAAAGTTGCCACCCTTTTTCCTTCCCTTCTGCTTGTTAAGGACAGATAAGCGTTGTAGCTGCATAAGAAATATGGTTATCTGAAGTATACCCTTTGTGTGAAGAAGTGTCATCTCCCCCCTTCCTTCCTCTCCCAGCTCCATAAATGAGCTCAGGGTCATGGCTCCTTCCTCCTTCCCCTGTGAACTGCTGATTAAGGGAACTTGTGGCTACAATTACTGCAAAGAAAAAATGTCTGTATAATATGCTAAATGCTGTAAGCAGGGGCGGGTATAATTATATTAAGTAAATAGCTATTAATATTAATTATATGGGCGTTCATATTCTCAAATAAGGGTTTGGGGTGTTGGAGTAAATGTGGGTAGTTACATATTAACTTAGATAAAAGAGTGTGATGTGATTAGTTCAGGGCTTACTCAACAATTGGGTCGAGGGGAACAAGTACCACAATAAAGAAGCCCGTTTACTCAATCCGCCTCTGGGTCCTCCTGCTCCTTCTTTCCATCTCTAACAGTACCAATATGAGATTTCTAAAGATAGCTACAGCACTTGACCCAAGGTTTAAGAATCTGAAGTGCCTTCTAAAAATCTGAGAAGAATGAGGTGTGGAACATGCAGAAGTCTTAAAAGAGCAATACTGAGATGTGGAAACTACAGAACCTAAACCACCAAAAAAGAAAACCAACCTTCTGCTGGAGCATCTGACTCAGATGATGAAAATGAACATGTGTTGTTCTGCACTGCTTTGGATTGTTATTGAGAAAAACCTGTCTTAAGCATGGACACGTTCTCTGGAATGGTAGTTGAAGCATGAAGGGACATATGAATCATTAGCACATCTGGCACGTAAATATCTTGTGATGTCAGCTGCAACATTGTCACACGAACATCTGTTCTCACTTTCAGGTGACACTGTAAACAAGAAGCAGGCAGCATTATCTCCTGCAAATGTAAACAAACTCGTTTGTCTGAGCGGTTGGCTGAACAAGAAGTAGGACTTAGTGGACACATAGGCTCTAAAGTTTTCCATTGTTTTATTTTTCAATGCAGGGTTTTTTTTACATAATTCTACATTTGTAAGTTCAACTTTCATGATAAAGAGAATTCATTACAGTACTTGTATGAGGTGAATTAAAAATACTATTTTTGTTTATTACAGTTCAAATATTTGTAATAAAAATAAAGATAAAGTAAGCACTGTACACTTTGTATTCTGTATTGTAATTAAAATCAATATATTTGAAAATGTAGAAACATCCAAAAATATTTAAATAAATGGAATTCTATTAGTGTTTAACATCGCTATTAATAGCACAATTAATGTTTTCAATTGCACAATTAATCGTGATTAATTCTTTTAATTGCTTGACAGCCCTAGTTCTGATATGAATAAGGTGATAGGTATCTATTGAAAAGTTCTACAGTGAAAGTAGAAAGGAGGAAGTATAATTTAAAAATAAATTGGACAGTACTGAATTCTTATCATTGTGAAAAAAATAAACTAGGTCCTGACATAGAATCTCAAAGTCATGATATAAAAAAAAATCAAACTCTTACTCTGGAATCTGATCTCCACAATTATAAGAGAAAAGGATGACCTGTTTGTGGGTCTAGGAACACAATATAGTATAACTACAAACTTTCTGGCACATCGTTTGGCTTAGAAAAAATCCTTAAACCTTATTATTCCATAGGTTGCAGAGAGTGAACAAATGAATCAATATATTCTGTTCCTAAATCTGCTTTGTCTCTTGTCTTTTCATGTGATTTTAAAGAGACTAAGACCAGGAGAGAACAGTTTTTCAGTCTTTTTTCTCCCCAGGGTGATCTCCCTGATGTCTAATTTCTTACTAAAGCTCCATATGTAAAAGAAAGGTTTTTCTACTGAGCGGGTTGAAACTGGTCCAACAGTTACAGCCTACAGTCCTTGCTCAATAAATAACATATAAATCTTAAAATGTTAATAGTGACAGCAAAATTTGATTGAGGTATCTTTATTTGTCTATCCAGAATGTATATTTTAGAGAATTATTACTGTATATTGTTTCCTTGAAAGTTACTACTTGATCTAGTTCAACAGTTGTATTATAGATGAAGGTCTTCAGGCATACCAGTGAGATATCTGCAATTGATCTTTTAGGTTGGGTGGAACAAATGTTGAAGTGCTGTTGGTAAAATTCACGCGGTCATGTGCACATGATGGTTTACCTATGAGTAGGGTTGCCAGCTTTCTAGTTACACAAAACCAAGTGCCCTTCCCCGAGACCCTGCCCCTTCCCTGAGGCCCATCCCCTGCTCACTACATTCTTTCTCCCTCGGTGGCTCGCTCTCCCCCACCCTCACTCACTTTCACTAGGCTGGGGCAGGGGGTTGGGGTGTGGGAAGGGGTGAGGGCTCTAACTGGGGGTGTGAGCTCTGGGGTGGGGCCAGAATGAGGGGTTCAGGGTGCAGGAGGGGGTTCATGACTTGGGCAGGTATTTGGGGTGCAGGAGAGGGTGAGGGCTCTAGATGAAGGTGCAAGCTCTGGGTGGGGCTGAGGATGAGGGGTGTGAGATGCAGGAGGGGGCTCCAGGCTGGGGGGTAGTGCAGAGGGATTCAGAGTGTGGAAGGCGGCTGCAGGTGGTTGAGGTGCAGAAGGGGGTGAGGGGTTAAGGGTGCAGGAGGGGGCTCAGGGCTGGGGCTTGGGGTTGGGGCACGGGCTTACCTCGGGTAGTTCCCAGTCAGTGGTGCAGCGGGGGGGTGGGGTGCTAAGGCAGGCTGCCTGCCTGTCCATCCTGGCACTGCACTCCACACGCTTCGGAAGCAGCCAGCAGGTCTGGATCCTAGGCCTGGGGGCCAGGAGGCTCCATGCACCGCTCTTGCCCGTAGGTACTGCCCCCCACTCCCCACTGCTCCCATTGGCCAGTGCTCGGGCCGGGGGCAGTGCATGGAGTCCTGTGGTCCTCAGCCTAGGAGTCCTGAGCCAGACCTGCTGGCCGCTTCCATGGCACAGTGAGGTGCCAACCAGGAGAGGCAGGGACTAGCCTGCCTTAGCATTGCAGCACCGCTGACCGGACTTCTAACTGACCAGTCGGCGGTGCTGACCGGAGCCGCCAGGGTCTCTTTTTGACCGAGTTGTTCCTGTCAAGCACCTGGTCACCCTACTTATGTCTATATCTACACTGCACACTGCTTATGGTGGTATGTGAGAGCATACACTACTCTCGCCCCCTTGCATGGGTATAAAAATGGCAGTGTAGATGGTGAGTCACTGCTTATGTGTGTAAAGTAAAGACATGCCTGAATCCTGTGGGTACATAGCCTACACGACCATAGGTGCTGGAACTAGGGTGCCATACCCCCTGGTTTGAAGTGGTTTCCATTATATACGGGGTTTACAGTTTGGTTCAATGGCTCTCAACACCCCCACTACAAAAATTGTTCCAGCATCCGTGTATATGGCTCTCTACATGCCCAAGTAGTGCCTCCCCCATCAACAATGCTATTTTTAGCAGTGTAATGTTCCGCTGCCACCCTGCTGCTGGAGCCTTTAACTGCTGCCTCCCCCTGTCAGACCCTTTCACGCTCATGCATAGCTACAGATTTAAGAATTTTATTCAGATGATGTTAAAAATAAAAACAACGGTACAGAGTTTAAGCGTAGAAGTTTCTGGTTATCAGGGAGTAAGGTACAGATTATCAAGGGGAGCGAAGTTCGGTTTAGGATCGGATGGCGTAAGATACATAATCTGCAAAATCCCCAATTGGGGGTAAAGGCTTAACGGGTCGAAGTACAGAGATTGAGATATGAGGGTAAATTGTTCATTTATACTATAATATGGATGCAGCCTACAGTACTTTTCATTGCTGTGTGTGGCTACACTTACCCTATAAGCCATCACAAGAGGTGTGCGGTGTAGACAAAACCTATGAGTAGAGACTTTATTTGGTTAGTATTTATTGCCTGTTACTAGTACTGATCAAAAAAAGGGACACATTTTTGTGAAAAAGTCTCTTTTTTTATCAAATGATGTTGAAATTTGGAATATTACCTGTCACATACAATTTTATTTTGAAGAATGGAGGGAAAATGATGAGGAGCCAGAGTGAGACTAGTCTTAAAGTGGTTGCTAACACACTGCTGTATGCTGCCCAAGGTGTGATAGAGTGGGCAGAGCCAAAGCTTTGTCCCCTTCCCACATGTCGCTCTACAGAGCTGGTTTGGTGTGCAGAGAATTTAGCAGCACTCTTGAGGCCAGCTATAAATTATTCCACTCCTCACCCCATCTCATCCTAGGGGAGCAAAGCAGGGGAAGAACTGTGAATCTCTGAATCATAAACCATCCCAGGGCTACTCATGGGGGGTTGCATCTTATGCATTGCCCCTTACACAGAGCTATTCCTAAAAGCACAGTTTAGCCCAAAGGCAATATATCCATTATTGGGGTCACATTTTGTTATGAGTTATACTCAGAAGTGACCCTGACAATATGCACGTTGGTTCATTCTATAAAAGTCATAATAGTCATTCTGTAGCAAACATGCAGCTAAATGCATATGAATACTTTCATTTGTGAGTTCTGTAATGTAAGCAGTTTAATTTTAGGAAATGATAAAAAATTAATTTGAAATGAAATTATCCCCAATACCTATTTCCTTCTGGTCTTTAATACTTCCTAATTAACATTTCTCAGGTGTTGGTTTTTTTGTTTTTTTTTGCTTTGAATTGTGGTTTCTGTCGAGTGTATGATTTAAATTGGTGGCTCATTCATTAAAATAGAGCTGGACTTTAATGAAGACAATAATAGGATTGGTTGTGGAACTGACGAGGAACTGAATAGCGCAGTTCACTCTGAGTCATTTGTATGTACTGTATGTGATTGTGCTGTCTGATATCTAAAGGCATAACAAGTTTGAAAAATAGAAAAAATTCTCATAAGTGGCATGTCCTGATTCAAGCAAGCAGTAATAACAATGCATAAAGAAGAAAATAGAAAAGCCGTTTTTTTATTAAATCCAGATTTAGAGAACTGTCACTCCTTTTTGTGCTCATGTCCTGAGAGCTGTCATTCTTGACACAAATCTTGAGCCTGTGAGAATCTTTAGGGTGAACTGAAGTGTAAAGAGCTACATAGCTGAGATTCTACAATTTTGAAATTGTTTGTGATGCTAGAGAAGGGCTATATGTTTGTAAGTTTGGTTGTTTTATACCAACAGATGTATTGTTTTTGAGTAAAGCTGATAAACTATTTAAACAGTAAGACCCAGCAGGATTTGGTGGTTCTGTCTAACACCACAATGGCTAGTGTGTTTTTTTATTATTATTTGGCTTGGCATAAAGATGAAGGTTGAGTGCCTTCAAACATTCTTTTTGTGTGTATCTTGGGTATCTTAAATCTAGTGCTCCTATTTATTGTTTGAGTGATTGATTGATTGATTGATGGATTGAGAAAAATATATATGTTCTATTATTTCCAAGGGTTCACATCTGGGGAAAGATATATAGCACCAAACCCTGTTAATCTTGGTTACTCAACAACACAGGTAGCCTCAGTATCTGATTATCTCTGCCTTAAAATGACAATTATAATACTTTTCGTATATATATGTATAATCACAATACCTTTTGTTCAATGATATCCAAGCACTTTACAAAGGTCTTATTTAGTCCCTTTTCACAGAAGAAGAACCTGAGGCACATACAGGTTAACTGATTTATCCAGTCACACAATGAATCAGTGATAAATTTAGGAAAAGAACCCAGAACTCTGGATTCCCAGGGCCAGACATTGCACCTATTAAAGTAACTGACAAAACTACCATTGACTTCAAGCTTGGACCCTCAGTATTTCTGCACCGATCACATTGGTCAATTACTGATGAAATAACATTGTGAATGCCATTTTCTTTTTCTTTTTGTTAAAATGTGGATTTGCCAGTTGTTCACTTCAAACACTTCTTCTAGGTGACTGTTATCTAGTTTTACATGTTCTTCTGGCATCTAGAAACATTAAACTTGCCAGCTGATATTAACAATGATTCAACATGCACTGTAAGCATAGTAGAATTCACTGCACAATGTATCAGTCTTTATCATATTTTATAGTTGATTTATTGTACTTTTACAACATATAAGCAATTTTCTTTTTGGTAACAGAATTAGTTTCTATAATATTTAGATTGTACACTTTAGGCCTCTTATCTCCTTCGGTGTTTGGAAAGCACCAAGTACATTTTGAGTGCTACTGTGATATAAATAATAAAACATTATGACTCATACATTAGATGCTGAGCACCTTCCACTCCTATTGACAATTTAACTCCCGTCTCTCACTGAGTTTCCTCTGTTATGTTCTGTGCAGCTGAATTCCAACAGCATATTAAGTTCCATATGCTGAGAAGGATGAAGCTACAGCAATATGGGAGCTCTGTTTGGTGGCAGCCAATATGTGATTTACAAGTACATTAACTTTTCAACTCTCAATCATCTTAATCAGAAACAGTTAATGAAGAGGGCAGAAGTATTCTACTTGAACTTGGAGTCTTGTCAGGTTTAGGGATTGCAAATAGCATACATGTACATTTCCTTATACTTAGGTCCCCATTAAACCCATACAAAATATATGCCTTACAATTGATAATCTTTCTAATTTACTTCTATTGCTTAAAATAAAGGATTAAGAGTTATTTGGGAAGTATAGACAACTTTTTGGTTTCCTGATGCACAATAAACATTTATATCAATTGTAGTGTTTGGCACTTGTAATTGAAACTAGGGCATTACACTGCAGGGTGAGCGGCTATGAAGTTAGATTATTTAAATGTATGATTTGTATTTTCCAGGTCAAGTTAATGCCTCCAGCACCAAATGATGACCTGGCTACTCTGAGTGAGCTAACAGACAGCAGCCTGCTCTATGAGATTCAGAAACGTTTCAGTAACAATCAGATATATGTGAGTGGCTTTGAAACTGTTTACTGCAGCATTTTTATTCAGTTACCTACAGTCAACTTTCAGTCATGAGCAATATAGGATTGGACTATTAGTAATTCCAGCTAAGCAGAATTACTAGACACTAGACCAGCAAGTATTGCTGACTAATATTAAGATAAATGAAGGCGTATGTGTGTGTTAAATTTACAACTACTCAAATTTAATTGGGAAAGTCTGAAATTAGGGGGGAAAAAAGATATAGTGAGTATTCACAAGTAAGCCTATATGTATATTTACCAGAAAATATGTGCTGTTAAAATGTGACAGGGGCATGTGAACTCTTTCCTCTTAAACTATCAAGAGATTTCTGTCTTTAACTTTATGTAAGCATAATTTTCATGCAGGATTCTGATTACAATAACCAGAATGGAATAGAGATTTGGATAACAAATACAGAAATCAGTATACAGCATTTGATTCCCTGTTACTTTTTCCTACAATTTACATGAATAATTCTCTTGATATTGTTATGTTACTGATTTAGACACAGTAAAATAATTATAAGATGATTTACATGCAACAGATTTTTCTGTTCTTGCCATGTTAAACAGAGGGAAATCCAGTCAGCCGTAGATTATTTCAAAAGTAAAATCTGCATATGCATATTTCTGGCATCCCTATTCATAACTACTTACCCTTTTCTAGCTTATTGAACAGCTGATTAGGTAATTTGCATGTAAATGTGTGAATCTGTTTTAATCTAATGAATTGACAGAGTGTGGTTAGACCAGAGAAATGCAGAGATCCAGAATGTCATAAACAACAAGCTACTGTAAATACACCTGAAATTAAATATGGAAGTTACATTCGTAGGTAGTATGATATTCATTGGTAGTAACAATGCTGTTCAGATGCTGAGATTATATTTATGTTCCTGCCTTTTTTGTTTTATGTGTATCCTCCTTTTTAAAGCATGCACAACTCTGACTCAAGTCAATGGGAGCTACAGATGCTCAGCGTCTATGAAAATCAGGGCCAAGTGTGGGTTTACTCTTAAAATAGTTCACCTGATTTCTCATTCTCAGAATGACCCTGAGGTTCTAAGGCTCCCCTCTCTTATTTAGCCTTCTGGCCTAATTACATATTTTGGTTTTGTTCACGAGCACAATAGCAATCTCGAAGCCATTGATCAGTGCTGTTCTGGTTAACAGCAGCCATTTGTGCAATGTGTGGCGATTGCCATCGGAACTGAAAAACCTCTCATCTATTATTTACCTTGGCTCCATGATTTCAGAAGGGAAAAAGACCCTGAAGGCCATTTCCTAACCCAGATCTTTCTCACCACAGCACACATACTGCCATGCTCACTGAAGCTTTTGCAGAGTGGCATAAACTACATCTGCCCTATCCAACAGGGTTTCATTCTGAGGGCAGGTGGTTTTATTTATTATCCATAAGGATCTTCTATTGGTGGAGAGAGGTGGGCAGATTTGATTTTATTGTTGCAACACCGAAGTCCCATCTGTGATGGCTGCTCAGGTGATTCGCTAAATCAGAATAGTCTTAGGTCAGTATCATAGAATATCAGGGTTAGAAGGGACCTTAGGAGATCATCTAGTCAAACCCCCTGCTCAAAGCAGGACCAATCTCCAATTTTGCCCCAGATCCCTAAATGGCCCCCTCAAGGATTGAACTCACAACCCTGGGTTTAGCAGGCTAATGCTCAAACCACTGAGCTATCCCTCCCCCGGTGCTGCCTAGTTTTGTGTTTCATAGGCACCTTATACACTCCCGAACACTAGGTGAATGTAGCTGCTTTATAAGAAAAATTTGAAAAGGAATAACTGATACCTTTATGTTACTGGAAATATGGGTGCCTTGCTTGATAAGCCTAAACTATTTATGTAAAACTAGATTTTTAGATTGAGCTAGTGATAGGTGTCTCAGAACAATTTTTAAAAGAATCAACAATTAAACACAACTTTAAGGCAATGAGAGTTTCGAATCACTGAGACTATTATATTTTTGAATGTCATTAAAACAATTTTGGAGTACTAGTGGTTGCTAGTTTTCTAATGACAATGGGCTGGATCCTGGGCTTCATTCAAGGAACATGACAAAACTTGTGTGGGGAGACAGAGAATGAAGGCAAAGGCATCTTTAACCTCGCCCCCACCCCCCAGGGTGACCAGACAGCAAGTGTGAAAAATCGGGACAGGGGGTGGGGGGTAATAGAAGCCTATATAAGAAAAAGACCCAAAAATAAGGACTCTTCCTATAAAATCGGGACATCTGGTCACCCTACCCCCCCCCACCCCCCATGTGTTCTCCTGATCCTGGGACTGACTGGGCACAAATCCGTTCTTTGGCATACATTAGAATAGCCTTCAGGGTTTACAGTGGGTGCCAACAGCCCCAAGTGGCCTTTTTGGCATATAGAAATCAGCTGATGGTTAGAGAGCCCAGGCCTCACCCTCTTATAGTTGGCAGCTAGTAAAGAGGTGGCATAGGACTCACTATAGCATTTCTGCAGCATCAGAGGATCACCCTATGTGAGGAGAATCCTGCAGTGTTTGGTTAAGAAACTGCCTGCAGTGGCTTTATGGCAGTTTTCCACAAAGGAAGTGACACAGAGCGGCTCGAGGGGCCTGGGCCTAGTGATTTGACATCAATAATATTTTTGCGTTCTTTGGGCATCTAAATATTAATAAAAGCAAATCGAGGACTGCATTGTGACAGATAATTGTTTATGTGAAAATAAACGATTAAGTATATTCTTTTTACACAAAAGTAAAACTTTCTGAACTAGAACTGAGCTCAGACATTGTCCATAGTGCTGTATAAGACACAGAAGATGACATGGTCCTTTTCACCGGGAGACAACACAAAACTCATTGAGACAGTAGAGGAAAATTCTCTCTCAGACCAATGCTTGTTTCCCTTGTCTTTTTGTATTAGTGGTGTGTTTTTTTCTTTGTTTTGTTTTGTTAGTTTGTTTTGGTAACAGTATGTCTGAAGCATTTTTCTTTAAGTAAGTCAGTGTTTGTGGGCAGAATCTTTTAAAAGCACAATAATAACTGAATTATTTAATTAAGAATATGTTGAAAAACACTTTTTAATGTTCTAATACAATGTAAAGCCAATAACAGAAGTTCACATTACTTTTAGTATGTGAAAAAAATTACTAAACTCTACTTTTCCTCAACAACTACAGCTATCATTTCAGTCATTATCAGTTTGACGAAACACCTCATGGTATTAGAATTTTATGAATCAATTAGAAAAGCACTTTCCACCAAATAATTCTTCGGTTTTTATTTTTATTTTTCTATAGTGCATAGTGTTAAAATAATCAGGGCCAATATGTGTTTCAGTTGGCTTGCTCTTACGTTCTTTTGTTATTATTCTTTGTAGAAACTACTCTTCTATTGTCCCCATGTATAAACAAGGTTAAAAACTAAATACCATTATAGGAATCAGTGGTCCCAGATTCTTTTATGGGCAATCTTTGCTGGGTGAAAAACTGGGGTGGAGGTGGGTGGGAAGGTGGTTTAAAGTCACCTTTACATATCCTGGTTCCTGAGGCCATCCCATCACTCATGTGCTCTCTGGTACAAGCTAGAGAAGCCTTGCACTGGCTCCTTGTGGCCCCAAAGACCTGATATGGCAATCCAGTAAATAGACAACCTGGCCATGCCTCCTGTGTCAGGAGGCAGGAGATGTGTGGAGACACTAGCTCTAGTCCATTGGGCGGTGAGTAAAAAGTAAGGCACAAAGCAGTCACGATATATTGGAGAATGCAGCCCAGTGAATTCATGTGGTGTGTGTTCTAATATTGCGGGTGAAATCCTGGCCCCATTGTAGACAACGGGAACTTTATCATTGACTTCAGTAGAGTCAATATTTTGAATTTTATTTATATATATGTAGGTGGTGTCACGATTATGTTGATTACTGTCTTTTATCCCAGTAACAACTTTTTTAATACCCATTCAATTGATCTAACTCTGCTACCATTACTGGCATGCTCTATCCCATAAAAAGGTGATGGAAGAATTGGGTTGTGTGGTAGGAACTTCACTCATTTTTTGCTAAGTTTAACAAATGGTGAATTACAGATTCATTTAACAAATAATCTTACAATAATATATGCAATGCAATTCCTTTGTTAATCATTTTACTTTATGAAGCACTTAGTATTAATTACAATTTTTATAATAATGCAATCTGAATTGTAAATTTGGTTCTTAGTTTTTAAGAGCAAGAATTTAAAAGGTTCTGAACTGTGGAACTATAAACTTGCAATTTGTCTGTTGATTACTGGATTTCAGATGCTTTTGCAAAAAGTCTCTTTTCTGGAGGAAAATCATTAACTTCCTGAAAGATCTAATTTATCACTTAATAAATCAATTATAATTTTTTTTTCCAGACCTACGTTGGAGATATACTGTTGCTGGTTAATCCATTTAAAGAACTTCCAATTTATTCCACTATGGTAAGTATTTTCTTCTAAAAATTAAAAAAAAAAAAGAAATACCTCTGCTCTTTTCATATTAGGAATATCTCATTTGAATTTTGCATTAGTACAATACCTTTAATTTTGCCTAAGGCACACAGTGTCTTGTTCATATCTTTATGAATGTCTCCTTCAGGCCATAAACATTTTTATTTTGCTTTATTATGTTTCCTGTTACTTATCTTCTTCTCCTTGAGTGCTACTAGTGTGAAATAACAATCTTGCTAGAGGTGACAGCAAGCAGAACAGTATTTCATTCACGGATTATTTGGGTACCAACAAAAAAAAGAAAAAAGGTACCTAAAAGTGATGGTTCATTTGGGCCTGGTCAAAGCTCTCTTTCACTAATCTTATTTGATTAAATCCAGTCCATTTATAAATAAGGTGTCTGTCATTTCAGTATCAAAACATTTCTACTCTTGCAATGTGGGCATAACATACATTTACATTATGTTTTACATGTCATGTTTCAGTCTAGCCCAGTCATTTTAGTTGCACAGTGTCACTGTGAAGCATTGAATATTGCCTATTAATTATTATTATTATTATTATTATATTTTATTTGTGTTATATTGAGATGGGGGCCCTTGTGCTAAGCACTGTACAAACACGTAGTGATTTTGCTTGCAAGACTTACAGAGAGTTTGTAGTATTCAGAATCACCATTAGCAGATTGTAGGTTGTGAGTGTTTAAAATGTCACATGTATGACCTAATAGTAAACTGGGGGAAACAAATGGTGTAAAGTACCGGTGGCAGGGGCCTTAAATTGGGTCCTTAAATTGGAAATCTCCCACCTGGTCTGAATATGGAATTCCTCAAGCCCTTTCCTCTTAAAGCAGGACTGGGCAACCTTAAGGTACTACAGGGGTACAAAATCCACTAAAACCCTTTGGTGGGCCACACATTGCTTTTAGAGGCCACCCCTATTGCATAGCTCAGAAATGTTTGCAACAATACAGCATGTTAACGAATACTTAAACAGGTATTAACAGTGCTACATGTCCAGTTTCCTTGACAGTGGGATCCTGCCTTATACATGAGTTGCATTCCAAGAGGCACATGCATGTGCAAGGGGTTCTCTTCCCCTCACTTTGCATTGCTGCATATGGCCTTACTGAGCTGCCATCTCTCCTAGAGTGAGCCTGAAAGAGGAAGAGGTAGAGGAGGCAGAATTAGGAGATGGCAGGTGTTCTGGGAAGCAGGAAGCTAGGTCCAAGACCTCTCCCCTCCCACCGGAGACATCGGAACTCTGAATTTGTAGTAGCGTCTATGGCCGGAGCGGGAGGGGAGGCAGGCCCGGGCATTAGTTATGTATTGAGTTTGTACACCAGGCCTCAGCTTCTGCCTCTTCTCCCAAAACCTGCAAAGTATACTGCTGGAATTATGGGGTATGGCCTAGGGTAAAGGTTTATCCTGTCTATTTTAACACATAACCCTTTGATCTCCTATGAGCCTGCCCACTGCAATTTCTTCCGCTTCTTCCAGAGTAAACTATCTGTATGGTCATTGTGAATTATGCAGGAATTTCTTGTTTGGTCAGAATACAATAGCAAAATAACACGGCTGGTGCTATTTTGTCCCTGTTTTTGAGGTAAAAGTCAACAGGACCTGATTTTTTCCCTTGATGTCAAAATTATCATAAAGGACTTAATCATTCAGGCAGTCCATACTCGGTGTAACTCTACGAACCAACCACATTGTTCAAGAACATAAACTAGTCTCTTCCAACTAAAGGAGAAATAATCCTGGATCTACTTTGGACCTGCAAAGAGACACTTTCTGAAAATGTGAGAATAAGAGGGAAACTGGACATCGTTGACCACAAATCACTGCAGTTCAGCAGTTAGGAAATAGATTCTCAGAAAGCACCATCATCAGTATTGTGTATGCTAAGAAAGCAGATATGGAGGAATTAAGAAATCAAGACCCAATACTGCTCTCTTTGCAGGCAATGAGAGCTGTTCAGTTGACTTCAGTAAGAGTAGATTGGTGTCTGTTCCAAAGCCCATTGAAGTTTATGGCTATCTTTCCCATAGGCTTTGTATCATGATCGTTCTGAGTAAGGTCAGACAGGAGGAAGTATTAAAATATACCAGTGTAGAAGAAGGCTGGGAAATCCTGGCAGACTACAGGTGCAACAAGCAACAATTCCACTGACAAAGAGTTAGGTATGAAACAAGAAATAGCTGATGCAGATGGTGGATCGGTCTAAGATTGTTTACTGTATACTGAAGAAGAACAAGGCAATCAAAATGGATACTATTCAGGGAAAAGAGGAGGCCAGACAAAAAGTAGACCATGTTAATTGAAGACATATGGGAATATAAAGAACTTTTGCAAATATATCAGTGAAAAACAAATTAATAGAGAAAAAGATGACCCAATCATAAAGTATCAGAGGGGTAGCTGTGTTAGTCTGGATCTGTAGAAGCAACAAAGGGTCCTGTGGCACCTTATAGACTAACAGAGGTATTGAAGCATAAGCTTTTGTGGGTGAATACCCACTTCTTCGGATGCAAGCAGTGCCACAGGACCAATCATAGAATCATAGAATCTCAGGGTTGGAAGGGACCTCAGGAGGTCATCTAGTCCAACCCCCTGCTCGAAGCAGGACCAAACCCAATTAGATCATCCCAGCCAGGGCTTTGTCAAGCCTGACCTTAAAAACCTCTAAGGAAGGAGATTCCACCACCTCCCTAGGTAACCCATTCCAGTGCTTCACCACCCTACTAGTGAAAAAGTTTTTCCTAATATCCAACCTAAATCTCCCCCTCTGCAACTTGAGACCATTACTCCTTGTTCTGTCATCTTCTACCACTGAGAACAGTCTAGATCCATCCTCTTTGGAACCCCCTTTTAGGTAGTTGAAAGCAGCTATCAAATCCCCCCTCATTCTTCTCTTCTGCAGGCTAAACAATCCCAGTTCCCTCAGCCTCTCCTCATAAGTCATGTGCTCCAGCCCCCTAATCATTTTTGTTGCCCTCCGTTGGACTCTTTCCAATTTATCCACATCCTTCTTGTAGTGTGGGGCCCAAAACTGGACACAGTACTCCAAATGAGGCCTCACCAGTGCCGAATAGAGGGGAATAATCACGTCCCTCGATCTGCTGGAAATGCCCCTACTTATACAGCCCAAAATGCCGTTAGCCTTCTTGGCAACAAGGGCACACTGTTGACTCATATTCAGCTTTTCGTCCACCGTAACCACTAGGTCCTTTTCTGCAGAACTGCTGCCCAGCCATTCGGTCCCTAGTCTGTAGCAGTGCATGGGATTCTTCCGTCCTAAGTGCAGGACTCTGCACTTGTCCTTGTTGAACCTCATCAGATTTCTTTTGAACCTCCAGATTTCATAAAGGAGGAGAGAGTGAAATTACCAATTATTCAAAAATGTTTGCGCCATTAAACCCTTAAAAAACCTGTTATCAATAAAAAAAATAAGGAAAAGTATTTTGAACAAGTGGGAAATGAGAAAGAACTTACTATGCTCATAAATACCCTGGTAATATGTGTAGTATAAAAAAAACATGAAAGACTAACCCTTATAAAAATATTCATTGATTCGCTGAATAACTACTTAGACTGTGAGCTTCATGGGGCAGGAACTGTCTTTTTGTTCTGTGTTTGTACAGCACCTAGCATGATGGAGCTTTGATCCCTGTCTTGGGGCCATTAGGCAATACCACAATAGAAATAATAAGAATAATTAAGAATCAAATTCTATTTCTTTAAATTTTTTGTGTTTTTGAACTCAAAATATTCAAGAAATATGGGGCCATTTTTAATCTAAATATGCAGAGAAAATATTTTCTTATGAAGATTAATATGGTGATGTTGAGTGGTGAATTCTGATTGCCATTGCATTTCAAGATGGTATGGTTGGTTGGCACTAATTACAGAAATATTCTGAATCTCTTTAGCTTATATTACATTGAATCCCATAACTGTTAGATGTGCTGGGTATTAATGTAATGAAAATAGATTGTGTAAATCCATAAACCACTGTATATGCTAACATGTTGCACAATGTGACTAATTCGTTAGTGCCCTTATTTTTTCAATTATCATCAGTCAAAAATAGAAAGAAACATTGGGGGTGACAGTATTTTTTTAAAGCCACTGATCAAGTACTGAAAAGATCACATTCAACAACAACAAAACTTCACATGTACTTTTTTAAAATCACTTCTCATTATCTTTTAAAGCCTTTAGCTTTAAAAATACTCCAGTGACCTCCAACATTTATTTCTAGTAACCTTCTAATTACTGAAAATAAATCAGTTTATGAAAAGCTTTTCTTTCTCAGATGATACAAAGCACATACTAGTGAACACAGATTTCTGTTGTTGCACTTGGTGTCAGTGTCAATTTATAATAATGAAGCAATAATAGCTGCTAGGAACCTACAAGTGTCATCTGGGCGGTGTGTAATAGTCCCTTGTAAAGGCAACAAGTACTTTAATAGTCCCATCTTGTTACCTATATGTAGTATTTCTTTAAGATCATGATAGGATAAAAATCATAAAAAGTCTGATTTATTAATCGGAATCTGATCTTGCAAATATTTAACACATGATTTTAGTGGGACTAGTCATGTATATCAAGGTTTTTTTTTAGGATCGAGTCTGTGGTTTGTAACTGGTTGAAATATTCTGCTATTCATGACCAAAAAAAAAAAAAAGGGAAAATATTCACTTTCTAGGGTAGTGAGTAGCTCTGTGTTATCTCATTTAATACAGAGATACAGTTAGTGAATAACAATAGTATTTAAGTCAGGCTCAGCATTTTTTAAATGAGCTAAACTATAGATATTTACAAGCCAATTTTGCTGAAGGCTATGATTCTAATTAGTTAACAGTCCTTAAATGTCAGGTTTGTCTCAGAGGAATGTAGGCTAACAGTAGGATAACTGATTTTTGCCATTTTTAGCCAATGAGAGTAGAGCATGCTGCTAATTATGTGTATTACAGAAGTGTTTCTAAATTGCAAATAAAGTATTACTGGGAGACTGCTGTGTCATATAATAAATTAATTAATTGTAACCAGATTTCATTGATCTCTGTCTTATTATTTCAGAGGGCAGCCATGCTATTTGTGTTTAATATTTTAAAACCAGGACATTGAAGGATTATAATGTGAAATATAAATAATGTAACTTATTATATTATCTGTTTTCAACAATTGGCCAAATCTGCATGATTGGCCACCATTATTATAATTAAGTATTAAAATAGCATATCTTAAATAGTACTCTTGTGATGTTATTGGTATATTTATTGCTTTAATGAAATGCTTTACAAATAGTTTCAGGAACCCAAATTCTTTGGTTATATTGTCTAGGGAGTCCTAAGGAAGCCCCTTATTGAAGAGATGAAACAATACTGGTTTAGAATTTGCCACCTGTGTTAATGTTCAGTTATTTTTCAGGTAAACCAACTTTACCTAAGTGAGTCTGGCAAACTGAGTTCCTCACTTCCCCCACATATATTCTCCTGTGCTGAAAGGGCTTACTACATGCTTTTCCAGGAGCGACGTCCTCAATGCTTTATTCTCAGGTGAAAATCTATCTTTCTATTAAGTGATTTATAACTCATGCCTTTGAAATGTTTCCCCAGGGACTCTGCAGACAAGGTTTCCTTTTTATTTTCCCCCTCCAATTGATTTATTCTTATTTACTCATCTGTCTCATATATTGCAACATAACAGTGTGAAAGAAAATATTTAATTCTATGTAAATGTGTTTAATTAATTAAATTTAATTCAATGTAAAATTCATTTTGTTGGGGAAATATCAGCTTCATTCAACTGCATCTTTAATAACAAAGATTTGTCCACAATCCAAAATTGTTTTTGTTTTTTAGTTATATCAAACTGATTATGAACTAGAATCCAAACTAGAAAGGAGGGATTGTCCAATGGCTCAGACGTAACCTAGGACTTGGGAGACCTGGGTTAAAGTCCCTCCTCTGCCATGGACTTCCTGGATGACTCTGAGCAAGTCTTTCTGTGCCTCAGTTCCCCATCCTGTAAAATGGGGATAGAAGTATTTTTCAGGGGTTTTGTAGTTATAAATACTTTATAGATTGTGGGGCTGTCTGCACTAGGGGCCATAAAAATACCTAAATTAGGCAGAACTGGCTAATCAAACTGCCTCATGGTTATGAAAGTTGAGATAAGTGAATATACATAATCACATGTATACATTTTCATTAAATTGTAGTTTAATAGATAAATGTTTTTTTCTAATCAGTAGAAGCACTATATATTCCCTGAGTTTCACTGAATAGAGTAAGTAAACATTTGTGTAATATGTGTTCATTTAAAAAATACTGTGCACTTTTAAGAACAAAGCTGTCCTTTTATGGAAAAACTGACTGCTGATTGGCTGAAACAAACCATAAACCTGTTTTATAACATAATCAGAATGGAGATGTTACTGAACTGTGCAGGGAACAGTGACATTTAAGCAGCAGCAGAAGCAGCAGAAAACCATTATCCTGTGTTCACATTCTCTTTCTTTATATTTTTATTGAAGTGAAATAATTCATTTTGATAAAAATAAGAAATTTCCTGACATTCGGTATTTTTGATGAAGAGCTCCACAGAATATGAACTCTCACTTCATATCCATTTGGGACATAACTGGTAGATTACTAGTGTTGAGGGGTTGGCAACAATAGTGTATGAGGTGGAGCAGTAGGGAATATGTACTTACATTTTGTAAAAGCGGCAAAAAAGTGGCACCTTATAGACTAACGGACGTATTGGAGATGCAACAGATGCATCTGATGAAGTGGGTATTCACCCACGAAAGCTTATGCTCCAATACATCTGTTAGTCTATAAGGTGCCACAGGATTCTTTGCCGCTTTTACAGATCCAGACTAACACGGCTACCCCTCTGATACTTTACATGTTGAAAAATGTCAAATACCAAATTAAGATACTAATGTATAATATTGGCAAATGTTATAAATGGAGAGATATTCAATTCAATAAAGAACTGGTTTAGTGACAGAGAGCAGATGATGGTGATAATTTTAGATAAGGAGGGAGGCGGTACGTGGTACAGCAGAGCTCAGGATGTTGAGCCCCGATCCAGTTCATTCTAGGTTACAGTATATCTGTGACCTAATGGAGAGATGATGTTAGAGTGTTCTGCTGAGATCATTAGAACTTGATGTCTGTATGTTATATCCAACACAATCCATAGATATACACATTCCAGGCATGGAATATTGGACTCTGATTGGATCCAAAGTTTAGTATGGAACTGGAAGCTGAAGAGAGAAAGATTTGGTGGGTCAGAGAAAAAGAATTTGTAAAGCTGTGACTTACTGGATAACCTCACACCAAGAGTTAGGGTCCTTGGACAATTCTCTCTCTCTCTCTCTCTCTCTTCTTTAACAATAACTGAGGGTATTTGTACACTGCAATTAGACACCCGCAGTTTGCCAGTAGCAGCTGACTTGGGCTCGTGAGGCTCAGGCTAACGGGCTGTTTAATTGCGGTGTAGATGGTCAGGCTTGGCTGGAGCCTGGTCTCTAGGGCCCTGTGAGGTGGCAGAGTCCCAGAGCTCAAGCTGCAGCTTGAGCCCAAATGTCTACACCACAATTAAACAGCCCCTTACTTGAGCCCTGCAAGCCCAAATCATAAGCCAGCTGCAAGTGTCTAATTGCAGTGTAGACGTACCCTGAAAGACATGGGGGAAATTGAGAATTTTCTGAAGTAATGAAGAGATATTCAAAAGTTCTTTCCTGTCAGAAATCAGTTTAGATTTTGTTATGTGCAACTGTAATGTACCCCCCATCATGAATCATTAGCAGGGTTTGAATGCTGAGATTCATAGACTAATTAATGCCCATTTTTATATAAACCCAAACCAAAGCTAAACACAATTATTGTAAGGCCATTTCTCCTGGTCAGCCGTGGTCATGAGAGATCCCTTTATTAGTCTCATTAACATTATTAATAATAATAAAATATCAGTGATGTGGTTCCAAAATGACACAGACAGTGGCTTCTGAGTTAACAGGAATCCTTTATTTGTTCTTGTGATATTTTCTTCTATTGCTGGTTCAGGTGGGTAGTCTGAGCTATCCAACGTACCAGTGTAGCAGTGGGAAGTAAAGTATCAACCCTCCACACAGGCAAGCAGCTAGCCCAGAGTCTGAAGCGTGCTGATCTTGTTACTCATAGTTTGGTTTGTCTTTAGTAATTGCTTAATACAGTAAAATCTTGCTAATATGTACTAATGAGCAGGAGAGCAATTTCAAATTATAGTAAACCTTGATCGCGAAAAGTGATTCACATGGATGGACTGTATAATGAATTGGATAATGAATTACATGGCTGCTGCACATTGACTCCCTTTGTTTTCCTTCATTTTAAGAACTTGCAAGATGCCAGTGAAAATGGCATTAATCTGTGTGAAAGCTTTTGGTAGCACTCATGAAACCTTCATGAAGAGGAGGAACTTGGAAGAGGAACTTCATTGAAAAATAAAATAGTCGCTTTTTTCTTCACAAGGAGTGGGAAAAGTATCCAGCACTAATGTTGGAGATATTGATAAAATGCTTAGGGATGGTGGTTTATACACAAGACATGTTTCACAGGCTGTCTCAAGCTCAAAGTAAATAGGTTTCTGTTGAATAAGTGGCAGGTACAAAAAGTGGTTTCAATTTTCAGGGGGGAAAATTGGAGCTCATTTTAGACATTCTTCCAAAGCTTTGAATGTTCTGTTTAACGTCCAGACAAAAAACCAAAGTTGCCCCAACAGAAACAAATTCAGTTTGTGGTTATAAGCAGCTATTCTACCTTGCATATAACGTAGCATGTTACTGAACAGAAACAAGCTGTACATATGTACTGCTTAGATATGTCGCTTCTCAATCTGTTCTCCTTATTAAAATTTGATATAGCAGGTACACTACAAATTTTCTTTCGTGTATTTCTCCTTTATGAAACGTGAAATATTTCTATTCAAAATGGCACCTTGGTGCTTTCGAGAAGTTGTTTGGATGCCTTATGCCCCTATTCTTCCCTATGGGCTGTGCTCATGGTGAGGAAGAAGGTATATCATAGGTGTCCCTGGCCATTGTGTGTTCTGCCAGAGAGCCCAGCACATAGAAGAGAATGGAGATATAAGCACCTAAACCACAACTCCCATGAGGCACCTGGCGCACCATTTTGAATAGAAATATTTCAAGTTTGGGTCTTTTTTTTTTTCAGAATGCTAACTGTGACGGGTTGGTATCACAGAAACCACCTTGATGCTGCCACCTGGTTTGCCAAGGCTACTTCTGCCCCTGCTTCCCTGCCCTTTCCAGCTTGGGACTCCGGAATTCTGTCTGTTTTGCAGCCACCACACTTAAAACTCACTTAAAATCACTACCAGTATCTCAAAGCAATCAGCTGTGCACAGATCCTGCCGACTACGCCACTGTGACAGGTTAGGATCACAGAAACCACCTTGGTGCTGCCACCCGGTGTGCCAAGGCTACTTCTGCCCCTGCTTCCCTGCCCTTTCCAGCTTGGGACTCCGGAATCCTGTCTGTTTTCAGCTAGATCCACTGATCTGCTGCAAACACAGACCCAGGTCCGAACCACGTCCCCTAACAACTATAAGGCTCCTGGAAGCAGCTCAGGAAGTGCGCTTGCCTTTGACACCCAGGTGCCCAGCTCACAATGAGGTTCAAACCCTTAATAAATTGGTTTTACCCTGTATAAAGCTTATACAGGGTAAACTCATAAATAGTTCGCTTTCTGTTTCAAAGATAGAAAGATATGCACAGCTGTTTGCCCCTCCCCAGGTACCAACTCGTACTCCAGGTAACTTAATAAGTAAAAAGTGATTTTAATAAGTACATAAAGTAGGATTTAAGTGATTCCAAGTAGTTACAGACAGAACAAAGTGAATTACTAAGTAAAATAAAATAAAACACGCACGTCTATGTCTAATCAAACTTAACACAGCTATAAAAACCTCACCAGCTCCAGATTCTTCCTTTTACAGGCTGTAGAAATCAGAGCCTGGGTCCAGCAATCGCTCACACCCCCTATTGTCTTTGTCCTTTGTTCAGTCTTTTTCGGGTATGTCTTTGGGGGGTGGAGAGCCTCTCTCTTTAGCCAGCTGAAGACAACATGGAGGGGTCTTCCAAGGGTTTTTATAGCCTTTTCCCCACTCCCTGTGTAGCATCTTCTTACCCTGGAGTTTTGGGATCACATGGGCAAGTCACATGTCCATGCACTCTAACCAGTCCAGCCAGTTGCATTCCTGGCCAGGCCCAGATGTGGATTGGGGTCTGCACCTCCTATTGTCTGTGTAAGGGTTTCTTGATTGGTCTCTTTACATGCACATACCTTTCTCAAGACATGATCCCAGGCTCTTACAAAGGCTATGTACAAAACCAGCAAATATAAAACCAATATTCATAACTCCAACTACAACAATGATACATGCATACAAACCGGAGGAATAGATTCAGTAGGTCATAACTTTCACAGAGATATGTTACATGGCACATGTAGCATAAAATATGTTCCAGTTACATCATGTATACATTTATAAGCCTCTCCCCATAAAGCCTTATGGGGTACACCGTCACACTAACATTTCCCAAGGAAATCAGAAAAAAATTGTTGTGTCAAAAGTCCAATTCTCAGTAAAAAAACCAGTTTGAATGGAAAATTTTTGACCAACCATAACCTACATCAGTGTCCACTTCTGCATATTTATTTCTTTTAAAAGTCATGACATGTGGCAATAGCAGATTGGTTTGTCTATCAGTGATAAATTGCTTGCACCTGTTAATAGTTGCTTAGTTTTCCCCCTTATATCAAGGTGCTCAAGGTCCCAATATATTTCCCAAATGATGAACCCCCACACGTACGCTTGTGAACTGTGGGACAATGCAGGACAAAATTTAGCATTACCAATTGGTTCCCCTGATAAAACCATCTTCTCCTTCTTTCTTAGCATGTTGGTTCATAGTAGTTGGGGCAAAAAGGAATTTTAACAAACTATCTAAGGGATTAAGAAAGACACAGACTAACATGGCTACTACACTGAAACCTATCTAAGGGATTAACTACCTTATTAATGTTAGGTAGTTCCATATTGGTAAGGGACCAGATGTAGTCCACCCATGCTTCATATATGGAACTGTTTGATAACTCTGCCATTTCTGCCTACTACTACAGTTATGAACAACGTGGAAATGCATATAAATAAAAATATATTTCTATGTAAGAAACAAAATTAAACTTCTAAGGTAGACAGATCAGCAATATTCATCCTAAATTTACATCAGTTTATGAGGCCCCTCTCTGACAAATACATGAACCTTTTTCATGTAGAATCACATGGGTTTGAAAATGCAATAATGTAAGACAACTTTATGCCCTATCAGTGCCATGGATGGCTAGAGAGAAAGTGCTGTTTTCAAACTTTTTTTATGTGAGTAGCTTCAATACTTAATTTAATACCATTTTCAAATATTTTTATTAGGGCTGTCAAGCAATTAAAAAAATTAATCGCAATTAATCACACCCTTAAAAAATAATAGAATACCATTTATTTAAATATTTTTGGATGTTTTCTACATTTTCAAGTATATTAATTTAAATTACAACACAGAATACAAAGTGTACAGTGCTCACATTATATTTTTTATTACAAATATTTGCACTGTAAAAAAACAAAAGAAATAGTATTTTCAATTCACCTACTACAAGTACTGTCATGCAATTGCTTTATCATGAAAGTTGAACTTACAAATGTAGAATTATGTACAATAAAAACCTGCATTCAAAAATAAAACAATGTAAAACTTTAGAGCCTAGAAGTCCTTGTTCAGCCAATCACTCAGACAACAAGTTTGTATACATTTGCAGGAGATAATGCTGCCCGCTTCTTGTTTACAGTGTCACTTGAAAGTGAGAACAGGCATTTGCATGGCAGTGTTGTAGCCAGCGTCGCAAGATATTTACATCCCAGATGCGCTAAAGATTCATATATCCCTTGAAAAAGAGGTAAAGAGTCCTGTGGCACCTTATAGACTAACAGACGTATTGGAGCATAAGCTTTGGTGGGTGAATACTCACTTCTTCAGATGCATGTCAATCTGGGTGAATACCCACTTCTTCAGATGCATGCATCTGAAGAAGTGGGTATTCACCCACGAAAGCTTATCCTCCAGTATGTCTGTTGGTCTATAAGGTGCCACAAGACTTGTTGCCGCTTTTACAGATCCAGACTAACATGGCTACCCCTCTGATATATCCCTTGATGCTTCAACTACTGTTCCAGAGGACATGCATCCATGCTGATGACTGGTTCTGCTCGATAATGATCCAAAGCAGTGCGGACCGACACATGTTCATTTTCATCATCTGAGTTAGATGCCACCAGCAGAAAGTTGATTTTTTTTTGGTGGTTTGGGTTCTGTAGTTTCCGCATCAGAGTGTTGCTCTTTTAAGACTTCTGAAAGCATGCTCTATGCCTCATCCCTCTCAGATTTTGGAAGACACTTCAGATTCTTAAATTTTGGGTCGAGTGCTGTAGCTATCTTTAGAAATTTCACATTGCTATCTTCTTTGCATTTTGTCAAATTTGCAGTGAAAGTGTTCTTAAAACGAACAACATGCTGAGTCATCATTTGAGACTGCTATAATATGAAATATATGGCAAAATGTGGGTAAAACAGCAGGAGACATACAATTCTCCCCCAAGGAGTTCAGTCACTAATTTAATTAACACATTATTTTTTAACGACCGTCATCAGCATGGAAGCATGTACTCTGGACAATGGCCAAAGCATGAAGAGGCATATGAATCTTTAGCACATCTGGCACGTAAATATCTTGCAACGCCAGCTACATCAGTGCCATGCAAATGCCTGTTCTCACTTTCAGGTGACATTGTAATTAAGAAGTGGGCAGCATTATCTCCCGTAAATGTAAAAAACATTTCTCTCTTAGCGATTGGCTGCACAAGAAATAGGACTGAGTGGACTTGTAGGCTCTAAAGTTTTACATTGTTTTGTTTGAGTGCAATTATGTAACAAAGAAATCCCTACATTTGTAAAAACAATGAGGAGTTCTTGTGGCACCTTAGAGACTAACAAATTTATTTGAGCATAAGCTTTCGTGGGCCAGAACCCACTTCATCAGATGCATGGAGTGGAAAATACAGGAGCAGGTATAAATACATGAAAAGATGGTAGTAGCCTTACCAAGTGTGAGGTCAGTCTAACGAGACAATTCAATTAATAGTAGGATACCAAGGGAGGAAAAATAACTTTTGTAATGGTAATGAGAGTGGCCCATTTCAAACAGTTGACAAGAAGGTGTGAGTAACAGAAGGGGAATTAGTATGAGGGAAATTAGGTTTAGGTTTTGTAATGACTCCTAGTCTTTATTCAGGCCTAATTTGATGGTGTCCATTTTGCAAATTAATTCCAATTCTGCAGTTTCACGTTGGAGTCTGTTTTGAAGTTTTTTGTTTGAAGAATTGCCACTTTTAGGTATGTTAGTGGGTTACCAGGGAGATTGAAGTGTTCTCCCACTGGTTTTTGAGTGTTATAATTCCTGATGTCAGATTTGTGTCCATTTATTCTTTTGTGGAGAGACTGTCCAGTTTGGCCAATGTACATGGTAGAGGGGCATTTCTGGCACATGATGGCATATATCACATTGGTAGATGTGCAGGTGAACGAGCTCCTGATGGTGTGGCTGATGTGGTTAAACCTAAAATTGTGCAGAGGTTTGCATTGTCACTGCTATGTTGCAGCAGTTCTGTGAGTACTTTATTCTTGAAGGATGGCTACCAAATAGCTTTCATAAGCACTGCATTCAGATAGTTATTTGTTTGTTTATTTATTTATTTAATTAAAAGAGCTGTACCCTCCCTCTCCTTATTCAAATGACATTAATAGGAGTTTGTCTCATGTGATGACAACACAGTTGGGCTATAGACATTTTTCTGTGTATGGGAGGTTTCCATGTTTGTATCCAGAAAATTCTTGTTGATGAGAAATTTAAACCCACACATTTAAAATCTCCTAGAACATCAAAAGTAGAGAACATCAAAAGTAGAAGTAATGCAACTTCTCCTCTAGAGCAGATAAATTCCATGTTTATTGCAGCAAATATGCCTCTTACATGCAGGGAATGCTGGTACCCATTATATGATATTTCCACAGATTTCCTCAACACACAGGTCAGAAATGTGATCTGTTATACTGCAGTATTTTTGGATTTACAATGATATGAATGAAATTACAATCTGTCTCATAACTGGAAAGGAAAGGATTTCACTCAGTATTTGCAGAAATTACCCTTCATGTTTTTAACATGTTTTCTAGTTTTCTGAACATTTTTTTCTTTACTGATGTTGCTGAAACTGCCTTCATATTTTCAGACTCAGAACTGCACTTTTTCCATATCACTTAATTACACTTTGTCTATCTTTTTTCAAAACAAAATTTACCTTCCATCGTTAGTTATGTTAGAGGAGCACCCAGAGACCACAACCATAATCCAGGGCCCCATTGTGCTAGACATTGTACAGACTCACAGTAGGAGACAGTTCCCTCCCTCAAATAGCATGAGAACTAAATAGACAAGACAGACAAAACCAGGAAGAGGCACAGAGTGTCGAAGTGCTTTGTCCCAGGTCACACAACAGATCCATGACTGATCCTGGGCTGGAACCTGAGTCTTTGGCCATGTCTACACTGCAAACTTTGGTTGATGTCGGCATTAAGGCATTGCAGTTAGTATATTGCTTGTGTGCATTCATACTTGTATCCTTGCATCTGTGTTGTACTTACTCACCAAGAGTGCTTGTATTGATGCAGAGTGCAGTGTGTCATGGGTAGGTATCCCAGTGTGCAACCTACCACCATCCAGCATACTGTCTTTGTGGAAGTTTTGGCAATACATGCTGGGGCCTAAATGAGTTGTGCAGTGATGACTGGGAGCAAGGGGTCAACTTCCCAGTGTGCAGCTGTCTCCATCCCATTATGTCATCTGTATCCCATAATTTTTGCTCCTTTTTTCAAAATCCCATAAACCCCACAAGGCTCTCCTCACTATCTGCCATCTCTGGCTGAAGCATGGAGCCTGCATTGCTCTGGACTATTGTCATAAGCATTGCAAGCCCAGGATTCATGATCCTCTAGTACAGGGATTGGCAACCTCTGGCATTTGGTCCATCAGGGAAATCTGCAGATGAGCCAGTTTGTTTACCTGCAGCATCGCCCGACTGCAGCTTCCACTGGCCACGGTTCGCTGTTACAGGCCAATGGGGGCTGCGAGAAGTGGCGGCCAGCACAAGCCTGGGGTTGTTGAACTTGTAGGTCCCCAGGAGTCTGCAGAATCTGTGTTTGCTGCCAGAGAAGCCCCATTATGCCCTGGTGCATCTACCTCTCCTTTTCCTGCTCGCACTCGTGGGCCTGTCTCCTCTCCGCTCTTTCCTTCTCCAGTCTGTCTGCAATATTCACCCTCCAGGCCCTTGCTCCCATAAAGTTGT
Source organism: Macrochelys suwanniensis (assembly GCA_033296515.1). Lineage (NCBI taxonomy): Eukaryota > Metazoa > Chordata > Testudines > Chelydridae > Macrochelys > Macrochelys suwanniensis. The sequence continues at coordinate 104,648,868 of CM065775.1, forward strand.
AAAAAGGCATGTTTATTGACACTTCTGCTTTGGAGTGCTTGTGCATGTTGTCACAGCACCAGCCATGGTGAGTGTGACCTGCCACGGATCAGGGAAATGAAGACAGAATTGCTTGGTAACATGAAACTATGAGTACTGGGCAATTGCACTGAATGCTGGCACCATTTTCCAAGGGTGGTGGGAATGTGAGCTGATACCTCGCTCTTGAGGGTAACAAAGGCAGCGAAGCCGAAGTCACAGTTGCTGCTGGCATCCTGAGGCTACCCAGGTAGTCTGTGTACTACAATGGTGCCTGCTGAAGTTATTGCTGACTGGCATGGGAAAGTGTGCTATCACTAAGGAAAAAATAAGGCTGCTATCCCTAGAAATCTTTGGGAGAGGATTTCAGTTTCATGGAAGTTTCAACAAGATCTCTCAGGAGGATTCAAGGGGCATCCCTGTGTACATAAACAAACTGCTCTCTATGGCCTAACAGCAATTCTCTTGATTTGCCAGTATCCAGCATACTGCTTGCACAGAAATGAACTACTCAGGGCTAGAATTCCCACCCCCACCCATGCTTTTCTCCTTCAGATCTTCCTATTGGACATACATTTGTAGAAATAAACCAGACGATAGGCTCATCAAAGCCTGATTTTGTTAACCTTCAGGGCATGGTGAAAAGTTGTATCTGTTTGTTCCCATTTTTGTCGGAGAGGTAGAGAATGATGTATTTTTGCTCTTATATCATTCTGGTGAAAGTCTTCATTATGCCAATGTTGTACTGCCTGCATGGAAGCATGCAGTACAACATGGACTTGTAATGGTTGTTTTGTAAAAACTGAAAAATATATATGGAGCATGTTAGTTACATTTTATCATTTCTTGGAATTCTCCAATTCTAGAAAAGACTTGGTGAAAAAGCCCACTTATCCTGGAAGGCCCTTCTTTAAGGAAACTATTGTTAGGAAATGAACTCTGGGGTTAAAGAAACTGAATAATAATTTCTTAGAATAGTGTATTCAAACCTCAGGACAGTCAACCAGCTAAATGTTGCTGAGTGCAACTATTTGGCTGCAAAATGTTAAGGATTGTACCCCCTAAACCAGGATTTGGGATTAATAGATTACAAATTACTTGGGGCCTGATTTTCAGAGGTGCTAACATCTAAAGCTTTGCTTGATTTGATTTATGATTATTTAGAACTTCAGAAAAGCTTTTTGCTCACTGGCATTCTCCGCCATGGAAAAGACTTCAGAGTCACTGCTATCCTAATTCTGATAACTTGACTGATCTTCTATGCCGTGAAGTGAGAGGATCTGTATTTTGTCTGGATATGAGAGAATAACAAGATGATAGTACCAGAGGACAACTGCCTGAGGTTTGCTATTTCTTTTTCTGCTAGTGGCCATAGCATTGAGGAAGACAGAGGATTTGGGAGGTAGTGCTGTTATAAAGGCAGAATGCTAGTGCTACCTCTTAAGAGTGAAGACAGAAACATAAGGATGAAACTATAGAAAAAAAAGAGGGTGGGGTACAGTACTAAGTGTGCCACCACTACTACCACTGTATTTAGCCAGAAATGGTGATTATGAAATACTGGACATTTGTGTAGTGGTGTAGATTCCTTCCAGTTCCAGGCTGCACAAGCTCTTCATTTTGCTGTTTGGGAGCATGCACTAAACGTGCTCTTATGCACTGAATCAGGATGTCTGTTCTGTAACAGACCCCACAAAGAGGTGACCGTTATGTTAAGTAGGTTTCTATGCTAACACCAAGTACATAGTTATATGGAACTGTGGCTTATATAAAACATAATGTCCCACTACTGCTGCTTCTTATCCCCTAAGAAGACGGTGATACAGCAGTGGTACTGACCCTTTGAAAAATGCCTACTACAAAGATGAGGGTAAAGGAATCATGATTAGGGCCCTACCAAATTCACGATCCATTTTGGTCAATTTCACAGTCATAGGATTTTTAGAATAGTAAATGTAATGATTTTAACTATTTAAATCTGAAATGTCACGGTGTTGTAATTGTAGGGGTCCTCACCCAAAAAGGAACTGTGGGGGGTCGCAAGGTTATTGTAGGGGGTTGCGGTACTGCTACCCTTACGTCTGCACTGCTGCAGGTGGCGGCGCCGTGTTCAGAGCTGGGTGGCGAGAGAGCAGCAGCTGCTGGCCGGGAGCCCAGCTCTGAAGGCAGAGCCACTTCCAGCAGCAGTGCAGAAGTAAGGGTGGTAGGGTATGGTATTGCCACCCTTACATCTGTGCTGCTGCCTGCAGAGCTGGGCCCTCAGTCAGCAGTCACCTCTCTCTGGCAGCCAAGCTCTGAAGGCAGCAGCACAGAAGTAAGGGTGGCATGGTATGGTATTGCCACCCTTACTTCCCCGCTGCTGCTGGCAGGGCGCTGCCTTCAGAACTGGGCGCCTGGCCAACAGCTGCTGCTCTCTCGCCACCCAGTTCTGAGGGCAACATAGAAGTAAGGATGGAAATATCACGATCCCTCCCCCCCACCCCCGTAAAATAACCTTGCAACCCTCCTACAACTCCCTTTTGGGTCAGGACCCCCAATTTGAAAATCTGTAGTCTTCCCCATGAAATCTGTATAGTATAGGATAAAAGCACACAAAAGATCAGATTTCAAGTGGGAGACCAGATTTCACAGTCTGTGATGCGTTTTTCCTGGCTGTGAATTTGGTAGGGTCCTAATCATGATGTACCAACCACAGGAGCTGACTTCCGGCGACGCCCGTGGGTGCCGTCACCCGGCGTCAGGGGCGGGGCCCCACCAGACGCCGGGCCCCGCCCCCGACGCCAGGTGACGTTGCGGGGCCCCGCCCCTGACGCCGACGCAACGTTGCCCAGCGTCGGGGGTGGGGCCCCGCAACGTCTCCCGGTGCTCGGTAAGTTTGCCGCGGGTCCGGGGCGGGCGGGGAGTTGCCGGTGGGTGCGGAGCACCGACCAATTTTTCTCCGTGGGTGCTCCAGCACCGGAGCACCCACGGAGTCGGCGCCTATGGTACCAACATCCCATCACCAGCAGGAAGTGAATGAAAGGCTTTGGGAAGACAGACAAGAAAAGACTCAAGGACTCTGCCCTAATCCCCAGCAAACCCACCAATATCCTTAGACATGTTAGAAAGATGTTTGAGACCACTGAGGTTGTCTTCTAATTGAGTTGTTGCTTTGATTCCCTAATAATATCAGCTTCTTACACTCAGCTTTAGATCTCTGATGGGGGATGGGGTGGGGAGCAGCGAAGCAAGGATTGGAGAAGGAGTGTTCAGTGTGAGAAACAGGAGTGGTTAGAGATAGAGGGCAAGAAGAAGAAATAAAAAGGAAGAGAAAAGGGAGAATAAAAATACAATGACTGGTAAGAGATGGATTTTATATGTAGATATAGGTATAGAAAAACAAACGAGACGTGTCAGCTGTCCCTTTGATGGCTTTGGTTATACAGGGTTTTGTATAAATTCCCTCACATTTGCTCTTTAGATTGCAAGGTCTTTGGGGTAGCATTTGCCTCTTGTGTGTCTGTGCTGCACCTAACATATTTTGGGCACTACTGAAATAAAATAGACAGTGTGGGTTATTTTGGAGCTTTTTCAAAGAAGGCAGAATTTTGTTGGGAGGAGGTGTTTGGGAAGGGGGAAACAGGTTTGGGGTTGTTTTTTTTACTCCCAGTAGCCCTTTTGTGCTTCAATGTACCTTATAGTATGTGGTGCAGCTTGCAACTTCTCCTCTTCTTCTGATGCAAGAAAATTGCTGGCGGGACCTGGGTGAAAAGTGTCATCCACTCCAACCACAGTGTGTGATGAGGTATGTCCCACCTTATCCCAGTTTGCGTTGCTGCCCTTAATCGACACTGCTCATCATAATTAAACCAGGACATGCCCCCAACCATATTGTGTGCCTGCCTAATTATATCCATATACTTAACCAAGGCAGGGCTCCTCTCTGGGTAGGCCTGTACTATAATACCCGCATAGATGAGGAAGGCAGCCTCTCAGTTTTCCCAGGCACCCTGGATTTCTTGGGCAGCTCGCTGGTTTGCTTGCCTTGCCCATGTTTACTTTCTGTCAACACCTCCTTGTGCAGTAGGGATAATATATCCCCATATTCGCCTCTGACGATTTTATCTTTAGTTGTACTGAGTCGGTGAACTCCCATCGGGTTGGCCACCCCGGCATAACCATACTCAGGACTGCATGGAGGGAGTTCCGCAGAGCCCTGCTCCCCCATAAACCCCCAGGAGTCTCTACTCTGTCCCATGAGGTTACCTGCCCTGATGGCCAATGAGTCCCCATGTGCCCAGGAGGTTGTTCCCAACATTATCTTTGCTACCCTTGCCGGGGGCCTGCCCCTGTCCTGCTGCCCAAACTTGAGCCCATGCTGGGCCTGCCCTACGATCCCGTGCAGACCCTTCACACCTAGCTGCCTGAAGCTGCGGCAGTAAATGCAAATTAGCTTGCAGCAGCTGTGTAATACCATCACTGCCCCCACTGAATGTGCCAACCCTAGGTGGGTCTGCCCAGGCTTCTGGAACTCCCACTCCTGGGCACAGAGTATTTACTACCCAGATAGGCTCATTCCTTTTCCCCCTCAGGTGAAGTCACTGAGTGACTGGTTGAGCACCATCCCTGCACCTGGCTGTAGCCCCTGCAACTGCCACCCCTTGCCAGGCTGGGAGGCCGGATACCACCTCTGCCACCCATGCCCCCAACCTCTGTATGGTTCAGATCACACTCACCCCTGGGATCAGCATTACCGCCGTCCCTTGTGTTCGGTGGAAGAGAACATCCTGGTTCTAGATGACCTTGTGCCCTTTGGAAGCGTGGTAATGCTGTGGAGAAAACCTCAGAAACCACTTCACTGACCATTTGCTGCACAACTCCGCTGACTACCCCATTAATCCACACTGCCTGCTCACCTGCATGCGTGCCCCTCAGTCATTTCCCTCCCTCAGTTCATGAGGCTGCCCTGGGTTATTAAACACATCACCCAGGGCATTAGTAGCCCCTGTACTGTGAGCACCCCTTGCCCCTGCTGCAATACTGTCTGTCTTGGGTTCCCATCCAACCCTTGGGCTCCTTTGGGCAAAGGTACAGGCACCTGAGCAGCAAACTGCTCGCTGGTACATGAAACAGTTAAATTTCCTTGCTTTTGCCTCCCCTTCCCAATGCACATTGATTGTTTCAGACTCTGAGCGCCTGAAACCACTCTGTCTCCTGACTGCAGGCAGCAGCCAAGTTCTACTTGCTAAATCACCCCCCTTGCGTCCCACTTGTGACTTTTCTGTGCCTGCCCTTTCCTGCCTTCGCGGCGGGGGAACAGCCCCCTGTTTACCCGAGTTCACCTTTCTCTGTGCCCCTGGAGAGCCATGCTGCTTAATCCTAATTGTTGCTGGCTTCCTCCCGCATGGAGCAAAGAGACTTGCCCCACCCAGGTTTCGCACATTCATACCTTTATATGGGGGGGGGGGGGGGAAGGAATGAGTCACTGCTGTAAAGCTGACCACCAAGCATCTTTTTTACAGAAGTTTCTGATCTTCTTCTCCTCCCACCCCCAAAGCAGAGATGTCCTTCTTTGGGTAAACCCAGACAAATTCTGCCCCCCTTTAGTTATGGTGTGTCATTGTCCTCTTCTTCTGATGCAAATGCAGTTTCAAAACTGCCGTTATTGCTATTGTGCTTGTCCCTTTGTCCCATAGAACCAGTTCCTGCTACAGCTTGGAGTTCTATCCAGTGGTTAACCCTTCCACCCCCTACAGAGATTTCTGCTAAGGGAAAAAAATCCCTCTCTGTGATATTTATTATGTTAACATGAATGCATGTGATTAAACTTAATTTCACTTAAATGACTCTCCATGCCGGTATACTTTCTACTACTTGGTAAATCAAACATGAGTTGCCATATCCTTAGCACTGCAGCTACTTTGACCTTTCCATACAGCTTATGCCACTATCAGAAGTTCACTGACCTTTTGGACGACTGATTTTTTTAAGATCATTAAAATGAATACAGTGCTGTCTGTAGTATTTGCAGGGTATTAAATTATCTGGGACCAGGCAGATTTCAGAAAACAACCTTTAATATCAGATTTTTCAGGAGAAACTTTCCAGGAAACCAAATGCTGATGACTGGAGCCTTGCATAGTGCATTTATGTCACAGACCTTGCACTGTCAATCCCACAGGGATGTTAAACGCAGATTAGGTATGCCAGTGAACAACTTGATTTCAATGGTGATTTAAAAAAAAATTAGCTATTGAAGTATTTTAGGTGCTTTGCATAAACTTTTGCACAGCCAAGATTAAGTATCCTCACACCTTCTTGTCAACTGTCTGATATAGGCCTTCTTGATTATCACTGCAAAAGTTTTTTTTTTCTCCTGCTGATAATTGCTCATCTAAATTAAATAGCCTCTTAGAATTGGTATGGCAACTTCCACCTTTTCTGTGTGTATATATACATCTTGCGTCTGTGTGTTCCATTCTATGCATCTGATGAAGTGCGTATAGCCTATGAAAGCTTATGCTGAAATACATTTGTTAGTCTCTAAGGTGCCACAAGTACTCCTGTTCTTTTTACCAAAAACTCTCATCCACTTCAGTAGGAGCTTTGGGTGTACAAAGAATGCAGGATCAGACTCTAAATGATGATAGAAATTTACAAGATTAAAACAACAATAGTTTAAACTGGACAAAAACCATAAATAGCAAAGGCAGTCTCATTCTGCATAGATTTAGAGAAAAGGACAGTCTTGTCATCTAGGATACGAGTCCACTAGGCAAAGATTGTCATATGTACAAGATCTGTGTGCATACACCATTGAGATTGGCTGAGAGGCCACTGTCAAAGTTCCTGACTGTTTAAAAAGCCCTTTTCTCCTTTGTTTCTTCCTCTGCACACTTTGTGTATCCTTGTGTTCTCCAGGCTTGACGTGGCAGCGGGGGGAAGGGTTGTATTCTACAGACAAGTAATATATGCCAAAATGTCCTCTGTTCATCTCCCATTCACACAAGGAACAAGACTGAAGGTCACATGGTTCCCTCAATAGGCAACAGGCTCCTCATCTGCCATGACCATTATAGTTATGACATTTTCATGGGCTGTTGTAGAAACAGTTTTTTTAAAGTTAGCTTGATTGAGAAGTAAAATGGGAGGGTATATGTAGTTGCTCCCCTTTCTGTATTCATAACTGAAGTTTACTAGATTCAGTTGCCTATTGAGAAATGTGTGCTCTGCATGGTCCCTTCATAGATTTTCAAATGAGGCTTGCCTCAGTATCCATGCATATTGGTGATTCTATGGAAGCTTATCATTTTTAATTCTGTATTTTTCTTCTCCTGGTCTTTCTCCTCTCCACTCCTTTATTTCTGTTGTGTTCATTTCCTTGCTGATATTGTGGTGTCACTTCCTTTTCCCCTTCTCTTCTGTCACCTTCCCACCTTCTTGTTCCTACCTCTGTGGACGAGGGGAAAGCAGTGGATGTGCTATTTCTTGACTTTAGCAAAGCTTTTGATACAGTCTCCCACAGTATTCTTGCCAGCAAGTTAAAGAAGTATGCGCTGGATGAATGGACTGTAAGGTGGATAGAAAACTGGCTAGATGATCGGGCTCAACGGGTAGTGATCAATGGCTCCATGTCTAGTTGGCAGCCGGTATCAAGTAGAGTGCCCCAAGGGTTGGTGCTGGGGCCGGTTTTGTTCAATATCTTCATTAACGATCTGGAGGATGGTGTGGACTGCACCCTTAGCAAGTTTGCAGATGACACGAAACTGAGAGGAGTGGTTGATACGCTGGAGGGTAGGGATAGGATACAGAGGGACCTAGACAAATTAGAGAATTGGGCCAAAAGAAATATGATGAGGTTCAATAAGGACAAGTGCAGAGTCCTGCACTTAGGACGGAAGAATCCCATGAACTGCTACAGACTAGGGACTGAATGGCTGGGCAGCAGTTCTGCAGAAAAGGACCTAGGGGTTACAGTGGACGAAAAGCTGAATATGAGTCAACAGTGTGCCCTTGTTGCCAAGAAGGCTAATGGCATTTTGGGTTGTATAAGTAGGGGCATTTCCAGAAGATCAAGGGACGTGATCATTCCCCTCTATTCGGCACTGGTGAGGCCTCATTTGGAGTACTGTGTCCAGTTTTGGGCCTCATACTACAAGAAGGTTGTGGATACATTGGAAAGAGTCCAGCGGAGGGCAACAAAAATTATTAGTGGGCTGGAGCACATGACTTATGAGGAGAGGCTGAGGGAACTGGGATTGTTTAGCCTGCAGAAGAGAAGAATGAGGGGGGATTTGATAGCTGCTTTCAACTACCTAAAAGGGGGTTCCAAAGAGGATGGATCTAGACTGTTCTCAGTGGTAGAAGATGACAGAACAAGGAGTAATGGTCTCAAGTTGCAGAGGGGGAGGTTTAGGTTGGATATTAGGAAAAACTTTTTCACTAGTAGGGTGGTGAAGCACTGGAATGGGTTACCTAGAGAGGTGGTGGAATCTCCTTCCTTAGAGGTTTTTAAGGTCAGGCTTGATAAAGCCCTGGCTGGGATGATTTAGTTGGGGTTGGTCTTGCTTTGAGCAGGGGGTTGGACTAGATGACCTCCTGAGGTCCCTTCCAACCCTGAGATTCTATGATTCTATACCTCCCATTACCTGTTTTCTTTGCCCATTCCTTCACTCCCATTCTTTGTTTATTCTTCTCCATGTGCAAGGAGTGAAATGAAACAATATTCATAATCTCTGAAGTCCGAGTATGTAGCACTTCAGAGATTGGGGAGCTTGTAAATTTTACTCTGCAGCTTGCATAGAGAGCAGGGCAACACAGCAAAAGGAAAACTGCTGGCATGTCAGCATACCATATGTCAGCCAACTTTGGGCTGTGCTGTCTTTTTCTTCATTCTCTTTGTCTTCCATTCCTCATTCTCCTTGTAATTTTCCATCTCTTTCTTTTCTTCTCACCTTTGCCACTCCCATCCCCTTTCAAACACAAAGCCCCAGATAGCTTGGAATTGGTATGATCACCTTGTTAGGCTCATTAAAAGGAAAGGTAGCAGCATTGCTATTAGAACACTACAGAGGATAAGAACTTTAAATTTTGATTGTCTCTGTGCTAATCTGAGGAGAAGTACAAAATCGTGCAGATACTGCAAAACTGAGACAAAAAGTTAAACAGTGGCCTTTTTCTCCCTTCCCTCCTTTCTGCAGTGGAGAAAGTGGTTCTGGAAAAACTGAAGCCTGCAAACAAATAGTGAAGCACTTGACATGCAGATCCAGTTCCAGCAGGTGTACCTTTGATTCAAAGCTAAAACATGTAAGTAGTATTTTGAGCTGTTTCAGAACATAGCATCAATATGTATTTTGATCAAGGAAAGATATTTTTACTTAGAGGGAAATGGTGAATTCCACAGGCATGCTCACATAGGGCTTGATCCTGCCCTAGTGATTAAATTATTTTAGGTGCTTTGCATAAAATACAGATTAAAGGTGTATATTCAAGTCAATGGAGTTTTTTTCCACTGACTTGAATAGGAGCAGGATCAAGCTCACATTGATCTGAAGAGACTGGGCCAAAATGTGGAAGCCAGCTTTGCTACTATGTTTTTTGGTCATTTTGATTTTCATTCTTGCTTCTACCGATAGGAAATGTCTATAGTACAGTGCTCACCCTTAAAACATTCCTATTGCCTTCAATAACTAAATTAGGTTAGGTCTGCGTTTGTGGTGTTCCTTATATGCAATGTTGCTGTAGCAGTGTTGGTCCCAGGACATTAAGAGAGACAATGTGAGTGAGGCAATATCTTTTATTGGACCAACTTCTGTTGGCAAAAGAGACAAACTTTCGAACTTCCTCACCCATCTTCTCCCTCTTAGTGTTCCTTATGCCAAGTATAAAAAAATACTGCGGTATCTGAAGTAATCTTATAGGAGACAAAATTGGAAAGTTTTAAGGGAAATCACTGGTGTCTTGGTGAAACAAAATAATACTTTTGCAATTGACAGTTAGAGACTAGTAATGATGTATTTACACACTATGTCAAACCCCATTAAAACAGATCACTATAACATAGAGCTAATTTTATTCCTCTAGTATGACTTGTTCGTTACATTTTAAAAGCGATATTAACCATTTATTTTAGCTATAAATTTAGCAAAATTATTTCTATATGTCCTTAGCCATATTTTGCCATTACACTAAAAAGGATTGCAAAAGCCTACCTGAGGGCAAAGTTATCAGCCCTTTATTTGGAAACTGTAACATAAATTTATAAATAGATCTAAGATGTACAAATTCTACTTAATTTCATACCTGATTTCCATAACTGGATCAAATTCTGTCAGGAAAGCATGGGAATTGGCCACACATATGCAACAGCAGAATATATTTCTATTTCTGTGACAGTAAATACTAAATACAAAGTTTTCATTCAGTTGTGCAGCTCAGCTCACCTATCATTATACTGTTACAGTAGGAACACTATGGTTAAAATTCAGATGGAAGCTCCAGTCTAAACTACTCTTTTTTTTTGGACTTTTATAACTGTTTCCAAAAATGATCTTTTGGGCTAAACGACTCATGCTTGAACTCAGCTCCGCTGCCTACCATATTGACCGATGTTGTCTCATTGTTTACTTATACTCCCCTGATTTGTCTGTCTGTATCCATCTGTTGTCTCTTCTCTTATACTGTAAACTATTTGCACCAGGGACTGTTCTGTGTTTTTACTGTGCCTAGCACAATGGGATTCTAGTCCATGATGAGGGCGCCTATGAGCTATAGGAATACAAATAATATTAGTAATAGTAATAATATTTGAAATGTTTTAATCTGCAATCCATGTTGTCATTTCTGAATGTTCTGCTTTTAAAAAACTTGTCAGTCTCTCCCTCGCTCACCACCACCACTTAAACTGAACTCAAACTGTCGTTGTTTTGGAACTCAAACTTGTCATATGCATAATCTTCAATAAAAATGAGAGCTTTGCTCATTTTTAGGGGTTTTTTTGTAATAGCATTTGAAACTGACACAGGTTATTCAAAACACTATTTTCTTTCTGAAATATTCATGCTGCATTCTAGATAGAGAAACATTGGCCAAGTACAACTGACACAAATAGACAACCCCTCCATCAGTGATTATTTGGAAATGAGAAGCCACAGATATGCAGATACATTTCTTGTACATTCACATTACCGATGAGTTAAGAGTCCTACTGATGTCTGATTGGCTATTGGAAAACACAGCTGCGTTCATATTTCAATAATTGTGTATTGAAATCTGATTACACTGAAATAAGCACAGCTGAATTTACTTCAGGCATTCTACATTCAAACAAAGCCACAGACTGGAAATTCAAATATTAAAGTTCTCAGAGCAGTGTTGACTCTATTGCATTGCATTGGTACCACACAGAGAGGTCTGAATTACTGTTGATACTTTTTAAAACACATGCCTTAATATAGATGATCAATGAAACTGTGTGAATGTTAAAGTTTTGTGCATTTAAATTCTCCTGTTTGATGTTGTATTAGCATAGTTATATACAAGTAACAAAGCCTTAGTTCATTATGTTAAACACAATGGGTCAAATCTAAAGCTTCTGTACATCAGAATAACTCCACTGACTTCAGTGGACCTACACTGATTTGCTTCAGCTGAGGGCCTGGCTCATAAATCCTCCTGTATTTTAACTCAGTTATGATTTCAAAATCAAGATCAGATTTTGTATGGCTTTTCCTTTCCTAAAGTTCAGATTAAATAGATAAGAAGAACTGGAGGATTCAGAGAATAAGTAACTGGGAAAATGACCAGCATGGTCCAGTGGCTAAGGAACTGGAATAGGACTCAGGAAACTTGGGTTCTGCTCCTGACTCTGACACTGACTTGGTCTCTGTCACTGGGCCAATTTCTATTAATAATCATGCAGGTGCAATACAGATCAGTTCAGATGCTTTCCATAATGAGTACATGTGATAACAGGAGGGCAAATTTGGTTTTCACTTTAATTTACTTTTTAGAAAGTACTGGTAAGCATGATAAGCTAAATTCATACCTTCAGCAGCTATGCATAACTCCACTAAAGTCAGTAGAGTTGTATCCCTTTACACAAGTGCTGAATTAGTCTCATTGGGCCAAATTCATCCTTGATATAATTCTACTGAAGTAACAGAACTAAATTAGCCACTTTTCTGCTGCCATCTACTGGACAAATAGCTAATTCAATGTCTAATATTTCAAAGCTACGTTTTAGTCACTGGTATTTTTAGTAAAAGTCATGGACAGGTCACGGGCAGTAAACAAAAATTCACAGCCCGTGACCTGTCCATGACTTGTACTATATACCCCTGACTACTGGTGTTGGGGTGGGGGCGAGCAGCGGTGCATGACACGGGACACCTGCTGCTGCTGCAGCGGAGGGATTTGTCAGGGCTGGCAGGCTCCCTACCTGGCTCTACACGGCTCCCCGAAAGCGGCAACATGTCCCTTGGCTCCTAGACGGAGGTGCTTCCAGTAGAGCTATGCGCGCTGCCCCCACCCAAGCACTGGCTCTATATCTCCCATTGGTCGGGAACCACGGCCAATGGGAGCTGCAGGGGCAGTGCCTACGAGCGGAGGTAGTGCGCAAAGCCCCACTGGCCGTGCCTCCACTTAGGACGGAGCCAAGGGACATGTTGCAGCTTCCCCTAAAGTAAGCAGTGTCCGGAGTCCTCACCCCCTCCCATGCCCCAACTCCCTGCTCCAGCCCTGAGCCCCCTCCCACACCCAAACTCCTGCTGCTGCTGGTTGGGGGAACGGTGGCCTGAGAATGCCCTAGTAGCAGCCAGTACGGCTGGCCCAGGGGCTGCCAAAGCTGCTCAGGCGGCCCACAGGCCTGCCGTACCAGCCACTGCAGAAGTCACGCTGGTCACGGAAAGTCACAGAATCCATGACTTCCGTGACAGACTCACAATCTTAGGCATGATTTTCTACAGCCCTGCACTTTTGTGTAGTAAAATAGTAGTAGTGCATTATACCCAAGTTTTCCAAGGTGCAAATGACAATGCAAGGTGCAAATTAGTTCTGAGTCAGGTTCTCCGTCGAGTTAAAAAAAAAAAAACATACTAAAGGGATGGGTTTAGATAATACTTAGTCCTGCCATGAATGCAGGGGACTGGACTAGATGACCTTTTGGGGTCCCTTTCAGTCTTATGATTTTATATGATATATAGTGACTTAAATTCACAGGGAGTTGCACAAATCCCTGCTCAAATGAGAAAATGGCACCTGGATTGACCACTGCATGTTATATCTGTACCAGTCATTTGTTTGTGTGAGAGAAAAGTGAAACTTATTTTCACTCTGCAAAATATGTTCTTTAAAAAAATAATTTGCTCAGTAAGTTGGATCAAGGAAATACATTTATAGAGAACTGCCAAAAAAAAATGCTGAGCTGGATTCATCTCTGTTTTACACTGGTGTAAATTAGGAGTAACTCTATTTGAAGTTAATAAGCCAGATCCTCTCCCTCACTCCAGCCCCTTCATGATAGTCTAATGGTGTATAGGGACCATAAAGCTGCTAGATTTCCTCATCTGGGGAGGTCCCCAACTGGCACATAGCCAGCATAGACTGTTTCTGTGGTACCCCTTTTGCAGCCCCCAAGCAATCATGTCAGGGATGGGAGGGGACATAGCTGGAATGTTACTGCATGGGAAGCCATAGCCTGCTGGTGTTCTTTAGAGCATCTCTGAGGCTGCTCTAAAGCATGTCAGGGCCACAACCGGCATGCAGCTAGACTGAGGATCAGGAAGCCACAACCAGCAGATACCAGTATATCAGAGAACCTGACCCAATGGAGTTGTGTTAATGTAAAACTAGGGTAAGTGGCTTTTTATTTCTAGGATGTGGCTCTACCACCTGACCTCTGCCACTCTCTGTCAACAAAGGTTTTTTGCAGTGTTGTTGTAGCCTTGCTGGTGCCAGAATATTAGAGAGAGACAAGGTGGGTGAGGAAATATCTTTTATTGGACCACCTTCTGTTGGGAAGAGAGACAAGGTCCCTAGGTTACACAGAGCTCTTCTTCAGGTCTGGGAAAGGTACTCAGAGTGTCACAGCTAAACACAAGGTGGAACAGATTGTTAAGCATAAGGAGTTAACATATGTTGCAAGAGACCATTCAGGGTGAAGTGGGCAGTTAATATCTCTGCAGTCCTAGGACAAAGGAGTATTACAGGGTTACAGATCGTTGTAATTAGCCATAATCTGGTATCTTTACAAGGTTTATGATTTTTAGTGTCTATCAAAGTTGTTATTTTAAGCTCCTAGGCTCATCTTTAGAAGGTATTGTGCAGGTTTCCTTCGAGCTTGTCTCTTTCACCAACAGAAGTTGGTCCAATAAAAGATATCACTTCACCCAATTTGTCTCTCTTACAAAGGCTTTGTCCTTTGAGCCATCCTTATTTCCCTATGCACCTTCGGAAAGAGTTTCAGAGATAAAAGCGGTATTTAGGCACACAAATAACTGGCCTGATTTCAAGTACTGTGCACCCAACAGTTGCCGCTGAAGCCCATTGATATTCTTTCCTGTTTACTTCCTGTCATATTGTCACTTCACTACCTTTATATTTTATTGCAGGTAAACTGTATCTTGGAGGCTTTTGGACATGCTAAAACAACCTTGAATGATTTGTCCAGCTGTTTTATAAAATATTTTGAGCTGCAGTTCTGTGAGAAGAAAAAAGTATTAACTGGAGGTAAGTATTATTTATATTATGGTTGAATCTAGAGGACTACCGCATCTGAGTCCCGTTATGCTATGAATATAGAAAATGATGGTCCCTGACCCAAAATGCTAATTGTCCAAAAGACCAGATGTAATAGGCAGGTGATACAAGTGGGATTGTGGTATGAGGCAAAGGAGACAAAATAAAAATACTAGCATTTGTGTAATTATTAGCCAATCAATAGCGAGAATCTTAAGTACAGAATTAAAAAGAAGCTATCTGTTCTACTTAACCACTAGAGGGCAGATAAACACAAGGAAAAATAGTGGAATACCTCCTATATTTCAAAGGAAACTATATTTCTATATATGTTTATGGTTTTAAAAAATATATGATGTATTTACTTTTTTAATGAAATTAAAAATAAGTAAAGGATCATTAACGTAGATTACAGCGTTGGTAATCAGGGTTATAGGATGTTCTTTAATATCTCCTAAACCCTTAGGGCTTCCTTTTATACAGGGAGTTTCAGACAAGAAAAGTATTAAATATTTGTAAAGTGTGAGCCATAGTGAACATCATGGGCTAAACTTGATCCTTGAATGCATTGTGGGGCTCCCATTGAGTGCATTTAGAACTGCATTCATTCTTTTGCTGACAGAAATTGGTTCTATGAATTTACTTTTATAATGTTAACTTTATTTTCAATCTTGACAAACGGTATTGAAGAAAAATCACTACCCCAACATTAGGGGCTAGATTCTGACTTAGGGTATAGGGAAAGTAACAGGGCCGGCTCCAGGCACCAGCAAAGGAAGCAGGTGCTTGGGGCGGCACATCTGAAGGGGCTGCATTCCGGCCATTCCTGGGGCGACACATTTCAAGGGCCGTTTTTTTGTTGTTTTTGTTTTGTTTTGCTTTGGCAGCTCCAACCGTGGCGCTTCCCCCACCGCCCCCGCCCCCCGCTTAGAGCCAGCCCTGGAAAGTAAGAGTCCACTCATCCTCTTATAGGTTCCTGGACTGTATGTCTGCGTGCACATGAATAAGTGGGGGCTTGCTAATTCCCCACAAAAGCTGGTTGGTGAGAAGGATGGAGAGTGGGCATAACTTTGCCATCATCCTCAGTACACTGGCCAGCAAAGCTGGGCTATCAAGGGTAGGTTGTAATTTGGTGGCAATACAGGCCATCGGCTAGAGCAAGAGATAAGCATGGAGGGAATTGTATCTCTCAGAGGCACAATTCCCTGAATTTCTCCTGGAGTGGTACAGCTATGTGGCAAAAGCTACAGTCTGGCTTCTGGGTAAATTAGATTGAATTGTCCTCACGTTTCCAAAATTATCCATTTTTTTAACATTCTAAATTGGTCTGTGCTTTCAGAGAAGTCCCCTAAGTACATTCTCTGAGTATATTTTGTCCACAGAAATAAGGACAAAAACATCTCATTTCATTTTCTCCTGGAGAGCTCACTGCACCTTAGCAAAATTAGATGGTTTATTCTTTTCCCTTCATGATGAAAATATTATGGTGTGTGTAACCAAAAGGATTTTTTCGAATAGGAATAGGATACTTGTGAAGAAAATTTAAAACTAAGAAGGGTAAAGTAAGGTTTTTCATTTATAAATCACTGCAGGATGATTTGAAGAAAAAAGGTGATTTATACATCAACATGGACTAAAACCACATTTTGACTTGAGATTGTAAGATTAAAGCTAAAGGTTGTAGAACCCAGGTTTTAAAAATCCTATATTTCATATATCTTCTATTGAAGTCAATAGAGCTACACCATGTATAACCAACAGAGAGAGAGAGTCACAGAGAGAGAGAGAGAGAGAGAGAGAGAGAGAGAGACCTAGATTAAAATAACATTATTAAGGTTGCAAAGTCAAGCAGTCAGAAGTTAAGAAATGCCAGATTAAGATTGCCTATGCGTTATACAATACAGCCTTTACTTACATGATCTGAGACCAAATGTACCAGGCTTTTGTGGACCCCTGCTCAAGGCCCCAATGCTCTGCTGCACCCCACCCCAGGAAGTAGTTCTGAGAAGAAAAGAGCAGCTGGTATTAAATCTCCACACTTGCCTAGAGAAGCATCCCGGGAGCAGCCATTTTGGGATCCATTGAGATCTGGTCTCTAGCAGCTACAAGGCCTAGGGACTAGCACCAGCCAGTCTAGGCCCAGAAGGCCAAAATAAGAGGAGCTGCCTGCTGCTAGCAAGACAGTTCCTGGCTGTAGCGTGCGGAGTAAAGAAGGATGCTTCCTAGGCCACAGTCAAAGGAACCAGGCCAGGGCAGGGCCTGTTTGTGGCCACAGTTGAGGGCAGGAGTGCAGGAGAAAGCCTGCTGAGTTGATTGAGGAAAGGGAATTAAGATCAGATGGGTAAGAAACCCATGCATTATAATTGGTGCTGAAGGGCAAGGAACCCTTTTTTATTTGAGTTTGTGGTACCCAGGAAGGAGGTTGGACTGTGTGACCTAGCTGGAAGACTGAGCCACAGAAGACCCGCAGGGGACAGAGGGAGCTGAAGAAAATGGCACCACTGTGCCAGGACACCATGGGTTGCTCAAAGAAGTGAGTGCAACTCACTAAAATATGGTACCAAAAGCAGGATGCGAGACGTCCTCTCATCAAGGAGGGATCATAATACAAAACAATGCTTACGCCCATCTCAAGCATGAGATCTCCAATATCTCGAATCTTCAGATGAAGCAGCAGCAACAAGTCCAGGATCATGGGTCTCAGACTTGGTAGGGAGCCCAGTATGACACTGTCCGGATAGGCCCAGCCATCACAGACACCTAAGGGGAAGAAGTCAGGCAGTCCTGCCAATGGGGCAGGTACTGTGGGCAAGAGGGACCTGCAAGTTGGGTTTGCCCCTGGAGTAACAGAGATAAAAGGAATGGGTGCTGAGTACTGGAGCACCCACGGGAGGTCTGGATCACAAAGGATGCCTGCTTTCAGGTGCCAGAGACTCTGATGGCTGCTAAAGAGACTGACAAAACACAGTCCCAGAGCCAAGGAGAGTGAAGTCCCAAAGGTAATGTGTTTTATGTGTGGGGAGCTAGAGCGTGTAAAGAGACATAATCTGGCAAGGATTTTGAACTGCAAATAGGGGGACCTCACTATGGGAATATGAGAAATAGTGTAACAAGACAAATCCAAGATATAAAAGTCAAGACTGGAGCTCTATCACATGGTTCACTGTCCCCCCCCGGTTTATCAGGAATATGGTGATGTCTCCTTTAGACACCTGGCAGGAGAGTTTAAAGTATAAAGGGCCTGATGCAGGAGCTAAAAAACCCCACAAACAAACAAAACATTCAGAAGAACCCAGCACTTGCAGGGAAGAAAGCAAGGACCTTAGTGTGAGGAAATTTGAGGGAAGGTCCCAAAATTCCCAGGATCCCAGGGAACACGTGGGGCAAGAATACTAATGAGATGATGGAGCAGTTATTCAGTTTAGAGATGCAAATGTGGACTTTCCTGGTAAAATTTTTCGAGCAAAGGATGCAAGCCCAGCAACAAACCAACAGGCAAATAGGGCTAGTAGCAGATAGCAAGAGAAATTACTTACTTGGGCCTAGATGCAAGGGCTGGCTGAAATGCTTGAACGGGAGCAGGGTCTTCCTCAGGAAAAAGCCAGAGTTAACACCTAAGAGGCCCAACAGTTAAGGGTGCAGCTCTAACACTTATAAGGGCAGGTGATGGCTAAAATACTCCAGGCTTTGGATGACTGCACATCTGAACATGGTGTCAAAGGTCAGAAACCACCTGACTGGGAGGGACCATCACAGTGGTAGCCAATACATAAGACCAGAGAATCCTGATTTTAGAAGGGAAGCAGGGCTCAAATCAAAGAGAGGCAAAGCAATAGCATGACTGGGGATAACCAGTTTAGGAAAGCAAATACAGGTTTAAGGCTAGGAGAAGATATGATGATGTCCAAATACAGATCTTCCCTCCCTTCTTTAGAGGTGAGGGTAGTGCGGCTGGAACAGCCATAGATTCAGAGTCCAAGAAATGCCAGGCAAAAGGCTACTAGACAGATAAGGGAAAGAGGGGACTAGTTGACAGGACAAGTTCCGGGAACTGAAACAGGAGGAGCATGGGCTAGACCTACTGATGGAAGCCTTTCGGAAAGAGCAGCCAGACAGGTTTAATCAACCAGCCAAGAGAAGAAGTGAAAGACACTGAGAATGGGGATGGTGCAGTGCCACATTGAAGCAGCTGATACACTGGGAATAGAAGAGAGCAAACAAGCTTTAGGACCGACTCTGAGAGATCCAGGCCAACAGCCAGACTCAAGCACCAGTCCCTCCCCAGTCGTGCAGCTACTTTTGGAAGTGGGGCTAAAATTGAAGATGGAAAAGGAAGAAAAAAGAGGCTGCTAAAGGAGCAACTCCAAAGTCTGCAGGTAGCAAAGCAGGCTGAGACCTCCCAGCTCCAAGAAGAGCTGGACAAGGAGGAGCTAAAGGAGAAGCAAGAGAATTTCCAGCCAACTACAGATGAGAAGGAAGCTGTTTACATTAACAGTAGAGACAAGATCAAGGAGATCCAGCAGAGGAAGGATGAAGAGCTGAAATTTCTGCAGTTTTATAACCTGAAACTGCAACAGGATCTACAGACAGCTACATAGAATGTCTCTAAAGTGCAGGGCTAGCTACAAAGCCAGCAAAAGGAACATGAAGTGGCTCTGCAAGCCCCACAGGACCAGATGCGACACTGGAGACCTGGCAGATGAGTTTGCAAGAGTAGAATGTAATGCTCAGCCTGGGGCTTCAGCAGCATCAGAGCGAGAACGAATTGCTCATGGGAAAATGGGACAACCCCAACACCCAGCTCCTTCAAGAATCATTCTGATCCAATAACCAGCTCAACAAGTAACCAGTAACAAATTGAGGAACTGAGAGGACAGAGGATGATGACCCAGGAGAGCGCAGGGAGTTGTAATAAGCACACAAACATGGACATTGAAGTAGAAAGCTTGGTGACAGTTGACCAGGAAGCTTACATCCCCACAAGGGAGTGAGGTAAGTATTCAAGTACCGCACTGCACACCAATACAGAGGCTGTGTCAACTATAGAGGCTGCAGTGATACAGTCGCCTCTGTGGCTACCCAAAAAACCCAACCACTAACAGAGTGGCGAGAATTAGAAGACAAGGTCACTGCAGCTGTCAGTGGAGGAAGTCATGGCATAACCCAACCTTCTAGAGGGCTAAAAGGCACTATTCTTGTAGGAGCTAGAGGAAATAAGCTCAAGGGACTGGGTTCTGGCTCAAGCCATAAAATGAGAACAAGAGTCAGCCCACCAGAGGATGAAGGTGGAGGGCAACAAACAGCAGCACTTGCTGTTACAGAAGGAATTGAGGGAACGTCACAAAAAGTTAAGACTAATGATAAGAGAATCAAATTACTAGAAAGTGAGAAGGCAACCATCGGGGAGAATTGAGCTCTGGGGAATGTCAGGCACAAGACAAACAGGCTGAGGCAGTACACAGATCTCTGGAAAGGAAAGGTGCCAGACCGACAAGGGAAAATGGCATGCCCAAGAAGGAGCAACAGTGCAAGAGGAGTTGATGCTCCCCTCCGAGACCACAGATTTGGAAACATCAACACGAGGCCCTAATCAAAGGGGAGCTGAAAGGAAGACTAGCCTATAAGCAAAAGTGAACGTTTCAGGGGAGAACAACAAAAACGATTGTCCAACAGGTAACATCACACACAATGTGATGTGGGTCCAAGAGACTCACAAATGGGCTTTCATATGCTCTTTACTGAAGGCCATAGGAAAAAAGATTGATTTGGTAATAATTAGAAATCCTAATAGGGAGTTGAATTGGATAAAAAAGGCTTTGTGTCCAAAGGCTGTGCCTGTGAGTGTGTGCCAGAAGGCTGTTCCCAAAGAGACAGAGAAGCAGTTTTGCACAGTGCTGTTGGTTACCGCCGATGCTGTCGGAGGACTAGACTTTCAAGACGTGCAACTTATTTTGAATGACATACTGAATACTACATGACTTGCAGTATTGTCATATTTGTGGCCCCCTACTGGAGGTCCTGATGCTCTGTGTACCTCACCTAAGGAAACAGTTCTCTGAGAGGAAAAGAGCAGTATTTGATCTGAAGGCTTGCCTAGAGAGGCATCCTGGGAGCCATTGAGATGTGGTTCTCCAGCCACTAGAAGGGCTAACGACCAGCAGCAGCCAATCAATACCTAGCAGGGTGAAATAAAAGGAGCTGCCTGCTGCTAGCAAGACAGTTGCAGGCTGGAACCTGTGGAGTGAGGAAGAATGCTTCTCACATGTTGCGGTGTATGCACACCCCGTCCCCCTTTTGGGGGTGGATCAGGGTTGTGATGCACCATGGTTGCAGTCTACCAGACTGTCCTTGAACTCAAGATAGTGTGGCCCAATGGCCAGAGTCCATGTGGCTGCCACCAAAGGGAGGTAGCGGCTGGTGTAGGAGGACCCTAGCCCACACGAATCCACTGGGTCCCAGCCCAGGGCCCTGTCAGTAGCAAGTCCACCCAGACAGCAGGAATTCTACTGCAACACACTGACTTTACATGGGTGGGAGATACCACTCACTCCACCTCCCTGGGCCCCTTCCTACTGTGTTTCCTGACGCGGTAGTCCATATATTGCAGGGGTCTCCGGGTTCCCTGGCATGGGTAGCTCTCTGGAACTCTGACTCCCACCAATCAACTTTAGGTAGCAGGTCTCTGGTCAAGTCCTTGGGATCTCTGGTTCCTGCAGTCAGAAGCTAGCGGCTCTTAGCCTGGAGCCTCCACCAACCATGCTTCGTCCTCAGTGGCCAGCCCAGACTGAGCTGAACTGCTCTCCTTTATACTAGCACAACAGTTGGAGCATGCCCAGCACGGTATGAGGAGCGGGATTTCCTCCACCCATAGTGTGGGATTAACCCTTTCTCGCCTAGTGCGGGGTATGCACACCCCATCACACTAGGCCACAGCCAAATCAGGGTTGTTTGTTGCCACAACTGCAGGTAGGAACCCTGCTGAGCTGATTGTGGAAAAAGAATTAAGCCCAGAAGGGTAAAAAAACATTTTAGTTATAGTTGATCGTGAAGGGCAAGGAACTTTTTCTATTTGAATGTATTGTACCCGAGAAAGGGTTTGGACTGTGTGACCTGGCCAGAAGGCCAAAGCAGACAAGACCTGCATAGGCTGACTGACAGCCTGTGGGGGGCACCCGGAGCTGAAGAAGATGGCAGCACTGTTGCAGACACCGGGGCGAGGGGACATTCAAAGAAGTGAGTGCAACCCACCACATGATAAAGTGCTGTTTTTGTCCACAGGACAAAGAATGGAGATGCTCACCGATAAGCAGCTATTATACAATTTGTTTTATCCTTATTGTTTAATGTGTGGCCACAGGCCTTAAATGTACTGCACACTATTCAAACCCTGCTCTGGACTTTCCTGTGGCGCTCATCGTTACAGTATCTGCGTGCTTCACAAACATTAACACATCTATTTTCACAACACCCCTATGAGATGAGGTGGTATTATTATCTCCATTTTGCAGATGCAGAATGGAACCACTGAGACATTAAGGTCAAAAGTTTCTACTAATTTTGAGTACTCAGTTTGAGATGCCTGGGATCTGTTTTTTTGTTTTCCCAGAATACACATTCTTAGCTGACTGATCCGAGGCCACACCTTGAACCAGCTTTCTCCACCCATGAATTACATGCAGCTAAACTTCCAGGCTCTGATTCAGGATTGTTACTTCAATTTTATACCACTGTAGCTCTGTTGATTCCAGTGGTTGGAATAATATAGTGGTGAATCAAGTCCATTAACATATTCTAACATGTAACTTACACCTGGTTACACATCACCTCTGAATTTGGCCCAGTGACTATTACTGAGTCTGAAGGAGTTTAAGATGTCATCATGTGACGGGGTTACGACTCACCACCTCGACGCCCCCTGCTGGTCCGTCTGAGAATTAGCTCACAGCAGTCCCGGAGTGCCCTCCTCCGGTGGTGTCCCGTCCACAGCTCCCTTGCCGGCATCTGGACCCGCGTTGCTCCCAGCTCGCGGCGTCCTCTTCAGGACACTGCCCTCTGGCAGTGGCCCCTAGTCCACGCTCTCCCCCTTCTGGGGAGGGTTTAACAGCAGTCTTCTGGTTCGCCCCTGCCGCAGTGGCCAACCACACCCCAAAGTCTATCCCCTTCTGTCAGGGGTCTGGTGCAGTCTGTTATGGCCACCTCTCATGGCCAGGTGCATGAAAAGGGGGGGGACCCAGGCCCGCCCACTACTCTGGGTCCCGACCCAGGGACCCTCTAGCGGCAGCCTCCCTGCCCTCCTTCTCGCCCCTCGTCTGCTCGCTCTCCCTGGGTCACTTCCCCACTGACCCCTTTGCACCCTTTAGGCCCTTCCAGTCAGGGCCCGCAGCCTGGCAGGTAACAGGCTGAAGCTCTCCTAGGCTCCCCTGCATTGCCCAGCACTGCGCTGTCTGAGGTGCTGGTCTCCTGAGCAGGAGACAGTCCTTCCCCTCCGAAGGCCTGGGAGAGACTCCTCTGCTGAGCAGCCTTTTTATAGGGCTAAGCCTGGCCCTGATTGGCTCCCAATAAGCCCGCCTCCCATTGGCTGCCCTTCTACACAGGCTCACTGGCCTGCTGCAGCCCACTCATGCAAGGGGGTGGGGCATTCGCCCCACCACACATCATTTACATGCCAAGGTGCCAGAAGACAAGGAAAGTAGCAGGAAAAGTGGCTAACATGTTGTTGTTAGTAGCTGTAAGTTGAAATAGGCCAGGGATCGGCAACTTTTGGCATGCAGCCTGACAGAGTAAGCCCCCTGGCAGGGTGGGCTGATTTGTTTACCTGCCGCATCCACAGGTTCAGCTGATCGCAGCTCCTACTGGTCGCGGTTTGCCACACCAGGCCAATGGGGGCTGCGGGAAGCGGTGGCCAGCATATCCCTTGGCCCGCACCGCTTCCCGCAGCCCCCATTGGCCTGGAGTGGCGAACTGCGACCAGTGGGAGCTGTGATCAGTCAAACCTGCAGATGTGGCAGGTAAACAAACCAGTCCGTCCCGCCAGAGGGCTTACCCTGGTGGGCCGCATGCCAAAGGTTGCCGATCCCTGAACTAGGCCATCTTACTGCAGTTTTTTCAGTGAAGTTAGACCTGATTTATACCACTCTGGGAAGAGGATCAGGCCCATTGTATTGAACTGTAGATTAAAACCCACTCAGTGATTTTGTGTGTTTCTATGGCAGAGCATTTGCAGCAATATTTACCATCTCTTGCACTGTTTAAACATGAATGAACAGTGTAAATATCAAAAGCACCAGATTCTCTTGAGATGTGACTTATAACTGACATTTATGCAAACAGGGACAAATGCCGCTGGTTTGTAAACAAAACTTAAAAAATTAGGTCATGACCAGCAAGATTTTAGGGTGTTTAGAAACCTTAATGAAAGGTGTTTTGTTACGAGGTCTGACTCAAGGCAAATGATCATAGAGGATGCACACTGAGGTGCAACAAGAACTGAGAATGCTTGACAAAATTACAGCCAACAATTCAATGTGAAGGAAGTAAGAGCCTCCAAAGTAATATTCATCCTTACAGTAGTTTATCACAAGTAATTCAACGTATGAGAAAGGACCTAAATTTTACCTCAGACAATAACATCTCGTATCCATTTTTGGCAACGTAGTACAGTTATGCTTTATATAATAGAAACAGGACTAATTTGCTCATTTGCATCCCCCAAATATTCTGAGAAACAATTTTTTTAAGGCTGCTTCATGTTCCTTCCCTGAATGTGAATAAAATAAGTATATACATTAGAAATAGGGCTGTCAGACTATTAAAACATTAATTGTGATTAATCATAAGATTAAAAAATATGTGATTAATCACAGTTTTAATCGCACTGTTAAACAATAGAATACCATTTATTTAAATATTTTGGGTGTTTTCTACATTTTCAAATATATTTATTTAAATTGTAACATAGACTACAAAGTGTACAATGCTCACTTTATATTATTATTTTTATTACAAATATTTGCACTGTAAAAAAGATACGACAATATTTTTTCAATTCACCTCATGCAAGTACTGTAGTGCAATCTCTTTATAGTGAAATATCAGAGGGGTAGCCGTGTTAGTCTGGATCTGTAGAAGCGACAAAGAGTCCTGTGGCACCTTATAGATTAACAGAGGTATTGGAGCATAAGCTTTCATGGGTGAATACCCACTTCGTCGGATGCACCCACGAAAGCTTATGCTCCAATATGTCTGTTAGTCTATAAGGTGCCACAGGACTCTTTGTTGCTTTATAATGAAAGTGCAACTTTAAAATTTTGATTTTTTTTTTACATAAATGCACTCAAAAATAACACAATATAAAACTTTAGAGCCAACAAGTCCCATCAGTCTTACTGCTTGTTCAGCCAATCGCTCAGATAAACAAGTTTGTTTACATATAGGGGAGGTAATGCTGCCCTCTGCTTATTTACGTCACATGAACGTGAGAACAGGCGTTCGCATGGCACTGTTGTAACTGGTGTTGCAAGGTATTTACGTGCCAAATATACTAAACATTTGAATGCCCCTTCATGCTTCGACCTCTATTCCAGAGGACATGCTTCCATGCAGATGATGTTCATTTAAAAAATTGTGCCTTAATTAAATTTGTGACTGAACTCCTTAGGGGAGAATTGTATGTATCCTGCTCTGTGGTTTTACCCGCATTCTGCCATATATTTCATGTTATGGCAGTCTTGGATGACAACCCAGCACATGTTGTTCAGTTTAAGAACACTTTCATGCAGATTTGACAAAAGATGGCCCATTTCAGACAGAAAATTGACAAGAAGGTGTGGGGATACTTAAGATTCAACTTTCAAGTTGATTGATTCTCAAATTGATAATCAAATTGATTACCACTACAAAAGTTTTTTTCTTCCTGCTGATAATAGCTCTCCTTAATTACTTAGCCTCTTAGAGTTGGCATGTCATGTATATATATCTTCTTACTATATGTTCCATTCTGTGCATCCGATGAAGTGGTCTGTAGCCCATGGAAGCTTATGCTCAAATAAATTTGTTAGTCTCTAAGGTGCCACAAGTACTCCTGTTCTTTCATCACAATAGTATCTGAGGGCCTTCCTGTAGTACATTAAGTAATACCACTAACATCTGCCACACATGGTTATTATTTCTCTCGTCTTCCCCCCAAGATAAGAATGATGTATGCAGTTGAGTGTTTGGGTTTGGTAGGGTTATTTATCTTTTTTTATATACACACTGCTACAAATTTATATTAGAGAAAGCAGGCCAAAGAAACACACCTTGCTTTTGGAGCAGAAAGTGGTGAGCTTTCTGATGGTTCTTCGTTTCTGTGGAAATTCAAGGACCATCACAAATCTCACCATCTTCTGATTCAAAAGCAAGGTTCATTTTTTGATCTTGCCTTCTCTAATACTAACATGTAGTGTGTACATAATAAATAACCCTACCAAACCCAAACATCAATAGCTTCCAGCCAGCCCCTGAAAGAGCTCCATCTGCTTACAGATGAGGTTTACCCTTATAGAAGAAAGTTCTATTTTGCCTGAGAAGCAGAGTTGTCAGTCACGGTCTACATAGAATCATAGAAATGTAGGACTGAAAGAGACGTTGAGAGTTCATCTAGTCCATCCCCCAATGCTGAGGCAGGACCAAGTATACCTAGACCATCCCCGAGAGGTGATTGTCTAACCTGTCCTTAAAAACCTCCAATGATGGGGATTCCACAACCTTGCTTGGTAACCCATTCTGGTACTTACATTTTTCTAACTCTAAGGATTATTTCCTAATATCTAACCTAAATCTCTCTTGCTGCAGATTAAGCCTTGTCCTATCTTCAGTGCACATGGAGAACAATTGATAACCATCCTCTTTCTAACAGCCCTTAACATATTTGAAAACTAGTATTGGGTCTCCCCTCGGTCTTCTTTTCTCAAGATTAAACATACCCAGTGTTTTTTACCTTTCTTTTTAGGTCAGGTTTTCTAAACTTCCTATAATTTTTATTGTACTTCTCTGGACTCTCTCCAACTCATCCACATCTTTCTTAAAAGTGTAGCTACCGAAACTGGAGACAATACTCCAGCTGATACCTCATCAGTACTGAGTAGAGGGGAACAATAGTCTGTTTTGCAGCTGCATCACATTGCTGGCTCATATTCAATTTGTAATCCACTATAACCCCCAGATCCCTTCCAACAGTACTATTACCTCATCAGTCATTCCCAAATTTGTAATTTTGTTTGATTTTTTTCCTTTCTAATGTAGAGCTTTGAACTTGTCTTTGTTGAACTTCATCTCATAGACTTTAAGGCCAGATCAT
The DNA here is from genome assembly GCA_033296515.1 of Macrochelys suwanniensis. Lineage (NCBI taxonomy): Eukaryota > Metazoa > Chordata > Testudines > Chelydridae > Macrochelys > Macrochelys suwanniensis. The sequence continues at coordinate 104,675,938 of CM065775.1, forward strand.
CCAGTCTGACCTCCTGCACTTGCAGGCCACAGAACCTCACCCACCCACTCCTGTAATAGACCCATAACCTTTGGCTGATTTACTGAAGTCCTCAAATCATGATTTAAAGACATCACGTAACAGAGATTGTTGTTCTTTGAGAGTCACCTCTATGCATTCCCACTTTTGGGAGTTGTCCACTGGTGGTAAGTCTTATACTAGTTTAAACCTGCAAGTGACCCGTGCTCTAGGCTCCAGAAATCTTGTTGAATTCAGACCAATTCTACAATTTGTTAAGATCATTTTGAATTCTAATCCTGTCCTTGCAACCTGTTCCAGTTTGGTGTCATCCACAGATTTTATAAGGATACTCTTCAATCCATTATCCAAGCTATTAATGAAAATATTGAATAATATCAGACCCATGACAGACCCTGCAGAACCCTACAATATACATGTTCCCTGTTTGATAGCAAACCCTTGATAGCTACTCTTTGAGTTCAGTTTTTCAACCAGTTGTTCCACTCACCTTATAGTTAATTTCAACTAAACCACATTTCCTTACTTTGCTTATGAAAACGGCATGTGGGACAATGTCAAAGCCTTACCAGAAACAAAATATATCACATCTACTGCTTCCCCTCTATCCACTAGGCCAGTAACCCTGTCAAAGAAGGAAATCTGTTTCATTCAACATGATTTCTGCTTGACAAACCCATGTTGGCTATTATTCCCAGCTTTAGGTGACCTTTTAGATATTCTGGGTCCAAGCCATTGAGTGCCTTGAAGATAAGGACCAAGAGTTTGAACTTGACTCAATGGAAAATCAGTATAGAAAGCAGAGGACAGGCTTGATGCACCTGTGGTAGCCCATGTTGTTGAGGAGATGCACTGCAGCATTATGTACTCAGAGTTTCTGAAGGATTAATGGTTCATGCCATGGATATTGCATGTCTGTAGTACAGCGGCATGTATAACTAAGGTCAAGTCATCGTGCTCCAGGATGGTAGGCAGTCTACCAGTCATGTGGAGATGGTAGAAAGTGTTACTCCTGGATCCTGCTTTGCGAGAGTTTAATGTAAGGACCACTCCTAAATTACAGTGTGATGAGGTCCTGAAGTTCCATAGCTGCCTAATGGACCTCACAGTCTGAACTTCCACCTCCCCAAAAGCAATGCAATCCCAAAATGTTTGTAGTGGAGGCTTCTTGCCTCCTGCAAGCTCTAACACTGGAAAGATCTCCTAAATTTCTCAGGTGCCCTACTGTTGTTTCTCAGAGCATCATTCTATGTGTTACCTTCCTGGGAACTGTAACTGTATTCTGAAGAAACTGCTATTTATTCTTCGATGGCTTCAGCATTCCCACTTGGCGGAAAACTTACCACCAGTGGACACAGGGCCGGCCCTACCTTTTTGGCCGCCCCAAGCAAAAAAAAAACCACCCACAAGCGCCCCCCCCCCCTCAACGCTGGCCAACACCCTCCCCCCCAACAACGCCGCCCCGCCAAAACGCTGGGGGGGCTGGCGGGGAAGGCGGCATGCCCACCGCCCCGCTCCCCCTGCCAGTGGGGAGCGCGGAACGCATGCCGCCCCGGCCGTCAGGGAGCAGAGCACGCCTGCCGCCCCGCTGCCCCGGCCGGGGCGCCGGCGGGGAGCGGAGCACGCCTGCCGCCCCGCTGCCCCGGCTGGGGCGCCGGCGGGGAGCGGAGCACGCCTGCCGCCCCGCTCCCCCGGCCGGGGCGCCGGCGGGGAGCGGAGCACGCCTGCCGCCCCGCTCCCCCGGCCGGGGCACCGGCGGGAGTGTGGCACCGTGCATGCCAGCAGCCCCACTCCCCCAGCAGGGGCGCCAGAGGAAGATTGGTTTTTTTTGTAAATTTTTAAAAAAACCCAAAACCTTGAGTGCCGCCCCCCTCCAGGTGCCGCCCTAAGCACGTGCTTGGTAGGGTGGTGCCTGGAGCCGGCCCTGAGTGGACAACTCCCAAAAGTGGGAATGCATAGAGGTGTCTCTCAAAGAACAACAATTTCTAGCAAATTTAATGTTAAATGTATATTGGAAGTTGGAGCTGGCCTGATAGACTATAGTAGTTGTTTATATTTATTCCTTAGTCACTGAAGAAACTGATTGCACAGAAATGACACCAGATGATTTTAGTATTGCCAGAAGTTAATTGAGACCCAACGTGGACATTTCAGTATGTTGGAGGAAAAAATGTATTCCTGAGTCAGTTGACACCTGGCTGTCATGGATATAAGGAAGTAAGCCAGGGTCATTCAGCTTCTCAAAAATCTGAAAAGAAAGTCAGCAGTTAAACCCAAAGGAAATCAAGTCAGACAGTTTCCTACCTCCCTGCTGCCAAGCCTCACTTTCAGAAAGAAAGATTATTTCTGAGAGTAAGTTCCATAGTATTAAAGCATAAAGACTCAGCCTGATTCATGAAATGAAGCAGAATTTATTTTCCCCTATATGTTTGTCATTACAGCATAGGAAACAGTGTGTTACAAGTACTGGTGATTGGCTTAAAAAAAACGGTTTCAAGTCTCAACCACTTTTCAGAGTATTATTTTTTGTTATATGAAGAGTGAAGAGACTGGAGCCAAAACAGCTCTTTGATATAGTCTCATAAAATGGCTCAGCTCTTATCCGTCAAACATTATTTTGTCTTTTGCAACAGCTCTGCTGAAGACAGCATGGTCTTTGAGAGAGAGAGAGAGAGATATAGAGGGATGCAGTTTCAAAGAATGAATTGCTAAATAAAGGACCCAATGTCCACACTTACAATAAAGAGTCTGCTTGCTGACTTTGTAACTGAGTAGGTCAAGTGATCTATGAAAGGGAGTGGAAATTTCCTCGCTGTGTATAGGCATAATTTCCACTGGACAAAAATAATACATCTTTGGTTTAGAACTCTATTATATTTCCTTAACTTTATACATTTTATTTCACACACAGATTAAAAAAAACATATTTCACCTTATAGAAGAATAGTGCACTGTTAGGTTTGTTTCTGAATACCATTAAGTTGCATTAAGAGGAAGATATTTTGGATTCATGCTGATCAGAAACCTGATCATTCTTAACAGTTCTTCCCATATCTGGAGATGAGCAAACTAAGATGATTAATAGGCACATTTATCCTTATTTAAGTGGATCTCTTAAAGTAGTTGAATGGGGTTGATTTTAGTTTTGACTGCCTAAATAAGGCCTGATAGTGTTGGCATGTACAAGTGTTTGGCATCACTGAATGTTTAACTTATTAATCAATCAGATTCATATTTTCTATTCCACTTTGGTGGACCTGCATTCACATAATGACTCTGATTCTTGGGCAGTTCTGTTCAGGCCAGATTTCCTGTGCTGTCTATCTGTGTTAAAGGAGCAGTGCTACAATGAATGCCGTGCAGCAACAGTAAAACGGGGGCCAAAACACAGGCCAGGATCAGCATAATGATTTTCAAGACACATCCCTTTCTTCCACCATTGTCCCCTTTTTCTTACTATACCAACATCAGGCTAGATGACTGATATGTTGGCTCTACATCCTGTGCTGGCTGTATAACACCAGTGAGTTCATCCTCTGTGGAATGATTAAAATCATGTCTTTAGGGCCAGATTATGTCACACATGTGTCACAAAGCAGCCATACAGCCCTGAAGTATCTGTCCCAACCTCTCTATTTAGGGAAAAAATTGTGATAGTGATTTTGATTGCTAATGGCAGCGTTAGATATGAAGTCAAATCTTGGCACTGCCAGTGGGAATGTTTTGCACTGAAATCATTACCATTATTACTACTATGTTTTATATATACAATGAGAAACTTTCAGTGAACGTGACTTTAAAGGAAAACAACAAAAAGGAGGGGGGAAGTTTCCATGAGAGTAAAGTGGGCCCAATTCTCCACTGCCTTGCACCTTTTCCAGTATTTACACTTGTGAAAAATGGGTGTATAATTCTTTCAGATCAGAATGGAATCATTTTATAATTACTTTTCACTCCCTTTGCACATAAATGACTGCACAAGATGCAAGACAATGCATGTATGGATCCAATGTGTATATCTTCTGTCACAGGTTGTATCTAAATTGAACAGAAAATGGTGGCTGCTCCTAGGAGAAGAAGACTTCCATAAATGTAAAAGTGCAGTACCCAAAATACAGAGTCAGAACAGTTACATACACAGCTTTAAATCCATCATAATGCTCACAGTGACCAACACCCCAATCAACTCTCACCTCCTTTGACTTCTCCCCATATGTTCATCTACTGCAGCCTAATGGCAACCCAATTACTGGGAGTAGACACCTTTGTCTATGCCCCTTGATTGAGACTGAGAAGGAGGTGTAGTGTCCAAAAATTCTTTACTTTTCTGCACCTTTCTTTAGAGATTCTTCGTGGATATTTGTATGGAACCAATTATTCATACACCAGTAAACATAACCAAGACAAGATTTATTAAAAAGAGAGAGTAAATGGAATGAAAAGAAAAGAAACAGCACTTAATGTATCTAGGTTTACACTTCTAATGAGCAAAATAAATAGGCATTCTCAGATTAGTTACAGAGAAGACAGAGAAGTGAATGAATAGTTTACATCTCATAAAAGCAATTCTCTCCTCTGACCACTCTTTAGTCAGCCTGCTTGCTGACCATCTGTTTTATCTAATCCATCCTTCTGAGTCAGCTTGCATGTCTAGATATGTTTCCTTTGATCCAGGCCTGCCACACCCCACCCCATACCAGTCTTATCCAGTTCTGTATATGTACAGTAGCATCTTGGTTCACTGCCCACTCCAGGAGATGGCTCAGCGAGGACACAAAATCCCTTAATGATGCTCATTGGTTGTCCTCTAAAGGTTCAATGATCCAGCCCAGATGCTGCATTTCACAGAGCAGTCTGCGTACCTCTACCCCAGCCAATTTCTGTATCATCTTTTCAGACAAACAGATTGGGGTTTTCTTCAACACAACACCCATCCCCACGTCTACATGCTAAATTTCTGTTGTGAATTAGGGACAGAGATCCATACCATCTGTCATAAACACTTTATTGGTAGTTATTAAATGCTCATGTTGCACTGAAGTTTATGTTGAAACTAACTGCAGACTGTACCGAATATACAGTACTGATATTATCCTGTATACAAAACATGTTTAATTTAGAGCTAAGGTTTTTTTTAGTGCATTTCCTTTGAGTGCATAATCAATAAAAAATAATATCTGCGTTTTATTTTAACTTCAGTTTCTTTCTTTTCTTGTTTTAAGGAAGGTTTATAGTTACATTATAGTTGGTCTGTTTCTCCCTCTTGCAAGGGTTTAACTACTGTTTCCCCAATAAGCAAAACCAAATATATAAGACCACCAATATTACCAATCTCACCAATGGAGAGTTTTGCCAATAACTCTCAATGGAGCTTGGATTTCACCCATTATATTTATAACTTCTTGGGTTTTTACTGGCAGTGTTTCGACTGTGGCTCTTGCATTAGATTTATGTTTGTCTTTCATCTTGTACTATTAGATCCTTTTATAAGGCGTAAATGTCTATTTTCCATCTTTTGTGATAGCTAATGGTTTCTAATTTACATCAAAAACAATCTATTTAATGATTCACTTGTTTGTTTGTTTTTTAATCAGCAAGGATTTATACGTACATGCTGGAGAAGTCCCGTGTTGTCATGCAGCCTCTCAACCAGAGCAATTTTCTTGTTTTTTACTTGTTGATGGATGGGCTGTCCGCTGAAGAAAAGTACGGCCTGTACCTCAGTAATTTGTCTGCACACAGGTAGGAGACCAATGTCATGTTTGCTATGGAGCTAATATAATCTTTTTTCCCTATTTAATGCCTTGATCCTCAGAGGTGCTGAGCACCATCAACTTCTGTTGAACACAAAGTCCTAATTTTGAAAAGATGTTTGCTTACAATTATTGTTCTTTTTTAAGTGATTGTCCACATGGATTTCATTCTCAGTGTACATGCAACCCAGGCACATGAGATCAGATTCTTTTGGCAAGAACTTTCTGTGGGGGCCAGGCCTGTGCCCTAGATTTTTTTGAAAAAGGGGGATAACCATTTCTAGAGCTGTCACAGACCAGAACAAGAAATGCTAGTGTTCTGCTCCAGACAGGCATCCAACAAGGGATCCCTGTCAGATGTCTTTCTCCTCCCCTGGACACTGGGACTAATGTATGTCTTACCCTGATCCTCATGATACCGGGAGTCCTGAAGAAGCTGAGGCAAGATGCAGGATCTATGAACATGAGAGTCCCACCACGGGCCAGGCAGTTATGGTAATCAGATCTGGTGAAGTGCTCAGCGCAGCCCCATGTCATTTTGCCTGCTTTGCTCAACATAGTCTCACAGCACAACAGTCAGATCTGACATTCCAAACATCTGACAGTCTGGATGCTGGCTGGCTAACAGGCATCAAAAGAAGCTGTTCCGTGGAAGTTCAGAACATTCTGCTCCAAAGCAAGAAAGTCTCAGCTAGACCGACCAAGGGCTTGTCTACATGGCAAGTTGCTGCGCAGCAAGCCAAAGTGTGAATCTACACCAGCTTGCCATACAGTAGTGTTTTCTGTGGATACTGCTACACAGTACCCTGAACATCCCAGAGTGCAGTAGCAAGCCAGACTGCACTCCAGGACTTTTAGTGCACTGTAAGCAGTGTCCACATGGAATATTACTGTGCGGCAAACTGGTGCACTATAGATTCACACCCTGCCTTGCTACAAAGTAACCTGACTTGTAGAGAACCCAAGCCAGGTGATCATTTTAGCACCAGCTGTTACCCTCAACAACACCCATTTTAGCCCTACCGGACCGTTTATTAGTCCTGAAACAATCTGGACTTTCTGTTAGTTCCATAAGATTCATATGGCAGCAACATCTGCACATTGTTCTCCTATCCAGGGCCACGCTATATTTTCTCACCCTTCAGTGACTAGATTCCTTACAGGCTTTATTCATGTTTTTTTTCTCTCCCAGTTTGGGATCCCCCTTCTTCTTGGCACCTCAGTATAGTATTAACAGGATTGATGGGTACCAGCTTTGAATCCTTAAGAAACCTATTCCCTCTATCACGTATCAATGAAGATTGACTTTTTAGCAGCCATTACATCAGCTCAAATGGTAAGGGAGATATAGGCCCTCATAGCAGGGCCTCCTTATGCAGTGTTTCATAGAGACAGAATCACTCTCAGGCCTCGTCCCAAGTTCTGTCCCAAAGTTGTAACAGAATTCCATTTGAACAAATTTATTCATCTCCCACCTTCCTTCCCCAAGCCACAGTCAACCCCAATGGAAGCTAAACTTCACACATTTGATGTAATATGGGTATTGTCATGGTACCTTAACAGGACAAAAACATTCAGGAACATATCTAGACAGTTTATGGCTTTTGCTGATAGACTTAAGGGTCAGGCAGTATCCTCACAAAGATTATCAGAATAGGTGTCCACTGTATAAGAACTTATTAGAAGATAGCCAAGTTAGATCCACCTACCCATAGTAGAGCTCATTCCACTACAGCTCAGACAGCCTCTGCTGCCTGTTTCAAGAATTTTCTTATTTCTGAAATTTGTAGGGCAGCTACATGGAGCTAAGTCCACACATTTACAAGACTCTATTTTTTGGTAGATCCTTTCAGATCAGATGCCTTTTTTGGTAGGGCTGTCCTCCAGTCATTGTTAAAATAGATTTCATATACCTACCTCCAAGGAAACAGATAACTGTTTTTTAATCACCATGAGTGAGGTCCATGTGGACAGTCACTCAAAGAAGAAAGAACAGTGGCTTACCTTACAGCAGGGATCGGCAACCTTTGGCACGTGGCCCGCCAGGGTAAGCCCCCTGGCAGGCCGGGCCGGTTTGTTTACCTGCTGTGTCCGCAGGTTCAGCTGATCGCAGCTCCCACTGGCCATGGTTCACCGCTCCAGGCCAATGGGAGCTGCGGGAAGCAGCGCGGGCTGAGGGATGTGCTCTCTGCCGCATGCCAAAGGTTGCCAATCCCTGCCTTACAGTAACTGTAGCGCATCAAGATGTATTGTCCAGATGGATTTCACAACTCGTCCTCCATCTCCACTGTTACGGAGTCCTACTCCTCCAGGATTCTGTATTGGTGAAAAAGGTGAGGAACAGCTGAGCCTCCTTTATGCTTTATGTCCTTGGGCAGTGTGGCACAGGGACTTCTAGGACACAGGCGAAGCCCCAGCTAATACTGCTGGTCAGAATAATCTAATCTTGAGTGCAAGGGGCACATGCACATCAAGAGTGGAATCCACATGAACAACACAACTTGAGGAATCACAGTTTCTAGGTTAAGTAACTATTCCTTTTCCCCCCTCTTAAATTGGTCATCTGTTCAGAGCTTCAATTAGATAACAGCAAAAGAAAAATAATAATAATAATAATAAAATAATCAGAAATGGGTCCTTTGATGTCTCAGTGTTTGAATGTTTCCTTGGCATTATCTGTCAGTTTGTGCATCTTCCATACTGGCTGACCCTCGAATAAAACAGCTGTCCTAGATTGTCAGGCCTGCAAAGAGGCTGATGATGTAATTTTCATTTCTGCTGGAAAACCTTTATCTACACTGATTTTTTTAAGCACAAATATTTATGGTAGCACTGCTTGGTAACACCTTAAGTTCCTTACTCTTTTGGTATTTAAATATGTTGCCACAGTTTCAGATAGAATAAGCTAGTACAGCAACTTTGAAACAAACCTTCGGCTATATTGCTTCCCTAAAAAAATTATTTCAAAGGGGGAAAAATCAGTTACATTTGTCTTCTAATTTTTTTTCTTCTAAACCCTTTGAAGACTGTGAAGACCAAAAAGATTGTTTTGCTGAGCTCTAGAGCATTAATTTATTCCTCTTTAGCAAACATTGTTTGGAATCACTGAGTTTATTCAGAAAATAGCACAGTTTGAAGTTACTTTGCAAGGACTTCCAGCAAGAAACAACTCAGCAGAGACCTGGATAATTAGATTCATATGAACAAAGATGATATCTCATCAAATAGCTGATCAATATTCAAAAGGAACAAAGTAATATTTCTAAATAGATACTCATGTAATCCACACACCTCCTGGGTGTGGTGTTCTGGCCCATCTAGTGGCACCCAAACCACTTAGAGAAAGTTAAATGAGTCTACTCTACAGCCTTAGCTAAGAGCAAGGTGGCTTTTAGCTCATGCAGTAGAGGCTCATGCACTGAGGTCTCAGGTTCAGTCCCGCCCGCTGACGACTAGGCTCTGTCGATGTTACACTTGTACTTCAGAACTCCAACTCCAGAAGTAATTTATAGCAGAACATATACGTAAAGTTACTTTTATTGATAAATCTTTGCTTTAGTTATATACAGTAGATTGCAATTTGCGCTGTTAAGAAACATTTTGGTCCGTATTATGCTTTTGTTACACACGATTAGTTCAGTTAGCCAGGTTCATCCTGGTTGGCAGAGTTACACCAGAGATTAATTTGATATCATGAGACTATTTGCATGAGTAAGGCAAGCAGGATTTGGCCCATCGTCAACTTTCTTCTTTCTGACTAATACTTTGATGAGATCATATCATTCTGGTAAGACGAATGATTAAAGAAAACATGACAGATTTCAAACATGTGTAAGAATGATACTAACAACAAATTGATTTAGGTAAAATCCGCTTTGAAACTGAATTTTAGTTCATGCTCAGCTGGTTGAAATGGTTTGTGTCTGACTTTTGTTCCTTTCTTAACTTGTTTAAAATTGCAGCCATTAGAGTGAAGGCTGAACAGTCTCAAGATTATCCACGGTTTATTAAAGTCACTGGCTACGCCTTTGTTCCCATTGAGATTTGACCAAGCACGTTGAGTAGGAAAGGCTTTAAAACAACTCTTTGTTCCTGGTTTTCAGGATAAAAATGAACATTTTTATTGAAAGAAATACAAATTAATTATTAATTATTATTAATAATAATTTATTTTAAGCTCCATTATCTGGTGTGGATGACATGTTGTGGTCCCTTCTCTGAGAAGCTGACTCATGAGATTAATAGATAGTACAAACAAGAGACCCTGGGGTGAAATGAGAGTTTTGCCATTGATTTCAACTGGACCAGAATCTTTATGCCAGATGACTAGAGAAGAGATTGGCTATGAACCAGCTTTTAAGTATTGTAGATCTTCACTTCTTTTTATTTATATATATATATATATATATAAAAAGAAGTGAAGATCTACAATATATAGATAGATAGATAGATAGATCTACATATATACAGATCTACAATATATATCTACAATATATATATATATATATGTTACACTTTCTTCTTTCACTGTCTCGCTACAATTGATAGAGTGATGTTGAAAGGTTTATGAAAGATGTATTTTCAAGTATGGCTTTGAATGACGGTAGTTTTGTACAGGAGGAGGGAGACTGTTCCAGTCTCAGGTTGCTACATGTCAGAAGGTGCAAAGATGAGCGTGGGAGGTGACAAAAAAAAAAGAGATAGGCCGGAAGACATGACACAGTGGAAAAAGTGAGATAAGGAGTCCGAACAATAAGAGTTATGATGTAGCCAAGGCTGGAATTGTGCACCAGTTTGTCAGGGCTGGGAACTTGGAAATGATGCACAGGTGAATGGAAGCTAATAAATAGATTAGAAAATGGGAGTGATGCTTTGATCAGCTAGTGAGGAAGATGATTTTGGCATTCACATTTTTGATGGACTGACTGGGTGGGAATTAAGAGAGAAACGTGAGGCAAGATTTGAGAGACTTCCATAGGCAATATCAGAGATTACTAAGGCATGGACCAGGATTTTATAGGCAGGAATGCTGACAAAAACAATTGCTGTAAATGAAAAGAAAGAACTGTGGAAACAGCTTGGAAGGGGGAGGAGAAGGAATAGAGGAGGCAAGTGTAACGCTGAGATAGTTAGCCTAAGTGACGGAGATGAAAGTGTAACTAATGGCAGTGACAGAAAAGGGAGGGACAAATAAGGGAGAAAATAAATTCAGTTTTCAACCAGATAACTTTCAACTGGTGGCAGAATGTCTATGCTGAGATATTGGCAATAGTATTGGAGATCCAAGACTGAACAGAGAGGGGAGAGTCAGGAGTGAAGAGAGATTCTCAAGATGGTGCTACTGGGTGAATAAAGAATGTTTGAATGACCTTAACTACTCATTTACATGCATTTGAATTAGGGGAGAGGGTTGTATTTGGCATTTCCAGGCTCTCTATTGGTTTTGTGGGTTTTAAAAGAACTATAGAAATTTATTAAGGTTTTTAATGAAAACAAATGCTAAATGGCTTAAAGGTTAATTTCAGGTTAAGTCATCTTTTTGTGTTTGCTTTTGTGGCTGGGTATGGGTTAAATTTAGATTTATTAAGAAAGTTATTGTACTGCGAGTTAAAATAAATGTACACTAATTATTGTATGTGTTTCTTTTCTAGTGCTATAGATGTGCATGACCCTTTACAATCTCATAGTTAAGACAGGTCCTTTCCTTGAGGGACATAAAAGCTACATTGTACATTTACAGAACAAAGAAAGAGACATGGTATGGGGGCAGATCTACATGTATTTGATCTGTAGTGGAAATCTTGGTGAGGAAAGTGCGTTCTAAGGAGAGAAGGGAGAAAGTTTGGATCATATTGAGGGAGGGAAAGGTATGATCATTGTGGACAAAAAAGAGCATTAAGGAGAGGCCTGGAAAGAAACTTCAAACAGGGTGTAGATAGACATGCACTATGTTTTAGACAGAGTCAGAGCTGATTATAGAGTCTCAGTGGTCAGAAAGAGGATAATTGTTAAATATTTATGGGGTAATAATTATATTATTGTTTTCATATTGCCGCTATTAAATTATAACCTACTTTAAGTGATCAGGTATATTAGCATTTAGAAATTTACCTATTCAGTTTAAATATGTATATTAGAATCATCATTTGAAGGGACACTGGATGGATTAGGGACTGGTGATAGGTTTGGAAGCTATTCAACTCTAGATCACCAACTTCTGTCTAAACCAGGCTGGTAATGTCCATACTAGTTACAGTCTTATGGCTGTTCGGTAGTATGTGTGAGATGAGTGGGTGGCCTCAGTGGAATGTTTACTGGACAGCTGTTTTTCAGTCCTCCCCTCTGATGTCTGCTCCTTCACCCACCTTTTATCTTTTAAAATTAGCTACACTACTTGTGCAAAAATTATATGTGCAATAATAAACAATTTACAGGCATTAAAGAGGAGGAAAATACATATACATTTACACTCACTCACGTTAGTAACTATGCAGCTCACATCTATCAGAAAAAGACATATCACTATGTGTCATTTGCCTAACCAGTATTTCCGCTTACGATTTTTTGGTGCCAGTAAGAAAATTTCACATTAACTTCCTGTATAAAGTAGCTACTGTAATGAAGTAACTGGATTAGTCATTAAAATCTGAATTGATCAGCACTTCTTTGCTTGATCACTGAGAATATCATTCTTCCAATTTAAATGATAAACTTCATTTGTCAAAAAGGACAGTGAAAAAGCAGTGAAGGAAAGTGATTGGCTTAGAAAAGAGCACAAGAGACTGTTTTCAAAGTGCACTGTTTTGGCTGACTGAAGGCACTAATGTCTCATGCCTCAGAATTTTTGTATGTATACGTTGTGACGGGTTGGGATCACAGAAACCACCTTGGTGCTGCCACCTGGTGTGTCAAGGCTACTTCTGCCCCTGCTTTCCTGCCTTTTCCAGCTTGGGACTCCCGAATCCTGTCTGTTTTGAGCCAGATTCTGCTGATCTGCTGCAAACACAGACCCAGGTCCGTTAACAGCCGCAGGCCTGCCTGGAAGCAGCTCAGGAAGTGCGCTTGCCTTTGACACCCAGGTGCCCAACTCCCAATGAGGTTCAAACCCTTAATAAATCCGTTTTACCCTGTATAAAGTTTATACAGGGTAAACTCATAAATAGTTCGCCTTCTATTTCAAAGATAGAAAGATATGCACAGCTGTTTGCCCCTCCCCTAGGTACTAACACGTACTCCAGGTAACTTAATAAGTAAAAAGAGATTTTAATAAGTACAGAAAGTAGGATTTAAGTGATTCCAAGTATTTGCAGACAGAACAAAGTGAATTACTAAGTAAAATAAAACAAAACACTCACATCTAGGTCTAATTCAACTCAACACAGATAAAAGCCTCACCAGTTTCAGTCTTTTCCTTTTACAGGCTGTGAACTTCTAGCCTGGGTCCAGCAATCGCTCACTCTCCCTATTGTCTTTGTCCTTTGTTCAGTCTCTTTCAGGTATGTCCTTGGGGGGTGGAGAGCCTCTCTCTTTAGCCAGCTGAAGACAACATGGAGGGGTCTTCCAAGGGTTTTTATAGCCTTTCCCCCACTCCCTGTGTAGCATCCACTTACCCTGGAGTTTTGGGATCACATGGGCAAGTCACATGTCCATGCACCCTAACCAGTCCAGCCAGTTGCATTCCTGGCCAGGCCCAGATGTGGATTGGGGTCTGCACCTCCTATTGTCTGTGTAAGGGTTTCTTGATTGGTCTCTTTACATGCACATACCTTTTTCAAGACATGATCCCCGGTTCTTACAAAGGCTATGTACAAAACCAGCAAATATAAAACCAATATTCATAACTCCAACTACAACAATGATACATGCATACAAACCGGAGGAATAGATTCAGTAGGTCATAACTTTCACAGAGATATGTTACATGGCACATGTAGCATAAAACATATTCCAGTTACATCATGTATACATTTATAAGCCTCTCCCCATAAAGCCTGATGGGGTACACCATCACATTCATCACCCCTCTTTTCTAAAGAATACTACAACAATGTGAAGTTAAGTGGTGATTATTCTAGAATTGCCCGTGAGGATCCCTACTCATGGGATAAGAGCATCCCTATGGCACATGTGACAGACCCAGACAAGTGGGATACAGAAATCTCATAGAAGGCAAATATACTGGCCATTGGATGAATAGTTTTCTGTTCCCTGAGTGACCAGAGCAGGGGCTGCACTAGAACAAGCAGGAACTTTCTGGAACCAATTTAAGGCAGGCAGGCTAATTAGGAAGCTAATTAAGAAGCTAATTAAGAAGAACCTGCTAGAATCAATTAAGACAGGCAGGCTAATCAGGTCACCTGGGTTTAAAAAGGAGCTCACTTTAGTTTGTGGTGTGGCGTGCGAGGCGCTGGGAGCAAGAGGCACACAAGGAGTTGAGAGGGAGAAGAGTTGAAGGACTGAGGAGTACAAGCATCAGCAGACCATCAGGAGGAAGGTCCTGCAGTAAGCGTAAAGAAGGTGTTGGGAGGAGGCGGTGGGGAAGTAGCCCAGGGAGTTGTAGCTGTCACGCAGCTGTTACAGGAAACCCTATAGACAACTGCAATCCACAGGGCCCTGGGCTGGAACCCGGAGTAGAGGGCGGGCCCGGGTTCCCCCCAAACCTCCCAACTCCTGATCAGACACAAGAGGAATTTGACTGTGAGTTCTACCAGAGGGGAAGATCTCTGAGGCAATCAAAATCCGCCAATAAGCGCAGGACTCACCAAGGTAGAGGAGGAACTTTGTCACACACACAAATTTGGAATCTGCTAGAAGGCAGTGCTTTTGGAGACACTCAACCCAACTTTCCATGATGCAGGACATTCTGGGGGTATAAAAAGTGGCCATTCTTCAGTTTTCGACTGCTAAGGATACAGCAAGCAAGCAAGGCACCACACTTAAGATCCTTTTTTCTAATAACTCTTTTGCCTTTAAGCATTTAATAAACAAACAAACACCCAAACAAACAAAACTTTGTAATAGTCTGCCCCAACCCTCTTTTTTCCTGCATTAAATTGCATAAATCACTTGTTAACCTACCCACCCCATTTATTTGAAACCATTTCCCCTACACTTGAATATCAACCAGCCCTCCTACTTTTGTGTCCACTTCCATTTTGTATGTCTTGCTGCATGTCCCATGATCCAGGTGGACCCACTGATGTTGCCTACACTATTTGTCCCTTCCCTCTTCCCTGATTTGAATCTTAGGTCATTGACCATTTTTATCCACCTTAGAACTTTGCCAACAATATACTGTAGTATTTATTAACCTTATATCTTAGTCTTAGATGTGTGTATCATTAAGATCAATGTTTTTAGTAGGTTTTGCCTGAACTAATAGCATGAATAAACCCAAGTACACCTAATATTTCAACCAAGATAAGAATTATTTTTAAAGTAATGTGACTTGTGTGGGCAGCTGTACAGAAGCAATTGTTGAAATCACATCATTCCCCCATTATCCTGAAGCAGCATACATCTTTATCTCCAAAATGTCCATTAGAAATTTCATTTTAAAAGTGAGATATCACCGGAATCATTCTACAAATCATTCCACCTTGAATAGAATTACTTTAGAGCACTGTGTTAACAAGTCTTCTCCTTGACTTTGTGTCCAGGATAAATGGAGTTTCTGACTCCAATCTAATGAAAAATGTAGCTTTTATTATTAGTTTATCAAACTATTATTATGTGAAGGGTTTTTTTTAATATAGTGCTACCTATGAACATTATGTGTTACAGTTGTTGGAATTAAGGATGAAGGTTCTGTATCTCAGAGAATTAGAAATTTTTATGAGACTTTATAAGTTTCACAATTTGCTAGCTCTTCCTTTGCATAATTTAATGCTGTAGAATCTCACTGTATTTTCACTCATGCTGATTTCATTTCAGTGTCGCCTCATTGTCCTTTTTGGAGTTACTCCCAATTTCTACAGGTCTTTTGGGGGAGGAAAATCAGATCTTTCTTTCTTTCTTTCTGACTCAGTTTAAAGAGCAACATGTTTTCTTAACCAAAGACCATTGTATTTTGCCGGTGGATACCCCCTTGAAACTATGCTGGCACAAACAGTGTTTTATATATAGCGTACATATTATATACATGTTTACTAGATATAATATATATCAGGCCTGCACAACATGCGGCCCGCGTGGGCTCACTGTGTGGCCCGCGGGGTGGGGTGAGTAGGTGGGCTCACTGTGCGGCCCAAAATCTGGGACTGTGTCCGTTGGTCCTTTTTGCTGCTTGTCTCTGGGCTGGGGGTTGTACCAATGCTGCAAAGAGGGTGTTCCCAAAGGAAGGTGCTTGCTTCTAACCCCCGAGGCCGTCAGTATGTCTGCTCTTCTCTAGTCAGCCCACTTGACAAGTTTGATTGTCCTTGGTCTGGTTCCCATCCCCTCTCCAAGGGTTGCAGCTGTCTGGAGGTGCTTGCCTTCCACCCCTTCCTCATTCACACGTCATTCATTCAACAGGACAATTGAATACAAAGTGGGGGGAAGATCTTATTCTACTTCTAGCAAAAACACATTTTTCTTTTACCTTAATTATACTACCTTAGGGGCCCGCTATAACATATTACCAAGGTTCAATACAAAGTCATATAAAAGTTATACAAAAATGCATAATGCAGAGATTTATCTACAACTGAATTGATTGACTGTTGTGTGCAGTAATATAGTGACCCCTGGGTGGGTGAAGAGGGGTGTGATGGTGGGGCCGAGCAGGGAGGGGGCGGGTCCTATTTTACTGCTGTGATCTGGTCACCCTATGCGTGCTGTTTCTTTCCCCCTCTACAGGCTTCCCCACCCCAGCGCTGGGGAAGGATGGGTTGTTTCCATGGGGCGGGCGGCGCTGGGGGGGATGTTTCCGTGGGGCCGGGGGGGTTTGGCCCTCAGCTGTTTTCTTTGGAGTAATATGGCCCTCACCACTTTACGAGTTGTGCAGGCCTGATATATATGCTACATCTATTTTTGATAGAATTGTCTCTTCCCCAGCTCTGCTCCTTTTTTTCATAGTTTCTCTTAAGTTGAATACAAACATTCAAGTTCTGACTGAACTTTCAAACCCCCAGTTGTTTGTTTCTGTCTGAAATCAGGCAAACTAAGTTTTCCCAGTCCTCATTAGAATACACATAATTAGGACTCCGCGTCTGTTACGGAGGTCGCGAAAGTCATGGATTCTGTTACTTTCTGCAACCTCTGTGACTTCTGCAGGGGCCAGGGTGGCTGATCCCAGGGCCTCCCAAGCATCTGGCTCCGGGGCCAGCTGCTCCGGTGACCCCAGGGACAGACACACCAGCCGCTGCTCCGGTGGCCCTCAGCAGCAGTGCCAGGGTGGCTGGAGCAGCCACAGTCCGTGGCCCCAAGCAGTGGTCCCTGGGAAATCGGCCGGAGCAGTCCCAGTCCGCTGGTCCTGGCAGTTGGTGCTGCTGGCCACGGGCACCCCCTCTCAGCAGCAGCCCCGATGCCCCCCCAGCAGCATCCCCACATGACTCCCAGCGCCCCACCCTAAGATTTAATCACAGGTATTTTTAGTATAAGTCGTGGACAGGTCATAGACCATGAATTCTTGTTCATTGCCCGTTACTTGTCCATGACTTTTACTAAAAATACATGCATCTGATGAAGTGGGTTCTAGCCCATGAAAACTTATGCCCACATAAATTTGTTAGTCTCTACGGTGCCACAAGGACTCCTTGTTGTTTTTGTGCCTAAATTATAGCTTTACCTATAACACAACCCCTTCCCCAAAAAGCTTGCAATGCGTTAACAGTAAAATACGATGGTGGTGCAAGTCACAACAGTGGAATTAGGTGTGTTTATTAGCACCCATAGGCTTTGCACAGCAGGTGAGGTTTTAAGATTGATTTGAAATGATTTGAAGTATGGCAAATGTTTTAAGTGTTGGGAGAAGCAGTGGAAGAAGTCACAGAAGTACAAGTACGCACAGGTGCCAACTTCCAGTGGCGCCGGTGGGGGCTGACACTGGGCCCCACCCCCTGACGCCAGGCGACGTGGTGGGGCCCCACCCCCAACGCCGGGTGACGTGGCGGGGCCCCACCTCCGATGCTGACGCAACGTCGCCCAGCGTCGGGGGCGGGGCCCCGCAACATCTCCCGGTGCAGAGGTGAGCTTGCCGCGTGTCCCGGGGCTGGCAGGGAGCTGGGCGTGGGCCCCAGGGTTGGCGGGGAGCTGCCGGTGGGTGCTCTGCACCCACCAATTTTTCCCCGTGGGTGCTCCAGCCCCGGAGCACCCACGGAGTTGGCGCCTATGCAAGTACGCAGTATTTTGGAGCAAGTGGGAACAAACCTCCTGGCTCCCAGTGCAGATCGAGAGACTCATGCTAGCACCCTAAAAATAGTTGTATAGATAGTGCTTTGAAGTTGTGGCTCAGGCTGGAACTCTAGCTCTGAAGCCTAGGAAGGAGGGTGGGCTTCAGAGCCTGAGCTCCAGATCATGCCACAACTTCAAAGTGCTGTCTATATAGCTATTTTTAGATGGCTGGAAGGCTTGCTCCTGCCAGCTCCCAAATGCTGTGTAGACATACCCAGAGTCAAGAGCGAAGTCCAGATCCAGATTTCAAGTGCCCCCACATTTGGGGATGTTAAGAGCTGGAGCTTTCATTGTTCTCATTATAAAGACAAATTTCACAAAGTTCAGAAGAGTTCTGATTTTTTCTGATGACCCCTCCCTCCCCCCCCCCCCCCCCCCCGGCACTGCCAGGTTTTGGTTTGGTCCCATCTTAAGTGATGGGAGAGGGTTGGGCAGAGCATTGGGAACAACAGGAGTGAGGTAGGAAGAATTTAGATCAGAGAGTTAGTTGTAGGTGGCAACAGAGTTATGTAATGCTTTATAGATAGGAAAGAAAAAATTGAACTGAATACAGAAGAGGGGGAACAAAAGCAAGGAGGGAGAGACTATAAGGGAGAGAAAAAGAGGAAGGATGTAAAGGAGGAGATTATACTAGTCAAGGTGCAAAATTACTAAGTCTAACTAAATAGAAAAAGCTAGCAAAGCACTGGATGCATATAACTGCATATAAAATCATCTCTAATATTTGCAGTACCTGGTGTTCTGCTTTGGTGTGTGTAATTTGCACATATCCACGCTAAGTAGTGTGCTCTCTATGGAAAGATAAGGAAACATTGTAAATGGTATTTCTGTGTACACTACACCAGTTGCCCAAAAGTTAGTTTCACAGACAGAGCTCATTATAACTCAGAATTAAGCCACTAACAATGTACAGACTGAAATCACCAATATTTTTTTCAAATATAACTATTTTTTTAAAACCTCCAGCCTAAATTTTCAAAAGTGATGAGTGATTTTGATTGTCTCCATTTTGAGACATTTAAAAGAGACCTGATTTTCAGAAAATGTTGAGCACACACTTGGCAAAAATCAGCCTTCATTAAAACCTCTCAAATTGGGCATCTAAAATTCATCAGTCAATTATGAAAATGTAGGTGGCAATGTACATATATTATGTACATCCGTCATGATTTTAAAGTTAGTTAATAAATACAATTTCCTAAGTATAGTCTCCCTGTACTTAGCAGGCAATTATGGTATCTCAGATTCTGTGATGCGGTAACTTAGTAAATGTTGACTTTTTAAGGGAAAACACTGTTTATGTGAACAGTGTGGTTCTGTGTCTCATACAGGGTCAATCCTGAGAGCTGTTGAATGCCTCCTGTGAGGTGCACAATACCATCAACTCCCACTGAATTCACTAATACAAGTACTGTAGTATAAGCTCTTTATCATGAAAGTTGAACTTACAAATGTAGAATTATGTACAAAAAATAACTGTATTCAAAAATAAACAATGTAAAACTTTAGAACCTACAAGTCCACTCAGTCCTACTCCTTGTTCAGCCAATCACTCAGACAAAGAGGAGATAATGCTGCCCACTTCTTGTTTATAATGTCACCTGAAAGTGAGAGCAGATGTTCACATGGCACTTTTGTAGCTGGCATTGCAAGGTATTTACATGCCAGATATGATAAACATTCGTGTGCCCCTTCATGCTTCCAGGACGCCATTCCAGAAGACACGCTTCCATGCTGATGACGCTCGTTAAAAAAATTATGAGTTAATTAACTTTTTGACTGAGCTCCTTTGGGGAGAATTGTGTGTCTCCTGCTCTGTGGTTTTTCCCGCATTCTGCCATATATTTCATGTTATCGCACTCTCGGATGATGACTCAGCACATATTGTTGTTTGATTTAAGAACGCTTTCACTGCAGATTTGACAAAACACAAAGAATTTACAAATGTGAGATTTCTAAAGATAGCTACAGCACTCCACCCTAGGTTTATGAATCTGAAGTGCCTTCCAAAATCTGAGAGGGATGAGTTGTGCAGCATGCTTTCAGAAGTCTTAAAAGAGCAACACTCTGATGCAGAAACTACAGCTACAGAAACTACACTACAGCTACACTACACTACACTACAGAAACTACAGAACCAGAACCATGACAGCCCTAGCAGGAGCCAATCCAGTAGGCCTGCTAGATTGGGTCCCATTTAAAATCTGACCAAAGAAGGAGGAGGGGGTGCCCATCTTACACTTTTAGCCTTTGGATGTGGGAGACCCAGGTTCAACTCCCCACTCTGGCTGAGGGGAAAAAGGGATTTGAGTAAGGGTCTCCCACCTGTCTGGAGCCCCACTGACCTGTAGGAGAACACTTCAATCTCCCTGGTCACTCAATAGCAGACCTAAAAGTGGCAATTCTTCAACAAAAAAACAGACTCCAACATGAAACTGCAGAACTGGAATTAATTTGCAAACTGGACACCATCAGATTAGACCAGAATAAAGACTGGGAATGGTTGGGTCATTACAAAGCCTAAACCTAATTTCCCCTATACTAATTTTCCCCTACTGTTTCTCACACCTTCTTGTCAACTGTCTGGTTGGCATCTCCCGTTGGCTAGATAGATGTGTGGGGACTTTTGTGGATCACATTCTGAGGCACCTGTCTCTCCCTATTCATTGTATAGGGAGCGTAGGTGCCGAACCCAGGCTTTGTGGATCACTGTGTTGTGCCTGTTATTTTTCTGGGTAACTTAAAGTTAGGTGTTGCAAAACTGAGCATCACAATCCCTTAATCCCTCTGTGGATCTGGGCCTGAGACGTTAGAGACCAAAAGACTCTAGCCAGGTAGGGCTGAGAGTGGCCTGCCAAAAGCATATAAGAACCAAAGTGCAGCTTGGATCCTGTCATGGGAAAAGGGAAGAAGCCCTAGGAATGAGCCAGAGACACCAGGGGAAAGGAGTCCAGATAGAAAGAGATGGTAGTGGCTTATTTTGAAACTTTACTCAGAGGATTGTTTTTGAATTGTTCATGTTAATAAATCGAGACCCCCCAGGAAAGAGCATTATTGGGAAAAAGCCTATCTGAAATGTATTAAGTAGCCCTAAAGAAGAGGGAAACTGAGGCAGGGCACCACAAAGCCACTTTTGGCTGAAAGGAAGTAATTAAGAGGCAGTTGACCTTGTTCATCTCACTCAAAATATTTGTTGATCAACCAAAAAATAACCAAAGAAAACAAAACAATGTCCCTAGTTCTTGTGAACACTGTAGCCAAACTTTAAAAACAAACGTGCAGAGAAATTTCAGAAAATACACGTATAAAAAGGAACTGGTGTTAACATTTTTTCCTTTCCCACTGTAGCTCCTTATTACATTCTTTTCCAAAATGTAGCCTTCATTAACCACTTGGAGCTTTGTCATCAAGCATCTTGCATATTCTCTCGCTTTACTCCTTCCACCAGAGGCAATGCTTCATCCCAGTAATTGGCCAATGGATATGATTTATTTGTTATTCAGTGTAGCAATAATCATGATTAACTCATTTTGCATGGTTGGGGTTGGCATGGCAGTGAAAATGTATTTTATGTTGTATTAATAAATATCTTCATATAGTAAAGTGCTATTGATTGATAATACTAATTGTATCTGCATTTGGCAGAAATATGAACATTTTTACAGTTGGTATTTTTAGATGTGTGTAGACATCTATACATATAACTAATTTTAACAAAGTTTGGGCTTTTTTTGCACCTTATATTGACTTTCTGAAAGTGATTACTTTAAGCCGCAGTTCACCGAATTCCCCACTTTCGCATGTGCTTAAGTCTATTCCTATTCAGCAGAACATCTCAACATGCACTTAAATGCTTTGTCGAGTCACGGCTGTAGGGAAGGTCTTCACAGGGAGCAGAATCAGGCCCCTAAGTAGCATATCTGTGTACAAGTCGTTTAATATTTTAATATTTACTTCCCAAACCTTCACCAAGAGTTGGCATTTAATCAGCTCTTCTTTTTCCAGCCCTCCATTTGTGTGTGCTCCAGTAGCTGGGTAAATTTGAGGATGTGGTTTGAAGAGCCAGATTTAGGTACCAAACTCTGGAATTTGTTTTTCCAGTACTGCACAGATCATTGCATACACTCGTCTGTCATAATTTTTGCATAATACCTTGGCTGGTTAAAACTATTATTAGGATCAAAACAGGATTAAGATGCTAATGGGCTCTCGTTGAGCTACTGCTGAGCAGCTGAGTGAAGCTGATAATCAGGCCCAGTGAGAGGAGATGCAGGCCCATTATTTTCTTAAGTGGTCTGCCATATTTTCTGTATGACTTGCACGTGTCACTGACTGTGTCTGTCTGCTCACTTTCCAATTAAAAAAATAAATAAAAAAAATGGAGATATGCCAATCTCCTAGAACTGGAAAGACCTTGAAAGGTCATTGAATCCAGTCCCCTGCCTACACTAGCAGGACCAAGTACTGTCCCCTGACAGATTTTTTTTTTTTTGCCCCAGATCCCTAAATGGCCCCCTCAAGGATTGAACTCACAACCCTGGGTTTAGCAGGCCAATGCTCAAACCACTGAGCTATCCCTCCTCCCCTCTGTAAACTCATGACTGTACGGTTATATGTATTACGATAGCACTAGTGGCTCTAGTCACGGACCAGAACCCCATTGCATTACAAACACAGAGCAAAAAGACAGTAATACCTAGTGTACAACGTTAAAGATAACATATATCTCCCTGAAAATGTATCTAATAATCCTCTACAGGCCATCTTCTCCTGTGAGGTACATATTGGTGGTGAAATCCTAGAAGAAATGTCAATGGATCGGGGCATTACTCTATTACTGAGGAAAGGCATAAACGTTTTACATTGGGTATTATGGGTCAGCTTTTCAAAATTAAGCATGTGCCATTGTGTGCATACATTTGTATGTGTCTAACTTATTTGCAAAGATAGCCATGCACTGGGTCAGTCATGCTCCTAACTAACCATATGCACAAGCGGATGCCTGATATGTGGCTCCTTCATGAAGCCATGAGCATGGGCATGTACCTGGCACAGTTCATCCCCCATCCCTGACACCTGTGTGAGGGAGATCCTGGCGTATGCCTAGCTGAAATGCACCAGGTTTCAGCCCCTATTCCGGCTCCTCCAGAACCTTCTGCTGAGATTCTGGTTGCACTTTTCCCCACACCTCTTCATATATGCACACCCTGTCCATGACCCCACAAAGTCATGAGACCTCCTCGTCAGCCTCCTCCTGGCACCGGCCAAAGTAACCATTTGCAATGCCAGGAGGCGGATGCTAGACGGGGAGGTGCTCTGCAACTGTGGGGCCTATTTCCGTTCCTCCCTTGTCTCATGTATCCAGGCAGAGTTCCTCTGAGCGACGTCCACTGGCTCCCTAGCCAGCTTTGAGGAGCAGTGGGCGCTGTCCAGGGTTCTCTGCTTGGTGTCCCTCTCTGGATCCCTAGTTTTGAATCTTTGATCTCAACTCCTGACCCTGTTGCTCTTTCGTTGTCCCCCATATTCATTTGGATCCTGGGTCTAGTGGCTCCTCCCTCAAGGCTGGAGGAGGAGCTTTTAGACACGAGCAGGCTCATGACTGCCCACCTCCTGGAATTCAATCAGGCCTGATATGTACTTGCACATAGTGTATTCAGATACTTTTAAACTAGGATCACATAAATCACACCCAACTTTGAAAATCTGGCCCTGAAAGTGGCAAGACTTTGGCTCAGCCTGCTTCCAGAGATTATATATTCCACATGTCAAGAAAGTGGTATAACAGTTTAAAGCAGAAGTGCCTTAGCTTTGGTTCTTTGTTGGGTTATTTTATTCCCTTAGTAATATTATACTTATATTTATGCTACCTCATTACTACTTCAGTCTTGAAGGGAGTCTTTAACAAATAATAGCTCTTTGAATAGGTGGAGCATTACTTTATATGAAGACCAAGAACAAACTTTATTAAACAAAGTCTATGTAGTAAAATAACCCTGGGACTAGTTTGGTCCAAAATAACCCTTGTCCTTGGTCCAGGTAGACTTGTTATTTGTCTGGCTTTCAGGATAAATGATATAGAAATTCTGCTTTGTTTGAAAGTCTAAATCTGAAAGTCTTATTCCCCTGGGTATATTCCTTCATTTTATGTTAACAGTCCTTTCTACATTATATTATTCTTCATACATACTGACTGAACAGAGACAGTGCTATGTATGACATTCCCCTACAGGCTCTAAGATGTCAGAAAATCATTTCTATTACCTCTCTTTTTGATAAGTATGTTTTCTCTCTCTCTCACTCTCAGAATTCTGATGAGTTTAAGATCTAGAACTACAGGTCATGAACCAATGAACAGTTTTCTTTGGATTTAATTGTATTTATGGAGAGGTGGAATGTAGCAGGTAGGGGAGCACAAAATCACTATAGCTCTGCGTGTTTTCATCCCTTCTATAGTATCCTATAAGAATTCAGGGAGCTGGTAATCTCTTGTGCTCTCTGCTTTTTTGGTGACTTTTTGCTCTTCAAAATGAGGGAATTATGTTGGATCAGATACACGGTCTTTGTGTTTAATTGCAAGATTTGCCACTAACTTTTCTATCCTATCACTATGTAGCTTCTCACCCCTCTACGTCAGCATGTTTTGTTTCACTCCATATACATGCCAGCTGCTTTATTTGGCTTGGCATGGTATCATTTTCTATTTCTTTGATTGAGGTAGCCTTTGTTTCTCTCTCTCTCTTTCTCTTTCTCTCAGCATGATAGGGGAAACACATGCAGAAAATAAGAACAGGATAATCTGGCTGTGGCATAAAAGACAAAGGGAGGAAGGTAAAAAAAAGAAAATACGTTTAACTCAAGAGGAAGAAAACACAACTCAGTAATTACGTTTTTTTTAAAAAGAAGAATTCTGTTGAAAGAACCAGTGCTTGTACAGATGCTACGGTACTCAGGGTGGACCATGTGTTTAACAGAACACTAAACATATAATGAAGTATTATTTGGAACTAGTTGATTGAAACAAAGAAAGAAAAGTAGAAAAACAAGTATAACATTGAACCAAATGTTTTTAGAATTTTGTTTTTCAGAAGATTGTTTGAATATCTCAAAACTTGAATTCTCTGGCCCAAATTTGCCACTTTGTAAGAGGTGAAACTCCTGTGGAGGTCAGTAGGAGTTAAATCCACTTATCCTGGGGCTAAATTTGGTCCTTATTGTTGAAGAAATCAAGACATGTGAGTTATTCAGCAAGAGTGATATTTCATTCATACTTCATGAATGAACAGTGAATGTGATTGTTCATTTATAAAAATGTTAAAGCAGCTATTTTTGCTATTACTATAAGTACAAAATGTGTCCCTAAAAGTTATTTAGATGCTAACCCTCTCACATGTGGGGTCAATTCACATGTGGATTCAGCATCTGAACCACTGATATATAGCATTGTGTGAAACCTAAGGCAACAGTATATTTCTGCAATTTATATTCTGAACAGTATTCTTAAAATAAGCATGATATAGTTATCTTAGATCTATTTCTAGTACGGAGTAGGTTGCTTAAGATATTTTTATTAGCATAAAAGGCCCCAGTCTTTGGGCCTTGCTGAGCTCCGTAGAATCATAGGCATATAGAAGAAGAGACCTCAGGAGGTCATCTTGTCCTACCCCCTGCTCAAAGCAGGACCAATCCCCAACCAGTAGCGTAGCCGGGGGGAAGCAGGGGGAGCGGCCACTCTCATACTGAGGAAAAGCGGCGCCTTTATTGCGCTCCAACGCCTTTTGCTCCTGCGCTGCAGCCGGAGTGGAGCATTGTTTTTTGCTCTCAGTGCCTTTTTTTGCTCCCGATGCTTTTTGCTCCCGGCGCCTTTTTTTAGCTCCGCTCCCCCTGTGCTCTAAACCTGGCTACGCCACTGTCCCCAACTAAATCATCCCAGCCAGGACTTTGTCAAGCCTGATCTTAAAAACCTGTAAGGATGGAGATTCCACCACCTCCCTAGGTCATCCATTCCAGTGTTTCACCACCCTCCTAGTGAAATATTTTTCCTAATATCCAACCTAGACCTCCCCCACTGCAACTTGAGACCATTCCTTCTTGTTCTGTTATCTGCCACCACTGAGAACAGTCTAGATCCTTCCTCTTTGGAACCCCTCTTCAGGTATTTGAAGGCTGCTATCAAATCCCCCCTCACTCTTCTCTTCTGCAGACAAAATAAGCCCAGTTCCCTCAACCTCTGCTCGTAAGCCATGTGCTCCAGCCTCCTAATCATTTTTGTTGCCTTCTGCTGGACTCTCTCCAATTTGTCCACATCTTTTCTGTAGTGGGGGCCCCCAAAAACTGGACGCAGTACTCCAGATGTGGCCTCAGGAGTGCCAAATAGAGGGGAATAATCACTTCCCTTGATCTGCTGGGTATGTTCCTACTAATGCAGTCCAATATGCCATTAGCCTTCTTGGCAACAAGGGCACACTGTTGACTCATATCCAGCTTTTTGTCCACTGCAATCCGTGGGTCCTTTTCTGCAGAACTGCCACTTAGCCAGTTGGTCTCCAGCCTGTAGCAGTGCATGGGATTCTTCCGTGCTAGGTGCAGGACTCTGCATTTGTCCTTGTTGAACCTTATCAGATTGCTTTTGGCCCAATCCTCCAATTTGTCTAGTGTTGAGTGTTGCTGTCTGCTCTTAAATGTCCTATTTTATATGCACCCTATCCCTACCCTCCATCATATCTACCTCTCCCCCTCTGTTTAGCATCATTGGTGAACTTGCTGAGGGTGCAATCCAGCCCATCAGCCAGATCATTAATGAAGATGTTGAACAACATCCACTTGCTACTGGATCAGGAGAGGGGGGATTTCTCACCATTATTTGCACTCATCCTATCTCCAGATCTGCAAAGACCATTTGAGCCTCTTGATTAACCTAGAAGAACCTTAGTGCTGCTGTAATATACACTGACTAGGAACTCCCTTTTCCCATCATGCTGTCTGAAGTATTGGGTGAGATTTGGGAGGTGTGGCATAAAGCCGGCTATGTCAGCTCTTTGCCATCCGGGATTCCCCCTTGAATCCAGTAGAAATTGGCAAAGGATTTTATTTAGTCAGAATATAATTACCCAAGTTGGACATTGGCCAGGACTTAGGTTTACCAACCATATACTTGTGAAAAATGCTATGAGAGTGCTAATAACCACAAGTAGTTTTAGCTGTCTGCTAAAAGATCGCACCTCCATCGGCCTTGCCCCGTATGCTATTTTGGGGCATCAATTCAATACAGCCTCAGAGCGTCACATACTGAATCACCATCACCTAGGTGTTCTTTAGAACTCCTCTATCCCAAATATTGACCCTGCTTATCTCTACTTAGCTTGAGGTATCTAATGGGACTACAGTACAATGTGGTATGGCCGTAGGCTTTGTAATTTAGCTTACTTCAGAACAAAATCAATCATATAAAATAGGACATTTAAGAGCAGACAGCAACACTCAACAGTCATAGCTTCAGTTCACTTTGGCTCATAAGCAGAAGCAAAATGGCTCAGAAGGCTTGGAATGCTTAAAGCGTCTTGGCACATACAGAGCCTCTTAAGCCAGGCAAAAATACAAGTCCTTTGCCAGACAAGTACAGATGTCATTTGGGGCTCTGACTTGGGGAAGAAGCATATTGGGGAGAATATGGCTGGAAGAGATGGAGACTGTTTTGGAGGAAGACATGTCTGCTGCTGTCTGTGCTTGTTAGTATGCCATCCTGGCCTCTGAGATAGCTCTGTTGACAAGGTCTGTGGTTAGCTGATTTAAAGATTCTAAGTTTCTTGAAACTGGACAACATGGGAGAGTGATGGGAAATGGAAATAATTTAACCTGATTCTAATTTCCACAATGAACTGTTCAAATGAAACAGATTTCCCTAAAATCAGAAACTTAGTGGTAACGTATGTAATGGTTATTCTGTACTGAACAGGATAAGAGAATCGAGGACTAAAACACTGTACAAATGCCAGCTGATGAACAACCAGCATTTGTAACAGCAATTATAGAGAAACGTAATTTATGGCTTATGACAAGGACTGGCATCTTTTAATTTCTGCTTTAATATTTGGGAACTGTCTCATGTAACCAAATAATTGGGTATATGTCAGTATACCACACTGGTGTGTTACAGCTTAATATTAAACTTCCACAGTAATTACAGTGTTTATTTTGACACCGGCTTACATGGATGCCAGCTTCATGACTTGTGTTGCTTGGCTAAACTGGGGATTGCCAAGACTGAGAAGAGTGCTAGACACATTGGAAAAAAAAAACCTAAGCTGTCTTGTCAGGTTAAAAATAAGTGATAAAAGATACCATTCAATAGGAAATTTTAGCTAGACAGAGAAATATTACATTAGAAAAAATATGGGGATTGATTTTAGTCATTAAAATTCTCTGCTACTCGAAGGAGCACATAGGGCAGGGATCGGCAACCTTTGGCACGCGGTCCATTAGGGAAATCCGCAGGTGGGCTGGGACAGTTTGTTTACCTGCAGCAGCCACAGGTTCGGCCGATCACAGCTCCCACTGCTCACCGTTCCAGGCCAATGGGTGTTGCGGGAAGCGGCACAGGCCGAGGGATGTGCTGGCCGCTGCTTCCCCCAGCCCCCATTGGCCTGGAACGGTGAACTGCAGCCAGTGGGAGCTGCAATCGGCCGAACTCGTGGATGCTCCAGGTAAACAAACTGTCCCGGCCGCCAGCGGATTTCCCTGACGGGCCGCATGTCAAAGGTTGCCGATCCCTGACATAGGGTATCTGTAGCAATCCCCTCTGATTTGATGGGCTATTGAAGTTCAATGTTGTGCTTTCAGGATCTCAGTAATGATTATCTTGCACATAATTTTCTAATCCTTTTATCTGCATGTTGTCTGATGTAAAAGCTGGTTAAGAACTTTTGTTGCTATAAGAAATATGCCTTGACATCCTATTATTTGTGACTGCTTCTGTATTGTTGCTTTTGTATGATTAGGGCCCTACCAAATTCACAGCCATGAAAAACACGTCACAGACTGTGAAATCTGGTCTCCTCCCGTGAAATCTGATCTTTTGTGTGCTTTTACCCTAAACTATACAGATTTCATGGGGGGAGACCAGCGTTTCTCAATTTGGGGGTCCTGACCCAAAAGAGAATTTCAGGGAAGGTCACAAGCACTGTTCCCTCTAAGCTGTGTGCGTGTGTGCGCGCACACAGATCCTAAGCCCTGCGCACACGGCGAAACACCGCACGCACAAAAAATGAAATACTACATCGGAGCCAGGCCGAAATATCATTTACAGGCGACTTTTGACATTGTTCGCCCACCAGCTAGCAAAGCAGCCAGATTCTACTAGCTGGCAAGGGGAGGAAAGGGAAAGGAGGGCAATGAATCATACCCCTCCCCGCCAGCATTTTGAACGTGGAACGTTGATCACGTCAGGAAGGTCGAGACCCACACATCTCCTTGTATATGCATTTTACTCACTTGGGCGCATTTTTCTCATAGTGCATAAATTTGAACTCTGCTTCAAAAATTTGCACAGAAGAAATTTTTTGCGCACACAGCCCCTCAAAAATTAGAGGGAACATTGGTCACAAGGTTATTTTAGGCTGCTGGCCGGGAGCCCAGCTCTGAAGGCAGAGCCACTGTCAGCAGCAGCACAGAAGTACGGATGGCATGGTATGATATTGCCACTCTTACTTCTGTGCTGCTTTCCGAGCTGAGCGGCGGCTCTTGGCCAGGTGCCCAGCTCTGAAGACAGCACCCCGCCAGAAGCAGCGCAGAAGTACGGGTGGCAATACCATACCTTGCCATCCGTACTTCTGTGCTGCTGCTGACAGTGGCTCTGCCTTCAGAGCTGGGCTCCTGGCCAGCAGCCGCCGCTCTCCAGCTGCCCAGCTCTGATTGCAGCACACAAGCACAAGTACAGAAGTAAGGGTCGCTGTACCGCAACCCCCTATAATAACCTTGTGACACCCCACCCCCCCGACACACACAATTCCTTTTTGGGTCAGGACCCCAACAATTACACCACCCTGAAATTTCAGATTAAATAGCTGAAATCATGAAATTTACCATTTAAAAAATCCTATAACCATATGCATGAGTCAGCTGTCCACTGTTCTCAGTCACACACACAAAAATCAAATTCATTATTAGAAATCCATTTGCTTTTTTATTTGTTATCGTCTCCTTACTACCCTGTGTGCCCTGACGCAGTCTGCCCTTCTGAGATCAGCTTGTTTTAATCAGCTGTATGTTTGCCATATTTCCACTTCTGCATTTCCTGTTTCAACAACTTGCCTGATTCAGGAAGGATATTAAAATGAGTGGAGCACCCTGAAAACTCATATAACAAAAAAGACTTACCCTAGTGAATGTTTATTTTGAAAACTATGTTATGAGATTAAGTTGATCTCAGTGGAGAGGAAATAAACTGGAATAATAGGAAACTAACTATGATATTATGTGGTGGTGGAGTTTATTGTGGAACCTGTTTTGTAAACATGTAATTATAATATTCTCTTTTTTCTTCCCACTCATACAAATGAAAGGAAAAGGGCTGCTATGAGGCATAATTTATTCTATCCTCATCTTTCTTCTTCTGTGTGTCTTTTTTTTTTCTTCAAGAAAACGATGCAGTGTGAGCCAAACCTGGCCTCTCTCTAGAATTATAGAGCACACCGGGTATCTGTAGTGATCCCCTCTGATTTTTTTTAGTTATTGAAGTTAAATTTTGTACTTTGAGGATCTCAGTCACAATTACCTCATACTTAATTTTCTAATGTTCACAAAATACAAATCCCTGTATGTAAATACAGAATCAGTTATAACAGTAAGATGCAACAGGGCATGCCTTCAGGAGTCTATTTGTGCAGCTATCAGTGCACCACTTGAGAAGAGTACCAACAAACTACCAAGCTTTGATTCAGGAAAGTCCATTCCCTTTTATGTTGGTGTAACTCATTTGAAGTCAATGGGACTTAAGAACATGCTTCTTAAATGCTTTCCTGAATCAAGGCTCCAACATATAACCTGGAATGGTTTATTTCTGGTAGAATATAGCTCACTGATCGTAGTATTTTGCCCTTTCTGTCAAATTATTTTAAGGGAGGGGTGCTGCAGAAGGGGTGATTTAATGTCACAGATCCTTCTTCTATGAAAAGTAATTGTTTTGGAAGGTTGAAATAAGTTAAAAAGCATTTTCAGTGTTAAGAAGAATTCTCCTTGCTTTGGGGGCGGGGGGCAGTTCTACTCAGCACTCGTGAGTTAATTAACTAATTACACTGAAAAAATATCATGTACAGGTTAATTTTTGAGCCATATGCAGAGTTCATTATTTTTACTGATGTATTTACTAATGATTCCTAAATAAGTCTGTTATGTTATCTGCTTATTCATGTGTGTAGTATGTGTACAATTACCAGAACATGGATTGATTTAAAGTATAATATCAGAAGAAGAATCCACTATAATTGTGCACTGAAGAAAGTTATGACTAGAGGATCCCACTCACTTTTTGACTTTTAGATGTGGAACACTAGATTTGACTCTTAGAACCATTATCCTAAATATTAAATAAGTAGTGAACTCTGAAGAAACCCCTTGAGCCTAATAAACTTAATTACATCTACTGGGTAACCTAACGAAACAGAACAAATCTAAACAAAAAGTGACTCCAAGCTGAAGGAGAAAGTTCAACCAGTTTCTGAAACAATGATGAACGTGCATTGGTCTTGTCTGCACTTGCAGGCACTAACCTGTTTTCTGCACCTGCTGAGCAGCATTCATTGAATAGTTCCTAGTGTGTATCAGGCTTTTGAGTAGGGCCACAATGGAAAGCATATATTTAATATAACCTTCAGTTATATAAATCTGGAGTAATTGTATTCAAGTGTAAAATTGAGTCACTAAAAGCAGGATTTGGTGTAATAATATCATTCATATAATGATTATAAAACTTCCGTGGAGGTTAATAGGAGCTACACACAGTTGACAGAGAATCCTGTATGATCTCTCTCTCTTTCTCTAATTCACATCATTCTGTGTTTTATTTCATAGATATAATCACACTTCAAGAAGGTCATGATGCTGTGATCTACTTCTGAAACAACATTACTTTTCTTTGGGAAGCATTGTTAGCTCCATTCAAAAACCTGATATATACAAAAATAATACTTCTGCATATATTCTTAGGAACACAATAGTTATTAAAAATAGAAAAGACCTAGCCAGCAACCGGCTCCCTTCCCAAAGGAAGATATAGCATCTGTTAAACTACTAGTATACATGACTAAAATATCTTAGCCTATAGGCATTTGGTATTTTGTACAAAAATAAAGATCAAACTAAATTTCTTCAGTTTACATGTGGGTATAGCATCTGGTTACAGTACATGAGGAGTCCAGCTGTAGTTAAGCATTAATCAATAATCTCTTACAGTAGAGTTAACATAAATCCATAGTAATGGAACACTTCTTTTACAGATTTACTGGAGGTTTTAACTGGTGCATATATCAAGGCAGAACTTTATTGACTGAACAGTGCACTGGCTATCTGCGTTAAACCTGCTTTACTGCAAACAGATGTTTTAGCCTCTTATGTTTTAGAATAATAGAAGCAAGAGCCATGCAAAGGACATCACACAATTCAAAAAGCTCTCCATGATGCTTAATTTATTAATTTTATCCTGATTTTTTGCTAACATTGACAGGACTATATTCATTTTAAAATGACAGCTTTGGGCAATAGCATATTATTCTAGTCATTAGCAGAGATTTGCATAGCTGAACAATTTGTAGTAATTTCACCTCAGTGCTACAAGGTAACTTGGTTCAGAGAATGTAAGATTTGTTTATACGTTAGGTTGGAAAGATGTCCACAAAGGAAGAGACAGTAAAAATATTTCCCCTTCCCTGCAAGAAAAAAGCCAGAAGCTGTTCATTATCATGTTCTGCAACTGTTGTCGGCTTTATTGATGTCAACTGTTTTGTTATGTCCTTATCTCATTTCTGTTTACATATCAAACAGTACTAAGTGCAGGGCAGCTTTTCCCCACAAAACAGGGTACATTGTCCCCTCCTGTTCACATGATAGATCTAAAGAAAAAACAAACTATTTGTAATCTGTTATCCTGTGACTTCGTGAATGTGGTGTGGATTGGTGGGGGATGTTTTTTGGTTTTATTTTAGATAATATACACTTACACGGTACCATTTATCCTAGTATATTTGAAAACACTCAACAAAATATGTGTGAAACCATGACGTTGTTTGTCTTTACTCAGGCAAAACTGCCATCAAAGTCAGTGGTCCTTTTTCCCTCATGAAGGTCTTCAGGATTTAGTAAAATATATATGGGAATAACTTCACTCACAGCTAAAATGTGGCCAGCTTTAGAAAGAGACATACCAACAGCCTCATGGCATTCAACAATATTAGCCAGCTGGTTAGGACAGGAGGATAAGAATATTGTATCTGCTTGAAACTGCTTGCCTTCCTCTTAGCATACTGTTTGTACAGTGGTAAGCATTAAACATTTTATAATTTGCCATGAGTTGCCACATAATGAGATATTCCAGGTTTCCCTTCACTTTGAATAGAAATTAAAGGCACTAATTGTGGAATAATATTGATTTTTTTATTGGTAACCACTGTATTTAATAGGAAATAAGGTCAAACAACAACCACAACACACATATTTCTTGCCCCAGAGAGAGTGTCTGCTTATTTAGTTATACGTTGCACTTACATAGTATAGGCTTTTCTTGAAGATTTCAAAGCAATTTATTAATATTAATTAACGGAGACTAGGAACACCTCTATAAGGTAGGTAGCAAAAGTAGTCTTATTTTTAATGGATAAAGTAAGTGAGGTTAGATAATTTGCTCAAGATCACCTTGGAAATCCGTGGCAGTGCTGGGAATAAATAGAATAAGGTCTTCTTACTCCCTGTTTTCCCTTTTAACTGCAAGATCTGCTTTCTTCTCTCTCAATACTGAGTCAAAGGAAATCTTAGTGTCTCCTGTCGTGTATAATATGTAGGTGAAAAAATGTTGTATATTGGCAGCACAGGCATGTGAGACTTCCCATTTTACCCACATAAGCACCAAGCATGCTCAACACTAAGCACATGATTAAATCCCATGGATTTCAGTTGCCCATTGAAATCCATGAGATTTAAGCAGGGGCTTAAAGTTAAGCACATGCTTAAATGTTTTGCTGAATCAGGGCCTGGTTCACATGTGGAATGAACACACAATACTACTTCACACTATAGAAATATGTCATGAAAAATAATCTTTAGTAGATCTGTTTCACTGTCCTGGTGACCTGAAATCGTGTATTCTGTTATGTCATTACACACACATTATATTTGTTTTTAGAGCAATTAATGCAACTAGCTGCAACATTTCATGGAAACCAGCATTTGTAGGATGTTTGTTACTGACCCATTTTAATTAAGATCAAGTTGTAATAAAAACCCCTTCAAGTCCACATGTGCATGAAGGGATTTATTTAGGCTAATCTGAACCCATTTAATCAAAGAGATATGCTCTTCTTTAGGATAAAACAAGATGTTTTTGTTATGTGAACTGCAGGTGCACGTTCCTACCTTTGACCTAAAAAGCCGAGAGTCTCATAAACTAGGTCATGCTAAACAAGCAATGAACCAATTCTCTTATTTACTGTCTGTCAGCAGAATTTCAAAGAATTTGGGTACCTCTGTGTGTTGGGACAAGTTCTCAGGAAATCTTATCAAGGTCAATGAAGATCTTCTGTAAAAACAACAAAACATTACTTCATCCTGTGTTGTGAATTTCTTTGACAGGGTACTATAAACGGTCTATGGAGAATTATTGTGTGACAGAGATTTGCATATGGTCACAGATGATGTGTAGAAAAACAAGTGAAATTTTCTACTTTGTACAAAGTAAAATAGGGATCCCAGCTTTTACGGCTATTTTGAATTATTGAAAAAACATGATTACCTTTATCTGTTACATTTAATTTTTTTGTACACAAGATTTTAGAAATTTAGAGTCAGGATTTTGACAGGACATTTTAGAAAGACTTCAGATTTGAAAAATTATGATTTTAAAAACCCTATTTTTCATTACATGATTAAGAGACAGTATCAAATTTATTTTATTTGCTTACTTTGAACTATTTGTACCTTTGCTGTCTGCAGATAAAATTCCTTTGCCTACCATTTTGACCATTTGTTAGCAAAAATTGGACTTTGCCTGAGTAATTCAAAAACCAATATTGTCCCATTTCCGCAAGGAGCTCTGGCAATCCATACCAATGGATTTCCACACATCATTGAAAGGAGGCAGATGAACCAGAAGACAGAATAGGCTCTCACCACAAGGAGTCATAACTCCCCCCAGGAACCAGTTTAATTTTGCCTCAGTGAGTAGCAGATGCTGGCAATCATCAGACAACCTTTTTTTCTTCAGGAAATGACAGAAAAAATAGAGAAAAATAACATTGCCTTTACCAACTACTCCCCCATCCCCCACCTTAGCACACTCAGCCCAGCTATGGAGATCTAAACAATATAAAATTAATAGATCTCTTATTCATTAAGTCCTTCACCCTTATGCCAGGAAGGCTGGCAGACCTTTTCAGTAAGAAGATATCCAAGCATTTCTCCCTTGAGGTTTCTAAGGGAGAAGGGTCCATCTTCATCTCCCTGTTTTGGAGTTAGATTGAGGCGTTTAATGAAGAGCACATGAGCCACTTAATCGAACAGCTGAGGAAGGTCATAGATTTTACTGAGGATGCTGTTCCACCTGCTATCTTAAAAGCTTTTTAACTCGACTCCCATAAAAATGAAAGAGTTATTTCTTGTCAAAGGAAAGAATCAAAGGTATTTGAAAAGTCTCTGATGATAAACTTTCCATGACAGCGGTCTAATATGTTATCTAAGCTTTCTAAAGAGAGATGGGTTATCTTGGAGCTCGTTACCAAAAATTTGTTTCCCAAATTCAAGGTAAGAAGGCTGTATCCTCCTATAAGAAGAATCAGATTGTGCTATTTTAGCTAGTGCCTTTCTAGATGACATTACCTTTAACATTTTCAAGGTTTTTTCTAAATCTGTGGGTTGGCAGGTGAAGTAGTGACCTGGAAAGCTCTCTTACTCTGCAGAGAGAACAATCAAGATCCAGTACAAACTAAAACTTCTGTCCCTACTATTCGGACAGACTTTGCGATGGCCTTGATGCACCAATTTAAGATGATAGTCTCTGTTAATAGTCTCTCCTCCCCTCAGGCATAAACAAGGCAGATTCTTAAACTCAATCCACTTCCACCCAAAACATTCAAAGCTTCCTCAGAAGATCATAACAACCATAAACATCTCTTTCTTGTAGCTCAAGAATACCAAAGGGACAGGAAGAAGTTCATGACCCAACAAATCAAAATCCTGGTTTCCCTCAGTCACCACTCCAATTCCTTTGGGAGGCAGAAATAGTCATTTTCCCAGATTGGGAAAACGTATCTGAGAGATGGATTCAATAATTTAAAAATGGTTAGTGTCAAAGTTACCTCACTCCCGTCAAGAAACACTCACCTAAAATAACCCTCTGACTCTTCCCATTCAAATAAACTGGCCTACACAAGTGCATTCAGTACCTCCAAAATAGTCTTCTTACTATTCTAATGCGATTCTTCTTGTCACTTTATATCAGCTGGATAAAGGCATTTTTCTTCTGTTTTTAATCCTCATATGCTCAAGAAGCATCACAACAGTTTGAGATCTCAAATGGCTAAACTTTTTGAATACAAGAAATTCAAGAAAGAATCTCTTTAGTCTATAACAAGAGCTGTGTAACAGGAGAAATATTAGCATCCACAGATCTATGAGACACTTATCTTCATGTTCAGCATTTATTGCAGCATCTAATCAGAAATACTGACGCTTCAAGACCAACAGCCAATGTTTTCAGTACAGTTGCCTTCAGTCTTGCCATCACCCAGCAAGTTTTCTCAAAAATTCTGATTGTAACAGCTGCCAGCCTTCACAAGGAAAGTCTCCGGAATCAAGACCTACAACAGAGCTAATCTCCAAGTAGCCTAATCATGCAGCTCACCTGTAGTAGGCGGCCTGATTGGCTACACTGCCTGATTGGCTGGAAGAATCAGCAGACTGGCTCCTAAGTGCAACAGCAGCAGCAGTTCAATGGTGCTTAAAGCATTTGCCCATAGCTGTGGTAGCTCCTGCACTAGCTCTGCTCCTCAGTTCTGATATCTGGCCTCAGACACTCCAGCTCTAACCCTTGGCTTCAATTCCTGACTCCTGCTCTGACCACTAGGAATGACCACTCAACATCCTGTTCACTGATAGAAAGGATAGGTGTTTGGCTAGGGGAAAAAATCTCTTCTAAAGGCCCCAGGTTTTGGTTCAGAGAGTTACCCCAGAGAATCATCTCCTTGTGGTGTTCTAATAGAGTTGTTTGCTGGTAGGAATGCTAAATATCGTATTTTCTTATTTTTCTGCAATATTGCTAGAGAGATATCTGGACAAAATCCTCAGCTCCCACTAAGGTCCCTTTGTACCATTACCCAGCCCTTTGAATTGGAACGTCTCAGGTGAGTGTGACATGGAGGTAGAGATGAGTCTAGCAGTTATTTCAAATTCAAATTCCTGGATCTGGACCAGCTCTTTCAGTTTTAGTTTTGGTTAAATCCAAAATAGAAGGGGCTTACTTTCTGATTCTAGTTCACAACCAGCTGAAATTTCATGATGAAGCTTCTCTTGAAAGCTTACAGTTCAAGGTGGCAGAAATATCATGAGATCATTTGCGCTCATGAGATTTCTGCCATTTGGGGCTAAAGAATGATGAGATTGAAACTGCACATTACCGGCACCACTAAATATGATCCCAATCCTAAATCATATTTCAGTCTTATACCCAAATTCTTGCCTAAACTTGATCTGAACATGCCTCTCATGCCTAGTCAAATTTTCCCTCCTTAGGTCTTGCCTACACTACACAGTTTTGATGACAAATGTAAGTGTTTTTCAACAAAACAGTGGAGGTGTACACATTGAAATGCTCCTCCCACTGATGTAACTCCCCTGCTACGCCAACAAAATAAAACCACCTTGACAAGAGCCATAAAGCTTTCTGCGACATAGAGTGACGCAACATATTTGTAGATACTGCACTTGCTGATGTCGCCCTAATTGGCCTCCAGCAGGTGTCCCACAATGCCCATAATGACCACTCTGGTCTGCAGGTTGAACTCTGCTACCCTGCTGGGTACACAAGCATGTGCCTGTCCCCCCATTTAAAGGCCCGGAAATTCTTCTTCCTGTTTGCTTGGTGTGGACTTTTCACACAACATCTTCCCAGCTGACCATGCAAGCTTTCTGCAACAGATGCCCTCCTTCAAGGAGTACACCAGAGCTGTTGGATCTGCTGGGTCTGTGGGGAGAATAGGTTGTGCAGTCGCAGCTTTGCTCCAGCTGCAGGAACTTTGATATCTACAGGCAGATAGCTCACGGCATGCAGGAGAAGTGACATGCAGCAGTGTCGTGCTAAGATCAAGGAGCTGAGGCAGGCGTTCCAGAAGGCAAGGGAGGCCACCCATCACTCTGGTGCAGAACCGAAAACGTGCTGCTTCTAAGAAGAGCTGCACCCATTCCACCAGCACCAAAAGCCTATGGATACTTTGGGGGGACTGGAGGCAACAGAGTCAACCCTGAGGATGAAGTGGTGGATAAGGAAGTGGAGTTGGAAGTGGATGTGGGCTATGCGATGCAGTCATCCGGTGGTGTGGCAAGCCGGGACCTATTTTTGACCCCAGAGGAGTCTAGCCACTCTGGTTCAGGTGCGAATGAAGCAGGAGAGGCAAGCTTTGGTAGGCACACATTTTGCTTGGATACTGCACAGTGATAGGAGATTAAGGTCTCATTTACTTTGTCATATGGTTGAGGAGGGATAAGGGATAGAAATTAAGAACAGAACCTATGCAGCTACGCAGTGGGGGCCTGGAGGGAAAGTCTGTTAATGTATGCCGGGATGTCCTAGGACTCCTCCATAGAAAGCTTTAGGAAGCTTTCCTATAGGTACTCTGCAATCCTCTGCCAAAGGTTCCTTCTGTGGTTCACAAATTTTGAGTGCACTTTCTGTTCATTATTTGGATGGCTTATGCAGATGTGCCCTTGAGGACCAACTTCTACACACCAGTGGAGAGCCTCCGTCAAATAGGGAGGCAAATCAGGAGGAGTAAGGAGGATATGTTTCAAGAAGTGCTGCAGTCAACAGATACAGCAGGTAGCAAAACAAGAGCATGGGGGGAGACAGTTAATGAAAAACTCAGGCTGTATAGCATGGGAAGGAGACAGGCCAGGAATGGATGATGGATGCGCAGGAGTGGATGATAAAGCTACTGGAGGGCCAGATGGAGATGCTCGTATCCCTCATAACACTGCAGTCAGAGCACATCCATGCATGACTCCTCCTGCAGTCAATACAGAACGTCATTCCATGCCCTCGCCAAATTCCCCCAACACATTCCTCGCCTGTTCCCCTTTCACTCCACACCTACAGACTGGATTCAAGATGAAAGCAGGAGTTACACAGAACTGTAAGAGCCTTAACTGAGACTGTTCCTCATTGCCATGTCCCCTGTTTGCCAAAAAAAAGTGTTTTATCCTTTAATTAAAGTGTTGTCTTTGAAACCAAATTAGTATTCATTTGTGTCATGCACACAGTAGTTGCTGCTAAAATTCGAACACATTGGCTATAGGCAGGAACATTTGCTCACTATAATTAAAGCTCAGGAAGCAAGCATTACAGGGGTCATTCAAGGCAGCAAGTAAACATTGCCTGGCTGAATGTGTCACATAAAGATACATTACTGGGGCTCATTGTCAAAATGCTCCTTCCAAACCTCCCTGATTTGAGCCCCTCTAGTTGCCCCTGTTTCTGGCGGCTCAAAATCAGCAGCCAGCCTATACACCTCAGCACTCCACCCCGGGGAAACTTTTGCCCTTCGCTTCACAAATGTTATGCAGAGCACAGCGGGCTGCTATGACCATCAGAATATTTTCCTCATTGAGGTCCTACCTGCCAAAAAGGCAGTGCCAGAAGGATTTTAAGCTGCCAACGATACATTCAACGTGTTATTCTGCACCTGTTAAGCCTATTGTTGAAGTGCTCCTTGCTGCTGTCTAGGTTCCCAGTGTAAGGCTTCATGAGCCTTGGGAGTAAGGGGTAGTCTGGGTATCCCAGGATCACTATGGGGATTTCCACATCCCCCACTGGAATCTTCTGGTCTGGAAAGAAAGTCCCACCATGCAGCTTTCTATTCAGTCCAGTGTTCCTAATGATGCATGCTTCATGAACTTTCCCTAAGCTACCTGCATTGATGTCAGTGAAAAGGCCGTGGTGATCCACCAGCACCTGCAAGACCATGGAGAAGTAGCCCTTTCAGTTGATGTACCCTGTCGCAAGACAGGCTGGGGCCAAAACTGGGATATGCATGCCATCTATTGCCACAGTTAGGGAATCCCATTGCTGCAAAGCCATCAATTATTTCCTGCACATTACTCAGAGTCACAGTCCTTCATAGCAGGAGGTGATTAATGACCCTGGACACTTACATCACCGTTACTGCCTCCCCACCCCCTGTAGATATTAGAACTTCAGACTGATTCATGACTGACTGGCAGGCAGTCTGAATTTGCCACACAATGATCGCCATTTGTTTTTCCACTGTGAAGGCAGCTCTCATTCAGCTTTCAGGGCAGGCGCGAGTTCTGCCCACAGTTCCAAGAAAGTGACTTTGCGCATCCGAAAGTTCTGCAGCCACTGCTCATCATTCCATACATGCATCACAATTAGGGTGACCAGATGTCCCGATTTTAAAGGGACAGTCC
Organism: Macrochelys suwanniensis; assembly: GCA_033296515.1. Classification (NCBI taxonomy): domain Eukaryota; kingdom Metazoa; phylum Chordata; order Testudines; family Chelydridae; genus Macrochelys; species Macrochelys suwanniensis. The sequence goes on from CM065775.1 coordinate 104,716,977, forward strand.
CAGTTTTTGAGTCTTTTTCTTATATAGGCTTCTATTACCCCCCACCCCCATCCCGATTTTTCACACTTGCTGTCTGGTCACCCTAATCCCAATGTGATCCCACCACTCAGTGCCTGTTTACTGACTCTGAGCCCATATCGATGGTCCAGCATGTGAAGCTGCTGCTTGAATGCCAGCAGCAATCTTGAATTGTTTCTTTCCATTGCACAGAGCAGGGCACGTTCTACAGATTCACTTTGTGTTTCCCAGCTCATAAAATATTGAAGGACCAGTCACGTTGTGTTCATATAATGCTCATCACCTGACTGGCAGAAGCTCAGGATCCATGCTCTCAGGCAGAGATGGCAGGTGCACAGTTTACAGGGGTTGTTCAAAAATGGCAGGAAACAAAGTTGGAAGCCCATGGAATGATGGGACGGCAGTATTTGCATCATAGGATGGTGAGCACATCCCCATGATGCACTGCAATCCATTCTCAGATCTCCCAGCAGCAGAGGGTGGCAAGTTGCACCATGGGATAGCTGCCCACAATGCAATGCTCTCTCTGTTGATACAAAAGCACTGGTGGACGTGCTCTGCTGACACAAGGAGCATTGTGTGGACGTGCACAACCAATGTAATTAAAGCAGCATGTGATCGTCAACGTAACTTAAGTTGAGTTAACTTTGTAGTGGAGAAAAGGCCTTAGTTTCCACGCCTTGATATTTGCATTTTCAACTTGTAAGATTGTAATAAATCTCTTTTTTTAAAGTGTTACCTTAAAGGGAATTAACCAGTAATGTGTTCCCTACTCTTTTGGAGTATTTGGTGCAAGTATTCAAACGCATGCAGTGGATGTATCACAAAAATCCATATTTGCATAGATAAACTGGCACTTGTCTATCTGTCTTCTCTGTATTTGGAAAGCACCTATACTGCAATATAGGTATTAATAATAACTAAATTATCAGCTTATGCATGCATTTCAAGTTTTGTGTAAGTGCAAGCTTTAAAGATATAACAGATGTTTGCATATATTTATGTGTTCCCTTGTTGCATCTATATATGAAAATTTGAACCCATAAATCCAGTTACCTCAAATAAAATGTGCAAACCTATATTATGATACATTTATACCAAAAAGTAGCAGCATGGAATATTTCTGAAATAATGTGAATAGCTCATTCTACCTGTTCTTTTGGGAGCGTAGAAATAGGTTTGAAATTGTTACACAGTAGACCTGTTCTATTAAAAGAAAGATAAATCTACATGTATAAGTCTTTTCAGTTTTCAAGCAACTGTTTTAGTCTAAAGCAGCACCCCATATTTTACTCAGTGTCTGTGCTGTAGTACAATTATTGATCAGTTTATCTTCTTAAACAAACTCCATTTTGTGGATCAGCTAATTTCTTCTTTTTGAAATAAACAGTTGATCACGTGTTCTTAAATTAAAACTTTTCTGTGTGCTGATAATCTCTCTGGTTACACTAGTCCAGGGCAAATGTTGACATGCTAGCATTTAAACAGATGGTCAGACATTCAGTGGAAAGTAGTTAATTATTAGAACTGCACAGACTGGATGTGAACATCACTTGTCTGAGCAGCCACCATCAGCCAAAAGGTTCAGTTTAAGAATTTCTAAATCTACCAGTGTGTTTGGCCAGCCTGAGACCCGTTCTGTAAACACACACATAGATATGCAATGAAACTATGTTAAATAATTCCACGTATGCAAGACTTCAGAAATATTTTCAGAAACAAAGATAAGAGGGAATTTCTCAGCTAAAGGTCAGAAGTCACAAGGGTCACATGGAATTTTTATCTATCTAGGTATTCACGAGGGCCCCATCTCCACATTTCCTGAGAGCCATTCCAGGCAGGAATCTGAACTCAAAAGTGAGCTTTACCACTGAATTTTGAAAACCCAGTCTGATGCCAAATATGAAGTTTCAACAGTGTTGCAGTTCAGAGCAGGATCATCCACTTTAGGCTCTCCACTCCTCAGCTGTCACCTCTCTTGGGCAGAGACCCATGTCTCTCTCCCTCTTGACTGGGGTTTTTCCAGGCTGTGAGGTTCCCTGCCTACACTGTGCTATTCCCAGCATTTGCACTTTGCATCTTCTTTGAAGGCTTATGAACAGTTATAATTGTCCTCAATTACAAGTTATCACAGTGCTCTTTCTAAGCAAGCACACTTATTTTTAAGGTAAAAACATTACAAAAAAAATTTAAAAAACACAAAAGAACCTACACAGATACTTTTAAGTATCAGAGGGGTAGCCGTGTTAGTCTGGATCTGTAGAAGCGACACAGGACCCTTTGTCGCGTCTACAGATACTTTTAAGCTTACCAACTCCGAAAGGGCTCTGATAGGAGTCAGTCCTTCAAACCTCACAAAGGGTATTTTTGTGGTTACCAGTTCAGAACAGCCTTAGCTCAGAAGTAACATGCTGCCCTCCCCCCATGAATAATTTAGTCTTTCATTTATATAGTTCAGACTTTTGATCTTGAGACTCTGGGAACAGGTAATCAGCAGACAGTGGTCCTTTCCTCAGGGTGTAACTTGAAAAGGTTGGGGGTTTTGCATAACCAGAGGTGGGGAATTTGTATTCACCTCCCCCTAGAGATTTCTCATGGAAACCACTTGATACCGTTTGTCCCAAAAGTCCATTCTTGTCTGGCGCATAGTTCAGTACAGTCCTTTGAAGTTCATAACACTACCCAGGATTCATATCACATCTCCCCTCTAGAGAGGTTGCATACAATCCTAGCCTATAATAATACATAACTTTTGCATCTAATACAATGTACTCCAAAGATATTTAAATTTAATTCAAAAAGGTTTTTCAAGGATATTGCAGGAAATTGCCACATGTGTCACAGGTAGTTAATCCTGTTTAATATACTGAGTTGGCTAAAAAATATACATGAACAAATTCTATTAGGCCTCAAAGGCCGGGAGTCCCAACCCCCTGGTAACAGATCGATTTTCAAAAGAACTATCCCTGCGAGGGAGTGCCTGTCCCTTTCCCTGCCTTCCTTACTTACTCTCACCAGATGGGCCTTGCTATGATATCAGGCAAGAACTAATTAGGGCCTGGTGGAAGGCATTAACTGTGATTCTTCAGCAACTCACACAGTAAACTTTGGCAACAATCAAATTTGTTGATAATAACAAAACTAGAGGGGTAGCAAACGTGTAGTGACCCAAAAAGAAGGGAACAGTGGGGGTCTTGCAATGAGATGATGTTCCATACTCATAAATGTAAAATAATGAGCACATAATTATCTACTTTGTATTGAAGCCAGGGATTACCCCTTTCCCTCTCAGGACAGGGGATATATTTTATTGGAGTATGGAGCCTAAGACTGGAAATCATTATTCCGATTGGAAGCATTCCATGTATACAGTCAGGTATTTGCAGACAAAAGTACTTAGATTTCTGCCTGCAGTGAGCTGTGAGCACAAATTTTGCAAGCTGAAATTGTATCCACAGAAGAGAGCGTCCCCTCCCCCGTGAAAAAAATGAACTAAAACTGATAGGAATGAGGGAGGAATTGTCCAGTGGTTAGAGCACAGGGCAATGATTCAGTTCTGCATTCTGTATCCAGCACTATTGCTGACTCACTGTGCGACCTTGGGCAAATCAATTAACCTCTCCTTGCCTCCCGTTCCTCAAGTTTAAAATGGTGATAATACTTATCTCTAGTGAGTTGTGACGCTTTAATGTGCGGAAAGCCCTTTGAGATCTTTGGATGAAAGGTACTGTGCATAGAAAAAACTTTATTCTTAGTATTCAAATTCATGGGCGAGATCCTCAGCTGGCGTAAATTGATATATCCCCATTGACTTCAAAGAAGCTATGCCAGAACACCAGCTGAAGATCTGGCCTAATATTTACTTACTGAAAAATATCTACTTGTTTCCTATGATTAATACGACCTATTACATTCAAAGGAAACTATTGTTGGAACACATAAACACTCTAGTATTAGTGAAGGGTTTAATAAATGTATGATAGCTATAACAGAGTGTAGTTCATAGTAACAAAAAGGCAAGTAAGGCTAATAGCTGAATGCTGTATGGCAGCCTGTAGTGGAAATTTTTAGTCATTTATAATCGCAGAGTCCTCTTTATCAGCAGCAGTGTAATTCCATCCCCGTCACTGAAATGTCAAAAAAAAAGTTCTCTATAAATGAGTGATTATTAATATTCAAAAATGTTTAAATATGTATCTGTAGTGTGAGGTATGACATTAACACTAAGGGTTTGATTCATTACCACTTTACTTCAGTTTTACACCAGTGTAGCTGTGTTGTTTTCACTGCAGATACACCAGCTTATAATTGGAGTACCACAGTGGTGTACTGGGTTCTAAGTCTAGCTATGTGGTAGAAGTGGTCTGCAAAGTGTCTCAAGACATTTGCATCCTGAGTCCATCTTTAGCAGCGGGGGGAAGTATTTTTATAACCAGAGGAATATCGTTTCCAGTTGTCACTGTTTCTCAGCTGGGGCAGGTTGAAGAATACAAAATGTGATTTGTGACTATTTTGGTAAGTAAACATAGCAGGCTCTCTCTGCTGTTTGGATTTATATAATGTCCACCCTGGGCTGTAAGTGCTTAACACAATTTTAAAATACTGTCTGACATTTTAAAATAGTGACTATAGTTTTGTGATTTTTTTAAACTAAAAATCCATTCCTTCCCAGTAATTCTCACCTTTCAGTCCTCCTTACATATCTTGAGAAATGGATGGGTCTTGTAGCATGTTCTAAAAGTCAGCAAATTGGCTATTTTAGGCCAGAGAGTGGCAGTCTCTCCAGGCTGGCAGGTCCCAGTAGGTACCTAGGGTGTCATTTTGAAAAGCACTCACCATTGGCCTAACCTTGTTCCTGTTGAAGTCAATATGATTTTTATCTTTGGCGTCAGTGTAAGCAGAGTTTGGCCAACACTGTGCTTTGGAAAATCTCACTCATAGGGTACTCAACTACCAATTAACTCTCAACAAAATGTGTGATCATGGGAAATGCTGAGCACAAGTCAATGAAGATTGAGAAAACTCAGCTCCTTCCAAGACTGGACCCTGAGTTGGCAATTTTAATTAAAGTATTTTTGTGAAAGCTCATATATTAACTCTTCAAAAACATTAAAAAGAGCCAATTAACCATATTGCCTAAATGTGTAAAGGCATATGATACCATTCTGCAAAAGAGGGAAAATAAGGTGCCAACCATGCAGAAAGATATGTAATACATTCTCAGTGAGGGCTGCTGGGTGGTGATCCCTTTTGAAAATCTGCCTGTAAGGGCCCAGCTCTGTAACATGCTGAGTACCTCAGGAGTTGTTAAGTCAGTACTTCACAGAATCCTGTCCTAGTGGTGTAAGGTCTGTTATACATTAGAAAGATCTACTGGTGGATCTATCCTATTGGTGGGAAGTAATGTGCCTCCATACACATTTTTCTTCCATCCATGTTTCTCGGCCACCCATTGAAGCAAGTTATCCCAATTTCCAGTTAGGGCAGGGGTTCCCAAACTTGGTTTGCGGCTTGTTCAGGGTAAGCCCCTGGAGGGCCGCGAGATGTTTTGTTTACCTGAGCGTCCGCAGGTACGGCCGCTCGCAGCTCCCAGTGGCCATGGTTCGCCATTCCCGGCCAATGGGAGCTGCGGGAAGCAGAGCTGCGAACCAAGTTTGGGAACCCCCAATATAGGGTAAATCTGCATTGCTGTTACATCCATATATTTCACCATATCATGCTTTCTCATAAGTCTTTTCATTGTCTGTCATAACCCGCAGTGAGATTGGCTAGTGAAGCAGAAATAATTCCTACACCTAACTGTAAAAGCTATGTACTCTCATGCAAAGCACAACTCTTGTGAGAGCTCTCTAAGGCCATGTCTATACTACAAAATTAAGTCGACCAAACTTATGTTGGCATACAGCTGCCGCAGTAATTACATCGCTTGTGCGTGTCAACACTTTGCTCCTTGTGTCAGCATTGCATGTCCTCACCAGGAGCACTTGTGTTGATTGTACTGTCTGTGTGGGGGCATTGTGGTATGACTCCTGAAAGCCAGTAACAGTTGACATAAGTAGCAGGTCAACTGTATTGACCTAACTACTGCGACCTTGACTCCATGCCTCTCATGGAGGTGGAGTTATTAAGTTGACATAGCAGGGCAGTTGCATGAGCAGGAGCAAAATTTAAGTATAGATACTTCCATAGTCAGGTCGACGTAAACTGCCTTGTGTCGACCTAACTCTGTAGTGTAGACCAGACCTTGGTAGTAGTCTGCTGATTGAATGGGGAGTCCATGATGAGACCTAACCATCCCAACTGGAATAGGACTGTGATCAGGAATTGTCAGAGCTCAAACTGCCACTAGGTCTGTTTGTTATGGACATGGGACAGCTCAATGTGAAAATGCAAACACCCATTGTCTCTCTCTCCCTTTCATTTTGCAGTGAGATGCGATTAGGTGTATTGCTATGCATATTGCAGGAAGGCCACTATATGTTACTGCTAAGACCATTTCTTAGCTTGCTATTCTTTGTGTTAGTATATTGTACTATATTTCAGTTGTCATGTGGCATAGCCGTCTTGTACTGTATATTTTTTTTGGCTCTTTTTGTTTTCCATTGTCTGCTTTTACACCAGAAGGTAGGTAGGTAGATGTGTGTGTGTGTGTGTGTGCGCGCGCACACACACACATAACACATTGCAGGGATATTTGTAATTCATTAACACTTCCTTTCAGTCAGGGCCGGCTCCAGGCACCAGAAAAGGGAGCAGGTGCTTGGGGCGGCACATGTGAAAGGGCCCCATTCCGGCCACTCCTGGGGCAGCACATGTCAAGGGCCGTTTTTGTTGTTGTTGTTTTTTGCTTCAATGGCTTTTGCGGCGGGGGGGTGGTGGCAGCAAAAAAGCTAGAGCCAGCCTTGCTTTCAGTGCATATTATATATTATAGTGGGAGCTTATGACTCAGTACGTTTAACACATTTACTATTTAAGTGTGTACTCAGCACCTCTAAGGCCCAGACACTACCCTGAGTGGGGGAAACATCAGGCCACAAGAAAATTAAGCAATATTACTACAACTTCGATTTAATTCAAGTGCTCAGGCCCCAGGCATTCAGTGAACTTGGAATCAGGCTGATAAGAGTTGAATTCTCTAGTCCTCCAAGTGGCACAAAGTGAACTTAAAGCAGTCAGAGAGTTATACTGAAGAATTACCCCTTTGTAGGGTGACAGGTTTCAAAGTAGTAGCTGTGTTAGTCTGTATCTGCAAAAAGAACGAGGAGTACTTGTGGCACCTTAGAGACTAACAAATTTATTTGGGAATAAGCTTTTGTGGGCTAGAACCCACTTTATCAGATGCATAGCGTGGAACATACAGTAGGAAGATATATATATATATACAGAGAACATGAAAAGGTGGAGATGGTTGCCATATATCTGACATCAGGAATCATAACATTCAAAAACCAGTAGGAGAACACTTCAATCTCTCTGGTCACTCAGTAACAGACTTAAAAGTGGCAATTCTGCAACAACAAAAACTTCAAAAACAGACTCCAACGGGAAACTGCTGAAATGGAAATAATTTGTAAACTGGATACCATTAAATTAGGCTTGAATAAAGAGTAGGAGTGGATGGGTCATTACACAAACTAAAACTATTTCCCCATGCTAATTTTCCCCCTACTGTTACTCACACCTTCTTGTCAACTATTTGAAATAGGCCATCCTGATTATCACTACAAACGTTTTTTTTCTCCTGATAATATCTCACCTTAATTGATTAGCCACTTAAAGTTGGTATGGCAACCATCTGCACCTTTTCATGTTCTCTGTGTATATATATCTTCCTACTGTGTGTTCCACTCTATGTGTCTGATGAAGTGGGTTCTAGCCCACGAAAGCTTATGCCCAAATAAATTTGTTAGTCTCTAAGGTGCCACAAGTACTCCTCGTTCCCTTTGTAGGGGAGTCTCTGGCAGCAAAAAAGCTGGCAGAGGCAGGAATTCCAGCAGCTGGCAAAAGGGAGGTAGGGAGGGCACTCTAGGTAAGCAGGAGTGGGTCAAGGGAGGGGAGGGGAGGAGGATGGCAGAGCCCATTCTCCACTGGCAAAAGATCTCAGTGGCATAAATTAAAGCTGTCCCCTTTAGCTTCAACTTGCATTGGGGCTGTGGGTATCTGAGAATTGGGGAGCCACAATCAACTCCTTGTCAACCTCTCTTTTTCACTGTACCTGAGCTCTGCTTGGCTACAGATAAAAATCAACCCTACTGAATATTTGGAAGAGAACAAATTGGGGCGGGCGGGGAGGGGGAACCATCAGGCTACATGAAAATTAAGCAGTCTTATTTGACTCCTCAGGAATGGCAGAAATGCACCTTGCAAGTTCTAGCTAAATACACACAAATGTCACAAGGAAAACTTGTGAGCTAATAGCTGCATATAATAATGGGTAGTTATGCAAGTGCCTAGGGAAATGTAGAACATAAACACATTCTGTCACAAATGCCTTTCCCTCAGAGAGGTGAGAGAATGATTCACTGAGTCTCCTGTAAACACTTAAGAACATTATGTACAGGTGTTTGTGTATGACTTCCATTAGGTTGGAAGGCAAAAGATGGCTTTTAACCACAGAAGCTTGATTGCGTGCCAACCTCATAAAAGGCTATATGATTTTTTTTCCCCTGTGCAGGTATCTGAACCAGACTGTACTGGAGGAGACATCAGTGACAGTGAACACTCTTAACAGAGAGAAATTAGCTGTCCTAAAACAAGCCCTAACTGCTTTTGGCTTCAATAACCTGGTAAGTTATACAAGCCTATATAGTTCATGCCTAGAATGACTCTTTTACCTAGTTAAAAGCAGGTCATAAGAAACTCATATTGACAGACCCCCCGCAGAAAAATATAAGACTGGCCCTTTTTTATGCCGATGAAACAAAGTGATAGTTCACTCCAAGGAAATGATTGTAATCACTTTTAATTAGATACTTCACCAACAATGTAAACCTTTTTCATTCTTAAAGATTCACAGAGCAGCTGCAAGTTATAATCCTGTGAACAATTAAATTACATAATGTCTAGATAGCAAGAAACAATCAAATCCCATATGACAAAAAATTATAAAAACCCCTGGGGATCTTTGCCTTCCTGATTATATCCCTGTCCCTTTTAATTTTGTGAAGTATACATTCCAAATGCTGTCTGATTGCTAGCATCTGAAAAAAGCATATACATAATTAGACACACAAAATTACAGTCAAGTGACATGAAAGATTTGACTTCAACTAACAAAAGCAACAAGGAGCAGCTAGTCCTAGAACCCACAAGGGGAGAGGCAATTCTTCATTTAGTCCTAAGTGAAGCAAAGGATATGGTCCAAGAGGTGAGTATAGCTGAACTGCTGAGTAATAGCGACCATGATGGAATTACATTTAAACATCCTTCTTGATGGGAAATGCCAAAGAAACCCACCCCAGTAGCATTTAACTTTTAAAAGGGTAACTACACAAAAATGAGAAACCCAGGTAAACAGAAATTAAAAGGTGCTATCACAAGGGTGAGATGCCTGCAAACTGCATAGGGACTTTTTAGAAACACCATAATAGAGGCTCAAACTAAACATATACCCAAAATGAAAAAAAAAAAAGAAAAGAAAAGCCACTTGGCTAAACAGCAGAATAAAAGAGGTGGGTAGAGGCAAAAAACCATTGGAGGTCAAATCCTACTGAGGAAAATAGAAAGGAGCATAAACTCTGCAAGTCAAGTGTGAAGATGTAAGGCAGGCCAAGAAAGAATTTGAAGAAGAACTAGCTTAAGAAACAAAAACTAGCAACAATTTTTTCAAGTACATCAGAAGCAGGAAGCCTGCCAAACAATCAGTGGGGCCACTGGACGACTGAGCTCTAAAGAAGCACTCAAAAAAGACAAGGCCATTACAGAGAAACTAAATGAATTATTTTCATCAGCCTTCACTGCAGAGGATGTGAGGGAGACTCCCACACCTGAGCCATTCTTCTTAGGTGACAAATATGAGGAACTGTCACAGATTTAGGTGTCAATAAAGGAAGTTTTGGAGCAAATGTGTAACTTAAAGAGTAATAAATCACCAGGACCAGATAGTATTCACCCAAGAGTTCTGAAGGAACTCAAATTGCAGAACTACTAACTGCAGTTTCAACGAGGAGTCCTTGTGGCACCTTAGAGACCAACTAATGTATTTGGGCATTTATTCGGTTTGTAACCTTTCGCTTAAATCAGCCTCTGTAGCAGATGACTGAAGGGAAGCTAACGTAGTCCCTTTTTTTTAAAGACTCCAGAGGCAATCCTGACAAATATGTGTTGGTAAACCAGGCAATTTGACTGAAACTATAGTAAAGAACAGACCTGTCAGACACATAGATGAACACAATATATTGGAGAAAATTCAACATGGCTTTTGTAAAGGGAAATCATACCTCACCAGTCTGTCAATTTTTTTGAGGGTGTCAACAAAAATGAGGACAAGTGTGCTACAGTCGATATAGTGTTCCTGGACATTCAGCAAGGGTTTGATGAGTCCCTCACCAAGACTTTTAAGCAAAGTAAGCAGTCATGGGATAAGAGGGAAGGTCCTCTCATGGCTCAAAAGGGTAGGAAAAATTGCCAGTTTTCAGAATGGAGATTGATAAATAGCAGGTTCCCCCAAGGATCTGTACTGTGACCAGTGACGTTCAACATATTCATAAATGATCTAGAAAAGGGGGTGAATAGTTAGGTGGCAAAATTTGCAGACAATACAAGATTACCCCAAATGGCTAATTAATTAATAAAATTAATTAATTAAATCTAATTCATAAAAACATATTGCAAAGAGCTACAAATGGATATCATTAAACAGGATGCTGGGCAACAAAATGGCAGATGAAATTCAGTACTGATAAATGCAAAGTAATGCACATTGGAAAATATAATCCCAACTAAGCATGCAAAATGTGGGTTTAAATTAACTGATACCACTCAAGAAAGAGATCATGGAGTCGTCATGGATAGTTCTATGAAAACAAACACTCAGTGTGCAGCAGCAGTCAAAAAGCTAACAGAATGTTAAGAACCATTAGGAAAGAGATAGATAAGATAGAAAATATAATATCACTAGATATATACAGGGTACGCTCAAACCTTGAGTACTACATGTAAATCTGGTCTTCTCTTCTCAAAAAAGATATATTAGAATTGGAAAAGATACAGAGAAGTGATTAAGGGTATGGAACAGCTTCCATACATGAAGAAATTAAAAAGATTGGTTTTCTTCAGCTTAGAAAAGAGATGACTAAGGGGGAATATGATAGAGGTCTATAAAATCATGAATAGTGTGGAGAAAGTGAATAGAGGTGAGTTATTTACCCCTTCACATAACACAAGAACTACGTGTCACCTCATGAAATTAATAGGCAGCCGGTTTAAAACAAATATAAGGAAGCACTTCACACAACGTGCAGTGAACATGTGGAACTTGTTGCTAGGAGATGTTGTTTAACCTCCAACTGCTATAAACTGGGACTGGATGACAGAGGATGGATCTCTTGATAATTTCCCTGTTCTGTTTACTCCCGTTGACACATCTGGACACTGGTCACTGTCAGAGGACAGAATACTGAGTTAGATGAGCCATTGGTCTGAACCAGTAAGCCCCCTGGTGGGCCAGGCTGGTTTGTTTACCTTCCGCGTCCGCAGGTTTGGCTGATCACAGCTCCCCATGGCCACGGTTTGCCACTCCAGGCCAATGGGGGCTGCAGGAAGTGGCAGCCAGCACATCCCTCATCCTGCACCACTTCCAGCAGCCACCATTGGCCTGGAGCGATGAACCACGGCCAGTGGGAGCTGCGGTCGGCCAAACCTGGGGACACAGCAGGTAAACAAACATGCTCGGCCCACGAGGGGGCTTACCCTGGCGGGCCACATGCCAGAGGTTGCCGATCCCTGGCCTTGACTCTAGGGCTGTTTTTGTTGTTGTTGTTTGTTTTTTGTTTTTTTAAAGATTCACAAGAATGTTTTTATAATGGGAAAACCCTTGGTTTTTCTTTTTTCCAGTCCAGTTTCCTGGACCATCATTTGCTTAATTTTAAAAACATTTTTGCAAAAATCACAGAAGCTATATCTGGAAAATTATAACCAAGATGTGATTGTTTTCCAAAGTTATGAACATCTGAAAAGAGAATTATCATAATGGATTTAACAAACTATAGCTTTCACTACTTGGAACCCGGTATAATTTAAAGCTGGGCTGTTTGATTGTGAATGTGACTGGCTAAAAGAAAAAAAAAGTGCTTATTCACAGATGTAGAATTTATCACTATTAGAATTCTCAGTAGGCAAGAAATGCTTATTTCTTGCAGAAATAATACTTCCATTAGAGACATTTTATTATTTCTTCATGATATTCTAAATACATTTCTTATCTCATCAGTTAATTTGATTTACATAAATGCAAAAGTAAAGCATTAGACATTCGAATTGTTCTATATACTGTATTGTCCATGACATGATTTCTAAACCCTAAATCCTCACATAATAAATGAATAGTTTTTAGTTGAACAAGTGCCACTGCTGTATAAAGCATCTTCTTTCATTTGTATGCCCAGCCGAACTTTTCTTTATATTTGTGCATAAAATGTGCAGGAGGTGGAGAACCTGTTTGTAATTCTCTCAGCAATTCTGCATCTTGGAGATATTCGGTTTACTGCTCTGACAGACGCTGAGACAGCATTTGTGTCAGACCTGCAGCTACTAGAACAAGGTCAGTAGAATGTGACCTTTTAGTATTGCCTATTTTGTCTCTTATAATAAGGTGATTTCACTGATTCACCAATAGATGGAAACACTGTTCCAGGCAAACAGAGATCTGCATCCTGGAGACTCATAAATTACTGGGGAAACACAGTACCCTATTGACTCTGATGCTTTATAAACTATAGATTTTTACGGGAATAAGCAAAATGCTATTGCGGCAAATTATCAAATTCAGTGTCATACCCAATGGTGCCATTTGCCAAAAGAAATTGCACAGTGTACTTTGGTCTTTTTTTATATCTATCTATCTATATCTATATGTACTTTTATTGCATGTCAACACCTAAGCAATTTGCATTTAATAGAATTCCTTACTTTCAGAAATCCTTGCCTTAAAAGCTTCCTTTGCCCTGTTGGTCACTTACAAATCTCCTCAAAGTGGTTTATGAATACACATTACCAATAAGCAGCATACCTTAACTCTAATACTAAAGAGATCCTGCCAAGCCCTAGGGAAAGTTCTGTGTAATCTGTATGATAGAAAAAAGCTGTAATTTAATATACAGATACATTCAAACTTATCAAAGTCCTGATTATAGTAAGCCGATTTTACATGTTCATTAATTTTGATTACTCCTATGACAGCTCACTCTGCATTAATGTGTAGGTTTTTTCACTGTTTACAAAAAATAGCATTGAAATAAAAAAATCTGTTTATATATTGAAATGCAGTAATTGAACTCATGTTCCTCTCTCTTCAAAACAACTCTTTCCTTTTAGTGGCAGGAATGTTGCAGGTATCGCCAGATGAACTTGCTTCAGCCTTAACAACTGATGTCCAGTATTTCAAAGGTACTTTCTTCCAAGTCCACATTCTAATAAATCAGACTTGGTAGCTTTTAGATCCTTCTGATGTCTGTCAGAGCTAAAAGAGTTAATGGTTTGTTTCTCATTTTTTATGAACCAGCAAAGAGACTCTCTCAAGGATATCTTGGAAGAGATCAAACTGGGCCTGGAATTACAGCAACCTTTTGTAACATGGAGCTCAGTAACAGATCAGAGGCTGACGCTGATAGACCTGAACTTTGGTGAACCTTGCAGCAAGGTCACAGACCAGGTCCTAGTGGCAAAAACCAGTGTCAGCAGAGGTGTCCTTAAGAAATGCCATTCAGATATGTCATCTGCAACAAAAAATGAGCCTGTATGCCACACAAATTATTTTTTGTCTCTGTTCACTCCTGACCTGAGAATCTTCCAAGTATGTTAGTGGGAGCCTTTTGTTATTTGACTCACTAGGTCTGTCTTCATAATTAGTACACAACAGGGGCATGGGAATTGGGACAAGTGAAGAGGCTAGACAGAGAGATTATTATGAGAAAAAGTATTTTTAAAGTATTTTATACATTTTATAATCATGTTTTCTTCTCCTTTTTGTGTTTACTTTCTTAGGAGACATGATCATGAGGAGACACACTATAGAGATTGCAGAATTTTACCGAGATCTTTTGGCAAAGTCACTGTATAGTCGTTTATTTAGTTTTTTAGTGAACACAATCAACTACTACCTCCAGAATCAATATGAGACCAGCAGGTAGGAGCTCAGATGCTAAGTAATCCCACTGGTAATCTTACATGTATCTAGATAATTAACTGCTGTGACGGGGCAAGGTCAGATGGCTATAGGAAAGTGGTGAGGAACCAGTATGTTAGCCCCAGGCTAAACAAATCCCTAATACCTTGTTAACCAAATGGCAGTTGCTCCAGGTTAATCAAGACACCTGGGGCCAATTAAGAACTTTCCAGAAGGCAGGGAGGTTGATTGAGACACCTGCAGCCAATCAGGGGCTGGCTGAAACTAGTCAAAAGCCTCCCAGTGAGTCAGTGAGGGGCGGATGTCAGGAGCTGTGGAAGGAGGTTGCGTGTGAGGAGCTGGGAGCAAGAGGCACTAGGAGCTGAGAGTAAGAGGGTGTACTGCTGGAAGATCCTGTGGTGAGGATGAAGAAGGTGTTGGGAGGAGTCCATGGGGAAGTAGCCCAGGGAGTTGTAGCTGTTGTGCAGTTGTTCCAGGAGGCACTCTAAACAGCTGCAATCCACAGGGCCCTGGGCTGGAACCCAGAGTAGAGGGCGGGCCCGGGTTCCCCCCAAAACTCCCAACTCCTGATCAGACACAGGAGGAGTTAACCTGGACTGTAGATTCTACCAGAGGGGAAGATCTCTGAGGCAAGCAAAATCCGCCAATAAGCGCAGGACCCACCAAAGTAGAGGAGGAACTTTGTCACACTGCATAGAAACCAAATCTGTAACTGCTCTAAGCTGAGTCCAGAGTTGGTCAGCTCTGATATGACACTGCTTTATGTTAGTAGGCATGTTATTTTTTCATGTAAGTTATTGGTGTTAGCCTGTATATTCTTGTATAATGGTGTTTGTTACTACTAATTTTTTAAAAGTTGGCATTATGGCATTAGATATGGTATTTAGCAAGTAGTGGTCTGGTTGGCATTTAGTTGGTGCAAAGCTCACTTATTATTCTTCTCAATATCTCATGACATTGGGCAGGTTATTAAAAACAAAATTCAGCACAAAAGCCTTCAAATACATGTTTAAATTTCACTTCTCTTTGAATGAAGCCTTAGGAGTATTTTCTACATGTCTGTAGGTAATCATCTGCTAAACTCAAACAAATTACATCTGACATGGTCTCTTTGAAAACATGAATGCCTATTCAAATGCATTAATGGAAGAAACAAAAAAATTAAAAATAAATCTCAGCAGAATTCTGACAGAAAACTAAAACAAGAGGTCTAATTAGACTATAATATGTATGTGTCTTAACTAAGATTCAAAATGTCACATGCACACTGATAAATACCGGCTTTTTCATATATATCAAATACATGCTGGTTTGGCATTATTCACAAGTGGTAAACCACAAGTGAATTCTGTGGGTCGTCTTTAACAAGTGCCAATAATCCCTTTATACCACAGTCTGACAGGCTGTACAGGCCACATATTTAGCAGAAATACTATTTTAGAAATATTAGTTTTGTTTTTAAAAAAATCCATCTATTTGTAAAGCCATTCAGCCAAAATCACTGCATTTCTTTCATACAGGTTTAATGTCATGAAAGGGCTTTAAAGCTACCATCGCTGGGCATCAGGAAATTCCCCCAATATAAAGGGCTTCCCTGGCTAGAGTAAAGCTGCGTACCCAGCTCTATGCTAGTGCAGGGAATGTACTGGAGGCTTTCCAAGGTGGAAGGTGACTTCGCCTGGGATGGTTCTACTGGACCAGCCCTTTAGAGCCACATGCAACTGGGCTCATTAGAGCAACTTCAGATTGCTCTAATCTGTGCCAGAAGTTGTCCTTGGTCTCTTCATGATGAGGGAGGTACAATGTGGCACAGAGCTATATTTTGCCCTTTCCTCTACCCTGAGATTCTTGGGCCAGCTCAACTCTGGCACAGAGATGAATTGGGCCCATGCTGTCTTAGGCTATGCCTAAACTATGAGCTAGGGGTGTAATTCCCTTGCTTGTGTACACATACTTGCACTAGCTCTTGTTGAACTAGTTCAGATATAAATATCAATGTAGCCCTGGTCCTGCAGGTAGCCCAGTAGAGGCACAGTTGAGTTGTCCTGAGGACATATCCCCCAGTTGCAGACGGGTTTGTATGCGGCATGGCTCAGCCAGTATGTGTACCAGTATGTGTACACAAGCAGGGGAATCACACCCTCTGACATACCGGGGCACAACCAGACTAGTGGGGGATTGCACTACCCTTGCAACCTTGGGTGCCTTACCAGGCTTTGCTGTAGTAGCTCCCAGCTGGGCCGATCGCAAACAGCCTGCCAGCATGCAGGTCACGCCCTAAGGGTCTTCATGTAACTGAAGCCTGACAGCTATACCCTGGCTCTCGCCAGCCTTATTTATACTGCAGCGTGACCCCAGCCCACTCCCAGTCCCGGATCTTCCCAAAAAAATGTATGACCAGTACTGACCAGTCCTCTCTTGGATAGTACAAATATATTTAAGGGAATAACATGCCATTTTATTACCTTCAATAATTACCAAGACACTTCAGTTTAAACACACCGGATTAGATAACACAGTAAATCAAGTTTATTAAGTACAAAGAGATAGATACTAAGTGAGTACAAGTAATGAGACATAAAAGTCAGAAATGGTTACAAGAAAAATAAAGAAACAATGCTCACTAATATCTACTTAAGAAACTATCTTAGTTGCAAAATAAATTTTCTCACCACATGCTCCGGTAGATTACTGCCCAAGCTTCCGGATCAAGGCCCTTCCTCAAGAGTCCAGCACTGTTTGCTTTTGTCTTCTCAGGTGTGGAGAATGAGGTAGAAAGGGAGAGAGAGACAGGGGTACCTTGAGGGTGTTTGTCCCTCCTTCTTATTGTTTCAGTCCCTCTCTTGAAAAACATTTCCAGCTGAGAACCAGGAGACAAAGAGTCAGTGTGGCAGGATGTTCCCTGATGATTTTTTCTCCGGTTTGAACATCCTTTGTTTTCCCCTCCTGCTTGGTAATTCTGTTTACTGCTTAAATGCCAATTAAGGCAAACATACACTCCTTTGTTCAAGACTGGTCTGTTTGACCAGTATGGTACTACATGAGTCTTAACATGTATTTTTAATAGCATACAGGGGAATCTTAGAAATTTACATACGGTGTTGCCTCACAGTTTATCAACAAATTGAGTTTTCAAATGATACCTTACAAGGCATACTTTGGACAAAGATTATTACAATAGTGTGTAGGGTGTGAACACAGGAGTGTATTCCATCACACACCCTTAACTTGTAGTATACGCATAGCCTTAGTTACCATGCGTCCAATTATGAAGGCTTTGGATGGAGAGAAAAACATACAACATTCTAAAAACCTCTAAAATTATTGGAAATAGCTTTTTTTTATACATAATAATCTGTGATTTTAAGGTTTGCTATTTCAGGACCTATCAAAGCGGGTGTCTTTCCTGCCCAGTGGCTCTTTTTTCTAGCCCTAACGCCATTTTAAGATATTAGACCTTAAACTGTCACTTGTACAGGACTGAATATTGTTCATCCTATACTTCATCCAGTTGTAACATTGGAGAGTTCTACATTTTGGTGGGGAGAAGGATATATTTGTCAAGTTGTTTCTAATAGTCAGGCAGTGCTACCTATCTGGACTATAATATGCCAGCTTTTTGAAGATGCTCAGAGGTTTGGAATCTTAGAAGTTGTCTTGCGGGAGCTGGGCAGAGTGCAGGTGAGGGAATCAAAGATATAGGATAAATGCAACTTATCACATCTGCAGTTTATGGGTCAAATTTTACTTATTTACACCAGGGAAATCAGTGGGATTGTAGCAGTATAATTTTGAATAAGACTTGGCCCAAAGTGCGTTACAAAGTTCTTTTAACAAGACTTTATAGAACAATAAAATTAGATGCTAACGTGCTAGAAACATCTGACTCAATATATTGAAAATCAAAGTGCATTACTAAAAAAATCCCAGGCTTCACTTTCTTTGTGGAATTACTAGAATTTGATCATTAATATTGATTTTTTTTTATTTTCAATGAAACAGCTAATGGCTGATTTACAGGTGAAGCAAAACTGGTGATTGCCATTAGATCTAAGGGGGAAAAAGTTTACTGAGTAGATGCAAGGGTATAGCTATCTAGGTGCAAAGTGGATAAAAGCATTGCCAGAACCTGACAAACACATTAATGAATAATGCCAGTTAAATCAATGTACAGCAGCAGTTTTAATGACAATGTAAAGATAGAGTTATTATTCACCTTTTGGAAAATTGAACTTGTTCGTTCATAGTGACTCACAATTTTGTTTAATTAAAGCACCATCTTTTATATTAACCAGCATAATTATAACTATTAATACAAACGTAGGCTGGTTACAACGTATTTCCATGTTCACAGCTTTGTCTGGCCTGTATGATATTGTTTTTAAGGAGGGCACTATGACAGGAAATTAATCTTGTGTGATTAGAATTCTAAACTTTTACTAGAGAAAAATAACTCAAAAGCTTGTTAATGCTCATCATTGTTAAAATAATCTTTATTAACTTTTTTAGTTTCAAGTATATTAGATGCTTCTGTTCTATCTACTGTATTTTACAAACCTTCTGCATGAGTGTTTTTTAAGACCTTGTATTGCTAAGGTTTATTGTATTACTAACAAACTTGCTGATTGTGAGCTTTGGATAATAGAGCCTTAAACAAATATCGTTGACTGTTGCAGTTTAAATTATTTGATTACCCTTTGGCAGTGTCAGGTCTAGAGCATCTGACATTAGTACCAATATACAATGTATTAATGTGACATCAGGAAGTCCTGACTCATAGTTGAAAGAGGGCCTGTTCACAGAGTACTAGCAATGCCTATAAAGGCTCAGGAAATGTTTATCTTTTCTAACTGATTAAAAAAATATTGAATTGGGTATGTTTGGTTTGGAAAACCTAGTTTAGTGTCTGGCCTTGCTACCTATGCCCCTTACAAAGTAGCGGGTACTATGTTCATAGTAATTTGTTAGCAAAAGAAAAAGTTTCCCTATTTCATAACCTGAAGATGGGGCTAATGCCAAAATATTTGAGGAACTGCAGACTAGCAAATGAGGTTAGCTTTTGATTATGGCTTTGTATCCATGGTGTCAAGTCAGCTATAGGCGATTTCCCTTTCAAATATAATCTACCGAATATTTCTGAAACCATATGTTGCATCTTTCAACAGTGTAATTTTTTATCCATAGTAAAATCTTTTCAAATATTGACAGAATAGAGCAGTGACAACATTTGTTTTGGCACAAGGAAAATACTGGAAATCTCATTCACAAAATTCCTTTACATGCATTATGCATCATTTGAGTTCTAATAAGATCACATGCAAAATAGTTTTGAGGCATATAGCTATCAGCCTTAGAGAAGAAATCAGTAGGATTTTTTCCCTTCTTGACAAAAATTTCTATTCATCTATCACTGAGCTCAGCAATAGGAGGGGATCATAGGGGGACTCTTCAACTGAAAACACGAACCCACAGAATGAAGCAACAATCCTCCATATGATTTGGAAAATAAAAATCCCTAATGCAGTATGGGGCATAATGTCATTTTTTGAGCTTTGGCCCAGTATGCATCGTTGTTGGGTTTTTTTGTGCTTACTCATAAAAGACAAAAACAGATTTTTAAACTGTAGAACAAATCTAGCCTTTCAGGAGATGGGAAAGTCAGTCCATGCTAGCGGTGAGTGAACTGTGGAAGGTTTTGAATCAACCTGGATACTGCGGTTGAAGAAAATCTTCACCACCCAGTACTAGTCATGCAAGTACCTGCAGCGTCAGATGTTGAGTCTGTGATTCCTTCCTCCTCCCCCACTCCTCATGTCCAACCTGTATATACCAGTCAGGCCTCAGAGGAGTGGGGAAACAGAGAAGTCAGTGCCTCCACAGTGTCTCAGAGGGATAATCAAGAGAATTAGAGACCCACTAAGTCAGTCCCATCAACCTTTACTTTTATGTTTTAATAATCGTTGTAGGCAAAGGTGAACTGCTCTTCTGGCAACGGATTTGTAGGAATATAGGCCTACACTAGGCCTCAGTTGGAGAGGTTATATACTGTATCAAATCCTCATAGTACTTCGCCTTGTTAATCAGTATCACTTCTACTTTATCCAGATCAAACTTAAACCAGCTGGCTTTCATCCTGGTCACTGCCAGATGTTGGAGGAGCAGGGAGAGGACTGTGTCTGGGTCAGATGAAAAGGAGATATAAAGCTGAAAGCCATCATAGTGATGACATGTTAAGTCATACCACCTCACAGTCGCACCTCATTGCTTTACATAGACATTGAACCAAAGGGATGATATGACTGAACTTTACAGTTTTCCATAGCTGAAAACCTTCAGGAGCAGAAGAGTAGTTACTCAGTTTCAACCTGCAAGATTGCTCTAAAATGAGTGTGCAGAACCATTGTAAGGGAATTCTGTCCATCTCTCCCAGGAATTGCAAATGGGTCAACAGCACCTCATGATCACTGGTACGACATCTGCCATGATAATATCAGTCAGGAAGCCTGGTATCTATGAGTTGCTCTTAGGAGTTGGCATCTGTTTTTATGTGGTTTATATTTAATGTAGCTATTCAGTCTGAAGGACAAAAGGTGTTGCTAGGCTAACTGGAAAAAATCGACAGAGAACTCCTTCTGGAAAAAGGCAAAACTGGGGATGTTTAAAAGCATTATAGATGAGGTATTATTTTGTAAATTGAAACCTCAAATTGAAATCTCAGGTGTGGTTCAGATCTGTGTCATATTTTAATCAATTCCCAATTTACAGGGTAGTCGGGGAGTTGAAAAACTTATTCCAATATTGGCTCATATTCTATAAAGTATGTGAAGCCTGAAAAAAGATTTCAATCAGAATAGTAATAAATAATCAGTCACTATTGTCCAAAAAGAATAATTAATACATTGTAACTGAATTTCAAATCCATCCAGAATTCAAATACAAGCATTGCTTTCTTACCTTCATTAAACATGGCCTGGAAATATAGAAGCACACACCTTACTTATTGAAAGAAAGAAGTCTCTATAGCCAATATTCCTATATTGTAATACAGGTTTTACTTCTCATTAAGTTTGAAAGGCTCAATATTTACATTGTCTACGTGTCAATATTGTTGAGCAATCCTAAAAAAGTAAAGTAAAATAAGGACTACTGAGAGAGAAAATTCTTCCTTTTTAATATGTGTCTCTTGAGATTTCTGGTGGCATTTCCCTTGATTTGTAAACATGAGAGAACAGATCCTTCTATTTTGCTTTGGAAATCTCTGTTATGATTAATTTAAGAAAAGTAATTTTGCTGGAATTAGTATGATTGACAGCTAAGCAAGAAAAATATGTTTCAACCCTCTCCTTGGGGGGAAAAGTCTTAGAGTGGGATAAGGGCACACACACATAAATGTAGTGAAGTAATTTATAGCCAACTATAAAATATTATTTTAATTAGTGTGTTACATTGTCTGTTGAAATTTAAGTTACCGAAAATGGGCAAAAAGTTAACAAAGATAATTACTGGATTTCTTAATCAAATACATTGTTCCAGCTCTACACCGTGATGACAGGAAGACAGGCTTAAGGACCAGTGTGGGGATGCATTTATTCTGATGTAGCCCCTTGTAGCCAGACTAGGTGGCTCTTATTAAAAGGGGAAAAAATCTAGTCTGATTTATGTAGTGTGACTGCACTGCATGCAGGTGTGGAGAGAGAGAGAGAGAGAGATGACCTCATTGAGGACACAAGGGCTAGGAATCTCAAGTAGAGCTGATCAAATACTTTTGACAAAACTTTTTTTCTGTCAACATGTTTCATGGAAATGTGTCAGTTTGGACAAATTTTTTGTCAAGGATAGCCAATATCCCACTGGTTAGGGCATGCTTCTGGGATGTGGAAGAAACAGTTTCCACATTGGAACTAACACTACTTTCACAACCTCAAAATTTTTCATGAAACAAAATTATTATTTTCTGGCCAGCTCTATCCTCTGAAGATATACTGTGCCAGTCAGGCTAGAAGCTGGATTGGGATAAGGCTTTTCAGGTGTGTCCAAATATAAGTGAAAGATGATTTAGTTAAAACTATGCTGCTCAAGACAGCAGACCCCATTCATGTCACCTTTGTCCTTGGGGATTTCTGGAGATGCGGTACAGCAATGGTCCTTGGGTAGGATGCCTCAGATGGGGATATGTCGATCATTACTATGGCCAATTGTTTTAGGGACCTACCACCCTACTGGGGTTAAGGAAGTCATGGAACTCCCTTGTTCATCAGAAGGAAAATCTCACAGGCAGTGACAAGGCTCTGTCTAATAGTATTAACATAGGACTTGAGCAGAGGGAGCCTAATGGGTTACACGGGGTGAAGCAAGGAAAGCATGCCCCGGGTATTGCTCTAAGAGGAAGTTACATGGAAAGGTATTAGGCTTTCTGGGAAAGGTGAAGAATTATTTTATCTAATTTATCTGTCTTGAAATTTATAGAGGCAGGGTGGGTGAGGTAAATCTTTTATTACAACAACTTCTATTGGTGAAAGAAACAAAGGTAAATCGCAGGATATTTGCCAATCCACAAATAACAAAGGGTCCTGTGGCACCTTACAGACTAACAGAGGTATTGGAGCATAAGCTTTCGTGGGTGAATACCCACTTCTTCGGATGCAAGCAGTGGAAATGTCCAGGGGCAGACATTTCCACTGCTTGCATCCGAAGAAGTGGGTATTCACCCACGAAAGCTTATGCTCCAATACCTCTGTTAGTCTATAAGGTGCCACAGGACCCTTTGTCACTTCTACAGATCCAGACTAACACGGCTACCCCTCTGATACAAATAACAAAGGCATTCCGGTGTTCATCCAACTTTCAAATGTGTTTACTAAAACGATAATGTGCTAAGTATTTAAGCGAATAGATAGTGTTTTCAGGGAAGATGGTAGATGTTCCTTTCGAAAATGACTGTGGTCCAAATTCTGCCCTCTGTTAGGTGTGTGTAACTCTCCCTGGGTTTAATTTAGACCCATGCTGTTTGCTACTATAACTTGTGAATAAATGAAAAGTATAAAAATTAGGGATGATTCATCTATTGGTGATCCTTTTGAAAATGCAGAGAGTACAAGTCTGTTATATCTCTGCTTAAATGGAGACTTGAATCATGAGTACATGAGACTGAAGCTTACATTTTTAAGCAAAAAATTAAAACGGGTTGCATTATTAGAAATGTAGCCAATGATATTTCTCTGTTTCTTGGTGAAGACATTTCCTCATATGCTAATCGAACTCACGATAATCTCTCCCACCCAACAAAGTCAGTCTAGTCTAGATTTATTATGTGTCTCTCTCCCCTGTCATTTGAGAATATAGTCAGTCTTACAGTGATCAGCAGGGTTAACACTAGTATTGAATTACTACTCCTCAGAAATGAATGGGAACTTTGGGGGTATGACATCTGAGGAAAGCTTTTTAAAATGCCTTGCCTGTCTCTAAGGAAGGCTCAGAATGTCAGCAAGAATGTTGATAATTCTGCTGTTTTATTAAATGTAAGAGATTTTTTTAGGGAGTGTGTTGAGGTAGGGAGGAGCTGTTTTGAAATTTAGGGCCAGATCCTCACCTGGTGTGAATGGATGCTGCTGAATTGACTTCAGTGGAACTACACCAATTGAGGATTTAGCATTGTATACTTTATTTTTTTGGCTTACCTACCTGATATACATATTTGATTAATGGGGATGATATGCACTGCTGACAAGTAGCTTTATGTGAGCACCCTCATATATAGAGAGAGGAGAGGTCTGTTGTGCTGAAGCCCAAATGCTGATCATGGATACAAAGCTCAAGGAAGAGGGACAGCTGTTGAATGGTGGAGGCAGCCTGCTGTGTCCTACCAAAGTCCCACACTTTCAGATGTTTTGATATGTGCAAATAGCCACCCTTAAGAATGTTGACAATTGTCTGAATGCCCAGTGGCTTGGGCAATTGAGCTGGGCAGATTAAGGCAGGGTACACAAACTGGAGGAAGATATTCATACATTAGCTCCTCATTGGCTGCGCTGTAATCTGTGCACCTTTGAAGCCGACAGCACACAGTGTAAGAATCCCCAAATAAAAATTTGAGACGGACTGACAGGTTTTACTGAGGAGTACACAACTGGTGTAGGGAAAGAGGAGGCTAGTGAGGATTAGGGGATAGGAGAGGCAGGGTGCAGGCGATGAAAGGATTAGACATACGTGTAGCGGGGTTTAGAGTGATGGTTTTCACTGGGGAAATTGGGATTGGGAAGAGGCCGCAGTATCCCAACTAACTGGGCTGGATACATTATGCGGCAACTCAGGGACAGGATAGTGAAGAAAAGAGGTCAAGGTTCTGAGCAGAGATGGCCTTTCCTTCCTCTCAGGCTCTATGATCCTCAGAGGGCCTTCCTGGACCCTCCTGAGCCATAGGTCATGCAGAGATACAGGCTTACCCCTGAATCTATCCAGTCCCCCTATGGTGGGATGACGAGAAGGAAGCTGTGGAGGCTGACTTGGAGCAATAATGTCCTCTGTTCCAGCCAGAGTACTTGGCATCCCTGCACTTGGCATCGATACTCTTGTGTCTTTTCCGAGGACCATCAGGGAAAATATTGGCATCAGTGAAGCCTCTTTGTGTCTAAGGGTATGACTACACTGTATGTTAACACCCACAGCAATGAGTGTCAGAGCCCAGATCTATAGACTTGGGCTTGCAGGGCTCACACCATGGCACTAAAAGCATCTGGGTAGACATTCGGGCTTGGGCTCTGAAGCCTAGGGAAGGTTGGTTTCAAAGCCCAAGCTCCAGCCTGAGCTGCGACACTGCTGTTTTTAGTGCCTGAGCTAGATATCTGGCATCATACCACAACTCCTACATCCTGCCATTGCCCCCATTAACTGTTACCTGGTTTACACCCTGAGCTCACAGCTTCTGTTTTATGTTGGCACATACGGCTTTCCTGGCAGTTTGTCTACAAGGATTTGGGGGCTTTTCTTTTGTATTTTTTAATAATGGTGTTGTCAATGTCTAGATCTGTGCAGTCGAGCTTCCTCGTCTGCACTGTCACTAGCACCAGCCTAAAATCTTGTAGGCTTGGGTAGTCTCCAACAGTGGCTGCAAATGATATTTCACATGGCTCACTAGATGGCCAATTGCCATTAGCATATATAAGTTGAGACTTTTCCTATGCTAATATGCACCCATTTGGCATTTCCACTCTGCACTGAGCACACAGGAAATAGGTACAGGTGTTTTGGAAAAATCCCGCTGAAAAATGGATGCTTGGGCAACTGGGTGCCTCCAAACACCTACAGATTCCCACTAGCTGCCCAGCTCACATCTGAGTTATCAGATGGGCTCCTGGATGTTTGAAAACATTGGTCTTTGTGTAAACAAGCAAAACATTTTTCAGACTTATTTTATTCTATATGTAAATGGTGACTGTTGAAACTGCTTAGAGCTTTGGAATATTTACTATCCCTGTGCAGGATGGCTCATGGGGTAGGGTGCTGATGAGGCAGTCAAAGTCAGTGCAGTTCATCAAAAGGCTTTATTGTGTATGTGGTGTGCTTATGTACACCATACTATCTTGTAGTGTGTGGAGTACTTGCATCCTAGAACAAAACTTATATGAACAGGAGCAATAAATTTTCCACTTGCTTGAATACCTGTAACCTGTACTGTCTTATTGTTTCAGTGACCAGGTATTTGAAATTGGAATATTAGATATCTTTGGGTTTGAGGAATTTCAACAGAATACGTACGAACAGGTAAGTTGCTTTATTTTGCTGGATTGGTTGCAAGTATAAATGCTGTTTATCTGATACGCTTTTATTTTTTTGAGCCAAAAAAAAACATTTGCCTCAACTGAAAACAATGTCACATGCAGAAGAAAAATGTTGCTCTTAAAATAAATTCTTCCCATTCTGCCATCGTGGCTCTGAATTAAAATTCAGCCTTTGCAGACTTATTAATCATTTTAAAAGAATCTAGTAAACATCTAGCATAATCGCTTGGGAGAACAATAGTATCTGCTTTGAAAAATATTTTCAGAGAAGTACTTGTTGTCTGGATTCTTGCTTATGGAACTGATACTTCAACTAGGTCAGTGAGTGGGAGGATAGTAGACTGGATTAGAAGTAAGATCAAGAGGTCTGCAGACTCTTTGGATAAAGAATAGAATGAAAATATCACATTATGTTCAGTGCTATTATTGGCAGATTCACCTCTGTATGACATTACAGCACGTGACCTTTTAAAAAGCAGAATTAAAACCATTGAAAAGAAATTAATCTAGCATTCCGAATGCTTAAAAATCCATATAAAATCAAACACTTTGTGAAAATTGTACAACTATGTGTTCACCTTTTAGCATCACTTGTTGGATCCAAAGATTTTCTGAACTGAATGTTTTACAAAACATACTGACCTCTGCCTGCAGAATTGAAAGAAAATGTCTGTTATCGTTCAGTTGTTCATTGTGTACTGCAGCAGCAAAGGAAAATTAAAGAAGTAGCAGGAAGGGAAGTGACTTCAGTAGCAACAAAAGCCAAAAGGTTTATTATGCGGTGAAATTAGTGGAAATGTAGAGGTTGCTCTCTTCCCCCCAGTAAATTCTTTATTTTATAGGTGGCTCAACTTTCTCTCCAACTCTCTCTTTGATTTCCTCCAATTGGCTTCTGACTAGTTCATACTCTCCTCCTCCCTCCCTGGTCAGCAATCTCTGCTGTCCAGCATGGTGGAACCATGACTCAACCTACTCCTCACCCTTCCCCAATCTCAAGATGACATCTTTGAGCTCAGTATGCCTTGGGGAGTTATTAGGAAACAGATCCTGAGCTTCTCTAAATGAAGGGATTACACTTCCACCTAATCCTTGTGCAGACTGCACAAGAAGAGGTGGTCCTTCTTACTCCCTTCCGTCTCCCCCACCCACTTCACACCTGCTTAAGGGCTGGGCAGAATCTAGCCCTTAACCTTTATCTGTAAGCACAGACCATAATATCAAGTCAAAGGGACACTTGAGATACTGAAATTGAAAGGAGACAGAATTTTTAAAAGATTCTAATAAACATCAGGGATACATTAATTAAACAGTCTGTATATTAATTTATAATATCTAAATATTACAATCTATTGCTTTTTCTACACAGTACACACACTTCAGTCATATGAGAATCGAAAACCCCTTGTGGCTTTTTCAACCCAAGTAGTGATTTATAGGTATTGTACCTTTTGCTTTTTATACAACAGACATGGAACCATACTGGCACACAGTGGCCTAAATAACTGTGTTCACTAAATCTACATACCAGGCATGCCTAAGCTACATATGCCTCGCTGCCCCGGATAGATACTGACAGCTTGTAAAACACACACCATGGTGACTGCTACTGAAAGGCCATGAACTATTTTAAAGGGATACTGTCCTACTCTTGTTCACTATAGTAAGTGTTAAAATCACTAAGTCAGACATTATTATTGCAAGAGAGCACTGGGTCTTGGGGTGCAAGCACACATCCCAATGTGCCTTTTACAGCTCTTGAATCCTTTAAGATCAGGGATTGCTGGGAGCTGTGGTGTGTAGACAGGACTCACGATGGCAGGTCAGCTGACAAAGAATCCCGTGACTGCCAGCTGGAGAGTATAACAAAAAGGTTGGTCTTGGGAAGATGAGGGTTGAAGAAATACTCTTGAGGGAAATCCCTCTCTGTGGACTGGGCAGGAGCCCTAGGGGTTAGCTAGGAAAGACTACCTAGTGGGAAGTGTGTGTTCCCTACTTGTCCAACTTGTGGAAAGTGGGGCAGGCGTCTGTTACCCACTGTTTTTTGTTATTTTGAATCTTTTTATATTTTCTGTCTGTTATTAAAACTGGCTCCGAGAAAAGAGATGTGGAACTGAAATTGAGAGTTTGGACTTTGATTTGACTACCCTGGTTGGTGATCCACTTACAGTTATTTGCTCACAACCACTTATGCAATTATACAATGACAATATTGTTGTTTGAATCAATCTCCAGCTTCTTTATGCTACATAGTAATTTACACTTGTGCAAATACCAACTTCTTCTATAAAAATCGAGACATTAGAGCAGTAAGCAATTCAAGTAATTATTTTAAAAGACACGGACCAGATCTTCTTATCTAATTGTACAATGGGGTCTTGATCCTGCCTGGAGCCGCTGGCCATGACAGCAAGATGCAATCTAATTTACAGATCCGTTCAGTAGCAGGCTAGTTACTTGCCTTCAAAGGATCGTCTTCTCCGAGATCAGAGAAAATGTTCTGAAAATTATTTCTGGCCTCCCCGTCAACTCTACTATTTCTCTGGCCTGAGAAAAAGTGGGAAAACAGCTATAGATCATGCCTCTGTTAGCTTCTAGGATCTTAGCCCACATAAGAAGACTCAGATTCAGGTAAAAAATAATTATTGTAATTACCTCAAACTAGGATTTTTTAAATCAAACTTCACCACTCTCTCGATTTCTTGATCCCACAAAGTATCTTCTTTTGGTTTAGTTCCAGGATTGGGATGCATTGTTAACTCTATGGGCCAGAGGAGAGAAGTCACTACTTCCGCTACATTCATAACTTGAAGGACACACAGTTGTGCTGTGCCTTTGTAGGGCTATTTCTACTTTCAGAGTGTGCCTGAGAAGAAGGTAGACCCTTTCTTCCTCCCGGTTGATGTTCATACTTGTAATCAGGTAGCAGTTTCTTAGTTCTTGGGTATCTAAGCTACAGTCCCTACAGAACCAGGAAATGGAGTTGGTTTCAGGCAAATGGTTTAGTTCAGAGCTAGTCAGCACAACAGGTGAAACTACAGTTCTGATTTCCAAACATCCTTGGACTATGTTTCTCAGGTTTAGTAAAAGGGTTTTTCAAACCATTTTATCTTATTTTTAGCATTTTTACAATGTGGTAGTGTCATGGTTGGAGCACCCCTTGTGGACCTTTCAGGCACTCCAACATGACCAGAGGTCTCCTCAGGAGGAAGAAGTCTCTATCTTCAGTGTCCACTGAGGCAGACTCCAGCCAACTAGCTAATTGTCTCTTCCCTCAGGGAGCCTGGAGGGGTTTAGCCCTGAAATATTCTAAAACAAAAAGTAAACCCAATACTGGGCCTCCCACCAGTCTTCCCACTCTGCCATTTCCATCACGCATGGTTCCTAAACAGTCTCTTGTTTGTGCAGCACTCACTTCTTGGGCTCTAAGTGCACCTCCCCAGCGGCTGCTCTGGCCAGCAGGCCTGTCTCTCCTTAATTCTGCAAGCAAAGCTCCCTCCAGGCAGAGCTCCATTCTCCTTCCTGGCCAGTCAGCCCAGCTCTCTCCTTGGGGAGGTGGCGGAGGGAGGTCAGAAGCTCCCGTCGGTGTCGGAGGGTCTTTGTGAAAGCGCTACAGTGGCACAGCTGCACAGCTGTAGCACTGTACATTAAGACAAGTCCTTAGGCACCTGCCACACTCTCACTCCACACAAAAGGGGTGGGGGAGGAGGAGCCCACTTTATAAATCTGAGCCCAATGGTAAGAACACTCACCTGGGATGTAGGAAACCTGGGTTCAATTCCACCTTCTACCAATAGTCATTGGAGCAGGGGGATTACACCATGGATCTCCCCCCCACACACACACACACAGGGGACCTAGCCACCAGGTTACAGAGTCAGTCTCACTTTTTCTCTTGTTCTCTGTCCGAGTGACTTTAATTATTTAATCCACAGTGAAACAGCTTCAACAGGAGAGATTGAGTGGAGTTGCACATTGGAATATTGCATAGCTCAGAGTTAGAGCACTCTTGAGAACTGAGAGATCCTTGTTCAAATCCTTGCTCCCCCTCAGGCAGAGGGGGGAATGAACCCAGGTCTCCCACATGCCAGGTGGGTACTATAACCACTGGGCTAAAAGTTATAAGGTGAGTGTCACACTGTCTGGAGTGGTTCATGAGTGTGTTTGCCAACCTCAGGGCTAACTGTCAAGGAACAGGCCACGAACCCCAAATGGGTTGTGTTCTATAATTAGCTTTCACCAACCAACTAACAAGTGTGAACTCCCAAAGCCTGCCAGATCAGGACCTCCACAACAGTTAGGCACATGAACACCTATTTTCCCTGGTGTGTGGATCGCTCTGGGGCTTAGACAGGAGATAGGCATCTGGACCCCGAGAGTGGGGCAGCAGTGTGCATGCACAGAGGCATGGAGCAGGAGTTTTTTGAATTGCAGTGGAGCCTAAAACTGGGACTGAGGCCCTTAGGTCTGGAGGTTAGGCTCCTAAGTCTCTTTGTCTATCTGGTCCTTAGTGAATTAATTGCTTATGCTCACCGCATACTGATCAATGAATCTCCTCAGTTAAAATTTGATTCTATCCATCAGAACAATTAAGCATGTTTGTAACTCACGAGATACTTACCTCTGCACTGGCCCCTTTACACTGAGTCAAAGGGCTGGAGAATCATAAAGGAGCTCTACAAGCCCTCAATCCATCAGGGGATTCCCCACTGGGGAGGAAACATGGACAGCTGTGAGGCTATTTTCCATGGACCTCCTCATAAGTCCTGCCGTAGGGGGTGTTCTGGGGGTGGGACTGCAGGCTGAAGGGATGGGGCCACTGTAAGTAGCACTGAAATTATGGGCAGTGCTGTGGCCCGTAGGTAGATAGGCCCTGCAGAGCAGCTCAGGATCAGGAGGGTGCAAAAGTGGCTTACTAGAATGTAAATTGGTTCTGTTCTTTTCCTGTTTCTCAAGAGAGAAGCCCATCTAATTTAGCTTGTAATGAGGTGCGAGGTTAGATTACACTAAACGTGTGTAGGCTGTCTGTTGTTTTGAAGTCATTTTCACTAGTAATTTGTTCCTTTTGCTAATAAATATACTTGTTTTTAAGAAGGCTGTCAGTCATTAGATCGCTGGTCACAGGCTCCTCAAAGGGAAGAAACACAGGTGTCCAGTCAGCCTTGTAACCACAGTAATAAGTGGTTAGTATAGATCAGTGGTTCTCAACCTATTTGCCATTGTGGGCCACATCCAATACTACCTGTATGGCCCTGAGGATGTCACATGTGCCGCAATTCTGTGTTGATTGAGCTGCAAGCGGCCGGCGGGCCGCAGGTTGAGAACCACTGGTATAAATCGACTGCTGTACCCAGATCCTGGTTTAAGAGTGGGAGAATTGCAAAACTCCACCCTTGGGGGCTCAAAGGCTAACACCTAAAGGTGTGCACTCAGAGAAATCTGAAAGAGGGCAGAGGTGCAGTCAGCCTTGTCCGGGATAAAAATGCAAACATGAGTCAAGTTTAGAACACAGCAGATTAGACAATGAGAGATAACACTTACTCAGTGAGAAGCAGTTTGGGATTTGTCTTTCAGTTTTGAGTAGCAAGTCAGGGAGATGTTGATTTACAGTCAGGACAATAATTTAAACCACATAAATCTTCGCAATAGTAGGTCAAGTCATTCTTTCTGGAACAATGTTAGCAAAACAGTGTACATAAATAACTAACAGTAACTGCAGTAGAATTTGATAATAGAAAACCATTGCACCACAAGTTCAAAAACTGATAGTGTAATAATAATGCGAGAAGACACAGGCTAAGAGCATTCCTGCTCACTGAAAATTACATTTCCAATACAACATCAAGAGAATCATGGAATAATTTGCCCTATAAACTTAAAAACTCCTTTTAAAATGTCCCAATGCATGTTTTTAGCTCATATGGTCATGTGACCCTCTCTGTCAGTATCAGTAGTCTGGCAATAATAGTAGCAGCACTTTTAGGTGAAAGGTAAGTGAATCTCATTTTTCTCTCACTTTCTGCGGTTTGTTCTTTTATGATCTGTTCTATTCGGTTTTATTGTACTCCCCCTAAATATTGGAGGTATCCACTTTTGCCCTCAGGGTGTTTAATAATGTCTTATTTATTATGCATGTTACCCCCAAAAGTCCCAGTTAAGAGTGAGGCCTAACTGTGCTAGAAGCTGTACAAGCACATAGGTAGAAATTGTCCTTGCCCAAAAGAGTGTGTAATCCAATTAAAGAGAAGACACAGCCAATGAATGTAAGAAGTAATGGGAGAGAGGGTGGCTGAGGTTATCTGTTGTTGTTATTTTATGCCATTTTCCCCAAATATTTGTTTCCTACAACGTTGCCAAGAAGCCCAAAAAGCTTCAGATGAACCAGGCATGATGCTCCAAGAGTAAGATTCACATTACCTGTATAAAGTCCAAGTACCACTGTACCAGGGCTTTATACAGAGGTTGGGAAAGGTGAAATCCCCATCTACAATCTGAGATTAGGACAAATGTATTGTACCACAGTCCTTCCTTTCTCCTGCAGCCACTAATACAAGCAATAGACTGGAATAGCAACGGTGTTTACTTGTTGAGTAGCAATTTTCATCTGCAGACTTCCAAATGCTTTACAAAGGAGGGTATGTATCATAACCTTCATGTCACAGATGGGGAAGTAGAGGCACAGAGAGGTTAAGGAACTTGTCCAAGGTAATAAACAGGTGACAGAACAAGGCAGAGGATCCAGATCTCTTGACTCTCGGTCCCATGCTCTATCCCCTGGACTATGTTGGACCACCACTTGGATGGAGCATTAGGGCCACAAGACAATCATGGATCCTGTGGCTCCTCCCTGGATCATGCTGCATTTTTCATCAGCCTCTGTGTGGGGGGGCTGGTTCAGAGCCATCCTCAGGCATGCAGGAAATGCATTGGTCTACCTGCATGGCTGCTCCGTTCAGGGTTCCCCCTTCATACTTATAACATGGAATTTAAGTGGCATAGAAGGTCTTGCACAGGCTAATTGTACTCAAAGGAATTTTGCCATAAATTTACCAATAAGTGGGGAATAAAATTACATTTCTCAGTGTGTTTCCTCTTCAGTTACAGCTTGCTGAGACTTTTGTGTTTTAGAATTAAATCATGTGACCTATTTTAGTCAATACAGTCATTAAAACTATTTTAGATTACATCTCCGATTGCCTCAGCTACTTTCTGGAAATCTAAGAGTGTAAATTCATTTTATATTATGTAGGCAGATAGATGTAAAAGGAGAAGATGTTACATGGCTCGATAGAGAACATCAGTTATATTTTACAGATTATCCATTGTCGTTACTACAGAGAGTATGGCAAATCCACGAGTAATGCTTTAGAGGTCGTGTGAACAAGTGACATAGTGTTACGTGCCCAGCTCTGCAAGCATTCCCCCTTTTTTTTTCAGAGCCCATATGCACAGGTAAGCAGTGGTGTAGCCATCATCCCGCTTGCCTCTGCATCAGCCAGCAGAGCTAGGCAAGCCCTGGGGCAGCAGAATGGGACAGGGTGCACACTAGTTAAAATGCTGTTGCTGCTGTGGGAGATAAGAGACAATACAGTGGCCATGAGCACAATGCCTCAAGGAGCAGCTGCAAGTATTTCACTCCCCTCACTCCAAATGTGACAAGTGGCTTAGAGCTCCATGTTGGTCTTTAACAGGTAAAAATAATATTTGTCATTTAAGTCAAGATCTACCACCCTATGTTCACAATAAGGTTTTAATGTCTTATTCTTTAACTTTTACTTGGATTTGATTGTCTCTTTCCACACCATCTCTCTACTGCCCAGGCCATTTCTCTCTGCTGACACCCCAATCTCTTTAATCTGTTTTCTTGATTTCCACTCATTTCTTTCTTGTTGCTTGATTACTATTAGGACATGTCTAACCTTTCCAATAAACCAATTATTTTGAAAGCTGGATATATCAAAGTGTATACTAGGTACCCGACATTAAAATAAGTCTTTTTTTATGTTGGGCACATCATATCTGGAAATAAAATAAGTTATCTGAAACTTAGGTTTACCAGCTAGATTCTGTTTGTGATGGATGGAATACCATAGAAAGGAAATGATCAACAAAATTGATATGTAGCTTTCCACAGCAGCATCCATTCTTACACAGCAAATGCTTGATTTGTTGGGAAGCAACTAAAGTTCTTGAGTGGAAAATTTGGAGCCAGTTTGAAGTCTTTAATTCCACATTCTTTTAAGGAAAGTCTGTTGTTGTTATCATTGTTGTTGTTGTTATTGTTATTATTATGTAATTAATATATCTTCAAAATAACGTAGACAAATATTCTGCTCTTTGCTGGAGCACTCTGCAGGTTACTGATATTTATATTAGAAGCTTAACACAATATTTGGTTTCTGTTGCACTATATTTCTGGCACAAAACTGGTTAAAATTTTGAAAATGGAAAGCAGCTTGGGTTACAGCGATCATGAAATGATAAAATCCATGATTCTAAAGAATGGTAGGAGGTAAAACAGCGCAATAAAGAAAATGGATGTCAAGAAGGCAGACTTTAGCAAACTCAGGGAGCTGGTAGATAAGATCCCCTTGGGAAGCAAGTCTAAGGGGGAAAACAGTTCAAGAGAGTTGGCAGTTTTTCGAAGAGACATTTTTAAGGGCACAAGAGCAAACTATCCCACTGCATAGGAAAAGTAGAAATTATGGCACGAGACCACCCTGGCTAACCAGGAGATCTTCAGTGATCTCAAACTAAAAAAAAAAAAAATCCTACAAAAAGTGGAAACTAGATCAAATAACAAAGGATGAATATAAACAAATAACAAGTATGTAGGGACAAAATTAAAAAAGCCAAGTCACAAAACGAGATTAAACTAGCTAGAAACATAAAGGGTAACAAGAAAACATTCTACAACTACATTAGAAGCCTGAGAAAGACCATAAATAGGGTAGGCCTGTTACTCAATGAGGGGGGAAAGGCAATAACAGAAAATGTGGAAATGGCAGAAGTGGTAAATGACTTTTTTGTTTCAGTTTTCACCAAAAAGTTTAGTAGCAATTGGACATCTAACATAGTGAAAATTAGGTAGGATCAAAGGGGAAAGAACAAGTTAAAAATTACTCAGACAAGTTAGTTGTTTTCAAGTCACCAGGGCCTTATGAAATACATTCTAGAATACTAACGGAGCTGACTGAGGAGATATCTGAGCAATTAACGATTATCTTCTAAAACTCTTGGAAGATGGGAGAGGTTCCTTAAGAGTGGCAGAAGGCAAATATAGTGCCAATCTATAAAAAGGGGAATGAAAACAACCCAGGGAATTACAGACCAGTGAGCTTACCTTCAGTACACAGAACGATAATGGGGCAAATAATTAAACTATCAATTTGCAAACACCTAGAAGATAATAAGGTGCTAAGAAACAGTCAGCATAGATTTGTCAAGAACAAATCATGCCAAACCTACCTAATAACTTTCTTTGACAGCCTTGTGTATAGGGGGGAAGCGATAGATGTGGTATATCTTCACTTTGGTAAGGCTTTTGATACTGTCTCGCATGACCTTCTCATAAACAAACTAGGAAAATACAACCTAGAGGGAGCTACTATAAGGTAGGTGCATAACTGGTTGGAAAATGTTCCCAGAGAGTAGTTGTTAGTGACTTACAGTCAAGCTGGAAGGGCATATCCAGTGGAGTCCCGCCAGGATCAGTTCTGGGTCTGGTTCTGTTCAATATCTTCATAAATTAGGTAGATAATGGCATAGTGAGTACACTTATAAAGTTTGTGGATGATACCAAGCTGGGAGGGGTTGCAAGTGCTTTGGAGGGTAGGATTAAAATTCAAAATGATCTGGACAAACTGGAGAAATGGTCTGAAGTAAATAGGATGAAATTCAATAAGGACAAATGCAAAGTACTCCACTTGGGAAGGAACAATTAGTTGCACACATACAAAATAGGAAATGACAGCCTAAGAAGTACTGTGGGAAGGGATCTGGGAATAATAGTAGATCACAAGCTAAATATGAGTCAACAGTGTAGCAGTGTTGCAAGAAAAGCAAACATCATTCTGGGATGTATTAGCACGAGTCTTGTAAGCAAGACACAAGAAGTAATTCTTCTGCTTTACTCCATGCCTCAACTGGAGTATTGTGTCCTGTTCTAGCACAACATTTCAAGAAAGATATGGACGAATTGGAGAAAGTCAGAGAAGAGCAACAAAAATGATTAAAGGTCTAGAAAACATGACCTATGAGGGAAGATTGAAAAAAATTGGTTTGTTTAATCTGGAGAAGAGAAGACTGTTTTCAAGTACATAAAGGGTTGTGACAAGGAGGAGGGAGAAAATTTGCTCTCTTAACCTCTGAGGATAGGACAAGAAGAAATGGGCTTAAATTACAGCAAGGGCGGTTTAGGTTGAACATTAAAATAAACTTCCTGTCAGTGTGGTTAAGCACTGGAATAAATTGCCTAGGGAGGTTGTGGAATTTCTGTCATTGGAGATTTTTAAAAGGATGTTAGACAAACACCTGTCAGGGGTGGTCTGGATCATACTTAATCCTGCCTGGAGTGCAGGGGACTGGAGTAGATGACCTCTCAAGGTCCCTTCCAAATGACACCATGGGCAACGTGATTTCCTAGCAAGATAAAACGTTTCCCTAAAGGACTCTAAGGATATTGTTTAACAGGGGAGTTGAATCTGCACAGAAGAGAGAGAAGTTTTGTTTTGTAAGGGTTTAGCTTCTGTTGAATCTCAGGGTGCAAGCTACTATGTAATTGTTTTGTTTCTATAATGTGTCTGGGTGGGATAGGTGCCTCTTTATTCTATTTTATACATCCATAGTAACAATAGGATTGAAAAAACCTTTATTTAAGGATTTTTGTGAAGAATAAACAAACCTAATGGGATTTACGATGCAGAGAACTATATCTTTCTTTTATGCCACCAGGCATAGAGTCTGGTTTTGAGATCTTAATAGATTTCTGCCATTGGCATCAGTGGGAGCATATGCCTACTTACTGCAATGAGGTATTAATGATGAGTAATATATGGTTGTCTGAAGGCAGTATATCTTATTTCATTTGAATATAAGGAACAAACTATTATATAGGACTCTACTGCTGTATAAAGCAATAATAATTAATAAAAAACTAAGACAAATGCATAACAAATAAAAACAATACAGGAATTCCAAATAAATTATTAGAAACTGATTTGTCTACGTTATTTTAAAGATATATTAATTACATAAAATATATAGTTAGAGCTGGCTGGAGAATGACAATTCCATTTCCCGACAACTTTTGAAGATCACAACAAAAAATTAATTCCACATAGGATCAAAAATAATCTGATTCATATCTCTCTCTCTACCCCCCCACCCCCATTCCTATATCTATATATATGTATTCAAAGTTACCAGAAAGTCCATCCTGGACTTCAGAAACCTTCCTGTCAAAAACTTGATCAAATTTTATATACATCCATGACATGTTTCAGTTTTGACGAAACTGTGTATTTCAAAGAAAGTACATTTAGCTGAAAATATTGCAGCTAGTTCTATACATAATGATGTGGACATCTCATAAGTGCCAAGCACAGCTCTATGAGGAGTCTTTGCACTCAACTTCTTTGTTTTGTTTTGTTAGAGTGGCCAGGACAAGAGAAGAAATCACCAAAATATTTTCTGCAGTAATGAGTGATTGTCTGCATTCAAGTTTGAAATAACTTCTCAGTCCATGCTGAATAAGTAGAAGAAGATTCTGCCTTGTATCTCAGGATTACTTTTTTTTACTCAAGTTATAGCAGCACACCTCTCTCAATTAGACTTGGCAGGGGAGCTTTCTCATCTAGGCCTATACCCCACAGCTTGATAGATGGGTTGATAAAACAGCCATAAGCTTTACTCAGCATGCTGTATATGCATTTTCAGAGAGGGTAATCTTCTTGCATGACAAGAAAATATGAGAGAGATTTTCAAGTGGTTTACATCTACTGCATTAAAGTTGATTGACAATCATCAAGTTTTCTTTTTACAATCTTCAAGTTATTTGGCAATATTTTTCAAATGTTATCTTATATAAAATAAAGAACAAGTGACTGGGAAAGCTTTAATTAAATTATAGTGCTTAGTTGAGGTCAGGAACTGTTTCTGTCTCCCCTTGCCTTTGGATTTGGGGAACGCTTATAGGTTGTGCTATTTAGTCAGCTATAATTGCCACCAAAGTAGGGTTGTGAGAATTTCCAATTAGGATACATTATTTAATGTGGTGATGAGTTGAGGATTTACTTTACCAAGTACCATCAAATTTTACCAGTTACTGAAAAAGACATAGAAGATACTTGTTTTGGTTTAATAGTGCAGAAACAAAGAGTTCCATTCTGGTTTCCCATAATTCTTGCAGTACTTAACCTTCTTCCCTTTGTAAGTTTTCCAACTTCAAAACTAAGTGACAAACATCTCCTAGCAGTAAAAGTGGACAGCTAGTCTGATTCAGTAAAAATGTGTTGGCAATAGACAGTTTCTTTGTTCTGAACTTTAAGTGGTCATTATTAAAGATTATAGAGGGTGCAAACTTGTTATTTACCAGGAGACTCAGAGAAGATACACTTCAGTTGGCCTTGTCTATACTATCATGGTAAGTTGACCTAAATTACGCCACTCCAGTTACATGAATAATGTAACCAAAGTCAACATAGCTTAAGTCAACTTACTGTGGTGTTTACACCATGCTGTGTTGACAGAAAATGCTCTCCCATCAACTTCTCTTACTCTTCTTGGGGAGCTGGAGTACCGGAGTTGACTGGAGAGCTTCACTAGACCCGTTAAATCGACACCACTGCATCGATTGCAGCAGTGCCGATCTACTGGTAAGTGTAGACATGGCCTAAGTTTGAGACATCTGCTCTTGGATATTTGATGAAAACAGAGTAACTCAATGATACTACTCATGTGGCCCTGGAGTGTCACATAGATCTTGATGCCACCTGTATAGAAATGGGCACTGTCATACTGAAGAGGCACATGATGGAACCAAATAGAAGCATGTAAATAATAAAAGAATAAGGTTTAATGAAAAAAAGCATGATAGTTAATGTTAAGTGGCTTAGGCAAAAGTGAAGCAAATCAACAGTGCTTAAAGGTGTTTATGTAGTATTTACTGTATGGATAATTTTCATCATGTTAGTTTCTCATATTACTGTTACATTTCCTTCTAAGTTTGATGCAGATGTTTGTATAATGTGTGCTTTTACATGGTCTGTCATTGCTGTGTACTTGTCTAGAAAATATGTTACTGTTTAGTGTTGTATTTGATATGGCACTCAGTAAGAGAGGTGGGGTTAGCAGAATTAGTTTAGTATAATTTAGTTTTAGTGTATTATTTAAATTTTAGCTGTTTGAATTATTACATTAATCTGTCAAATTGCAGTCTGAAACTTTTCGATTAGTATTCTCCCTACATTCTCTGAAAAAGACATATTGGGATGGTAGGGAGCATGGTTAGAGTGCCCTTCACTTCAACAATCGCTGGCTGGCCTAATGGTCCCTTGGCAGGTGTCATTAGACAGTTTAATATAGAGGAGCCTTTGCATTGCTCTAATTTATGCTGGCATGAGTATGGTGGAAAACCATTCTCAGTATAAGGGAGCTGAAAACTAGAGTTGGAAATATTTTTTTGGAGAATAGTACATTTGCCTAAAAATGCAGTTTTGAGCTGATTGAAAATATTTGGGAATTTTAGTAGAATTCAGCAATTAGTTTTGGCCAAATACAAATTTAGGAAAAAACTTTGAAAAAGTTAAAACCCCTTTGTTTTGACATTTTCTAAATTAATCATTTTGATGTTTTGTTTCTAACTGAATCATTTTGTTTCAAAAATGATTTGTTCAACCCAAACTCTTTTTTTTTCTTCTTCAGTTTTTCATGTTGGTAAAAAAAAAAACAACAGTTTCAGTTCTAAACAAACTGATTTTTCCCAGAGTTAATTATTTGTTCAGGTCTAGTGCCATCAGCTCACTTGCAGCTCCCCACCTCCGCTCTCTTATGTTTCTGCTTCCAATGCTTACTAGAATCACCTAAGGAGTCAGAATTTACTCTTTCTCTGTGCTTAGTGTGTCTACCAATTGAATGCATCTACAGCAATCTGAGCTTGCTTCTTGATATGTAGCCAATTGAACTTACTTTCCTTTTTTATTTCTGTAGCAGAATTCACTCTCATAAGTTCAGGTCTGAGGATCTGAATGACACATTTCTACTTGCAGTGTCTTACTATTGAAAATTGAACTGTTGCTGTAGTATGCTGCAATGTATTGATCAGTAAAATTCACTGCAATGCATTGTTTTCCTCTAATAACCTCCTGTATTCTGTGGAAATATGGAAAGCCTTCACAGAATAGCATATTGGGTTTTTATGATTGACTCAAGTATTGTACATCAGACATTTTCAAGATGTGACTAAGATGTTCCCACCCACCCATTACATTTTCTAGTAATTTTGCTGCATAGTCAGTCACTCTTAATATATTTCGTTTGTTTAATGCTTTTCAGAAGAATTGCACATAATTAAAAGGAAAGATAGGAAGTAGGACAAGAGACCACCCTGTCTTAACCAGGAGATATTCAATGATCTGAAACTCAAAAAAGAGTCCTACAAAAAGTGGAAACTAGGTCAAATTACAAAGGATGAATATAAACAAATAACAAGTATATAGGGAAAAAATTAGAAAGGCCAAGGCACAATATGAGATCAAACTAGCTAGAGACATTAAGGGTAACAAGAAAACATTCTACAAATACATTAGAAGCAAGAGGAAGACCAAGGACAGGGTAGACCCATTAATCAATGATGGAGAGGGGAAACAATAACAGAAAATGTGAAAATGGTAGAGGTGCTTAATGACTTCTTTGTTTCAGTTTTCATGAAGAAGGTTGGTGATGATTGGACATCTAACATAGTCAATGCCTGAGAAAATGAGGTAGGATCAGAGGCTAACATAGGGAAAGAACAAGTTCAAAATTACTTATACAAGTTAGATGTCTTCAAGTCACCAGGGCCTGATGAAATGCATCCTAGAATACTCAAGGGGCTGACTGACAAGATATCTACA
This sequence comes from Macrochelys suwanniensis, assembly GCA_033296515.1. Lineage (NCBI taxonomy): Eukaryota > Metazoa > Chordata > Testudines > Chelydridae > Macrochelys > Macrochelys suwanniensis. The sequence goes on from CM065775.1 coordinate 104,758,226, forward strand.
GAAGAACATAAGAACGGCCATACTGGGTCAGATCAAAGGTCCATCTAGCCCAGTATCCTATCTTCTGACAGTTGCCAATGCCAGGTGCCCCAGAGGGAATGAACAAAACAGATAATCATCAAGTGATCCATCCCCTGTTGCCCATTCCCAGCTTCTGGCAAACAGAGGCTAAGGAGCCCATCCCTCCCATCCTGGCTAATAGCCATTGATGGACCTATCCTCCATGAATTTATTTTAGTTCTTTTTTGAACCCTATTATAGTCTTGGCCTTCACAACATCCTCTGGCAAGGAATTCCACAGGTTGACTGTGTGTGTGTGAAAAAATACTTCATTTTGTTTGTTTTAAACCTGCTTCCTATTAATTTCCTTTGGTGGCCCCTAGTTCTTGTGTTCTGAGAAGGAGTAAATAACACCTCCTTATTTACTTTCTCCACATCTGTCATGATTTTATAGACTTCTATTATATCCCCCCTTAGTCATCTCTTTTCCAAGCTAAACAGTCCCAGTTTTATTAATCTTTCCTCATATGAAAGCTATTCCATACCCCTAATCATTTTTGTTGCCCTTTTCTGAACCTTTTCCAAGTCCAATATGCCTTTTTTGTGATGGGGTGACCACATCTGCGTGCAGTATTCAAGATGTGGGTGTACCATGGATTTATATAGAGGCAATATGATATTTTCTGTCTTATTATCTATCCCTTAATGATTCCCAACATTCTGTTTTTGACTGCCGCTGCACATTGAGTGGATGTTTTCAGAGAACTATCCACAATGGCTCCAAGATAACCATACTCAGAGAGTAGTTATTAATGGTTCCCAATCCTGCTGGAATGGTATAACGAGTGGGGTTCCACAAGGTTCTGTTTTGGGACCGGCTCTGTTCAATATCTTCATCAACAACTTGGATATTGGCATAGAAAGTACGCTTATTAAGTTTGCAGATGATACCAAACTGGGAGGGATTGCAACTGCTTTGGAGGATAGGGTCATAATTCAAAATGATCTGGACAAATTGGAGAAATGGTCAGAGGTAACCAGGATGAAGTTTAATAAGGACAAATGCAAAGTGCTCCACTTAGGTAGGAATAATCAGTTTCACACATACAGAATGGGAGGATACTGTCTAGGAAGGAGTACGGCAGAAAGGGATCTAGGGGTTATAGTAGACCACAAGCTAAATATGAGTCAACGGTATGATGCTGTTGCAAAAAAAGCAAACTTGATTCTGGGCTACATTAACAGGTGTGTTGTAGGCAAGACACGAGAAGTCATTCTTCCACTCTACTCTGCGCTGGTTAGGCCTCAACTGGAGTATTGTGTCCAGGTCTGGGCACCGCATTTCAAGAAAGATGTGGAGAAATTGGAGAGGGTCCAGAGAAGAGCAACATGAATGATTAAGGGTCTAGAGAACATGATCTATGAAGGAAGGCTGAAGGAATTGGGTTTGTTTAGTTTGGAAAAGAGAAGACTGAGAGGGGACATGATAGTGGTCTTCAGGTATCTAAAAGGGTGTCATAAGGAGGAGGGAGAAAACTTGTTCATCTTAGCCTCTAAGGATAGAACAAGAAGCAATGGGCTTAAACTGCAGCAAGGGAGGTTTAGGTTGGACATTAGGAAAAAGTTCCTAACTGTCAGGGTGGTTAAACACTGGAATAAACTGCCCAGGGCGGTTGTGGAATCTCCATCTCTGGAGATATTTAAGTGTAGGTTAGATAAATGTTTATCAGGGATGGTCTTGACAGTATTTGGTCCTGCCATGAGGGCAGGGGGCTGGACTCGATGACCTCTCGAGGTCCCTTCCAGCCCTAGAATCTATGAATCTATGAATAAGATCTCTTTCTTGAGTGGTAACAGCTAATTTAGACACATCATTTTATATGTGTAGTTGGGATTATGTTTTCCAATGTGCATTACTTTGCATTTATCAACATTGAATTTCATCTGCCATTTTGTTGCCCAGTCACCCAGTTTTGAGAGTGGTTCAGTTTAAAAACTACTCCAGGACCTTGTTAATTTTAAATGCCAGCAATCTGGTTTCATTTTGGTTTAGGTGGAGCCCATCCTTCCTGAATAGGCTCTGCCTTTTCCAAAATTTTCCCAGTTCCTATTAAATCTAAACCCCTCTTCCATACACAATCATCTCATCCATGAATTGAGACCCTGCATTTCTACCTGTCTTAACTGGCCCTATGCATAGAATTGGAAGCATTTCAGAGAATGCGCCATTAGCGATTATCTTTGGAAAGTCATGGAAGACAGGAGATATTCCAGAAGACTGGAAAAGGGCAAATATAGTGCCAACCTATAAAAATGGAAATAAGGACAACCCAGGGAATTATAGTCCAGTCAGCTTCACTTCTGTACTTGGAAAGATAATGGAGCAAATAATAAAGCAATCAATGTTCACACATCTAGAATATAATAAGGTGATAAGTAACAGTCGGCATGGATTTTTCAAAAACAAATCATGTCAAACCAACCTAATAGCTTCCTTTAAGAGGGAAACAAGCTTTGTGGATGTGTGGGGGAAGCAGTAGACGTGGTATGTCTTGACTTTCGTAAAGTTTTTGATATTGTCTCGCATGACCTTCTCATAAACAAACTAGGAAAATACAACCTAGAGGGAGCTACTATAAGGTGGGTGCATAACTGGTTGGAAAACAGTTCCCAGAGAGTAATTATCAGTGGTTCACAGTCATGCTGGAAGGGCATATCAAGTGGGGTCCTGCAGGGATCAGTTCTGGGTCCAGTTCTGTTCAATATCTTCATCAATGATTTAGATAATGGCATAGAGAGTACACTTATAAAGTTTGCAGACGATACCAAGCTGGGAGAGTATCCAGCTGCAAGTGCTGGGAGAGATCGCTCAGTGGTTTGAGCATTGGCCTGCTAAACCCAGGGTTGTGAGTTCAATCCTTGAGGGGGCCATTTAGGGATCTGGAGCAAAAATTGGGAATTGGTCCTGCTTTGAGCAGGGGGTTGGACTAGATGACCTCCTAAGGTCCCTTCCAACCCTGATATTCTATGATTCTATGCTGCAAGTGCTTTGGAGGATAGAATTATAATTCAAAATGATCTGGATAAACTGGAGAAATGGTCTGAAGTAAATAGGATGAAATTCAATAAGGACAAATGCAAAGTACTCCACTTAGAAAGGAACAATGAATTGCACACATACAAAAAGGAGTACTGCGGAAAGGGATCTGCGGGTCATAGTGGACCACAAGGTATATGTGAGTCAACAGTGTAACCCTGTTGCAAAAATGCGAACATCATTCTGGGATGTATTAGCAGGAGTGTTGTAAGCAAGACACAAGAAGTAATTCTTCTGCTCTAATCTGCGCTGATTTGGCCTCAACTGGAGTATTGTGTCCTCTTCGGGGCACCATATTTCAGGAAAGATGTGGCCAAATTGTGGAAAGTCCAGAGAAGAGCAACAAAAATATTTAAAGGTCTAGAAAACATGACCTTTGAGGGAAGTTTGAAAAAATTGGGTTTGTTTAGTCTGAAAAAGATAAGACTGAGGGGGTCATGATAATAGTTTTCAAGGACATAAAAGGTTGTTACAAGGAGGGGAGAAAATTGTTCTCTTTAACCTCTGAGGATAGGACAGGAAGCAATGGGCTTAAATTGAAGCAAGGGAGGTTTAGATTGGACATTAGGAAAAACTTCCTAACAGTCAGGGTGGTTAAGCAGTGGAACCAATTGCCCAGGGAGGTTGTGGAATCTCCATCACTGGAGATTTTTTAAGAGCAGGTTAGAGAAACACCTGTCAGGGATGGTCTAGTTAATACTTAGTCCTGCCATGACTGGAGGGGACTGGACTAGATGACCTCTCAAGATCCCTTCCACTCCTATGATTCTATAATCTTGAATTTATGGCAAGTTATTTCTAACAAATTAACGGGGATTTTTAAAATATTATTGTGTAAAATTAAATTGTGTCTGGGCATGAATGTGTATGTGGCACAAATTTTTCTCATGCTGAGGATTCAGATACTCTGTTAAACAAAAGAGAGATTTTTTTATGTTATAGCTGTCTTAAAGTAATGTTAAGATTTTTCTGCAAGAAGGATTCTGTAACTGGAATTAGAATTCTGAAAATGAAGGATAAAACATATTATATAAAATAATATAAATAAGTATCTTTTCCTAAATTGATTGTGTAATTCAGTCTTCTAGTTTCAGTTTTAAGTGTTTGAGAAAAAGGTGTGAAATTGGTTAATTTTGAGAAATATCACTTTAAAAATAGATGGTTGCGTTTAAGACTTTTATTTTGTATTATTCTATATTTGGATATGCACTCAATTAATTATAAAATTGATTTTTGTTTTTGTTTTGGATTTTTTTATTGGTCATGCTACACAGCTTCACTGAAAAGTGATTGGAAGCAGATTGCATTAGTATGAAGTTTTAAAGTACAAAAGCTGTTCTAAAATGTCCATTATTTGGAGTCTTTTTGCTGATGTTAATGGTAAACCATGTACTTTCAAGACTGAACTTCATATTTTAGTCATTTTTAAAAAACATGATTGATTGATTGGAACTATTTTTACATCCTTTATTTCTAGATGGCACAGTTTCTAGCCAAACTAAACACGTGACTAAGGTCTAAACTGAAAAGAGACTGGATGCATTCAGTCTTTAATCTTTCATCATAATTCAGTTCTTCCAACACTCTGTTTTCTTTGTATTGTTTTCTACAATAGTTATGACTATTTCCCACTTAATTTGAATAAAATACTTCAAGAAACACTTTTCTATGAAGTAATCGAATATTTACTCTTCCGCAGACTGATATCTCTATTTAAAAAAAAACAGTCTTGGAAAATGTAAGAAAATTACATCTCAACCATTTTTCAGTTGAAATTTGGCTTCCCAACTAGACAATTTTTTTTTTTTTGCAAAATGGGTGTGCTTTCTGAAGAAAATATTCTGGGGAGGGGGTTGTTTCTTTGTTGTTTCTTTAATTGTTGTCAAAAAGCTGTATACTTGAAACTAAGTTTTCCATTTTCTGCCAAAACCCAAACATTTTCAGCTGGAAACGAACACATTTTGATGCATTGGCCTGTCGGAATTATAGTTTGGCTGCCTCATGTCCCTGTTCTTCTCTATTGGCTGAGCTCTCCAGCCAGCCTTCATCTCCCATAATGCACTATGGCCATTGGAGTCCCATGAAGCACTACTTCCCCCACTGTGGTGTTTTATGTAAATGTGGCGTAACTCCACTTTTATAAGTAGAATTACTTGAGATTTACACCAGTATATCAGAGAGTACTGGTAAAATTTGGACTAATCTGTAGAATTCACAATAATCAGTATAAACAGAGAACTGTTTCCTCTCAATTTAGTACTAATAGTAGTTACAATGTACATTTCCCCAGTGTCTTCCTAATCTCTGGTTTAACAAGAGATCACACATTGTACATCAATGTTTCATCAAGTTTAATATTTGACACAGAGTAAAGCCTGTATTGATTAATTATTTTGTAAATTTCTATTACTCATTTTTCCTTCTTGTTACAATAGCTGTGTGTCAACATGATCAATGAGAAGATACACCAGTATATCAATGAAGTGCTTTTTCTACAAGAGCAAGCAGAATGTGTACAGGAGGGAGTTACTATGGAAACAACATATTCTCCTGGTAACCATACAGAAGCCTTGGATTTTTTCTTTCAGGTAGTTTTCAAACCCATTTATACACCATTTATATTTATACACATGCTCTCTGTGTGTTAGGCTAATAAAAATCCAGGCTAGCAGTTTCTGATTTAGGTGTCTCTAGAGGTGACTGGGGCAAAGAGTTCATAGAAGGAGGCCTCCATAACTACCCTGTGCACCAGTATGGGGGAAAGGGTTTGGCAGAGGTTAACTGCCTATACTGATCCACTGGCCCGCACACATAGGGTCTGTATAGCAGTCCCTAGATACTACTACAGAACTCTGACTCCTGTTGTGACCATGGAGATTTCTTCTATCCTTGGAATTGATTTCTGGAGTATGATTTCTGTGAAATAGTATAATCCCTTGCTGTTTTCTTAAGAGATTAGTGATCATCACAATTTTGGAGTAAATCAAATGTGAATCTTTGCATTTTTTGTAGATGACCATCTGATGTGCTTAGCAGACTTTAACCAAAAGGTTTTTTTTTTACAGTGATACACAATTCTGTTTAATAAACAAGACATTTTACTATAAATGGAAGAATAATATTCTGCCTATGAGTAAAAGCAGATAAATCTAAGATCATCCATATTTCATTTCAGAAGCCATCAGGTTTTTTGGCAATGCTGGATGAAGAAAGCCAGTCCATTTGGTCAATAGAACAGAATCTTGCTAAACGCCTTCAATCATACCTGGAAACCTCAGACACAAATGCAGTATATTCTTCCACAAAAGATGGAAATGGCAATGTTGCACCAAAGGATCAGAGTCCCACCTTCACTGTTATGCATTACGCTGGAAGGGTAAGTGAGTGGAGGGAAGTGAGTAATTAATCATATATGGCTAAGGAAAAGGGCAGTAAGGACAAAAGAGATTCCTCAAAGCTTCTGAACTAACAACTTCTGACAGCTAACAGAAAGAGCTGAGTCCATTATAAACAAGTCAGTTTATCTGACAATACATTGTTAGAAAGAATGTAATATCTCTAAATTCATAGGCTGTCAAATAAATGATTTAGTTTATACTCCTTTACATAGATGCTGACTATGTAGGTGTACCAGGGCGGGAGCACCCATGGGAAAAAAAATAGTGGGTGCTCAGCACCCACCAGCAGCATCCCAATCAGCTCCTCTCCCTGCCTGCTGGTGGGCCCCACTGATCAGCTCCTTCCCTTCCATTGCAGCTCCTCCTGCCCTCCACAATCAGCTGTTCAGCAGTGTGCAGGAGGTGGGGTGGAGGAGGAACGAGGGCAGGGCACACTGGGGGAGGGGATGGAATGGGGCGGGGTGAGGCAGGAAGAGGTGGGGTAGAGGGTTGGGGTAAGGGATGGAGTGAGGGCGGGGCCTTGTGCAGAGTGGGGGTTGAGCCACTTAGAAAGACGACTAACCTCTGCTCCTTTGCTTTCTCTTGATCCTTAATATGCCGCAGCACAAGGTGATGATTGGTAGGGCCACTATGAGAATTTCTTGGACCAAGTGAAGTTTTGAAAATCCTTGCCATGTTGCGCAGGTCTGGTTAAAAAAAATAGGATTCTTTTTGTGAAAATGTTCACCAAAATATTGTGCTTTTTGAAATTTCACTCCTGCTGACCAAAAAACAGGATGAAATTTTGGCAACTTTTGTGAAAAATACATCACATTTTTTCCAACAAAAAAATTATAATTTGGAAAATTTTGACTGGCTTTGAAATCCAGTACTCTTTCTCCTTCTTACATTAATTCTCTTCCTTCATCTCTGTCTTCACGCTGTTCCTCTGCCCCTCTGTCCCAACAACTAAAATCACATTTTTTTTAAAAAAAAGGACAGGCGCCATTCTGACAAGACAATCTCTTTTCTCTTTTTGCTGATATGGGAAATATATTTATACTCCTTTATGTTTTTTCTTGATATTCAATATGCCACAGTACAAGATGGTGATGGACAGGGCCAATATGAGAATTCCTTGGCCCAAAGGAAATTTCAAAAATCCTTCTTAAGGCTCATTCTGATATGCTGCTGATGCTTTGCGCTCTGAATGTAGTGTATAAGAATCAATGGTTTAAACCCTACAGTCAAAACTCCAAATGAAATCATCATGTAAGGCACAGAATCAAAATTATAGGATTTGGTCCTTATGTCTAATTAGATTGGCCTTTTCTCTCTCTCTCCCTTTCGTGCCATTGACTCTGCAAACCCATCTGCTCATGGAATTCACATAGCAGTTTTGTGGCTTGCAGGTTCAGGCCCTATGTTTAAAGATAGTCTTTATAAACTACATTAGTATGTAGAGTGTGTGTGTGTAGATATATAAGCATTATGTCCTAAGTTCTATACGCCCTGTGTTATATCAGACAGCTATGCCCTAGGTTCCCCTACCTGTACAATCATGGTTAACTGGGATATCAGATTACTGTACTTAATTACAAATGATGTTGAATAGATAATTGTTAGAATGTATACACTATATTGCGCGTGCACACACTCCCTCCCCCCCCCACCCCCCCAGGAGAAATGAAGCTTTTCCCCAAGAGTGCATAACACATAACTCATCATGCCAGGTAGTTAGAGCAACATTCTCCTGCAGTACTGCTCAGTGTAGCACACATATTGGGCTTAGATAGTGTGGTGATATGTGCTATATAACTATGATAGCTAGATAGATTGCATGACAGGGTCTTCGATTGTAATGATAAAGGTATGTCAGAATAGTGCGAGAATGTTACCACACCCCAGAACAATATACAAGTTGGCATGAAAGAGCAGCAGTGAAGCAGTTAAGGAATGAAAATTAAACTCATTACAAGAACAATAAGCACATTGAAAAAATCACATGGGATTGGGGGAGGGAGGAACGTGCTTGTGGTATCCTCTTCCAAAACACTCAATAGGACCATTAATTAAGATCAAAGCCTCAGGTACCTAGTTCCAAAACGTAGGACTTGAGTGGTAAATGGTACACCTTTCATTCATTTGTGTTTCATCCTTAGAATTTCATTTTATTAAAGAGACTTTTCGTTTGACCTTTCCCTGGTACCATTAATGATGTTTAATCTAAAGTACGAACAATGGGCCAGTGCGCCTCTGCTGATGTAAATCCCCATAGCTCCATTAAACTCAGTGGAGATGCTCTAGTGTACACCAGCTAAAGAGCTGGCCCCGTGTGTGCAAGACTTGACAAGCTGTTGATAGGATCCTGACTGAGGGTACGAGGCTCTTGTCTTGCAAAGATAGAAAGATCCTTTTGAAATGTTAAAGCTTCCCTATTTGAATAGTGATTGAGCGTTTTTCAAAAATACATTTGCATTTTTCTTTTCTCGTGGGATCATTATGTCACTATCACAGGATATCATTTCTAATAACAGAAGAATAGTTGTTTAATAAATAAGTACATAAAATGCAGATTTTCCCAAACTAACATAGCCTAATGGGTTCATTTAAAAATAGAACACCCTCTCTTCCACCCTCCCCCAGGAATTTTTAAGGGATTTTACTTTTGCTGATGCTGTTCTTAAGCTTGTGCTGTTACTACATTTTGTTAAGTGCTTTATGGTGCAAATTGCTAGCAAATCAGACCTTTAAATATATCAGGTTTTATTGGCAATCCAAAATAAGAATTTCATACAAAAAGTATCAGTATAGTTTGGCAGGTTTTGATAGCCTTTGTTATAGTCTTGTTCAATTAAATGTGTCTGAAGTAAATGAAGTGTAAAGCAACACTTGGATGACTCATTGACTTTCGAGATCCCGACATTTAAAACAAGGGGGCCTGATTCTGATTTCACTTATACCAGTTTTACTCTGATGTAACTCCCTTAACTTCAATGAAGATTCTCATGATTGACATGAATGTAAATGAGAGGGGCATTAGGCTCAGAGGGTAGAAAATGAATGACCAGTACAAAGGCATTTGATAATTGAAGATGGAGCTTTCAACCTCTTAAAGTTACCCATTTAAATTCAGTCAGTGTGTCTAGAACCAGTGTGTGTTTGGTAGAAAGTTACAATGGATACAAGTCTGTTAAACAGTAGAGGGCAGACAGCCTGATGTCCTCAGGTAGATCAAATTATTGTTGCCACATATTTTTTAGTCAGTGTGAAATGGCTTCTTCACACCATGTGGTACAGAACAAACAAATCGGGCTAGCACTTCACCCTGGCCCTCATAAGGAATCATTATGACCCCCGGGGCCCTATGTGGCAGGTGGTTTGGCAGCCCTGGTGCCAGAAATTTTGCGTTCTTTTCTTGGCTCATGCATTCACTGTATTTGTGGTGAGATTGTTGGGCTGATTTCAGTGAAGAAAACATTGCCAGATGCTACATGGGTATTGACAGATGCGCATCTGATATTGCAGAAAAAAGTGCAGAAGCAACCACCTATAATAATACAATATAAAATTACATTTGTTTATTTATTTGATTTGCAGGGAGGGGGAGCAAGGAGTGGTGAGAGAGAAGCAGTAGTGTGCGAGAGAAAGATTTTGAGGGTGGGAGACAGGAAAGAGTGATGTGTTCGAGAGATTTAACAGAATGAGGCAGGGATCATGTGGAAAAAATAGTATGTGATCATATAATCAAAGACTGTACCATAATGGATATGCACAAGTGGGCAGAAGTAGGGTTTCACAGGTATGTGCATTACTTTATCTCTGAGTTTTAATTCTGCAGCTGAACAGAACACCATAGCATCTTGACATATAATGTCTGTTTGTTCTAGGATGTTATTTAGCACTAAGCATCATAGTATGTAAGTGCTTAAAGGAGCATAAACAGATCAGTAAGATCTTTTGTGGGGTTTTTTGGTTTTGTTCTTTTGGAGCAGTGGGAGAGGAACATGACTTTGCATGCTAGGATTTAAAAAAAAATCAATTCTGATGGCAGAATTTATCAAAAAGTTGTTTTACACCTTGATCTGAACACCACCAAGCTAGGGCTTAGTCTGATCTCTTCTGGAAAGGATTGCACAGCTGGGGTCTTGCTTCTGAGAATGCTTTGTTCCCAGTGTCTAATACTTAGAACCTGTATTTTCTGCTGTATTTTGCCTGTGGTGCATAGTTGTCTTGAGGCATCATGGAGAAAAAGGCAGCCTCTGAAGTAGCTAAGTCCCATACTACATACTATGTATATGTATTGCTGAATCTAATACTATATTTTGATTTTATTTGATAAATGAATTTCACCATCTGATGGAATTGCACCCGTAAAGTGCAATATAGAATTTGGAGATACTGGGATTCATAACATTGATATCCACATGTCTCTGACTCCCGCATGCCATCAGGGTTTCTCATGAATTATGTTACTGATCTGTTAGCCTTCCTGATGGAAGTGATTTTTTTAGGACGAAAGGATAGTATTCCATTACTGAACATTTGCCAGGGCTCAAAATATCTCTTTTATTATAAATGGTGTTAACGTACCAGTAAGTAAATCTGAAATATATCATCCTAGTACTGTGCTAACAGCCACATCTTAAACCATCAGAGACATTTAATATACTGATACTTGAGAGATTCTATCAGCATGTTATCCACGTTATCTGAACAATTTGTCATTATAACTCAAGCTTTATGCAGCCTAAATTTACGAACACATTAACAAATTTGATAGACCCCTTGACATTACATACCTTGCCAGTTTTGACCTACAGAATTGTAATAAACTGATCAGACCAAAAGACCAGCTTCTTTGCTCTTTAAAGCTGTTTACATAATGTCCTTTTAGTGCAGATCAATGTCTGTTCAATTTCCCAACTATGTATGTGTCAAAAATACCTCTCTCAACTGTCAACTCACCTTCACCAATGGGAGCCTTGTGTGAGACAGTTTTACAGCCCAGGCAGACTGAAACTGAACCTTTAAATCAAAAGACCAAATAGAGAGATTAATCAATAGAGAAGCTTTTATTTTCTTTATTTTTTCCCCAGGCTGAATCCCCAGACATAACAATCAAATCAGTCTACTCTAAGTTATACCTGAGCCACTAAAGGTTATTTGACAAAGATGTTATTTTTCACAGAGAGACGTTAGTTGTGTTTTTTTATATCAGACCCGGTTTTGTAGGTTCATTTACAGGTCTTCCCCACCCCAAAAAAGAACCCCCCCAAAACCCCTAGCCAATTTTTGCTGCTAAATAGATTTGCCTCTTCATGGTCTATTATTTCTATCAGCGTGTTAGAATAAATAGTCACAGAATACATGAAGAATGTTCACTTAACAAGGTTTAGGTTCTAGAAAGAAAACTAAAGAGATTGATAGGTTCAAGCTTTTAAGTGATCTCACTGTTTCGTCAAAGACTTGATTGCTTCTTTTATCTACATCTTTATGTTCTGGCAGGAAAGTAATAAATAAAGTATCAATGAGGGCCCGGTGTGTTGATATCTGCACTCAGTGGGTTCATTTAAATTATACAAAATAATAAATGTCTTTTTTACCATTAACCGAATTTAAATGTTTTAACTGCAAATTAAGACTCGTGTCTACATCTTAAATGTCTTGCAGAATATCATGGTGAGATGGTTAATCAGCATGAAATGTTAAATTAATTTTACATAATGTGGATAACCCACCACAACAATGTAATACTATCAAAACAATGCAAAATATGTTTATTACACTATATCTCATTATTAAAACAGCCAGGCATTACTTTTTAACTGATTTGACTGCAGATGCACTTTGAGTCAGATCAAAGTTCAAATCCTGATCATTCTTTCCTAATTATCTTTGGGGTTCTGGTTTGAGTCCATTAAAGGCCTGAGTCATAAATTCAGATATGTATTTTCCCCAAATTTTTAAAGGGGCTAGGCCCCAGGTTCTGCTTTGGCCTATTATTGATTCTGTGGCACTAAAAATAGTGAAAACCAATAAGGGTAGACTAACTGGGTTGTAGAAAATAAGAAAAAAACAACACTCCCCTCTGCACTTAACCCACTTTAAGACATAAACTCAACCCAAACATTTCTTTTTACTGAAATCAGATGTCATGTGGTACTGTACATATGACTGTGTTTAATTTATATTGTGTTAGCACCCAACGGCCCCAAATAGGATCTCATCCCCATTACTTTAGGTGCTGTTCAAATACGTAAATAGATATAGTCTCTTCTCCAAAGAGCTTGAAATAAGATGCAACAAACAATTGTAATAAAGAGTAGAAGGGGAGTGGGGAAGGTGGACAGGTGTTATGAGGACAGGGGCATGCAGTTACATAGGTTATATATGTGCACATTTTGATGGTTCTGAATAATTTACAGTTATTTAAAAAAATATTAGCTGTGGTTGACAACAGTTCAGTGTAGCCATTTCTTGCAGGCATCACAGCAGAAGTTGATGCTGAGGAATGGATATGAAGAAGGAGTGGGCTAAGTTTTGATTAGTCTAGGGAGGATAGTTCATGCATAAAGAGTGTAGAAATTTGAAAGTGTAGATATTTATGAGAGAAGTGGACACATTGACATTCAAAGCAGGCAGCACTGTCCGAGTGGATGACTGAATGTACAAGGCTGGCAAAAAAGTAGAACATCTTTTTACTTATAAACTGAGCACATGTGAACTAGACTACTATGAGATAGTACATATGAAGCCCCCCAAGACCACTTTTACAGAATCACTCTTCAGTGAGTTGAAGCACTGACTTTATTTACCATGTCAGCAAAAAAAAAAAAAAAAAAAAAAAAAAAAAAAAGTGGGTGTATATATATTGTGGCAAATTGCTGGCACTACTATGAGGGTCCCGCACTTTCTCTTCTTGTGGGGGGTTTTCAGGGCACCATTTCTTGCCCCTGAACTGGGGTATCAGCTGTCCCACTAGTATCCAAGAGAAGGGGAATGGAGAGGGAGGGACCCAGGCCCACCCTCTACTCTGGGTCCCAGCCCAGGGGCCCTAGGTTAGTGGGTAAACCACTTGTACTAGTGATACTTTCCCCTGGGCTCCTTCCCTCTCCTGCTTGTGGGGCTTCCTGCCTTCCCTCTGCACAAGCCAGGTGTCCCTTTACCTAGGGTCTTGGTCTTCTTAGCCCGCCACAGCACTTCTCCAAACTCTCCTCTGCTTTCCTCCAAACTGCTCTCTGCTCCACCACCAAAACACTCTGCTCCAACTCCTTCCTCCTCCTCCCCTGTCTGCCTGAAGCAGGGGGTTTTATTAGGTTCCTGAGAGGCCTTAATTGACTGCAGGTGCTCCAATTAACCTGTAGCCACCCTCCCTAGTCTCCAGGGAGCCACGCCTTAATTAGCCTAGGGCTTATATATTTCCCCTCTCACACTCTACTACTGCTGCTCCCTGGCCCTCCTGTATCACAATATATATACACAGCAATCAAAAACCTGCAGCAGCAAGTCTCAGAGCCCAGGTCAACTGACTCAGGGATGCAGGGCTAGCACTGTGGAGTTAAAAATAGCAGTGTAGACATGCAGGCTTTGACTGGAGCCTGGGCTCTGAAACCTGGCAAGGGAAGAGGGTCTCGGAGCCTAGTCTCTGGCCTAGGCCCAAATGTCAACACTTCTATTTTTAGCCATGCAGCGCAAGCCCTGCAAGCCTGAGATTTGAGTCAGCAGACTGGGATTTGAGACTTGCTATCACAGGGTTGTTTTTGCTATGTAGATGTACCCTGTAAGGGAGAATAGTAATTTCATCATAAATAAGATTCCTAATAATTGTTTTATGTACCACAGGTAATATAAGAGATGTCTTATTAAAACAAATCCAGCATTTAGTACTGAATTATATCAGCACCCCAGGTTCCCAAGTTTGTTCACTTCTGTGCAGACATATAATGATAATTTATTATCTCCACCTGCTTTCCTTACTATAACCACTGATAGTAACTCTTCTTCTAATTTAGTTAAAGCCTACCATTCTCAATTAAGAAATGATGTTATGGAATTGTAAAATAAGTTCTGTACATTATTTTTCATGGTGAAATATGGTGGAACATTTACTTTAAGAACACTAAAAGCATTTAATAGTGTACTTAAATTATACTAATAGTTTAGTAAATATGCTGTCTGTTCATAAGAGGTGCCATTAGAAAATTACATAATATTGCATCTGTCATAAAAAAAAATGGCATGCAGTTCTATTGTCAGGCCTTTTTTATGACAGATATCATACTAAGTAATTGTCAAATGATGTAATTAACATAACATGTTATATAGCTCCAAGTCATATAATCCTTTTTCATGAGTAATACAGGCAGTCCTCGACTTTACGACATTCGAGTTATGACGTTTATAAATTGCCATCGTGTTTCAGCTTTACAACATCGGTTTCAACTTTACGATGCTCGATCCAACATTGTTCCTATGGGAAATTCGAATTACGGCGTTTTCGACTTAAGACGCAATTTTCAGGAACTAATTGTGCGAAAGTCTGAGGACTGCCTGTACAGCATTACATAATTGTCAAATGACCTAATCAAAGCAACTTATTTTACTGATCAGTATTACTAAGTGCCTAAGTACCATAAGAGCCTAAATTTCTTTGAATGACACTGAGACTGAGACTCTAAGTGTATATGTAATTTTTAAAATGTGACTTCAGCTCACATTAGGCGCCTTTCAAAATTGTACTCAAGGTGTATTGTTAATGCAGGCCTTGCTTGCAGCCTTAGTCATGGTTTGGCATCTACTTACAATTGTTAGATATGAGAGAAATCATTTTAGCATTTTTAACATATGTGTAATGTGAGATGAAATATTAAAACTGATGTTAATACAAAATTAAATTTGGAAATTTGAATACAGAAAATCAAGAAAGGCAAATGTTAAGGTTTCATTGAGAACCACTTTGGGTTCAATTTACCCACCAGCATGAACGACTGTGCTCCAGGAGTGATGGACCCATAGAGGAGGGAAGGTGGTGTTTGCATCCCTGTCCTCTGCTTTGTTATGCTATTCCAAAATCTTATCCTGCGGCTATCACTGTGGTGTCTGAGTGCCTTCCAGTAGTACATTAAGCAACATGACTTGGATCCATCACATGTGGGTCTTTCCTTCTTTCTCTGTCCCTCTACTTGGGGGAATAATTGTGTGTGACTGGTTTTGTTTTGGTTGTGTTTTGTTTTTTGTGGGAGGTGGATGTCTGCAGTACTATGTGTTTTTCTTGTTGATCACTCAGTCAAAGAAGTACATTTTGTCCTTGGAATAAAAAGTGGGGAGGTTTATTGTGGTTCTTAGATCCCATAGGAGTTGCTCCTACAGCCTTGGGCAGGCCCCAGGAAGGCTCTGTTTTCTGCACAGGTAAACTTTTCCTATGCAGTAAACAACTCCATCTTGCCAGAGGAGTGAAACTGTTGTCTGGGGTCCTCACCCCAGCACTTCCAGCGCTGTTTTAGATCCTTGACCCAGGGCCTTTGAATTCCTTGAAGAATGGGACCAAGATGTTGAATTTGATCTCGGTATCAATAGGGAGCCAGTGTAGTGACCAAAGGAAAGATTTGAAGTGCTCATGGTAATTTTCGTTGCTGCGGAGAAACACTGCTGTATTAGTTGCAATTTCCTAAGGGCTGTGAGTTTCATGTCCAGGGAGATTTCATTTCTGTAGTCCAGTTATGAGGTAACAAATATGTGATACTGGAGGCCGGTTGTGCTGTTCCATCACATAACGTACACACACAATATGGTCTTTTTTTCCATAATCCACCCTTTTACTAGAGGTTATCTTTACTCTGTATCTTTAAAAATGTGACATAAGTAAAAAGAGCCTGAAGCAGGACTGTACTCATAATCAGTTTTCCGTAGACTCCCACCTGTAAAGTGGAAATCATACTTACAATGTCCTACCTCACAGTGCTTCTGTGAGGATTAACTAATGACTGTGAAGCACTTCGTAAACTTAAAATGCTGCAGCATGGATATAATCACGTGCACAAGTTTTCTCTGTCCCTCCACCTAGCCTCAATGAGCTCATTTCCTAGTTGGTTCTGATGAGTCTAACCTTGTCTGGCTATCTAGCATGTCAACAGAATAACTCTGCATCTCCCCACGAGGTCCAAAAGCTACACACACACACACACACACACACACACACACACACACACACACTTACAATTACATACAAAAGATCTTAACAATAGTGCTTTATTCAAACTGTTTCCTTCAAATGCAGCCTCTGTGCTAGTCGTCAAGGGCATTTAACTCTATAGGAAGCTTGAAAGCATAGCAACAAGCTGGTTTTGATCTGTTGATCACAAAGAAATGATAGATATCAGTTAAAATCCTGAATCTGAATAATTCTGAAGAGCATGTATCTCAAAATCAGTTTGACTTCATTTCAGCACACTTTGCAGAAACTGAATAAATAAGGCCAAACTAATTCTAGTTAAAATTATTGGTGAGATTGGGGGAAGGCTAGAAGCAGGGCTTATCTGGTTGCAACCGTAACTATGCAGCTACAACTATAATTTTGTATTTGACTTTAAAGCAAAAAGATTTTTAAATGCACTTTTAAACATTACTAATTATGCCATTATATTTGACTGCAGGTGACTTATGAAATTGTTGGAGCTATTGAAAAAAATAAAGATTCCCTTTCACAAAATCTCCTATTTGTAATGAAAAGTAAGTGCTTTTTTGTTGTTAGAATGTGCCACATCATGCCTTAACTTTCTAATCATTACCATAGTTATATAAAATATGTCATCCACAACTTAATAATTGAAAGAAACTTTTCATTTTAAATACCAGAAATAATAATACTCTACTATAGTATACATTATGTACAAGTTATTTTGAAGCCCAATCAACACTTTAATTTAAACAGGCTTTTAGCAGCTCTACATGTAAAACACCTTTCTGTGACATTAATCTTTTGAAAAGATTTTTTGTAAAGAATAATGAAAACAACTAAGGTTTCTAAAGTTATACCAATTGTAGCAGGATTTATTTAATTACTAAAAATGACTCAAGAACTGCTACTAAAATGGCATTTTGTGGGTGTGCTTGTATTTTTCAGTAAATAGACACAGTGTGTCTAGGTGAGTAAAAGGATTCTGTACATTTGGTTCAGTGTGCCTATCCTATAATTGTATGTCTAGTAATAATTGTGTAGACATTCTTGTTTATTCATTAGTGATTTATAATTAGATAGTTAAAAATTTCTTCTCATTTTATGTTTACCTTTGTCTTTGTATTTAAAAAAAATATCCACTTTCCTCTGGGAAACATGACAGTTTATCTTCCCGCAGATGTTATCTTTCTTTCCCTAAACCACTGTAGAGTATTTCAGCTAAAATATTATCTATTATATTTTATGCCACAGAAATAGCTGTCTTCTGATGTAATATTTGCCTTCAGAACCAACACTGCTAGTAGACTATATAGACTTCTTAGCAATTATACAGTGAAATTAGCTAGACTCTCTGATAAAGTCATTGCTGCATTTCAGAGGCAAACAGTATTGACAAAATATGAGCCTTTAATAATATTATGGATGAAGAAAGAAATAAAGAATGGATCTTGAATATATTCCTATTGATTATAGTTTTAGCAATATTCTAGTTCTTTGCTGTTTAAACTTATTTTGTATTATACTATTCCTTGTCCTGTATGAAGATCTGCTATACAGTGAGTATAAGAAATGTATTTAACATACAGTGTATTCCAAAGGTAAAAGAGAGCGAGCATTATTCCTTTCTATCATATAGTCTCTCCTTGCATTTTCATTACTACATTATGGATCCAGTTGAGGCAGTCCTTTTATAGGGAAAAAGGAGAAATTGGATTTGATATAAATTCTTTGATATGGGTGAGTATATATCATTTAGAAGTCAAATATCAATAGATCCAACTAATTGAAGAGAACTAAATGTAAAATTTTCTAAAGCACCTTCTTCTCATTTTCAAATGTGACTTAGGCAGTTAGGCGCCTACATCCCATTGACTTTCAATGAAACTTAGGCTTCTAAGGCCAGATTTACAAAGGTATTTATCCAGCTAAAGATGCAGATAGGTGCCTAGTGGGATTTCCAAAATTGCTTAAGTGAATTAAATGCCAAACTCCCATTGATTTTCAGTGAGTCTTAGGCTACACACACACACACACACTCCTAAGAGCCTAAGTTTGAAAATGGGACTTAGGCTCCTAAATCACTTTGAGGCTTTTGAAAATTTTACCCTGCACCTAAAATAACAAACACACAGAAACAAAGACCTGTTAGCATAGACTGTGTTGATTCTAATTTTGAGGGACATCTTGTTACTGCTTCTGATGATGGCACTGGACACACCCTTCTTTTACTGGGGCTGCTGGTCATCCCCTTGGATCCTGCTTTGAACAGAGAGTAGTGGTGGTCTTACTGAGTCAAAAGAGTTGTTTTAGACTCTGTTTCTCCTTAAATATATGATTATGTTATATTTGTTATGGTAATTATAGTAGTCTCTGCAATAAAAGGGAAACAGATCCATTATCCTGTTAATAATGGACTTACACAGTCTGTCACGAGTAAAAAACAACCTCTAGAACTATTGCTTATTATGCTAAATATTGTGATTTTACTGTTACCTCATCTTTCCATTCCTCAATCTGACATCCTACCACATGTTTGTCTATTTCATCCACACATTAGGTCTTGTCATAATCCTAGATTGTGAGTTCTTTGGGCAGTGGCTTCATTTTTATTTATTTATTTTTTCAATTTGTTTGTATAGCACGTTCAACAATAGGCTCCTGATTGGGTCTCCAAGATGCTACTGTAAAGCAAATAGCATATGATAATAAATATAGGGAATCTATCACCATAGCATCTGAAAAGGAGTATTTAAATAAATAAAATAAATAACAGCAATGAGGGAAATTAATAAGAATTAGCAGTTAGTTTTTATTTTGGTATTCCACTAGACATTTACATTCCAGTGTAAACTATTCTCATGTTACTTTCTAAAATCTTTAACTAGATTTCTCGCAAAGCCCCTTCTTCTTCCTCCCCACCCATACACTGTCTTAAGAATTAATAATGCAATCATTTTCTAACCTTCCATGTTAGTTTTGCAGCCTGACCTATCATTTGTCCCATGGAAGGACAACTGAGCTTTTATTCTGAATTTTCAGCCCTCAGTCAGCTCGCAGATTAGTTTGGTGCTTAGTTTCCATTCCAAGCAAAGCCATTACCAGTCTACCCAGCTGACTTCTTTTTCTTGCAGGAGAAATTTTAGAATATGAGTCTACTCGGACTGTGACTAGCATAACACTCCCCAGCAGATGTTCACTAAAGTTCAGTTATCATTGTTCTTTGTCATATTTTGTTCATGTTTTGTCATGTCGACCCCCTTTATGGAACATCCTACTCTTGCCTGCCAAACCAGTATCCTCTTGTTTAAATCCCCCTTGAAAATTCATCTCTTCTGTGTTATCCACAATAAGTGAGTCAAAAATAGATAGTACCTTATTGCTCTTATTTTGTATACATATTAAAAACCACCCTGAAGCTCTATAATATGCACATGTTTAAAATGAACAACTGTGCGATCAGATTGCTACAACTCTCTCTTCTCTTTTCTATCCCTTATTGTTTGTCACCCATCGTAGTTTCTGGGTTAACTGCATCTTTGACACCCACCCACCCCTCCTTGGTTTCCTCAAAGGCACACACTTAACATTTCAGGCCCTACCTGTCACCTCTCTTGGGTAGAAACTCATGTCTCTCTGCCTCCAGGTATTTAGGCTTACAGTCGCTCTGCTTCTCACAGTGATTTCCCCAGCAGGTCTGACCAGGGTTCAGCATGTGTGGTTTGCTCTTTCTCCAGGGGTTGCAACAGTGTACTCCAGCAACAGCCAGTCTTCACAAAGCATACTACATTTATTCTTGGAGCAAAAGCATCACAGAGAAAACATAAAAAAACAAGAAATGGTCGTACACGCATGGTAAAAGTTTACCAGAGGTCACCCACCTCTAACACAGGTCTCTGGTAGGAGCCCATCTTTCAAACTTCTCAATAGGTTTGCTCTTTGGATATCAAGTTTCAGATCAAGAACAAGAACAATCTTGGACAGTTCAGTTGGTTCTTTATACAGTTTAGATCTTTGATCTCTGGACTCCAGTAACAGGCCCTTTTTCAGGGACCGAAGCTTCAAAAGCTGGGTTTTGGCATAACTGTTGTTGGGAAATTTTGCAGTAAGCATCACCCAGGGATTTTCCAGGAAACCAATTCAGCCAGGACCATGGAAACACTTATTGTCTAAAAAGTCCATGAGTTTCTGGCACATTTCAATATAATAGTCTTTTTCAGGATTGCATGCTTCCGAGGTCTCACATCTGTCACAACTCCCACTTGTTGTGTCATGTCAGATTATTTTTCTGTCTCAGATACAGTGTCTTTATCTGACTTTTGTGAAGTGCCTAGCATACATCTGGATGCTACAAAATATCATACCATTTTTACAGCATATGTTCATTTTACATTATTTAAGTCATATAGGTGCAAGCTACAGTAACTACATAGGAGTCCGGAATATAGCAAAACATCCAAAATAATCATCACCCAAACACTGAAGTTTAGACAGACCTGTAACACTGAATCCTAAACTTTATTTGGTGTTTCTTAGTGCCCCCACTCAGTTCAATTTAAGCATATTTTGACATATGTACATTTAAAAACAATCACTGATGGCTGACAACCTGGGATAACTGAATGCTATTGGACTTGGATCAGAATAACTAACAATGCATAAATGCAGAACTTAATGGGCTGTTAATCTGAAATAGTTTATGCATCGTCTTGTTTAATACTATCTCCTGCTGTGTGTGTCCTGTTCTTTTCACTGTGTATGTGATTTTCTCACCTGTATCTTATCTCTGTGCATTAATTTTATTTTTCTCCCAGCTAGTGAAAATATAGTCATCAATCAGTTGTTCCAGTCTAAACTGACACAGACAGGATCCCTTGTCCCTCCATATCATTCTCTTAAAATTAGAGGATCCAAAGCAGCCTTGCTCAATAAGAAAACATCAGTAGCCTACACAAGAGGAGAAGCAAAGAAATATATGGAGCTCAGTAAGGTAGGAGTTTGGAACTTTTTTTCACCCTTGAAGAATACTAGAGCAAACCCTTTCCTCACTGACTATAATGTCCAAGAAATCTGGATATTTCAGAAAGCTCCATAAATTCCAGGCAACATTCTAAATTTTACTTGTTGAAATAATCAGGCACACCATTCTGATTGCAAAGCAACTGAGGAAACTATACAATATTATTGTTGATTGAAGGATCTCTGAAATCTACTGTCTTCCCTGGACAATATAGCAGTGAGTTAAATATTACAACCAATAAAATTATTATGTGGAACACTGGATGCTTCATCTATGTGGCTGTCATAATGAATGTAAAATAACTTAAGGGACAGTAAACTTAGAGGGATAAATTCATCTTCCTTAATCTGTTGGTATTCATCACTTGAGAGTTTTATGGTTGACAAGCAATAATTTTATGTTCATGCATATATGTGGTATATTGGTTAAATTCTCATTCTCTGCCTGATTGTTTATACCATAAAAATTAAAGATGAACAGAACAGTAGACAATGTTAAGTTATGGTTGCAGTTGGCAGGAGAACTGTGTAGTGAAGGCCTTTGTATATATCAATATAAATCTATTGAGCTGAAATTAAAATCCCTCAGTATCTGAATTGGTCTTCACTTCCATTACCTGATTTCAGTCAAAACTAAAAACAAAAAAGGAAACCACAACAATTGGGAGGCTGTCCAGAACAATCAATTGTTCAATTTCAACATTGTCCCTTGCAGGACAACGTTTTGTCTTCCTCACTGAATCAAAAGATTTTGTAAAGTTATTGCCATTGAAAATCAATGAAAACAAATTATGTTGAAGGGTTCAGTGGACCTAAGAACTTGGAGTATTACCTTTAAATAGAAGTCACATAATTGCTAAATCCAAGTTTGATGCTATCATGGTATATTACCTCTTTCTAGAAAAGCAGGAAAGGTGTTCCCCAAATGGGAGCAGGTGTATCACGAGGCCTATTGAGTTGCACAGTTTTGTCTTTTGATATACAGCTGTAAAAAATCAATTCCAGCCACAGAATTACAGAGTTTGCCCTCACATCAATTTGTGGGAGGATCTATGCAGGTAACACCAATGAATACTAATGGGAGTTTTTCATATAAATGCCCCTGGAAATGAGTATGACAACAGTTTACTCCCACTCTCAGTAAAGTCAATAGCAATATGGCCATTGACTTCAGTGGTGCTGGTTTGAACCCTAGACCCTTAAGAATCTGTTATCATACCTTAATCTCCTCCTTTTTTCAAACACACAACCTACAGAATCTATCCAGGGAGAGCAATGTTCCCTCTATAGGCCATGTGCGCAAAAAAATTATTCTGTGCAAATTTTTGAAGCAGAGTTCAGATTTGTGCGCCATGAGGCAAATGCGCCCAAGTGAGTAAAATGCTTATACAAGGAGATGTGCGGGTCCCGACCATCCCCACGTGATCAACGTTCCACGTTCAAAATGCTGGCGGGGAGAGGTACAATTCATTGCTCTCCTTTCCCTTTTCCCCCCTTGCCAGCTAGTAGAATCTGGCTGTGTTGATAGATGGTGGGAGAACAATGTCAAAAGTCGCCCGTAAGTGATATTTCGGCCTGGCTCCGATGAGTATTTCATTTTTTGTGCGTGCGGTGTTTCGCCGTGTGTGCGGGGTTTAGGATCTGTGCGCGCGCGCACACGCACAGCTTAGAGGGAACAGTGAGGGAGAGTATCAATCAATTAATTAATCTATCCATTAATTAATTATTATTTAGAATAACTGGGCATAGGAGTTATCTGTCTCCTTAGAAACAAAATGACCCCATTTTGAAAGACATAACCACATCATCTTTCTTAAGTTTATCATGGTGGTGAGGGTGGGGGGCTTAGAAAGCAGAAGAGGCCACGCAGGAGGAAGGAAGAGGGAATGCTCATAAGGTTTTATTAACTGGAGAGGGGTGATTTCCTCATGTGTTTGGGAGAGCTTTGGCAGCTGTTTGAGACTCGTCTCATTACAGTAGGCAGTGGGAAGAGATGAGCTAGGAGGTGTCCATGTGTGGGGATGGATAGGGCTGTGGGATGTAATTCAGATAGGAATGGTTTGAAGTGCTCATGTCACTGACTGGTAGAAGGAAATAAGGGTGGGTTGTGGTTTGGGAGGGGAGGAGAGGTAGTAGGAGGGGATATTTTTAGGTAGGTGATGGCTTTAGAGGTGGGTTAGTTGTGATTCCCATTCCCCTGCTGCTTCCCACTTCCTCTCTACCTTAAAGCTCATTTCAGCCATAGCTCTTTCACAGGCTTAGCTAATTTCCTGTGTTTCTAAACACGCCCACTCATCTGCCTATATCTGTATGCCCAAAGGCAACATTTCCTTATTGATTTGGAGCAGACTACCACAAAATGAGTTTGGGGACATCTGTGAAAGTCATATGCTCCTTTTCAGCACTATCTGTGGTGGTGGTGATGAGGGTCGTGCACCAGTACAGTACACAATTGGATCTGAAATCGGATCATAATTCTGGAACACACAGTAGGTCATGGTAGACCTGATGTCTGGTCATCCTCCTCCCAGTGGGGCTACAAACAAATTATACTCCAGGCTGAAAGCTGTGAAACTCCTACAGGTTGTGTGGCCTCCTGGCACAGAAGAGACAAATAAGGCCAAAATAGGAAGTTATTATTCATACTCTCACAACTCTCATGTGCTCACATTAGTTCTTCTCCTTGTAGCCCTTTGGTGGCTTCCTGATGCAGACTTTTTTGGCCTTGCTCTACACACTGACCTTTCCCTTGCATGGATCAGCCTTGCAGCCTCTTTTATATACTGGAAGACTAAATATACAGCATTTGACTAGCTAAAGCTTTTTTATCACTGTTGACTCTTCATTGTTACTTTTCCGTATCATTTTGCTTCATTTAACTCTTGGTCTGCAAATAGAATCATAGAAATACAGGCTGGAATGGACCTCAAGAGGTCATCAAGTCCAGCCCCCATGCACTGAAGTAGGACCAAGTAAACCTAGACCAGGGGTCTCAAACTCAAATTACCACGAGGGCCACATGAGGACTAGTGCATTGGCCCGAGGGCTGCATCACTGACCTCGCTGCCCCTGGCCCTGCCCCCACTCCACCCCTTCCATTAGACCCCGCCCCTTCTCCACCTCCTCCCCTGTGCCCACGGCTTCCCGCTCCTCTCCCCTCCCTCCCAGAAACCGCGAAGCTCTTCCCATGCGGCCCGCGGAGCTCTTCCCTGCGGCCTGCTGGGCTCGCTGTGCCCCTCCCCCCATTTTTTTTTTAACCCCCCCAGGCAGTTCCCGCCACCAGAACAGCTGTCTGGTGGTGGGAACTGCCTGGGGGTAAAAAATAAAAATAAAAAAATTGTGGGGGGGGCGGGTAGCCTGGTGGGCCGCGTGTTTGAGATCTAGACCATCCATATGCAAGAAACCCCATGGTAGGCATATTTGGGAGAAATACACCAATTATAAGGTTGTTGGGATTTAAAACTTTAAAATATTGTGGAAGTAGAAACATATTGTAGATTTCTCCTTCTAACAGTAATTATGGAGCTAGACACCCTCACTTTCTCTTGTAGATCTGACAGAGGTACAAGATTTTCAAATATAAAACATTCTTGTCAAAGCCAAATTTAGTGTCTGTGAAGAGCTGAAAGGAGATTTATAATGTATATGGAGAACTTAAGACATGATTTGATACAACCCTTATTTCTGAATCCAAAGCAGAAGTTCAAGATTAGGATAGTTTTGATTAAACTCAGCTTGTGTTCCTGCCTCCCTGTTCTCCAGTAGCCCTAACCCCAGAGGGGTTTGGGAACCCCTTCATTAGAATCTAATTATCTGCCAGCCCTAATTTAGAAACCTCAGCAGAAGAAGCCAGTTTCTTGCAGCTCTTCTTAAGATAATTCATCTTTACGGTATTCTCTCAAAGATACAAACTGGACACTATTAAAATATGTTGTTTTCCTTGTTTACTAGTAGATATTACTGGTCCTGGTGGTACAGGCAATACTTGCTCATACTAATCATATTTTACACGATTTTAAAAAAATTAATGATTTAACTACATTCACCTGTAACAGGAGAAAAAAGTAATTCAGTCATGAATATTGGGGCTTTTTCATTCATAATTTACCATTATCCCTGGGAATTGTTGATTGCATGCACACAGCCATTCAAAAGCCATCTAGTGATGAAGGGGTCTTTGCAGAAAGAAGCATTATGATATGCAGTCTGTGTGTTATGCTAAATCTACAAGCTCTGATGCCATAACAAAATTTTTACTTTGCCTTATTCTGAGAAGGAATGATTTTACATATGCACGCATGCTCATCTTCAGTGTAATGGTACATTTACATGCTGTCTTCAAATGAAATTTTGCACATACAATCGTACATGTCCACTTTTAAAATCAAAACTTTATTAATAGCCTTGCTTGTGCAGATTTCTGTGGGCATCTAGCTATTCTCCTGGCTATTTTTGAAAATCTAGCCTGAAGTGTTTTGTTGCTATATGACATGATTTAAACACAGCTTTATATTTGCCTCTATTAGTGAATTACCTTACCAGGGAAAATTATAATACTTGGCCCATATTGGGATAACAATATTCTGTGTACACTTTTCTTGCCCACAGTTGTTGAAAAAGAAAGGAACTTCCACATTTCTTCAGAGACTGGAACGAGGGGGCCCACTCACTATGGCCACACAGCTCAGGGTTAGTAAATGTTTTCTGGACAAAGATTTATAGAAGAGTTTTAAGCACAGAATGAAACTGTACAGATTACAAGGACAAGCAGAAGTATGATTTGCCTGAGTAAGCAATTTGTGCACTCAGGTCAAGCCTTTTAAGAAAATGATGTGAAATACATTTTTTTAAAAGATAGATATGTCTTACATTATGCAGCTCTTTCACTTCTGACAAATGACTGTTTGAGAATCTGTTGGGTTTTATTTCTCTCCACAGAAATCACTCTCAGATATTATTGGGAAGCTTCAGAATTGCACACCTCATTCTGTTCATTGTATCAAACCCAATAACTCCAAGCTGCCAGACTCTTTTGATAATTTTTACGTGTCTGCTCAGCTGCAGTATATTGGTGTCCTAGAGATGGTGAAAATCATACGGCATGGTTATCCAGTACGCCTCTCTTTCACTGACTTCTTGTCAAGGTAAATTCTTTTGAGTTTGATAAAAGCTTTTTATTACCTGCAGCCCAGTGCCTTCTGTCATACTGTGTAAGTGTTGACACTGTTATTTTGTTGATAAGCCTTTCAAATTTTCTTTAGAGAAAAATTACTTGAGCTGGCATAGAGCACAGTTCTTTAAATTGAAGGAACCATGCACATGATGCATAAATAAATCTTATTTATGAACTATTTCTTGATTGCTCAAATATGTAAATGATTGAACTTTAGTAGCATCAATATATAGCATAAAACATTAGCATAACACCTCCATGTAATTTTTGTTTTAAATTGGTTTAGAACAGGAAATGGTCACATCACTTTCATCATCATTTTCTAGTTTGTTATTGGGGCATTTGTGAGATCTAGTATTCATATCTCAAGTGCTGGTTTATTTTGGCGCTTAGTCTGGTGGGAGGGTTACAAGTGTTTATACTGTAAATCCACATTTCACTGCAGCTATCAGGAAAAAAAGGGAATATTTGAAAACGTATGGCAAAGGGGAGGAAAGCAGAAATGTACCACCCACTGCTCCCAGCCACCGCAGGCGGCAAGAGGGACCCCTGCACCTTCCAGCTGCCATGAAGGGCAGGGGGAATCCCCAGAGCTCCCAACCGTGGCAGGTGGCAGGGGGGATCCTGGAACTCCCGGCTACTGCAGGTGACAGGGGGACCCTGGCAGCTCCCAGCCACAGCGGGAGGCAGGGAGAATCCCCAGAGCTCCGGGCCGCCGTGGAAGGCAGAGGGGAGCCCTGCAGCTTTGAGTTGCCAGCAGAGGGGGACCCTGTAGCTCCCAGCCCCCGCCCCAGGCTACCCATTTTGTCACAGGTATTTTTAGTAAAAGTCAAGGACAGGTCACAGGCTTCCATGATATTTTCATTATTGTCCATGGCCTGTCCGTGACTTTTACTAAAAATATCCCTGACAAAAACTTAGCCTTATCCATGGGGAAATGTCCTTATCCATGGGGAAATGCTTACTTCTCCATGTCTACAGGATTCTTTATTCTGGCTGTTTTGCTACTTAGCATGGGACAGGTAACTCTATGATTTTGGTCCATCTGGGCAACAATAGTGGATTGGGGTGCAATCTGGGATGGTGTTAGACCTTTAGGACCAGCTCCACAGCATGCTCATTCTTCTATGGAAGGTTTTTTACTGCAGTGCTACTGGATCAGAATTTTGGGAAGGCATCTAGGCCTCTGTCTGCAGCTGGCCTCAGCTTCGTCTGAATGAGTTTAAAGGTGCATCTATCAGATCACAAATGTGTGTTCTCCTTAATGCTGTAGGAGGTAAAAATCAACTTGTTATATCTAACTAGGGCGCTCTTAATCCAAAATAAATATCCACACACAGGCTTGTACTTAAATAACTAAAGTTGTGAATTACAACCAATGTAGCTATTGGTTCCAGTTTCTGTGCAGAGAAGCCCAGTATGTCTGCAGCTGTTAAGGAACCAGGCTGAGAATCTGGGGGGGAAGCCTTCTCTTCTAGATTGGGGTACAGTGTAAGCATCATATGAGAAGGATAATGAGCTGAAAGAAGCCTTGAGAAATGCTGGAGATTTGTTGGTTGCCACCCCACAAAGCCACAATAACAAGGTTATAATGTTTGGTATATAGGCCTATAAGCAAACATTTCAACTGGACACTTCAAACTCAAGAAGATCTGTCATTCTCAGAGGCCCAAGGGATGACAGATTAATGCATCCCCTACTTTCACTCTCTAAGGGCATGTCTACACTTACCTCCGGAGCGATCGATCCAGCGGGGGTTGATTTATCGTGTCTTAAATCGACCACCGAGCGCTCTCCCATCGACTCTGGTACTCCACCGGAGCAAGAAGCGTAGGCAGAGTCGATGGGGGAGCACTCAGCGGTCGATTTTAAGACACAATAATACACTGCGGTAAGCAGATCTAAGTACGTCGACTTCAGCTAGGTTATTCACCTAGCTGAAGTTGCGTAACATAGATTGATTCCCCCACCCCCCCCCGCTAGTATATACCAGGCCTAAGAGTGTGTGCAGTGACTCTTTGATTGGCTGAGCTGTAATGAATGTAGTTGTGTGTTCAACAGCAATTGTTACCAAACTGAGGGATTCTCCTTCCTCCAAGGCTGAATCTGATATCTCTACCATGTTCCCAGCCTTTGCCAGTCCAAGGAGCAAAGGATAATTGTAGTAGATCTCAAAGCACTTTACAAAAAGGGTAATTGAAGGCAGGATCCCAACTTGATGGTATATCACACTTGCTAGACCACTTGTTCAGTCCCATTTTAGGGGGGTTATTTTTTATGTTTTTGTTTTTTTAAATTAGTCTCTAGTAATGTAACCTGGGTGATATGGCCAGGATAAATAATTGGTTAAATGGTAAGTTTAAAAAGTGAATGCTTTTCTAAGGGCAAATAAATTGGTTGATTGTTTGAAGTAGTGGCCTTTGTGGAAAAAGAATGGTGTAACAGGACAAATGATACCATATTAGCACGAAGGTACTGTTCAATTTTTCTGGGCTGTGTTTAGATTAATTTGTTTTATTGTTTATTAACTACAAATAAATATAAGTAGTCTCCAATGTATGTGATGAGTCATTTTGTAATTATTATTTTTTTGGCTGAAGAAAGGAAATTGTTAAGGAAAGGTTGTTCTACATAAGAATATTGCTTCCTGAGCAATGATACTTTAATCATTAGCTGTAATACTATTACTTTTTTGGCTTAATCACTTCAGCTTCTGGAATATAGAATTAAAAGTTAATAGTTACTCAGTAAACTAGTCAATCACCAAGGATCACTGACCTGGACTGAAATCTTTTGGAAGTTCTGGTTAAGTGGAAGTAGTGCCTGTTACTGTCAATGAATATATAATAAAAATGTGAATTAATAAGGTTAGATACTACTCAATGCTGTGAAAAAAGCACAGGTATAATTGTCAGATGATAAATATGATTACTGTGGGATTTGCCAACTCTTGCTGCAGTAGTTCTGCTGAACATGCCTGCAGTGTTGGATCAGTTTCTAAAGCTTATCAAGCAGCATACAGTAAAACAAAAGTGCCTACAATTTATTTAAAACTTTTGAAAAATTATATCCACATCTTCTGCTTTAACTTCTTAAGAATTTGCACATTTTAGGCTAGATTTTTGAAATCCTAGCCTCCCTTTTTATGCCTGCACTTTACATACACAATCAATGTCATACAGACATCAAAGTACCTGATTTGTAAGCAAAAATCTGATATGCGGAAGACATCTATAATCTTTTCACTAATGTATTTTTCTGCTGGAAATAAAACAAATAGCAACAGAAGTAAAAAAGAGACTGTGTTCACACAGCCCTCCCAAAGCATTGTACTTTCTAGTTTTTGCATTAACAATCACAACGTACCACACAACCTACGGACAGATGATGTCCAACCAGACTGTCACTGGGAACTAAGTAACAGACTTGATGTTTGTTGGTGTCATATGCAACTGCAGAACATGCATAATATCCAAGAACCACTAGTGTAGATTCACAGTGACAAAAAGCTTTGAGGCACTGAAAGAGTCCAGACATGTTAGCAGCACTCCCTAGGCCCTAACCTCTCTGTATCAAATAACGTAATGGAAGCTGTCTGAGATTCATGTCATTCACCTCACTTGGTGCTCAAGGCAAACCTGTAAAAAGCCATTTGGGGTATAAATGTTTTAAAATAGTGATAATGTTCAAGGACCTATCCAAAGTAATGAGCCAACCTTATGTTTCTTTCTCACTGAGGCAGAAGGATAGAGCTGTTAAAGTACGTTCAGGTAGGCTGAGGCAGTAACGTGCTCCTGTTTTCCCGTTCATTATTTGAAACAAGTTTATTATGGCCCCATCTTTCTCAAATTATTTTCTAAAATGACATTTTGCAGCTTGGATTAGAAACTAACAAAATTAAGGCTAAAGGGTAACCTCACTACCCCAGGTACAAATTTTATGTGGCACTTTTGTAGACTAATACAACCATAGATGAGCGCCCCCTTGTGGACATTTGCTAGGTTTTTGTACTGGACCCAAACTTTGAGTCCCATGTGTTCTTGACTTGCTGGGCCTTGGCAGAGTTTAGGTACTGTGTCTCTGGCCCTGGGCCTCTACTCACACACTCCAGGTCCAGACCCAATGTCTGACAGCCCTCTTGGCAATAGGGATCTCACAGTCTAGGCCCTGAAACTAGTGACAGTTCCCTCAATCCTCCCCAGTAGCTGCTGCATGATGAGACAGTTCCACTGAAACTGTAGAATCTATGGTTTACTGTTCCACTCCGTGGAACTACATGACAGCCTAGGCAAGTAAAGGTATTTTCAATCACAAATCTATAGAAGAACACCAACCACACAAACCATAGAAATCATAAATATGTAGGACTGGAAGGAACCTTGATAGGTCATCTAATCCAGTCCCTGCACTGAGGCAGGAGTAAGTATTATTTAGACTACCCCTGAGAGATGTTTGTCTCACCTGTTCCTAAAAACCTCCAGTGACAGAGATTCCACAACCACTCTAGATAATTTAGTGCTTAATTACCCTGAGAGTTAGAAAGTTTTTCCTAATGTCTAATCTAAATCTCCTTTGCTGCAATTTAAGTCGATTATTTCTGATCCTGTCCTCAGTGATTAAGGACAACAATTTATCACCCACTCTTTATAACAATGCTTTATGTGCTTGAAGACTGTTATCGTGTCCCCATTCAGTCTTTTCATCTCCAGACTAAACAAACCCAGGTTGTTTTTTTCAATCTTTCCTCACTGGTCATGTTTTCTAGAACTTTAATCATTTTTGTTGCTATCCTCTGGACTTTCTCCAGTTTGTCCATATCTTTCCTAAAGTGTGGTGCCCAGAACTGGACACAGTACTCCAGTTGACACCTTATCAGTGCTGAGTAGAGTGGAAAAATTGCATCTTCTGTCTTGCTTATAACACTCCTACCAATACATCTCAGAATGATGTTTGCTTTTTTTGCAACAATATTACATTGTTGACTTATATTAGTTTGTGATCCACTATAACCCCCAGGTCTTTTTCTGTAGTACTCCTTTGTAGGCAGTCATATCTAATTTTGTATTTGTGCAATTGATTATTGCTTCCTAAGTGTAATACTTTGCATTTGTCCTTGAATTTCATCCTGTTTATTTCAGACCATTTCTTCAGTTTGTCAAGTTCATTTTGAATTCTAATCCTGTACGACAAAGTGCTTGCAACCCTTCCTAGCTTGGTATTGTCCACAAACTTTACAAGTGTTCTCTGTATGCCATTATCCAAATCATGATATTGAATAGAACTAGATCCAAGGCAGATCCCTGCGGGACCCCACTCAATATGCCCTTTCAGCCTAATGTGAGCCATTGATAACTACTCTCTGAGTATGGTTTTCCAAACAGTTGTGCAGCACCTTGTAGGTTAGTCTAGGCTATATTTCCTTACTTTGTTTATGACAAAGTCATGTGAGACAGTATCAAATGCCTTACTGAAGTCAAGCTATCTCACATCTATTTTGCTTCCCCCCTCCCTCCATCCACAATGCTTGTTACCCTGTCAAAGAAGGATATTCGGTTGGTTTGACTTGAATTGTTCTTGACAAATCCATGTTGACTGCTACTTATCACATGATCTTCTAGCTGCTTACAAACTGATGGTTGGTTATTTGTTCCATTATCTTTCTGGGTGCCAAAGTTAAGAAATCCCTACCTCTGTTTCTTCACTACTCCAAGAGTTCTTTGGGATTTAGTCAGTATCTTTTCACAGTTCCAGGACTCAGTTCTACTCTTACTCCTACCCATTCTTCACTATTTCTGCTTCTGGTCTCTTTACTCTAAAATAGCCTGTGAGACAGTCTCCCTTTTATAAAATTGCAGTCCCTTTTTTCAAGAGACTACCCTCGGGTGATCTTAGTTCGGAAGAAGGGTTCTTCGAATAGTGTACCTATGGGTGCTTCACTTCACATGTGCTGTGTGCCTTTGATGGGAGATCTTCATTAGCAGTGTCCACTTAACCCACACATGCACTGCTGATATCCTCATGTCCCACACCCACATGCTACATCAGGCTTCGTGGGGGAATGCCTTCAGTTTCTTCTCAGCCACCTTGGCCTGAGGCAGAGCTTAGCATGCCCACATTGTACCTTGGCTGCTTGCTGACTTAGATCTAACTTAGTTTATTTTATGTTAACTAGTTAGTTAGTAGTAGTAGTTAGTTAGCTACTGGTTATTTGAGAGACTGTTTTTTATTTCTTTTGGGGAAATCCTCTCTGTGAGGGGCATGGCTGGTTCACCAGGGTTTAAATGTTGCCTCTTGTGTAAAGAAGCTCTCCTGGTCAGCGATGGACACTCTATGTGCATTTGGTGCCTAGGAAGCTGCATGTCTCACAGAAGTGTAGTTTCTAATTAGCCCTCAAATCCAGGGCACAGAAGAACTGGGAGATCAAACTACAACTGCTAATGATGGAGCACTCCCTTCACCCTGCTTCAGAGTCAGGTCAGAAGAACGGCCCCTATATCCGTCTCCAAGGTTCTCCAGCACCTCTTCAACCTTGGTGCAACATTCTCCTACAAAGGAGACTTCCTCTAAAGGAAAAGACTTTGTCAGAGACTTCCTCTAAAGATCCTAAGAGGCACTCTAACTACCCGCTTAAAAAAATCCACCTCAAAAAGACTTTGTTCTCCAATGAGGTCAGTGTGCTCAGAGACTTCATCCTCAAGGTTCAGTACCGTAGAGGCAAAGGGCACCTCTGGTACTAACAAGTCATGAAAATCCCATAGCTCTTCTAAGAGTAAACATAGCACTGAGAAGACTCCAGTACCAGCTTGCGGAGATGGTCAGAGCAAACATGAAAGAGCAATACTGCTGGACTTAACCGTTTTCCCAGTACCCCACTGAGCTCTTTGGTACCGTGTAAGACTAGCCTTCATCTATGTCAGCACTGTCTGTGAAGCATTCAAAATCCTCAGTACTGTCCTGCAGGGACAAACGTACTGGGCCATCAGTACCACGACTCAACTTCACTCAGTACTGCAGGACTTTAGGTACCTAAAGGACTTATCAGTGACTGCTGAACCAGAGTCTCCATTGCTTGCAGGTACCAACTCGCTCAGTAATGAGAACCACTCAGTCTCCGGACACTTATATACTCCTGGTACCATCACCTCCCCTTTCAGTTGGAACTCCCCCATTAGAGACAAAAAGAGGATGATGATGGAGACCTACTTTCAGTATTATCAATATCTGTCCAGTATTCTTCGGTGTACCCAGGCAGAAACCCCCTTTCTCAAAGAGACATGGAATATGTGTGGCAACCTCATTAGTCTTGGTGGGAGCAAACCTGGATGTCATCCCTCCCGCATATGGTCCTCAATGGCCATATTGGGATCCATGGGAAGAGTATTGCTGACAGTTCTCCAGGATCCCTCCCATCTCCCATTGGGATGACA
Organism: Macrochelys suwanniensis; assembly: GCA_033296515.1. Taxonomy (NCBI): domain Eukaryota; kingdom Metazoa; phylum Chordata; order Testudines; family Chelydridae; genus Macrochelys; species Macrochelys suwanniensis. The sequence goes on from CM065775.1 coordinate 104,792,496, forward strand.
GGGACATTCAAGTTTCTCCTCTTCAGTAAAGGAGGAAATGTTCAAGGATCAGGAGGCTAGGGCAGACAAAGAAAGTTACCCCTCAAACAACAATCTTGTCCGTATCACCAGATGAGGTGGTAATGCCTCCTCCTCCACCTATGGCTGATTATTTTTGACAATTTCAAGACCTCATTAAATGGGTGGCAGACTCCCTACAGATACCTCTTGAGGAAATTAAAGAATCTCAACATAAACTGTTGGATATTCTTCACTCTGTGACACCCTCCAGAGTTGCCCTTCTTATCAGTGAGGCTCTGTTGGAACCTGCAAAAACCATTTGGCAATCCCTGGCTACAGTAACGTCTACAAGTAAGAGAGCTGATAAAAAGTATTATCTTCCCACCAAGGACTCGGAGTTCCTATTTTCTCACCCTACACTCAACTCTCTGTTGGCAGATGCAGCGAACAAATGGGGCAAACAATAGTGGTATACGTCCACCCTGTATGACAGAAACTAGAAGGGATGTTCAGGGGAGAAACTCTTACTTATCGGTCGCTCTGCAATTCCTCATTGCAAGTTACCTAGTGCTGATGGCCAAATAAAACTTTACAAATCATGCAGAATTTGTTTCCTTTATTCAACACCTTCCTCTAGACCAAATGGAACAATTTCAGGCTACCACTACCAAGAGGCAGTTCCTGGTCAGAATCTCTCTTCTGGCGGCTCTTAATGGTGCACATACATGCACAGGGCATCCTGGTTTTCCAGAATGGTAGAGGATCTCCTGTTTGATGGACTGAATTTGTTTGCAGAGAATACCGTGATGGCTTGCACTTTTGTGACTGAACATGTGAGATTATGCCTTTGCTGGTTCTAGGGATGGTTCAGATCAGTTTACTCACCAAACAGGCGCAACTTAGACAAACAGGTGTCAGTTCCTTAACAGGGAAAACACTCTCTCTAGACTGTTGAAAGGCTCATCACAATGTAGGAGAGGGTGTTCCTTTCCTCCAGCCAACACCAATGATAACTGTTGTGAGGCAAACTTGTAGCCAGCCCAATGCTGCTCACTTAGCTGCCATGACTGCTACTGACCGACTCCAGCCCTGCATCCACCTCCTGACCCTCAGACCCTCAGACTGACTCCAACCTGACTCCAACCCTTGGCCTGCATCTGGACTCCGACTACAATATTGATTGGGTTTATCTGCAGATTTGGATAACCCTGCTTCAACTTTGGCCCACATCTGGAGACTGATTATGACACTGATTGGACTTGCCTATGAATTCTGACTTGGTTTTGACCCAAGGTCTGTTCCCAGACCCCAGTTTCAGCACAGCCCCCACCCAGCCTGTTCCTGACCCTCTGTCTGACTTCAACCACCTCTCCAGCCAGTAGGCCTGACTGCCTGGAACCGGGGCCTAACAACTATACCCATGGATGAATCTTTGTTAGGATGGAGGGTGCACCTCGGTGCTCTCATGGTACAGGACAGGTGGTCACCCCAAGAAACCATCCTCCGTATGAACCTGTTGGAGCGTAGAGAGGTCAGAAATGCCTGACTTCATTTTCTACCTTTCATCAGACACAGGTCTATCAAAGTAATGAGAGATAACATGCCCTGCCTATTCTATATCAATTGGCAGGGGAGGAGCAAGATCCCTCCCCCTCTGAGCTGAAGCAATTATGATATGGAACTGGTACATAAAACATTGCATAGGAATCTCATCAATGTATCTCCCAAGCAGGTAAAATATCACAGACAATGAATGCTCTCAGCAGGTGTTTTTCCCAAGACTACAAAAGGGAGTTGGATTCCTATGTTCTTCTCAGCATATTTTAGACTTGGGGGTTTCTGGAAGTGGATCTCTCCACCCCAGCTACAAACAAAAAAAGCCATCTATTCTGTTCAAGGGGGGATCTAGGTCACATTTCCTTGGGGGATGCCGTCTTCCTCACTTGGATGAAGATGCTGTTTTATGTGTTTTCCCCCAGCACCTTTCATTCTCAGAATTGTAAACAAAATCAGACAGGATAAGGCCAGAGTTGTCCTAACAGTCCTGACATGTTCAAAGCAGACGTGGTTTCCTTACCTGCTTCAGCTAGCTCTTTTCCAGCAATGAATCTTCCAATCACTCCTCAGCTCCTCTCCCAGAATGACAGTCATCCCAATCTGAGCATTCTCTATCTCAAGGCATGGCTCCTCGATGATTCATGGGGTAAGAGTCAGCCTGTTCTGCAAAGATACAACAGATATTACTAAATAGTAGGAAAGATTCTACCAGAAATACTTTCAAAAGTGGAGAATATTTAGTCACTGGTTGGAGCTTCGGCAAGCTGTTTATTAAAAAAAATAAAACCCATTCAAGAGGAGTTAACATTTTGATTATTTCATTCTTAAGGACAATTTAAAAGGATGACAAAACTAATCAGTTCTTATTGCAAATATTGTGATGAGGATAAAATTTGACAATAAAAGGTTCTTGTGATAATCATGGCAATGCGTAGAGGGGAATGCATACAATGACTGTTTTAATTACAGTGTGATGTTTTTAATCTGACTGCAATTTTTAAGTTCCCTGTAGAAGTCATACTTCACTGAACTTAAAATCTGCAATTCTGTTCAGGTTCATCTACAGCCCTCATTGCTTTGGTATCTGATCACCTTCCAGAAGAGCAATCAGGGATCTGACTGTTAATCTCTCACAACACAGTTCTTTCTTTTTTCCTCTCTCCTTTTCCTTGGAAGGAAATTATGAGAGTATTTTTTAAAAAATATATTGAAAGTGCAAAAGGTGGAGAAGCTAGCTTTGTGTTAGCAGGAAATGTTGATCTAAATATACCACAAACCTTCTATGAAGAAAGGAAACTGCAGAACAGTCTGCAGACACTAATGAACAGGTTAGGCAGGACATTAGAAAGAATTATGTGGTAAGTACACTTACAAAGTGACAGGTGATCAGACTGGCTGGCCTATTTTAGCCCTAGCGTATGACACTAAAAAATAACTCTGCTCATAGACTAGTGCCTTGATGTATACTAAGATGCCATTAATCCTTATTAGAGAATCTGGTGTAAATTGACATTGCTCCATTCAAGAAAATGAAGCAATACAAAGTTACACCAACTCTAGATTTGGCCTATTATGTAACATGGTGTCACAGATTTAGAAAATGAATTGGTGTTTCTCATTAGTGTTGTTATTAGAGTCATTTTTGTTTGACAAAATAAAATAAGCATTCTTCTCTTGAAATATAGCTTTCATGTACATTTTTTCATGAGATCAGTGTTGAGTCAGCAGAAAGGATAGAGCAAGTCAAAAATGTTGAAACGGTCGTTTTGAGGACACTGCAAATACAAATTAGAAATGTGACACAGACAAATTTACCTCGACTCTGCATGCCTTGTGCAAAGCTAAATCTGAGCGAGTCTGGAAGTGAGAGTATTTCTTTGTAAGTAGACAAGGAAGTTTCAGGAAGCACCAAACTCTACCAAAACGCCTTCCTTAGTGAAAAGGGAAAACAGTTTAAAGCTGAGAGGTCTCACAGAGAAGGTGCATATTGTCAATGTATAGTCATGGGCTCATGAGGTACCAATGTACATTACAGAAAAAAAATCTCAAACAGAGCAAACTGAGAAATAGAATAGAAATAGAAACTGAGAATACTCAGTTTTTCTGGTGTCAAAATCTCTAGCACCTGGGACAGATCCAATGAAAGGCTATATTTATTTGATTTTGGCACAGTATTTGCATTAGTATGGCCCCAATCCTCATATTCACCAAAACTGTGCTTCTTGCAGGACCTGAGTTGGGGGCACAGTTGGCTGTATGCCATCTTTGTGCTTCCCCACCCAATCTGTGTAGCACCAGGAACCAGTTTGACTCTGGCATAATTCAGAGCAATCTTCAAGCTATTCTGAATTATCAGTGGCTCATTAGACTATTACCCAGACAGGAATCTCCATAACTGAGTGCACTCAGTTTTTCCTGATATGCCCCCTACACTAGGATGTGAGATAGGAAGTGGTGGCAGGTTTACACTACTCAGAGATTTGGTCAGGCCAGGGGAAATCCCTGGGTGCACCCCTTTGTGCCAATGGAGCAATGCTAAGAGGCAGTAGCAGAGGTTGGGTTCTGGCCCTTTAACTCCTGTGAGCACACTTAAAAAGTCAGTTAAACATACAATACTTCTTAGATTAAAACAACCTCAGGATCTGGTTTTTATCCTCTGTGAGGGTCTTTAATTTAGCTGTCTCCCACATTCTCTCTCACTCCCAAAATTAAATAAATATAGTAACTAGGTGTATGCAACCCAAATACATATTTTCCCCAAAGGCCTGAATATGAGCTCTTATTTGTCTGCTTTGGTTTCATTATAAATATTTTTCACATCCCCAATTACAATGCTTGCAGGGAAGGAGGGAGTAGATGTGTGATGAGGGAGATTCACATGTGTAAATAGTATAATCAGAAGATTATCATGTCATCAGATTACAGTAAGACTATGTCTACACTACAAAGTTAAATCAATTTAAGTGACGTCGATGTACAGCCCCCAGTGTAATTAAACCGCTGTTGCATGCCCACACTATGCTCCTTGTGTTGGCAGAGTGCGTCCATGGTAGCAGCTCTTGCATTGACACACAGAGCAGTGCACTATGGGTAGCTATCCCACTGTGCAGCTGGCCACAGGGTGTTTTGGGAAGGTTTGGTAGTGTCTCATGAGGGGCGGGGGCAGGTTCAGCATCCCATGATGCATGTTTCTCAAGCCCATCATGCCATGGGCATCCTGTTAAGTTTCCAGCCACTTTTCAACTGCCCTGGTAACCTGTGAGCCAGCCATCTGTGTCAGAAAGCATAGAGCCTTCACTGCTCTTCAGTATTGTGCTGTGCATTATGAACACAAGGCTATAGGAGGAGCTCAATGGAGGGGGTATTCACCACCAACCTGACCCTAGCCCCCTCTTTGTAGAAACGTCATGTCTATGGCTCTGCACCAGAGGTGACTATTTGCCTCCCTGGCCTTCTGCTATGTCTGTCACAGCTCTTTGAGTTTTACACGGCAGTGCTGCATGTCCCTATCATAGACCTTCCCCTCCATGCCCCGAGCAAGTTCATGCGGCTGGAGGAGAGCCATGCCTGCACAGCCTCCTCTCCCCCCAGACGCAAGGAATCCACCACCTCTCATGTACTCCAGGTAGAAGTGTGTTTGCTGTGTGGAGCCAGCATACTCAACTGGGCAGTTGCTATGTGACCATACCATACCAAACAGGAAGAGCAAGTTCAACATGGGAGGGACGTTCACCTGTGTTCCTGGCTGCAGGGTAGCGGAGTTCAAAATGGTGACCAGAGCAGTCATGGTGGGCAGGGCCGGCTTTAAGCCGATTCCACTGATTCCCCGAAATCAGGCCCCACGCTCAAACTCCGGCGGGAGGTTTTGGGGGGTTTTTTTGCTTGGACGAATCGGCCGCGGGAGGTTTTTGGGTTTTTTTTGCTCGGACAAATCCGGCGGGAGGGTGCGGGGCCCCGCCGTCATTTTTCACGTGGGGCCCCGCACCCACTAAAGCTGGCCCTGATGGTGGGCATTGTGGGATACCTCCTGGGGACCACTCAGGTCGACGTAAGCAATGCAGTGTTTACACTGACACTGTGTCGCTCTAACTACGTCGCCCTAAGCTCTACACCACTCGTTGAGGTGGTATTATTATGTCGGCATACTACGTGAGTTAAAGTGACAGTGTACACCTCCATAGTTAGGTTAATGTTAGCTGCCTTATGTTGACAAAACTGTGTAGCATAGACATGGTCTAAGTAAACGTTTCTCTCAGCTACCCCTGTCACTTAGGTATCTGGGGTGTCTCTTAGCTAAAGGCAGTCATTGGAACTAATATCAACCATGAAGAGGAATTCTCCAGTTCTTTGGGGATAGAGCTGTCTCCACCTGCCTTCCCCCCCTGAAGACTTGTAATGGATTTGAGGGACAGTGACTACACCAGCAGTTCTCTGAAGACAGCTCTATGAATCAGAACTTAGTTCTTTGTGTGGGTATTTGACAATACCTAATATGCATTTATAACTATGTTAAACCCCCATTTGAAGTGCCGTATTCTCCTATGGCAAAGAACAGAATTAATGGATTTTAACATAGGCTAATGCAAGAAATAGACGACAACATTCTGGGACTGGAGTAACAGAAGCAGCTTTTGAAGTCAGATCATGGAATCAGCAATTCTCAAGGTCACAGAGCAAGCAGGTCCACATCTTTGAAATGGCAGTGATAATATGTCCTGATCTCAGAGATGTGTTGGGGTAAATTCATTAATATTTGTTGGGTGCTCAGATATTGCAGAGACGAGTGCATATAAAAACGTACACGGAAAATAAAGAAAAAATCACTGCAGATTTTGATGGTAAATCAGGAATGGGGCCAAACACAGAATGATGGAGATAAAAAGAAATATTAAACAAGTATCTTGTTCACTGAGCTCCTTCTAGCTTGTGCACTGAAGCCTTGACCCACACAAAGCAGCACATGTGCATAATGTTAAGCAGTCAAGGAAGTCTGCTGAAGTCAATTAAACTACTCACATGGTTAATGTTAAGCACCCGCTTAAATGTTTTGCAGAATCAGGGTAATCATACAAAAGCCTGTATTATAATAGATAGGCACAAGGTTGTACAGGCAACTTCAGTTTTGTCAGTTCCTAACTTCTGGGTGTTTTACTTTGTGACTTAAATAATTTCAGTGTTATTTTTCTTTTGTTTGGTATGGAATGTATGTATAAACTTACTTAGTAGAGCATCTCACAGGGAATATATTGCATTTGTGCTCCAGAGAATGCATTGGTTTCTAGACTATTTCCAAGAGCAATTCAAGGTATTAGTTTCTCTCTGCAAAGCTAGTGGGTTTGAGGAAGAAATGTTATATCCTTACATTTTCTTTCCTAATAAGGATCATGTTTTATTGGATTGCAAATATGGTGGGTACTCACACTCAGTCCAGTTCTACAGTAACTTATTACTGTTCTAGAGGTTTTTCTCCTTTTAAATACAATCTCTCTGAAAACTTTAAAAAGTTCATTCCAGTTACAGAGTTATTAAGTGCCAGCCCTGATATCTCTGGACTGACATCCTGGCCCAGTTCCCATATATCCACTAGAAATTGACTTTTCCATCTCTCAGGGTTAACCAAATATTTATTAAAGGAATAAATAACTATATTATCCAGCTGTATCCTTATAATTTCCATGTGTTTTGTGCATGCATGAATTGTAAAACTCATGCTGTTTCCAAATAGAAGGACACAGCACCAAGACAGTATAGTAATAGGTGCCGTATGAATACCTAGATTAAAAAGATAGATTTAAATTAGGTTAGTTTACTAAGACAAATGAATCAAAAGTTCTTGACTCATATCCCAAAAAGCTGCCCAAATTCTGTCAGAAACTAGCAACGAACAAAGTTAAAAGATTTCAGCCCCCTTATGTTTCTACCAAGTTAATATGATTCTTAACTACCTCATAATTTGTGGGCAGCACATAATGACAAAGACAAATGCACAGAGAATTACATATGGTAGTAAGAAGTTTCGTTAAATGTCTGACATAGGAATAAACCTTTTAAAAGAAAGTATTATTAGCCACTACTATCTCTACAAATCTATATACATTAAAATGCTTGTAAGCAAATTCCTTTTAAACGAATAAACCTCTGAAATTAATAAAAACACAGGCCAGCTAAGGGTACGTCTTCACTACCTGCCGAATCGGCGGGTAGTGATAGATCTTTTGGGGATCAATTTTTCGCGTCTAGTGTAGACGCAAATAAATCGATCCTTGATCGCGCTGCTGTCGACTTCGGCAGTCCACCGCGGTGAGAGGCGGAAGCGGAGGCGACGGGGGAGCGGCGGCAGTCGACCCTGCAGCGTCCTCACGGCACGGTAAGTCGATTGAGGTACGTCGACTTCAGCTACGTTATTCACGTAGCTGAAGTTGCGTACCTTACATCGACTCCCGCCCCTAGTATAGACCAGGGCTAAGAGAAAAACATTTTAAAGAAATAAATCCATTGTACATTAGTTTATGCAATGCAAATATGTAAGACAGCAGAATTACCTGGTTAAGGAGCAAATTTTGACAAGAATAGACTAATTTACTTAAATAACGTAGATTTAAAAGAACAATTGTTCAGTCAATGATAAAGTCAATATATCCGTATTTCCCCATGGCCAGTCAAAATAGGCTGGTTTACTCCCAGCTTGACTGCTAGTACTTTCCCAACATGTGACTTGATACTACATACAGATAACTGCAACCCTTTCCAAGGCCATTCCACCTCTCAGTCTCTCCTCTTTCATGCCTCCCTGGTACTGCAAATGCTAGGCTCTTCTCTCCTGTCCCCTTAACACAAACAGCTGTTTGCTCTCTCCTACAGATTCTGACATCCTGATAACCTCCACCAGAAGAAGCAGATACTAGCGGAGGCTGTTTAGGGCCTGATTCCCAGTCTGAGGGATTAAGGGTTGTGAGTGAGACAGGTGTTGTTAGTGACAATTGAAAGCGAATATAGAAACCTGATCACATTTGAATGTGCAGGTTGCATTTACTTATAGGGACAGGACTCATTGGGCCTTACTCTGCTGTGTCTTACACCAGTTTAACTCCATCACTTTCAACTGAATTACTCCTGTCATACACAAAGAATAGAATCTGACTCATTGTTTCTACAGAGGTCTCGGGCAATACCCCATGGAAAATACTGGAGTGTGTACATACTGCATAAGCTATACATACTATTATAGCTTTCACAGGTAGAGAAATCTTAGTGAAGCTGGAATTTCAAGCATCCTTATCATGGGAGATAGGTGGTCCATCAATGGCTATTAGCTGTGATGGGCAGGGATGGTGTCCCCAGCCTCTGTTTGCCAAAAGCTGGGAATGGGTGATAGGAGATGGATCACTTGATGATTACCTGTTCTGTTCATTCCCTCTGGGGCACCTGGCATTGTCCACTGTCAGAAGACAGGATACTGGGCTAGATGGACCTTTCACCTCACCCACTAGGGCCATTCTTATGTTCTTACAAACCCTCCTTCCGATGTTACTGATGTGCACAAAGAGAAGCCCCGTCTCGAGAGAGCCACAGATAGACTCCAAGAGGAGCCTTCTTTGCTCTCAGGGTCTCAGAAGGGCCTAAAAAGGATCTACTTATTGCCCTGAACTCCTTGCTACCTGAGCCACCAGTTGCATTGGAGAGATTATCTGCATTTCTCTGCTTATGGGCAAGTCAGCCTTGCAGCACTAAAGGCTGAGATACAAACCATAATAGCAAAAGGGGCCGAGCACTGGAGAACAATAAAAGCAGAGAAGAAAAGGGAACTCAACAGACTGAACACAATGCTCAATCCTAAGAAACAATATTTTCTGTCAAGGTCAAGGCCTCCCTCCCTCTCAGTGCTTTTGCTTTCTGCTTTTGATACACACACAATTCTAAGTAGTGCCTGCCTCAGCCTGCCAAATTGACTAGGCAGTGCTTACCCTGACAGCTAATGAGCTGCTACTAGTGGGAGTGAGGCTGCACATGGCTGTCCTGGCTGGGGAAATGTACATGGATGGACAGAAAAGAGCTGATCAGAGCGACAGATAAGTATCAGGATGGCATAGTGTCAGCTCAGATCAATCCCTGATTCTTCTGTGGCACAGTATAATAAATAACAACTGATAAAGGGCCAGATTATGGTCCACTTACTCACATGGAGTAGTATTTATCTCCTCAAGTAGTCCTATTGAAACCAGCGTGTTCACTCACAGAGTGAGGTGCTACTCAACAAGAGTCAGAGCTGCAGATTCTGGTCCTAAGTAAGGCTTATCTTTTACCCAGGGCCGGCGCGCCCACTAGGTGACCCTAGGCAGTTTCCTAGGGCGCCGGGAGCCAGGGGGGCGCCTGGCAGTGGCTGCATCCCGCTTCCTGGCTCCGTGGCTGAGCCGGGAGCTGGAGGGGGCACTGCGGGCGGGGGGAGGCTGCCGCGGACAAGGGCCTGAGCTGCCAGCGGGGGGTGGGGGGGGAGAGACTGGCTGCCGCGTGGGGGGAGGGCGTGTTAGCTTGGGGGTGGGACACGCAGAGCTGGTGCAAGGAAGTTTCGCCTAGGGCGCGAAACTTTCTTGCACCGGCCCTGCTTTTACCCAGTGTGTGTTGTTATGAGGCAGCATACAGTAATGAAGGAGAGGATTCGATGCATAGGTTAGACTGAATACACGTGTGTTTCTAGGTTCCTTGCCTTCTTGAGAATATAATTGAGGAGCAGAGAATAGTGTGATAAGCCTCATTACACACCACTTCACATCAGCTCCACGCTATACAATATCAAGTCTAGTGGACTGACAGAAATTCTAAATTTGCTCTACAATCTGTGTATTTTGTGTAGCAATGCAGCATTCTGCTGCTTCTTCACTGATATGTCTCCTGTGTTTGGTGTGCACATGCACCAGCGAGGGTTAGCTAAAGGAAAGGTCCATCTATCTGTGGTTAAATCTCAATGTTTACAGAGCTATAGAATCATAGAATATCAGAGTTGGAAGGAACCTTAGGAGGTCATCTAGTCCAACCCCCTGCTTAAAGCAGGACCAATCCCCAATTTTTGCCCCAGATTCCTAAATGGTCCCCTTGAGGATTGAACTCACAACCCTGGGTTTAGCAGGCCAATGCTCAAACCACTGAGCCATAGTTCTTATGGAATAGGGCTGATTGCAGGGTGGATTGATTTAAATCAAAGCAATTAAAATCATGTTTAAATCTCCCAAGTGGAAAGGCTAGATTTAAATCATGGATTTTAATCAACTTTTCCATTTGTACTTCAGTTATTTTCTAAAGAAAGGTATATTCTTACAGGTGATATAACCATTAAAACATGTTGATTTACAACTACATAGAGCCTTTACCCTAGACTTGGTACATTTTTTTTCTACCTAGGAGGGTACACTACAACTAAATCATTTATTTAAACCATTAATATTTTCAGATTCTTATTAATTGCACATTTTAGAATGTTAGAAAATGGTCCATGATGTTGTTTATTTACTAGATAATTAAATTGTTGCTCATGATTTGTGTCAAGCTGCATTAGGATGGTAACTGGAATTTAATTACATACACAAAACAGCATACAAATATTTTTATTAAACAAAACCATCTTAAATGTTCTGGATACATAAACTTCTCTTATCAAAACATATTTCACATTTACAACTAAATGACTTATTAAATGGAGGGATTAACTTTAGTCAGTGAATTAATTGATTATTTCAGGTCAGCCTCAGAAAATTTTCAAATATGCCTAAGTGAAAACAACTTGATCTTAAATTCCCACTTGTCTAAGTCTCTTGAAAATGAGACAGTCTCCTAAGTTACTTTGACTGTCAAACTTTTAAAATTAGTAGATCTCATCCCCTCATTATTTTTATTGATAGACTGGAAGAGAAAGACAAGTTTCCCGCTTTTTCAACTTCCAATTGATTTCTCAAAACTGAAGGAAGTAGTCCAAATGAAGAAAATGTTCTTCCTCTACCTGCAGAAGATGCTACTGCTGTGTAAAGTTAGTTTAGCACTTCAACAAACTCTGATTCCAGGTGCTTAGCTCATCAGCAAACATGTACTGCTTCATCTCCAGCCCTGAAATTTGTCATGGTTGGCATGACTGATAAGAAATAAGAAAATAAGGTGGCATAAGTGCTTGATCCATCCATTTCTTTACTGCCTGCAATGTAACTTTGTATTTCTTTCTTTAGTTTCTCTTGAAAGTTCTTTCCAAATTTCAACAGCATTAGCAAGTCAGCACCAATCTTAATGCAGTTTGTCCAAGGCTATGGAAATAGGTTTCCGTATATTTTCTACACTTCTCATTAGTTCAATGTTGACCACTTTGGCTGTGATAGTTCCATCTATTTTGTCACAAATTGTCATCAAACTAGGCCAGTTCTTAATAAATAGATCAAAACAGTCAACCACTGAATTCCATCCTACATCTTGGGGGATGTCAGGCTCTGCGGGTCGTGAACGTGAGTTCATGGGGATTCTGAGTCATCACACTCCAATCCTCCACCCAGCAGCTCACAGACATCAGACTGGGGCACAAGATCCACCCCTGTGTTCTGAATGGGAGAGCGCCACTGCTCCTGATTGGGCCACAGTCCCTATCTAAGTCAGACAAGGAAACAAGTTGTCTGTCCAATGATGCTCCACCTCATGGACCATTGGTCTGTGATTTACCTGTTCCTGTCTTCTGATCCTAACCTTTTGGTATCCTGACATGGCTTGACTTTTGGTAACTGGCTCCTCGTTCCTGTCCTCTATTTCTGCCTCATCATCCTGACCTTGCAGTATCCTGATTCAGCCTGATTCCCGGCAACTGACTCTTGATCCCTGCCCTCCAGTTTATTTCTTGATTCTCAATTCCTGGTATTCCAACCTGGCCTGATTCCTTGGTAATTGGCCCCTAGACTTTCAGCCTGTACCCGACACTAACCCCAAAGACAGGTGTGGGTGGGAGGCAGAGTCTCCATCCTAGCAGCTAGGGCCCAAGGCAGCAGTTACACCCAATGGTTTGTCTCCAGCAACTGCCTCATCTAGAGGGTACAGTTCTAGGCAGCAAATCCACCTAATGGGTACAGCTTCTCACAGCAACTATGCCTATCAGGTACAATTCATAGGTGGCAGCTCTGCCTAACGTGTACAGTTCTTGGCAACAACCCCACCTTGTGGGTGCAGTTCATGGGTGGGGTAGGGGAACCTAGACCCTCCACTCCACCGGGTTCGAACCCAAAGCCCTGGGAGGCTGGTTTGACTTTGCTCACTTGGTGGTGCCTTGCATCAGCCTCAAGTCCGCTTCTCTGAGTGACTTCCTAACTCCTTCTGCATCCCAGCTGGCCACCATCTGTCCCTGGAGAGTGCTGCCTTCCGGGCTTCCCGCTCTGGTCCCAGTCTCTGAGTGCTGCAGATCCCCTGTTCCCGGCCTGGGTGTGGGTTTGGCTCACATCCTTCCATGGAGCTCCCAGAGCACATCCTTCTTCCTGGCCTGCCAGCCCTAACCCTTATTGAGCTGTCTGGCTGCCTTTCAAACCCTGCCTCCAACCTAAGTATGCTCAGTACAGGCAGAGGGGTGGGGCTTCCTTAGCCAAGAGTTGCTCCTTATCCCCCTCCTGTCCAGTGAGAGCTTATACGCCCTGTCACACGAGGTTACCCACACCCCTGTCCTGATCGGGGAGAATTAATTTGTTCTCTTCAGTAAAACTGAAGCCACACGCCATTACGGAAGTATTTTGCAATTTCAAGAGTTTCCTTTATTCTTGGAATTGTACTTTGGATAAAAGGTGCATCACATGGCACTGTACCCATATGTCATAAGTTTTAGTTCCCTTCATTATCTTCTTCTAGGTTTCTTCTCATCCTGGCTACATGTGCAGCATTTTGACAAAGCTATGCACTTGACACTTGAATTTTTGTTCACAATTTGTTATAGCTTTTCGTGCTATTTCTTTTAAGTATTCTGCTGTATCAGTTGTTTCTGTAATTTAACCCCATCTTCTGTTGTCACACAAGCACATATTGGATCATTGTGTACATTGCTGCACCAGGAGTGATGGATTCTTCCTAAAAGTGAGTGGACCATGAGGCCCCGGCCTCTCCATGGCCCTGCCCCTCCTCTTCTCCCTAAAGCCCTTCCCCCTCCGTACCCCACCCCCCCGGGCCAAGCCAGAAGCTAGAGCTAGGTCAGGGAGCACAGGCCCCTCCACCTGCCCTGGGGCGGGGGGACACCAAGAGCAGCCCCAGTCTGTGGCATTCCACAGCTGCCTGTGCAACTCTTACCCCAACCCAACTCCGGCTTCCAGCCTGGCCTGGGGTCCGGGCCTTGGGGGCCGAAGAGATGCAGCCAGGCCATGGTAAGAGCCCTCTGAGGAGCATTTTTTTTTAATGTTATTTCATTCTGACAGCCAGGTTTGCATCTCTTTGTAGAACTGTTTACATTTGGCATTTTATCCTTTGTTACGCAGAGGTACAGGAATTTCTTGAACATATTCCCAGATTGGGTCTTTTTTTTTTTTTAATGACATGCAGTCATGGCAGTTTTTTTCCTCCGGTTCCCAGGTGTTGAAATTAACATTAGAGGCTGCACTCTGAACAGTGTTGTTCCTTCTTCCCACAGTGTCCTGCTTTGACACTAGTCCTGCTCCTTTCTGGTTGTACACTCTGCTTCTTCTCCCTTGTTACATAACTCCCTGGCCCGATCTGCTCCTGTAACCCATCTGCATTTTGCTCTGCAGTATTTTATTGGATTAGAGACAGAGGGAAGCAGTTGAGAGTTTGTTTGTTTGTACTGCGGTCTGTGTACACATGCCAGGAGACAGAGCAAAGCCATTTACTTGAAGTGCCCAGAACCATCCAGAAGCAAAGGCTGGTAGGTACTGGGCAGATCAGTGTTCTTCTATGAGCTGGAGAGTAAGTTTTCATGGTGGCTGGAGTCATAAATATTCATAATTTGAGAAATGAGCCAATCAGAGCTCAGGTAGGGAGAAGCTATAAAATAGGAGTATGCGACCACCCAGGTGGGCTCAGTGGATGATCCTGATGAGATACATGTGATGGTGTCTCTTGCACACAGCGACTGGTCCCATGCCTGTGATGACTTTGTCAGTCTCTTGTACCCAGTAGCACTGCCCCTGGGTCCCCCACAGGATCAAGCCCTTAATACAGGACATTTTTTATAAAGCCATATTTATAAAGCTTGATCTCAAAAGTTACATATTTTTCCTGATTCTTACTTTATGTAGAAGAGCACCCTTAATTAAGAGTTTTTGGTAGAGGCTGGTCCATTCAGCATATTTATTTTTTATGTACATGTTTTAAGAGATTATAATAAGTATAGGCCTTAACACTTTTGTATTAAAATCAGATTTCATTTTAAACAGGTTTATTTTTAAAAAGAAAAACTTATTATAATTTAAATAACACCACCAAAAAAAATCTGATTTAAAAAAAAATCTGTTTTTTTTTCCAAAAAATCTTTTATTTTTATTCGCCCACCTGATTGTATGTATGTTTTACGCTAGGGCATTTATGATTTAATGTGTCATTTCTGCCAATCTCTTTAATAAATATAATAATTTATATTGCATTATCAAGATGAAATGGGAATGTCAGCTTTAAGTAAAAGGACGTGAAAGTATTGTAATGCAAATTTTTAGCAGATGTTATGAATTCATTTTTATTTGCAACGCTAAATTGACTAATCCCAAGAGCTGAAATATAATTTAGAATTCCATTTATTATTCTGCTGCCACATTGTCTGAGATGAGGAAACCCTTGCTTAATTACATGAAATGCATGAATAGATGCTCTAGGATTAAGACACACTTCTTAGTTATTTTTTCTCTCCAGAGATTGAAATGCAGATGCCTTGTGATGGTTGCTGATGGTGAAGCCTAATATAAAATTATAAAAAATTAGAGATGAAAAAGGCTATGATCCCACCCCTACACCAATGCATGATTACTTTATTACATAATTATTTACTATATTGTTTACTCTTCATCCAGTTTAGATAAAAATGTCCCAAGTGACTATTTCCCTTGGAAGACTATTTCAGTCTAGTCAATTTCATAGGCACCTGAGATCATGTGGCTTCAGGAATGGATCCACATGAAGGTCGTAGCAAGACAAGGATCTTAGATGGGAAGTTTGTTCTGATAGTAGTCTTAATTTTTTTTTCTGTCTTAATTTTTGTTCTTAAATTTGAACCATTATCCCAGTGATGTCCCATTTATGCTAGCCTAAAAAAAATGTACTGGGCAGATCAGTGTTCTTCTATGAGCTGGAGAGTAAGTTTCCATGGTGGCTGGAGTCATAAATATTCATAATATTCATAATTCATAACACACAATCTTTGGTGTTTACACACCTCAAATACTGTTACATGTTACCAAATATGCCCCTCCCACTTTTTGTAGTTAAAAAAGAAACAAAATTTTGACTGCTAAAGTTGATAGATCAGACATTTCAGCTATCATAAAATAAGTTTTTCTGTGATATTGAGAAATCATATGGAAAAACATCAACATTATGGTAAAACTGGGATATCTTGTCAATTTGCCTAATTGTGTCTTTCAGCATTACTGCTTTCCAGATATCTTCCTCCCTGAATATTAACACAGACAGAGTAAAATAGACTGCATTTTTTCCAAACAGAGCCTAATTTTATCTTCTGCCCTTAATTTTAACTTCTCTACAGGTCTTTCTTTTTAATCCTATGCAGTTCAGTACCAGTCCAAACCAATAACTAAGATATTAAAAGCCTAGCATCACTACCAAAGGTATCTCCCTTCAAAGCTTTATTACATTGTCATTTGTCGTTACTCTTTGTTTCCAGTCTATTGGGCAGATTGCAATTCATGTATGGGTATGCATCTCCAAAACAAATTAACTATTTCTTTAAGTTTTCATGAAACAGTCTCAAAACAAAATATATTTCATCACTTGTATTCCCTTCATCTAATATTTTTGTAATTCTATCAAAAGCCAAACAAGCAAAAGAACAATAACAAAGCAATTGGGTTTATCTGGTATGATTTGTTCTTTTTGAATTCATGATGTTTTTGTCTCATCCATCTATTAAGCCCTAAGATCTTTATTTTTTCTTTTAATTTCTTTTAATATTTATTCCATCAATATAATTAGGGATTGATGTTAGATTTACCAGAAAGTGATTGGCAGAATAATTGTTCTTTCCTTTTCTGGAAAATTGGTATACTACATTTGCATTTTCTACCCCAGTTCTCCATAAGTTTTCAAAAATTAGATGGTTAATTCCTTTAACATCCTTGGATGAATAACATCAGGACCCAGTGATTTTTTTATTTATATGATTAAACTTCACCAAGGTTCCCTCCTGTTTCTTATTGGGAGCTATTTTTACAAGGTCTCTATTACCTCCTGATTTTTCCAAACATCTTTTCTATACTTTTCCTTTAAAAGGACAGGTCTAGCATAGAGATTCTCTTCACAGTAGAAAGGTCACTGAGAAATGCCAGCTAGTCCATTATAGGTTTTCCAATACAGATCCTATCTGGCCCTCCGATCTTCCAAAATAAATAAATAAACAAATACATAAGACTCCTGAGGTCTGAGTGCACATTGAAAAGTTTTACAAACAAAGACCATATCTTGCTCATTTCTGACAGAAAAATAGTGCGTTGACTGTGAAGAATGTGCTAGTTAAACAAACAAACTAACTAAAGAAGTAATCCAGGCATGTGATACATCAATCTACTGCCATCCACTGGTTTAACGAATAGGAAACTTTATTAGATCTGCAAGCTGCCAGACACCTTTAGGATAAAGTGGCGTGTATACAGGGATAGGCCCCTTCTCCCCCTGAGTGCCTCATTACCATTGGCTAGACAGAGAAATGCAATCCCACTGGCTCTTTCTTCCCACAACCATTCAATCACCTAATGCCTCGGTGAGAATAATCTTGGAATATGCTTGGGACTCAGTTTAAGAATTAGGATTCATAGAGATGTGAAATTGTTTATGCAATCATAGCCAAATAGAAGACTGGTTTGATTGGAGATGCTTGCAAGGTGAGTTTGGCAGGCAGCTGTCAACCAAGCCTGCATGGATAGAGATTACAAGAATGTGATCCATAAGGTTACCAGAGTCTTTATGAAAGCCAGTGGTTCGGTGATGAAAAACAGGGACATATGGTACAATAGGCCTCAGTTTTTCCAGGATGACGGAGTGCAATTGTCAGGTGCTGGGGCAGACTTTGGCTTCAGAATGTAAGGCATTGGATTAGGTAGGGTATAGATTAAGTAAGCATGAGATACCAGGTCATGTGGGTGGGGGATGCAAGCTATTCACTGGCACCTCCAGTGTCCAGTGTGGATAAAAGGTTGAAGGGCCAGCAACCAGAAAATACAAGACATGGGATTTTGCTGGTGGATCTCAGGTCTCTGGGCAAAAAGGAGATGTGTAGTTCTGGCAGGCCAGTCTTTGATAACTTCTGTCCCTTTTGGGGGCAGGGGGGAGGTAAGGTGAGAGGATTCAGCAGAGCAAGCTGAATCCTTGAGGTAGTTAGTGGAGAGTCTACGCTCAGTTATGGGATATATGATTGATGCCTTGTAAATCCCACACTGGACCCATCTAAATGTCTGGTGTGGGGAGATAGGGCAGATAGTGCCCCTCTCCAATATTAAATTTTACTGACATTGCAGTCTGATGCTTAAAATCCATCTCTGCATCTGTCCTCAGTCACTTGGGTGTCCAGATCAATACTAGCTGTGGAAGAAAGTGTGCGGCCTGGGAAGGGATCATTGGAATTCAGCAATGCAGCGCTACCTGCTTTTCTTGTTTTATGATGGTAATTCATTCTTTTTAAACGCAATTCAGTGTAAACATGAGAAACAAATTCATTTTGATTGTTTTTCTGCGATGATTTATCTTTTGAATAGAAGCGTTAGAACAATGCCATCTTAAATTGGCAAACAGAATACATTAAACCAAAAAAAGAAGAGAGAATGAAATGGCAGCTTGAAGAATTAGAGTGGCAGCTTTCCTCCCCACCCCAACTGTTTGGTTATTTAAAAATACATCACTTAACTTAGCTATCAGGTAGCAACTGCATGCCACACTGGAGTTTCCTTATTTAAATCACTATAAGGAAATGATCTAGAGAGTTGCTTTGAAGCAAGTTTTTTTATAATTGAAACCTTGGGATTGTATTAATATGTGTGGCTATAACAGAGAAAACTGACAACTTCATCACTTCAGTTCCACCTTTCTTAGCTATAAAAGAGAAGGAAGTGGTGGGGGGAAAGTGGCACAAAGAATTGTCCTTTTGTAGAAGACTTTTAAATGTTCGTGGACATAGCTCAAGCAAGTCTAATCAGTGTGTTTAAGCTCTTGAGCTGGGATTCCTCATTTTTGTGCTCCATTTTGTGTGTTCTTTCTGTTGCAGTGGAAGGGCCAGATTCTGCCACTCTTGCTCCTGTTGAGTAGTACCTTATTCCGTAAGTGGTGCCATTGAAAGCAAGTCTGTGATGTGTTTTTAAATGAGTGAAGACTTACTGTGTGTGTAGAGCTACAATTACAGACACAGTCTGTGTGCGAGCTCTATGTAAATAGAATAGTGTGATGCTTTTGAGAATATTACTTTAGGTTACTGTGCTGTAACAATACACCCGGAGGAATATTCCACCCCAAGAACATCATTTTGGATCTTGTCAATTGTGCACTTAGGGGAAAGTGAGGGAGAAAATGATAAGATTATGTGTTTGTCTGTGAAGAGCTTAGTTGAATGAGTTCCCCATATTTAGAAGCTTCCTGAAACTGCTGTGACAGTGTCAAGCCTCCAAAACAAACAAACAAACAAACCAACCCACTGCCTGCAAGGAAGAGCTCTGTTCACAAATAATAGCAGAAGAGGTGTGAGGACTACAGGGACTGAGAGGAGTTGCAATAACCCCAGAGTACCATGTACAGTGGCTGCTCTCTGGTCCAGACTGGTCAGCTGGCTTTGCAAGGAACAAAACACATTGCTCATTCTTTCCATTTGGGAATCGTGGAGATGTGCACTCAGGGGGCACAGAGCTAAACTCCACTGACAAAACAAACATATATTCAGGGGAACAGGGTGTTCTCCCATCCAGATTCATCAATGGGGGCAAGTGAGAGGTGGGGGAGAGGGTGCTGGAGATAAAGAGAGTGACTCTGCTACCAACTGTCTAACCTGTTTCCTCAGGAACAGTATCAGGAAGGGTGCCTCCAGCTGAAGAGGACTCTCACCTCCTCATTATCTTTGTAGTGGTGGGAGGTTTTGATCTAGTGGATCCCTTAAATGTGTCTGGTTGATAGCTTCGTTTTGGAGCCATCAAAGTGATGCCACCCAGCCCTTTTAAAAAGTGTTTTCCCTTGGCTGGCTGAATATCCTTCCTCCCCCGCCCCAAGTTAGGATGTCAGAGGAGCACTGAGCATGATGATGTATGGTATGTTAATCAGTTGGGTCAGGTTTGTGTGTCTGCATCAGGCTGGACTCAGGCTGCAGTTACGAGGGAAAACCTTCCTCTGTACAGGGAATAACCTCTGTGACTTCAGAGGCTTCCTAGGTTACATTTCCACAGAGACAAAGTCTGGATAGGTCTTGATGTTTCTGAGTAAATTGGATTGCATCCATATATAAACCTGCGCCATCAATTCAATATTTGTGCAGTATTATCAGGTATTCTATAATGAATGTGACAAAGAAAAATATGATTTTCTGCTGTCCATGAAGAAATAAAAATACTTGCCTTTAGAGGATACCAAGCTAACTACAATATGGATTAGACAATAATTTGACCTGCAGTTCACAATAGGAGAGACGAGTCCGGGGAGGTAATATCTTTTATTGAACCAACTTCTGTTGATGAGAGAGACAGGCTTTCTTACCAACAAAATTTGTTCCAATAAAAGATATTACCTCGCCCACCTTGTCTCCCTCTAATATTCTGGGATTGACATGGCTACAACTAATCAGGGGTGGGAATAGCTCAGTGGTTTGAGCATTGGCCTGCTAAACCCGGGGTTGTAAGTTCAATCCTTGAGGATGCCATTTAGGGATCTGGGGCAAAAATCTATCAGGGGACAGTACTTGGTCCTGCTAGTGAAGGTAGAGGACTGGACTCAATGACCTTTCAAGGTCCTTCCAGCTGTATGAGATAGGCATATCTCCATATATTATTTAAAAAAAAATACACTGCATTCACAATGGGAGGCATATGATGTGTGTTGTCCTTTTACATTTTGGCACAGAAGTTTTTTTTTTAACCTGTTCTTAACAAGGGACTACTATACCACATGTAAAATCAAGCTAATTCAGTTTGTTTATCTCTAAATAAAAACTTAATAGACAGAGAATCATTTGAAAATAGGTACAGACAATTTTTTGGATGAACTAAACAGATTGAGCTTCTTGAGTCTCTGACTATGTTATTTTTTTCAAAACCTCAAATTGTTTTAAAAATGTACTAATTTGAGATTGGTAGAAAACCCAGACACTTTTTAACCATGTCTCTTCCAAATGAATTCTTACTAAATATCCATCTTTTAATGTGAAATTTGCTGGAAAGATATTTTTCCCTCCCAGGACCTGATCCAAAGCACACTGAAGTTAATCAAAGTTTTTCCACTGCAGTAAGTTTTAGATGAAACTCCAAAAGAACATGCAAGAAGTAAATGCTACTTTGAGTGTCACCCGATACACATCATTATTGGGAGTTGATAAGGGAATGCATCTAGCAAGATAAAACTTGTATACATAGACATTTCTGCAGATCTAGTAAATGGATTTACAAAGGCGGTAGAGACATTTTCTATTCTAGCATTTGAACTCAGGAATAGTAGCTGAAATTTCAGTGTTTAGAACACTAAACTATGTGGAAACTGAGATAGCAACTGACAATTGCAATAGACAACATTTACAATTCTCTGTAACTTTAGGATACACCTGTGAACTACCTGCTTGTGCAACTATCGCTTTGCTGATTTTTGCAGGTATAAGAACTTGTCTGATACAGCACTGGGAGAGAAAACGAAGTTATCGGCCAAGGAGAAATGTCGTCTTGTTCTTCAGCAGTGTAAATTACAAGGCTGGCAGGTTTGTGACTTATAAAATAACTAAAATATCAGTTTAGGTCTTTAAACAAGCAAGAGGAGTAATTTCGATTGTGGGAGTAACCAGATTCTTTGCAAAAATATATCCTTTTGATGTTTTGGTGTGGGTAAGGCATTACATGTATTCTTTGGAATGAAATAATCTGATTTACTGAGTTTAGTAGACCATCGTTAGCTGTGATCATTGATATGTGTAGAAAAATCGGTAAGCATTCTTGTTCGGAATGAGGGAGCTCAATTAAGTGTACATACTTTGTAAATTAATCTTCATTGCTTAAAGCTTTTCCAATTACATAAAAATGTCCATATTCTCCCAACCAGTGTCTGTGCATGGCTGCCACCAGAGCACAATATCTGTTCTAGATTCATAGGTCATAAGGCAAGAAAGTTATATTATTTGATCTCCTGTATAAGAAAGACCAAAAGGTAGAAACATGACAAAAGACAAAGACATTTCAATAGTTTCACTTTCCCCAGACAGATTTCTTAACTCAGCTTCAGCCTGAATGTCATGCCTTTCTGGGTTAGGCCCTGCATCCTTACTATAGCGATCTCTATTAAAGCACCCTCTAATATGTGTGTTAGCTGAGTGTGCCACTAACCTTCACAACTTCATTTGGAGCTTCAAGTGTCAAGGTGGGAAAATGCTGGGGAACTGTAATTATATATTGTAGTCCAGTCAGAAAGTGCACTGCATGGTGCCTGTGGAGTTGAACTCCACGGGAGTCAGAAATAGTGCTAGAATAAGAGAATTTAAAAGGCAATTGGCCAGCAGTAAATGCCTGCAATTCAAGAACAATGATCTTAGCATTTGAAAATAAACCTGAAACCTTGAAAGATAGGAATGCAAAAAGGAATTATAAAACAGGATCTCTGCTGTAAAAGGGAGGGAAACTTGTGATCGCTAAAACATTTTGGATGTCCCAGCTGTAAGGTAACGTAACATTCTGAAAAGTGAATTGTGCAAAAATACAACAGTTTACAATGCAATGTCCTTCAAACCAGAGGATCACAAAACACTTGAGAGATTCAGACAATAAGATCCAGGGATAAGAAGATTTTTAAGATGAATTTAAGGAGAAGTAATGACTCAGTGGCTTAGGGCTAGTCTACACTACCGATTCGGCGGGTAGCAATCGATCTTTTGGGGATCGATTTTTTGCGTCTAATGTAGACGCGATAAATCGATCCCAGAACGCGCTCCCCGTCGACTCCGGTAATCCACCCCGACGCGAGGCGGAAGCGGAGTCGATGGGGGAGTGGCAGCCTTCGACATTGCAGAGTCCTCACGGCGAGGTAAGTCGAGCAAGGTACGTCGACTTCAGCTACGTTAGTCACATAGCTGAAGTTGCGTACCTTACATCGACCCCCCTCCCGTAGTGTAGACCTGCCCTTAGAAGCATTGGGAAGGAAGATGCGCTGAGGCAAATAAACGACCTTCCCTCCATGCACGTACCCCAAACAGTGGTGAGCTATGGGGAGTGGACAGAGAGGTGTTCATGACTGAAGGAGAGAAATAACCAGAGTATAAGGTTAAAATGTGAGTTTGCTGTAGGTGAAGGCCCAGTAAGTACAAGAGTTAACCAACACAGTAGGTGACATAAAAGCAAGAATCCACATCTCCAGCATCAGTGAGTAATGTGTGCCACATAATCCCTCGTTTCATTTTTTGACTTGTTTGACTAATCATGAAAGTTGAACTTTAAATAACAGTCTAAAAGAGGAAGCTTATACAATCAGCAGTTGTCATGGATGTCCTCCTCTGTGCTACAACAGTAGAGGAATCTTTAAAAGGCAAGGGCGGGGAGCAGAAAGAAAAGAAAAGGAAGAATTAGTAATACAGGATGATGCCAGTGAACAAAGCCTTGAGAAAAGGAGTCATCTTGTACTGCATCACTAAAAAAATCACACAAGAGGTAGGGGGTGCATGTATAACCAATTTAGTCTGCCCTATTGCCAGCAGTGATTACTTCAAATGAATCAGTGTTGGAATAGAAAATGTATTTGATGTAGGAGTTCATGAATAAGTCAAAGCAAAGTCCTCCCTGGCATTCTTGCCTGTTATTCCCTGAAGAGCACTAGCAGATTGATTGATAAATATATAATCCAAATGAACAATGAAGAAGTAGAAAAAAGTGATGGAAATCTGAAATAACCCCCTCTTTATATGACACCACAAGAAAAAGGGTTGCCTATAAATTCAGTGGTGGAGGAAGAATAAGCACACTCTGGACTACTCTTTTTTCAGAGTAGAAGGGTGATAAATTATTTAACCTTATTGCTAGAATGCATCATGCCACCCAATCTGAGTATGTAAATCCTCATTGCTAGTGGATATTAAGTTAAAAAAAATCTGTGTTCTTAGTAAGCTCACAAAAATGAGCAATTTATTTTTTTTACTTGGCTATCTCTCTCTGGCTTTTAATTTAACTCATGAGTTTGGAGAGCTTTCTAATATCTAAAAACCAAGAACAACAACAAACCCAGAGTCTACTCACTGATCAATTTATTCCCGAAAACGTTGGAGCCTGGTCAGAAAAATCAAGAATGCTATTGCAAGCTATTAGTAATATAACATAGTGCAGGCTGCATCACAGAGGCAGATGAGTGAGATCCAGGGATAGAATCCATTCATGCTTTATTTTCTGTTTATAAAACTCAAGAGTAAACAACATCAACCGGCCATGAGTTGGTGCTTGATTCAGCAGCTTCCATGTTGAAAGGAAAGTATTTGTTAGGAAAGTGTTGATAGGTTTATGAAAGGTTGCTTGTTATTTGGGTAAGTTAAGCTGCTGATGATTATACTAGGACAAAAGGGAACTGTTTTATTAAAGCTGGCATACAATACAAAGCACTTCTGCTGCACTTAGCTTAACTGCTGAAATGTGAGTTGTAAAAGTGCAGTCTTATTAACAAAAGACATTTTCACATCATTTTTCTGTGCAGTTGCCTTGATAGGGCTTTCTTTTCAGTTTAAATACATACTTGAGCAGTGTGCCGCCATACAACAAGCTGTAGCTGCCTACTGCAAAGGAAACATTGTTAGCACACTGCTATATCAAGTAAAAAAAATTAGGGCTGTCATAGGATTAAAAAAATTAATCGCGATTAATCACACAGTTAAACAACAATAGAATAGCATTTATTTAAATATTGTTTGATGTTTTCTACATTTTCAAATATATTGATTTCAGTTACAACACAGAATACAAAGTGTACAGTGCTCAGTTTATATTGAACTTACAAATGTAGAATTATGTACAAAAAAAACTGCATTAAAAAATAAAACAATGTAAAATTTTAAAGCCTGCCAGTCCACTCAGTCCTACTTCAGCCAATCGCTCAGACAAACAAGTTTGTTTACATTTGCAGCAGATAATGCTGCCCATGTCTTGTTTACATCTTGTTTACGTCTCTGAAAGTGAGAACAGGCATTTGCATGGCACTGTTGTAGCCGGCATCGCAAGATATTTACATGCCACATGCGCTAAAGTTTCATATGTCCCTTCATGCTTCAACCACCATTTCAGGGGACATGCGTCCATGCTGATGACGGGTTCTGCTCGATAACAATCCAAAGCAGTGCGGACCAACATATGTTCATTTTCATTATCTGAGTCAGATGCCACTAGCAGAAGGTTGATTTTCTTTTTTGGTGGTTCAGGTTCTGTAGTTTCCGCATCAGAGTGTTGCTCTTTTAAGACTTCTGAAAGCATGCTCCACACCTCGTCCCGCTCCGATTTTGGAAGGCACTTCAGATTCTTAAACCTTGGGTCAAGTGCTGTAGCTATCTTTAGATATCTCACATTGGTACCTTCTTTGCGTTTTGTCAAATCTGCAGTGAAAGTGTTCTTAAAATGAACAACGTGCTGGGTCATCATCAGAGACTGCTATAACATGAAATATATGGCAGAATGCAGGTAAAACAGAGCAGGGGACATACAATTCTCCCACAAGGAGTTCAGTCACAAATGTAATTAACACATTATTTTTTTAACAAGCGTCATCAATATGGAAACATGTCCTCTGGAATGGTGGCCAAAGCATGAAAGGATACACGAATGTTTAGCATATCTGTCATGATAAAGAGATCACATTACATTACTTGTATGAGGTCCTGGTGACTTATTACTATTTATCAATTTGTTCCCAACCCTCTGCTATTGACCTCGGTCTGGGACATTTCCTCAGATTTGTCACCTAAAAAGAATGGCTCAGGTGTGGAAATCTCCCTCATCTCCTGTGCAGCAAAGGCTAATGCAAAGAATTCATTTAGCTTCTCTGCAATGCTCTTGTCTTCCTTAAGTGCTCCTTTAGAGCTCAGATGTCCAGTGGTCTCACTGATTGTTTGGCAGGCTTCCTGCTTCTGATGTACTTAAAAAAATGTTGATAGTTTTTATGTCTTTAGCTAGTTGTTCTTCAAATTATTTCTTGGCCTGCCTTATACCTTTACACTTGACTTGCAGGAGTGTATTTTCCCTTCTATTTTCCTCAGTCAGATTTTACCTCCAATTTTTAAAGGATGTCTTTTTGCTGCTACCCACAGTGGCTTTTTTTTTTAAATGGTGCATACATTTAGTTTGTGTCTCTATTATGGTGTTTTTAAATAGTTTCAATGCAGTTTTCAGGCATTTTATTCTTGTGACTTTTCCTTTTAATTTCCCTTTTTTCCATTTATTTATGCCTGGCCTACCCTATTGACTGCCTGGCCTGAGCCAACCTGCTCCAGTTATCCTGGAAGAGCAAACATGGCAAACATTATTGCATCCCACCCTCCAGGTGGACTTCTCACAGCAAGAGTCTGCTGGAGGAACCCAAAGAGTAAATTGGACCCTTATTTGGCCAACTAAAAAATTATTTGCATTGTGTGACATAAATGGACATAAACAAAAATGTTAGTCACAACCTCCTTGGACTGAGAGATCATTAAAGAATGGGTCTTTCATTTTGATCTAGGTGTGCACATGTGCTCTTATGCTCGATTTACTGAACTCTGTTCCTAGGTTCATATTTTTAACTTTTTGCTTCTTGAACATGTTTCTGTTCTGTTCCTGCCTTCTTTTTTCCTCTCTTCTTTATATATCTGTTTAAGACCTAAAGCCCTGAAAGCTCTTTATTTGTTTTATATTGCACTTGTGTCTAAATCTCAGCCCATATCTTTGTCCAGGCCTATCTCTTTGCCTCAGAGATTGTTTTCTCCAATTACGTCCCATGACCCTTTCCTCCACAGCCAAACCTTTGCAATCCTCCTCTTTTAGCCTCCTTTTTCCTCTACTTACTTCTCATTCCCTCTAGCCCTCTTTATCTCTTTCCTCCCATACAGCACATATCTCTGTAGTTGCTATTTTATTTATCTGACTTTGTCTTCCAGGCTTTCAGCTCCCAACTGTTGCTGCTATTGCTGTCTCTCATTGTCTGTATGTCTGTCTCAACACACATAAATATTTTTTCTTTTCGGTCCCTCCGCATATTTCTAGCATTTTCAAATAACAGAGCTGTCAGTCTGTTTTGGAGCAGTTGTAATTATTGGGGCTGCTCAGTGCTGAAGTAAACCAAACCCTCAAGCTGCCAGTAGCACACCAGGTTCAGAGGTAAATACAGTAGGTCAGGGATGGGCAACCTTTGGCACGCAGCCTACTAGAATAAGCCCCCTGGCAGGCCGGGCTGGTTTGTTTACCTGCCACGTCCACAGGTTCGACCGATCACAGCTCCCACTGGTCGCGGTTCGCTGTTCCAGGCCAAAGGGGGCTGCGGGAAGTGGCAGCCAGCACATCCCTCAGTCCGCGCCACCTCCCACAGCCCCCATTGGCCTGGAGCGGCGAACCATGGCCAGTGGGAGCTGCAATCGGCCAAACCTGCGGACGCGGCAGGTAAACAAACCAGCCTCCCAGGAGGCTTACCCTAATGGGCCGCGAGCCAAAGGTTGCCGATCCCTGCAGTAGGTGCTTCAGCAGCTAGGCCTTTTAGGCACTATCCCTGGTGTGTCCCAATAACCCTTCAGACACATGGCTAAGTGAAAGGGTACTTTACTAAGGCTGGCAGGAAAGCGAAAGGTTGCAAATACTGTAGGTATAGAGGCTTAAACAGCTAGAATTTAAAGTAAGCAACTGTGGTTCTTGTTTAGGTCCATGGGCAGTCCAATGGAGTGCCCTCTCCAGTTCAGTCTCTATTCTAGCAAATAGGATCTTGCAGTTTTCCAGGCCAAGCTCAGTTAGGTCCCCACAAGTCCCATAGAGATCTGCGCCCAGCTGTAATATCCGGCAGTGAAAACCTGTTCTGCATTCAGTTCCTAGGGGTCCCTCTCTGCCTCCAGCTTCTCTGTATCTTCTGGCACACCATGCAGCCGCCACTTCCGAACAAACCCCAGCCATTTCCTGATTCAGGACCTTTCCCCTTACATGGGCAGAGGAAATGGAAGTACAGCAAGGAGGGGAAGCTCTAAAGCCCTAATTCTTGAGACACTTACATATGCTTATTGTTATTCACGTGAGTATGGGCCTATTCATGTGCCTTAAGCTAAGTGCATACATAAGCATTTGCAGAATTAACGTCTTATTTGGTTCATGTCAGAATCAGAGGTCATTAGTATGCCACAGAACAAGGCCGTAAAAATGTGTAAGAAAAAGCTCATAAATAAAGCAGAAAGTTTGTGCTTTTACAAATAATGGTTCAGTTCTTATATCTGTGCCCTGTAACTGTGTATGTCATTATAATGATTTTATAGACATTAATACCACAAAAAGGCAAATTTTACAATAGCTTCAGGTTTTTTTCACATTTCATTAATGTACTGTGAAAATGTGTGCCGTGTAAAATATCTTTATATTATAACTGTCTGTCTTTTCTAGGTAGCTATTTTGAAAGTACTGCCAGAAACACACAGCACTCCCACAAATTGCCTTTTTTAAACTAAAGAACAGCTTCACAGATTCCCTTGACACCTATTAAGTATGAACTAATACTGCCTTTATACCACCTACACTCCATCTTAGCAACCATTCCGTAATTTTGAATGTCTGTACTTCTGCATCCTACACCTTTTCTTTAAAAAAAATAGCAGTAATTGACGCTTTGGTAGTCATCAATGACAATTTTACTTAATCTTTAAAAATGTATAATTTTGAAAAATAACATTAAAGCCCTAATGATTTTCTAATTAAAATAACTATGACTATAATTCACAGATGGTTTACTTTTACAGGAGTCTGAATGACATTAAAATTTCAATCTCAGATGAGAGCACTTTGTAGTCCTGAAAGTATTGAGAAGTGAGTGTCTTGGTACGAGAACATTTTAACCTTTTTTCCCCCCTTGACAAGCAAGAAACATTATATGATTAGAGAGCAGACCAAAATGAAGACAGGCTGTAGTCTCAAAAACTGTTTTTATATGAGACACATAATTGATGTTTGAAATCCAAACATTTTCATTATTCTCCCTTTCACGGAGCATCACCATTGTAAATTGTGGAGTGAGTACAGATGTCCTAGGTTAACTTCAGAAGATTCATTTCAAATGTAGATCTATACAAAGCTTAATTAATACTAAAATAATCTAATGTTTCGTGCCAATTTCTCTAACAGTAGATGTTGTTTAAAGGTGTACTGTCATTAGAGCTGTCACATGTTGCAAAAAAATTTAAATAGTGTTTACGCAAATTTAAAAATGAATTTGTTTCAGTCATGATTTTTGGGTTCACTTATAAAGCTCCATAGGCTTCTTTGAGCTTCCCATTAATTATAAACTCATCCAGTCAGGAAATATCATAGAATCATAGAATATCAGGGTTGGAAAGGACCTCAGGAGGTCATCTAGTCCAATCTCCTGCTCAAAGGAGGACCACCCTCTGCCTCAGCTCCAGCTCCTCTGCCCCAGCACGGCTGCTGCTGCTGCTCTGCCTCCAGCTGCCTGGGCTGCTGCAGCTTCTCCCTTCTAGGGCAGGTCTGTCTCTCCGAGCTGTGCTTGGCTTTGGGGCTGCACCTCTGCTCCCAGGGCAGGTCTGTCTCTCAGGGCTGCTTTTCTGGCCCCTCTGGATCTGGCCCAGCTCCCTGACCTCCTGACGCCCTGATTTGCCTGCCCTCCCTGTCAATCAGGCTGACCTGGAGCATTGGTCTCTCCCCATTGCCCCGGGGACTGTCAGTCCCATTGACCCTTCCCCTTCCCCTGGAGCAGTCCAGAGCCGGGTGCGGTGAGCAGCTGGGGAGAGTGAGGGGGACCCTGGGCAGTGGGCCCAGCACAGGGAGAGGCCTCAGCCAAGAGGCCCTGCAGGCCAGACTTGCAGGGGGATCTAAACCCCGACAGGGCGGGGGTAACGCTGGGAAGAAGGGTCCTGCCACCCAGAGCCTGCGAGCGTGTGGCCACCGCCGGAGCAAGTGTCCAAGCCACAGCGTCCCTGCAGCACAGCCAGGGCCTGAGAAGGAGCCTGGGACTTACACAGGAACAGACTGAACTGCCCTGACATTGCAGAGACACTGTTGTGATGCTTCCTGCCACAGAGCGTGGTGATGTGTTTTCATTAGCCTTTCCCATTTTTCCTTATTCATTTTAAAATTAATTGTTGATTAAATAATTTGCATTTGCTTTAAATTGTGTGCAATGATCTGTGGGTTAGGGAAGTGCAGAGAGAGTACCCCGGAGTGGGGACACCCTAGCCCCTGACCTAGGTGACCACAGCAAGGTTGGGGGTCAAGCCCCCCAGGAATCCTGGGCCCAGCCTTGTTGGGGGTTATGAGGACTCTGCCAGACAGGAGAGTGCAAGGGGAGTCCTCGAGGGCAGGGAGGCCTCTGGGTAAAGGAGGTGGGAGCGAGGACTGAGATCCTTCCGCTAGCCCATTTCACTGGGGTAGCGCAGAAGCCAGGAAAGTTCCCCACAATAGCGGGACTATTCCCCCGCTTACATACAGTATCTTATTCCCAACAAGAGCTAATACTGGATGTCTCAGAGGCAATTATAAAACTCCCATAATGCACCTACTTGTTTATTGGTATATGGAGGTAGAAGAGGAGAGGAAATTTATTCTTGACCCAACTAATGAAAGTAGCTGGAAAGTTTGGTAGGCACGCAGGAGGCAAGTTGATTAGCAAGAATAGCACTTTTATTAACTACAAAAGTAGCTATCTAAATAAAAGAATTAACAAAGTCTTTCCCAGAGAAACATTATGTATCCTCTCACTAGAAAAATCATTCCCAGGCCTTCCAACATCAAGAGCAGTGGTAGTCATAATTATTTTCCTATCTGGTGAATTTTGTTGTCCAAACCACCCACACTTTACAAAAATGTAGTTTGTGTGTTGGAAGATCTGAAATTTGAGAGTTCTAATTTTAAATTTGAATAATCTCATTGTAACAGTAAGTTGCCACACATATAGATCTCACTTGTCAGTTAAGCATGTGGCCAGAATAATGTGTGGTATAATAGCATAAGGGCTGGAGGGAAATAATCCCCCCACCAGACTTGGGAGTGGAAACAGAACTGCTCTACAGCTGCTGCTTTTGTCTAACTGTAAAATACAGTCCTAGAGATGTAACCATCTCTCCTTTGGCCCATACCTAACCCTCCACAAGGGCTGCAGACTTCACTGCGTTGTGTCTCCGAATTCTCCCACTCATTCTTCACACAGCTGAACTGTACTATTTCATCTGCATTCAAGCCCTCTATGCCTACAGAAGAAAGGAGCAAAACTTTAGCCCCTCTTCCCCCCCTCCTCCCCCCCGCATAGACCCATAATTATGAGCTGAATCACACACATGTTGGAATGGGGTGGGGAATCTTTACTTTCATCTTCAAAAGTCCAGGCTGCTAAGAGATAACATAAAAGAGAATCTCTCTAAGATCTTTGGTAGAGTTTATCTCTCTCTCTCTTTTTTTTTTTTTTTTTTTGGCCATACTTAGAGGACCTAACGCAAAGCCCATTTAAGTCAAATAGAGTTTTCAGTTTACAAGCTGGTATCTGGCCCTATGGCTACATGTACAATAGTAACCTTTACAGGCGTAATTCACCACTAGTGCAGCTTTATCACCAGTTGCAGAGATGGACGTTTAATGTGGATATAGGGTTCCCAACCCTTCAGGATTGTCCTGGAGTCTCCAGGAATTAGAGATTATCTTTAATTAAAGATTACGTCATGTGATGAAACCTCCAGGAATGCGTCCAACCAAAATTGGCAACCCTATGTGGATAGGGCTCTGGCATGTGTACTGCTAGGTGACTAATGCTGCAGCCAGTGGAACGACACAAATGGTAAATTATGGCTACAAAGCTTGTTAATACAGACAAGGCCTAGAGGTGAGACAGTCAAAAACTATTAAGTTAGATGGCATCCAATTCAGAAGAGTGTTGTAGTGCAAATTCTGCCAGAATATTAGCCAGTCATTTTTGGCCTAAATGATTCCTGTTTGGAAAGCACTTTGGGACCCTTCAGTATGAAAAGTGCAATATAAATGTAAGGTTTTATTAATGTTCCTTATTATATGAGTTGGTTAAAGAGGGTTATAATACATGGGAGACTTGAAACTGTAGGTTTGTTTCATCATTGTGTACTGGCATTTCTTTACTTTGGTTTTAGCCATGTCCAGCACCGAATCATTGATTAAATTATTTAATCAGAGGTTTGCATATGCTTTTATTAACTGACTGTAGATTTTGCTGAAATCAAATAGCAGTATAGTATTATGTTAATTCTGTAACCGCGGCTGCGTATGTGGGGTATTCTAAAGAAAGCACAACATAAATTGCAATATCTTCTGTGTTTTGTCATCTTATGATGATTTGAGCTTTTTTTGTCCATTTGTACAAATATTATTTTTTCTAATTCTGCTGTCAGTCACACAAAGGCATCCCCACAGAAAATATTTTCAATGGGACTGCACTGGTGTAACAGAGCAGAACCAGGCCTGTAGGCTACAAGCAAGTAAATAATCTGAGCAATTATTGCCAGACTTGTACAAATTAATCAATACACCTATTACCATACAGGTTGAGTAGCAATCCCAGCAGCAAAAGGAGCTATGTTCTTCATTGTTAAGCATAGCTCACAGAGTGCTTGTGTCTTCTTTAAAATTCTAAGTAGCAAATAAATGCTTCTTCCACAAAAATCCTGAGAAGAAAATAGCATATGAGGGCAACTCTTACTTAATCATTACTCCCATTTTCTCAGTAATCACTGTTTGTAAAGACACAGGTTTTTTAAAGCTGCTAGAAAAAAAAGTCTTTGAAAGTTGTACATATAAAGAACTGCTAAGGATTTTTTGTATTACCTGTGCATGTTCAGAAAGTTTCAAAAGCAAGGTGTTTCCTTGTGGTCTTAGAAATGGAAGGGAAAAGCACCAGGTACAGGTATTGTGGCGTATTTTACGTTTCTGATCTCATCTTAACTGTTTGCTAGATGCTTTATGTATGATCATTATTTATCTATAATCATCTTGCCCTTTTTTTTCTTGATGGTAAAGGTTTCTCTGCTGTTTGTATTTTAGATAGGAGTCCAAAAAGTGTTTTTGAAGTACTGGCAAGCTGACCATCTCAATGATTTGTGCCTTCAGCTGCAGAGGAAAATTATAACTTGTCAAAAAGGTAAGAATTACAGAACAAATATTTCTGAACTATAATTTTTGTACATTGAGTGCAAGAACATTTTGTGGTATGGGAGTTTTCTCTTCCTTGATTAGTTATTGTATTTGACACATTTCCAAACAATTCCATCTCCAACTAACTGACTATACAGATAAGTCCAGACTAACATTGTTAACAAGTGCACATTTTGTCTGACAAACCCAGTTTGAGTTCTAGTTGTTGGCTGCAATTAAAACTAAATGCTCCTTTATCATTCCTTTTTTTTTTACCAATGCTTCTTGTTTTTTAAAGAACAGACAATATTTCTAGGATTTAAGAGTTTTTAATATCACTCTTAATTCCCCACTATATAACACATAAAGTATAGAAGATGCAAACTTTTTTAGTATTTACATATGTCTTTCATCCTTAAAACAGCTACTTTTAATGCTACTAATTTAGGGCATTGGTTGTCTTTATTTTGTTCTCATTTGCTGTATCTTGCATATTTTCTTTTGGCTTGTTTTTTTTTTCTCTTTGACTTTTATGTTGGTGTCTTTACTAAGGTCATTTTGACATTTTTGGCACACTTTTTGAAGGAGATACTATCCACTGTCTCCTGATTTCCTGTAGTTTCTGTTCTATTTCCCATCAGAATCTCAAATAACCATTTCAAATGTGAATATTGCTTTGTATAAAGCAGCTTCCCTCACAGTATACATTATTTATTTAGTTGGCTTGTAGCAGCAACAATTCACATTAACACTTAAAAAAAAAAAAGCTGACTCAATAGACAGAAGTCTGTCTTGATTTTACAGTTGTCACATAGTTGGCTAAAAAATGTCCTGGATATTTTTTTTTAAAAACTGTCACTTTAATGATCTGTTCTTCACTAAATGGGGGTTGTAGACAAAAAGCAGGGGAAAGAGAGAGAACACTTGAAGCAAGGGGAACAAAGTCATCTGTGTGGAAATAATAATAGGAATTAATCATGTTTCAGGTTTTGGAGGATGGTAGTTTACACAGGCTCCCATTCAGCAAGGTATTGAAGCACATGCCTGACTTTAAATGCGAGTAGCCCCATTGCCTCCACACATTTACCTGCATTATAAAAGCAAAACTGATTCATCTTTCTTTCCCTCTCATGCTGAGTACCAAGAAAAGTTGAAAATCTTCACCTTCTTGCATCTAGTTTAAACTCGATGAGCATTAATATTCCACGTCACCACAAACTAGACCTTCCTCAGCTGCCATAACACCAAGGTTTACAAGACATCTGCAAAGTTTAATCCTAAGTAAGGAGGATGAATGCTTCCTTAGCTCCCCACAATATTCAGTTTCTTGGATTCTTGTTTCCAGCCTCCGGATTTGACTTCCATTTAAAAATTCACTTTCTCAGGAACAGTATTTAGAAAGCTCTCACCTATTGTGGGACAGATTTTGCCTGTCTTTACACAGGTGTGGAGAGGTCTGAGGAAGCTGATGGAGTAGGAAACATTCCTGTCCCACACATGACTTGAGTAAGGCCCAGGCAGACTCCCCACATCCATCCATCGGCCTGCAAAGTAAGCAGTACTCCACAAATAGGTGTAGTTGCAAGTATGTAACAACTGCAAGCCCAGGTACTTTGAGAGGTTTGGAATGCCTTCTCCTTCTCCCCAAGAGGCAGTATGACTCAACATGACCTTACATAGTCCATTCCACCCCTAGAATAAATGGATCCCACCGAGTCTACTGACAGCAACGCAAGGGGTAGGGTACGCTTAGGCTGATGGACATCAGTCTTGTTGTACTTCAAGCCAGAGATCTTTTGAAGATAAAGACATGTCTTTTTCTTTATGACATATTGATCAAAGGAATAATGCAGTGGCATCAAATACCAGTCATGACATTAGATTGTCCAGAATAGACTCACATCTGTAGATCAGGACCATCTCTAATAGGTAATCTAGTCTTGAAATGGGTAACGTGACGTTTTACATTTATTTATTCAAATTTAGTCATTGTGCCTATTTCAAATTCAAAGCACGGTATAAAATGTATATCATTTTCATAAAATATCGTAACAGGGCACCTCAGAGTTCTCCAAAAGAAAAACAGCCCTCATACAAAAATCTTATCAACCCCATACTTTATCCTCCATCCAAAACTTTCCAGTCATCCCCTCAGTAATTTTCCACCCTGCCTTCTACAGAAGTCTGAAAAAACAGGTAAGTCTTTCATTGTGTGTTGATAGGTCATCAAGCCCAGACTGTAGTGGAGAAAGAAAGGAAACAACTTAAAGAGGCAAGTATCCCTCCCTGAAAATTGCCTACCAGACCCATCTCACCTAAACCAGAAGCTGTAAGCTCAAATACTTCAGATTATCACAACCTCTGCAGTAACCCATGGGTGTACAAGTACAGCAGCTATCCAGGAGCAGTTCTGATCATTCTGAATCAACTAGAGAACTGATTGGGAGACTGAGGGAAAAGCTAACTATCCTGAAGTTCTTCCATTGCAATCCAGCCAAAGTATGAATTAATTTATCTGTGTATAGAAGCCAAATCCACAACCTGCCACAATTTCCACAACACCAATCTTTGTACCAAGGTGAACCCTAAAGAATCAGGTACACCTCTGGCCTTTGGGGTGCAGGAGTCCAATGTTCCCTCTAATTTTTGAGAGGCTGTGTGCGCAAAAAATTTCTTCTATGCAAATTGTTGTGCTTCTGTGCAAACTTTTGTGTGCATGGTGTTTCGCCGTGCGCGTGGGGTTTAGGATCTGTGTGCGCACGCACACGCGCCCAGCTTAGAGGGAACAGTGTGCAGGACCTCAAATATTTTAGGTGAGCAACATAAATGAGGAAAGCAGTGCAGTAAGGACTATATTATGAACAGTAGAGCCTGCCTAAAGATGACACTTCCATTTTGCTTCCATTGGAGGTTTCAAAATTTGTTTTCGTTCTGCACTGGAATGAAAACAAAAACTCTCAAACATTTTAATGAAGACAGAATTTTGTTGAAATGTCCGTTTTTGGATTGAAACCAGAGCTGTTCAATTCAAGAAGTTTGTGGGAGGTGGTGAGTGGTGGTGGAGAAAGTCTTCCTCTCAGTCTTCTCAATGAACTTAGTCAAAACAGATACATCTCCTCCTCAATGAAACAGCATATGTCACCAAATATATTATGACCAGTTTTAATGACCAGCATATCAATTTCAGTGTCCCATACTCTGTCAGTCCTGCTAACAATCATAAGTGAGATTTATCTAGCACAAATATATTTCTTATCCTCTGCCATTGGTTCACTTTTGCTTTATTTATCTTTAAAAAAAAAATAAAACAAATATCTAAAACAAAGGTAAAAAGGTCTCCAAGGCCTGGTCTACACTAGGAGTTTATGTCGAATTTAGCAGCGTTAACGCGAATTAACCCTGCACCCGTCCACACAACGAAGCTATTTATTTCGACATAAAGGGCTCTTTAAATTGATTTCTGTACTCCTTCCCGATGAGGGGAGTAGCGCTAAATTCGACATGGCCATGTCGAATTAGGGTTAGTGTGGACTGAATTGGACGCTAATAGCTCCGGGAGCTATCCCAGAGTGCACCACTCCGTGGACGCTCTGGACAGCAGTCCGAGCTTGGATGCTCTGACCAGCCAGACAGGAAAAGCCCCTGGAAAATTTGAATTCCTTTTCCTGTCTGGGCAGTTTGAATCTCATTTCCTGTTTGGACATCGTGTCGAGCTCAGCAGCACTAGCAACGATGCAGAGCTCTCCAGCAAAGGTGACCATGCAATCGCAGAATAGAAAGAGGGCCCCAGCATGGACTGATCGGGAAGTCTTGGATCGGATCGCTGTGTGGGGTGATGAGTCCGTGCTTTCTGAGCTGCGATCAAAAAGACGGAATGCAAAGATCTACGAGAAGATCTCAAAAGCCATGACAGAGAGAGGATACAGCCGGGATGCAACGCAGTGCCGCGTGAAAATCAAGGAGCTGCGACAAGCGTACCAGAAGACCAAAGAGTCAAACGGACGCTCCGGATCCCAGCCCCAAACATGCCATTTCTACGGGTACGTCTATACTTACCTCTGGGTTTGGCGGTAAGCAATCGATCTTCTGGGATCGATTTATCGCGTCTTGTCTAGACGCAATAAATCGATCCCAGAAGTGCTCGCCGTCGACACCGGTACTCCTGCTCTGCGAGAAGAGTACGCGGAGTCGACGGGGAAGCCTGCCTGCCACGTGTGGACCCGCGGTAAGTACCTTGTAGTTCGAACTAAGATACTTCGACTTCAGCTACGTTATTCACGTAGCTGAAGTTGCGTATCTTAGTTCGAACTGGGGGGTTAGTGTGGACCAGACCTAAGAGGCACTGCATGCAATTCTAGGAGGGGCCGCCACCACTACCCCACCAGTGTCCGTGGACTCCGATGATGGGGTCTTATCTACAGCCGCTTCCTCTGAGGTTTTCGCGGACGGGGAAGATGAGGAAGGAGATGATGAGGACGAGGCAGTCGACAGCGCTTTCAACGCTGATTTCCCCGACAGCCAGGATCTTTTCATCACCCTGACTGAGATCCCCTACCAACCCTCCCAAGGCGGTAACCCGGACCGTGAATCAGGGGAAGGATCAGTAGGTAAGTGTTTAAAACATTTATTTTGAATAGAATTGGCATGGTGTGTTAGCAATGGGTTTTTCATGATTAGTGTGCCCTAGGCGCTTTAGTTTTTAGTCATTGCCAGTGCAGCTACTCGAAAAGTCTGTCAACATGTCTGGGGATAGAGGCGAAATCCTCCTGGGACATCTCCATGAAGCTCTCCTGGAGGTAATGTGCAAGCCTTTGCATCAGGTTCCTGGGGAGAGCGGCCTTATGGCCTCCTCCATGGTAGGAAACTTTTCCAAGCCAGGCTAGTAGCTGGTACTCCGGTATCATTGCCTGGCAAAGCATGGCAGCATACGGCCCCGGTGTTTGCTGGCATTCACGCAGCATACAGTCTTTCTCTGTCTCCGCAATCCTCATCAGAGTGATATCAGTCATGGTGTCCTGGTTTGAATTAGGGAAATTTTAGTATGTGGACTGTTTGCCTGTTCCTTTAAATAACTCTACCCAGCGGTTTCCAGCCACGCGGTAGGGGCGGGGAGGCGAACCGTTCATGCTGAGCTGTTCGCCAGCAGCATGCAGGGATCTTTCCCAAGCCCAGCCACGTGGCCGGGGAGGCGAACCGTTCATGCTGAGCAGTTCGCCGGCAGCATGCAGGGATCTTTCCCGAGCCCAGCCACGCGGTGGGGGCGGGGAGGCGAACCGTTCATGCTGAGCAGTTCGCCGGCAGCATGCAGGGATCTTTCCCGAGCCCAGCCACGCGGTGGGGGCGGGGAGGCGAACCGTTCATGCTGAGTGGTTCTCCAGCAGCATGCAGGGACCGTTCACGGGTACAGCTGCGCCGTGGGTGTGACAGGGGGAGAGTTCATGCTGGCCGGATCGCCAGCAGCAGGAAATGGCCAACGATAGGAGCAGTGCTTGGAACGTGAAAGGAGGGCGCTGCTGTAAATTAAGCTTTCATCAGCCAAAAGTCTACGGCTTACCATGGCCTCCTGCTAGCCGAATTCCGTTGTCCGGCCCCGCTTGTGTGATCTGTACACCAAGACCCCAGGCACTCAATATAAAGACAGAAAATTCGACCTTGTACTGACTGCACACGTGATAGGTAGTGTGCATGGTCTTGTTCACAGGGAAAGACTATATTCATTGTTCACGAAAATTTATCTTTCTGAGGAATTCACTCCCTTTTTCCCATCCCACAGCTGTGAGTGTCTCCCGGGCTACCCCGGCATCCCCCTCCCAAAGGCTGGCGCTGATCAGGCGGCGCAAAAAAAGAACACAGGACAAGATGTTCTCGGAACTTATGGTCTGTTCCCGAACTGAGGCGGCACAGCGGAGAGAGGACATCTCTCAGTACCGGCGAGCATCCAGCGAACGGGAGGAGAGGACTGAAGCTCGTGAGGACAGGTGGCGGCAGGAAGACCAGCAGGCTACTCAGACGCTGCTTGGGCTAATGCGGGAGCAAACGGACACGCTCCGGCACCTTGTAGATGTTCTGCAGGACCGGAGGCAGGAGGACAGAGCCCCGCTTCATTCTATCTCTAACCGCCCTCCCCCGCCACAAAGTCCCATCCCCCACTCACCCAAAGTCCCAAGACGGAGGGGCGGCAGGGGCCTTGGAAACAATCACTCCACCCCTGAAGACTGCTCAAGTAGCAGAAGGCTCTCATTCCCCAAGATTTGATGCGTCCTTTCCTTCCCTCCAACCGCACCCCGCCCTAGCCACCCTCCCAGTTTCATCCCATAACTGTGAAGTCCTTAATAAAAATTACTTTTCTGTTAGGTATTGTTTCCTTCATTTTCTTGTAAAGAACGGTGTATTTGAAGGGGGGAAGGGAGTTGGTAATTGGAGACGATAGGCACCTTTACCAGGGTACAGACGGGGTGCAGGTTCACCAGAACTTCACACTCACATTGCAGCCATTAGGCACCCTGGTCAGTCTGGGAGGTGGTTTTCATGTTCTGTGGGGGGGGCTCTGTGGGTTTGTGGTCGGGGAGGGTGGTTACAGATCTTATGCAGCGGTCCATAGCCTGGATGACAGAGCCACGCAGCAGGGGATCTGTAACCGCCCTCCCCAGCCACAAAGTCACATAGCCC
Organism: Macrochelys suwanniensis; assembly: GCA_033296515.1. Taxonomy (NCBI): domain Eukaryota; kingdom Metazoa; phylum Chordata; order Testudines; family Chelydridae; genus Macrochelys; species Macrochelys suwanniensis. The sequence goes on from CM065775.1 coordinate 104,832,413, forward strand.
CACCACACTGAGTCCCAAAAAGGAGGGGTGGCAGGCTCCGTTGAAACAACCGGTCCACCACTGCGGACTGCTCTAGGAGCAGGAGCCTATCATTCCTTGAGTTTAGAAGCGTCCTTTCCATCACTCCACCCGCTCCCCAACCACAGTATGCATCCCAGTTTCAACCCTTTACTGAGAAATCCTTAATAAAGAAGACGGTTTTAATGAACAATTTTTCATTTATTTTATTTTTAAGTGTGTGTGGGAAGAGGGGGAAGGGGTTTGGTAATTGGGGAGGATAGGCAACATTAACTGGGTAAAGAAAGGGAGGCAGGTTCAGCTTCTGCTTAAACAAACGTAATTGTCACAGGTTACCCTGGTCACTCTGGAAGCTAGCTTTCAAAGCTTCCCGGATGCGCAGCACGTCCCGCTGGGCTCTTCTAATTGCCCGGGTGTCTGGCTGCGCGTAATCAGCAGCCAGGCGATTTGCCTCAACCTCCCACCCCACCATAAACGTCTCCCCCTTGCTCTCACAGAGATTGTGGAGCACACAGCAAGCTGCAATCACGATAGGGATATTGGTTTCGCTGAGATCAGAGCGAGTCAGTAAGCTTCTCCATCTCCCCTTCAGACGTCCAAAAGCACACTCCACCACCATTCTGCACTTGCTCAGACGGTAGTTGAAGAGCTCCTTTTCACTGTCCAGGGTGCCTGTGTACAGCTTCATGAGCCAGGGCATTAGCGGGTAGGCTGGGTCCCCGAGGATCACTATAGGCATCTCCACATCTCCAACAGTTATTTTGTGCTCTGGGAAGTAAATACCTTCCTGTAGCCATCTAAACACACCAGAGTTCCTGAAAATGCGAGCGTCATGAACCTTGCCCGGCCATCCGACGTTGATGTTGGTAAAATGTCCCTTATGGTCCACCAGTGCTTGCAGCACCACTGAAAAGTACCCCTTTCGGTTAATGTACTGGCTGGCCTGGTGGTCTGGTCCCAGGATAGGGATGTGAGTCCCGTCAATAGCCCCACCACAGTTTGGGAATCCCATCGCAGTGAAGCCATCTATGATCACCTGCATGTTTCCCAGGGTCACTACCTTTGAGAGCAGTAGCTCAACGATTGCGTTGGCTACTTGCATCACTGCAACCCCCACGGTAGATTTGCCCACTCCGAATTGATTTGCGACTGACCGGTAGCTGTCAGGCGTTGCAAGCTTCCAGAGGGCTATGGCCACTCGCTTCTGGATAGTCAGGGCTGCTCGCATCCGGGTGTCCTGGCGCTTCAGGGCAGGGGACAGCAACTCACAAAGTTCCAGGAAAGTGCCCTTACGCATCCGAACGTTTTGCAGCCACTGTGATTCATCCCAGACCTGCAGCACTATGCGGTCCCACCAGTCCATGCTTGTTTCCCAGGCCCAGAATCGCCTTTCTACAGCATCAACATGACCCATTGCCACCATGATGTCCAGGGTGCGGGGTCCCATGCTTTGTGAGAGGTCTGTGCCCATCTCTGAGTCAATGTCCTCACCGCGCTGCCGTAGCCTCCTCGCCTGATTTCTCATCATCTGCCTCTGAAAAAGGTGGATGATAAGGCGCGAGGTGTTGACAACGGCCGTAACTGCAGCGATGATTGCAGTGGGCTTCATGCTCGCGGTGCTGTGGCGTCCGAGCTGTCAATCAGTAGAAAAGGGCGTGAACTGATTGCCCGCCGGAGCTTTCACGGAGGGAGGGCGGGAGGGAGGGTTGACTGATGACAGTTACCCAAAACCACCCGCGACACATTTTTTGCCCCAGCAGGCATTGGGGGCTTGACCCAGAATTCCAATGGGCAGCGTGGACTGCGGGAACTGTGGGATAGCTACCCACAGTGCACCGCTTGCAATGTCGACGCTTGCCCCGTTAGTGTGGACTCACAAAGTCGAATTACTGTCCTTAGTGTGGATACACACGTTCGACTTTGTAATATCGACTTTCACAAATTCGGTTTAAGTAAAATCGAACTACTCTCGTAGTGTAGACATACCCCAAGCTTTAGAAATATGATGTTTTCTTCAAGGTGATTTAGGATTTTCTGCTTAAATGTTTAGCAAATATCCCATTTGCTTTGAAAATATGTTTCAGAAAGTACAGCAGGTAAAGGAACAATTCTATAACATTAAGCTCTTTTAATATTGTGTATTTGAGAGCAGTGAACTCTCCTACATTATGTTCTGTGCATGTATTCATTACCTCCTCAACACCAGGATTTTATGAGTTCAGATTCAGTAATGTGTGCGTCAAATATGAAGCTCCTCATAAAATTGTCAAAAGGAAAATGCACTATTAATTTCCTTTTGAACTAAATCAGGTTAGTGCATTAATGTTTCTGATGTTAAAGAAGTCAACTTTTATTATAAAATGTGGCTAGAGAGATTGAGACACGGTTGGCTACAATAATGGAAATGTAAACTCTCAAATTCCTCCATTATAAACATGCTTGAAATAGATAAGACTGGGTGAATTCAAACCCCAGTGAATTTTGGACACAGAGAATATTGGTATATTCACATTAACCTTTCCTGCATTTCAAGCAATTAAACACGGAGCATCCCTACGAAAATCTAATTATAAATATATAAACAAGGACAAGGAAGGTGATAGCAAATATCTTATGTTTCTCTCAGCTTTATCCTCTGTATTTTATTCAGTAACATTTTACATTCCTGGAAGACATTTTTCCTTTAGATTAGTTCAGCATGATTGTTTTCTATTTCATTTCACACTACAGCATTCCTAAGAGCTAAATACTCAATTGCGTAATTAAAAAAAAAGCCTTATGCTTTTTAGATTTTTGGCATATCTGTACCTGAAAACCTTAATATCAAATTTTTCATTGTTTTGATGTTTTTTCCCTTGAATTCAAACAACATTGAATAAAGGCTGTGGTCAAATTTTGCTCACCTTACTCATAGGAATATTTCCGTTGGCTGTAATGGGACTAACTGCATGAAGGAGATGAGTGAGATTTGGCTCAATGTGGATATTTGTTCTTTCTAGATGGAAGTCAAAGTAATAAAATCACCACATATTTCTGGGACCAGTTAAATAATCCTAAAACAGCTTCCCAACGGGACACACTGCACTTCTAACCCTGGAAAAAGACGATACTTGTAATTTTAATTTGTGACATTTTCATGAATAGAAAAAACTATATTTGGTGATTGTAGAGGTGCATTATATTTAAATATATTTATTTTATTTTATTTTTTCTCCCTGAATCCTTTACATTTTTACTAAGGGGAACTAACACACGTGATTTTTCAGGCAGAAGGACTTATGAAATAGTCCCAAGCACTTTTTTAAGTTCTCTAAAACATTTGTGAAATTGTTTCTTGTAAACTGTGACATACATGTAGAATATACATGATGGTGGTGTAGTATGAACATTTTATTAACATAATTTAAGATGACTTGTATAACTCACCTATGGCTTCATCACTCATGTGTATTGTGATCATCCCAAACTCATGCAAATAGACCTTTATACACACTGCGCAATCTGTTCCCTGTATAGTGTGTGTGTATATACAATTTGATTTAGAATAAAATGTCCACCCACAAACTCTGAGCATTCTGTTGATTATTTAAAATTATAAGTAAAGTACAATACTGTTAGCTCACTCTTCTTACTAAGCCACAGCACATAGTCGATTATTACAGCCCCCATAGGTAGGCCAATAACTCTATCCACCCACCTCTCTTGAAACAACATATATCTAAAATAACAGTTGTATGCAGGTGTCCATATGAATAACTCCTGTATTCAAAGGATGATACTGTTGTATTACAAAGATTGTAAATATACATTCTTTATAATACATGGAACCCAGAGACTCTTTCCCATTAGACAGTTTTTATTAATCTTTTGTCATAGGTTGGGAGACTAAGGGGTATGTCTACACTACGAAATTAGGCCGAATGTATAGAAGTCGATTTTTCGGAACAGATTTTAGACAGTCAATTGCGTGCGTCCCCACTAAGTGCATTAAGTTGGTGTAGTGCATCACAGTACCGTGGCTAGCGTCAACTTTCAGAGTGGTGCACTGTGGGTAGCTATCCCACAGTTCCCTCAGTCCCCACTGCCCATTGGAATTCTGGGTTGAGCTCCCAATGCCTGATGGGGCAAAAAATTTGTTGTGGGTGTTTTTGGATAAATGTCGTCAGTCAACCCTCCCTGCCTCCCTCCCTCCCTCTGTGAAAGCAACGGCAGCAAATCCTTTCGGCGCTTTTTTCCTGGGTTAACCGCGCAGATGCCATAGCACTGCAAGGGGAGCCCACTCAGCTCTCCATCATCACTGCTGTTGCAGGCAAGTCTAAAGGTTAGTGACTCTGGGACATGAGCAGGCCTCTTTAGATTTTAGGCACATCATATTCCTCTCCTTTGTCGCCAGAGAAGAAGTCTTGCAGCCGTCCTCATCAGTAGGACTTGTAGCCGTCTGGAACAGCAATGGTGTTTTTCTCTCTCCGCCGCTTCTGCTGCAACTCTGCCATCCCGAGCTCCAGCAGCAGATCGTGCAATAGGACTGAAAGCCATCGTCATATGTATGACTTTTAGCCGTCCTTGGAGCGGCAATGTTGTTTTGCTCGCTCCGCCGCTTCCGCTGCAACTCTGCCATCACGAGCTTCTGCAACCTGGCTGCTCTCCCAGCCGGCAGCACCGCGCGGGCGCATCTACCCCAGCCTACCCCTTGCTCCCATAGCTCGTGGACAGTAGTAAGGAATAATTGAACTATAGGCTTAGCAAGTGCAGAATGGTGGTGCAATGTGCCTTTGGACGTTTACAAGCTCACTGCCGCTGTTGATCAGACCTCAGTGCAACTAGCATTCACATTGTTATTGCTGCTTGCTGTGTGCTACATAATATCTGTGAGAGCTAGGCGTGCTGCATATCACAGAGATTTTGAAAACCAGTTTCTCCTTGATGCAAACCCGCCTCCTTTGTTGATTTTAATTCCCTGTAAGTCAACCACCCTCCCCCCCTTCAAAATAAAGCAACTATGGTTTTGAAACCATGCATTCTTTCTTTATTAATTAAAAATAAGTGAGATAACAGAAAAGGTAGCCACAGGAGGTTTGGGGTACATGTTGTCAGTCACTCCCCCATTTTCCCCCTTCCCACCATGAAAGCAACAGCAGACAATCCTTTCGCACCCTTTTTCCTGGAGTGCCCGCGCATGCGCCATAGCTCTGCAAGCGGGAGTCCACTCAGATCACCGCTGCAGTTGTGAGCATTGTAAATAAACACCTCACATTTGTCCTTTTAGATTTTAGCATATACATTGGCATTGCGTCTTTTGGAACGGAGTTCTGATAGCGATGATTCATCTCCCCATACAGCGATCAGATCCAGTACCTCCCATTCAGACCGTGCTGGAGCTCTTTTGCGATGCTGGGACTGCGTGGTCACCTGTGCTGATGAGCTCGCCACACTGGCCAAACAGGAAATGAAATTCAAAAGTTCCCGGGGCTTTTCCGGTGTACCTGACTAGTGCATCTGAGTTGAAAGTGCTGTCCTGAGCGGTCACAATGGTGCACTCTGGGATAGCTCCCAGAGGCCAATACCGTCAAATTGCATCCAAACTACCCCAAATTTGACCTAGCGATGTCGATTTCAGCGTTAATCCCCTCATCGGAGAGAAGTACAGAAATCGATTTTAAGAGCCCTTTAAGTCGAAAAAAATGGCTTCGTCTTGTGGACGGGTGCAGGGTTAAATCAATCTAACGCTGCTAAATTTGACCTAAAGTCGTAGTGTAGACCAGAGCTAAGAGTTTACTTTTTGTACATAATAAGGAGAGAAACATTGAATGAATGTAAGAATAGGCTATCATCTTTTTTACAATTAGACGTGTACCAATATTCTTTCCTAGTATGAGGAAGTTGACAAACTATACATTCTATCATATAGAAAAATAGCACATTGTGAGCCAAATGATGTTTTAAATTTATGCCATAATATTATCCTCTCTCACTTTCTAGCGTAGACGTAAGCTTCATAGTGTGATGTAAGCAAAGGGGAGAAAAATTGCCAGTGAAACTAAATACTGAGTGCTGGTAACTCAAACTGGTAAATGAGTTTATTACTATGCCTCAGTTTAGACATTGTTATTAGTGAGCAAAAAATGCATATTGTCCATTTTGGTATGCAATTGGTAGAGAAAGCCTAATATTTCTTTCTTCTTTTATAAAGGATATCGCTAGATATTTATCCACACTATCTATTTTACAGCTGAATGCACAATAATATGAAGTTATTCATTGTTGAATTCTGTCTCTCATTGGTCTATATCTTTTTTCTTTCATTATGGCAGTTGTAAGAGGATTTCTAGCTCGCCAGCGTTTGCTACAGAAGATGAGCATCAAACAGCAAGAGGTCACATCAATCAACGACTTTCTGCAAAATGCAGAGGATATGGGACTGAAAGCATATGATGCTTTGGTCATTCAGAATGCTTCTGACATTGCTCGGGAAAATGACCGGCTCCGCAATGAAATGAATGCTGCTTACCGTAAGGAAAAGTTAGAGGTTAGAAACAGGCAAGAAGAAGCCCCCAGAAGGTAAGGAGAGAAAGTAACTTCTCTAACTGTAGGCATCAGTTTTCCTAAAGTTCTCAGTGCAGTCCATGCTAGTCATGGCAGTAATAATGCTCATATGTAAACTTGACTCTGGCTTCTTTAAATGTATGTTTAAATGACTCTTGGGTCTTCATTAAATACTTTTATAGTTTGTAAAGCCATATCAAGTAATGAATTCTAGCTGCATAAAGCAACAACATACAAGATATCTGATTCAGGAGGCACCGGCACATACAATAACTATTGTTAAAATCTCTAAGACGTTTTAGTATTTAAAAATAAATAGTGATTCAGTATAAGTGAAATAGATTTTTTGTGAGACTTTCATAAATAATAATAATAATAATAATAATAATAATAATTAATAATTAATAACAACTCTAACTTAGAAAATTGAGCTGGATACGTGCCAAGATAACAGGAACAGCTATGAAGGCATAAAAAAGGAAGTGAAGTCCAGACTGAGAAATGTGCCTAATAGATTGCCAAGAGGATCTTTTCTTCTCATTTAAAAAATCTCCTAATGTTTAGCTTTAATTGGAAGTTTAATGAACCTATTCTAGCAAATCTAGCAAATATTCTAGCATCCATCCCTGGAGGTTAAGTACAGATACCTGCATGGAGAGGTGTTTTTTGTAATAGAAACATATTATCTGTGTCTATAACTCACTGATCATAGGAAGGTTTATTTTTTCATAGGAGCTTGATTCCAGCTCATTGTATCTTATCAGAAACAGCTCCCCCTTGCCTCCATTGCCTCTGTCAGATTATTTTTATTGAAGTAAAAATGACAGTGGGTCTGTTTAATTAGCTTCAGATATCCCAGTGATTGCATACTGAAGGAAATGCCTTTGTAGGAAAGACTGTAATTAAACATTACACTGAAAACAAATTATCCACTGAGCACCAAGCTTTCATCTTTAGCTATTTCATGTACTACATGGGCGGCTGGCTATATCCTGTAGTTGAATCCAGCTTTGCTGGTGATCTGCCATGCAGAAATACAATTATAAAAACGAATGCTGGAGGGCTTTTTTGTAAAGTTATTGTACTGCCATCTTTTAGTTAGTACAGTACATTACTACACTGTATTACAAGTCTGGGTTTAGACATCTGGAAGGTGTCTTCAGTTACTTTTAATCTAAGTAACTCTTGCCTTTTAAGGTTGAAGGAATTTTGAAGGGGGGGGGGGTGTCTCATTTTTACCAGCTTGTAGGAATTGAACTAGCAACATTATTTTCCAATATATATTGGAAACTGCAGAGATTTTAAGTACAATCACTACAATAAGTTAGAAAAATCCACAGTTGTGCTCAAAATGGTAATAGCGGAAATCTTAAACAAGAAGACTTGTGTTGGTATATAGGTAGCCAAATTCATCTGTTAAAAGGTCACAATTTTTTAAAGATTTGGATTTCATAAGTAGAATTTATAGTTGGTTTAGAAAACAGTGATAAAAGCTCATCATTTGCTGCCTCAGTAACTTTCTATTAAAATGCATTTCCCAGAAATTATCATTCAGATTGAAATCCTAGCTTTTGATTGTGCTTAACAATCAAAGTGTGAACAATTCATTCAATGAATGCCTGCTCAACAATATGAAACTGCTTGAGGAAAGCTGTATTTGGGTGGAAAAGATTCAGTGTCCTGTTTTATGATAAAACAGGAAATGGAAGAATGCTAGCAGCTTGATCTGGATTTGTTTGTCAGAAGATTACTACACACACCCTCTAGGCACAGCAGGGGTGTTGAAAGATTGTTTACCAAAAAGCCGTTGTTATGTTTGCATGAACAGGTTCATTGTTATCATTTGAATAATGCATCTGGGCATCTTTTCTGTGTTTTCAGAGCTGAAGACAGGGGTGGGAAGGTCTCTGAGGACAGCTTTGCCGGCTGCCGAACGCCTAAGCATTTTCATTCCAGTTCTGTGCCTGTCCCCATGGCAGTGGATGGGTTGGTACATTCTGTGGCTGGATCATCCATCAGATCCCCCTCCCTGCACTCTGTGTTCAGCATGGATGATAGTAATAGCCTGCCATCACCAAGGAAACAGCCTCCGCCCAAACCAAAGAGGGACCCCAACACACGACTGAGCGCTTCGTACGAGGCTGTTAGCGCTTGCCTGTCGGCAGCTTCTAAGGAACCAGCTAATGAAGGTTAGGCAGAAAGGGAGTAAACCTCACAAACATTGACTTTGAATCTTTAAAATATTTTCAGATGCCTTCATAAAGTCTCATTTCCTTAGAATATTTTCAGTGGCAATAAATAAAATTGCCAACTTATCAGTAATTCCTAAATCAGCAAATAACTGTTCATTTGTTCTAATTCCCTAGTATGTCAACAACAAAAAACTATTTACTCCTATCCCTGGAGATAAGTGAGCTGTGTAAATTTTAGCCATTCTGCCCTATTAACTATTTGTTTCACCTTTTAAACAGTGTTATAATTTTGTTGACAGCTAAAGTAGAACATTTAGAATGTTGAATTTTACTAGTTTATCTCTAAATTATCTACTCTTTCTCCCCACATTAATATGAAGGCACAAGAATAAACCACACAAAAGATAGCTGCACTTAAGTTGCGAGTTAAGTGAATTATATAAGAATTCACCTGTGGTGAATTTGGATGTAATGGTACGCGGATCATACTGAAATAGAATGAAAGTCTAAAAATGTTTCAAAGCATTACAGAGTGTAAACTGCAATTTTGATTAAAGTAGTCCTGCACCCTCGCCATCCTTCAAATTAAAGAGGAAGAAATACTTTTCGCTTTCCCTTGTTAAGCCTGAGTAATCAGATTTTGCCTAAAGGCTAGCAGGCTAGGGGAGGGATAGCTCAGTGGTTTGAACATTGGCCTGCTAAACCCAGGGTTGTGAGGGAGCCATTTAGGGATCTGGGGCAAAAATCTGTCAGGGGACAGTACTTGGTCCTGCTAGTGAAAGCAGTGGTCTGGACTCAATTACCTTTCAAGGTCCTTCCAGTTTTATGAGATAGGCATATCTCCATATATATATATTAGATCCTTCCTTTGCTGCAATCAGGGTGGGAAATAATATCTCTGTAGCCACTAGTATGGTGGCTAGAGGCCATGCATGTCCTCTTTGCCTGATTGTTTAGGTTGATGTGGCTATGTCAGATGTATTTCTATCTTTCTTATCCTTCTTCTGGCCCATGCACCCCTGAAACCACTCCTTGTGCTCCAGAAGGGAGAGAAGCATTTAGGGGATGGAGAGTTCCAGTCCATGCTTGAGGCTTTCGATCCCAGTTCAGTGAAACTGCTGCAGTTGCACAGTGTTTGGGCCTTCTGTGTCCAGCAGTGCTAGGGAGGAATAATTTACCTACAATCAAATGGTTCTTTGAAATAATGACAATTTTTGCTTATGTTAATGTTAGTGTATATGTACTAATTTATAAGTCACCTGAATCTTTGAAGGTGCATGGGCTAAATACATGTGAAATTATTGGACCAGATTCTTTCCACGTTCTGATGGGAATGACACATTGGAGGTCTGTCCAAAGAGTCAGCTATAGCTCCCTGATTCTCTACCCCAAGTGGAGCCTGGGGCTACTCTAACTGGTGACAGCTAGCCAGGGTTCTAAGGGATCAATTACCAGCTGAGGATAGCCCCTGGCATGCCATCCACTTCCCCTCCTCACCTCCTGCACCAGAGGCTGTGAGGAGGGTAACTACAACCTGGTTATGCCAGCTCTAAACCTTTCAAGAGAATGTCCTCTGGGCTGTAGGACTTAGAATCATAGAATCATAGAATCTCAGGGTTGGAAGGGACCTCAGGAGGTCATCTAGTCCAACCCCCTGCTCAAAGCAGGACCAACCCCAACTAGATCATCCCAGCCAGGGCTTTGTCAAGACTGACCTTAAAAACCTCTAAGGCAGGAGATTCCACCACCTCCCTAGGTAACCCATTCCAGTGCTTCACCACCCTACTAGTGAAAAAGTTTTTCCTAATATCCAACCTAAACCTCCCCCTCTGCAACTTGAGACCATTACTCCTTGTTCTGTCATCTTCTACCACTGAGAACAGTCTAGATCCATCCTCTTTGGAACCCCCTTTTAGGTAGTTGAAAGCAGCTATCAAATCCCCCCTCACTCTTCTCTTCTGCAGGCTAAACAATCCCAGTTCCCTCAGCCTCTCCTCATAAGTCATGTGCTCCAGCCCCCTAATCATTTTTGTTGCCCTCCGTTGGACTCTTTCCAATTTATCCACATCCTTCTTGTAGCGTGGGGCCCAAAACTGGACACAGTACTCCAAATGAGGCCTCACCAGTGCCGAATAGAGGGGAATAATCACGTCCCTCGATCTGCTGGAAATGCCCCTACTTATACAGCCCAAAATGCCGTTAGCCTTCTTGGCAACAAGGGCACACTGTTGACTCATATTCAGCTTTTCGTCCACTGTAACCCCTAGGTCCTTTTCTGCAGAACTGCTGCCCAGCCATTCGGTCCCTAGTCTGTAGCAGTGCATGGGATTCTTCCGTCCTAAGTGCAGGACTCTGCACTTGTCCTTGTTGAACCTCATCAGATTTCTTTTGGCCCAATTCTCTAATTTGTCTAGGTCCCTCTGTATCCTGTCCCTACCCTCCAGCGTATCAACCACTCCTCCCAGTTTAGTGTCATCTGCAAACTTGCTAAGGGTGCAGTCCACACCATCCTCAAAATCATTGATGAAGATATTGAACAAAACCGGCCCCAGCACTGACCCTTGGGGCACTCCACTTGATACCGGCTGCCAACTAGACATGGAGCCATTGATCACTACCCGTTGAGCACGGCCATCCAGCCAGTTTTCTATCCACCTTACCGTCCATTCATCCAGCCCATACTTCTTTAACTTGCTGGCAAGAACACTGTGGGAGACTGTATCAAAAGCTCTGCTAAAGTCAAGAAATAGCACATCCACTGCTTTCCCCTCATCCACAGAGCCAGTTATCTCATCATGGAAGGCAATTAGGTTAGTCAGGCATGACATGCCCTTGGTGAATCCATGCTGACTGTTCCTGATCACTTTCCCCTCCTTTAAGTGGTTCAGAATTGATTCCTTGAGGACCTGTTCCATGATTTTTCCAGGGACTGAGGTGAGACTGACTGGCCTGTAGTTCCCCAGATCTTCCTTCTTCCCTTTTTTAAAGATGGGCACTACATTAGCTTTTTTCCAGTCATCTGGGACCTCCCCCGATTGCCATGATTTGTCAAAGATAATGGCCAATGGCTCTGCAATCACATCGGCCAACTCCTTTAGCACCCTCGGATGCGGTGCATCCGGCCCCATGGACTTGTGTTCGTCCAGCTTTTCTAAATAGTCCCGAACTACTTCTTTCTCCACAGAGGGCTGGTCACCTCCTCCCCATACCGTGCTGCGGAGTGCAGCCGCCTGGGAGCTGACCTTGTCTGTGAAGACAGAGGCAAAAAAAGCATTGAGTACACTAGCTTTCTCCACATCCTCTGTCCCTAGGTTCCCTCCCTCATTCAGCAAGGGGCCCACACTTTCCTTGACTTTCTTCTTGTTGCTCACATACTTCATGGCAGGGGCCTTGTGTGTGGTTTCTACTTCCTTTGTGCTGCTTCCCTCCCTCATGCACTAGCCAGCAAAAACTTGGCAAACGCAGTGGACCCTGCACACTCCTGCAGAGCACCACTCATTGAATGACTGATCTGTTCAGGTATTTCTGATTCTCACCCTTTGATGACCAAACTTTAGTACTACTGATAGCAAGACAAGATTCCATCTCTTCACCTCCAATGATAGAGGCCAGTGGTTTTTGAAGCAGAAAGTCCCGAGTTTTATTTCTACTCCATATGTGTGCGGGTTAGCTTTTGACCAGAGCTCATTACAATATCTTGAATCCTATCCAATAAAGGTTTAAGTACAAAAGCTTTGTAAGATATTATCTTGCAGAAGACTCAAGACCTTGATCTGTTGTTAATATATATATATATATATATTTCCCTTTCAGTTTTGACCCGACCAAGGCCACACAGTGATGACTATAGCACCATGAAAAAGATTCCTCCCAGAAAGCCAAAAAGAAGTCCCAACACAAAGCTCAGTGGCTCTTATGAAGAGATATCTGGCCAAAAGCCTGGGGATGTGAAACATTCAAACATAGTATCTAAAACAGGTGGTCATGACATTATGACAATACAAAGAGCAGCTTCTGCTGATGGGCCACATCACAGCACGTTGAGTTTGTGTATGTCACAGGAAGAGGAGGAAACTGAGCCGGTGTATATTGAAATGGTAGGGAATGCTATGATGAATAGTTCTGCTGAACCAGAAAGCCCAGACCAAGGAGAGTCTGTTTATGAAGAGATGAAATATTTTTTACCGGAAGAAGGCAGCAATGGTAATGGGATGGTTCCATTAGTGACCGGATCTCCTCCGTTGTTGTTTGAGAGCAAAAACTCTGTACCAGTTGAAGAATTTGATGCAAATAATCAAGCAGCCTTGGGCTATAAAGACTCTTGTGACATTCCAGCCCCTTTCCCAAACTTGCTTCCCCATAGGCCCCCACTTCTTGTGTTTCCTCCAACCCCTGTAACATGCTCACCTGCTTCTGATGAATCACCCCTAACACCACTAGAAGTGAAAAAGCTCCCTGTCCTGGAAACAAATCTAAAATATCCTGTGCAGTCAGAGGGTTCAAGTCCTCTATCCCCACAGTATTCCAAAAACCAGAAAGGGGAGAATGAAAGGCCTTCATCCCCAAGTTTGGCTGTATTTAATGTTTCAAGCAAAGTATCTCCTCCTTCAACTCCTCCTCCTCCTCCTCTCCCTCCCCCGCCTCCTCCTATGCCCCTATCCTATCGACCTTCCTCACATTTTACTTTCCCCCCAGAGACTTGTGCTACTTTTCTGGTTAATACAGGGAAAACAGGAACAAACTCAGATCCATCAAAAGTACCTCAGAGACCAAATCTTGTTCAAGTTGGAGGTTCATCTTCCCCATTCTCCAAGCTGCCTTATTCCCCAGTAAAGGTGGCAAGAGCTGAGCACAGGAAATCAAACTCCAACTCATCATCTCCACTTCCATACAGCCCTACAAACTCAAGACCCTTGACCAGTCCCCTTGATGAGTTAACTAGCTTGTTCAACTCAGGACGGAGCATGCTTCGAAAGTCCGCGGCAGGAAGAAAGATTAGGGAGCCTGAAGGTAAGCTTGATGGGAATACTTCACCTTACTATGTGTTTTCTCTGCACAGACTCAGTTAACAATATCTGCATCTCAATATTTGTGCCAGTTCTCTTGGTTGTGGTATTAAATTTAAAAGTGAACTGAAAAGCACTGGTAAGTAAGTGTTTTAATCTCTTCTATCACACTTTCAGCACTGCACCTTCACCAACTATGCCAGCCTCCAGCATCCACTTCCCCCACAAATCTCCTCATGCTTTCTTCCACACTCATCCTTATGCAGTGAATACAGTCCCTTTGTTCCATCAGCTCCCTCTCCAACTCCCACTCTGCCACCACCTACATGAACACTGCTAACTGATGATGGCTAAGGTAGGCTAGGTAATGATTTTTGACTTGGGGCAGTCTGAGATCTGATACTTTTTTTATCCATATAGTACAAAAGCAAAGGGGGAAAATGTATATTTTTACATAAACATTGCATTGATTTTTGTGTTTCCCGCTCTCCTGTCGTTCATGTGCCACTTATCCTCTTGAATGTAAGCTCTTTCTGGCACAGATATTGTCTATCTTTGTGTTTGTACAGCACCTAGTATAATAGGGTCCCATTCCTGAAGGAGGCTCTGTGAAGTATGGAAATATAGGTATTTAATAACAATAAATAGATTATTTTAAGATCCCAACTATTAAGAGAATATATGTATAGAATTAAATTAAAAAACATACTTACATTCTAAAACAAAGACCACAAACAGATCTACAAATTACTCAGCATAACATCTCTGGAGTACCAGTATGTTCTTTTCAATTTGTTGGCTAACTGCCAGACTGGTGTGTGTGTGTGTATGTGTGTGCGCGCGCACGTGTACATGTGAGAGAGAGAGAGAGAATGTGTTCACTGGCACTGTTCTTCAGATGTACTGTACTACAGTCAGGAGAATCTCCGTGTTTTTCACTTTCACAACTTTTTGCAAACAATGCCTGTTTTAAAGCAAAATAATGCCAAAATAAAACATTATGCCCATCTCTTCAACCACCTTTAAAAGAAACTATTCATAGCTCAGGTTCAAAGAAATGGAAAAAAATCCATACACAACTCCAAGTTGTGATGCATGGTAGTTTGCTGATTCCTTGTGGGCTGTTTTAAGATATTCCTTCCAGCTCAGGTACCTATTTTATAACAGTCATTGGCTATGTTGCTTCCTCAATAAACAGTTACAAATATGGAACATTACCCTGAGATCACAAAGGGAAGATAGGTTTTTTTAATGCTTACTTTGCTATTGCTCCAGTTTCACAGAAAAACTGGCCCACAAAATGAAACAAACTGTGTCAGGAGCAGACAAATTAGAAACAGATGCCCTGCTTTTATAAAATATTATCTTGTCGTTGTGAGAAATCAGGGAATAAAAATGCAGAAAATATATGAGCAGATTATATAGGTCCACAAGTTTTCTCTGAAATGTCTACTTTTCTTCTACCAGTCAGTTCTTACTCTACTAATTTAAATGTTTTTCTTCACATTCCAATGGTTTAACAAAATGACTAGATAGTACATCATATGAAGATGAGTTTACAATGTCAATTCCATGGCAATATCTTGACTGCAAAATTGTATTTTGTATATTTCAGTAGGTTAGCTGTATCGTACAGAATATTTTCTTTAATTTGAAAACTTCTGTTCAGAGTTTCATTATTACATTTTCATGAAGACATGAGTTTGGATAATGCAATCCCATGTTTTTCCATTTAGAAGAATTTAAGTCTCCAGTCTAATACAAGAGGGGTTGCAATGAAACAAACACACACACACACACAATGCCTAATTGATGACCAGGCTTTCAGATTGCAGAGCAAAGTCCATTTACCTGATGCAATTGAGCCAGAAGCTTGCCACTTTACATACATATTTTTGAGACCATAATATTTTACAGATCCTTATTCAATCATTCACCTTGTGCAAGGAGCAGAAAGTTTAGGATTTTTTGTTAATTTATTATTATTGTACAGAATAGTGACGCTGCAGACTGTTGTGAGGCAAATTATGAATTCTTAGAGTTCATCTTGATGTCAACAGTTACTTTAGCTATATTAATAATGCAGTTGGCAAGTCTTTTAATGTCTGATTCAAAAGTGGAGTCTGGTCATCTGGTTTAATGTTACTTTTTTAAATTAATAACAACCGCATCCAAAAAATTAGTATGCAGTGCACTATATACAGCAGCTTCTCTCCATATAAAAGTCGTGTGCCAGCTGTCCTTCTTGGATAGTCCTAATCTGTGGGGAGTGTCAACAGTTTGTTTAATACCAGAATCTGTTAATTTAAAATCCAGGATTATTGAATGTATGATCCTCTTTTCCATCTTTGAACCCATATCTGGCCCAGTAATTAGCTTTGTTTGTGTAAATATTCATGGCATATTTAAATTGGGTCTGATTTCCTACTTTCAAACATAATGATAAACTATGTATAGTTGGCTTGATTATCCTCTCACTTTTTGTATATTGTGTTCTCTATGGGCACAGCTCTGTTGACTTCTGTGGGGTTAATTTATGCAGATATAATAGAGCATAATCAAACAAAATTAAGGGATATTAAGTAAATATATTTAGTAATTTTCATTAAAGTGGACATCACAGAGTCTTTACACACATTTGACAAAATACATTGAAAATATTTTTGGGTTTTTTTCATATATGGAGAGCAAATTTAATTGGTTTCTTTTGCCATTGTGTCTTTGACTCAAAAGTGGTTGTTAGATTGGAAGTGGAAATGCGTTCTCAGTGCACCTAAGCACTTCCCTTTTAGTGCAGCACGGTAGGCCCACTTCAACAGAGATTGCAAATTGGCTTTTATGATCCACACCAAAGGTTGTCTCAGGTTTAGAGATTTCTACAAACTCATTTTTCATCACCTGTGATCAAAAGAGGGCGATCAGCTCAGGTATCCTATGAACCGAGACTAGTTTTCAACTAAGCCTACCATCTAGCAGCTCTGAATTTACCTTTCACATGGAAAATATTGGGCTCCTAAATATTTCATCAAGACAGCACTAAGTATGAAAGATCAAAGTTCAAGGAAGATTTTACCATAAAATGTAAAATCAATATTTTATTAGATAAAAGCTGCTGTATACATTTAAGTGCAGTTACATATAAATTGTTACATATAAATTGTTGATGAGAAAAAGGATCCACTGCATCAAAAAACACAGACAAATATACACAGTGTGTTTTTACAGCTCACATTTTAGTTTACTGCACATCTTCAGTTCATTCCTCTTGTAACAGCCATTATAAATATTATCTTTCATTTAACCCGTGGTGCATTTTAATAATATAGCAACATAAGGAAGTGGATTGCTTTATGCAATATTTGAAGTACTATATTGGAAAATGCATAACTTCTTTGCTTGTCTAGTATTTTTATAATATCTTATTCTGCCTAGTGTATTTTAAGCTCTTGCAAGGTTCCTCTTTCCCCAGATTCTCTTCATTTGAAATGGTTTATATATAGTAGGCGATGCTATGTGTGCATGAAAATTAAAAGGTTTGTCCAGGACAGTTCTCCTCAGTTTACTATTATGCGATTCTTTTCACTTAAGAGAGTATAATCCAATCAGTGACTTTATCTCAAAATACAGGGTGAAATTCAGGCCCTTTTGAAGTCAATGGACATTATGCTATTCAGTAAGGCCAAGACTTACTCATAGATTTTAAAGTCAGAAGGGACCATTATGATAATCTAGTCTGACCTCCTGCACAATGCAGGCCACAGAGTCTCACCCACCCACTCCTGTAATAACCCCCTAACCTATGTTTGAGCGATTGAAGTACTCGAATCATGGTTGAAAGACTTCAAGGTGCAGAGAATCCTCCAGCAAGTGAACAGTGCCCTATGCTGCAAAGGAAGGTGAAAAGCCCCCAGGGCCTCTGCCAATCTACCCTGGAGGAAAATTCCTTCCCGACCCCAAATATGGTGATCAGCTAAACCCTGAGCATGTGGGCAAGACTCACCAGCCAGACACACAGGAAAGAATTCTCTGTAGTAACTCAGATCCCACCCCATCTAACATCCCATCACAGGCCATTGGGCATATTTACCACTAATAGTCAAAGATCAATTAATTGCCAAAATTAGGCTATCCCATCATACCATCCCCTCCATAAACTTATCAAGCTTAGTCTTGAAACCAGATATGTCTTTTGCCCGCCACTGCTTCCCTTGGAAGGCTGTTCCAGAACTTCACTCCTCTGATGGTTAGAAACCTTCGTCTAATTTCAAGTCTAAACTTCCTGATGGCCAGTTTATATCCATTTGTTCTTGTGTCCACATTGGTACTGAGCTTAAATAATTCATCCAGAGTTCTCACTAAAAGTAAGGCGGGTTTTTGGAGCTCTCTGTAGTAGTTCATTTATTTTTTAAAAATTGAGTGTGAAAGTTGCTAGATTACAGCCTTGGAGACTAAAGTTCTTTCTTTATCCCCAGAAGTAGAATAGAGTCAGTGCAAGCAAAGCTCAATAGTCTGCCTCAGTCTTGACCTGGAGGAAAAATCTCAAGGGGTGAGAAGACTCTCATGGCCACTCATTTCTTGACCTCTTTGTTGAAACTACCAACCAGGATGCTAACCAGTGGTTTTGTGGCATGGACATTTGCCTGCTGTGGACTGGATAGAAATTGCACCAGCTCTTTTCACATAGACCACATAACACCCAGCAGATGGGAATAATTTTCAGGGACTACTGAACTGGGATGGATTTATATTAGTGTTATTATTCCTTTGTAGCACCTAGAGGCCCCACCTGCAATCAGGGCCCATTGTACTAATTTATGGACATACTGTTCACATATTAAGAGAAGATTCCTACCCTGAAGAATTAACCATCTAGATAGACAAAACAGACCATAGGGAACTGAGGCACAGCGAGGTTAAATGATTTGTCTAAGGTCACACAGGAACACTGTGATAGACCAGAGACTAGGGCGACCACCCCTTTTTAAAGGCAAAAGCAGGACACATGCAGGAGCCCTGCCCTCTCCGTGGCCCCATCCCTCCTCTTCTCCGAGGCCCTGCCCTGCTCTTCCTCTCCCCCTGAGGACCCACCCCCTGTTCAGGCTGGAAATCAGAGCCAGGCCATGGTAAGAGCCACCCACGGAGCTCAGGCCGCTGTGGGGAGTCCCAGACTCTCCATCTGCCCTGGGTGGGGGGCTGGAGTGCCCGAGAGCAGCCTCTGGCCCATGTCCCTGCCCCTTGAGAGTGCCACCCATTGCAGGTGGAAGGTCCTGGCCTCCCTGGGCAGCTCTTACCATAGCCCAGCTCCAGCTTCCAGCCTGGCTAGGAGTCGGGACCTCCAAGAGAAGAGTAGGAGCAAAGGCAGGGCATCCTGGGTGGGGGGGGGCTAAGGCCCACTTCTACTCCCCATTGCTGGGAAAAGTCAGGCACCACCCCTGAGCCTCGGGCAGGTGCGGAGCAGTGCTGCAGGAATTCGGGACAAATGTTATCCCAGAGTCATTCAGCCCAGGACCGGGACTTGAACTGTGCATTTTGGGACAGGTGGTCACGCTACCAGGGATTTGAATCCAGCCCTCATGAGTCCCACGTCAGTGCTGTAACCACAAAACCATCACTGCTATCTAGATTATGCTACTGATTTCAAAGGTAAAAGTTTCAATACCCATTGTCACAGTTCCAGGCTAGCTGCAACTTTGACTCCCTCTTAGGTCTCTTTGAGTGTTCTCATCCAGGTGACAGGCCTCTTTTCTTCATCTGTTCTGGGGAGAAATCCCATGATTTTCCCCTTCTCAGAGTGGGTCCCAGGCTCAGTATTCTGATCGTGATTCCTCAGCAAGTCCTACTGGGTTTGAGCCCCATTAATCTTCTCTTTGGGAGCTAATGATGAATGCAGTGAGCCCAAACAGCCTTTCCAAAATAAAGTATTGTTTAAACTCAATGGTAGGACAGAGCATTACAAGAGCAAACAGTTTTAACACAACAGTCTACACTGATAACTGTCTTACCTAAAGCTAAGGTAAACATAACTTATCAAGGCACTCCCACTTCTAGGAACTGGGGTGCAGTCTTTTTCCACTCAGTTCCTGTGTCTTCCCCTTGTGTTTCAAGGCTGTTCATTTATCAGTCCCAAAGCTCTTTGTCTCCCTGTATCTCTTAAACCCGGTTAAATTGATTTCTGCAGCCCCATCAGAAATGGGTTGGGGATAGACTTCCATGCAGTTGACTCTCTGCATTATCCTTTAATTATCACTAAATGGGGGGCAGGGGTGTCTATCAGAGGTGTTTGTCTGCTTTTCTGTCTATGTGCAGGCCAGCTCATGTCTGAGTTACCCCCTTTGAAATCATACAGCAAGCAACACAATAACAATCAGATAGACATGTAATATTCATAAAATGTTATGGGCATCTCCCACATCCTTCACATCCGTTACCTATTAGCCAGGATGGATAAGGAATGGTGTCCTTGGCCTCTGTTTGTCAGAGGGGGGTGATGGATGTCAGGAGAGAGATCACTTGATCATTACCTGTTAGGTCCACTCACTCCGGGGCACCTGGCATTGGCCACTGTCGGTGGACAGGATACTGGGCTGGATGGACCTTTGGTCTGACCCAGTACGGCCTTTCTTATGTTCTTATGTTCTTATTTTGGGTCCCCTCTTTACCCACTTCCTGAGTCAGACATTTCCCAGATAATCTTACATGCGAATGAGCAGCTCCATGTTATCCAATTATAATTGTGATGGTCGGGAAGCACTAATGGCCCTCAGGTATTGTGGATATTTTGGCATCCTAGTTCCAGCTAGAGCTTAGCAAACAAACATGCTTTATATGCTAGGCAGAGCTTTTGAAAATAGCAACTTGGTTCTTGTCTCTGTAAAGGAATGTCCTGTCAGAGAAGGATATTCTTTTGATAACTTGTAAATAATTCCCCACTATGAGCAGATTAAAGTGAGCTACTGTTGGTAGCTAACATAGCTCTATACTGGATTGCAAATTCAATTCCCCCTGGGGTTTGAGAGATGAAATCCTAGTCCTTTATCCTCTAAGCCACTCAACCCTTCCTCTTAAGCAACTTAATAAAGATAATATTCATATCTGCATCTCATTATTCCTACATGATAATATAATAGATTTCCTTTTTTTGTAGCAAAACCCAAGAATTTACAAATTGTGAGCACTATAGAAAGATATACTGTCACCTCCTTTATCCAGGAGCACTGAGGAAATGATAATATGATTCTTTCCACTTATATAACATTTGTTAGCTAAGGATCTCAAAGCACTTTTAAAACATTAATGAATTAAGCTTCCAAATACTTCTTTGGCATAGATCAATACCTGCTTATATAAATCTGCTTAATTACCTAACAGTTCAGTCTGACTCAAATGTTTTCTGTGACTAATCTTCAGATTAAATATGTGCATACAGCTGAATAATTCACAAGTGAGTAATTTACTCTACAATTTTAGGGCTGCTGTGCCCAGTTTCTGCTAGATACAGCAGAGTGGGGGAAATCAAGAGAGCTGCTCATAGCTCTTGGATGCTGGAGTCACTTCTAAATTAGCCCTACACTGGTTGGCCATGGACCCTGCACAGGGGA
This sequence comes from Macrochelys suwanniensis, assembly GCA_033296515.1. NCBI lineage: Eukaryota > Metazoa > Chordata > Testudines > Chelydridae > Macrochelys > Macrochelys suwanniensis. Next base: position 104,853,770 of record CM065775.1, read on the forward strand.
TTACTGAGGAGGTAGTATAGGAGCTAGCAACGCCAGTTCTATGCTGGAAATTCCTCCATGCTAGGGGAGTTCTCTAGCTAGGGAGTTGCCTTCGTGTTTCCAGAGCAGCACAAGGGGAATGAAGTGGGCCAGAGAAACTTGCTGCCTAGCCTCTTTTCTTGCTCAGAGAATTTCCATGAACCATTTGTAATTCCAGAATTATTTTTTTTTATTAGAGTAAACATTGATATGGTGACAAGGCCAAAAGGCTGCAGTTGGGATTGGGGACACATTATGCAGGGTGCTGTGCAAACCTAGAGAAGAAACATTGTCCAGGGGAGCCTTCACATGAAAAGATGCAAAATAGACAAAGAGTTGGGGCACAGGGATGTAACAGACAAGTGCATTAAGATGGTGAAGAACTGGCATCACATCTTTAGTTACATATTTCCTTGTTGATGTTGGGGGATTTTGTTGTTGTTTTTAATTGGTATAGTGGTAGGGTGCGGAATGGGGAAGCTAGGAGGACTATAGGAATGAGAAAAAGGAAGGGAAAGAGGAATACTCACAGCTCTATACCTGTCTAATTTACCCTTTATTTTATTGTTATTGTTTGTATTTTTTCTCTTGGATTGATCATAAACAGCTAACTCTGAGGATCTGATAGTCTGTATTTAAAATATTTAAAATTGGAACTGTTAGCTACATGCAATAAGTCACATAAATTCCAGGGTATTGTGGTGTTCCCTGACCTCCACTGTTCCTCTTTTAATCTGTAGAAGGCCTTGAAGAAACCAGTGGAGAGACGTAACAGATTATTGTGATTTGGGAATTTCAGACAGTGTTATGCTTTTTTTTTCTTTTTTGGGCCATGCACAGGCCTTTATCAAGGCATCATTCCTAGAAAAAATTAGGCCATTGTAGCCTGATAGTAGAATTTAATGTAATTTTCTCTTGTCACATTTACACAACCTATTTGCATATTCCTAACTTTGAAGGATGTGGGCTGTCTTGTTTAATGGCCTGTATGGAAGGGCAATGGTGATGGCTGTAGGGAGAACTTTCCTCACCTGCTGTGTCAAGCAGTGTCTATCACAGATAAAATATTTAACTTTTGAGATTACTGCAAGGTTAGCATGAACATTCTTGCTAGTAATACTCAATAGATGCAATATTCAAAGAAAACAAACTCCTAAAGGGTGTGTGTAAATGCTCCCAAAACAAATTGATTTTGAAATTTGAGTGAATGCTCTGAGTATTTTTGCAATAATTTCTCAGCTCCATATTAAAATACCTGTACGTTTGTATGGTATTCCACATTCAAATTTACCCAATTCCAGTCACATACTTAGGTCAAAAATTTTAAACGTGATTTTGATTATGAGTTCATCAATTTTTGGTTACCAAACTAGAGGAACCTTTAAATGCCCTGATTTCTAGAGGGTGGGTACTCAGAACTTGGTCCGCTCCTGAAGTCTTCCCCCCGCCACAGTTTGTCACTAGATGTCAGGGGAGAACTCATTCAGACCCTGCTTATATCACTGACTTTGCATGCATGCCTAAAATTAAACGTATGCATAAGTCGTTGCAGGATTGGGGCTTCAGAAATTTTCCATAATTACTGTCTCAAGAGGAAGAAGTTAAGGGGGGAGGGCTGCACAATCTTTTCTAAGACCTTTTTAAATTGTCCATTGCATGTGAGTTTCATTCAGTTCCTCGTGCTTTATATAACACTTCACCTTTTTTAAGTTTCTCTCTGTTTTGAATTATTTTGTCTCCCTTGACTCCCACATCCATTCTGTGGCAGGAGCACAATAACTAAGCTGTACCACCACACCATGGTGTATCTCAAGCCCATAAACTATAATAACACTCAGCATGTAACACTGAATTCAGGTGGCAATCTACAAGCCTATTATTTTCATAGGAAAGTGAAACTAACAGCCTGGAGTACTGTTCCATCTTTATTGCTGGAAATCACCTTGTAACTGAGAAGCACAAGATTGGAATTTTAAAATGTAAACAACATATTTTCAAATAATCAATAATGTAATGGCATATGGAGGTAGACTTGAATCCAAGATGCAGGTCCAGTGAATGCATTGTTCAGGAGTCATGCACTGTGTTGATTGTAGCAGAGGTGCATTGATATCGTCTGCCAGCAACATGAGGAAGGAGAGGACAAGTAAAGAAAAATGAACTGAAACAAGCTATCATTTGTGGCAGGAACATCAGAAAGTTCTGACACCTATACATATAAAATGCAATGATTTAGTAATAAAAATGGTGTGACTTCATTGCTAAGGGATTAAAGTTATTGTAGCACCATTATTAGCTTGATCAGGACATGAAGGAGAATGAAACAGATTTAAGGTTGCAGGCTACAACTTTATTAACTTTTAATTTTCTTGCAGAAGGGTATGCAGGTATTTACTTGGGCCCACAATGGTGTTAAGTGACCTCGTGCCATATAATTAGTCCTGTGCAGAGAATGATAATTCTGTTTTGTGGAGGATTTTGAGATTTCAAAATTTGTTTTCATTTTGATTTGAAATGAAAGCTCCACATTTTGAAATTCTCCATAAAACAAAAATTATGAGAGGAGGGAAATTTGTTTCTGTTTCATTGAAATGTTTTTCTGTTTATGTTTATGAAATGTTTATGAAACATTTCTATCAGAAATATTGAACAAAATGTTTTAACCCTTTTTTGACCCAGAACAGGAAGTCCACTAGTAGGCATTTTCTACACAATTTTCAATATGTCATTTAATCAGAGCAGGGAAGAGGGAGAGTAGGTTAGGAGTAGGACACTGACTGACTTTTAAAAAAATTGACAGGGACATGTGATGAGAGTGAGGAAGGTCAGGTGGGAGGGATGAGGAAGTGCTTGCTGCTCCAGGTGCCGCTGATGCCACAACATTTGGGCACACTTTTCAGGCGGCAGCTGATTGTGTCTGCTTGCTACCACTATGAAGGAATCTCTTAAGTCTAACCCATTCATGGGGCAGGGAGTCTGGTATTAGTGCCCTCTAATCTCACCTGAGGAGACAGCACCCAGATGTGCTGGGGCCACCTTCCTAAGTCAGCAGGCTCATTCTGCCTACCATGTCATTGGGCTGGCTCACATCCCTGAGCTTACCTCACCCGGGTCATGTGAGGTCCCCACCTCCCATGTAGTACCCTAAGCACCACACTGTAAAGTCATTCTGACACTCTCTTTCTGGCCCAAGGAAATTGTAATAATTTATACAAAGTAGAACAGCTTTAACAGCAGCAATTGAGAGACCCACCCCAGAATAGCTGATGGCCTGGTGGTAGGGCACTCACCTAATCCTTTATTGGCTATAGAGGGGACACCACCAACTCCTTCTCCTCAGTTTTGTGACTGGCCACACATCCTTCCTCAGCTGCCAGCAGTGAAGAAGTTCTGATTCAGTGTAAATATCCACCCACCATCCTCTCTGCTGCAGCAGCAGCAGCACACTGCTCAAGGTGGGACGTGGCAAAGCGGACCAGTTCAAAGTTCTCCGAGTTGTTGCCAAAGGGATCTTTTGCTGCTTCCCTCAGCGGTGGTACTTCTGCTGAAACCACTGCTGTAGTATTGTCTCCTGGTTGGTGATGGTGTTTGAACAACGAGGGGGGCAATGGCTTCAGCTACCATGTCTCTCAGTCTGTTTTTCAACTGGACTATTCCTGCCTCCCTGTTGCCCGCTGAGAAGAAGGAACCCATGGTACTTTTGAATTTGTGGTCTAGCTATGTTGCCATCCAGTAGTGCGCCTTCTCCCTGTTTTCTACAGCAATTTCCCCAGAAGAGCAGACAGCATGACTCACCCGAGGGATTTCTCAGTGCTGTTACTCTGTTCTTGGGAAGAGGCTCTTCGTGTGTGTCAGTTTTCTCTCCAGCAGGCACAGCAAGGGAATTACTTGGCTGATTCCCTCACATCAGACAGTGTGGAGTGCTGTCAACTGAGAGTGCAGATGCTGCTAGTGCTGCTGCTTGTCTTTCTGCCGCTGCTCACCCAGTGGGCTGTGATGTACACGTAGTCAGTTGTCTGACCAGTGGTACACATGTCAGTGCTCAGGCATGCCCTCCCGCCTTCACAGTTACCCAGACCATGCTCTACTGAACTTATCCCAGTAGCATACAGATCTGACACTGCCTTTGTATCATAGGCATCTGTCACCTGGTGACAGCTTCAGCCACAAACCATCTGAAGCCCTCACTTTCCATGTTGGAGAAAGGTACCATGTCCACCAGCCTCACAGTGTTATGGCATTAGGGTCATTGTGATTATATCTCTCCTTCCCTGCCCCTGATAACACTCCACTATGGTCTGAGTGATGTTGCTGTACTTAGCTGATGAAATCATGGAAATCATCGATGGTGTCATCCTCTACTCTGTAGTAGACCCAGGTGCCTGTTTGCTTTTCTCCTGAGATAACCTCTTACAGCATGTTTGCTTTATGATGTGTCAGTGTGAGTGACTCAGCATTTCTGATGTCCCCAGCATTTTCAGGTCATGGCTCCCACTGTCCCTACATCTGCATAGTTGCCAAATGGCACTGGTACTGTCTGCAGCATCAACCTACTAAATGTTGCCAAACCCAGGAGGATGTCTATTTGATGTGTTTTCGAGGAGGGGTTGGAAGATTGTATCTTCATGGGCTGGGGGGACAGTTCCTTCTGAGAGAAATGCAGTACACCAAAACCATATCCAGCAGAGATGGGAGAAAGTGACCATCCCCCCTATCTAGGAGCTATGATTAACAAACTGCATCCTTTCCAGAACTGAAGTAGTAGTGGAGAAAACTTTTTTAGAAGGAGCTGATGGTGTCCGGGCAGTAGCTTGCTGAGGGGTAAGTCTCTGGATGAGAATTTGGAGAAACTGCTGCTGTGCTAATCACAGCTTCCTCCTCCTCCTCACTATTATTGTTATCTCCTACCCCCCTGACTGATCGATTGTGCCCCAAGGAAATATTGCTCTCTAGAGGGGTGGCCATAGTGGTGCATGCTGACTACTGTTCTTTATGGCCTAGTTCCCTTTACTGCACTTCCTGCTGTTCATGCTACTAAGCTTCTGCAGCTGCTTCTCCAATGAGCAAGCCAGAAATGGTCTTTCTTTTGCCCACCCTAAACTGCTCCATGGAAGAACGCTGTTTCTGAGCCACCTCACTCTGCAGTCTGGTAGTTTCACTGACAGAGCTATGAAATGGGGAGGGATGGTGTAAGCACATTGCTGCTTGTCCTAGAAGCAGCAATGGGATCCCCCCCCCCCCCCCGAGATAATTGCTTTAAAGTCCCTCTTTACAACTTGCAGAACGGGCAGTTGGGGACAGTCAGGCTTCATGAGGTGAAATAATCATTAATCAGCAGTGGCAGCTGCGAGGTTGAGGCAGACAGTACCTGCTGATATGCTGGGGGAATCTTGTCCTAACAGTCCTCAGCCTTTCTTTCAGAGAGAATAAGATGTATCAGTCTGCCTGCAGCTTCAAACAGACAAAGATATAAGCATGAGACTAAGTCTTCCTCTAAATCCACTTCAAAGAAGTTGGATTCAGTTGTAAGCAAGCCCATCAACTCAGTTCATGAGGACTTAGTATGTTCTAAATCCCAGAGGCATGACAAGAAAGACCATAAGCACTGGCCTCCATCAGTACCAGACCGTGTTCCATTGGTGCTGTCATCTCCAGCTCCACTAAAACCCCGGGATCCATCAGCATTGATGAAGTTCGATCACTGTCAACTTGGAGTAGCTCCCTCCTCACTGGATCCAGTGGTTCAAACAAGCAGAACTCCTCCCACACCAGGGAGATCTGAATCCATCGCTATCGCACAGGACATCTGCAGTCTCCTGGATCTGGACCCCTCCTCCATTGGGTCTCTCCATTTCCAGGGAGCTAACATCACCTCTGAGGGAATCGACCACTGGAAGGAATTTATCACCTATCCCATACACAGAATATATTTCCCTACTTAGTCGCCTCTTTTCCAAGCTGAAAAGATTGGGACTTTTCAGGTTGGAAAAGTGGCAACTAAGGGGGGATATGATAGAGGTCTATAAAATCATGAGTGATATAGAGAAAGTAAATAAGGAAGTGTTATTTACTCCTTCTCATAATACAAGAACAAGGGGCCACCAAATGAAATTAATAGGTAGCAGGTTTAAAACAAACACAAGGAAGTATTTTTTCACGCAACGCACTGTCAACCTCTGGAACTCCTTGCCAGAGGGTGTTGTGAAGGCCAATACTATAACGGGGTTCAAAAGGGAGCTAGATAATTCATGGAAGATAGGTCCATCAATGGCTATTAGCCAGGATGGGCAGGAATGGTGTCCCTAGCTTCTGTTTGCCAGAAGCTGGGATTGAGTGACAGGGCATGGATCACTTGCTGATAACCTGTCTGATCATTCCCTTTGGGGCACCTGCCATTGGCCACTGTCAGAGGACAGGATACTGACCTTGATGGACCTTTGGTCTGACCCAGTATGGCCGTTCTTATGTTCTTATACCTTCCCTCCAATGGCACTGACAGTACTTTCCCTACCCTACATGTCCTCCACCATCCAAAAGACCTGCACTGGTTTGAAACCAAACTCTGAATTATCTATCTTGAAGCTGCTGGTACCCCATGCCATGGGGGCACCCCATGACCATCTGTTGACTCCTCCTACTGCCCATATTGGGGACCTGGGGACTAGTACCCCCCTGCAGAGTCAATCTGATCTACCGGGGAGTTACCCCTTGCCTCCTCTTTAAGGGGATGCTCAGATCTGCCCCCGGATCCAGCAGAAGAGGCGGGGGAACATTACGCTCCGGATCCAGTGGTTCTGCTGGAACCAGCAAGGCTGCCATCATCATCCTCAGACAAAGCAGTGACTTTTACGTCTCATTCCCCCTCTCCAGTCCCCTCCCTGCCCCCCCTCCCAATCCCTGATGGCTTCAGGCAGTTTCAGGACTTTCTCCACAGAATTGCTGGAGAACTTCAGATTCCTCTCAAGAAGATTCAGGACTCCCAGCACAAATTTTTAGACATCATCCCAACACCTGGACCCAACAGAATAGCTCTCCCCATTAATGAGGCCATACAGGAACCAGCTAGGACAGTTTGGCACACCCTTGTCGCCCGTGCTCCCACCCCGAAAAGGGTGGAGAAACGCTATTACGTGCCAGCCAAAGGAGTGGAATTTCTGTTTTCTCACCCAACTCACTGGTGGTCCATGCAGCTTCTGAATGTGCTTGACCACAAAATTCCTGGTCTACTCCTATCAATAAAGAGGGCAAACACCTGGATATGGTGGGGAGAAAGGTCTTCTCATCACCCAACCTCCAGTTCAGGATAGCCAATTAACATTCACTAATGGCTACATATGATTTCCTGAGCTACTTCTATTTTGCAGAGTTTACTGACAGCCTTCCGCAGCAGGACAGAGCTCGTTTTCAAGCTCTGATAGACAAAGGCAAACTGATAGCCAGGACTGCTCTTCAATCTGCAGGCACTGCTGCTGATACCTCCTCTAGAGCTATGGCTACCACCATCATCCTGTGCAGTGAGTCATGGCTCCATGCATCAAGGCCCCTAGGGAGATCCAGAACAACATTGAAGACCTCCCCTTGGATGAATCACACCTCTTGAACCAGAAGTCAGATGAGTCCCTCCATGCCCTTAAGGACTCCAGCGCTACCCTCCACTCACTGGGGATATACATGCCTGTCCCTAAGAGTAAATTCCACTGCCCATCAGTCAGATCTAGACATATGGCTCGGCAGTTTTTTACATCAGAGGCCCTATGAACCACCACAGAAGAGACAGAGATTCAAAAGTCCTGCTTCCCTATACCCTCTGCAAAAGGTTCTGCATCCCAACATTATTCAGGGTTTGAATCAGGTGTATATTAGTCTGAGAAGCCTTAAAGATCTTCCCTATTTCATACAGGCTAATAGAGTCCACCAGTTATTTCCAGAGTCTTTCTTATGTTCACTTCTCGCAGGTGGCCCCACTGAGCTTCTCATTGCATTGGACACCAGCCACAAGTTGCAGTGAAATTACGCTTATAAATTTACAACTTTAACACTTCTGTCATTACACCTTCCTAGCCTGAAAATGGGCCTCCATGATGCTAAGGCAAACAAAAACAAACCACTACTTGACACCTTGTCAATCTTGCCCTGAGGGGAAACAGTTTCCCAAACTGGAAACACAGTTCAAAGTACAACTCCAATCTAGGGCAGGGCAGCAACAGCAGCAGGATGGCTGCTGCATTCCTGTGAGAGATTTATATTCAGCAAAGGGTTGGAACCATTTAAATTAATCTTCTTTCCTCCCAGAGCATGGCCAATGCATAATTTCCATGTACATTCTGGGAGGAGGAAGGCTGTGAAAAAGACAAGCTTAACCCTTCCTTTCCCCCTCCTCCTCCCAGGACTCAGGTTGCTTTTCCCTTAGCCGGTCTCATCAAACATCCTTCCCACTGAAACATGGGACAGAGAAGGTCATTTTAATATCATCATTAAATTATGTTTTTGTTAGAGAGGGAACTTCTGCCTCAGGTGTCGACAGGGACGGCTCTCACAATTTTGCTGCCCCAAGCAGGGGCGGCAGCCCCGCCCCCGACGCAGGCAGACGTAGCGGGGCCCCGCCCCCAACGCAGGCAGTCCGAGTCCGCAGCGGCAAGGGAAGAGCGGTGGTCCTGCCACCCCATTGCCGCCGTGGCAGGCGAGAATGGGGAGGCAGTCCGAGTCCCGCAGAGGCAATTTGGCGGCGGAAAGAGTGGACCTGCCGCTGAATTGCCGCCGCGGGACTCGGACTGCCTCCCCATTCTCAATGCCGCCCCAAGCACCAGCTTGGAAAGCTGGTGCCTGGAGCCAGCCCTGGGTGTCAATCATTTCACCATTATATGTTCTATATTCTCCATGTCTTTACTTAGCCCAACCACAGCCATACTTATTCTTTAGCAGTTTTCTTCTAGGGTTACATTATTTTGTTAATATTTTCAAGGTCGGATAAAAGTGGCAGTGAAATGGCTCATTTCTCTACAGCTTACTGTACTATATTTCAGTAAAATGAAAATAAGAAAGAAAAACTTGTAGCACCTTAGAGACTAACAAATTTATTTCAGCATAAGCTTTCGTGGGTTAGTACCCACTTCATCGGATGCATGGAATGAAACACACAGTAGACAGATATTTATACAGTCAGAGAAACATGATAAGGTGGTCTATGCACCTCCACCTTATCATGTTTCTCTGACTGTATAAATATCTGTCTACTGTGTGTTTCATTCCATGCATCCGATGAAGTGGGTACTAACCCACGAAAGCTTATGCTGAAATAAATTTGTTAGTCTCTAAGGTGCTACAAGTTTTTCTTTCTTATTTTCATTTTGCTGACACAGACTAACACGGCTACTACACTGAAACCTATATTTCAGTAGGCCATGATGATCTTGGCACATAAGGAAATAATGCTCTTCCAGTATCAAATTGCTATATATACTCTAATATATGTCGAGAGAGAGAGAGAGAGAGAGAGAGAAGGTTTTAGTGCAGGGATCGGCAACCTTTGGCACGCGGCACGCCAGGGTAAGCCTCCTGGCAGGCCGGGCCGGTTTGTTTACCTGCCGCATCCACAGGTTCGGCAGATCATGGCTCCCACTGGCCACGGTTCGCCGTTCCAAGCCAATGGGGGCTGCAGGAAGCAGCGGCCAGCACATCCCTTGGTGCGCGCCGCTTCCCACAGCCCCCATTGGCCTGGAATGGCGAACTGCAGCCAATCAGAGCTGTGTTTGGCCAAACCTGCGGATGCTGCAGGTAAACAAACTGGCCTGGCCCACCAGGGGGCTTACCCGGGCGGGCCACGGGCCAAAGGTTGCTGAGCCCTGTTTTAGTGGGTAGCCATTACTCCACAGGGTTGAAATGACTTTTGGCTGTTATGGCTGAATCTGCAGACTGAAAGCATTACTGGACATTGGCCATTTTCCATGAAAAGAGAAACAGTTTTCATCATAAACTACTAATCCCATTTATTTGAATACTTCTTTTCTTTTTTTAAAATGATGTTAGTCTTTCTTAACCTTCTCTAACTGCAGGCAGGTCTACACTAGAAGTGCTGCATCGGTGCAGCTACACTGCTGTAGCACGTCTGGTGAAGGCACTCTATGCCGACGGGAGAGTCCTCTCCCATCGGCACAGTTACTCCACCTCCGTGAGAGGCGGTAGCTATGTCAGCAGGAGAGCATCTCCCACTGACATAGAGCTGGTGTGGACTTAAACAGCAGTGTAGACCTGCCCTCAGAGGCAGATTTTTCTTTTCTTTCTGAGCTGTGGCAGTGAGTACAGAAAGGTTCTCCCTAATGACCCATATTACAGCTCTCGTAGCACTTTGGCGACACTGCACCAATCATGCAGGGGAAGTATGAACCTGACCCAAAACCCTTTAAAGTCAATGGGAGCCTTCGATTGTTTTCACTGGGCTTTGGATCAGTCTGTAAAAGCTCTGAACTCAAGAACTACTGCCATGGAAAGACAAAAATTTGGACGGGGCAGGTGAGTTATGGGAAGGAAGGTAGCGGTATTTTTTTTAAGAGAAAGCTAGAGGGAGGAATAGGCAGTCATTCCACGAGCGAATAGTTCTGAAGGAAAGATATGGATTAAGAAATAGAAAAACAGACTCAATTGGCTAAGACATGAGTATGTGAATCTTGCTAGCATAATGATATTCTGTGGAAATCCCCATACGTCTTGACACTTACATTTGAGCTAAATTCTTTGAGTTTATTTAAGTAGGAGAGCCGATTTAATTTGTTTTCTCACTTAATTACCATATAGTCTTTCAATATGTGTCAATATCAACTTGTGTCTGCAGGCCAGTTGGGCCCGTAGGTTCTGTTCATCCATTTTCCATGAAAGGTGTGTGATTAGCTATATGAGCTGATGCTAACAATATTAATTTAGGTATGTTCCTACTCAAAACAAATATAGTGTTTGGAAATTGACATTTGTGCTCATACAAAGAGAGTAAATGTTTTATAACAGAATATTTTGAATATTTACAGTTCAGCTGAAATTGGGAAAATTTTTCTTTGTCAAAGAGAGAAGGATCATTTAGCCCCCTGGTGTTTTGACTCATAGGAATTCACATAAAAAAGGAAAGAAAAGAAGCAGTAGTAGTTAATCATTTCCATGATTGGCATATTCAAACTTTTTTTTCCCAATATGAGAGCGAGTCTCTTTATTACACTCACTGTCTCATGATTATGTCATGAGCTCTAAACATCATCTCTTCCAGGAACTCTGAACATAATCGGTGAATGGGGAATTCATGAGTTGACTACTGCGTATCGTATTTGTTACATTTGAAAAAAATACTCCAGTGGTTTACAGCTATACAGAGTGTGACAATGTTTCTGACTCTCCACCATGCCACAAGTAAGGGCCAAATTGTGCCCCAGTTTACAACCCATTCAATCTCTTTGACTTCAGTGAGATTTTGCCAGGTGTAAGTCAGGGCAGAATTTGACCATGAGAGTTAAACACTCAGTCATATTCCTGGCAAAGTCTAATAATGTTCAAAATATTCTTATTCACAGAACCTGGGAAATTTTCCTTTTAAAATCTTCCTCTCTGGAAGCCTCTGATCCTGCCTGCCTGCCATAAACTGCCTATCGCCATGCTTTCACCCCATACTTCTCCCAAACTTGCTTCTCCCAATATCAGTGTCAGTATCACTCTTCACATAAGCTTTTGTTTATTAGTTATCAAGTTAAGATGCTGCCAATCTCTGTTGCAATGTACTTATGGTGAGAGCAACAGAGTGAGTTTGAACAAACAGCCAACATTCAATAGTGCTGACTAGCATAGTGACAGCTGTAAAAGCCATGTATATTTTTTATTCTTTTCTCTTAAAGAATTTTTTTGATGTTTTTAGAAAGTTGACGGGGTGGAGAAATGGTGCACAAGTATGTTTGTGTCAGGGATACCTGACAGAAGAAAGTTGATAGTACTATATATAGAAAGTAGTTTCCAAATCACCGTAGGAGTGTATCAGGATGTTGTGAAGTTAAAGTGAGTTTCAAGCTAATATTTTATTGTGTATGATGTGCAGTATACCCATCTCAAGATGCCACTACACAATGCAACAGCTATGTAATAAATGTATTTTGAAAAAAAAGAGACCTATTTTTTATGCTATCCATAGAATGACCCTATTTAGAAAACTCACCTAATTCCACAGAGCAGGAAATAAGTCAACAATATATGTCCAATATTTATGCACTATACCTGTTCAGTGTAGGGTTTTATTTCCATTACTAGCAATCAGCCAGTATACGCGGTGGTGTTTTTCTGTTGGATCACTAGACCCCACTACTGACAAGTAAAATAAACATATGTTCAGTTATATAACCCAGACTTCTGTGAGGTAAAATCTAGGTTTGCTTCCCCTCACCTAGACTTATAGTAGAGAAGACAGAACTATTTCAAATACCAATGTGGTTCGCACTAGCTATGTCTACACTTAACGGCAGTGTGTAGAGTACAGACACCTAGCATGGGTATAAATAACAGTGTAGACAGTGAGGCACTGCTTAGTGAGTAGAGTAAAGACGTGTTAGAATCTTAGGGTATAAACCCTATGTGGCTCTCTACATGCCCAAGCAGTGCCTCCCATGTCTACACTGCTATTTTTAGCAGTGTAGTATCCTGCTGCTTTTCCGCTGCTGGAGCCTTTCCCTGTCACAGAGAAAGGCTCCAGCAGTGGGTAAAGGCTCTGGCTGTGGGGAGGCAGTGCCTTTCACTGCCATGTATAGCTGCACATCACAGTATGGACGCAGCCTGCTTTTCACTGCAGTGTGTTTCTACACATACTATGCACGCCAGTGCCAGTGTATACAAGGCCTAGGAATTATATCTCTGTAGTTTCTCTTTAATATTTGCCCTGTTAGCAATTAAAGGCATGCATTTGCTACCATAAATGTAGCACATGGAACAGTTAATTTGTGTCTAAAGATGTCTGTCCCAGATATACTTCATATCTGTCCTTCGTTTGCTTCTTCTAGTTAAAGGTGGTAATAGACTATCCATTTAGCTGGATAGTAACTGTCAATAATGCTTTTCAGCATTTCAACTTTAAAATATAAAACAAAACAAAAAATCCTCCTTTTCAAGGGCATTGCATTAGTCAAAGGAGACATATATGTGTTTCTGAAAGAAAAAAAAACATTTGCAAAATAGGTATACAAAAATCCATTGTCAACTTAAATTTCTCATATGAATTGCAGATGTTGGGGCACTCAGTAAATCTTCTGGGTATCGAGAAAAAGAAGGACCTCATTCAACCACTTTCTACTTTTTATGTAATAGGAGGATTAGTAATTATGTAGGTGGTTTATGATGATCTATAGGCAACTGTACTGACTATTAACAGCTTAAGATTTGTGGAGTTTCTCTTTCTGACAAATTTTATATAAGCTATACTATGAAGCTGTACTTTACAGCCAACCTGCTACTACCAAGGCTAAGTCAAGCATTTACATCACATTCTGTAATGTTCTATTGTATACCAAGTCAGAATCTGCTGCGCTCTTTTCCTAAATCAGCTAATATGAGAGGGTGCAGGAGACGTATCTGATAAACAGAGAGGTAACTTACATTCAGTTTTCCCCTCCCTATGCATAGGGGTTCAGTGTGCACATGTGTTATAGATATGATTTGTCTTTTGGGGAGAAATGAAAGCATCTGTGGGAAGGCATGGATCCATACCCCAGGGCTTTAGAATGATGTTTAACTGTCAGAGCCAGGCTGTCTTATGGACCTAGCTGGAGATCACTCCGGGTGGGGCTCAAGCTGTAAAGAGGCTGTGTCACTTTGGGATTTGCCTTGATGAGGAGGAGGAGGAGGAGGATTATGATGTTACCCTTTAACTATGTACACGTATTTTGCTCTCTGGTGATGGTGGTTGTTATTATGGTAGCATCTAAAGGACCAAATCCAAGATCAGTACAATGCCACCGCACAAGCCTATAGTAGGACATAGTCCCTGCTCTGGAGAGCTTACAGTCTAAATATACAAGACAGTGAGACAAGGAAATGTAACTATTCTTCTCCCCACTTTGCAGAGGGAACTGAAGCACAGATGGATTAAATGACTTGCTCATAAACACGTAAAATGTTTGTGGCAGCAATTGAACCCAATTATTTTGAGTTCCCGTCCAGCGCCTTGACACTATTTCAAGGCAGTACCTGTGTTTGTTTCTGCAGACCACGGTGGGAAAAGCAGAATGATAAAGATAAGACACCTAATTCTCCACTGCCTTGCACCAGCTGTCATCATCCACATTAGGACAGCAAGGCTACCATTCTGATCTGGTAGTACTTATTCCTCCTTTGCACAGTTGTCAATGGCTACAAAAGGTGCTAGGCAGTGGAGCCTTATATCCAGGATGTGAGACATTAGAATGATATTACAGGGACAGTCTCGAAACTATGTCTGTGACAGTTTTGTGTCCACTTTTTTAAGATGCTGGACTTCCATGCACTTTTCTTGGTTATCTTAGGAGGAAGAATTCTTAAAGAGCTGTCATGGCAGAAAACGGCTATTTGCCATTCGTTTGGGTTTGTGTGAAAGGTCACCTAAATTCTCCCCCTGGGAGAAGATGAGAGAAAGACCAAACCACATGTGACAGTTGTTAATCACGTCACTTAATGCACTAGTGCAATATACTGAGATACTACACTAGTAAGGACAGTAGAAGAACCTATATAGAATAGAGTAGAATCTAAAATATAGGCAGTGTATTTGCCATGAACTTTCAGAGCAAGAGATTATCATGCATTGTAGAAGGAGAAAAGCTTGTTTTTGATTTTGTAAACTGATATTTGTATGAAAAGAAACAGCACAAATGAAACCCAGTTAATTCTTCGCTATTATAAACTTTAGATTGCATTTGATTATTGTCTTTGCCTGAAAAATCACTAATAGAAACCCCTTTCTATTATTTCATCAGTTTTCTAGTGGGTTTAGTGTTTACTTAACATTCCTTTTAAAATGCAATTTGATTAGTGGATACCAGGTTACTCTGTCTGTGTGTGTGTGTGTGTGTGTGTGTGTGTGTGTGTGTGTGTGTGTGTGTAAGACATAGAAATACACTATTCAGTGAAAAGCTGACAGGCTGTTTATTTATATCAGGTGTTGAAACTAATATGAACTTGACAAGCAGGGAAGATCCCACCACATCAGAAATTGGATCAGAAACCCAAGATAAAAATGCAAACAACCATGGGACTCAATCGTCTAATCCACTGTCCAGTTCCGTAACTGCTGAAAATGGAAATTCAGTCTCAAATGGTAAGTAAGCAGTTTTTAATCCGAAAAACATTCTAACATAAAATTGCTGAAGTGGTTTTCTGAATGAGCTTTTTAAAATATAGTCAAACTCTAGAATGTTTTGAGTTGCAAAATATCAATCAAAAATTGGCTTAACTTTGTATTTATGAATTGGTAAGCCTGTCTCCAATAATATCTGAGTGTGAATGACACAGAATTACCTTTGTCGAGGAATTTGTAGTTAGCTCACTAGCTCATATAAGTGGCCTGGGCAACTGAGAATTGAGATTTCTGATCTTCTAATCAATGTAAAGTGGATTGAAAACGGAAAACATACTCTTCTCTTGGTACCGGTTTTCCTGCTAATGAAAGCTGAGTAACATGTGGTTGTAAGTGGCACTGAAGAAACAATACAAATTTACAGTCACCTGGGCAGTGACGGCCAGATCCTGCAAGGCACTAATTGCCCCAAAACCCATTGATTTTAATCTATTTAGGACTTGTCTACACACAAAAGTTGTAACTGATAGTTAAATCAGTACAACCCCCTTAATGTGGACACATTTATATCAGGATAAAGGTGCTTATACCAGTATAGCCCATTCCCATATGGAAAGGGGAAAATACTATACCACTGTAAGGCACCTCTATAACTGTATCCACACTGGAAGTATAAATATTTCAGGAAAAAATCACACCTTGAGCCAAAATAGTTATAGTGGTACAAAATCTATGTGTGGACTGGACTTTAGATTCTTATCTATCTAGGGATTTAGTAGTATTTTCTAATGGCCTGAAGGGATTGTGGAGGTCAGCACTTTGCAGGATTGAGCCCTAAATCCCCAAATCTTTTAAATGGGCTTTTAATTTAGCTTACTATTGACAGTTAAGAAATGAAGTCACATCTTATATATTAAATTTACATGTCTGAATAGTTTATAAAGGGTTAATAAATGATAAAGAATTTCTCTAGTAAATGGTTAATCAGTTGTTACAGAATCTAACAGTTAGTTTGCTTGTAACCATTTATAATTTCTATTGATGGGCTATAACCATCAATAACCCATACTACTCACATTGGTAACATGCTTATAACATCTATTAATAATTTATCAACCCTTTTAAAATTATTAATAAATAGAACCTTAATATACAGTGTGACCAGAAAAGTGTAATGATTAGAGCGGATTGAGAATTTTCCAACCCACTGTTTTGTTCGTTCAAAAATGCTGATTTGCTGAAACTGAAAATTTTTGCAGAAACAGATCAGTTTTGACAGAATGTTAATCAGGAGAGATGTGGAAGCTCCAAGCTCTAGAGCAGGAACATAAGCATGGGTCTCCCAGATCCTATGTGAGTACCCTAACCACTAATCCAGAGTCAATCTCTAGCATTCTGGTCCAATGAATACTTGATTATATATACAAGGTGGAACAGCTCCAACAGGAGAGAATGAGAGACAGACACATCCCACCAGAAAATAGCCTGTTGCTTATGACACTTACCTGGGAGATGGGAGAGACATATTTAAATCTCTGCTGTGAATCAGTGATGAGTGTCCAAGATATTACAGGGTGGGATAGGTGGGTCTCTCTGTCTGATTTTTTATGAAAAAAAATGGAAAGGTTTCAGTTTTGTTCCATACTGGAATGAAACCAAATTCCAAAACCTTTTTTTTTTTTTTACAAAACAGAATTCTTGTTTTCCAGCCAGCCCTAGTAATGATGGTTACATCAATTAACAAATTGAAAAACCTCTGGAACACTTTGGAAGAAGGATTAAAGGAATCCATGATTTCAAAGATGATCTATTTAAAAAAAATGTAGAAAAATCCTTCAGTTATGACAGCTTAGCTTCTTCAATGTTTTAAAGTCTGTCTTTTCTTGGGTATCTTTAGAGGATGATGACATTTGAGAACATGTCCATAAGATTTATTCCATTTTACGGTATGGACTTACTCTTTTCTTTTACTGCTCACCAAACGCTGCTAACTTTGTGGAATATGAGGCATGAAATGCACTATTAAATATATAATATTTAGTCTATAAAACTACCAAGTACTGAGATGTACCAGCAGTCTGATTTCCATAGTTAGAAGTAGAAATCCAGATGAATACATTACTCATTTAAGCAAATACTGAAGCAATTTCTTAAATAAAATCTTGTCCTTTGCTGTCATGAAGAGTGAAGTGACCGTACCACTCCTCTGAAGCATGTAGTATAATAAAGGACATTTAATGTTATTATACTCAAAAGAACAATCATTTTGGAAGACTTTAATCTTACTTATGAAGGAATCTGATGAATTCTTTAGAAAACCATTACTAAGCAGCTAAAAAGTTGACTGGCACAACCTCCTAACAGACGAATGTTGTATCACATTCAGAAGCTAAGTTGAATTAGTATGGAATTTTAATGGAATTTTTTCATTTTTATATATTGTAATCCTCTTCCTCCTTAGTTTGTCTTCCTTCAGCGTTTGCAGTAACAGCATGGAACAGCAGAGTACCACAACAGAACTGTGACATTTCCTAAAGCACTAACCTTCCAAACCTACCATAGTTCTTAGTTTAACAGGAAGAACCACATAAGTGTTTCTCAACACACAGACAATAAGCAGTAATTCCATCTTGCACTTCATGGCCTACAGCTGAAAGGTGCCAGGTCCTAACAATAAAAAAGCAGAGTTCATGGAAGAAAGTGCTTAAGTACTGAAGAGTGGGCTAATATATCCAGGATCTTGATAGACTCCAGTGTATGGACTTGATAGACTCTCAGTGTATGGAAATTTCTTCTTCGAGTGATTGCTCATGTCTATTCCACCGTAGGTGTGCATGCTCGCCACGTGCATCGGTGCCGGAAGTTTTTCCCTTAGCAGTATCCGTAGGGGGGAGCGCCGCTGCGACCCCTGGAGTGGCGCCGCTATAGCGCGCCATATAGGGGACTGCGTGCTCCCCCCACCCTCAGTTCCTTCTTGCCGCCAGTGTAGGTGCGTCGGAACTTCTGCTCCAGCTTCTTTGCTGCAGTCTTTTTCCTAGAACTCTGTTTGTTGTTCGTTGTTAGTAGTATCTTTAGTTAGTTTGTCAGTTAGTTCAGTTTAGTAAGTGTCCGGGCCGGGGCATGCCCCGGACCCCGGGCTTCAAATCGTGTGAATCCTGCAGGTACTCTATGCCTAGAAGCGACCCACACTCAGCTTGTCTCCGCTGCCTGGGTGAGTCCCACGTCAGCGCACGCTGCAAGATCTGCAGGTCCTTTAAACCTCGTACGAAAAAGGACAGAGACATTCGACTCCGGGCCCTCCTCATGGAGTCCGCGCTGGCTCCTGCACCGGTGCGCCAAGCGGAATAGGCACCCAGTACCTTGTCCTCGGTGCGCGGCGATCCCCTGGCATCCTCGAGTGGCTGGCACCACTCACCGTCGCAACGGCAGAGGAAGGCACTGTCTACACATCGTCGTCGAGGCAAGGATAAGGGAGAGGCTCGACCCGTGTGCGGGAGCCGCAATTCTCCCCCGGGCCCCATCACTCCGACTCGTGCTGAGCGGAGTAGCCCGGTTTCCTCGACGCAGGCCTCTCCGGATGCCCGGATGCCTTCGACGCAGGAGGCCTTCCAGGCGGCCAAAGACTTGCTCACGATCCAGGTACTGGCAGTCCCGGCACCAGGAATCCGTTCCAGAGGCAAGCCGCCATTGGGCTCCAGGCCGTCGACCCTGACCAGGCGCAGATCCCGATCAGAGGACCGGTCCCAGGACCGCTCGCCCATCAGCGCCCGGTCTGACCATAGCCCGCAGCCTCCACAGTCACTGATGGTGAGGCTCTCGGGTAAGGTGCCGTCGGATCAGAGCTCCGGGCACCGCTCTCGATCGAGCAGGGAGTCGCGACACGGCAGGCACTGGCGCCGTAGACGCTCCCGGTCGAGTCGGAGATTTCGCAGCCGTTCCCGTCATGGCCACCAATGCTCCCGCTCCAGCTCCCAGTCCTCGAGGCACCGGGGAAAGGACTCCCGTAAGAGGTCGCCGACTCCGCACTGCCACGGACATAGGCGTCGCAGCATCTCAAGGAGCAGTAGCTCGAGACGGTACCGTACCTCGTCGTCGGAGTCCCGGTCCCGAGGTAGACATCATCGTCGAAGCCGTAGATCGTACCGTTCCCACGGCACCGACCGAATGACGTTCACACCAGTGGTGAGCCACTCCAGGGCCTCCGCTTTCCTACCTGACCAGCTGGTGCCACCAGTGCCGCAGCAGGGTCAGTGGCAAGGGGTTCCATGGCAGGGACAGTGGTGCCAGTGGACCCCTTGGCCCCCAGGACACGCCCAGCCGGATACTCGATCGGTTGCAGGGGCGTCCGAGGCTCCTTCGGCCACTATATCCCGGGCTCCCAGACCTACATCTGTGGACCAAGGGTCCTCGGCACCGATTGCGGACTCTGAGCAAGGCGTCGAGCCCGCGGTGCCAGCAGATGCGCTAAGCTCCGTACCGGCTTCCTCCCCCGTACCGGAGGACAAGGTCGCAGCCCTGCCACCCTCTCTACCGCAGGAGGACTACAGGGCCCACCAGGAGCTATTAAAGCGAGTTGCCTCAAACCTCCAGCTCCAAGCTGAGGAGATGGGAAGGCCCTCAGACTCGCTTTTCAATGTCCTTTCGTCTTCGGCACCGGGCAGAGTGGCGCTCCCGTTACGTGAAGGGGTTGCCAATATTACGAAAGCCCTTTGGCACACACCAGCCTCACTTGCGCCTATATCTAGAAAGGCAGAGCGCAAGTATTTTGTCCCTATGAAAGGACACGAATTCCTGTACATCCACCCAGCTCCCAACTCTTTGGTCGTGGAATCCGTCAACCATAGGGAGCGCCAGGGTCAACCGGGTCCTACCCCTAAAGATAAGGACTCAAAAAGGCTGGACTCATTTGGGAGAAAAATGTATTCGTCCTTGAGTTTCCAGCTCAGGGTGGCAAATCACCAGGCCCTCCTCAGCCACTATGAGTTTAACCTGTGGGGGTCCTGGCAAAAATTCGAGCCCTTCCTCCCAGAGCGCGAACGTAAGGAGTTCAAGGCGCTGGCGGAGGAGGGGGCTGCCGCTGCGAAGGCTGCTCTGTAGGCGGCACCAGATGCGTCGGACACGGCGGCACGATCCATCGCCTCGGCGGTGTCCATGCGCAGGGCGTCGTGGCTCCTCCTGTCAGGACTATCCTCGGAGGAGCAGTCCGTGATGCAGGATCTCCCGTTTGATGGCAAGGACCTGTTCGCGGAGCAAACGGACGTGAGACTTCATGGGATGAAGGACTCCCGTACCAACCTGCAAACGCTTGGGCTCTACGTCCCGCCGGCTAAAGAAAAGCCAAAGCCACAGGCTCCTGCCCAGGCACCACAACCGCGCTACGAGCCAGCCTATAAGAGGTCCAGGCCACAGAAGAGGCGACCTCAAAGGCAGTCCCGCTCTGCCCCGCAGCCTGGGCCCTCCAAGGGCAAGCAGCAGAGCAGGCGGCAGTTTTGACTGGGGGCAGGAGGGTACCCGGGCGAACCCCGAGGACACCCTCCAACAAATAAAGTTGGCCTTCAGCAACCGCTTGCGTCCATTCCTTTCGCAATGGTCCCATATAACCTCGGACTGGTGGGTCCTGAGTACCATTGCCCGGGGCTACATGCTCCAGTTCAGGTCACCCCTGATCTCCCGACCCCCTCCCGGGCACGGCACGGTAGACCAGTCATATCTACCCCTGCTGCAGCAGGAGGTGGGCCGGCTCCTCAGTCTCGGAGCCATAGAGGGAGTCCCAAGGGAATTCCAAGGGAAAGGGTTCTATTCCCGTTACTTCCTGATCCCCAAAGCGAAAGGGGGCCTCAGGCCTATCTTAGACTTGTGCGGTCTCAATCGGTTCATGGTCAAATACCGATTCCGTATGGTCTCCCTGATAAAGATTATTCCTGCTTTGGACCCGGGCAACTGGTATGCAGCCCTGGATCTCCAGGACGCATACTTTCACATACACATATTCGAAGGGCACAGGCGCTTCCTTCGTTTCCTGGTTGGGCAGGACCACTACCAGTTTACGGTCCTCCCCTTTGGCCTGTCCACAGCACCTCGGGTGTTCACAAAGTGTATGGTGGTGGTGGCGGCCTTTCTCAGATGCCGAGGGGTCCAATTATTCCCATACCTCGACGACTGGCTGCTCAAGGGCAACTCGAGGTCGCAGGTGCAGAACCACCTGCAGCTGCTCTTGACTACCTGTGCCAATCTGGGCCTTCGGGTAAACGAGGCCAAGTCGACGTTGGTCCCAGTCCAGCGCATAGAGTTCATTGGGGCTCTACTGGACGCTTCCAGGGCCAGGGCCTTTCTCCCACCGGGCAGATTCCAGACCCTCAAGGGGCTCATAGCCATGGTCACAGAGTTCCCCCTGACCACAGCCAGGACCTGCCTACAGCTCCTGGGCCACATGGAGGCGTGCACGTATGTGGTACGCCACGCCAGACTTCGCATGAGGCCTCTCCAGCTTTGGCTGGCCTCAGAATTCTCTCAGGCTCGGGACGGTATGGACAAGGTCCTCACGGTACCGGGGCAGGTGCTAGCCTCCCTTCAGTGGTGGACCGTCCCAACCAATGTGTTGCAAGGGATCCCCTTCCGGGACCCGCCCCCGTCGCTAGACCTGGTGTCGGATGCGTCGGACGTGGGCTGGGGAGCCCATGTAGGGAACTCCCAAACCCAGGGACTGTGGTCAGCCATGGAGGTATCCCTACACATAAATGTCAAGGAGCTCAGGGCAGTCTGCTTGGCCTGTGCGGCGCTCAGCTCGCGGCTGAGCGGCAAAACGATCAGGGTCCTTACAGACAACACGGCCGCGATGTTCTACATCAACAGGCAGGGAGGGACGAGGTCCTCGGCTCTCTGTCAGGAAGCCCTCAGCCTGTGGGAGTTCTGTATAGCCCACGATATCTCCCTCTGGGCTTTCCACCTGCCAGGGGTCAACAACGCCCAGGCCGATCGACTGAGCAGGGTCTTCTCCTCCCAGCACGAGTGGTCCCTCCACACGGAGGTCACGGGTCAGATCTTCTGAGCCTGGGGCACTCCCCAAGTAGACCTGTTCGCGACTCGGCAGAACCGCCGTTGCCACCGGTTCTGCTCCAGGGGAGGGCTGGAGAAGGATGCACTCTCAGATGCCTTCCTCCTGTCATGGTCGGGCCAGCTCTTCTATGCGTTCCCTCCTTTTCCCCTCATAGACAAGGTCCTGGGAAAGGTAAAGAGGGACAGGGCCCACATCCTGCTGATCGCCCCAGCTTGGGCCAGACAGCACTGGTACGGGACTCTCCTAGGGTTGCTGGCAGCCCCGCCGCGTCCGCTACCGCTTCGACCGGACCTCCTGTCCCAGGATCGGGGCCGCCTTCTTCACCCCAACCTAGCCTCCCTCCACCTGACAACGTGGCTGCTCAGTGGTTAGACGCGGAGGAGACTCTGTGTTCAGAAGGAGTCAGGAGCATCCTCCTGGAAAGCAGGAAACCCTCCACTCGCCGGGCATACCTGGCGAAGTGGGCCAGGTTCTCCAGGTGGGTGGGCGCGCAGGGTACCTCCCCGAGGGATGCCCCACTCCAGGTTATCTTCAATTACCTCCTCCACCTTAGAACGCAAGGTCTGGCTCCCTCCTCCGTCAGGGTGCACCTGGCGGCTATCTTGGCATTCCACCCGCCGGTCCAGAGCTGCTCGGTCTTCTCGCATGCCATGACCGGACGCTTCCTCAAGGGCTTGGACTGGTCCTTCCCATATGCCAGGACCCCTGTTCCACAGTGGGACCTGAATTTGGTGGTGTCTCGCCTCATGGGGCCCCCGTTCGAGCCCCTGGCCACATGCTCCTGGTCTCACCTCTCCTGGAAGGTAGCATTCCTCGTGGCCATTACGTCCGCCCGACGGATGTCGGAGCTCAGGGCCTTGACCTCAGACCCTCCCTTTATGGTCTTCTACAAGGACAAGGTCCAGCTCCGACCACACCCAGCTTTCCTTCCCAAAGTGGTCTCCGCTTTTCACATAAACCAGTACATCTTCCTCCCTGTCCTCTGCCCCAAGCCGCATGCCTCGGGCGAGGAGCGCCGCCTCCACACGTTGGACGTGCGCAGAGCACTGGCTTTTTACTTGGAACGGACTAGGCCGTTCCGTAAGTCCCCGCAACTCTTTGTTGCCTCAGCCGAGCGTATGAAGGGTCAGCCAATCTCTACCCAGAGGCTTTCCCGGTGGATTACTTCGTGCATTCACACATGCTACGAGTTAGCAAAGGTTCCCTCACCACCCATCATGAGGGCACACTCGACCAGGGCGCAAGCCTTGTCGGCAGCCTTTGTAGCCCATGTCCCTGTCCTAGATATCTGTAGGGCTGCTACCTGGTCCTCGGTTCACACGTTCACCTCACATTATGCGATTGTCTCCCAGGCTAGGGAGGACGCTGGCTTTGGTAGTGCGGTGCTCCAGCTAGACACGGTGTGAACTCCTACCCACCTCCATGCTGTATTGCTTGGAATCACCTACAGTGGAATAGACATGAGCAATCACTCGAAGAAGAAAGGACAGCTACCTGTTCCGTAACTGGCGTTCTTCGAGATGTGTTGCTCAGGTCTATTCCACATCCCGCCCTCCTTCCCCTCTGTCGGAGTTGGTCCGGCAAGAAGGAACCGAGGGTGGGGGGAGCGCGCAGTCCCCTATGTGGCGCGCTATAGCGGCACCACTCCAGGGGTCGCAGTGGTGCTCCCCCCTATGGATACTGCTAAGGGAAAAACTTCCGGCACCGATGCACGTGGCGAGCACGCACACCTACGGTGGAATAGACCTGAGCAACACATCTCGAAGAACGCCAGTTACAGAACAGGTAACTGTCCTTTACTGTTCATCCCTTCCAAATATTAATTAAAATGTGGTAGAAGAGAGATGGGAATAATAAATTAAGAAAAATGATTAACTATAACCACTATGAAATAAACTGACTATACTGGGTGGGACATACAGGTCTTTTTGTGAACTTGAGAGACAAATCCCCAAACTATGTTGCAGTCTGCTCCATCACTGTCCCTAGGAAGAGGCCCCTCTGATGGCTTGTCTTCACTGCAGAGCTAACTTGAGTTATAACACAAGTGTCGCCCCTAATTCAAGTCCTAGCCACAGACAAAACACATTAACTCGAGTGCAGTGGTGTTGTTAATTCAAGTTGGCTGGCTCATCAGGCAGTGTAGGCTAGCATTCAAATTAGCACAATTCATCAGCTGCTGACATAACCACACTGTGCTGCTTTCACAGGTTGAAGTGTTATTTTGCAGTGTGACCACTCTTGAGGTAGGCAGGCTTGAGAGAAATTAACTCTCAAGTGTAGATAACTCGAGTTAACTCTGCAGTGAAGACATAGCCTAAGCTAAACAATAGCTTGGCATTTCAAGTATTAATTTCCAACCAGGATTCAGTGGCAGCTCCAGAGGCCTGATCTACACTTAAAGGCCTGATCCAGAGGCCTGATCTACACTTATTTATGCCTGATCTACACTTAAAGGATTTGCCAACATAGCTGTATGATTAGAAGTGTGAAAAAAACCACATCTCTAACCGACATAACTATGCTAGCAAAAGCCCTACTGTAAACTCAGTTATATCAGCAAAGATGCCTTTTTCCAGCATAGACTTTGATGCTATAAGCTGCATCTCTACTAGGAGGGTTTACCAGTACTGTCTCCACCCTTTCCCATGGAGACAAGGCCTTAGAATCAATGCCATATGACAGGGGTTCTCTATTTTTTTTGAATCACACTCTCCCCTAGCCTTTTTTTTTTTTACTTGTAACACCCTCCCCAAAATGGGACTTCCCAATGTAATCTAGATGAACAGGGGCCATTAATACATTGATTCCAATGAAGGGGATTCTACTTTAAATAAATCACACCTTTGATCCTGCTGTCTAACTGTGCACAGGCTAGGAAAAGCACATACTTTTAAAAGCACATACTTTAATATCCGTAACGTTTTCAGGGCAGTATTTCTCAATTTCATCATTGAAGAGTGCTAATGAGCACTGCAACTGTGCATACCAGCTCGCAACACCACTTGCTGAAATTTAGCCCAGGCATCCCTCCATCAAGAAGGAGAGGTGACTGGGCCAAATTTGAATCAATGGCATTGTGACCTCCTGAGTGAGTGAGAAGACTCGCTGCACTGCCCTAGAAAGTTTGATGTGACCCCTGCTTTCCCCCAGTGGAGAAACACTGGCATAGAAGAAGGCTGTGTTGAGAGAGAGAAAAGAGAGCTGCACTAACCAGAAAACTAGGGCAAGGAAGTCTCAGGAAATATAGTAGCCAACCTGTGTAGGTTATACTTCTGGGTTTCCTATTTTTGAATTTAGTGCCTGTCAAAGTGTTTGGAAGGAAACAAAGCTGGATGCTTTTGTCAAGCTGGTGTTAATTTGGGTTGAACCAGAAGCTCCTCAATAAAACCGAACCCAGAGACTATGATTTGTGCTCAGACCTGAGCCTCTGGTTTAAGCAACTTTTGTTCTAATGGTTGTGCCCCTGCTAAACTGATGTTTCCAACTTTGTGCTGAATTAAGCAAAGGTCTTATTCAGTGCACAGCTGTGGTGTCCTAATATTTACCCAAGTGTATGTAAAGGAAACCTTTCAGAATGTAATCTACAACTCCATTTATCTTTCCAAACTCCACCACCTCTCTGCTTTCCATGCCCATGCTGACGTCTTCTTTGAACTTCGGTGTACATGGAAACTGTGCTTATTTGATAAGATATCTTATCTAAGTACCTTACATAGAAATAAACAGATGAATCACCGATGCCTGGGACTTAGATCAAGGCTATCCTTTAACAGTGTCCTAACATGTAAGATATACTACAGTATTCTTTTAAAAAAACCATTAGTGGCTAAGAAAATATATTTAGTTCATTTTGATGATGTTCTTGAATCACATTAGTTCTTACAGTGCCCATGCAAAATAGCATGATACATTATTAAAAGAATGTGGATGATTCTTTAATCATATGCACTGAGATAAATCAGGAATAACTCCCCCTAAATCACTGAAGAGCCATCAGTATAAAACTGGTGTGAGATCAATATAGAGTGTAGAATATTAGCTACTTTTTAAAAAAAATCTGATAAATTATCAATTATCTCTGTTTCACAAAAATTAATATCTACATACAAAACAGTTGGTTTTTTTATCTGTTTAAAAATTACCTCTGATGATTGGGCAAGTAGAAGTTTGCAAGACAGCATGGTTCCCAGGCCATTTACACAAGCAAAACACTCAATGCATTACAAGTTCTCATTTTAGTGTATGCTTTATTACATTTTGGACCTCTGATTATTTCTCTAAAGATATCGTGCATTTTATGTACAATACACAAAAATTTGCAAAGAGTACAAACATCATTTAGAGCTTGATTCTGGAGGAAAGAATGTTCTTATGGTGAAGAAGAGGGCAACAAAAATGATTAGGGGGCTGGAGCACATGACTTACGAGGAGAGGCTGAGGGAACTGGGATTGTTTAGCCTGCAGAAGAGAAGAACGAGGGGGGATTTGATAGCTGCTTTCAACTACTTGAAAGGGGGTTCTAAAGAGGATGGATCTAGACTGTTCTCAATGGTAGAAGATGACAGAACAAGGAGTAATGGTCTCAAGTTGCATAGTGGGAGGTTTAGGTTGGATATTAGGAAAAACTTTTTCACTAGTAGGGTGGTGAAGAACTGGAATGGGTTACCTAGGGAGGTGGTGGAATCTCCTTCCTTAGAGATTTTTAAGGTCAGTCTTGACAAAGCCCTGGCTGGGATGATCTAGTTGGGGTTGGTCCTGCTTTGAGCTGGGGGTTGGACTAGATGACCTCCTGAGGTCCCTTCCAACCCTGAGATTCTATGATTCTATGAAGACACTGGATTGGGGCTCAGGAGATCAAGGCACTATGCCCAGCTCTTCAACAGACTTCCTACATGATCATGGGAAATTCATTTAGAGCCAGGTCTTGACCCTCTGCTCTGTCCCCTTTGCCCTGTTCCAGTGGCACAAAGGGAATGGAAAATTGTTCTAAAAGGGAACCAGGGATTCCTCTGACGTAGGGAGAATCCCTAGGTTGTGTAAAAGCAGCATAATCTATATTGTAAACTTTGCCAGCATCATTGTTCTCTCTGTAAAGTGGCACATACACCAACAGTATTGTTTGTAGCTGATAAGTAATAACAATAATTTATCTCCTGGAAAATTTCAGTAAGCCTGGGTATAGTAATATGTCATCATATTTATGTCTTTTATACTCATTTAGTAAAAAATGTCAAGTGTTTTCAATCTCTGGCTGAAAGTTTGGCACTATATAAATGTCAGGCTATAAGTTAGTATTATTCTGCTTTAGGTTTACTGGAGGAAAATGAATATTCAAGACTGTCAGCCAGCACTACAGCGAGCTCATCAAATCAAAGGCACAGGGAGAGCCACACTAGTCAGGTAAATATTTTACAGATGGTCTAATATACACTGCTGAAATTAATACGAATGCTCACGGAGACTGCATACTGAAAGCATTCCCTATTCACATGTTTGGATTGGCTTTGAAAAATACAGGGTTCCCTTAAATTGTTCTCTTTATATTAAGCCAGATACAATTATGAGTGTACTTTTCAAGTTTTTTCATTGCGGGGATGATCTTCCTGGAGGTTTCTAATGCCACAATTGAAAGTTTACATCACTTTAAATTGCTGGTTTGTGAGGGCATAATTTTCAGGAAGGCAATCTGACTCAGCAACCTGGGGGAAAGAGGACACTGATCTCTCCCAAGATATTCACTGTCGCACCAGAAAGACCTGAATAATAATCAGCTTCATAAGATGAAATGAATAATTATATAGTCTCTTCATGCAAAAGTATTGAAGTGACTGAAAATATCATTAGGTACAGAAGGAGTATAAATATTGCACCTTAGTTACTTTGATATTTGTGTTTAATTAATGGAACTTAATATAAAGTATTACCAACATAAAATTAACTCTAAAGTACATTAAGTAAAACAAATGTGGGGGAGGAATGGAGAACTTGGAGTAATTTATTTTCGTCATTCTTTTCTTCAGTATTTTATACAAAACCTGAAACACTTTGCATTCCAGCTATTCAATTCTATTCAGGCATTAGGCCTTCAAGCCATTATTTTTACCTTACTTAACAGATAGAATTAGTATTTTCCATTTGTGATCCTCATATGTTTCGTCCTGTCTTTAAAAAAAATACAGTTGTGAGCCATGCTTTATTTGAGACTGTAAAAATCTTCCTGTAACTGCCAAATGAAGTCCAAGGGAAAAATATGTTAGAGCAGAGAGGAATTTCCTCATTAGTAAGATCTGATTAGAGGATGCAATTTTCAAAATGTTGTACTAGAAGGTAAGGGATGTGCTTTGTCTAAATGTATAAGATTTTTATTGTTGGTGTGTTTTTTATTTTTGGTAATTCCAAAACAACTAAGGTGAAATCCTGGCCCTATAGTCAATGGGGGTTTTGTCAGTGAGTTCAATGGGCCCAGCATGAGTGGCAGGTGGAGCGACCCTTAGGGGACGCTAGCTCCCAGCTCTGCCTCTTCCACCCCCCATCCAGAGCCCCGAGACCACCTGCCCCTCCCCTGCAGCTGAGGCCACAAATCCCCACCTGCCCAAAGGAGCCCTACGCTGGCCAGAGGCCCGAGTGCCCCCTCCCTGCCCTGGCCAGAAGAGTTTCGGGCCAGCCAAAGCCCTAAGCCTCCCCTGCCTGCCTGACCCGGAGGTGCCCCAGGCCAGCCGCAGCCATACCGCACCTCCCCTCCCCAGACCCTAAGCCACTGCAGGGAAAAGCCTCTCAGCAGGCTGCTTCCGACGGGAAGCGGTGTGGGCCGAGGGATGTGCTGGCTGCCACTTCCCACAGCCCCCATTGGCCTGGAACAGCAAATCGCAGCCGGTGGGAGCCACGATCGGCCAAACGTGTGGACGCGACAGGTAAACAAACCGCCCCAGCCCGCCAGGGGGCTTACCCTGGCAGGCCACGTGCCAAAGTTTGCCGATCCCTACACTATATGATCACAGCCAGCTACCGGGTAACATAACAAAGTGGGGAATGCTCAGTTCTGTGCTCTCGGGGCAGCCACCTACCTCACCGTCAACCACAGGTATTTCTCAAGTCTCCCCATTACTGTCACAGTTAAAATTGTAACAAAAGGGAAAAAGACAGGAGGCCAGCCTGCTGCCTGTTCGCTGTTCTGTCTTCCTTGCCCCGCTGCCACCCCGTTTGGCTGGGCGATTGTCCTCATGCCCTTGGCCAGAGTATTTCCCTTTGTGACTCTGAAACGTGCCCAGACGTGCAGGTCTTGAAGCTGGGCCCAGTGGTGGAAGGCGATGTAGAGGCTTTCGCTAGGGCAAACAGGCAGGGGTGGCCTGTTGGCTCCTAGTCTCTTTGGGGATGAAAATCAGCACTGCAGGGTGTGAGCAGAAGTCTCCATAGAAGGAGGAAGTGAGGAATGTGCTGGCCAGGCAAAGCATTTCTTTCTCCCCATTCAGAAGGCATCGCCCTCCCCGTCGGGGAATCGAAGTCCGGTCTCCCGCATGACAGGTGGGGATACTCACCACTATGCTAACAAGGAATGGGGTGGGGTGGGGCAGGGCACGACACTGCACGGAGCTCCTAGAGACCAGCTATGTCTGGCTTACACCACACCACGGACTCCGCCGGGTAACAACACCCCTTGCTCTCTTCTCCTTCCTAAAGGCTTTGGCTGCAGCAACAGCCCTGGAAAAAGCCCTGTCCCTCCTCACATCCGGTTGCTCATCTCACTCTGGTCCGAAGAAGTTTTTGATATGCCCTATGCAGTTTCTGGGGCCGCTGAGGCGGCTGTATTTCCTACTCAGCTTCCTGGGCCCATCAGTAATCTCCCTGGAGTCCTGAGAGACTACTGATGAACCCAGGAAATTGAATAGCACATATTGCCTCCTCAGCCACCCCGGAACCTTCATGGGGCATAATAAAGCAAAAACTTCCCCCCCAAACCCTGCAACCAGGGGTCCGGCAGCAGCACCATGGGAGGCCGAGCCTCTCCTGGTCTATTTTACCTGCCACCCATGGGGGCCAGGATTTCACGCTTCGTATCACACTCAGTCTTGAAAAACAACAGATTCTGCCAGGCTCTGCATAGGTATGCGATCAGTGGTGGTCAAAAGATCCTCATTCTTTTCCATTCCCCTGTGCAAAAGCTCTGGCAATCACAGTATTTAGTCTCCGAGTGTAAAAACTATGGCATGCTGGCACTCAAAAACAACATTAGCCTCTTCAAAAGTGTTGCTTAGGCCCTATCCTCCCCCGCCCTGAGCAACCACCAGAGTTGCTCTGGTACAGGTGACCACATACCTTGCACCCACATTGCCTACAGCAAAATCTGTGCCTTACAGGTATAATCAACTCCAAAAAGAAGAAAAGAGATAACTGAAACCGAAATCAAGATTGTCATCTTTTTAAAAATATCAGAAGAAAACGTTCTTTTTACAGCAGAATATCTCCAGAAACCATATACGCTGATTTGTCAACAGGAAGTAAATTCTTGAGTGGTTACTCCAGATTTTACTTCTCTCTTTCCCATTCCTTAGTAGGCATTTGTGAAGATTTATGTAAGATAAATTCGCGAGGGTATATACTTGTAATGAACACAGATACCATTTTTAGAGCAGTGTCGACCCCTGCATTCTAGACCATCTCTTAGTAAAAGCTTTATTTGTTCATGTAACTGTACAGAAATCACTGTTAATATCAGTCGTTACAAAAGGAGAGTAAATGTTTCACCTTGGTCACTTTGAAATTATTGTTTAATTTATGATACTTCATGTAAAATTGTTAAGGAATGTAAGGTAATGTTGCTCAAGTGCACTTCCTATAAACAGAAACACTAAATATCAAGGAACTCACCAGTTAAAGCAATGTTTACATCCACACCAAACACAAATGCCTTGCCACCCAAATATTATAAACTTGAGCACACTCACAGAAGTCTTTTGTCTCCAAAATAAATTCCATTTCATGTTCTCAAAACTCATACCTACAAGTGCAATCTTAAATGCAACTTCAGTAAGATGAAGATATCTTACCTCTACCACAGAAAGTGGGCTTGCATTTTATGCTTTTATAATAATAATAAAAAATGGAGATATGCCAATCTCCTAGAACTGGAAGGGCCTTGAAAGGTCATTGAGTTGAGTCGAGTCCAGTCCCCTGCCTTCATTAACTGGACCAAGTACTGTCCCCTGACAGATTTTTGCCCCAGATCCCTAAATGGCCCCCTTAAGGATTGAACTTACAACCCAGGGTTTAGCAGGCCAATGCTCAAACCACTGAGCTATCCCTCCCCCCTTTTCCAATACAATCTGCTCTAATGAACGCATGCATCCCAAAATGTCTCTACAGTTTTACTACCAAGAAAAGAACTCCTGAAGGAAATCTGTGTTCATTTTAATCAGCAAAGAGATGTGAAAATTCACATAGTTAAAAGCATTCCGAAATGTATTTGACAATGATTTGTTTTAATTACTATTGGCATTTCTTAGCACACTGGTGGTAACACTAGCAATATGAGAGCCTAGGGTAAGCCATTTTACCATGCTTCACTTCATTAGCCTCATGTTATCACTTAACAGCAATTCTTTTACAGACGTGTAATCAGACAAAGATTGTTGCACAGATCTGTAAATATCCTAATTGCTATATAGGAAGAGGCATACATGGGACTGAAACTGAGTCTTTGGATTCCTTGGCAGATGCTCTGTCACTTCAGCTAAAGGAAACTGGTTCATTAGCCTGCAGGGTCTTTTTATACTTATGCTTTTTTTCATATCTTACTGAGAATTGCTTATAGAGGCGAGAAGAGTTAATTTCACTTATGTCACGCAATCTCATGACTGATATATCACAGATGAAGTTATGGTAATGTGGCTCATGGTACACTCAAGGCAACAAAAACACACATATGCACACATTAAAGAGAAAATTTCAAGTCCATTTACAGGAGCATAACATGTATAGCACCAGTGGCTTTTAATTTTAAATAATAATGAAGTTTTCATATAATTCAGAATTAGCACCAAATATACCATAGAATTAAAATCAGTTGCTCAGATGATTATCCCTAGTGCTGGTTGACAATTTTTGACAAAAATTGTTTTAACTGAACAATAGGGTTTTGACAATACTTTCATTTTCATCCAAATATTTGGATTTTGTCAAAAATTTAAAATGAAAAATTTTGACAGGTCATTTCACATTTAAGAATTATCAGAAAATATATATATATATAAATGGAGATATGCCAATCTCCTAGAACTGGAATGACCTGAAAAGTCATCAAGTCTAGTCCCCTGCCTTCACTAGCAGGAACAAGTATTATCCCCTGACAGATTTTTGCCCCAGACCCCTAAATGGCTCCCTCAAGGACTGGGGGCAAAAGACCTAACTGGCTTCAAGATTAAGCTAGATACGTTTATGGAGGGGATGGTTTGATGGGATAACATGATCTTAGTCAAAGGTCAATTAATTGCCATCAGTGGTAAATAGGACCAATGGTCAATGATGGGATGTTAGAAGTTACTACAGAGAACTTTTTCCTGGGTGTCTGGCTGGTGGGTCTTGCCCACATGCTCGGGGTTCAGCTGATCGCCATATTTGGGGTCGGGAAGGAATTTTCCTCCAGGGTAGATTGGCAGAGGCCCTGGAGGTTTTTTGCCTTCCTCTGCAGCATGGGGCATGGGTCACTTACCGGAGGATTCTCTGCATCTTGAAGTCTTTAAACCATGATTTGAGGACTTCAATAGCTGAGACATAGGTGAGAGGATTATTCCAGGAGTGGGTGGGTGAGATTCTGTGGCCTGCATTGTGCAGGAGGTCAGACTAGATGATCATAATGGTCCCTTCTGACCTTAAAGTCTATGAGTCTATGAACTCACAACCCTGGGTTTAGCAGGCCAATGCTCAAACCACTGAGCTATCCCTCCTCCCCGAAATCCCACCCTCTGTCTCACTGGAAAAAAGGGAGAAAATTTAAAAATAGGCGGATGGAATTTTTCCCACCAAAAGAAAATGAATTTCAACGTGAAATTTTGTTTCAAAAAGTTTGATCAAACTATGAATTTTCTTCAAAAGAAATGAAAAATCTTTATTTAAAAAAAACCCTTACAAAACATACTTACCTTTTTTCAGCCAGCACTAGTTAACCCTTTACTGCCCTTTAACAGTTCTTTGACTGCGTGGTCATAAGTTTCCAGGTTCAGTAGAATATATACATAGCAAGTGGATGCCAGATAAAAACAAATGGCTCATGACTTTGCACTGGGTGTGGTGCTGTAGCATTAATCTCATCCTTCTTGCATCCCTAAACAATATGGTGGACTGGATTGGGTGTCATAGATCTGAGGATCAGTGGTCCAAAGGAGAGGCCAGTAACAGAGTGGTGAGAAGGTGTTTCATGTGGGTGAATCTACTCAGATACTACATCTTTAAAAAAATATATGTCTTAATGCACATCCATTAGGATTTTTTCCCTAATTGGGGATTCCAGATTCCATTTATTCTTAGCTTTTATTTAATAGAAAAGCTTTCTAGCCCATTCTGTTGCAAAGATAAGTCGTCAAAATGTAAACTAAAACTGTACAGTAAAGCTACTCTTGAAGGAAATGATTTTTTCATTATATCCGAGTCTGCCATTCCAACAAAAGTTTTCCTGTGCTCAAGCTCTTCAGAAGGCAGGACCAGATCTGACAGTCACAAAAGGGAGAGCTGCCTCTCCCTTCTAGGTAAAACCCTCATTTCCTTCTGAGAAAAACCCTAATTTGTTCTGCCTCTTGGCAGCTTCAACATGCAATCTCCAGACTCTGCTGTTCTGAGACAGAGCATTGGAATCTCTTCCTTTCTCAGACTTAACTCAAAATGTCTTTATCTTAACCTATTTTCCTTTTCAAGTGAATTCTTGGTAGATATTTTGAGCCTTTCAGTGGTGCTTGGCTCCACAGTATACAGCTCCCATCCTACCCTAGGCACCTAGGCAAGGGGCACAGAAGCTCTCCAAAATGGAGGAAAAAGACAAAAGATGCCCCCTCTTCTCAGTTACCTTACAGCCTTATTTAGATGGGAAATGTTGCTGCCTCTGCGATAACATAATACGGGGGACCAGCCCTGCACAGAGCAGCAGCATGATCAGGGGAGTGCAAAGGTGAAATTTATGCATTCTTTTCAGTTTAGTCACATTCCAGGAACTGGTCCCTAGGCATAGTTATTTAAATGTTAGCATTATTAAGCACAGGGAATCTAAGAAACAAACACTCAAAATGGGAGAGCTTCAACAGGAGAGTCCCCCCATAGGATGTTGGCTGGGCTTTTGGATATAAGGAGTCCACTGCTACTTCCTGCTCCATGTATGGTGCCTACGTTCCACTGTGAATCTAGTTCAAAAAACCAAAATATTTAGTTTTGATAATGTCAAAATGGTTCATTTTACCATTTATGAATGTTTTTTTCATTTCATTCAAAACAATTAGCCAAAATCGACATGAATTCACAAAATGTTTCAGTCAACCTGGATCTGCATTTTTCTGCACACAAAAAAAGTTTCATCCAAAAAGTTTTGCCAAGTACTACCAGGCACCCTGCATTAAAATGAAAGTGGGCTGGCCTTTCTGTTTTTTTCCCTATGCAATTGTGAATTGTTTGTCTGTATTTTTAACACAATTGTTATTACCAGTTTCAACCCTGGTCTGTAGCTTGTGAGATGAAGAGAAAGAAGTGGAGAGGAAAGAGCAGGCTGACTAAAAGTTTCCATATCCTTATGTGGGCATCAAAAAGCAGCATGGACAGTCTGTAAAGTAGATGAGGGGGACAACTTGGAGATAAAGAACAAATGGAAAGTGATGGGCAGGGCAAAAGCAGTGGGGAAATAATTGTGGGGATAAACTGGGAACCAAACAAAGGATGATTCAAACAAGGTGGCTTGTAGCAAGGACAAAAAGACTGAGAAGGAAGGCAAAGAGAGGTGGGAAGAGAAGTGGGGATATGGATAAGAAGATTAGGAAAGAAGAAAAGGAGGAAGAGAAACAGAGCAAGAATAATAGAAAAGAGACCAGGGAGAGAACACAAAGGGGAGATTAAAATGACAGAAAAGGGAAATGATATAGGAATAAACGAGAAAATAAGGAGACTGAAGGACAGAGAGACACAAAGAAATGGTATCAGTAAGATGTTTCACATAACTCTGAGGTGAGTAAATTATTTTAT
Source organism: Macrochelys suwanniensis (assembly GCA_033296515.1). Lineage (NCBI taxonomy): Eukaryota > Metazoa > Chordata > Testudines > Chelydridae > Macrochelys > Macrochelys suwanniensis. Next base: position 104,889,346 of record CM065775.1, read on the forward strand.
TTATTCATGATTTTATATTTTTGGTATATCTCACTGGAAGACAAATGGGAATTGAAATAATTTTATAATGTACCTAATATGCATATATTTATAGTATGACTTACTATGCAAATTAGATCTCAACCCAGTTGTTACCTGGGTTTTATCTGAACCCAAAGCTATGGTAACTAGACCCTGTTTTCCAGGCGGTGTCAGGAAATAAATCAGTGGGGGACACAGTACCTCCATCTGATAAATGATTGGTACACCAAGAGTTCCTCCACCCCAAATCCTTTTTTATTGAGTCTAAAGCACACATCAAACTTAGCAATAGTCTAGAAGCACCCCAGATAGATATAGGTACCCAAAGTCTGAGGCGGTATCTAGTGATTCAACAGCACGGTTCAGTGGCCAGCCTCTCTCCTAGCCACTGGGGAGTTAGGTGTCAGTTTCCTAGCTCATAGAAATTCTCTTGAACTTCTCCCAAGCTTCTCCAAAGTGCCTACGCTCACTAAACTCTTGTATAGGTAACTCAAAACAAAACACTCATAGTAACTTTTAATAGGTTGGGGTTTCCCTAGCAACAACAAAGAACTCATAATTTCTACTTATTGGCAAAGCAGCTTTGAGCAAGAAACTTATGAACACAGGCACCCAAACTCAAGTTCAGCTATTCACATTCCTCCCCCCCGCACCCCTCCTTCTCATGAATCTGTCCTTGTTAGTAACATACGGCAGCTGCCGTTGTTCTGTCTGCCTAAGACAAGGCCAGATTTGCTATGAATTATGTCAAATCCAATTCTCTCATAACACAGAGGCTCCTAGAAATGTGCCACAAAGTGTGGGTGCTCCACCATAGTGGAGGGAAAGTAAAGGAATTGCCACCAAGAGCTGTGAAACCTCATTTAGAGATTGGTTTAAGCCCTGATTATTGATTCACTTGACATCAGTGAGTGCTGACGGTACTTATCAGTTTCCAGTATTGGCTCCATAGTGATACATTAAATAAAACAGCCATTAGTAGCCAACTAGCTGGCTACATAGAATAATATCTGGGAAGTGTACATCCTACCACGACATTTTGGATTACCCCTTTCTGAAATGTCTGGTTCTTCTGTCACGTGCTCAAAGCAGTGAGGTCAGTAATGATGGCTGTTTTTCCACCAATTTCTGAATTAGAGAATCTACACTCCTACTCTTCTATTTAATAAATAAATAAATAAACCCTCACAGCACTATTTGGCATATTGCAGTAAAAACGCAGCCAACATCTGTCAATGAAAAATGGGAAAACATATTTTCACATTTGTTAAGAATGTATTTATTGTTTCATTATAGCTTAAGCCATAGCTCTTATTTTGTGAAATCTTATTGCTTTCAGCAGTCTATCCTCTCAGAAAGAACTGCATATTCATTATAGTTTCCAGGGCCCTATTTGTTCATACTTGATTTAATATTTGTCGTCAATCACTTCTTTCAGTGAATGTTCAGAAGTTAAAAAAAAATAATCCTGGATACTGCTGTGAGTTGTTACCCTTAGCCTGTTGTCACTGCTCTAAATGAAAGGCTCTAAAATTCATTATTAATGTCTGTCATGTTCAACCATTAGCTGGCAGAAATCTTTGATCATCTTTGAAGAAAAATGTGTCAATGGAGCAAGTCTTGTCTGTAATAAAAAAATCACTAACACCTTTATAGACATACAACATCCAAGAGATGACATATAATACCCTATATATCATTGATCTGAATAGAGAAATACCGTAAATTGTTTTCAAGTTTGTTGTTTTGACAGTAACTGCAAAGAAATCTTTTTGTAATCTCACACCCAGACAAAAATGAAGAGTTATAACACACTATAACTTTATTTCTTATCAGGCTTTTCAGACAAAAATATATTGCAAAACGCGTCATAGAGTTAAATAAGGCAGAGTATGTTATATATGAATCAATGGTGTACACACATCATGGGAAATGTCATGACTATTAAGCCACAGCACATGTTGAGGCTTTGGGAGGGCAGGATGTGGAGAGTCTCCTTGCCAGCAGGAGTCCCTGGAAGCAATAACTGCTACATCCTTTAACAGAGAAAGCTCTGCACTTTCCAGTGCTTGTCTCTTCTTGTCCTCACGTTCAGCGAGTGGAATTGTGATTGTGCTGGCGTGAAGGTAGTGAAGACTACTTCTGCCTTCTTCTCTCCTCATAGACCCATGCAGTACTAGCTACACTCTGCATTTATATGCAGAGATGGACAAAAGTGCAAAATTAACTCCAAATATGTTGTAAATGTAACCCACTGGTGAGTGTGAGTTACAGGGCCCCTTCGGTGCTGATCCACAGGGGCTATGAGGTGCTACAGCCACCAGTTATAGAGCGTTAGCTCAAGCTGTAATCGCTTATGTTTTAGCTCTGGAGTTCTCCAGGTTCAGTCTATGGTGTGTTGGCGAAGAGGGCACTCAAACACACCCAAAATCCAGGGTGTGATTCTAAGCTTTTGATCCAGTCCATTATATAGAAATGCATTACAGACAATGGAAGCAAACTTGAATGATTTCTTCTTCTTTTTCTCCTTCTTGTCATTCTTCTTCTTCTTATTATTATTATTATTATTATTCATTTATTTGAATTACTGTAGGGCCTAGGAGTCCTAATCATAGGCTAGGACCCCTTATGCTAGGTGCTGTACAAACACAGAGCAAAAAAAACCATCCCTGCCCCAAGGAGCTTACAATCTAAGTATAGGACAAGGGACAGCAAATGGATACAAACAGATGGGGAAGTACAAGTAAACACTGAGACAGTATTTCTCAGCATGGTATGTAAGGGTCTCTGCACACCAGCAGCCTAACTATTGTCAAATTGTTTATAGGCAAAGAAGAGTTTTGAAGAGGGCTTTAAAGGTGGTTAATGAGGTAGCTGAGTGGACATTGATGGGGAATTCCTCCCAACTGTGTGGAGTAGCATGGGGGAAAGCGTAGAGGGTCTTGTTTGGAAATGTAATAAGTGGGCAGAGGAGGAAGGCATTATGAACCGATCAGAGGTGAGCATCAGCAGTAATGAGAGATGATAGGCAGGGTAAGGAATGACCTTGAAAGTGAATACAAGCAGTCTGATGCAGTGGAGAAGGGGGAGCCAGTGCAGGAATTCAAAGAGAGGGATAACATAGTCAAAGCAATGGGCTAGGAAAATGATCTTTGCAGCAGAATTCTGAATGGATATGAGCAGGGCAAGATTGGAATTGTCAAGGCCAGAGAGAAGGACATAAAAGTGGCCATATTCGGTCAGAACAATGGTCGATCTAACCTAGTATCCTATCTTCCAACAGTGGCCAGTTCTAGATGCTTCAGAGGAAATGAACAGAACAGGGCAATTTATCAAGTGATAAGTCCCCTGCCATCCAGTCCCAGCTTCTGGAAGTTAGATGCTTAGGGACACTCAGAGTATGGTGTTGTGTCTCTGATCATCTTGGCTCATAGCCATTGATGGACCTATCCTTCATGAGCTTATCTAATTCTTTTTTTGAACCCACTTATACTTTTGGACTTCACAACATCCCATGGCAATGAGGTCCACAGGTTGATTATGAACTGTGTGAAGAAGTACTTCCTTACATTTGTTTTGAATCTGCTTCCTAGAATTTCATCAGGTGACCCCTAGTTTGTATGTTATGTGAAGGGGTAAATAATACTTCCCTATTCACTTTCTCCACAATGTTCATGATTTTATAGACCTCTTATCATATACCCACTTAGTCATCTCTTTTCTATACTGAATAGTCCCAGTCTTTCTTATCTCACCTCGTATGACAGCTGTTCAATACCCCTAATCGTTTTTGTTACCCTTCTCTGCCTTTATTGCCTTTCCAATTCCAATATATATATATATTTTTGAGATGGGGTAACCAGAACTGCACACAGTATTCAAGATGTGGGTTTACCATGGATTTATATAGTGGCATTTTATTTTCTATCTTATTATCTATCCCTTTCCTCATAGTTCCAACCATTCCAGTAACTGAGACACGAGATGATGAGAGATGTTGTAAAGAGAGAATCAGCATGATTTACACATAGCCTGGATATGAGGACCTAGAGAAATGTCCAAGTCAATGATGACACACAGGTTATGGAGTGTAGCTAAATTAAATTGTCTGATTGGTTTTTTTATGACATAACAAGAAAATCAATGGGCATGAAAATGGGATCCATTTTATTGGGATACCTTTGAAGAGTTCCTTTGAAACAACAAGATGGCGGTGATCAATTAAGTAGCAAGGAAGAAGCATCCAGTTAAAAAGAAAAGAAAAAGAACGTTTTAAAAAATGAATACATGACAATGGAAAAATGAATGAATTCCACTTTGAAGAGATGAGGATTTTTAAGTTTATGTACAAAAAAATAGCAATATTTTTATGCCATTTACATTGAAGTCATTTGCAGGAAGTGATCCATTCATCTTACTCTGGTTGAGAAACAAGACAGTTGTCCTTAAAAATATGTTTCCCTGAAGAACTGGGTAATATGAACTATGAGCACATTACTGACATTTTTAAAAATCACTACATACCCAAACAAATATTCTAGCTGGGATACTTTTACCCCAGCAGAAACAAGAAGGAAACTGTTTATATGATATTATGTCCCCACTCTGACATTTTGGTGACCACCTGCAGGAGGCCCTTAAGACCATTTTATATTGGGATCAGAAATCCAGCTTTGAATAAAGTGGCTGAGAAAGGACCTTAACCTGAAAGGAGCAGTGTATATTGCATTGGTGTTTGGGTTCACCGTGAGAAACGTGCTGGGATTTGAGAGGACACCTCATGAGAAGGGAGGAGGGCCCTAATCACAGACAGGAGGACAACAGAAGTTGCTGCATACAGCAAGACCTCAACAAACTGCCTGAGATCCATGTTTCAATTGTTTGGGAATATCACATTGACCACAGCATTGTTTTCTCAATAGGCCAGAGTTCATGAGCTGTGGTAAGAAAGAATATGCACCTCATGGAACTGGCTCATGACTACAGAGTACACATTGACTAGTCATTCTTACAATATCTTGGTTTAAGTCCAGCCACCAGACATAACTTCTAGTCAAAGTACTCACGTTCATTTAATTCAATGAGCATGTTAGCTTTTATTCTTATAACTCATAGTAAGTAATAATTCTCCATTATCATCTCCATTTTTTCCCTAAGAGTCAGGAAAAATTTGGCCCAACATTTTTGTAATTGTCACATGCTTTCCCTCTTTCTGATATTCTTCGTACCTGGTCAGGGAATACAGCCTGGCAATCATACAAATAAATATACACTTGGATCTTCTGGTTTTATTGCTGGGCTTATCACAGCTGTAATATTCCTGGAATTTACACATCACTTTTTTTCTTTTTCTTTTTTTGCCAAAACACAGTGTCATTCTTTGACCACTGAAAAGACTTTCACTCTGTATGGAAGCTCTCTGGGACTAATGATCTAGGTTACTGTGGTCATGGACACATTGATATGTCAATTACCAGCCTCCATTCTTGCAGATACCATTTACCCCTGCAAAAATGAATTGTGAAACCCAATCTGAGTACTTTCCCCACTGAATACCTGATCCACACCCAGAAATTGGGTTGTAGGATGAGCCTGTAGGTGTAAAATATAGGTGCACAAAAAGCACCCTAAAAATTATCCTTTTGAAAAATTATTTTCCTTTATATCAAGAGCCAGTTCCTCAATGATGCTCAGTTGAAATAAGTGGTGCTTTTGCGTGATCTATTGATTGTGTATTACTTATATTGATTACTGAAGAATTCCCAATTAACACTCTGAGCTTTGGTAGGTTCTTATCCCAAAATTAGACCCAGTCTTATTAGAATTATTGTTCAGTTGGGAACTCCAATGTGCACGGTTGCAAAATTCACACTTAGGAAATCCTTCTATATTTGTAATAGTTTTATTAACAGTGTTAGCAAAGTTACAAACACTCCAACCCAGCAAGGTAGATGGAAATAAGACAGAATGAGCATCTGACCATCCATATACTCACCACAGAAGTACCTGAAGTGTTAGACATTATTTTCATCATCATCCTCTTCTTCCTCGTCACCATCATTCTGGCAGCTCCCAAGAGTTATGTCTCCCAAGGCACACAGGCCAGGATACAACTTTTATAATGTTACGCTGATGCTACTATGCTTAATGCATTATTCAGTAGGGGTTTCATCCCCTTGTCTTTTTTTGTATTTCCTTACCCTCCGGTACCCTTCTCCCATAGATAGCATAGACGTCAATTAGTTGCCATGGTATTCTTGTGGTCAGACATCTGCTGATGTTCCTAATTTTAAAATATCTCAAGCTGGTATAAACTAGCTTTTTGTGGTTACCTGTCAGCAGTTTAGTCATTACAGCATTCTATCTTGCCATATCTTATGATCTAGGGTTATGCCGGGTTAGCTGCTTATACTAAGGCTTCTGGGGCCTCATGCCTTGATTAGTTTAGCTAAGCTATTGCCTGTGGCCTCTATGCTCAGTGCTTTACAGCCTATACCTATGCTATACCTAGACAATACCTATACCCATAGGATACAAGCTGCCCTGCTTGACACTATATGATGGGCTGGCCCACATAGCCATACAGCAACCCTTTTACCTGAGAAATAAAGAGGAAATATGTCAAAAGCAACACCACCTTTTCAGTGGCTTGAATTTCTATTATCTTCACATGTCACAAATGAACTCTGTATCACCCCAGCTGTAACATAAACATTCTAGAGTGAAAAAATGAATGATATCCATGACTTGCATAGTTAAAATTTCTTCTGATGCCTTGGATATTGTGGTTTATATTCCAGACTATGAACGTTCTTTGTAAAGGGCGTCATAGGGCAGGGAGAGGGTTTATGTTGGATTCGGATGTGGAAGATAAAGTTAATCAGAAAGAGCAAGAACATATGCAGGTGACAATTATGAGTATTTACTTTGAGCCAGATTGCACCTTGCTCTTACACAGGTGTATAATAGGGGAGAGGGGCCCAATAAGTTTTTTTTCTTTCTTCTCCATCCTCCCATCCTTTGCAGCCCACGTAAGGGCCAGGAAGAACTGCATATCCTGGTTTCAGAGAAAAGCAGAGAGACTGCTCCATCCATACTCCCTTGGGGACATGCAATGCCCAAAAGGAAGTAAGAGAGGGAGCCATGACATGGCGCATATAGGGAAATATGCTGCAACCTGTATAGGGCATGTACCCCTTTTATACCGTAGGAGGTCATTTTGTCAATATGATGTTATCATTCTCTCTGAGGCAAATTGCTTTTCAGTGCCCGTTTCCAAAAGTGCGTGTGTGTGTGCTTGTGTTAACAATACATTTTGTGGTTTGTATCCAATTTTCCAATAAAATATTTAAGGCAACATGGTAGCCTCCTGCTAATGAAGGAGAACAAGAAAGTGAAGCCAACTAGAATCAAAAGTGAAATCAATTAGTATATTTTTATTGCCTATCATGGATGTAATGCAGAAAGTAGACAACTGAAAAATCAGATCCTTCTGTCACTGAGTTCATTGGAATTGCAGAGCCTCTTAGGATCAGACATGGAGTGAACACAGCCAGAACAAGAAAATTATTCATATTAAAATTATTTTATAATTTAGAGTTTGATCCCTCATGATGCTGAATGCTTTCACTACTCATTTTAGTCCCAGTATAGAAGGAATTAACTGACTAGTAGTTACAGAGAGAGAGATTAACATTAAAGCAATACAGTCCTGAAAAGGATGAAAAAAGAAATTCAAACACATTTTCTTCAGAAGCAAAATTAAGTTGTTTTCCAAAATAAATCAAGTTAGTTACCTAGCTGTTTAGTCAACTAAATTTTATGTATGAAAAAGAACAAACATACTTCCATATTAAAGTTTTAACACTTCCAAAGTACCAGTAAGAACATGAATAGAGACTCTTTATTGTGTAAAATTGTTAGAAGATACAACTTGACATAAATTGTACTGGTAGAGAGGCTTTGTCTTACATTTATATTTTTACTAATTGTGTTCCTGTGAAACATCACCTGTCTGAAAACATTTGACACCAGAATCTTGATTATTTCTTTTATACAAAACAACAGATGCAAACTCAACCACTTTATCTGGTAGTTTTTGATGCAGGAAGAGTCGCCACTCGTGCTACAGTTGGCCAAATCCATTTTGAGCAAACAATCTTATTGTGTGCTTTCACTAGGCAGAGACCAATTTATACTTCAAAGTACACTTTTTAAAATATATGCAAATGTATTTAAAATAAAATATTTGGATCATTTATTGATATTAAATTATGAACTTGGAACACTGAATTGTAAATTTCACTAGTGACAAGGGATCTGATCCAGTACTCACTGAAGTCAAAGAGAATCTTTTTATTAACTTGGATGGGAGTTGAATCAGACCCAAGGACAATAACAACTGGAAGCAGAGAAGAATAGTTATTTTCTGAATTTAGGACAGAACATGAGATTTGCCGTATTGGCACTGGCCTCTAGAAATGACCAATACTTGGTGCTTGAAAGGAAAGAGAAACCTGCCATAATGCACCCAGACATCTATGAAATGGTGTTCATGTGTGGTAGGATTCCTTCCTGCTCCTTATAGCAATCACTTATTCTCAGAAATATATCATCTTGTTATCCTTATTTTAGACTGCATAAATAGAAAGTTTGTTACTGTTCAGAAGATTATTCAGTTCTTAAAAATATCCAGCTATGTTATGACTTCCGGTGATAGTGATTTATACAGTATTTGTTCTAAATCTAGCTGAGTATGTCTGGTGTATGAAAATAATGGTGGAAAACATTCTTATGTGATTTGATAACACTGGTCTACAATTTTTGAGACGTCGTCTGCTTCAGAGATAAAATGTGCTATTTAGTATGTATTTTGATGTGCTGAATTCAAATATGACAATTAAAACAACTGATTGGCTACTGTTTCTAAGATATTTAAGTTTTTACATTTTATGTCTATGTATATTGTGTAGATAGTAGAGTTTTAATCATAAATTGTAAACCTAGGTCTTTTCATGTGTTTATGGTTGCTTTACATGATACTATTTCACCTGTCCTGTTTATGTAACACTTTAAAAATCAGTAAAGGGGTTATATAAATAAAATGTATTATGAAACAAAAGGCAAAATACTATTATGTACATAGTTTAGTCCTATTCAATGTCTACTCGGCGCTTCTTGGCTTGTCTCTTGTATTCATTAAATGGAGCATCTCTTGTCACTGTCCAGCAATAGTCTGCAAGCATTGATGGGCTCCATTTGCCCTGATAGCGTTTCTCCATTGTTGCAACGTCCTGGTGAAATCGCTCACCGTGCTCGTCGCTCACTGCTCCGCAGTTCGGTGGAAAAAAATCTAGATGAGAGTGCAAAAAATGTATCTTTAGTGACATGTTGCAACCAAGGCTTTTGTATGCCTTGAGGAGGTTTTCCACCAACAACCTGTAGTTGTCTGCCTTGTTGTTTCCGAGAAAATATATTGCCACTAACTGGAAGGCTTTCCATGCCCTTTTTTCCTTGCCACGCAGTGCATGGTCAAATGCATCATCTCGAAGAAGTTCACGAATCTGAGGACCAACAAAGACACCTTCCTTTATCTTAGCTTCACTTAACCTGGGAAATTTTCCACGGAGGTACTTGAAAGCTGCTTGTGTTTTGTCAGTGGCCTTGACAAAGTTCTTCATCAGCCCCAGCTTGATGTGTAAGGGTGGTAACAAAATCTTCCTTGATTCAACAAGTGGTGGATGCTGAACACTTTTCCTCCCAGGCTCCAATGACTGTCGGAGTGGCCAATCTTTCTTGATGTAGTGGGAATCTCTTGCACGACTATCCCATTCGCAGAGAAAACAGCAGTACTTTGTGTATCCAGTCTGCAGACCAAGCAAGAGAGCAACAACCTTCAAATCGCCACAAAGCTGCCACTGATGTTGGTCATAGTTTATGCACCTCAAAAGTTGTTTCATGTTGTCATAGGTTTCCTTCATATGGACTGCATGACCAACTGGAATTGATGGCAAAACATTGCCATTATGCAGTAAAACAGCTTTAAGACTCGTCTTCGATGACTCAATGAACAGTCTCCACTCATCTGGATCGTGAACGATGTTGAGGGCTGCCATCACACCATCGATGTTGTTGCAGGCTATAAGATCACCTTCCATGAAGAAGAATGGGACAAGATCCTTTTGACAGTCACAGAACATGGAAACCCTAACATCACCTGCCAGGAGATTCCACTGCTGTAGTCTAGAGCCCAAAAGCTCTGCCTTACTTTTGGGTGGTTCCAAATCCCTGACAAGGTCATTCAGTTCACCTTGTGTTATGAGGTGTGGTTCAGAGGAGGAGGATGGGAGAAAATGTGGGTCCTGTGACATTGATGGTTCAGGACCAGAAGTTTCATCCTCTTCCTCTTCCTCGTCTGACTCAAGTGAGAATGATTCTGGTGCATCAGGAACCGGCAGTCCTTCTCCGTGGGGTACTGGGCATATAGCTGATGGAATGTTTGGATAATGCACAGTCCACTTTTTCTTCTTTGACACACCTTTCCCAACTGGAGGCACCATGCAGAAGTAACAATTGCTGGTATGATCTGTTGGCTCTCTCCAAAGCATTGGCACTGCAAAAGGCATAGATTTCCTTTTCCTGTTCAACCACTGGCGAAGATTTGTTGCACAAGTGTTGCAGCATATGTGTGGGGCCCACCTCTTGTCCTGATCTCCAATTTTGCAGCCAAAAGAAAGGTGATAGGCTTTCTTAACCATAGTGGTTATACTGCGCTTTTGTGATGCAAAACTCACTTCACCACAAACATAGCAGAAGTTATCTGCACTGTTCACACAAGTATGAGGCATCTCTGCTCACTTTGGCTCAACAGAAATGTGTCCCTTTGCAAAATCAAACAGTGACAAATAAGAGAGCACGACACTGTATGATTTCTAGAGCTGATATAGGGCAATTTGTTCAGCAGAGTGATGTAAGCTTCGTTATGATTGCATCATCCATGACTTCTAGGAATAACATGCAATTCATATCATGTATGACGCAATACCAGCTTCAGATTGCATCATTCATTGTTTTGCCTAAAAAGCAAGTACTGTCCAAACCCAGTCATAGATTTATTCATAGATCCAGTCAAAGATGTATTTTAGTCATTTCTGGTTTAAATTGAGATCCCTTCCCTTTATAACTCACTTACCCTCCGCCATTCCCAAGTCAAGGGTCGTATATACTGACCCAATAGCATGTCTTGAAAACTAGAGCCAATCAACAATTTTAAGCATCATTTTTGTTCTCAGTGACCCAGAATTAGTACAGTTTGACTACATTTATTTCAGAAGCATTTTGGCTGTAGAGCAGTGTAACATGCAATTTAAACATAAAGGGACAGATTTTGCTCTCATTCACAAGAAGGTGAATACAGTCTATATTAATTATGCCCCTGATTCTCTTCAGGGTTGGAGTTAAACTGGTATAACTCCACTGATCCTTCCAAAATTATTCCAGATTTATACCAGTGTAAGTATCTGGCCTCAAGCTTTTGACATTCATGCCTTTTCAATTAATACATTTATCATTTATTATTTTAAATTATGAGGAATCCTTTATATTACGAAATATGTTGTTCCAATGAAACCGTTGAAAGTCATCAGTGGTTTATGGGAATGATTAACTCAGATCACTTCTCCGATGCAGATCCAATATCAAGTTATTGAATCTAAGGGGACAGTGTTTAAAAAATGCATGTCCCAAAATTCACAAGAGAATTGTATGATTCAGCTTGGGTCCCTGTGGCACATTTCTATTTGAAATGGAATGTTGAAGCATGTAAACTCATTTATCATTGCTGATCTCTGCTCCCCGCTGTGATCTTAAATTACCAATGCTGGGTTCCCAGTAAAACACAGATTAACATATTGATTTGATTTACTTAACTGGGATTTTAACATGCCATTGTTATCTTTGTGTATGGGGGGGGGGGGCATTTTTACTTCCGTTTAACTTTAAATGCAGGTTTTTTTAATTATTTAACCCATAGTTTGGTTCCTATTTTCCAGGTTAGTGACACCTGGGCAAGAAGAGCAAGACCTAGTTCTTGGAGAGGTTGCAGTGGGTTCCGCAGCTAAGGCTGAGATTGGGTTTGTGGAAGTAGATACGAGAGGGTTTGTCAGCTGGAGGAGGATTTGGGGAAATGTGTCTGGAGAAAAGAGTTCACAGGAGTGTTTCCCAGCTGGGAGGAGAATCAGAATACTTCTTTGGGGGGTGTTGTGAAAGAATTCTGCAGCTGGGATGAAAGGAGTTCAAAACCAAGAACCATGAGCAATTGAAAGAAGGTCAAGTATAGATAACAGATGGGAGGGTACTGCAGCCTGGATATAGTCAGATCAGGACACACATGAGGTTTGCAGGCAGATCTGGCAGTTGGAGAGGGATTCAGGGCACTAAGGATATGTCTATGCTGCAATTAAAAACCCGTAGCTGGCTGTGCCCGCTGACTCGGGCTCGCCAGCTAAGGGGCTGTTTAATTGTTGCATAGATGTTCGGACTTGGTGAGAGGGTCCGCAAGGTGAGAGGGTCCCAGAGCTCAGTCTGCAGCCTGCGCCTGATCACAGCCCCTTTGTCCGAACCGTGTGGACGTAAGTCAGCTGGCACGGGGCAGCCGCAGGTGCCTAATTGCCATGTAGACATACCCTAAGGAGGGGAATTGGAGGATAGTTAAGGAGAAGGATTTGGAAACAGGTGCTTGTGAGAGAGAGGCATGACATGCAAGATTAAACCACAAGTTATTCAGCTCCCTAGTAATCACTTACATAGTAGGGAGAATAATTCCTTTAGGAATAATAATTTCTGCAGGAATTACTGAGTGAAATCCTATGGCCTGTGTTACACAGGAGGTCAGACTAGATGATTGCAGTGGTCCCTTCTGGCTTTAAATCTTCTAGGAAATCTCAGTCAGGGCAATTCAGCTTTTTAAGAGTTAATTATAATTTCTTACTATAAAACATGTTAAGTTTCTTTTGTGAGTAGCTTTAAAAACTAATCAGATTGTAAGGAGGAAAAAAGCCACCCTTAGATACTTCTGCTATTTAATCTCCCTCGTGGCTTCCATTATGTGAGTTTGACTTTATTAATAATGTAAAATACTCATGGAGGAAGAACAAAACTATGGTAATTGCCAGAATCTGCTGCTGATGGTTAGTTTAAAGCAACACCATGGTAGATAACGTCATTAAATGAACATAATCAGTGATATATTTACAGAAGCAAAATAAGCTGTAGTTACTTTATACAAATGTCTATGGAGCACAGGTTTACATTCAATATTTACCATAGAAACTAAACTGTGGCAAAATGCCAGTTTCTGTAATGGTTATGTATGTTAATTAATTAATTTTACTAGCCCCATATAAAAATTACTGAAATTAAATTTGCATTTCAGAATACTGAGCTGTTATTATTTGGGCACGTAGAATTATTTGTCTGTTTTAATTTTCATAAATGTCATTAACTGCCTCTTTTCACCTTCAGATGAATAGTCAATAGAAAAAACCAGTACAATGACAAATGGCCAACAAATTGATTTACATACTGTGTGAATTATTTAACGAAAACTGAATTCTTCAAAGAGAGAGTGACACAAAACAACCTGAATTTTGTTAAATGAATTTGAAAAAACAGAATTACATAAATTGAGCTTAATAGACATTTATGTTTATTACGGAGGCACCGGCCATGTGTTTATAGTTAAGGCTGCATTGAGTTTGAGACTTAAAGCAGGGATTCAATCTCTGTTATTTATGGATAATAAAACTTATCCCTAATATTAAAGCATTTGATCTTTGAATACAGAATCAGGTATCTGATAATTTACATGTAAATCTATAAATTACTTTTAGTTAAAATTAATTTTAAATGGGTCCTTTAAAAAATTTTGCCTTCTGTGGCGCCTTTATTATTTTTGTTTTGTTTCAAATGATCTTAATGATAGAATAACAGAATCTTTCACATACTTAAAACTCATTAAAATCTTGTGTGTAGACTGCCATTTGAATATTATAATTAAGATAACTTATCAAGTGTTGTTATAACTGCTAGTCATGATTATAGATAGACAGAACCGAGTCACTAGTTCTGGTCATTCTTAATTAAGGCCTTTTTGCTGTCATAGGAACACAGTCACTCATCACCCTTCCTCTACATCTACTTTGTGCGCTACAATTCTATTTGTTGTAATGAGTCGGTGAGATAAGAGAGACTGGACTTGTGTTAAGATTTCTCATTGGTGGATGATTTGGCCACAACTATCACTGCTTCTTAAAAGTTGTTGGGCTGCATGCTCGTTTGGGCATGAATGCTCGAAAGGGTCTTCATGGCACTACTGTCTTGGCTCCACTGTACAGTGAGGCAGCACTGCCAAGGAAATTAAGTTCAGGAGTCAGGGGGAGATTGTAATGGACAAAAAGATTGGGACTCAGGGACTGGGAATCCTTCCCCCAGATCTCACTCTTCATGTACCATTTGTCTCCCTAACACAGTCCCCTTCCACAAACACAGCCCTGCTCCCCTCCAGGCCTATAAGTATTCTTGTTTTCCTCTTCCTCTACCTTAATCCCCCGCACACACATACACCATCCCCACTCTCAACCCCCAACTCTCTCTGTGAAGATGCAAAGTAGGTTTCCAAAGGGCCCAAGAGACTAGGTTGCCAAACTCTCATTGAGCATTGAGTTTCAAAGGGAGTTGTGTGCTTAACTCTTTAGACCCTGTTTAAAATCCCAGTCTAAACTTGGTACAGTCTCTCTCCTGCCAATAGATACGCCAGGCTTTCTCAGTTCAATTTTCATAACAAGCTCTATACTTATACACAATAATAAGGTCTTACCCGTTCCCTATGTCCTCCTCTGCTTGTCCTTAGCAAAATATGTATTCTGTCATCACTGAGAAGCACAGCTTGCATTTTTAATATTATGCTACAGACTAAGAATCATTCACAGAAATGGTTCAGTAAATCTCTTCATATAATGGATAAACTTGAGAAAATGGTTAGCTTTTCATAAGTTAATACATGAACAGAAAAGAGGAAAATGTATCCACAAGATTATTCTCTTAGTTGTTCACTCAAATCTAAGTATATTAATGAACCCGTATAAAGATTTAATGTTCCTTATGTATTTTCCTCACTTCCTGTTGCATTGCTTGTTTGTCCACACAAGTTAAAATACTAATACTTTCCAGACTACTAGCCAAATGGTTATTTAGAAGGGTGTATGTATACATGTTTCAGTCTCCCAATGGTTAAAGATTTGAGAAAGATACATGTACAATTTTTAAATGGCCAAACAGATTTTTTTTTTCAGTTCTGGTTAACAAAAAAATAAAATAAAAATGATGTATAGCCATTTGCAACCTGGACCAAATTTGTATGTCCATTGTAAAGTGAAAAATGGGGTGTATAATGAAAATGCTGACACAATGTTAACTACAACACGCACAAGTGGTGCCAGTATCATAAAGCTTCCACAGTTTCTACATGCTATAAATAGGATGCATTTGTCAATTTCTTTGTGCAGTCAGACTGTACTTACTTTTCACCCTGCACCTGTGTGCCTTTGTTTCTCAGTTACAGAATAGCAACAAAGCCTTCTCAGTTCAAATACTTCTATGTATCTTTCAAAGATGAAAGTTCCTTACTATTTCATTAAAGTAATGCCATCAAATGTAATCATTTTAACACACCTGATAGCACCTTAGGAGGAGTTTTTAAAGGATCTGCTTTGACATTAAATACGTTTAACTCTCACCATTTATGTACAACTTTATTTATTTATTGAAGCTCTTTAAATGAAAGCTTTTAGCTGACATTCTAATTCAACTTCCTCTTCAAATGTACTAGTACCTGTCATAGCATTATGCTCAACACTGATCTTAAAGCCTTTGGGTCCTCTTTACCTTCCTCGTTCCTTAAAAGGGGACCTTATGTGATATAGCAGAACTGCTTGTTATTGTCTTCAGAGATATGAATAGGAACAGTAAATACAATAAAATGTACCATGTCTTGTCAATTTGGGTTTTGACCATGATCCAAAACCCATCAAAGTAAGTAGGAATTAGCCCTTATGTGAATATCACTTCCAATCCCATGCTACAGGTGATACCAACTCCTGCATCTGTATGACCTACACCAATTTCCAAATGTGCTTCTTTTCTCCCAATCCACCCACCCCCACAGAAAATGGAAAGTAGGTGCGGTTACCTCAAGAGGTTGGCAATATCCTTTTAACAATATATGCTGAGCATTTTATTTTCCAGTAAATCATCTGGATTCAATCTTTAGCTGGTTTTCTGGAGTATATGAGAATGGAGGAAGGTATAGTCTCTGTAACACTGAGACAAAATGTTTATTGAGTTTATAGTGTTATCTAAAAAGTCCTCTTGTCAATTCGGTAACTTTGCTGTTCTGGCTAGTGCCTTCCAGCATGGACAGGGCATAACTTTTAAAAACCATTGTTGAAAGCAACTCTTTAGCCAAGTAGTTGTGTGCTTCTTTTTTTTCAGAATGTTATGAATAGACTTGGAAGGCTTAGATTTTTGTCAGGAAATGTTGGTAAACATTGATTTCACTGAACACACAAACAGATTAAAAGAATATTTCCTTAGGTAATAATTGAAATTTACAGATAGGCAAAGAAAAATGCTGCCGAGAACTTATTAGAGTTTAATTTAAGGATATTTACTTTATATATTTTGACATATGATGTTAGAACACAAGATGATAAGAATGGCCATTCTGGGTCAGACCAATGGTTCACCTAGCCCAGTATCCTGTCTTCTGACAATGGCCAGGGCCAGCTGCATCAGTGGGAAACCAGGCAATTTATTGAGTGATTCATTCCCTGTTGTCCAGTCCGAGCTTCTAGGAGTCAGAGGTTTTGGGACACCCAAAGCATGGGGATGCAGGTTGCCATTGATGGGTCTATCATCCATGAACTTATCTGATTTTCTTTTGTAATCCACTTATACGATTGGCCTTCAGAATATCCCCTGGCAATGAGTTCCACGGGTTGACTGTGCATTGTGTGAAAAAGTACTTTCTTATGTCTGTTTTAAACCTGCTGCCTGTTAATTGCATTGGGTGACCCCTGGTTCATGTGTTACGTGAAGGAGTAAATAACAGTTCCTTATTCACTTTTTCCACACCATTCATGATTGTATAGACTGCTATCACATCGCCCTTTGGCCTGAACTATCTTGAGTAATTTTGTATCATCTGGAAACTTTGCCACTTCACGGTTTACCCCTTTTCCCAGATCATTTATGAATATGTTGAACAGCACTGGTCTCAGTACAAATCCTTGGGGGACACCTCTATTTACCTCTCTCCACTGTGAAAACTGACCACTTATTCCTACCCTTCATTTCCTATCTTTTAACCAGTTACTAATCCATGAGTGTACCTTCTCTCTTAACCCATAACTACCTACTTTGCTTAAGAGCCTTTGGTGAGGGATCTTGTCAAAGGCTTTCTGAAAGTCCAAATACACTATATCCACTGGATCACTTTTGTCCATATGCTAGTTGACAGTTTGTGTTTAAACCATTATAAAGCTTTCACTTTATATATCTCAGTGTCTACTGTCTCTAAATAATTGTCTGACCCGTCCTAATTTCCCACAACTGTGAACATTTAAATAGATAAAAATAGGAAAAAATGCTTAAAACCCATAATTTTGCTCAACTGTGAACATTTAAATATATATTAACAATTTAAAAAGCTTAAAAATAAGCATCAATATTACCTGTCAAAAAAAATTTAATCTAATTCTGCCAAGCCTAGTTATGAAACATAGGCAAAACCTTGAGGTCCTTACACAGGTCATACTCAAGTAAACCTTTTGCTGATGCTCATGACAGTTGGGACTGAGTAAAATCTGTGCAATTTGACACACTGATATTATAGTTATAGCTGATTTACGCCTAATATGATTGAGAGAGATTATAAGGCTAATACGTATCTATGACAAGTAGTATTACGGATCACCAGGGAACTAAGCAGATTACATGTAGGTCTTCGGGCACCTGTGATTAGGGGCAAATCCTGCTCCCTGGGCAGCTGCAGAGGGCCATGTCTGCAGAAGAACTGCTGTGAGTACTGCAATATTGCCTGATAACATTTTAGAGACAAGTGCTTACAAATATGGTCCATTTCCCAGTGTGGACAGGGAATATTTTGCATGTATTGCTGGATCAGGTGTACAGTGTTTTTTCAAAGTTTCTCGCTGTGTCAGGATGCAAACTTGAGTTCTGTAACTCTCAAATTGGACACTCTTAGGAGGCAGATGCCAATGCATGTCTATTTCTACATTATAAATTATTTGATTTTCTATGTATTTATTTTCAGTGTAAAATATCTATTTTTAAAGCTTAAGGTGAGAAGTGTCTTTGGGAGAGACCATACTTTTTACGAATAGAAGAGAGATGGCAGATGTCTCTCCCATTTCAAATATAGCACGAAGAGTATCACCTTCACCTCCAGTAGATCATCTCAATACATTTCCTACATACCAAGGTGCCCTTGCTATAAGTAGGTGCAACTCCATTGGTTTTATAGAGAGTTGCACATTGTTTAAAACAGGCTGAATTTGTCCCAAGGTGATACGCTTTGCCATTTGGGGAGGAAGAACTACTATTTTCCACACACACTGGTAGAGCTATAGAGTCACATCAGGATGGGGCACTAATTTACCCAGAATGATCGGTGATATTTCATGCTACCTGAATCTAATCCAACAGATACCGGCTCACCCACTTTTATCAGGCTCAGTAAATAGCATCACTAGGGTGTAAAACAACAGATTAACAAAACTTTAGGATCCAGAATTTATCAGTGTGAAAGATCACATCTAGGTAGCAATGAGCTACAAAACATTTATGCATTGAAATGTAACTTTGTTTAAGCCTAAAACTGTTGCCGTTGTATACATCAAAGGGGGAACTCTTGTTGTTCTATACATCAAAACTTCTGAGGACTGTTTGCTTTATGAATAGCAAATGTTCTGTGCCACCTATCTGTTCAGTTGGGTACAATGAAATGAGAGCAGTAGCCAGCTACTCACCATCTACAAAGACTGAGCTTGGTCACATTGAAGCAGTTTTACAATTTCTATTCATGATGTAAGGATAAGCTTTTAATCCCCTCCTGTGTGTACACTCAGCACTCAGCAAAAATTGATAGAATCTGTATAGTGGGGAGTAGTTACCTCATAGCACAGGGTCATTCAATGTAACAATATCAATTATGAGTCAAATTCCTGGCTATATTTTGAAAGTCATTAGTTGTGCAATGCCATGTGTGCATGGGTGCTTTACAGACCAACAAAACACATGGGGCCTGATTCTACTCACTTCCACTGATGTAAACCTCTGGTAACTCCACTCCAGGCTATAGAGTCAGCCTCATTTTCTCTGCCTGATCCAATGACTATTTATATATTTTACCCAAAGTGAAACAACTTCAATAGGAGATAGCAAGGAATCCCCACCCCAGAACACCCCATAGCACTCACCTGGGATACAGGAGACCTGAGTTCAAGTCCCTGCTCCAAATCAGGCAGCATGAGGATTTGAACTTGGTCTCTAACTTCCTGGGTCAGTGTTCTAACGACTGGCCTTTGAAGAAAAGAGGTGTGGAGGAGCACTGACACCACTAACTCATCCTTTTGTCCAGGTTAGCTGTGCTCAGAGCATGCCAACTGGATCAGGCCTTGCAAGCAAGATAGGCAGGGAATGCTTAATTTGTGAATTCTGCCAAGGTTTAGGTGTGTGCACTGGCAGAAATTTAGGCATCTCCAGGGTTTGACTACAGCTAAGTGGAGGTTTTGAGGATCTCAGTGGCACCTAAATGTTGGACTTAGATGCCTAAAGTGGCAGGTAGTTAGGCACTTACATCTCTTTTTGGAGCTAGCAAAAGGCCAAGAATTCCTGTACTGAAAAGCATCCAGTGTAAGCTTTATGATTTTACATTATCAATATAATTAACTGTAGATGCATTCTTCTTTCCTTTCCCTTCTCATTAACAGGTTATCCACCAGCTCAGACTTTCAGAGAACGAGAGCGCTGCACTGCAGGAACTCCTGGATTGGAGGCGAAAGCTGTGTGAAGAGAGAGGAGACTGGCAGAAAATCCTGCACAACACTGAGCAAAGAATCACAACTCCTCCCCCACCTCCCTGTAAAAAGCCAACTCTGCTGAAGAAGGCAGAAGATACACCCTGCAACAGACTGTCTTCAGGGATCTGGGATACCACGATGTGATTTCAATTTGTTTGTTTGTGGAGTATTAGAAGTAAAACCATCTAATGATTTCAATCTGCAGAGTCAGCAGGTTTCTGCCCCTGCAATGCGTGCAGGATTTCCCACAAGCATCCATTCAAGAGCACAGGAAGCAGGAGTTACATAGATCTGTTGTGTGTGTGCGTGCGTGTGTATATATGTGTGTTTATTTCCTTTTTTATATATGGAGACAAACTGCACTATAAGTACATAGGTTAAAAATACAAGATAGTTACCTGCTGCTCTCCCATGGACAATGAACAAATTCTGTGTTAAGTGAGTGGAGTGAAGATAGGGAGAAGTCATTGGCAAATGATTTGGAGAGATTGGGGAAGTTTGTGTGCACACTGTACAGCTGTTTTATATAGTACAATACTATGATGTTTCTTGTATCTCAATGAATGGTTTTATTATATTACCTATACATATACAATAGTTCTTTGTAGATGTCTGTGTTTTATTGGAAATGCAAACATGATCATTATTTCCATGTTTATTACTGGTATTTTACAACTTTATGCAATTGGTGCTGTTGTTCTTTCTTCAGAATACAGGTAATAAATACAGTACTGGTATTATTTTTTCATGGTTTACCCTTAATAATGTACCTAAAGTTTCAACACTGCGGTGGTGTTCTAGCACTGGCAATGTCAACCTTAGAGTCAGATCCTGAAACCCTTGCAAAACTGTCATTTGCCAGTGATGGTTAATGCTGTTCACATTCAAGAATTAGAGAGCTCTGCTTCTTTATTATGCCCCTATGTTTCTGAATGAGTGGACTGTGAATTTTTTTAATTTCATCTCAAAATTTATTTCATCCTGGGTTCTGTGAAATAACAATGTACTCATTTAAACTGCAAGTCTGGTTATCATTCATAGCTGATTATGTATAAAGTCAGGAGTCAGTGGAAAGATACATAATAGTAACTAGGTATGAAAGTACAACTTTGATTTACTGATCTAAACCACAAGGCTTCATGGAGATGGATGTATCAAAGGATTATGTTCCTATATGGTAGAAAGCATGGTTCATTTATACCTTAGATTTCATGCAGTAAAATGGTCTCAGAAATTGGAGATTCTCGTTGGAGGACATGAGTTCTCTGAGCAATTATACTAATATGAGAATAACATGCTGCTGGAAACTAGTTAGCTACTGTATGGCAGTCTCTGAAATATTTCTTTGCCATGAAAATGGCATAATTTATATATCAACACACACATATATTAAAAATGCATTTTGTTAGGGGCTGCTTGCTTTAGGTCCTTGGCCTATTTATAGCTAATGTGAGGCACTCTTCCTGGTAGCCTGCCTCTCTCAACCCTATGAGGGAGATAGGGAAAATAAGATGTATATTTTAAATATATATATATATTTAAACAAACATTTTAAAATTTAAGCTAAGTTAAAAATTGGTCTCTGGCTGGAGGTGTTTTGACAAGCAGTTTTTAACTTGGCTGTGAGGGGAAATGCTTTTCTCTCCACTTGACAGAAATTTCAGATTAGCTGAGAAGCTAAAATGCAATCCCATGTTTGCTTTGGGCTTTTGGGGGAGGAGCTCTTAAAATTGTCTAAGTCCCAGCCTGTTGTCCAGCTGCCTAGGCAGAACTAAGTCTCTGTATTACTAGAGATTCAAACATTCTGGATAATCAAGGAAGGGTAGGGACTGCAGTTATCCCTTAGGCCAGTTCTGTGTGGACTATACTGTAATACTTAGCTGGGCCTATTTACCCCAGCTGAGGATGTTTGCGCATGAGGGGATGTGGCAATGACATGCAACCACAGAGCAATTATGTCAAAGCCAGGATTATAATGCAGAAATTCATGGGTTTTGGCTCCATGCTCAAATTACTAAGGCTTATTGCCCCTCTGATATGTCCTTCAAATACCCATTCCTGAAACTCTAGCCATCCTATCAACTTTTTAAGACAGGAAAATACATGTATTGAATGTAATTCAAAATGGGATTGCATAGTTTATGTCCACATAACATCATTTCCAAACCTAGCTAAAAACTGTCTTAGAGTTGTAGTCAATCTCTGCTAAAGGAGCAGAGACAGGATCAAAGCAACCCTCTTCACCCTTGAAGAATTGTATAACATGCTAATACAGCGCCTGGAGAATGAAAATATGCTAGCCTAGTATTATAAGCTGTTTCACTGATACAGTTACTTTTGAGAAATTGATACATAACTGATGTAATCATTCTGCTATTGTACACAGGGTAACAGAAGCATATTACTGCATTTCTAGTGGATGCAGAAGGTTCTTGATTTCATTTTCAGGATCTGAAGTCAGAAATGTAGCTTCTGGGATTCCTCCTTAAATCATGTAACCACAGTCTAAAACTGTAAAACAAACAACAAATAATATGGAGATATTGTGATTGATAGTGAGCCAGTGTCAACAATGAACAGCTTTTAATGTTGGAAGGCTATCAGACTATGAATTTAAAATACAATAAAAACATGTTTCGAAGATTTCTCTAATTGCATTAAGATACTCCAGAGTGTGAATTATAATGTAATAATTCACACCTACTGTGTCCAGTGGTCCCTTAGCCTTTGGCCTCATGCCTAACAATGCAGTGGGTGTGGAATTATTAGACCATAATTCACACCCTACCGTGTCTTATTGCTTAAATAACCACATCCCCAGAGGTGTCTTAAAACTAATATTAAAGTTTATATTATGGATCAAAATATGTTTACAGGGCTGGAAAAACATACTATTGACATTTTGAAATGTCGAGAAGTAGTTTTAGCAGAACTGTACGGTGCTTGTAAATTAATCTCCCCTGTGGAATATGCACCAGTCAATTAGAATGTTTTTTGAGCGTATGTAGTTCTCTATTGTACTTTGCAAAGTAGCTTAGACAAAAAAAGTATTGTGAGTTCAACATTCTAAAGCAGGCCTGCACAACATGCGGCCCGGGGGCCGCATGCGGCCCCCATGGGCTCACTGTGCGGCTTGCGGGGGGGTGAGTAGGTGGGCTCACTGTGTGGCCCGTGGGGGGGGTGAGTAGGTGGGCTCACTGTGCGGCCCAAAATCTGGGGCTGTGTCCGTTGGTCCTTTTTGCTGCTTGTCTCTGGGCTGGGGGTTGTCCCAATGCTGCAAAGAAGGTGTTCCCAAAGGAAGGTGCTTGCTTCTAACCCCCAAGGCTGTCAGTATGTCTGCTCTTCTCTAGTCAGCCCACTTGACAAGTTTGATTGTCCTTGGTCTGGTTCCCATCCCCTCTCCAAGGGTTGCAGCTGTCTGGAGGTGCCTGCCTTCCATGCCTTCCTCATTCACACCTCATTCATTTAACAGGGCAATTGAATACAAAGTGCGGGGAGGTTTATTCTACTTGTAGCAAAAAGACATTTTTCTTTTACCTTAATTATACTACCTTAGGGGCCTGCTATAACATATTACCAAGGTTCAATACAAAGTCATATAAAAGTTATACAAAAATGCATAATGCAGAGATTTATCTACAACTGCATTGATTGACTGTTGTGTGCAGTAATATAGTGACCCCTGGGGGGGGTGAAGAGGGGTGTGATGGTGGGGCTGAGCGGGGAGGGGGCGAGTCCTATTTTACTGCTGTGATCAGGTCACCCTATGCACGCTGTTTCTTTCCCCCTCTACAGGCTTCCACACCCCAGCTCTGGGGAAGGAGGGGTTGTTTCCGCGGGGTGGGCAGCACTGGGGGTGGGGTGTTTCCGTGGGGCCATGGGGTTTCGGCCCTCAGCTGTTTTCTTTGGAGTAATATGGCCCTCGCCGCTTTACAAGTTGTGCAGGCCTGTTCTAAAGGGATAGATTGAACTCTGTGAACATTCTTGTGCCGCCAGTTTCCAGTAAACAATCTGAAATACACTTTATACTGCAATAGAGCAAGTTATCTCCACATTGTGCCTTATTGCTTGATTGTTTTATGTGTGAAACAAACTGAACTTCATGCAAATTGTCAACTGGTACAGTACAGAATGCTAAGAATTAGACACATGCTTTACAGCTTATGAAGTTCCCAGCGTTGGTCTAAAGTCAGCAAGAGTGAATGACAACAAACAAATAAAAATAAATAAATAATGGGAAAAAACTTATTGGCATGAGAGACTTTTTAAAGCTTATGAACCATTCCTCTTTATTCATGAAATAGCATTTAGTGCTTCTTTATTTTCTATAGCTACAGCCCTAGTATGGATTAAAAGCAATACCTTGTTTCCACTTTTTAAAATTGAATGTAGATGTCCAGAAAAATAAATGCACAAATCTTTTACAAAAGAACTGTGTATAGCATGAAATGATAAGCCTTTTAAAACTTTGTATTTTTTTCACAAAACAATAACAGTATTGTTGAATAAGTGAATTAAATTCTCCCTTCTTTGCCAGTGATCCTTTTTATGTCTTCAAAGAGGTTGACTAATGTTCATTAATAAGTTTATTACATTGCAGGTCTTTTGTGTGTAGGACAAAGAATTTAATTAACTAGCTGAGAAAGCATAATAGAGTGTAGTGTAGTACTGAAGTGATAGTAATAGTCAGATTCATTGTAGTTTTTAATTCTGCTCTATACTGTATTCAGGTCTCCAATAATCACCTTATTTTCCTCTCTGTAAAGCTTGCTAATATCTGAAATGTTCTGAGAAGCCTAAAATAAGTTTCCTCATTTGCCTGTTAAATCTTAAATTCCAATAATTAAACTCTGTACCTACCAGTCATAAGAACATAAGAACAGCCATACTGGGTGAGACCAAAGGTCCATTTACCCCAGTATCCTGTCTTCTGGCAGTGGCCAACGCCAGGTGCCCCAGAGGGAATGAACAGAACAGGTAATCATCAAGTGATCCATCCCCTGTCACTCATTCCCAGTGACTGGCAAACAGAGGCTAGGGACACTATCCCTACCCATCCTGGCTAATAGTCATTGATGGACCTATCCTCCATGAATTTATCTAGTGCTTTTTTCAACCATGATATAGTCTTGGCCTTCACAACATCCTCAGGAATTCCACAGGTTGACTGTGTGTTGTGTGAAAAAATACTTCATTTTGTTTGTGTTAAACCTGCTACCTATTAATTTCATTTGGTGGCCCCTAGTTCTTGTGTTTTGAGAAGGAATAAATAACACTTCCTTATTTACTTTCTCCACACCAGTCATGATTTTATAGACCTCTATCATATCCCCCCTTATTTGTCTCTTTTCCAAGCTGAAAAGTCCCAGTCTTGTTAATCTCTCCTCATATGGCAGCCATTCCATACCCCTAATAATTTTGTTGCCCTTTTTTTAACCTTTTCCAATTCCAATATATCTTTTTTGAGATGTGGCGACCACATCTGCACACAGTATTCAAGATGTGGGTGTACCATGGATTTATATAGAGGCAATATGATATTTTCTGTCTTATTATCTATCCCTTTCTTCGTGATTCCCAACATTGTGTTCACTTTTTTGACTGCTGCTGCACATTGAGTGGATGTTTTCAGAGAACTATCCACAATGACTCCAAGATCTCTTTCTTGAATGGTAACAGCTAATTTAGACCCCATCATTTTATATGTATAGCTGGGATTATGTTTGCCAATATGCATTACTTTGCATTTATCAACATTGAATGTCCTCTGCCATTTTGTTGCCCAGTCACCAAATTCTGAGAGATCCTTTTGTAGCTCTTCGCAATCTGCCTGGGACTTAACTATCTTGAGTAATTTTGTATCATCTGCACATTTTGCCACCTCACTGTTTACCCCTTTTTCCAGATCATTTATGAATATGTTGAATATGTCCCCTGGGGGGCACCACTATTTACCCCTCTCCATTCTGAAAATTGACCATTTATTCCTACCCTTTGTTTCCTATCTTTTAGTCAGTTACCAATCCATGAGAGAACTTTCCCTCTTATTCCATGACTGCTTACTTTGCTTAAGAGCCTTTGGTGAGGGACCTTGTCAAAGGCTTTCTGAAAATCTAAATACACTATATCCACTGGATCCCCCTTTTCCACATGCTTGTTGACCCCCCTTGAAGAATTCCAGTAGATTGGCGAGGCATGATTTCCCTTTACAAAAACCATGTTGACTCTTCTCCAACAAATTATGTTCATCTATGTGTCAGACAATTTTGTTCTTTACTATAGTTTCAACCAGTTTGCCTGAACTGAAGTCAGGCTTACCGGCCTGTAATTGCCGGGGTCACCTCTGGAGCCCTTTTTTGAAAATTGGCATCACATTAGCTATCCTCCAGTCATTTGGTACAGAAGCTGATTTAAATGATAGGTTACAGACGACAGTAGTCCTGCAATTTCACATTTGAGTTCCTTCAGAACTCTTGGGTGAATACCATCAGGTCCTGGAGACTTATTACTGTTTAGTTGACCAATTTGTTCTAAAACCTCCTCTAACAACACCTCAATCTGAGACAGTTCCTCAGATTTGTCACCTAAAAAGAATGGCTCAGGTTTGGGAATCTCCCTCACATCCTCAGACCGATGCAAAGAATTCCAGAACAGAACTGTTCCAGAACAGTATTAAATATTTCATTGCTCTCGCTCTCTCTGTGTATGTATACACACATATTATATAATATATACTTTTTTTTAGGAAAAACACCATCTGAGCTTAAATATTTTACAGTATCCAAACAAAACTCAAGGGTGTATAAAGAAATTTTTTTCTTCCATTTTTGCTGTTCATTGTATACTCGGGGTTGATTTTCAGAAGAAATAAAGAAATCCCCATGTTGGTTTATAGTGTGATTGTGAGAAATAGATCATTAGCATAAATTGTCTTTCATTCCACATGTGGGTAAGCCTTTTAGTGACATCACTGGCTCCATGAATGAATGTTTTCTTGGTGATGTCAAAGGGCTGATGTGATCCTTGGATGGAATAGCAAGTTGGAGATGGGGAATTATATTACCTCTGTGTTTGGTACTGCTGCCACTGCTACTGGAATATTTTGTCCAGTTCTGGTTTCCACAGTTCAAGAAGGATGTTGGTAAATTGGAGAGGGTTCAGAGAAGAAGAATTGGAAAATATGCCTCATTGAAAGACTCAAGAAGCGCAATCTCTTTAGCCTATCAAAGTGAAGGTTAAAGGGTGACTTGATCACAATCTATAAGTAGCCACATGGAGGAACAGAAATTTGGTAATAGAGGGCTCTTCAATCTAACAGATGAAGATATAACACAATTGAGTGACTGGAATTTGAATCTAGACAAATTTAGACTAGGTATAATGCACACATTTTTACCAATGTGGGTAATTCACCACTGGAACAATTTACCAAGGGCTGTAGTAGATTCTCCATCAGTAGAAATTTTAAAACAAATATGGGATGCTTTTCTAAACGATATTCTAGCTCAAACAGGAATTAACTCAGGGAACTTCTTTGGCCTGTGTTATGCAGGAGGTCAGACTGAATAACCACAATGTTCCCTTTTGTCTTTATAATTTCTGAATCTATTAATAAGCCATGCCATGCTTTAAATCCAAGGGCATATGAAATATTTCAAAGGAACCTGAACATTTATTTTCATATGATGTTTCACTAACAAATCAGTGTTTTGTTTCCATAATTTTAAAGGGAATTGGAGGGGTTGGCATTCCTGTAAACAGAATAAAATAATCCTGTGATTGGATTTATTTTAGTTTCTCCTAGAAGCGTTTGACTTTTTCCTTTAAAATATCACCAATTAAAACCCAAGCCCTCCTGACTTCTTATGAATGTCTATCCAGCTATAGATACAGCACAATACATCGTGATGCATTTTTATAGGTCTTATTTATTGTCCCTATTTATCATCATTCACTGTAATGTTTATTCTAATTTGTTTTACTATCTGCCGTACCAATGTAGACGCTATCATTGCTCCATTAAAATTAGCCAGTCTTGAAATTGTACCAGGAAAAAACATTTTGTCCAACAGTTAATTCAATTGTTCTAACCTTCTTTATCGCTGTTTCTGTTTAACTTTACACATAACGAAAACATTTGCATTTTCTATGAAGTGTTATTTATACTGGAGAAGACTACAAACTGTTATTGCCCAATCCCAGCACTGGTCGGCAGGACAAAAGACAGTTTACACCAGAAAACTGAAACGTTTCTGAAGAAAAAATAATGAAAGTTTATTCCTTGTACTAATTCTTCCTCATTAAGAAAAGTAACCGATTCAGCTGAGGAAACTGAATATAGAACTGACTGTATGGAGGGGTATCAATCAAAGTGTGGTTCAAGGGCCTTTTAATTTAAAATTCTTCCTTGGTTCAAAGATTCTTCCCTGGTTTCAATTTCTTTCAACTTTTCAAGAAGTGTGTGATGTTTTCAGGTTAGGGAGATACAGTGGGGGAGGTAATATATTGGACCAACTTCTGTTGGTGAGAGAGACAAGCTTTCAAGCTTACACACAGCTCTTCTTCAGGACCAGCACAGCTACAACAACATTGAACACATGTTTTAAGATTGAATATTAGGTAATATATTCCTGCCTGACCAGTTACAGCTAGTTCATGTTGAACTAACTGCCCCTGGGCTTGCTATGTCAATGGGCTAGCCCTTTGAAATCAAAACTACAGCAACAAGGGCCAAGAAACAGACTTCTGTAGACCCTATGCAACCCAGTGGGAATGTGTCGTGTGTATATACCTAGATCTTTTTTATAGTAAGTCTCTAGCTTAAGTTAGAGTAGTTTAAGGTCTCCCCTAATTTGTGCTTGCCTGCAATGTCTCCTGCACTGGCAGACTCCTTGATTGGCCAGCTAACCCAGCTTTGTAATCTCCAATGAGAGGAGACCACAGGAGGCTGTGAAGGCTAGGACTATAACAGGGTTTAAAAGAAAACTGGATAAATTCATGGAGGTTAAGTCCATTAATGGCTATTAGCCAGAATGGGTAAGAAATGGTGTCCTTAGCCTCTGTTTGTCAGAGGGGGGTGATGGATGGCAGGAGAGAGATCACTTGATCATTACCTGTTAGGTCCACTCACTCCGGGTCACCTGGCATTGGCCACTGTCGGTGGACAGGATACTGGGCTGGATGGACCTTTGGTCTGACCCAGTACGGCCTCTCTTATGTTCTTTGGGGCTGCTTTGCACTAAGCAGCCTCATGGGGGGGATGCGCAGCGCTAAAATCTGACTTACTGGTTCGTGGTTTGAGCATTGGCCTGCTAAACCCAGGGTTGTGAGTTCAATCCTTGAGGGGGCCATTTGGGGATATGGGGCAAAAACTGGGGATTGGTCCTGCTTTGAGCAGGGGGTTGGACTAGATGACCTCCTAAGGTCCCTTCCAACCCTGATATTCTATGATTCTATGAAGTCATTTGAACAAGTTTCTTCCCCTAAATAGCCTTATTTCCTACAGTTGGAATACTTAGAGGGTTAAATGTACTCATGCATAAGTGTTTTCAGGATCAGACCCTTTGCCCTTAATATGGACTTAGACCTATTTTTGCATTTGAAACACAATGAAAATTAGACATTCACCTGTTGAGGCCACACTGTGATCTGAGCTTCCTGTCCCTCACGCTTATCAATCCTTAGTAAAAGCCTATGTCAATGAATTCATTACCTTTGGCAGTGACCCAAGTAGTTCATCTCAAATGAGGCCCAAAGGCTCTTTATTGTTGCCTGCTTTTCCCCTCTGTATAATTCTATTTTCCTTCCCAGACCTCAGCAGTTGCCATGGACACTCACCATGCATCTAGAAAAACAAGCAGTCTCCTCTCATTGGAGATTACAATGTCACTCTCTGACCAGCTGCTGAGAAGTATGAAAACTACTTGCATTTAGTTCAACCGAGGTCTGAGAATTCTAAGGACTTTTCTTACACCAGGGGTCTTGGGTAGGAGGAGCTCACACCTTTATACACCAGGTAATTCTATACATTTTCAGTTTGAAGCCCATTCGTGTAATGTAGACACTGATTCACACCTGGAAAACCTGGACTGAATGCTCAAGTCCTTGCTTTTGCAGCACTCCCACTAGCTGCAGGATTTACCCCCTGCTGAAAGTTCCATTGCCGAGAAAAGAGTCATCTAACGCTTTCCACATAAATAAGTCTTTCCTAACCAACCAGTTATGCTGCAAGGGAAAATAATAAGAAAAGATAATAAAATCATAAATGAAAAGGAAAAAAATTAGTCGACTGTCAAAAAGCAATGATAAAAAAAATCCATCCAGAATTCTACATCTCTCAAGCAAAAATGCTTTCCGTAGCTAAACAAGAAATGAGGTGAAATTTCTGAGGATTATAAATTAGTTTTAAAATCATATTGCACCTATTATCCAGATATTGTGAACAGATTAATGTTATGCTTTGCTGGCACTGAATTAAATGAAGATACTTTGAAATCCTTAGGGTCTTGGTCACAAATTTGCAATGGACTAGATACTTATTCTACAAGTTGATCATGAGTAGCCAAGCCGAAAGGAAGAATATATTTTAAGTTGTGACCTTGGTTTCATAGCACATGCTCATGTTATGTTACATTACATCATCATGTGACAAAGGCTAAATGTCATATTACAACGTAGAGTAAATCTCATTAGCACTGCTATTTTCAGATTAGGTATCATCTAACAATTCCAACAGCAAATATCTCAGATCATAATTTATTTTAGGGTATAGCAACAGTGTAAGAAATGAGTGTGATAGTCATGCAAATGAGCTGATTCTGTGTGGTTTATTAATATTTTTAATCTCTCTGGGACATATTTGCTGAGCACTATTTTCATTTTGAGTAAAGCATGTTGCTGTATTATTGGTTAAAAATAGTTTTAATGATCCTTTTCAATTTTTTACACAAATCCCCTGGGCACTATCTGCATAGCACTTTGAGGTATCTCTATGGGATGAGGTGGACAACAGCAGCACTTGAGGATAACTGTGGTATGAAACTATCGCTGCACACGAACTGCGTATATGAGTATGCTGGTGACAAAATCACACATGGTCAATAACGAGTATTCAAAGAGCTCAGTTGCCAAAAGCTGTAATTTATTTAGACAAATGAATATACAAATAAAATAGTGACTCATGCACAGATTTGGGGAATTTGTGATTTGTTCCCGGAAAGCTCACAAATGGGAGTGGGAAGGGGCAGTAACGTAGCCGGGGGGGGAGCAGGGGGAGCGGCTGCTCCCCCTGTGAGGAGAAGTGGCACCTTAAATAGCACCGCCCGAGCCCTGCTCAGGCTCGGGCGGCACTTTAAAAGGCCTGCGGGTGGCTCCCCACGGCTGCAAGAGCCACGGGCCTTTTAAAGTGTCGCCCGAGCCCGGCTCCGGCAGCGGGGCTCGGGCGGCGCTTTAAACGGCCCGCGGCTCCCCCGCGCCCCGCTCCCGGAGCTGGGCTCGGGGTGGGGGGCCCGCTTGAAAAGGCCCACGGCTCCTGCAGCTACGGGGAGCTCCGGCGGTGCTTAAAAAGGCCCGGGGCTCCTGCCACTGCGGGGAGCCCCGGGCCCTTTAAAGCACTGCCAGGTGAGTACAGGGGGAGCGGGGAGGCACCTTTTTATAGCACCGCTCCCCCTGTGCTCCAGACCTGCCTACGCTACTGGGAAGGGGGAAAGGGTCTATTCATCAAATAAATGAATGTGATCCCCCAGCTCTAGTAATGTCACAGCATGAAATGCTTTGTTTGGAACTGTGTGAGATCTAAACCTGTTGTCATGATATTAAATATATTAACTGTTTGTTTCACTAGTCTAAAGACATGTAGCGTGCATCCGGCAAAACGATACCTGATGGCCCTGGTTGTTCTCAAGCATTGTTGGAAAAAACTGATCTCACTTTAAACTGGCCTGGCCTCTGTGTATGCAAAAAGTTCTGATATTAGAGTAATCTAATTCAAAGTGAATGTTTCGATTGTACCCGGCTAGTGAGTTCATGGACCCAGGGCCTAGTCCTATAATGTGCAGAGTGCCTTTCTGGGAGGTCCTGAGCAACTTCAATGAAGCTAATGGATTTGAGGGCACTTAGCACCTCACTGAAGGTATTTACAACTCTTCTAAAGCCCAGGTTCCTCCAGTCCCTTTTTCTGCCGTTCCCATCCCCTCCCCTCCCCTTGTCTGCAATGTATTAAATCATTAACTGACTTTAGCCTTTTAATGGGTAAAGTAATTGTTGCCTATGGTCATAATACATGATACAAACAGAGATTTTCTTGAATTAGAAATGGTTTCCCACCCTGATACAGAAAATGACCTTCACTGTATGGACAGTATTTCTTGCTCTCTTTCTCCATCCTCAGGGTACCATTTCCTTTTATACAAAAAATAATACATGCAGTTGTAATCACATGGCTACTTTTAACTAGCCTCATTCAAGGCTTATCCTTTAGGATGTACTGATGTGAATTTCTATTTGAATTACACCCAGATGTAATTCTGGGGTTTGATAGTGTGGGTGGTCTCTTATGTGGGTACCTTTATTACAACTCCAATGAATGTGCTTAAACATGAGACAATGTTGTGAAGATAAAATTAGTACCCGTGATTATAAAGTGCACTTCTTTAAACTGCAGTGCTCAATAATTAGAATATTTACCACTTGTAATAACTGAATGTAACTACACCCACCCCTTGTGTGTGTGATAGAAATAGTTTTTGTGTTTATTCTTTTGAATTATTAACTGTAATAAAAAAAATTATTTTGGAGCCATGAATATTATGAGGAAAATAATTTATTCAAAACAAAGTCTTTCCCAACATTCTTGTGTTATAAAATGTCTGGATGAAAGTCTGACCACAGTTATACCATTATAAATCCAGATTGTCCTTTGATTTTAGTACAGTTTCTCTGGAATTATACCAGTGCCACTGAGAGCTGAATTGGCCTTCTAAAGATGTAATTATTGTTAGTGAAAAAAGTATATTAATACCTTGCAGCAATCATTGATGTGATTATGGCATTTTAACAGTAACAGCCTGCATGATTAAGTGTTTTCACTGCTTACCAACAGATGGTCACTGTGTTACAGAACAGCCTCCAGTAAACAATGACCAATCCAACTGAGAAATGGAAAATCATATTCAATTGTATGGTATCTTCTTCATGGCAGCAAAATAATGAGACGAAGACAGGTCTTCTGTTCCATTTTATACTGAGACCAAAAGATTACGACTCGTTAATTGGAAGTGAAGGTGAAAAGAAAATGAAAAACAGAAAGTGAGTTTTTACAAACACATTAATCCTACATTTGGATAATCAGATTGCTTCATGGTGAGCAATTCCCACTGACATCCATGGGAGTTTTTCCTCAAAGGTCAAGAATAAAATAAGGACCAAGATTTAGTTTTCCAGTTGCACTGTTCTGCTGAAAAATCTCTATTTCTCCTCACTGTGATTAGGGTTGCAGAGCATCCTGGTCAGCCGGGCCCCGAGGAAGATTTCCTTATAACAGGCCCATAATGCACTGTAACATTTTATGGCACTCAAATTCATAAATGACTAATAGCCGCTGTTCCTGGAGCTGCTTCTCCTGTTGCCAGGAAGAGCCTAGGACTCACTGAGCATCTTCAGTGGACTCCTTAAAATGTCATCAATATTGTTAGAGTATGAATAGCATAAGGGAAGTATGAGTATGGAAATATGCTTCCAGTCACCACATATTTTGGGGATGGGGTGGA
The DNA here is from genome assembly GCA_033296515.1 of Macrochelys suwanniensis. Classification (NCBI taxonomy): domain Eukaryota; kingdom Metazoa; phylum Chordata; order Testudines; family Chelydridae; genus Macrochelys; species Macrochelys suwanniensis. The sequence goes on from CM065775.1 coordinate 104,923,292, forward strand.
ATGGAAGGGACAGGATTTCTTGGGCTTAATTATTTGTTTAAGAAACCAAACCAAACCAAACAAAACAAAAGGAATTAGTATTTTTCTCCCTAGATACTGAACCAACAAAGCCCAACTCATCACCTCTGCAGAATATAATTTAATTTATGAAGAATAAAGCTCTGATCAGTAACTAAATACTTTCTGTCAGGGGGGAAGACAATTAAAAAAAAGAAAAGAAAAGTAAAAAACCACCCAGACCGCAGAGATATTCAAAATGCAGGATATGCGTTACACAAAGTCAACATCATCAAAAGAAAAGTAGTAACTTCTGCATTACTGAATGACCCATTCTAGTTGTAAATACCCCAGAACCATAAGATCATATGTATGAGTCTCTTCTTTGCATTTAAATGAGGAATCTGTGATGAGTTAACTGTTCATTAGATGCAAGAGAAGTTCTTTCATTAGAGGTAATAATGAGTTCTCAGAGTTAGTCACTTGACCCCAACAAGCTGTGGGAAAGATTGACTATGTTTGCCCCCATTTCTTTCTGATATTGAAGTAGCCTCTTCAGGAACCAGTAATTTCAGTGCAAAGTGGAGAAATTCTCATTTCTGAACTAGCCACACATATTTTAGGCTAACATTTCTGAAATGTGCAATATACAATCTGTGTCATAACATTCAATTCTAAATATACATAGGCATGTATTAATACTATTTCCTGGCTGCTTGGAGGTCTACGTGAGATGGGTTAGTAATTTCAGTCCACACACCTGATTTTTAAATCACAATGGTCATTCCTGACTGGAAGTCTCACCAGCGAGCTCAAAGATTGAATGGGCATGAAGATTGAGCATGATACCTTTTAAAGGAGAGACAAGGTGGATGAGGTAATATCTTTTATTGGACAAACTTTTGTTGGTGACAGAGAAGTTGTCCCAATAAAAGATGTTACCTCACCCACTTTGTGTCTATAATATCTGGAACTGACATGGCTACAACACCACTGCACACAACCCAGTTTAAAGGAAGTATTTTCAAGTCATGGATGCAGCACAGCATGGCAAAGCTTATGCTTGTCAAGTCTGTGCAGTAAACAAATGACTTCAGGTTGCAGTTTGGGATGCTGCCCATAGCAAAACTTTGTTTATATTGAAATATTTTAAATCAATGTATCTTCCCTCTGAACAAACAAAAACTCTGCAAGCTGAGATCAAAGAGAGTTAAATATTGCCAACTCTTTTAGAATTATGAGGACTGTGCACAATTCTCCAGCAAAGGTTGTTCATTGTCTAATGCTATCTTTAGAGTACTCCCAATTCCCAGTTCCATTCTTACCCGCATGGGGCTAAGTCCTGCTTGATTTACTCACAAATTCCCACGGATTTTGTATTGGCTCATGTGAGCAATCTGGGAAAGACTTGTGCCATGAAAAGCGGTGTCCCCAAATAACAAGAATATATAGATATCACACAGGGTAGGCATAGGGGAGTATAATTATGTCCACCTTTAACGTCTTTTCAGAAGGCATATTATGTTATAGTAGTTGCTACTTCATAGTTAAGACTGAAGTTGGCTCCTCAGTATATGCCTGATTTTAAAACCCACTTCCTAGGTTCTTCAGGTAGAAACCAGTTTTTCTAAAAAAAAGTGTATGCAGTATCTCATTTCAGGGTAGTTTGGTACAACTCAGAAAATGCAGACAATTAAAGTTAAGAGATTGATTCTTCTCTTACGCCACTCCGGCAGTGTAAAAGGGCCTTTTAAGTGGGTGTGAATGTAAATTATGTTAGACCAAAATAAAGGGGCTTTAGTGTAAATGAGAACTAGGCCCAAAATGTTTTGTTTAATCTGAAGGTTTTTTTAAAAATGCACTGGGGGAGAGGGGAGTCCATCTTGGTTCCTAAGTAGTTTTACATAGAAAGTCAAAATTTTGTTTTGCTGACCTTCTTAAGAAGTGTCCTTTGAAATGTAGTGCGGGGTGGGTAGTGAGGGACTTAAAGATTAATAATATAAACAGCTTCTAAACTAGAGTGACCATATTTCCCTATGCTGAATATGGGACACCTGGTAAAATTACTCATATTCAAGCAAGTTCAATGGCAATCAATTTGAACTATGCAGTACAAATGTTCAAATTAACATCAAGTTGACTGAGCTCCTGTTAAAAAGAAATATTGCATAATTGGATTCTTTTAATTTACCTTCTTATCTTTAAGGCTTTAGGGTTCACACAGGGAGAGGTGACACAAACATATTCCCATACCCCTCTCTCACACAGGGGCGGTGACCAACCAACATGACCCTCACTGCCCAGCGCTCTCCGCCCACCCTCCAGGCCTGGCTGGGCCCCCGGATGGACCTGCCTCTTCTGGTACCTGGTGCTGTGTCTTCCCAAGGCAACACATGGGGGTGGGGGAGCATGCAGGGTCACATACCCCCTCCCCAGATTTCTGCCAGGGTTCACACCAGAACATGGCCAGCAACAGCCTTTCAGCACTGTGTGGGAGGGAAGGGACGGGAGCTACTTCCAGCTGCAGGTGAGGAGAAGGAGTGGGGAAGGGATGACCTGGCCCATGTCTTTGCAGAACTCATCTCTTTTCCCACCTCCCGCCCCCACCCCACCCCACCCCCACCGTGTGGCTGGAAGTAGCTTGTCCCTTCCTGCCACACAGTGTCGAAAGGCAGCTAACGCCTCCAGGCTGCTGCTGGCCACTGACATAACCCAGCTGCCTCGGGTACAGTGTGGGCAGGAAGGGGTTAAGCCCGAAGGATGCATTGTGCACCACAAACCTGACTGCAGGGGCTTCAGCGAACCCAGCCTGAGAGGTGGCTCAGCAGAGGAGGGTGCTTAGGGGCTGGAGCAGCCCCACGCTCCCTGGGGGTAGGACCTCCCGCACAGTGCTGGGAGTAGTGGGGTGAAGAGGGTGTTAAGCCCCTGCCAGGGGGGCGGGGACTGCTTTGGAGCCTGTAGGGTCAGGACATGAACAGGCTGGAAATCGCTTTCCCCCTTTGCCACTCCAGAGCTTAGTTGAGGGGTGGAGAGGCTCCCTGTGCCAGCGCTGTGCGGGGGGTTTGTCACATGCAGGGCTCGGCTCCTCCTGGCCAGTGTCCCAGGCCAGAGGGTTTGGGGCTTTCCTGGGGTGCTGGCCCAGCCCGAGGCAGTGTGGCAGGAAGGAGCCTGCCGGCCAGGCTGTTGGTGAGCAGAGTGCTCTGACCAGGGGCTGGTTTTCCTCACAATGCTGGAAGTGGGACGTGCCCCACTGGGGTGGGGTGGGAATATGGGAGACCAGCTGGGCTGGGGGGAGGTGACGGGTCAAAGCAGGGAGAGGACAGCAAGAGGGGGAGCACTCACTGCAGATGGGCGGGTGGCTGGTGAACAAGGATCCAGCCAGCAGCACGCCCCACCAGTACAGATGAGGGGGGAGACAGAAAATACGGGACAATTTTGCCTGTTTTTAAGAAAAAGTTGGGACACCTGCAGGAGGGCTTAAATACGGATGGGACTGACACTTTAAAAATAGGATGTCTGGTCACCCTTTTTAAAACATAATAAATAGTAACAGGGATTAAGTAGATCCTCATTACAGAAGGATATAAAGAGAAAGCAGGGGTGGGGGAAGAAAGTTACCATGTGCTCCTTCCCTTTTCAGGCCATGAAAGGAGGAGGAGCCAGGAAACTGACCATCTTGTTCTTCCCTTGTGTCACATTACAGTGGTAGCACTGAACTGTGGGTCTCCCAAGTGCAGTGAAAGGAAAAAGAGCAGCAAGATTCAGAAATCCACTACAATAGAGATTAATGTGATTTTTAGCTTGTTCTTGTAGGAAGCATGTTAGTTTAAATTACAAAAATAGAGTTTAATAAGAAATGAATGTTCTTGTATAAATCCCTTCATTAAGGGCAAGGCAGCTTCTAACAGTAACCCTACTAGCTGTCAAGAGTGAGCGTCTCAGCTATTCTGTATTCCAGGCTAACATGAGCTCTTGTGCTATACCGCATTTCTACACTAGACTTCTCACCTTAAGGAAAAAACAGACTTAACTGTACCAAACTCTGAAACTGGAGAGAGTGCTTTGGGCTTTATGATCTCTGAGCCCCAACTCTTGGTATGTTCTAGCCAATCAGTGCTCTCCACTTGACCCAAAATGGAGTCTTACAGCTAGTATCAAACAGTGCAGCTTCTTTCAGCTCCAAGAAAACTCCTTGATCACATTACCCCAAGGTAAAATTACCTAAATCACTATTATTTCAGGCTGAAGGTAATTAGAAAGAAGAAAGGAGAAATTAGCTTTGCAGTTAGGTTCTTCCTTTTGATCTCTCCCAGGACTCAGTAATAAGGAATTTTAATACCTGTAGTCCCTACTCTACCCTTTCACAAACTCACTCTCCTAGGTCACTGTAGTGTTTGGGATGAACTGTTCCATCTTACACTTAAAAGAGACTTTTTAAGTTACTCAGAGCAAAACTATACTGATTACTTAACAATTCTCTGTTGTCCTTAGCACTTTTCTTAAATAAACATTTATATTTCTCTTGTCTAAGCAAACCGTGAAATCCATGTTTAGTAAATGTTGGGGAGATGTTTTTTCTATGCATTTTAAAGTAATTTTATGAATGCTTCAGTGAATATCCCTTATTTTTACATTTAAACAGTTCTTAAGCTTTTGTTTATGAACAGATGGGTATGGTTGGTAAGAGGGGTAGGATGTCAGCAGAACTGAAATGAGGTGTTGGGTGGGGTCTCAAGGACCTCTGGAATGATCAGAGGAAGGAAGGGTGGGTAGTTTGCTAATTCTAGGGGGTCCTGTTAAGGTTGGCCATCTGTTATAAATCTGCTGGGTTGCAAGTAAGTGATGAAGGGTTAGAGGGTATTGAGAACTTGTCGTTTCCAGATGTGGCACACAGGTCTGTGTTTTTAACAACTCGAGAACATGTCGCATTGCTTTGGGTGTTTTGCTGAATCACACTTCGATGTTTTTATTAAAGCTTTTTGTTTGTTTGTGAATATTTTAAAGATCAGTGGTGGACTGGTGATTGTTTTTTTTCCCAAGCTGCTTCAAGCATTTCTCAGACTCTCAGCCGTATACTGATGTTTCAAAAGTACTAATCTCACTGATGCAATGTCCTGTTTATCATCATTTAGCGTGCATTAAGTGATATCTATGTTGTCTTATTGCTTCTCATAGATTTCAAGGCCACAAGGGTCCACTGTGATCATCTAGTCTGACCTCCTGTATAACACAGGTCATAGAACTCCTATACAATAATTCCTTTTGAACTCGAGCAATTTAAAACCCATGACTGGACCATGCCAGCTGATTTGGGCTCATGAGGCTCGGGCTAAGGGGTTTTTTAATTGCAGTGTAGGCGTTTGGGTTTGAGCTGCAGCCTGAGTCCTGGGACGCTCCCACCTCACAGGATCCTAGAGCTTGGGTTCCAGCTTACACCTGAATGTCTGCACCACAAATAAAGATCTCTTTAAGCCTAGCCTCGCGAGCCCGAGTCAACTGGCATGGGCCAGCCATGAGTTTTTTGCAGTGTAGACATAGACTTAAGGTCTAATTTTATCAGATGTTCTTGAACTTCTAATCTGAACACATCTTTCACGTTGACTGGAAAGCTAATGAACCTTCAAAGTAAATGAGTTTCAGTCACTAAGTAAATGAGGCAGAGGAACAGGATGATATTACAAGATATCGAAGGGCAGCTGGTCTTATTATTCCAGGAGTTTTTTCAGCCCCTTCATTCTTTTTAATAATTTTTGCTGAATTATCTTGTTTAAGAACTTCTGGGCAACAAATACTCAAGTAGATTAAAAAGATGATAGTTTAATCTTTATCTGATATAGGGCCACATACTAAGACTTAACATCTTTTATATTTTCTTTAAAATAAATGCCAACAGGTAAACAGAACATGTTAAACATACTCTCATTATTGAGGTTACTCTGTACCCCAAATCCTTAGTAGCATGCCTGATGTAACGGGTCTCAGAGGCAAGCACCGTAGGTCCTTCAGCAGCTAGGCCTTGTAGGCAGTAGCCCTGGTGGATCCCGATAACCATTCCATGCCCAACTGCTGCTGCTCCCCCATAAGTCCCACGCAGATCTGCACCCAGGTGAGATGTCCGGCAGTCACAGCCTGTTCCAGATGCAGCTCTGTCCAGTTCCTGGGGCTTCTCTCCAGTTCCCTGCTGCCATGCAGCTCCCACACTCACAAACAGAGCCTGGCCACTTTACAGTTCAGCACCTTACCCCTTAACTGGTACAGAGAAGGGGAAGTGCAGTGGACAGGGGAATGATGGGAAATGTAGTCCTTACTTAGCCAGGAGGAAGGGGATGTGAAATGGGGAGCATAGGCGCTGGCTCTGTGGGCTCTCCAGCCCTGGAGCACCCAAGGAAAAAAATTAACGGGTGCTTAGCACCCACTGACATCCAAGCTCCCCCCCTTCTCCCAGCACCTCCCACCCGCCCATGGCCCTGCCGATCAACTCCTCCCCCTGACTTCCAGTTGTTCTGCGGCCGCAGGAGGCACTGGGAGGGAGGGGGAGGAGCGGGGATGGGGCGTGCTTGGGGGAGGGGGTGGGAAGAGGCAGGGTGGGGTTGGGGCCTTGGAGGAAGGGGTGGAGTGTGGATGGGGGCGGGAAGAGGTGGGGTGTGGGGTTGGGTAAGGGTTGGAGTGGGGGCGAGGCCTGGGGAAGAGCGGGGACTGGAAGAGGCGGGCGGGGTTGGGGGAAGGAGTCCTTAAAATGTCCCTATGGATAACCAGGCCTAAGAATCTGGTTGTACATGTCATTGATGTATAGAGTAATCTTGTACAAATATTATGCATGTAAAGGGGAGGGAAAAGGAAAAATAAAGGAGTCAGAGAGTGAAAGAATGAGACAGAGAATGCAGCATGCAGCTGGTAATGTCAATGTCTTCTTCAATGAGCACGTGGAGCAATGCAGATTCACCCCAGCTGAGAATCTGAGACACAGTTTTTTCCTATAGATTTTGTGTGTGTTGAAAGCTTTAATATCTACATTGAACATCAAGCTGTATAATACACTGTTCTGATCTCTTGCTGCCCACCTGCTGGCTGCCTGATATTGACTTGCCTGTCACCTTGTCAAGTAGTTTAGAATTTACATTCTAAATGTAAAAGGAGGAAGAGGAAAAGGGAGTAGAGAAGGAAGAGTGACAGGAACCCCCTCCTGTTATTATGCCAACCCCAGTGGCAGCTTCTGGTTACCATGGCCTGCACATAAGAATATTTTGTATAAGCTTAAAGGGCAGATAAATATTCAGGGCTAGTTAATTAGCCCACCCTGTTTCTATATCAGTTCTCTGGATTAGCATTTGCTGAAGCTGTTTCTCCACAAGTAGCCTCATGATGATCCCACTGCCAAGACTGAGCCGTTGTGTGTGTATTTATTTGCTGGAAAGTACCAAGTAAAATTCCAGTTCACAAAAACAGGGAGGTGTCCAATCTCCAGGTAAATATCAAATGATGTCATAATTGAAACATTGTATTGTTATATATGGGGTTCTTTCCCCAGCTAAATAGTCCAGTTGTGTAACAGGGAATTATTTACGTTCATTTTAAATGGCAAGAGACTCACTAAGGCTATGTCTACACTACAGACCTCACAGCGGCACAGTTGTACCACTGCAGCTACACCGCTGTAAGGTCTCCCATGTAGCAGATCTACTGCCCACACCAGTACTTTTGTCAGTTAAACTTATGTCGGTCAGGGGGGTGGTTTTTTCACACCCCTGACCGACAAAAGTTTTACCAACAAAAGTGCTAGTGTAGACATAGCCTAAATATATTCATTGTCATGTATGAAGACATCATTACACATCACACTGACAGGAATGAGCTATGCAGGAGCGTCTCCATAAACTGAAGTAAAAATTTTTAAAGTGGTATTTTCTCTGGTATGTAGCAGAAGAGGTTAACTCATATCTGCATTTAGTAATCTTAATGATGTATGGATTCCTGGTTGGTGATTCAAAAAAGATGACCAAATGTTCCAAATTCTTCAGGAGACCTGGCAATTTTTTAGAGAGACATTATTAAGGGCACAAGAGCAAGCTATCCCAATGCATAGGAAAGATAGGAAGTATGGTAAGAGACCACCCAGGAGATCTTCAGTCACCTGAAACTCAAAAAGGAAACATACAAAAAGTGAAAATGAGGTAAAATTATGAAGGATTAATATATATAAAAAAATATCCCACAAGCATATAGGGTAAGCCATAGTCCTGATTGCCTCACCAACCACCACTCCCACAACCCCCAGAGTTGACTTGCCATCAGGTTAACCATGGACCTATAGCAGTCTTGGGTAACTAGCTTCCAGATGGCTACAGTGACCTGCTTTTGGACAGGGATGGCCTCCCTCATACATGTGTCTTGATGCCAGTGGGCCGGGGCAAACTACTCATACAGCTCCAGAAATATCTGCTTCTTCATGCGAAAGTTCTGGAGCCACTGCTGGTCAGCCCAGGTCCATATGACGATGCAATCCCAGCAGTCTGTGCTTGTGGCCCTGCTCCAGAAACGCTGGTCTACATGGGGGGAATTGTGGTTTTGGCAACCAGCATAGGGCAGCATCAGCTGAGTTGCTGATACCATGTCTGTACACCCTTCAAAAGCAGGGCCGGCTCTAACTTTTTTGCCACCCCAAGCAAAAAAAACCAAAACAACAAACCGATAGCCACCTCAAGTGCCGCCCCTCAAGAAAAAAAAAAACAAGCGCCGCCCCGCCAAAACAGAAACAAACAAAAAAACGAGCTCCGCCCCGCCAAAACAACCCCCCCGAGCGCTGCCCCACAGAAACAAACCCCCCCTCGAGCGCCGCCCTGCCAAAACAAAAACAAACAAAAAAAACCCCTGAGCGCTGCCCCGCCAAAACAAAACAAAACAAAAAAAACCGGAGCGCCACCCGGCGAAACAAAACCAAACAAACCCCTGCCTGAGCGCCACCCCACCGAAGTAAAAAAAAATTACAAAAAACCCCGAGCACCGCCCCCCGCCCCAAGATTTGCCGCCCCTTAGAAGGTGCCACCCCAAGTACGTGCTTCATCGGCTGGTGCCTGGAGCCAGCCCTGTGCAAAAGGTGCCTTCGATGGGACAAATAGTGCCACTGAAATGTCCACCAGCATCTCTCAGATGGGGTGCCTGATTCCCAAACTAGGAGTGAGCAGAAGGTCTTCCACCAGTGCTGGATCCAAGTTGCTAGCTTTGGTTTCAGGAAGTACACACGCCCCAGAAATGGCTCAGCTGGATGTGTTAGTGGTCAAGTGCTGTGGGATGGACAGATGAGTTCTCCCACAACACACCATCAAACAAGCCCTAGAGCAGCTACTTCCCGCAAAAGCACTAAGAACTCTGGGATACACCCCCCAAAAAAGCCACAGCATCTGACTCAGCTCAGCATAGCTCTGTATGGATGCACTGACATGGGTATGAGGCTCTCATAGTAATGCAGTGTGAGCACTGAAGTGTGACCTTGGCAAGGCGTCTGCAGGTATGGGTCACACAGGCCCTGCTTTAATATGCAGAGTAGATATACCCTTAGGCAGCTTTGCAAATCTCCACCTTTTGTTTCTCTGGCCTGTCATTCTACAGAGAAGTGTGCAGGAGAATATCAGATGTAAAATCCCTCACCTGTTGGGGGAATTCAGCTCCAAATTCATCACTTGGGCCCAGTGCTAATTTAAATGGCAAAATAGTGTATTTCTAATGGAACAGCCTTACAGGGAACATAAATGCATTGTTTGTTAAATAAATCATGCATAGGGTGCTCCTCAGGGTGATTTCACAGTGGGAGTAAGTACAGTCATAATAAAAGACTCAAGTGACTGCTTTAGGGATATGGAACCTCAGAATTTGTAATTTTCTGCTGTGCTCAAAAATGAGAATCTTTGGTTTTAAAAGAGCAACTATAAAACACTTTAGTTTTTAAAAATTATGCTCTTTAAAATCAGTCCGTCACAGAGCAAGGGCTCAATTTTCTAGTGCTAGAGGGGGAAGAGTAACAGGGCATTTGCAAAACTGTTCTTGTGCCCACAGATATGCCTTTTTGTGCATGCACATAGGTGTTTACAGACACAAAGCCAGGTATAAAGCACTTTTTAGTTCACTCAACACTCCTCTCAAAACTCAGCCTTACAAGTTCAAACATAAAAAGTATTTGTTTCTAGGTTTAAAGGGAAAAAAATAATTTGTTCCTTCTATACGTTTTTGAAATCCAGGCTTCTAGTTAGAATGCCTGCACTAAACTCCTTCCGATTTCTTGGCCACTATTGTTTTGATGATTTAACTCACCGGAATCCAGTACCATTTGTAACCCTTCTTGCCTAGATGTGAGATGCTAATTTAAAGGCTTACAGAATTTAGAGTTGTTTATATTTAAATTAAAAGAAACAACAAAACAAAATGGAACCAAAAGTCTCCATTAGAGAGTACAGTGTATGTTGCCTCTTTAATGTGCAACAATCTACCTCACAAAATGGCAGCTGCTCTGGAAACAGCAGTATCTTAGAAATTTAAACTATAGTATGCAGAGAACAAAATCATTGTAGTTCACTTGCCAACGAGTGCATGCCCCACATAGAGGATAACTATTAAAAGTTACTGTAACTGTTGCTTTATCTCAAGTGATGGAGATTCCACTTTTATATCAGAGTCGGTGGTTCAAAGCTGTAGCACCACTTCTGTGCCAGGAAAGAGAACTAATGTGTCAGTTAATTCACTCCACTTTAAAAACAAACAAAAAACCCATTAAATATATTCTACCCTAACATATATTTAATATGACCGGTTTTTCTCTACTTTCTCTCTTTTTTAATTTGAACACCCATCCCCCAAATTGTTTTAACTGAATCACTTTTAAAGGGATTCACTTTTCACTCAAGAAGAGAAACCTACTGATATGTTTGCTATGGATTAAATCGAGTTCAGTGTTTGATCTGTAATGGAGAAACCCACAGTGCATCAGAGGAAAGTTTGAAACTCCCATATTACACCTCTTCTTGTGTGTTCTGGGGTTGGGAAGGGAATAAACTCTTGAAATAATCATGAAAATTGTTGGTAGCAAATGAGTTCCAAATAGCTTGTTGTGGAAAGGCGCCAAGCAAAGAAAAGGTGAAATATACCATGTTGATTGCAATATGAAGTCCTGTCTCAACATGCTAATGGAATCTTTGACACCTGCTTCTACCCACAACAAAAGGAGATTGTGCCTGTAAACATTAAACCTGGAAGGGGTGCTGTATACACTCTGAAAGGATTCTCACTTGATTCATTGAATCTGTCTCAATGTTGCAACAGACTGTTAGCTTCAGGGAACAGATGGACAGAATTTGGGCACCACAGCCTCTGAAAGCCAAAGGTTGGTATTAGCAGACAATGGTTATTTAATGTTACCAATATTTAAATTGTTTGAAATTGAGTCCTATAGCAATTGAGTCCTTACACATCACAGCTGGGTCAGAGACAGTAGAAATTCTCCTCTTTGTCTTCATGTTTCTTTTTTAAAAAAACATTATTTTGGTTGTGGCTGTGGCTGTTAGTGGAGGAACAACTGCTGATCAAATATCCTGAAGAGGAGAGAATTTTCATCCTTAGATAAGGAAAAGGAAATAAGGTTGATAGATCAGGGCCGGCCCACAACATTTTGGCACCTGAGCCGGGGAGCTCAAATGACGCCTTGCTTGGGCCAAAACTTTGAAAGGTCTCAATTCTGCTTTCTTCCTGTTTCTACTGCTCTTGTGGTACTGCTCTGCTACCTACCCCAATAAAGGAGAACTAATAACTTAAAATGCCTTGTTCAAAAATTTTAAGTAACACTTAACTTTCAAACGCCTGAACCGCAAATGTAACTTTTCTTGTCTGCATAGTAAACACTGTCATTTTTATCCGTTTGAATAATCAAAGTGGTGCTTTCCGTGCCTTCTTGGTTGCAAAGATTTGAACTGCTTCCTGAAGGTCCACAGTGGGGGTCAGCTCATGCTCTATTGAGATGGTTGCAAGGCCGACCAGCCTCTCCTGTGTCGTTGTGGAGTGTAGATGTATTTTTATTAATGTCAGCTTGGAGAAGCTGCTTTCTCCACTGGCGACTGTTACAGGAAGTATTAGAAGTATGCGCAGAGCAACAAAAGCATTTGGAAAGAGGGTGGTCATCTTATTTGTGCACATATATTCCAGAACAGCCTTTGGAGTTGATCCTGCTGAAATGTATCTTGAAAGGGCTTTCAGTTCACCACCTAAATCACTCGCATCAATATTGCGCATGTCATCATGTGTCAACACTGTCTCTAGTGCCCTGCATTGCTGGTGTAGGTCTTCTTCAGGTATAGTGAGGAGTTTTGGATTATCATACAACATCCCAAACATGCTGCTGTGTTCCTTGAGCTGCATGAAATGTTCTTCAACTGAGTGTATTGCACAATCTAGCACCTGGTTAAAGAATTCAACTTTGAATTGTTGTTTGGGGTCTCTTATGGGATTATCCCGTGCCTCGTAATCAAAATGTCGTCTTCTTTGGTGACTCTTGTATTCGTGAACAAGTGAGAAAATAGCTTCAGTGTGAAGTTCCTCTGCCAACTTCTGTGCACTCTTCAGAACATTTTGAAATCCCTCATCTGACCAGTAAGACTGTAGGTATGACTTTGCTTTGTCCAGTTGTTCCATTGTTCCAGATATATCAAGGTCAACACCTTGGAGTCTCTTGCTTACAACATTTATTTCAAACAGTGTAATGCCACAACACTAAGCCACACAGAAATTTGAAGTTATGTATGTTTCTGGTGATTCCATTTCCCTCTGCCACTGTTCTCCCACAAACAGTTCCTGTCATAGCATTATCCTCCATAATGGCAACTATGGCATCGTCTATCTTCCCAATTTGGTGTTTGATAGGCTTTATTGCCTCCACTTGACTTTCCCATCATGTGGCAGTCAGTGGTTTCAGTGTCAGAAAGGATGTTTCCAGATGTTGCTTCAAAATTTGCTATCGATGAGTTGATGAAGAGAAAAATACATAGATGCTTTGAATTACATTAAAAAATTCAGCAGTTCACTAGAAGCTGATGCTGCATCGCTGACCACCAAGTTCAATGAATGAGAACTGCATAAAACAAAAAAAGCTTGAGGGTTTAACTCTCGGATCCGCACTCCTCTGTTCTTTCCTCTCATGTTGGCACCATTATCGTAGCCCTGACCTCTCATGTCAGCTATCGCAATTCCTGTATCTTCCAGCTTTTTAAGAAGCACATTTTTCATACCAGCTCCTGTAGTATCATCAATGTCAATAAATTCTAGAAAATGCTCCCTGACAGTCACCATTGCAGGGACATTTTCACTAGGTTCTGTTGTTGTTACAGAATGCACCATTAAAGTCATTTATTCCATATGGCTGATGTTAGGTGTGTAGTCCAGAATAGCAGAGTAATATCATCTGTAATATCTGACTTCAGATCTGCCACAATCTTCTGTTTGACTTTTGTTGCCAGTAACTGTATGATCTCATTTTGAATTGTTTTTCCAAGGTAGCTGTGTGTGTACATTTCTTGGGTGGTGACTCTTCTTAGATGTTCCTGGAGTACAGCATCAAACTCAGCCATCAGCTCCACAATTTTAAGGAAGTTTCCATTGTTTGGTACATACAACTGATCTGAAGTGCCATGCAGTGCTAGGTTTGGGGTAGCAAGCATTCTCACAATGGCAATGAGCCTTTTCAGAACATTTTGCCAGTAAAGAGACTCTGATGCAATCTTCTCTTGATGCTGATCATCTATGGTCTCATCTCAAGCTCTTTCCACCTATGGAATGCTCTCTGGTGATTTGCTGCCTTCTCATGGCATGCCAGATTTCTAGCCAGATTTTTCCAGTCCTTTGTTCCTGTAGACCCCAATATGGCTGGAACATTAGACTGGAAGAGTTTGCAACAAAATCAGTATGCAGCATTCTGGGGTTTTGAGTACATAAGCCGTGGCCTCTCCATTTTGTCACCATTGGGGATTTCACGCCAGTAATGTGTTGGATGGAAACTTCTATTTTCATTGTCTTTGGGGAACATGAAATTTTTCACTTGCTGTGGCCCATGCAGTACAAGGAAGTCCCTCAGGCTACTGCTCAAGTGGATCCACAGTCCTGGATCATCTAGACATAAGGAACTAACTTCAGCAGCAGCTGTTTCTTGCGCCTCCACCACATTCTTCTCTGATCTACACTTTTCTTCAGGAATGTGCATGGTTACATCCAGTTGAGATGGAGATATGGATGCTGCAGTAGCTGCCAGGTCACCTGCACTCTGACTAACTGGAAGATCAGGCTCCTCACCACTCACATCCTCACTGGGGGCAGAAGGCTCACCATGAACATTTGTGTCTATGTATCTTAGGAGAGCTCCTTTCTGCTTAGATAGAAAAGCTTCCTTTGCTTTCTTTCTGAGGGGTGTTTTCTTCTTTCACTCATAACTGCTGTTCTGTGCCAGCTATAGTGGCTCTCAACACTCAGTTGAAGGGGACAAATAAGCAGGCTGGTAGAAGGGGCAGTGTGCTGGGAGAGCAGCTGAACCCTAATTAGGGGGTGGGGCTTCGCTGATCAGGGGTCCTATAAAGGTAGCCAGCCAGTCAGGCAGCGGCACAGACAGCTGCAGTGGCACAGGAGCCAGCAAACAGAGTTGTAAACAGGGGAGTTTGAGTGGGAGTTTGCAAGGGGAGTTTCTAAGGGGAGTCTGTATTTTGGGATTTGTTTGGGGTTTGTTCTGCTGTAGGTGGTGGTGTTGTGGTTTGTTTTGTGTTTTCCGGACTAACAGGATTTAGGTGAGAAGGCTGGCAGATATAGAGGCAGCAGTGGTCATGAGCCAAGCAGTGGAGGACACAATGAGGATGACTGGATGTGGCAGCTGCAGTATGTATATGATTCTGGAGGGGGTACCTGATAAGAGTTTTGTCTGCATGAAGTGCCGCCTGATAGAGCTGATGGAAGAAAAGATCCGAGGATTGGAGATGCAGGTGGAAACTCTGGTTGAGTTTAGACGGGAGTTCGAGCAGTTGATGGAGCAAAGGCACGAGGTGGCTGACGGGGAAAGCTCAGAGATGCAGATGGAAGCAGGATCAAAGGCCTCTGAGGGGGGACTGCTGGGTGAAGAAAATGGACAGTGGAAGCATGTGACTAAGAGAACCAGGCAGAGGAAAAGACGGGCCAGTGAAGGAGAAATAGAGCTCAAGAACAGGTTTGCAGAGTTGGAGAATGAAGAAGGGGTACAGCAGGTGGTCACTGAAGGTGGAAGGGCAAGGAAGAAGAGAAGAGCGGTTAGTCCCATAGAAGAAGGGGAAGAGTCGATGGGGACAACACTAAACATGAGCCCCAGGAGGATACAGGATGGGTTGAAGAGGATTACAAGGGAAAATAGAAATGGAAAGGACTTGCAGCCAGAGGGAACAGGGGATAGACTGGAGAATCGCACTGTCACCAGGAAAAGGCAGGTCTACGTGATTGGGGACTCCTTACTGAGAAGAATAGACAGGCCTGTAACCAGAGCTGATCCAGAGAACAGAAGGGTGTGCTGTCTACCGGGTGCTAAGATACGGGATGTAGACCTGAGGTTGAAGAGGATCCTAAAGGGAGCGGGAAAGAATCCATTGATCATCCTTCACGTAGGAACAAATGACACGGCTAGATTCTCACTGGAACGAATCAAGGGGGACTATGCCAGGCTGGGGAAGACGATTTTAAGGAAATCGAGGCTCAGGTAATCTTCAGTGGGATTCTGCCTGTTCCTAGAGAAGGGCAACAAAGGTGTGACAGGATTATGATGATCAACAGATGGCTCAGGGATTGGTGCTACAAGGAGGGCTTTGGGATGTATGGCCACTGGGAGGCATTCATGGACAGAGGACTGTTCTCTCGGGATGGACTTCACCTGAGTAGGGAAGGAAATAGACTTCTAGGATGGAGGCTGGCACAACTGATCAAGAGAGCTTTAAACTAGGAATTTGAGGGAGACGGTTGGGAGATGTCCAGGTAATCTCCACGCTGGATTTTAACATTGAGAGGGAAGACAACCAAATAAGAGAGGATATAGCCGGGGGTAGGAGAATGGACATAAGGAGGAAGGGCAGAGTGGATACTAGTCAAATAGGTCATACTGGCAGTACAATGTCCATACCAAATTGGGTAAGGAATGTGAGTGAGGCCAAACAGCAAAAATTAAGATGTTTGTACACCAATGCGAGGAGCCTAGGTAACAAAATGGAGGAATTAGAGCTACTGGTCCAGGAAGTGAAACCAGATATCATAGGAATAACCGAAACATGGTGGAATAGTAGTCATGACTGGAGTACAGGTATTGAAGGGTATGTGCTGTTTAGGAAAGATAGAAATAAAGGTAAAGGTGGGGGAGTAGCATTGTATATCAATGATGAGGTAGACTGTAAAGAAATAAAAAGTGATGGAATGGATAAGACAGAGTCTGTCTGGGCAAAAATCACATTGGGGAAGAAAACTACTAGAGCCTCCCCTGGGATAGTGCTTGGGGTGTGCTATAGACCACCGGGATCTAATTTGGATATGGATAGAGACCTCTTTAATGTTTTTAAGGAAGTAAATACTAATGGGAACTGTGTGATCATGGGAGACTTCAACTTCCCAGATATAGATTGGAGAACAAGTGCTAGTAATAATAATAGGGCTCAGATTTTCCTAGATGTGATAGCTGATGAATTCCTTCATCAGGTAGTTGCTGAACCAACAAGGGGGGATGCCATTTTAGATTTGGTTTTGGTGAGTAGTGAGGACCTCATTGAAGAAATGGTTGTAGGGGACAACCTTGGCTTGAGTGATCATGAGCTAATTCAGTTCAAACTAAATGGAAGGATAAATAAAAATAAATCTGAGACTAGGGTTTTTGATTTCAAAAGGGCTAACTTTAATAAATTAAGGAAATTAGTTAGGGAAGTGGATTGGACTAAATAATGTATGGACCTAAAGGCGGAGGAGGCCTGGGATTATTTCAAGTTAAAGTTGCAGAAGCTATCAGAAGCCTGTATCCCAAGAAAGGGGAAACAATTCATAGGCAGGGGTTTTAGACCAAGCTGGATGAGCAAGCATCTCAGAGAGGTGATTAAGAAAAAACAGAAAGCATACAAGGAGTGGAAGATGGAAGGGATCAGCAAAGAAACCTACCTTATTGAGGTCAGAGCATGTAGGGATAAAGTGAGACAGGCTAAAAGGCATGTAGAATTGGACCTTGCAAAGGGAATTAAAACCAATAGTAAAAGGTTTTATAGCCATATAAATAGGAAGAAAACAAAGAAAGAAGAAGTGGGACCGCTAAACACTGAGGATGGAGTGGAGGTTAAGGATAATCTAAGCATGGCTCAATATCTAAACAAATACTTTGCCTCAGTCTTTAATGAGGCTAATGAGGAGCTTAGGAATAGTGGCAGCATGACAAATGGGAATAAGGATGTGGGGGTAGATATTACCATATCCGAGGTAGAAGCCCAACTTGAACAGCTTAATGAGAGTAAATCAGGCGGCCCAGATAATCTTCATCCAAGAATATTAAAGGAACTGGCACATGAAATTGCAAGCCCATTAGCAAAAATTTTTAATGAATCTCTAAACTCAGGGGTTGTACCGTTTGACTGGAGAATAGCTAATATAGTTCCTATTTTTAAGAAAGGGAAAAAAAGTGACCCGGGTAACTACAGGCCTGTTAGTTTGACATCTGTAGTATGCAAGGTCTTGGAAAAATTTTTGAAGGAGAAAGTAGTTAAGGACCTTGAGGTCAATGGCAATTGGGACAAATTACAACATGATTTTACAAAAGGTAGATCGTGCCAAACCAACTAGATCTCCTTCTTTGAGAAAGTAACAGATTTTTTAGATAAAGGAAACGCAGTGGATCTAATCTACCTCGATTTCAGTAAGGCATTTGATACAGTACCACATGAGGAATTATCAGTTAAATTGGAAAAGATGGGGATCAATATGAAAATTGAGAGGTGGATAAGGAACTGGTTAAAGGGGAGACTACAGCGGGTCATACTGAAAGGTGAACTGTCAGGTTGGAGGGAGGTTACTAGTGGAGTTCCTCAAGGTTCAGTTTTGGGACCAATTTTATTTAATCTTTTTATTACTGACCTCGGCACCAAAAGTGGGAGTGTGCTAATAAAGTTTGTGGATGACACAAAGTTGGGAGGTATTGCCAATTCAGAAAAGGATCGGGATATCCTACAGGAAGATCTGGATGACCTTGTAAACTGGAGTAATAGTAATAGGATGAAATTTAATAGTGAGAAGTGTAAGGTTATGCATTTAGGGATTAATAACAAGAATTTTAGTTATAAGCTGGGGACGCATCAGTTGGAAGTAATGGCAGAGGAGAAGGACCTCGGAGTCCTGGTTGATCACAGGATGACTATGAGTCGCCAGTGTGATGTGGCCGTGAAAAAAGCTAATGCGGTCTTGGGATGCATTAGGCGAGGTATTTCTAGTCGAGATAAGGAGGTGTTAGTACCGTTATACAAGGCATTGGTAAGACCTCATTTGGAATACTGTGTGCAGTTCTGGTCTCCCATGTTTAAGAAGGATGAATTCAAACTGGATCAGGTACAAAGAAGGGCCACTAGGATGATCCGAGGAATGGAAAGCCTGTCGTATGAAAGGAGACTCAAGGAGCTTGGTTTGTTTACCTTAACCAAAAGAAGGCTGAGGGGAGATATGATTGCTCTCTTTAAATATATCAGAGGGATAAATACCAGGGAGGGAGAGGAATTATTTCAGCTCAGTACCAATGTGGACACAAGAACAAATGGATATAAACTGGCCATCAGGAAGTTTAGACTTGAAATTAGACGAAGGTTTCTAACCATCAGAGGAGTGAAGTTCTGGAACAGCCTTCCAAGGGAAGCAGAGGGGGCAAAAGACCTAACTGGCTTCAAGATTAAGCTAGATACGTTTATGGAGGGGATGGTTTGATGGGATAACATGATCTTAGTCAAAGGTCAATTAATTGCCATCAGTGGTAAATAGGACCAATGGTCAATGATGGGATGTTAGAAGTTACTACAGAGAACTTTTTCCTGGGTGTCTGGCTGGTGAGTCTTGCCCACATGCTCGGGGTTCAGCTGATCGCCATATTTGGGGTCGGGAAGGAATTTTCCTCCAGGGTAAATTGGCAGAGGCCCTGGAGGTTTTTTGCCTTCCTCTGCAGCATGGGGCACGGGTCACTTACCGGAGGATTCTCTGCATCTTGAAGTCTTTAAACCATGACTTGAGGACTTCAATAGCTGAGACATAGGTGAGAGGATTATTGCAGGAGTGAGTGGGTGGGTGAGATTCTGTGGCCTGCATTGTGCAGGAGGTCAGACTAGATGATCATAATGGTCCCTTCTGACCTTAAAGTCTATGAGTCTATGGGTACGTCTATACTACAGAATTAGGTCGAATTTATAGAAGTCGATATTTTAAAACCCGAATTTATGGAATCGATTGTGTGTGTCCCCACTAAAGAGCATTAAGACCATGAGGTCGATTGACTGTGTCCACAGTAGCGGGGCTAGCATCGACTTTCGGAGCATTGCATTGCGGGTAGCTATCCCACAGTTCCCGCAGTCTCCGCCGCCCATTGGAATTCTGGGTTGCGATCCCAAAGCCTGATGGGGCAGAAAACATTGTCGCTGGTGGTTCTGGGTACATGTCATCCCTCCCTCCCTCCCTCCGTGAAAGCAATATTTTTCGCGCCTTTTTTCCGGGGTTTCCGTGTTTGCTACGGAAGCCTGCTCAGCTCACAATTACCATACATCTCCAGCGTACGCCTGCACATTAGGTCTAGTGGGGATTCAGTCACACTATAATACGGGCAGAGGGATAGCTCAGCGTTCTGAGCGTTGGCCCGCTAAACCCGGGGTTGTGAGTTCAATCCTTGAGGGGGCCATTCCGCCTGAGGCTGGTAGTCGCGGGACTACACAGCAGAAGCTCCTTGCCTTCTAGCTGCAGATTGTACAATATGATTGGTATTCGTGTGCTCCTGGCCGGTGGCCTATGGTGTGGCTGGCCGGGGGCGCTTGGACATAAATGGGAGTGACCAGAGTGACTCTGGTCATTCTCTTTTTTACGTTTTGTTTAAGGGAGATTCAGTACTGCCTGGAACACGGGCGGAGGGATAGCTCAGCGGTCTGAGCGTTGGCCCGCTAAACCCGGGGTTGCGAGTTCAATCCTTGAGGGGGCCAGGAGATGATGATGGATATCAAGCATATTGTACCATCTGCTGCTAGAAGGGAAGGCGCCTAACCCTTGCTCACCGCATATTGTACCATCTGCAGCTAGAAGGAAATGAGCCTAACCCTTGCTCCCCCCTCCCTCCGTGAAAGCAACTGAGGGGGGAGCAAAAAATCCTTTCGCGCCTTTTTTCATATGGGCGCCATATTGCTGACTCCATTGTTATCCACCCGCTGCTTCTGCTGCCACTCTGCTGTCCTGCAAACATCATACCAGGGAAAGCATGGAGCACGATCAGATCACCGCGGCTGTTCTCGCCGTTATGAACACCACGCGCATTGTCCAGGAGTATATGGAGAACGAGAACCAGGAGCTGCTACAGCTACAGCAGGCGAGGAGGCGACAGCAGCGCCCTGAGGACAGTGATGAGGACATGGACACAGACCTCTTTCAAAAAAGGCCCCCCCGCAAGGTGGACATCATGGTGTTAATGGGGCTTGTTGATACAGTGGAACGCCGATTCTGGGCCCGGGAAACAAGCACAGACTGGTGGGACCACATAGTGCTGCAGGTCTGGGATGAATCCCAGTGGCTGCGAAACTTTCGCATGCGTAAGGGCACTTTCATGGAACTTTGTGAGTTGCTTTCCCCTGCCCTGAAGCGCCAGAACACCAAGATGAGAGCAGCCCTCACAGTACAGAAGCGACTGGCGATAGCCCTGTGGAAGCTTGCAACGCCAGACAGCTACCGGTCAGTCGCGAATCAATTCGGAGTGGGAAAATCTACAGTGGGGGCTGTTGTGATGGAAGTAGCCAGGGCGATCACCAAGCTGCTGGTACCAAGGGTTGTGAGTCTGGGAAATGTGCAGCTCATACTGGATGGCTTTGCAGCAATGGGGTTCCCGAACTGCGGTGGGGCGATAGACGGAACCCATATCCCTATCTTGGCACCGGACCACCAAGCCAGCGAGTACATAAACCGAAAGGGTTACTTTTCAATAGTGCTGCAAGCACTGGTGGATCACAAGGGACGTTTCACCAACATCAACGTGGGATGGCCGGGAAAGGTACATGACGCTCGCATCTTCAGGAACTCTGGTCTGTTTCGGCTGCTGCAGCAAGGGACTTTCTTCCCAGACCAGAAAATAACCGTTGGGGATGTTGAGATGCCTATAGTTATCCTTGGGGACCCAGCCTACCCCTTAATGCCATGGCTCATGAAGCCATACACAGGTAGCCTGGACAGTAGTCAGGACCTTTTCAACTATAGGCTGAGCAAGTGCAGAATGGTGGTGGAATGTGCATTTGGTCGTTTAAAAGCTCGCTGGCGAAGTTTATTGACTAGGTTAGATCTCAGCGAAAACAATATTCCCATTATTATTACTGCTTGCTGTGCGCTCCACAATATCTGTGAGAGTAAGGGGGAGACGTTTATGGTGGGGTGGGAGGTTGAGGCAAATCGCCTGGCCACTGGTTATGCACAGCCAGACACCAGGGCTATTACAAGAGTACAGCAGGGTGCGTTGCGCATCAGGGAATCTTTGAAAACCAGTTTCATGAATGGCCAGGATGCTGTGTGAAAGTTCTGTTTTTCCCCTGTAATGAAAAGCCTCGCCCCTTCATTCACTCTACTTCCCTTTACCCAAACCGCCCTGCCCTCCCCCCCGCGATCACCGCTCGCAGAGGAAATAAAGTCATTGTTGCTTAAAAATCATGCATTCTTTATTAATTCGTAAAACAAAAAGGGGGAACTATGGGGCTAACTGCCACAGTCTCCCGGGATAGCTGGTGGAGGAAGGGAAGCACCAGGATGGGTGGTGGAGGAGGGGATGAGGGAAGGACAAGGACACACAGCACTTTAAAACTTATTGAATGCCAGCCCTTTCTTGCTTGGACTGTTCTCTTGACTTGAGTGGTTGGGTGCACGGAGGCCGCCCAAACGCGTTCTTGGGCATCTCGGGGATGAGGTTATGGGACTCGGGAAGGAGGGCTGTTGGTTACACAGGGGCTGTAGCGGCGGTCTGGGCTCAGGCGTCCTTTCCTGAACCCTACGCCTTTCCTCAGCCATAAGCCGGAGGATTTCCGTTTGATCCTCCAGTAGCCTCAGAATTGCATCCTGCCTTCTCTCTGCACGCTGACGCCACCTACTCTCTTCATCCCGCCGCTGTCTCTCTTCATCCCACCAGTCATTGTCTTCAGCACGCCACCTGTCCGCACGATCAAATTCT
Source organism: Macrochelys suwanniensis (assembly GCA_033296515.1). Lineage (NCBI taxonomy): Eukaryota > Metazoa > Chordata > Testudines > Chelydridae > Macrochelys > Macrochelys suwanniensis. The sequence goes on from CM065775.1 coordinate 104,945,730, forward strand.
GCCTTCCTGGACTCCGACAGTGTCTTCCTCCACGCATTCTGCTGGGCAGCTTCAGTGTGGGAGGATTCCATGAGTTCTGAGAACATATCGTCTCGATTCCTTTTTTTTTTACTTCTAATCTTCGCTAGCCTCTGGGACGGTGATGAAAGGGGTGGCGTTGAAACATTTGCAGCTGCGGGAGGAAACAAACGGGAGAGGAGTAGTTTAAAAGACACATATTAGAGAACAATGCTCCAAACATTACATATCACATATGCATTTGGTCCAAGGTTGCACTTTGCCTGTTATATTGAGGGTCTGCCGGTTTGGTGTGAGAGATCACACAAGCAGGTCCGGCGGGCAACAGAATTCGGCTTGCAGGCAGCCATGGTAAGCCACAGTCTATAGGCTTCTTTAACCTTCATAACATGTGGGGATGTTTTCAAACAGCAACCCCCTCATTTCCCATAACAAACAGCCTTTGGGCTGGCAATTTAAAACTGGTTGGCAATTGAAAAGGGAGGGGCGGCGGTTTTCGGGTTAACATGCAGCGCGAACCTAATCGACCCCCCCCCCCACACACACACACACACATCCAAGATGTTCGCTGTTCCCCCTCCCCCCACCGCGTGGGTCACAGCGGGGAAGATTTCCGTTCAGCCACAGGCAAACAGCCCAGCAGGGACGGAGCCCCTCTGAATACCCCCTTAATAAAATTCCCCTATTTCAACCAGGTGACCATGAATGATATCACTCTTCTGAGGATAACACAGACAGATAAAGAACGGATGTTGCTTGAATGCCAGCAAACACCGGGACCATACGCCGCCATGCTTTGCAAAGCAATGATTCCAGACTACGTGCTACTGGCCTGGCGTGGTAGAGTGTGTTACCACGGAGCACAGGATAAGGCTGCCCTCTCCAGAAACCTTTTGCACAGGCTTTGGGAGTACATCCAGGAGATCTTTCTGGAGATGTCCCCGGAGGATTTCTGCTCCATCCCCGAACATGTTAACAGAGTTTTCCAGTAGCTGTAGCTGTACTGGCCGCGAATTGATCATTAAACACGCTTGCTTATAAAACATGTATTAATTAACAGAGGTACACTCACCAGAGGCACCAGAGGTCCCTTCTCCTGCATCGAGCACGCCTTGGGTGGGTTCGTAGGGTACTGGCTCCAGGGTGACAAAGAGTTCCTGGCTGTCGGGGAAAAGGGCTTCTCCGCTTCCTTGCTGTGTCTGGGCGCTGTTTTCAGCATCATTATCATCATCATGCTCCTCTGTGGTTTCTGATGATCCACATACGGAGTCATACCACATGGGTGGGTCAGTGCTGGGTGCACCCCCTAGAATGGCATGCAGCTCATCATAGAAGCGGCATGTCTGGGGCTCTGACCCAGAGCGTTTGTTTGCATCTCTGGTTTTTTGGTAGGCTTGCCTGAGCTCCTTAATTTTCACGCGGCACTGTTGCGCGTCCCTGTTGTAGCCTCTGTCCTGCATGCCCTTGGAGACTTTGGCATATGTATTGGCGTTTCTTCTTTTGGACCGTAGCTCTGCTAGCACGGTTTCGTCTCCCCATACAGCGATCAGATCGCGTACCTCACGCTCGGTCCATGCTGGAGCTCGTCTTCGGTTCTGGGACTCCATCATGGTCACCTCTGCTGATGAGATCTGCGCTCACCTGCAGCTCACCACGCTGGCCAAACAGGAAATGAAATTCAAAAGTTTGCGGGGCTTTTCCTGTCTACCTGGGCGGAGCATTGGAGCTCAGACTGCTGTCCAGAGCGGTCAAATGTTGCACTGTGGGATAGATCCAGGAGGCCAATACCGTCGAATTGCGTCCTCACTAAGCCTACATCGATTCGGCAATATCGCTTTAAGCGCTAATCCCCTTGTTGGGGGTGGAGTGGCGAGATCGATTCTAAGAGCCCTAGAAGTCGATGTTAAGGGCTTCGTCGTGTGGACGGGTGCACGGATCAATCGAAATAACGCTAATAAATTCGACCTAAACTCGTAGTGTAGACCAGGGCTATGAGTCTATGAGTGAGGGAAGATATCAGCATCTTAAGGGCCTAACTGGCTTCTACTACTTCAGTTGACTGCCTGTTCTCCTCAAGTGGGTTCAGGGAAGCAGCAGGAAACAGGAAGCTCCCTGAGAAGCTGTGTTAATCAGTCCAGGCTCCTGGGGGTGCTAGAGAGGTACATAAGAGGCTCCTCCTCCTCCCTCTCCCTGCAGCTCCTGCTGCTTTCTGTTATTCCATCTCACCTTTTCTCCTGCCTGCCTGTTATGTCTCTTGTGCCATCCTTTCTCCAGCACAGCGCTCCACCATCTCTGTGCATCTAGAGCAGAGAGAATACATATGCACCAGCAGCAGACACAATTTTCTACACTCTGGGTCCTAGTGCCCTCCCCCAGTCTGGAACCTGAGGCGGCCACCTCAGTTTGCCTCATGGTAAGGCCAGCCCTGCGATAGATCAACAAGATCATTTAGGGGTGCAAGTCCTTATCCATCTTGTACCATAGCTATCAGACAAGGCAAGGTCTGTGGAATAGAGTAAGCCCTCAGATTTAGAAAATATCGGGATACTGTGCCCCATTGTTAGTTATGTGTTGTACAGTCTATGCATAAAAGATTATTTTAGAGTGCAATATTTAATACTTAAAAAACCCAAAACCTTCCTGAACTCCTTGACACACAGATGGAGTATAAAATACCTACAATTACATTTCTTCATGGGGTGGAGGGTGGGAGGTCAGGGCCCTTTTGTCGTGCTAGATAGGAGCAGTCAATGAAGTCCTCTGAGCACAGTGACTGCAATTCTGTTTTGCCTTTCTCAAGCTATGAAATAGAGGGAGTGGATGTCTTCTGCCTTCTCCACTCTCCTGCTCCTCATTGTACTACCGTGTAAAAGTCAGACAGAAGTTGGTCCTGAATATATAAGTGATCAGGTAATTAAAGACCATATTATAATTTACATGCAAATGGAGAAGAGAAAAAATTGTGTATGCAGTGTGGCAACTTCTTAGTATAGCTAGAGAACAAGAAGAGCTATTTTTTGGTTTGTAATGGCAACCTTAACTTAGCACCCAGCATAGCTGCTGCCACAAGTTGTCAATATTCTTTGACTTTTTTCTACCATTTTGCAGTGGGCTATTATTGTTCAGTCTAGACATAGACAATCTGTTGTCTGCGGATAGGCTACATATGCCAGGGATTTTGTCAAACTTCTTTCTGCTTTGCTTGGCAAAAGATTTGGATGAGGATGGTAGAAATGAATCAGGCAAAGAGTTTATTTAATGTTTTTGGTGTTCATTTGATTTTGCAACTTTCCCAGGCTTTTGTGCAGCTTTCTTATGTATTACCATTGCCAGTTTGAAAACTTTATCTTATGGCGCTCAGGTATAATGTTCATGCAAAGAAGTGAGCACAAATACAGTTCATCATTTGTATTTCTAGAGTTCTAAAGATTTCACCACCATAAACACCAGAATGTGTGAAATATGTCTGATAACACTGTGTGGATAGGAGTTTACCATGCTTTTGTAAAGCTAAAGGGGATGGGCAACATTTTCAAAAGCCTCTTAGGCCGGGTCTACACTAGGGGCGGGGGTCGATGTAAGGTATGCAACTTCAGCAACGTGAATAACGTAGCTGAAGTCAACGTACCTCGCTCGACTTACCACGCCGTGAGGACACCGCAGGGTCGACTGCCGCTGCTCCCCCGTCGACTCCACTTCCGCCTCTCACCGGGGTGGATTACCGGAGTCAACAGCAGAGCAATCGGGGATTGATTTATCGCATCTACACTAGCCGCGAAAAACCAATCCCCGAAAGATCGATCGCTACCTGCTGATCTGGCAGGTAGTGAAGACGTACCCTTAGTTACTTGGGAGCTTAAGTTCTATTAGGTGCTTTTGGAAAAGTTTGTCCAGGGAAGACTGCCCTTATGTGTTAATTCAGTGGTTGCTATTTATGTTGGTACTTACCACAGGGTGGTACCACAGATACTGGGTATTGCAGTTATTTCATAGGTCTATTGCTATGAAATAACTGCAATACCCAAGTAGTGAGGTTAACTCTAACTCTAACTCTAGGAGCTAATAAAGGATAATGAACACACCCAGTCCTTCATGCTTAAACTGGTCAAAATGAGTACACATGCACCTGCAAAGGGATCTATATTGTTACATGCATCTATATTTTTGAATCACAAACAAATCTGTAAAAAATCAAAAGTCAAGACAATTCATGGCCATTGTAACAGAGCAGGATATGTCTGGGTCAAACAGTGAACTTCATTTTGTACTATAACCTACATTTCAGATTAGGAACTCCATTTTGTGCTATGTGCTCACCTCACATCTAATCTTGCCCAAGGCAAAGTTATTATGATGCATTCCAGTCAGCTATGCTTACCCAGGAAAGTTGTTTGACACCTCACTGATGACATCTCAGAGTTCCTCCTTCAATATAACAATCTAGGGCCATTGACTCTGATTGTTCCATTGGGATGGGCTGGTAGTTGAGGGAAAATGGACTCTCTATGCAGGAAGCTGGAAAGGGGGAAGGGACAAGCATGCCAGTGGTGCACATGGCAAAAAGTGACAGACAGTATTTAAGAAGGAGTGCTTGAGGGGGTGCGCAGCGTTCATTGCCACATGCAAAGAGATCGGTCTGAAGAGTGAGAGAGGTCAGGAGGGACTCCACCTTGCCTGAAACACTAACAAGACCTTTGACTCAGAACATCTGAGATCGGACTCAGGAGTTAAGTCTAGTGCTTTTTTAAGAGTAAAACATTTGTAGTTAAGAAATTCCTTTACTAAGCCTGTGTTTCTTGCGTTCCTGCCACGTTGTCCCAGACGGGTTTGAAATAGAAGACAGAGCTCACAGCTAAGTGAAACTCTGAGGGACTGTGTATAGGAAACTGGGGAGCTTACAAAGTCTGAAACACTGGTTCCAGGGTCTGGGGCAGCTGGACTGCAAGGCCCAAGGCCGGGCTCAGATAAGACCTCCGTACCTGGGACCGTGTCCTAGAGATGCAGACTCAGACTAGATGCAGAGACTAGACTCAGCCCAGACCCACTTGTCTTGGAAGCATGCGGCACCCATCATTTGGATCTACTCATAACAGATTGCGTCTGACGAAGTGGGTCTTAGCCCACGAAAGCTTATGCTCCAAGATATCTGTTAGTCTATAAGGTGCTACAGGACTCTTTGTCACTCTTGCAGATCCAGACTGACACGGCTACCCCTCTGATACCTGCTTCATAACAGATTGGTGATTATGCAGCAGGTTACTAGGCCAGATTGTAACAACAATTAAAAACAGAGACGTTCTTTTCTGCCTAGGTTTCTAGACCAGGCTCTTCAAAGTATCTGAATAATTAGTCACTACAAATAGTTCTGAACAATTAGTCACTACAAATAGTTCTAATAATTAACTTGCTGAAGGATATTATTGATCCAAACCATGTAGTTTAATGAGATCTACATGAAAAGGATTTATATGAATATGTAATATCTGCAGTTATCCAGTTAAGATAAAAAATTAAGCCTATCAATATTCATACTTATTGGCAAAAAGTGATCACCAACTGGGCGAAGAAATGTAATGCAAGTTTTAATCCTTCATATAATGCATCATTGGCTGCTGTAACTGATAAAAGACAAAATATTGGATTAAATGGGCCATAATCTGACTCTGAGAGGAAATTCCTGTTTTCCTCCTCTTGAGTAAAAAGTGAATCCTTTTTAAAGTGATTGCAAAAGCACAAAAGGACAGAAAGATTTAAGAAGGAGTAAATAAAATAAAACAGTGCAGCCAACTCACATAGTTTCCATGTCATATTCTCACAGTCTAACATTCTGTTCTCTCCAAGTAGGAAATAACAATATAATGTACAGCCCTGTCACTCCTGCTATTAATATCTTGGAATTCATCCAGAAGCACATGGGTACAGAGGAATATGCTGTTCCTGGTAATCACATAAATGTTTAGCTGTTTTTCTTTACAAGATTGAATCTAGATCTCTTTTGTATGCCACATGCAAAGGACTTAATTTTCCTTCTGCCCAGGGTCATGACCAGCCACACTGCAGTTTTAAAGCAGAGTTATAGTGAAGCAGAGTACTGTATGTTCCAAAACAATGCATGAGCTATTTTTAGCACACTAGTCTTTAAAAAAAAACACGGAAAAAGGAAAAGAAAAAAACAGAAAACCAAAATGGAACATGTTGGAAACAAGTCTTCTTTCTGTAAACAGAAGGTGCATGTTTAATTACCCAAGGACAGTGGTTCTCAAAGCCAGTCCGCCGCTTGTTCAGGGAAAGCCCCTGGCAGGCCAGGCCGGTTTGTGCACCGGCCGCATCTGCAGGTTCAGCCGATCGCGGCTCCCACTGTCCACGGTTTGCCACTCCAGGCCAATGGGGGCTGTAGCAAGGGCGGCCAGCACATCCCTCAGCCCACGCCGCTTCCCGCAGCCCTCATTGGCCTGGAGCGGCGAACCGCAGCCAGTGGGAGTTGCAATCGACCGAACCTGCGGACGTGGCAGGTAAACAAACTGGCCCGGCCCATCAGGGGGCTTACCCTGAACAAGCGGCGGACCGGCTTTGAAAACCACTGCCCTAGGAAATGGCTAGCAGTTTAAGATTCTGGTTTTAAATCCCCTAGATTCCCTGGTACCACAGGCTCATAACAAAACAGGGTAAAGCTTCTAAAGTACATGAATGGCATGCTACACAGGCCTTTTGGTCCTCTTCAGGGGGCACCCCACCACCTTGCTGCACCTTTCCCTAATGCTGCCCCTATAATGAGATCTTAGGGTATGTCTACACTACCGGCCAGATCAATGGGCAGCGATCGATCCAGTGGAGGTCGATTTATCGTGTCTAGTATAGACACGATAAATTGACTGCCAACCACTCTAGCGTCAACTCCGGTACTCCACCTCAATGAGAAGCGCAAAGGGAATTGATGAGAGAGTGTCTCCTGTCGACACACTGCAGTGAAGACACCGCAGTAAGTAGATCTAAGTACATTGACTTCAGCTACGTTATTCACGTAGCGGAAGTTGCGTAACTTAGATCCATCTCCCCCCGTAGTGCTGATCAGCCCTTAGTCACAACAGCCTAGGGTGTCTCAGTGGGGGGATGGGGGGTGTTCATGAAGGGGTACAATCCCAGCTCATTAGTTGCACCTGAGCCCAGCAAAGTTCAGCACCTTAAAGACAGGGATGGGCTACTCCCTTGTAGAAGGGAGAAAGAGACTTTACTGAACAAAAGCCAGGCTGTGTGTGAACATGGGTGCTGGAAGTAGGGGTGGTGGGTGTTTTCAAGTGGTTTCCATTATTTACAGTTTGCTCCAATGGCTCTTGGCACCCGCACTATATAAACTGTTCCAGCCCCCCTGGTTGTGAAACTCCGGGTAAACATCAGAGCTGCCCTGTTTGTTGTTGTGGATTGTCAGGGTTTTTCCTCTCTGGTTGAAACTGGATGTGGTTTTAGAGGTTATGGGAACGCAAAGTGAAAGAGAAAGTGTCCCTGAGGTGAGGTGCGGCCTGTAGTCATCTCTCAGGGAACAAGCACTTGTTGTGAGGGCTCTGGCAGCATTAAAAACAATGGTTGGGTTTTATTATAATGTGGTTTTGGCTCATTCATTTGGATAGCCCCAGAGGTACAATGTTTCTGTTTACCGGCCGTATGGCTTTATGGAAAGGATGCAGCCAAGGCCTTTTTCCAAGCTTGTATTATTCTGGTTACACCAGAACACCTGAAAGCCCAGCAAAGATCTGTGTGTTCAAACTTGAGCCTCCTCTGAGCTCTCTAGCTACTCAGCTCCACAGCTGCCAAATCCTGTGCCACTCCATTCATGATATGTTTTGCAAATTATTTTGTGAACTAATTTGCATATGACCAGAAACTTCAGCTCATGGTCAGCATACCCTGGCCCAATCATTGGTGGTCTAGGCATCTGCCCAAAGTTAGCTAGCTTTGGCTGAGGAAGAGGGGAGGGTGTTTGGGTACCCTAAGGATGAGTGGGGGTGCTGGGTTTCTGTAGTTGTCTGGGACAAGTAGATGGGTGCTGAACTAGCTGTGTGTGATGGGCCTGCCAAATGCAATGGTCCGTCTCATATAAGATAAATGATATTTTACAGCCCTGCAGACTATGCCACTGTCCCGTGTACTGAATGATTCACAGTGTGGCAAGTTTGGCCAAACCTCTGTTCTTTATGAAATGTGTCAGAGGATCTTTCACAGCCACGCTGAGCAAAGCCCTGACCAACCACAATTCTTAAACAGACAAAAAAAATCCTTTACAAATCCCCATCCCAGACATGAATTATAGCATTTATATTACAGGATTTTTAACATCGTTCAAATGCTAAAACAGCTATCTAAATGGGGAAAAGTAAATCTTTTTATTACTAACATAAATGATTACAAGAATATCACAAGGCAATGGCAGTGCCTTGGGCCAAATTAATACTTAACTCCACTGATTTCAATAGACTTAAGTTAGGGGTGAATTGGAGACTGTGTGAAAGCCTTTGACTAAAATAAAAGCCTATGTGTGTTATTACATTGCTGCTGACTGAGTTTGTTTGGGAGTGTATGAGCTGGGGAGATCACAGATATCTGACTTCCCAAGGGAGAAGACTTGCACCCAGCAGTTAAAGACTGTTATTGGAAAAGTGACAAATGGCTTAAGGACATTTCCCTTCTAAGTGTTTGCCACAAGAGAAATTGGATTGGAGTGTGTTTTCCTTTCATCAAATCTTTTGTCTTCAGATGCCAATATTTGTACAGAAGTGTAATTAGTTATTAATTGATGATAAATTATGTGTTAGATTGTGGCTGGTCCTTTCTACCTACATAAAAGTAGTAAAGATAGATACAATCAATCTTCCCTACCATGTGCCAATGATAACATGGTTAGCTACAAGGGCAATCTTTATGTTTCCCAGAGTGCAAAGACTGCTGAGATATATGGACATGGTGGAGATGGGGGTAGAGCTGTATGAATAACTGATTTGCTGATAGTTCCAAAAAGTTTTTTAAAAATTGCTTCAGATTGAACTGAAACCCAAATTTTTCAGATTTTTTGGCAAATCGACGTGTGAGAAAAAATTAATTTTGAGTTGAATGAAAAGTTTTGCTTTACGGCATATTTAACCTTTTTTAATAAAAGGAAAGGAAATGAATGCCTAGATTCTTAAAACCAAGGAGGAGGTGGTGGTTAATCCCCCCTCCCTCCCCCCAAAAATTCCTAATAACCAAATGATTAGGGCACTAAGATGGGATTTGGGAAACCCAGTTTTCACTCTCTGTTCTGGAGGGGCACTGAAGTCTGAGTGTCCGCCCTCCCAGGTAAGTGTCCTAACTGCCAGGTTATAAAGTCATTCTCTGGATAGTCAGGTATTTTATACAAGTGTCAACAGGAGAGAGCCATGTAATGTGGTGGCAGCAGAATTGTAAAATGTTCTCACCCATCCTACAAGAAATAGCAATTTACTTGAATGGACTCATTTCTCTGGCTGGCCATCTTGTGTGCCGTAAGCAAGATTAAAAGCAGTTACTCTCACCACCACACTTTGTTCTTTGTGAAGTTAGTGGGTCACACTGTAACTGGCCAGAACCAGCTGTGCAAAAACTGGGTCAGCATCCACATCCAGCCAGGTCTTACACAGGCCACATCAGCGTGACGGGCCAGGAAAGAATAGTGCAGGCTGCCGATAGTAACAACTAGACCAGCATAAAAATTTACAATTACATTTGAAAACAGTAATGGGAGGTTTTCACATTTTTATTCCCATGTAGTGAAATTGTTCCAGTTTCATGGAAAACCTGCTTAGATCAATAAGGTCACAAACAAAAACAAAAAGGGAAGGGAGCCAGAACACCCTCACTCTCCCTCCCAGTCTCCACGCCAGGCAGACTGCCCCCTCACATACAGGTCTGTCGCGTCTTACGCGGGGGTTACGTTCTGCGCTGAGCGCGTAAAGCGAAAACCGTGTATAGCCGTTAAAAACCCTTAAATCGCCCATAAAGTAGTTTTGTGTATACAACCCTGTACAGTACTATATATACTATACAGAAATGTACATTACAGTATATAATAAAGAGTATACACTCAAAATATAATTTTACAGTTCTTTATTTTTAATAACATAGACAGATGGAAGAATGAAAGAATAAAAAATCAAAACAGTACAGTACTGTAAACTTGAACAGTTACCAGTCACCCTGGATATTCTTGCTACTGTACACACTCCAATGTACACACTCCATTGTACACACTCCAATGATTAGTCTTCCTCTTCCTCTGACAACACTATTAGGAGGTCATCATGGCTTGATGTCGATCTAGGACATGATGGGCCAGGCTCGGGTGACAGAGAGCAAGTCATAGATGAAGTGGTTGGCTCTGGTTCAGCTCGAGAAGTTGCTGCTGGTTGTTTTTTCTTGAAAAACATGGTGATTGGCAACTGTCGCTGTTCTCTCTTGAGCTCCTCAAACATTTCTTGGTACGGTCTCAAATCACCCGTAATACTACGTGTGATTTTGAAGCTTCTTTCCATAGAGGGATCATAGTCAAATTAAATCATTCAAGTGTTTCGCTGCTTGGAACACTTCAGAAAATTTATGAAGAGTCCAAGTTGCTGGCTCTTCCTGTTCATCGTCATCATCTTCGTCTTCTGTAGACGATTTTATCAGTTCCTCTAACTCTTCATTAGTCAATGTTTCTCTATGGCCCTCAATTAATTCCTCAATTTCTTCCTCGAGGATGTCGACGAAGACATCACCACCCACTTGCCTGGCCACCTGAACAATGCATTCCACTTCTTTGTCAATGGCCGGGAAACCCTTAAAATCATTCACACAGTCTTTCCATAGGTTTCGCCAACATGCATTGACTGTTTCAGGCTTGATTGCATCCATTGCCTGTTTAATATAAGTGATGCAATCAGCAATGTTGAAGGACTTCCAACACTCCATCACGTTAACATTGGGATCAGCATCCATAGCGGTAAGGATCCGTGAGAATGTAAGCCTCGTGTACGTGGCCTTGAAACAGCTAATGACACCTTGGTCGAGAGGTTGGAGGATGGAGGTGGTATTGGGGGGGAGAAAGGCAACTTCAACGTCATTATGCGCAAACCGGAGTGCATCAGGGTGGCCAGGAGCATTGTCTGCGAGCAGCAACACTTTAAAGTCAAGTCCTTTCTCTTCAAGGTACTGCTTGACCTCCAGAATGAAGCACTTGTGGAACCAATCCAGAAATGTTGCTGCCGTCACCCAAGCCTTCTTATTTGATTGCCAGAACACAGGCAGGAGATTTTTGTTCTTGCCTTTTAGGGCGCGGGGATTTGCAGACCTGTAAAGCAAGCCCGGCTTTATTAAATGCCCAGACGCATTGCCACAAAGCAACACAGTCACACGGTCTTTAGCTGCTTTGAAGCCAGGGGCTTGTCGTTCTGATTTCAAAATGTAAGTGCAGGTGGGCATTTTTTTCCAGAAGAGCCCAGTCTCGTCAGCATTAAAAACTTGTTCTGGAAGATAGCCCCTTTCCTCTATGATTTCCTTTAATTGTTCAGGGTAGGCTTTTGCTGCCTCCTCATTGGCAGATGCAACTTCACCAGTAGTCTGCACGTTTTTGAGGTTGAAGCGGTTCCTAAAACTGTTAAGCCAACCTTGGCTGGCTTTGAATTCCTTCTTGTCAGAAGGCTGTCCCTCTTCGGTGGGAGGTTTGAACATCGCATAGATGCTAAGAGCCTTTTCTTGCAACATGGTGCCATTGATAGGCACACGTTTACGGTTCATGTCTTCCAGCCATAAGTTTAATGCCTTTTCAGTCTTCACTAAAGCCTTGTCACACACTTGGCTCGTCACCTTAGCAGTTCTTGGAGCACTTGATGCCACGGCTTGACAAATTTCTGTCTCTAATCTTGATGGCACAGATGTTAGATTCATTGCGGCCGTATTTACGTGCCACACTGGCAACTGACATACCGCCTTTCAATAAGTCCAACACATCCAGTTTTTCCTCCAGCGTTGGAACAGATCACTGTTTCTTTGGTGGAGCACCAGATGAAGTAGCTGGCTTGCGTTTAGGGGCCATGTTGCACTCAGCGCGGCGAGATGCACACAGAATGAGAGGCACAGGGGGACTAAGTATGCATTGGGAACAGCAGATTCGCGTCTCACGCTCACTCCGGGGCATACGCTGCTGGAATCGGCCGCACTACAGGCGGCCGAGTGAACTTTTTTTTTTTTTTTTTTTAAACTGCGAACCGCGCAAAGCCGAAATCGCGCAAGTTAAATGCACGTAAGACGCGACAGACCTGTACTACAAACCACCAACAAACAAGAACTCTCACAACTGAACAACAAAAGAAAAGGAGTGTGCACTCTCCCAGTCTGTCCTACTGGACAAAACAACAGAAGTTGGTTCAATAAAAGATATTACCTCACACACCTTGTCTCTGTCGTATCCTGGGACCAATGCACTGCGACAACATTGCAAACAATTACTGAACAAAAACATTAAAGCCTCAAAACACTCTCTATACAACCCCCGACTCCCACCCCGAACTCACACTCCTGAAAATACTTTGAGAACACAGCCTCTAATGGGGGAAGGAGAAGGGAGGGAGATGAGTAAAGCACAAAATACTTGTGCTTAACCCAACATACAGCTCTCTGTCACAAACCTTTAAGTAGCTGTTGGCCTTAGAAACAGCTGTTGTTGACACTGAAAGCACATAGGTGAAATTGACATAAAAAGGTGTACTCGGAGCTAATTAACAGCAGCAGGTAAAGATCATAAATGTATCTGGTTGAAAACATGGCAGGCAGTCTTGCTGGCAAGAAGACAAGAAACATTTGCCTTCACTGTCATTGTTAGGAATCTGTACTGGGCTAGTTTAATGACTTAGGCTGAAAGAGAATGGCAGGTAAGCAATTATCCAGTGCACTAAGTCAGAACCCTGGGAGGAGCTAGGGGAGAAAAACTGAGTTAGAAGGAGAGGAGCTCTATCAAGGAAATACACCTTTGTAATAGTGTGATATTGGATGCCTAGAAAATCACTGGGATTCACAAAGCCTGAGTTAAGTGCCTAAGCACCTACACAATGCATGGAGAGAGATAGGTGCCTCAGAATGGGATTCACAAAAGCCAGCACGCTAGGTAGCTCCCCCACTTTGCTAGCTGGTGAGGGGTCTTCATTATATAACAAGAGAACCATTGGGACAGAGGGAAAGCATGCACAAACATGAGAATGACTCTGTAGCCTGCTGGGTAGAGTACTCAGGTGGGAGGTGAGAGACCCAGGCTCCAGTCCTCCTGCTCCAATGACTTTTTAAAATTATTTTCCCAGTGGAACAGCTAGGGTTGCCAACTTTCTAATTGCACAAAGCCAAACAGCCCTGCCCTGCCCCCAGCCCCAACGCTCCGCCCCTTCTCTGAGACCCTGCCCCTGCTTGCTCCATCCCCCTCCCTCCATCCCTCACTCTCCCCCACCCTCACTCACTTTCACTGGGCTGGAGCAGGGGGTTGGGGTGCAAGGAGGGTATGGGCTCTGGGCTGGGGGTAGGCTCTGGTGGGTCCAGAAATGAAGGGTTCAGGGTGCAGGAGAGGGCTCTGGGCTGTGGCTGAGGGGTTCGGAGTCTGGGAGAGGGTGCAGGCTCCGGCTGGGGGTGTGGACTCAGGTGTGGCTGGGGATGAGGGATTTGGGGTGCAGGAGGGGCCTGGGGCAGAGTGTTGGAGTGTTGGGGGGGTGCAGGCTAGTTTGGGATGTTTGGATGCAGGAGCAGACTCCGGGCTGGGGCAGGGGGTTGGGGTGTGTGAGAAGGTTCAGGATGGAGGGTCCCAGCAGCACTTACCACAGCTCCTGGGAAGTGGCCACCAGGTCCCTGCAGCCGCTAGAAGCATGGGCAGCCAGGGAGGCTCCACGCGCTGCCTCCGCTCCAATGGCCAGCTCCACAGCTCCCATTGGCTGGGAACCATGACCAATGGGAGCTGCGGGGCGGTGAGGAAGGCTCCACACACTACCCTTGCACCTGCAGGTGCCACCTCTGTAGCTCCCATTGGTTGTAGTTCCTGGACAATGGGAGCTGCGCGAGGAGCCTACATGGCCACCTATGCATCTAGGGGCTTCAGGGACCTGGCGGTCACTTCCAGGAGCCACACGGAGCTAGGGCAGGCAGGGAACCTGCCTTAGCCCCGGTCCCCCGCTCCGCCACCAACTGGACTTTTAACGGCCTGGTCGGCACCGAGATGTCAGGGTCCCTTTTTGACTGAGCATTATGGTCGAAAACTAGACACCTGGCAACCTTAGGAACAGCTTGAACAGGAGGGAGATGGTTGGGAGATATCCCGGTAATCTCCACGCCAGATTTTAACATTGAGAGGGAAGAAAACAAAGTAAGAAAGGATACAGCTGTGGGCAGGAGAATGGACATAAGGAGGAAGGGTAATGTAGATACCAGTCTAATAGGTGATACTGGCAGTAGAATGTCAGTGCCTAATCGGATAAAAAATGTGAGCGAGGCCAAGTGGCAAAAATTAAGATGTTTGTACACCAATGCGAGGAGCCTAGGTAACAAAATGGAGGCACTAGAGCTACTGCTGCAGGAAGTGAAACCAGATATTATAGGGATAACAGAAACATGGTGGAATAGTAGTCACGACTGGAGAACAGGTATTGAAGGGTATGTGCTGTTTAGGAAAGACAGAAATAAAGGTAAAGGTGGTGGAATAGCACTGTATATCAATGATGAGGTAGACTGTAAAGAAATAAGAAGTGATGGAAGGGATAAGACACATTGGGGAAGAAAGCTACTAGAGCCTCTCCTGGGATAGTGCTTGGGGTATGCTATAGACCACCAGGATCTGATTTGGAATGGATAGAGATCTCTTTAATGTTTTTAATGAAGTAAATACTAATGGGAATTGTGTGATCATGGGAGACTTTAACTTACCAGATATAGACTGGAGGACAAGGGCTAGTAATAATAATAGGGCTCCGATTTTCCTAGATGCGATAGCTGATGGATTCCTTCACCAAGTAGTTGCTGAACCAACAAGAGGGGATGCCATTTTAGATTTGGTTTTGGTGAGTAGTGAGGACCTCATAGAAGAAATGGTTGTAGGGGACAACCTTGGTTCGAGCGATCATGAGCTAATTCAGTTCAAACTGAATGGAAGGATAAAAAAATAGATCTGTAACTAGGGTTTTTTATTTCAAAAAGGCTAACTTTAAAAAATTAAGGAAATTATTTAGGGAAGTGGATTGGACTGAAGAACTTGTGGGTCTAAAGGCAGAGGAGGCCTGGAATTACTTCAAGTCAAAGTTGCAGAAACTATCAGAAGCCTGCATCTCAAGCAAGGGGAAAAAATTCACAGGCAGGAGTTGTAGACCAAGCTGGATGAGCAAGCATCTCAGAGAGGTGATTAAGTGTATGTCTACACTACGAGAGTAGTTCGATTTTACTTAAACCGAATTTGTGAAACCGATATTACAAAATCCAACGTGTGTATCCACACTAAGGACAGTAATTTGACTTTGTGGGTCCACAGTAACGGGGCAAGCATCGACATTCCAAGCGGTGCACTGTGGGTAGCTATCCCACAGTTCCCGCAGTCCCTGCTGCCCATTGGAATTCTGGGTCGAGCCCCAAATGCCTGCTGGGGCAAAAAATGTGTCGCGGGTGGTTTTCAGTAACTGTCATCATTCAACCCTCACTCCCACCCTCCCTCCGTGAAAGCGGCAGCAGGCAATCATTTTGCGCCCTTTTCTAGTGATTGACAGCGCGGATGACAGAGCACCACGAGCATGAAGCCCGCTGCGATCATCGCTGCAGTTATGGCCGTTGTCAACACCTTGCGCCTTATCGTCCACCTTTTTCAGAGGCAGATGCTTAGAAATTGTGCGAGGAGGCTACGGCAGTGCAGTGAGGACATTGACTCTGAGAGGGGCACAGACCTCTCACAAAGCATGGGACCCCGCACCGTGGACATCATGGTGGCACTGGGTCATGTTGATGCAGTGAAACGGCGATTCTGGGCCCGGGAAACAAGCACGGACTGGTGGGACCGCATAGTGCTGCAGGTCTGGGATGAATCACAGTGGCTGCGAAACTTTCGGCTGCGTAAGAGCACGTTCCTGGAACTGTGTGACTTGCTGTCCCCTGCCCTGAAGCGCCAGGACACCAGGATGCGAGCAGCCCTCACAGTCCAGAAGTGAGTGGCCATAGCCCTCTGGAAGCTTGCAACACCAGACAGCTACCGGTCAGTTGCGAATCAATTTGGAGTGGGTAAATCTGCCGTGGGGGTTGCTGTGATGCAAGTAGCCAACGCAATCGTTGAGCTGCTGCTCTCAAAGGTAGTGACCCTTGGAAACGTGTAGGTGATCATAGATGGCTTCGCTGCGATGGGATTCCCAAACTGCGGTGGGGCTATAGACGGAACGTACATCCCTATCCTGGGACCGTACCACCAGGGCAGCCAGTACATTAACCGAAAGGGCTACTTTTCAATGGTGCTGCAAGCACTGGTGGATCATAAGGGACATTTTACCAACATCAATGTCGGATGGCTGGGCAAGGTTCATGATGCTCGTGTTTTCAGGAACTCTGGTCTGTTTAGACGGCTGTAGGAAGGTATTTACTTCCCGGACCAGAAAATAACTGTTGGGGATGTGGAGATGCCTATAGTGATCCTCGGGACCTAGCCTACCCGCTAATGCCCTGGCTCATGAAGCCGTACACAGGTGCCCTGGACAGTGAAAAGGAGCTCTTCAACTACCGTTTGAGCAAGTGCAGAATGGTGGTGGAGTGTGCTTTTGGACGTCTGAAGGGGAGATGGAGACGCTTACTGACTCGCTCTGATCTCAGCGAAACCAATATCCCCATTGTTATTGCAGCTTGCTGTGTGCTCCACAATCTCTGTGAGAGCAAGGGGGAGACGTTTATGGTGGGGTGGGAGGTTGAGGCAAATCGCCTGGCTGCTGATTACGCGCAGCCAGACACCCGGGCGATTAAAAGAGCCCAGCGGGATGCGCTGCGCATCCGGGAAGCTTTGAAAGCTAGGTTCCAGACTGACCAGGGTAACCAGTGACTATTACGGTTGTTTAAACAAATGCTGAACCTGCCTCCGTTTCTTTACCCAGTTAATGTTGCCTATCCTCCCCAATTACCAAACCCCTTCCCCCTCTTCCCACACATGCTTAAAAATAAAATAAATGAAACATTGTTAATTAAAACCGTCTTCTTTATTAAGGATTTCTCAGTAAAGGGTTGAAACTGGGATGCATACTGTGGTTGGGGAGCGGGTGGAGTGATGGAAAGAACGCTTCTAAACTCAGGGAATGATAGGCTTCTGCTCCTAGAGCAGTCCGCAGTGGTGGACCGGTTGTTTCAACGGAGCCTGCCACCCCTCCTTTTTGGGACTCAGTGTGGTGGGGCTATGTGACTTTGTGGCTGGGGAGGGTGGTTACAGATCCCCTGCTGCGTGGCTCTGTCATCCAGGCTATGGACCGCTGCATAAGATCTGTAACCGCCCTCCCCCACCACAAACCTACAGAGCCCCCCCACACAGAACATGAAAACCACCTCCCAGACTGACCAGGGTACCTAATCACTGCAATATGTGTATAACCTTCTGGTGAACCTGACCCCATATCTGTACCCTGGTAAAGGTGCCTATCCTCTCCAATTACCAACCCCCTTCCCCCGCTTCAAACACACCGTCCTTTAAAAGAAAATGAAGGAAACAATACTTAACAGAAACGTATTTTTTATTAAAGACTACATAGTTATGGGATGAAACTGGGACGGGGGCTAGGGTGGGGTGCGGTTGAAGGAAAGGAAAGGACGCATCAAATCTTGGGGAATGAGAGCCTTCTGCTACTTGAGCAGTCCGCAGGGGTGGAATGATTGTTTCCACGGCCCCTGCCGCCCCTCCTTCTTGGGACTTTGGGTGATGGGGGAATGGGACTTTGTGGCAGGGGAGGGCGGTTAGAGATAGAATGCAGTGGTGCTCTGTCCTCCTGCCTCCGGTCCTGCAGAACATCTACAAGGCACCGGAGCGTGTCTGTTTGCTCCCGCTTTAGCCCAAGCAGCGTCTGAGTTGCCTGCTGGTCTTCCTGCCGCCACCTGTCCTCCCGCGCTTCCGTCCTCTCCTCCCGTTCGCTGGATGCTCGCGACATGTTCTCTCTCCACCAAGTCAGCTGTGCTGACTCATTTTGGGAAGAGAGCATAAGTTCTGAGAACATCTCGTCCCGTGTTCTCTTTTTTCGCCGCGTGATCTGAGCCAGCCTCTGGGAGGGAGATGCCGGGGTAGGCCGGGAGACACTCGCAGCTGTGGGATGGAAAAAAGGGAGTGAATTCCTCACAAAGATACATTTTTGCGAACAATGAACGGTCTGCCTCCCTACCCCCACTGCGTGGCTGGTCTCGGGAAAGATCCCTGCAAGCTGCTGGGGAACCGCCAAGCAGAAACGTTCCCCCTCCTCACCCCCACCGCGTGGCTAGGAACCTCCGGGTAGATTTCTTTAAAGGAACAGGCAACCAGTCCCCATACTAAAATTCACCTAATTCAAACCAGGTCACCATGACTGATATCACTCTGATGAGGATTATGGAGACAGAGAAAGACCGTATGCTGTGAGAATGCCAGCAAACACCGGGGCCGTATGCCGCCATGCTTTGCCAGGCAATGATACCGGAGTATCTGCTACTAGCCTGGCGCAGAAAAGTTTCCTACCATGGAGGACGCAATAAGACAGCTCTCCCCAGAAACCTTATGCAAAGGCTTTCACTGTACCTCCAGGAGAGCTTCATGGAGATGTCCCAGGAGGATTTCTGCTCTATCCCCAGACATATTGACAGACTTTTCCAGTAGCTGCAATGGCAACGACTAAAAACTAAAGCGCCTAGGGCAAACTAATCATTAAAAACCCATTGCTAACATAGCACGCCTATTGTATTCAAAATAAATGTTTAAAAGACTCACCTACTATCCTTCCCCTGATTCACGGTCCGGGTTACCGCCTTGGGAGGGTTGGTAGGGGATCTCAGTCAGGGTGATCAAGAGATCCTGGCTGTCGGGGAAATCAGCGTTGAAAGCGCTGTCGACGGCCTCGTCCTCCTCATCTCCGTCCTCATTTTCCCCGTCCGCGAAAACCTCCGAGGAAGCGGCCGTTGATAGTACCCCGTCGTCCAAGTCCACGGAAACTGGTGGGGTAGTGGTGGCGGCCCCACCTAGAATTGCATGCAGTGCCTCGTAGAAATGGCATGTTTGGGGCTGGGATCTGGAGCGTCCATTTGACTCTTTGGTCTTCTGGTACGCTTGTCGCAGTTCCTTGATTTTCACGTGGCACTGCTGTGCATCCCGGCTGTATCCTCTCTCCGTCATGGCCTTGGATATTTTTTCATAAATTTTTGTATTCCGTCTTTTGGATTGGAGTTCGGATAGGACGGATTCATCTCCCCACACAGCGATCAGATCCAAGACTTCCCGATCAGTCCATGCTGGAGGCCTCTTTCTATTTTGGGATTGCATGGTCACCTCTGCTGGAGAGCTCTGCATCGTTGCCAGTGCTGCAGAACTCGCCACAATGTCCAAACAGGAAATGGTATTCAAACTGGTCAGACAGGAAAAGGAATTCAAGTTTTCCCGGGTCCTTTCCTGTGTGGCTGGTCAGAGCATCCGAGCTCGGACTTCTGGCCAGAGTGTCCACAGAGTGGTGCACTGTGGGATAGCTCCAGGAGCTATTAGCGTCGAATTCCGTCCACAGTAACCCTAATTCGACATGGCCATGTCGAATTTAGCACTACTCCCCTCATCGGGGAGGAGTACAGAAATCGATTTAAGGAACCCTTTATGTCGAAATAAATAGCTTCGTTGTGTGGACGGGTGCAGGGTTAATTCGAGTTAACGCTGCTAAATTCGACATAAACTCCGAGTGTAGACCAGGCCTAAGAAAAGGCAGAAAGCCTACAAGGAGTGGAAGATGGGAGGGATCAGCAAGGAACGCTACCTTATTGAGGTCAGAACATGTAGGGATAAAGTGAGAAAGGCTAAAAGCCAAGTAGAGTTGGACCTTGCAAAGGGAATTAAAACCAATAGTAAAAGGTTCTATAGCCATATAAATGAGAAGAAAACAAAGAAAGAAGAAGTGGGACCGCTAAACACTGAGGATGGAGTGGAGGTTAAGGATAATCTAGGCATGACCCAATATCCAAACAAATACTTTGCCTAAGTCTTTAATGAGGCTAATGAGGAGTTTAGGGATAATGGCAGAATTACAAATTATTTAAGCTCAGTACCGAAGTGGACACAAGAACAAATGGATATAAACTGGCCATCAGGAAGTTTAGACTTGAAATTAGACGAAAGTTTCTTACCAGCAGAGGAGTGAAGTTCTGGAACAGCCTTCCAAGGGTAGCAGTTGGGACAAAAGACATATCTGGCTTCAAGATTAATCTTGATAAGTTTATGGAGGGGATGGTATGATGGGATAGCCTAATTCTGGCAATTAATTGATCTTTGACTATTAGCGGTAAATATGCCCAATGGCCTGTGATGGGATGTTAGATGGGGTGTGGGTCAGTAAGGGTCATGAAAGAGGGTGAGAATCTCCAGACAGACTTAACCCCATTAAAGGACTGGGCAGTAGAGCAACACATGAAATTCAATTTGGATTAAGTATATAAAAGTACATTAGTGAAAAGAATCTAATTTTTTCATATGATTTTATTGTTATATAAATTCAGAGCAATCTACATAGGACCAAATTATGGCTGCCCTTTGGCATGTGTGAGGTAATGTTACCTTTAGGGGGTTTTTCACCAGCAAGGGAAAAGATGACCTCTGCAACATTTGTTTAGTATGCAACTATCACAAACTGTGCTGTCCCTTTTATATAAGTGCTGCTTCAGGGGAAGAGGGACAATAATATACAGGTAAGAAATCAGAGGAAAATATAAACAAAGATTTAGGGCTTGTCTACACTTGCATGTTTTGTCGCCAAAACCTGGCTTTTGGCGTCAAAACAGCGCTAGCATACACACTGCAAGGTCACTTTTTTCGAAAAAAAACCCCTAGTTTTGGCGACAAAAAACTTCCATCCCCGTGAAAGACTTTTGTCTTTTCCCTTCCCTTTATTGTTGACAAACAGCCAGCGTAGACACCACAGTTTTTTTCCCTATTTTATTGGCCTCCAGAAAGTATCCCACAATTCCCCTGCTGCCGCTCTGGTCAGCGGTTTGAACTCCGCTGCCCTGCAGACAACCTGCCCCTCCCCCTTGCAAGCCCCGGGACTTTTAAATCTAATTTCCTGTTTGCTGGCTTCCCCGAGGAGCTTCCCAGGTGAGCATGGCTGGCTATTGCCCCAAACATGCTCCCACTTGGACCACTGCTGAGTTGTTGGATCTGATCAGTATATGGGGAGACGAGTCTGTTCAGTCGCAGCTGCGAGTGACCTGTTGGAATCGGGACACATATGGGCAAATTTCTCAAGATTTGTGTGAAAAGGGCTATGCAGCAGTGCAGAGAGAAGATAAAGGAGCTGAGGCAGGCGTACCATAAGGCACGGGAGGCGAACCATTGCTCTGGTGGTGCACCTAAGACCTGCCACTTCTATAAAGAGCTGAATGCTATCCTCAGTGTTGACTCCACCCCCATCGCCGATTGCCCCATGGATACTTCACAGGCTGCTGAAAGAGGGGTTAACCCTGAGGCTGAAATTGTGAATGAAGAAGTCGAGTTAGAAGAGGCTGTGGTGCTCCCAGCGGGGTCGCCCGGTGGGGCATGCAGCCAGGAACTTTTCTCAACTCCAGAAGTGCTCAACGTGGAGCAGGAAGCAGATGAGACTCCGGGTAAGTGGCCATGGCTTGTGTGGGGAATCGAAAAGTGGGAGGCAGGAGCGTGTAGCTAATCTGCATGGCCAAACAGGGTGTCGATGGACATTGAGACCTGCAGGGAATCCTCCAGAGAGAGGCTCTGGAAAGTTTCCAACAGGTACTTGTTAATCCTCTGCCGCAGATTCCAAGGGATTGCAGCCTTGTTAGGTCCCCCATTGTAGGAAACTGTACCATGCCATTTAGCAATCACTGGAGCTGGGACCAGAGCGGCACATAGCTGAGCTGCATATGGACTGGGGTGAAAGCCGCAAGCATTCAGAAGCTGAGCTCTGGTTTCCCTAATCACCCTCATCAGCAAGATGTCAGCCAGCAGGTTGGCCGCCTGTGAAAACTGTGGGATAATTTAATAATGAGTTCCCTGCAAATCTCCCCTGCAAGCCGAGACCTTTTTGTCCATACGCACAACCGCCTTCTCCCCACTCCCGAAACTCACCAGGATTGGGGTGCTTGTGGAGCTGTGTGCCTGCCTAGAGTCTCAGAGAGAAAGTGATTTCTACTAGCATAATGCCCTTTTTACTAAAATATTTCAATTATTTGCTGGAATGTAACAATCCCTCTTCTGTTCAGCACAGACCTTGAAGAGCACATCACGCACCCCTGCGGACCGGCTGCAGCAGATAAGAAAAAATCCTAGGCGCAGCAAACAGGAGATGTTCCGCGAGGTGCTGCAGCGCAATGAGAAACAGCAGGGCACGGAAAGAGTGCTGGGAAGCCGAAATGCAGGACAGAAAAGGGAATGCTGCTTTTGCTAGGCAAGCGACAGAGTGGATGCTAAAAGTTATGGAGGATCAGACAGAGATGCTCAAGTCCTGGATACAACTGCAGACTGAGCAGATCCGAGTTCGAGCGCCTCTACAGCAGATGCACAGTTCTTTGCCAACCCCACCCCTCTCTATGCCCACACATTCCTTTTCACTCCACAGCACTCCTGAGTTTCCCCATCACTCCACCCCCTCTCACAGCTTGCACAGTGATAGCTGGAGCGACACACAGTTGTGAGGTGTTACCCTTTTTAACAATAAATAAAGGCTCAGGTATTTAATGGCACAGCGTTTTTATTCTGTGTTCTACAAAAGCGTATATCAATCAATTCACTCTCGGGTACAGTCTTCGAAAGCATTGTGTTACACGGATCTTGGGCCCCAAAATTGTACGTAGATGCAGCAACTCCAAAGCAGACATGTGTTACTGCCCCTCATTGTCAAAGTGGTTCCTCAAAGCCTCTCTGATGTTAATAGCAGCCCTCTGGGATCCTCTGACAGCCCTAGCATCTGGCTGTTCAAACTGTGCAGCCAAGCGTTCTGCCTCAGTGCTCCACATCTGAGCAAACATTTCACCCTTAGATTCACACAGATTATGCAAAGTGCAGCACATTCTATGATCACGGGAATATTATCCTCGGTAAGGTCTAGCCTGCCATTTAAACACCTCCAGTGAGCTTTCAAGCGGACAAAGGCACATTCGACTACCATGCGGCACCTGCTCAGCCTGTTGTTAAAATGCTCCTTGCTGCTGTCCAGGTGCCCTGTGTAAGGTTTCATGAGCCAGGGCTCTAAGGGGTAAGTCGGGTCTCCCAGGATTACTATGGGTATTTCCACATCCCCCCACTGTGAACTTGTGGTACAGAAAGAAAGTCTCCGCCTGCAGCTTTCTGTACAGGCCACTCTTCCTGAAGATGCGTGCGTCATTCACATTTCCAGACCAGCCTGCATTGATGTCCGTGAAATGCCCCCGGTGATCTACAAGTGCCTGCAACTCCATGGAGAAGTATCCCTTCCTATTGATGTATTCAGAGGCAAGGTGGTCTGGCACTAAAATTGGAATGTGTGTGCCATCAATGGCCCTGCCACAGTTAGGGAAGCCCATCTCTGCAAAGCCATCCACTATTTCATGCACATTTCCCAGAGTCACAGTCCTATGCAGCAGGATGCGATTAATTGCCCTGCACACTTGGAGTAATACAGCCCCAACAGCGGACTTTCCCACTCCAAATTGATTTGCGTCTGACCGGTAGAAGTCTGGATTTGTCAGCTTCCACAAAGCGATTGCAACACGCTTCTCTACCAGAAGGGCAGCTCTCAATCTGGTGTCCTTGCGCCGCAGGTCGGTGGCCAGCTCAGCACATAGCTCCATGAAGGTTGCTTTACGCATCCTAAAGTTCTGTACCCACTGGTTGTCATCCCACACCTGCATGACAATGCAATCCTACCAATCAGTGCTTGTTTCCCTAGCCCCAAAGCAATGCTCCACCGTATGCAGCTGCTCTGTGAATGCACAAAGCACTGATAAGTTGCTGCCGTCCATATCACACTAGGGTGCCTGCGATTCATCCTCTGCTAACTTTGTGAGTAACTCTGCAAGTAACTGTGCTGCCATGCGCGATGTCCTCATGACAGCTAACAGCGCATAGGAGAGAAGTGCGGGATCCATCCTCTCTCACTGCAGATGCTGGCGCGCACTACAAAAGAATGACAGTTGGGAAAACGGCGCAAAAGAAACCCAGAGACCTTTGTAGGGGTGGGACACAAAGCGGTGCATGATGGTACATTTTGCACATTCCAGGATGTGCTACACTCCATTTCCGCATTCCCACAACACCTAGCGATGGATGGTGTCACCAGGCACTGTGGGATACATACCCACAGTCCATTGCTCTCACTGTCGACAAAGGTGCCTCGACAGAGGGAGCAAATGTAGACATGCTTTGGTGATTTTGCTTTTGTCGATTTTTCTTTGTCAACATTAGTTTCATCGACAAAAACTTGCAAGTGTAGACAAGCCCTTAGTGTGTGGTTTTTAAAGTTGAATTTCATTGAAATGTGTTTATATGTGCATAAAATCTGAATCTCAGGAAACTTTCTAGCCCTCTATCCAGTGAGTAAATAGTAAAGGTATTTTATCTTCATGTATTTCTTTATAATGCTCCATAGAGTAGGGTTATGTTTGACAAGACCAATATATATTTTAAACAAGAAAAAATCTGTATAGGAACTTAATGGTGGTAGTTTTAGAAGTGCCATTGAAGTCAAAATGTAAAGCGCCTATTGACATTAATGGATGTGACTAGGCCAACACTCAGTGCTGTTCAAAATAACATCACAAATTTCTAATTCTAGTGGATAAAATTAACTCAAATGGTATTCATTCATATACAAACACTCCCAACTTCTTAATAAGAGTTAGGACTTGTCTATACACAGGGACAGCAAAATTAATCCAAATTAAGTGAAGATGTGACTTTAAAGTGGATTAGTTAAATTGCATTAAACCCCTGTGTGTCCACTTTTATTCAGAATTAATTCAGATTAAAACTTAATTCAGATTAATTTTCCTGAGTATTCCTGTGTACACAAGCCCTTATTAGCAAAATAAATATCCTTGATACATCAGGCTTAACTGTATAGCTAACAATAATGGGGGCCCAATGCCTTCTTTCTGAAATACACCTTTTTTGGGGATCAGATCCGAAGCCCATTAAAGTCAGTGAAAAGAATCCTATTAACTTCAATGGATTTTGAGTGTAATACAGGCATTTTTTCCTGTATGTGGATAATATACATTGTGGATCTTATGGTCTTTACAACATTCTGGGAGGTCTGGGTTTATAATCCACACTCAGTAAATATACCATAATAAATTTTGCACGGTCTGTCATTTGATTACTGTCCTTTGGTAAAGAGAGATAAGGTGGGTGAGTAATATCTTTTACTGGACCAACTTCTGCTGGTGAGAAACAAGTCTTTGAGCTACACAGAGCTGTTCAGTATATGCATTTTCATATATGCGTTACTAGAGTTAGCAAAATCATATTGCATGAATCTATCAGATGAATTTCACCATATTTTTAATAAATTATTTGATTAATTGTTTTCATTATTCATCCAACACTTAATGCTACTGATGGTACCAAAACCCCAGACTTCTGTTTTCTCATTATTACTGAGTGGGACTTAAGCAGCAATTGCGTGAACTGCACAAAAACAAAATGAATGTTTTGGTATCACAGTTACAACAGATGCTGTACTTTGTTAACATAATCGGTATTTTGTCATAGCATTTTCCTCAATCCTTGTGATTGCTAATCGCAAAGGCCATACTAGCAGATGATAAATCCTTCTTAGTAGATTTGATTATCTGAGTCTTTTTCTTAAGAATGATTCTTTGAGTTTGATTTCTTTCTATTTTAACCATGTTAGCAAAAGGTTATGGAAAGGCATGCACCTAGCAAATCCATTTGATTTCCACTATACATTTCTGGGATGGGATTTGTGGATTTGCTTTGCACAAACACAAGCATATAATGTGCTTGACTCTCTAAAAGAAGGAAAAAATCCTCAGGTTTCCTATTTACCAAACCTCATATTCACCAAGTGCAATTTCCACACCCTTAACTCTGCATCCTAGTGGAGTGCATCGTAGAAGAAAGGGAAGAAAGAGCTTTTACTCCCAAGAATTAATTGTCATGAATACAAACTTTAAACAATTCCTAAGGAAAGTGGTGCCTGGGCCGGAGTCAGATTTAACTTGCTTGACTGTCATCCTATGACAATTAAAGGAGATGTATGTTTTTGGCATTTAAAAATAGTGGCCTCCTTTTGCAGGTGATTATTTTTCTCTTTGCACAAAGAACTTTGGTGGTTCATGTAAAAGAAAACATTCACTGCTAGACTCCCTAAATGAAGAAAATACAATTCCTGTTGCGAAAGTGTTCTCTTTTGAGATGTCAATACATTATCCCTAAGATACCTTTCTAATTCTTTCTCCTTCAGTTCATTTAACGGTCCTATTCAAAGAAACTCCATCTACACATCCGTACCAGAAAATAAGTGCATTTTCTCTCTAAAAGATTTAAAGGGTATTTTATTCCATACATAACCAAGTAGCTGCCAGAGTAGTATATATAGATATCAATAAACAGGTTTTCACAAATTGTAATTAAAAATAATCAAAACCAAATAGACAGATATATGCACAGATTAAAATGTGACTCCAAAGAAAATGGCACCCAAAAAAACAGGACCTGCAATTTAACAATTGAGACACATCTGCAGAATTTCAGATGTTCTATATAAATGTATTCTGTAGATTAAACAGTTTAGACGGGGTCAGAGCTCTCAAATACACCACATTTTGTGGGCTATTCTGCATTTCAGTTGCATTGGGGGATGCAAGGGAATCTCAGCCTAGCTGGCCACACTGGTGATCTAGGGCAGTGGTTCTCAGGGGAATTCAGAAGTCTTCCAGGGGGTACATCAGCTCATCTAGATATTCGCCTAGTTTTACAACAGGCTACATAAAAATCATGAGCAAAGTCAGTACAAACTAAAATTTCATACAGACAATGACTTGTTTATACTGCTCTATATATTACACTCTGAAGTATAAGTACAATATTTATATTCCAATTGATATATAATTATATATAAAAATGAGAAAATAATCAATATTTCGGTAACAGTGTGCTGTGACACTTTTGTATTTGTATGTCTGATTTTCTAAGCAAAAAGGGAAATACATGCTTCACCCCTCCTAGGAGTCTCCATAGAGAATTCTAGTTGAGTTTTGGGAGCTCCAACTGCTATATGCCCCCCTCAGCACTTTTGTAGATGCCCGCTATTCCCAAAATCTTGTCCTCTATTTTCTCAGGTTAGTGATATTATTTTCTCCTAAACTTAATTTTCTTCTACAGGTTCTCCTCCATTTTATTATTATTTGCATTCCATTGGCTTCTGGAGGCTGCAGCTGAGACCAGGGCCTTATTGTGCCAGGCACTGATCAAACATACAGTGAGGGACAATATGTGTCCAGAAGAGTTTACAATCTAAACAGACAAGACATTTTGTCTTTGGAAGTTTCTACGTGTTTCAGTCTCATTTAATGTTTGAAATTTGGTATCAAAAGTAATTACCTCAGAGTCAGGAGAATCAATGTTACTTCCAAGAACCTGAAATTTTTCATTCAAAGCTCATTGCACTTTGTCTCTTTTGTCTACTTTTCCAGAAGCTCCCAAATGGACACTCCACAGGAGACTAGCAAGAGAAGGATGCCCCCTCCGGCTCCTTAAAAGGCGATGAGGTGTGGGTGTTATAAAAGTCACTTTTATCTCCTTCTCTGTCTTTTTTTGCTTCACCACAGCTGATCAGCAAATTTGTCTCCTTTCACTACAAGTCTGGGAAGGATTTTATTTTGCAAGTAGTGACAATTCAGTATTGGTAGAAGAGCTTTGCTATCATGAGCCACCTTCTCTCAACAATCTGGACATGCCCATGTCACGTCTAATTTTAAAAATGCATTAAGAAGTAGTGCTTCTACCAGTTGCCTTGGGAGTCTATTCCACAGACTAATGGCTTGATCACTAAAACTTCCATTGACTTCCCTGGAAGTTGGATTTGGCTCTTAGAGATCTCACTGTAGGAAGGGGTTTTCCACCCCAGCCCCCCACTCTGACATTGAATAAATATTTTAGCTTTCCTAATTTCATCTCATTATACCTCTTTTCATGCAGTACCCTTCTATTTGGCTCACTGTGTTAAATAACATCTCTTGCTCCTTGACATTTACACCCTTCAAATAGTTTTATACCATTATCATGTCCCTTCTGAATTGCTGTTTAGTCAAGATATACATGTTGAATATTTTATCTCAAACCTGCCCCTCCATCTCTAACCATATTTATTGCTCTTCTCTGAAGACCATCAGATATGTCAATATTTCACTGGTACTCCAGTGCACAGTTGTTCACAACATTCCATGTATGGTCATTCCAGAGCCAGAAAGAGGGAGAATACTCCCTCCCTGTCTTGTGACACGATTATTGATTTTTATTGCTGCTATATTATCCTGCAAACTTGCATCTAGTTTGCTGTGTGCTGAGGGACCCAGACATAACATGGTTGTTTAGCGATATAGTTAGAAAATGATGGCACATGTACTGTAGACAGGATTTTTGAACTATGTCTCTCTGACATGTTCGTTTTTGCAGTGTAGATTTCAGATGATTTCCCCTCATGTGCATTTTCTGATTTTCTCAAGTAGAATTTCATTTGTTGGGTGGGGTTTGACCATGTTTCCGCTATGATTTACCTACCCTCGCTGATGTTTGCCAAGTTTGTATCATTAGCAAATTTCATTAACATGGCATTTACTCCCTCTTCTACATCCTTAGTAATCCACAGATTCATGTGATGCCCTCTCTGCCATTTATCACAACCCTTTTTTTTTTTACAGTCCATCAGCCACTTTTCAATGTGTGTGACAGTGTGTACATCTAAAGAACTCAAAACAGTAAACATCCATGTTTCCTTCAGCCATTAATTTTGTAATGCTATTAAAAAGTAATTGGATTTGTCTCCTGAAATGGAGCAGTTCCCTGAGTCTTTGAGGTGCTGGGAAGCAGAAGACCTCCTCATACGTCCTGTCTCCAGGGGGCCTCTTGGAGTGAATGATCAGAAGAGACTGGGGCTTCGGTAACTGGAGAAGGATGTGAGAGGAAACGAGTAACTGGAGAAGGCTGTTGGAAGGAAGAGAGGGGATTTGTGTGATGGAAGGAGTTTGGCTGACCCGAGAGGAAGGATGGTCTAGTAGTTAGGACAGGGTTGAATCCAGGTCTCCCTTTGTGAACTCCTGAGTACCTGACCCTCTGGACTTTGTTTACAGAACCATGTAAATTGAAACCGTTATGTTTTGAATAGCCTTAAATAAAAGCTAAACGAATAAAGTATTTTAGAACAATGTAGAATGATATCAACAGCATGTTTTAGCCACACAAAAAAAGCATTTCCCAAGTTTATCTTCTGTGTCTGAAGAAGAACAATCAACATGTTTTAATAAAGTTTTTTTAAAAATAATAAGCTAATTAAGCTATGGTGTAAATTCACCACTAATGAATATGGGGCAATAGATTTATTTTGTAAGATTAGAAACAAGAACAGTGTACTAGCTATGGGGAGGGAACTGCCAAGAGATCTGCAGGTATTTTTCACGAACATCCAGTTGACCTCGTGATGTTTTCATCTCCAGAAGATATAAAGATTCTTTGTTAAATATACTCTGTACTAAGAAACTACCTTTCTGAATCCAAACTAGATCCATAGTCTCAGATTCTGGATTACTGTAGATAAACCAAACCATGTAGGCAAATTCTTACTCATTGGGCTACATAACAAAATATGTCTGTTAACATCCTAAAAGTGTGCTATATTTAGTAGAGCTGGAATTTGTATTTTAGTTTCTCCACAGAAATGTAAAGCTACAGAGAACCAAAAACTCATATATTAATAGTCTTTCTTTGTTCAGCTACTAATACATTGTTTTACATGGCCTCAGGTTCTCAATGTAGTTAGTATTTCTCCCTGGTTGAACATTCATTGAAAGGTACAGAGACAGAGAACAAGCATTGATGCCACTGCTGTTCAAAGAGCATATTGGAACATAAACCGTTGGGGGTGTTTTTTCTCCTACAGAACATGACACACAGAGACCTCTGCTTGAGGAAAACTTTACAATGTTCCTGCTAGTACAGATTCAACTTGCATCTGTAACCAATGGTCAAGTGTTTCTGACAGACTGAACTCTGGAAGGGGTGTGTGTGTGTCCATTCCAGACAGAGCTGTTGGCCCAATGGGAGTAATTCTTAGAACAGGTGTCATGTACTTTGTCTTTTGAGACTTTTTTTTTTAAATGACTAGGCTCCACTTTATGTATAGTGTATAATACACCACCAAATTACAGTGCCTTTTCATCTCCAGGACACCGGCCATAGAGCCCACGGTTTATAGACTCATAGACTTTAAGGCCAGAATCATGATCATCTAGCTTAAGGTGGTTTGTACTACAGGGAGTGTCAGAACTGGCCTAATAAATCCAAGCACAAATAGGGTCAGTCATTGGTAGGCTGAGCATTGTGGGCCAGTCACTCATGAAGGGTGAACCACTGAAGGAGAGATTTGGCCAAATCTAAAGAAGTACTTTTGAGCTGGCAAACAGGGAGCAGGCGGTGACCAGCCATACAATACAGTATTTTCGTGTGTGTTTCCTGTTCTTTTGTGTAGACATTGCTGCTCACAAGGGTGTTATAATGCACATGAAGGGCACAGGGTTCATATGCCTGGAAGGACTCTGTGCGCTTCCCATGCTGGAAAGGATTCATTTTGTTCTGCCCTCTCACTTTTGACATCTTGAGTTTGGCCACACTGTCATTCACCACCTGAAGAGCTAGTGACGGTTCATGGCAGTGTAGACATACCCTCAGTGTTCTCACTAGTCATGCAGTTTTCCCTGACTGAAAAATACTCTTTATCACATTGGTATTCCTTCTGTTAAAATTAATTTCTCTCCCCTTCTCAAAGGAAGCAGTAGCATTACAAATTTATTTAGACAAGCTTTTCCTAGCCCTTCAAACATTGTTACAAACTAATGAAATTTCACCATCCTGTAATGACAGACCCAGTACAACTTTAAGACATTTTAAAGCCTCATCAAGGATGTAGGAACCCATTGTTAAGAAGTACATTTATAATAATTGAGGACGACATTCCATGGTAGTTTAAACTAACAGGATACCCCTGGGTACCTTGATCCCCGGGTAAAATTTGGTCTTAAGAAAAGGAAACTGATAATGTTTCTGATAAATTTACACCTCTTTTTTTTCTGATGAGAGAATATCTGTGAGTAGATCACAATTTCAGCAGAAGTATTCCTTATTGAACAATAATATTTTGGTTGATCATGAATGGTCTTTTGTGTTTATGTTATGTCTGATATTCAGAACTCCAGCTGTGTTGATCAGTTGTGACTGGTCAGACAAATCACATGATACTGTTCTGTTCTCGGACTGAGCACGAACAAATATACTCACGTGAATTAGTTGCTACTAATTAGATGCCTAATCACAACAGATGTTTGTGGAAAGTGAACACAAAAGAGGAACAAGCACAGCTGATGTGAATTCATTTATAGAAAACTCAGCAAATAATCATGTAAATCTTTTGCTGTATTTTTCTCTAAACACACTCACATGCACAAAAGTAAATGTTTAATGTTAAACGTGTACATATGCCAGGAATTCAGTTTATTAATTTTAGTCTTGAAAAAATACTTCAAAGAAGTCTTTTTGTTTGTGTTGTTTTATGTGTTCTTTTTTAACATAAATGTTGATTATACGTACATACTAAGTTTTGAGACCCTGTAAGATCCTAAAGCTTGAAGCAGTTTTCATGATACTGGCTGCTTCTGTCTTCACTGCTGGAAGCTGCTCAGGAAGAGAGCAGTCTTTCCAGAAATCCTGCACCATAAAAAAAGATGGGCTTATTTTCTAATCACATCCGACTCTTGAAGTCTTTCCATCTTAGTGCTGATAAGAAGTGCTGGCTTTCCAGTATAGACCAGCCACTGCTGCATCCGTAAAAATTTCAAACATTTTTTTCTGAGAAAGCTTTATTATTATTATGAAGACTAGTTTGTCCCTGTGCCAAGGCATCTGTAAAAGTTCTGCTGGTGCAGAAAAAAGATACTTTGCAGGATCTGACCAAAGATGAAAACATTTTCAAATGGTGGTGAAGCTGTTGTTATAAACGTAATGTAACAATTGCTATGGGAGTATAAAATAGATGATTAGCAAAAGATACCAGTGTCTTTCGGGAATCTGCTATCAGAAATTTCCACAGAGATTTATGTTTTCTATTCTTATGCCCAGGGTCCTGCAAAATCTCTGAAAAGGGCTGCTGGTTTCAGGCACAGAGCGGAATTTACCTCTGTGGTGGAGAGCTGGCAGAAGGCACTATGCACCACTTAAAACACACAGTGGGTGAGGAGCCATGGGGTGTGTCTACACAACAACAACAACAAAACCCTATGGCAGTGAGTCTCAGAGCCCAGGTCAATTGACTCAAGCTCATGGAGCTGGGGCTGCAGGGTTAAAAATAGCAGTGTAGATGTTTGGACTCAGGCTGGAGCCCAGCATCTGAAACTCAGTGAAGGGGGAGGGACCCAGAGCCTGGGCTCTGGTCTATGCTGATATTTGTAGCCCCACAGTACCAGCCCCATGACCTCAAGTCAGTTGACCTGGGCTCTGAGACTTGCAGCTGTGGGGTTTTTTTTTTTTCTGTGTAGGTACCCTAAACCATCAAAATGGAGTCTCAGCACCTTTTGTGAACCCTGCAGTTTGGGGAAGATGTTTCGAGGCCAGTTCCAAACAGGCTGGGGGGTAGGGCCACAGGACCTGTGATTAAACTGATTAACCGGAGGTTATGATAAGAAAGTTGCAGAAAAGAGATTGGGTTTGGCTGCTGCACAGTATAGCAAGTGGGAGTCTGTGAGTGTGTTTAGAGAAAAATATAGCAAAAAATTTACATGGCTATTTGCTGAGTCATAAGCCAGCCCCAAAGCATCAGGAAATCCAGCCCCTTCGGCCAGCAAAGAGCAGAGAAGGAACAAGGAAAGAAAAAGTTATACAGCAACTGTACCTTTTTCTACAAACTTTCCAATCAAGACCTCAAGCCACTCACCTCTCCACTGAAAAGGGACACCACGTTGTGTCTGTTCAACCAATGGAGCAGATCCCGCCCCCCATTCTTTTTCTACTGGCTAGTGCGGCATGGCTCTGAGTGAGGAAACCGGGGACACTGGGGCATGGGAAAGTTTGAAAGCATTTGTACTGTGACAGAGGTCCTCTGTGATGTTCCTCAGAGAAGCGAAGGTTCCCTTTCTCCTTCCCATAGGTAACAGGCCCTGATACTAAACCGCCTCCTTCCCGCCCCACACTTCTGCATGGCTCCCATTGGTAAAGTGGGGATTACTGGAGTGAAAATTTGTGATCTTGGAGGGAGCAGAAAACAGCTGTAACTTGTGAGAATCTTTAATCTTGTACAAATATGTCCTGGTCCCAAACTGAACCTTCCCTCCCCCCCACACCTTTGCTGACAGCCTGTTGGCCAACAAAGGCACAGACCCCAGGGCAATATGATATTTCAGTGATAATCTGTTCTATTGTTTCTGCCAAATGCTTTATAATGGTTCATGGTAATCCAATAAAATGTTGAATTTTTAGTTGTGTCTTGGTCAGAGACCGAAGGGTGGGGGAGGTGGAGGAGAAGGCGGGTGACCTTCTAGTCCTGCAGGCAGCCCCAGAGATAGAGGGTGGGTATGTTGGTAGAGAGGGTGGGTGTTTAATTTACCAGCCTGTGGTTCCACTTCTTGATGAGTTTTGGGGTCCTCCACTCACTCATCAGGAGGGGCTTGCTGAGCCAGCTTCTCTGGGTAGAGGTGCAGGATAACTTGCTCTTTTTCCTTCAGTTCTTCAGAGGCCACCTCCTCTGCTCCCTGTTGCTACATTGCCCTGGCTTTCATCAGCATCCTGCAGATGATGAGATGGTGGGATTGAGGAGGGAGTCACAAATCACCCCAGGATTGGTCCCGGGAGCCCTAGAGAGCACACAGTTCAGCTCCTGGAAGAAGGAGCTTGTTGGAGGACCTCTTCTGGAGTGACTGCTGCAGTCTTTTGTTCTCTATTACCAGAGCCTCCTGTGCTTTATCCAATCCCAGCACTGGGTCAGAGTCCGGTGAACCAGCCTCTCTGAAATTTCCTACTAAAGGTGCAAGTTGCTAGTGCTGCTGGAGAAGTCGTGGAGGACAGTGAAATCCAACCACATGTTGATGAGTACCCAGGTGTACTTGACTGACCAGGCAGCAGCTGGCAGAGCAGGTTTGATGTTTACATGTAGTGCGTAGAATACTGTTCTGAAGTGGTCAGCTCAGCTCACTACTACAGGTGTGAGAACGCGGGGAGAGGGACCTTTATAGATTTGGGAAAGGGTTGTACAGGAAAGGGTCGGTATATTGTGGGAATGAGGCTGGAACACTATTGAACTTGGGACCCGATACCCTTACCCCCATCCACACTACGCACTGGCACAGATACAGGGCCATGCCACATCCGAGATGTATTCATAATTGCACCCCTGAGTGTGCTAGTGTTCTTGCCCCATACATGCCTTGAAACGTGTGCTTCTGGGAGAGGGAATCTAGCATGACCACACCCTTGGACCTGTGTCTCATCACCAGTGTAGATGTAGCTTATTTGTCCCCTGGGGTGCAAGACACTCCGAAGGGAGAGGTGTGGAGGAAAGGCCATGGGCTCTGCATTCTTCCCCCTGCACCCTGCCTCCCAAGGGCCTGTATGTTACATCCCTTGAAAGACTACAGCAGCAAATGTTCTCTCCCCTGTATAAAGGAGCTCAGGCTTCCAGAAATAGAATGTGTCCCAGTGCTAACTGTGGTGTGGGACTGCTGCATCATCCCCTGTGCCTAAATGACTGAGACCAGAGGAAGCTAAAAATAAAACACCTCACAAAATAGGCTAATGGAGCCGTATACATTTGGAAATTGGTTTTTGTACACTGTACAATTCACTCATAAATAACACACACACAAGCTGAAAAAAGCATATTTGGGCACGTTAACAATCGATCCAGAGTTAAGATCAACATTTGAGCATCCTTTTACTGTCCCAATTTGTATGAGGGGGCAGAGATTTTGAGGGGTTTATATTCAGATGTATCCACTTTTCTTCAGAAATCCTAGTAGGAATTTTTGCTATCATATCTGTCCCATTCTGTAGTGAAAAGGGGGACAATTTTACCATCTCTGCTCCAAAAAAAAAAAAAAAAAAAAAAAAAATCCCTACCTGAGAGTTGATCAGCTCCTTTTGAAATCAATGGTAGTTTTGTGATGTATAGGATTAAATGCCCATGTATGAAAGGATACATTGAGGAAGATGCAAGAGAATTTAAAATGAGTATAGAATTCTGGAGCTCTGTAAGTCTGTGAGATGTGAATTCCCCTAAAGCAAGACATTTTGGGAGGAAAAATTAGCCATCTCCTGCCTGAGCTGCATGGGAACTGAGAACCTTTTGAGTTCAGAGGGGATCAGAGTAAAAGCAAGTAATCTGTTTCAGAGAAGGGACGAGGGACTCTCTTGGATTTGTACTTTGCAAGTTTTAGCACCTAATAATTTAAGTGAACAGGCTGCTTTTATATCATTCTTTACTTGTAAGTATAGGATTGGGGCATATAGTTACTTACTTATGTCTACCAAGTTTGGTTAAATTTGACTCAATAGTTAATCCCATATACTGTTTACATGGTAATGCTAAATTGAAAAGTATGAAATGCTAATACTTAGTATTATGACACTCTTGATTCTCTTCTAAGGACAGAGTGGAGTAGTGATGTAAGAACTGGCAAAAACAAGCTGTAGATTCTGATAAAGCTTGCCAAATCTGAGCAGTGCTAGTTATCTGTTTTATGGATAATTGGTCCTTCAAATGTCTTTGTGACCTGAAAAATAATTGGAAACTAGATAAGAACAGGTGTGTAACGTCTTTAATTAATAAGGTGGAATCTATACTATTTTCTGTCTGTTGTAAACAAGTAGAGTAAAAAAACCAATAGTTGCAATCAATTTGGAAGAGAATGAAGATGTAAGCTACAAGTCTGTTCCCCAAGCCAGGGTAAAATGTTAACCCCTTCTGTACTGTACCGATTTCTCTCTGATAACTCAGCTCAATCGGTTTATCTGACACTTTATGAATAAAAGAACTGAACCCCTTGGTATTAACAAAACAAACTGGAAACAATGGCAACTTCTGCTGGGCCAGACTGTCCCTGGACGTTACAGAGGGCAGGAGGAGGGCATGAAGGAGCCTTCCTGACTACCTCTTGCCCTCTGTGCAAGTGTACAAGTAGGCTTTGGCAGAATTCAATTTTTATATTTTTACAATTTCAACAAAACATAGTTTATTTTAAGCCTTTTTTAAAAAAAAGTATCTATTTTTAAATGTTCACAGTTGTAGGAAATTAAGGGGAGAGCCAGACAATAGGAAATCAAACAATAATTATTTAATGACAGTAGCTATTGAGATTTTAAAAGTTAAAGCTTGATATCTGTTAATACACAAACTGTGAACATTACAAGTCAACATATACAAAGTAAATATCCTTGAATCAAACAAAAATTCTCAAGCAGCATTTTTCTTTCTTTTTCTATCTGTAAATTTGGATTATTATTGATGGGAATAGTTTTTTAATGGTTTGTGTATATGGTGAAATTGACATTTACTGGCATTTACCAATAAAAGTCTAATCCTTACAAGACTATGTATAAGAGGCAGTCACAGGGACTTCTCTCTCCTGTGGTAAAATCTTAGAATCTAGCCCATAATCTGGATACATACTAAGAGCTAAATTTGCCACCCTTACTCACTTTGAATAGTATATTACACTGCAAATAGTGTGCTGTTCAACTCTATTAATTTCCTGGGTGTTGCATTAAGCCCCAGAAAGATCTGACAGTAGTGAATCTATCCTCAGAGGGATTTAAGAGCAAGTTTAAATGTATGTGTTTGGCTTTGCAAATTTATGTTACGGATTCCCCATCAGTGAATGTTCTGAAAAAGTAGACAAAATTGGGTAGTGATATTTAAATACAGGATTGCGTTGTTTTCTCTCTCTTTTGTTTTGACATATTGAAATGTAGTTGTGTTCTGTAAAAATACCATCTGTTCTGATTGGGAATATATTGAGTTATCTATCTACCTTTTGTCTTATTACATCACACTGCATTTTAATATTTATCTATATAAATTTATGTTGGGAACTTCACCATGACAAACTCCAGCTTGGATATAATTCAAAATAATAGATAAAAATTTGTAATAGAGTTATTACTACATGACTGAAAGAATTAGTTAGCCATTATATATATTTTGCTTGGGGATTTAATAATAAATATTAAAATAACTATATCCCACCATTTTATCTTTTATTTTTCCCATTATGTTTAGAAACAGAAGAATTTCAATATTTTTCACAATGAAACTTAGTTGTAGTTTGCTTTTTGTGAGATGTGAACAGGATATTCTAAACCGATGTGGATGATGTATGTTAGCAGCTAGAATGACCTAAATTTGAATGGAAAAAATACCTTCTGATTATATGCAATTGTTGTAGGGTATCCTGATGACTACATGAGGCTAATTCATAGGAGTAAGTAGGATCATGAGAATTATAGCTGTACATGAAGGGCCTATGTCCCTTAGGTTTGAAAATCCCAGCTCTGTATAGATCAATATTTGTGCATTGGTATCACTAAGTGATAATATATGGCACGGCACCTTTAAAAGAAATGAGGGGCAGAGGTAGTCAGCAGTGAAGAAAGGGGCAGGGGTAGGGGTAGGGGAGCTGTATATGTGGCTGGGAGAAGGAATGTGACAGTGACAAACAATTGTTTGAATATGTTGGGCCCAGAGATATAATCTGAGTGAATAGAGTTAAAATGTATTTACAAGTAACAGGATCTTAGTTCATTTGTAGTGTTTCTTTGGAGTAGTTTAATCTGACTAGACATTTAGTAAAATTACATAGTTATTGTCCTGCATTCAGTCAGGTCCCAGGGATGAAAAAGGAGGAAAGAAAGAAAGTGTAACATGCTTTATGTTCCTGCTGCTGAAATAAACCTTTGATCTTGTTACTCCTCTTAGTAGTTTATAAGGTATATGATTTTTTGTCTTTTGCCATGGTGGCTTTTGTATCTTTTGTTTTTTTAAAGGAGCTGCCATGCTGTTCTTAAATCTTCTGCCTTCAGATGCTGTTGAGCTTTCTTTTTCTTCTCTCGGGTTATACTGCTGGAATTGATTTTTTTTTTATGCCTTCATAAGTTATGTCAGCAGAGTCTACACACAGCTCATGTTAAATTGACTCCTATGTGATTTTCAGGTCGGGATGAGTATTGGAACCGCAGCACTTGAATTTAGAGTCCGCAAATTGGGTTGGGAATGTCTTGAGAATTTTTTAAAATGAAATTGCACTTATATGACTATGGTCTGAAGAATCAATCCCATTAAGTTATTCTGCATCATGTTAGCAAAACTGGAAAAATCATTTGACACATTTATTTGATAATTATATTCAGCAAAGGATCATTGTCTATTAGTCTTACTGATTGTACTACACCATCTGTGCTTGTAAAAGCAATAAATAATAATGAATTGCATATGCCATCTGTACTCATATCTTTCATAATAATTAGGTAATAATAATCCCCAAGAAATCACTTGTTAACACTGATAATTGATTAAAAGTAATAATTTTTGTAATACACCATAATCAATGGTTTATAATAGCAATAATCTTTTTTTAAATGATAGCAGACACAGCATGTCTGAGCAGCTGTTCTGGAAAATTAGTAATTTTGCTGAGTTAATGACAGATTTTCTACCAATCAAAACCTAAGACATGATTGCTAGACTTCTACCAGTGTTGATAATATTTTCCAGTAAGGAAAGTACTGTAAATATCCATCAATTTAGTTCCTATTAAAAATAAATTACCTTAACAAAAGTTCTTGTTAGATTTAAAAATGAGAGATGGTTAGTGATATAAGTAAAAAGTAGGATTGTTTGCAATGGACTGTAGTGCAACAAGGAACCTTTCCCACAAAGCCTGGCTTGCTCAAGCATTCTTTATGCACACAAGTAAGTGCACAGATTTGTATGTGAAATGAGCCTACAGTCCCAGTCCTGTAATAGATAAAAATCATGTGCTTAACTTTAAGCTTGTGCCTGAGTCTCGTTGACTTAAAATTAAGTATGTTTTTAAATGCGCTGATTACTTAGTGCCTTACAGTCATGCTTAACTCTTCAAATTCAAGACAGTGTTCTGTTTGTACAATACTAAGATAAGGGGGACGGCAGCGGTGAAAGGGGCAAATAAAATCCTGTTTGTATAATTAAATCAGGTGCATAGCTATTACAAATTCTTTGGAAATACATATAGTTCTTTATAATGATTAATAAATTACAGGAAGAAATATGAGATCCACAAAATCTATCTCATAGGCGTAGAGCTGGGCCCAATTTTCATACAAATTTTATTTTGGCAAAAAAAAAAAGGCGGGGGGGGGCGCAGATTTGGTAACACCAAAGCATTTTGTGCATTTGTGTTGACTTTGCTGAATTGTTCGTTTCAGAAAAAAAAAATTCTGAGAAAATCAAAACTTTTTTTGTTTTATAAACAAAAATATTTCAATTTCTCGGTTTGAAATGACTTTTCAAAATGTTCTTTAATTTTATTTTAAAGATTCATATATATTTTTAAATGGTCAAAATCTAAACGAAACATTCTGATTTTTGTCAAAATGAAGATTGCTTTCAAAAAATGTTCAGCTCTTTGAAATTGCCAGGGAACTGAAAAATCCATTATTTGCCCAGCTCTATGTAGAAAAAACATAGAGTCACCAAACATCCACTAGATGGGAATGACCTTCATTCCCTACAATATATTGCCTGGATTCAAACTGTTGGCTATGGGTAAAAGGCATTCAGAAGCATTTATTCCCATAACCTGTGCTAATGTAAGAGGAGTCATGTATTTTTAAAAAATCTAATACACCGAGAGGACGGAGAGTAGAACAAGTTGAAATTTTGGGAGATTTTTTGGGGGCAAAATGTCTTTTCTAAAAGGTAATTTTTCATGAAAATTTTTCAGTCTGTCTTTTTCAGTTTTTGCAGAAAAATGAAAATTAGTCCATTCTGAACTCTTCAGAATTAAACCAACACTGATTTTTTTCACAAAAATAGGTTTTCATTTTTGACCAGTTCTGTAAAGATGAGTTTTGTGAATGCCAGTTGCAGCTCTTGTATCTCAAACTCTCCACCAGGCTTTGCACTCATTGGTGGACTCTGCAGAAAGACCAAGAACAGGACAACCATAAGACTTAACTACTCCTGTTATTCTTAGAGGAAGATCCTCAGATCAGGGTTGAGGTGTGCTGGCAGAGCAATCTGAGGGGTAGGTTTGAGTTACTGCTGCCCTTTATGTGATTGGAGAACTTCATTGACCAAGACTCTCATTCCAATGCTTTCACCAGTACTAAATTCTCACACAGGTTTTTATTTCACTGAATTTTAAGATGCAATATAAATTATTTCCAAATATGCAAATTAGTCATATGAAATTTACATAAAAGTGTAACGTGATAGCAGCTAAGTGTCTTTTAATTTTTTCCCCAAAGGATCCTTGATATTTGTGTGTGCATTTTGTGTAGATTTCAGGTTGAATTTTCAACCCAAAACACACAAACGCATACACATGGATTGGGGGCTTCAGTATAAGCATTTAAAAATCAGAAGACCTGACCTTTGTGTGTGTGTGTATACACCTCTTAACTCTTGTGTGTGTTTTGATGTAACCCATGAATGTTGAATTCATGGGTCTGGCAATATTGTTTGTTTGTTTTGTTCACGCCAATAACTATTTAATACAACAGGTTCACCAAAGCAATATGAACCCTAAAACAAACTGATTTCAATTCCCATCCTTTTTAGTTCAGGTAAAACATTTCACTCAACTGTACCTAAATAACCCAGTGTTATAAATAGGATCCTGCTATAATACTCATTCAATATTTGAACCCACTAATATTTAAGAATTCTTTTATCTTTTTTGGGGGTGGGGAAGGCAGGGGTGAAAGGATCAAATAAAATATTATGTTTATAAAGATTGCTCTTTCCTAAGATGACACACTTTATTTTTGATAAAATTATAAGAATATTGTTTCTGGATTAAAGTACCAATCTCTCAAATAAAATATAAGATTCGCTTCTTTATAAAAGCTTTGGTAACAGCCCTAAAGATTGGCCTGGTATCATCACCCGGAAGAGAAGTAAGAAATATTCTAACAACAACTAAATATATATAACATAACAAAAGGAAGAGATAAGAATACAGTTATATGGACTGTATGTTGCTTTACATAATTTTGTCTAGATACTACAGTGATTTAGTGCATAGGAAAGAGCTAGATAGCAATATCCAGAGAGATACAGGTGTTGCTTTACAGAAAGTTTTCACAAGTCGGGAAAAATTAAGGCACTTGACATCAGACTCCTTTATAGCTTTT
The DNA here is from genome assembly GCA_033296515.1 of Macrochelys suwanniensis. Classification (NCBI taxonomy): domain Eukaryota; kingdom Metazoa; phylum Chordata; order Testudines; family Chelydridae; genus Macrochelys; species Macrochelys suwanniensis. Next base: position 104,987,587 of record CM065775.1, read on the forward strand.
ATATCACCATGTGTAAAACACTCAGATTCCAAGTTGTATATTTGCTGTTCGTATCTACAAAGTAATGCCTTATCTGTTCTGTTGTAAATTAAACTAAACTATGGGTGTTTTCATGTACTGTAAAACTCTGTGTCTCAGCAAACTGCCAAGAGGATGAATGATTCCCTCTCTTTTAATAGCTGGAGCCAGAATATTTATCAGTATATCTGACAAGATTAGAAGAGGCTGAAAATAATATACTCAGGTTTTATATAGAATCCCTAATATTCAACAATAATATTGGAAGGTTAATGGAAGAGAATTGTCCTCAGTAACTTTGTTATAGATTTACAATTCTGTTAGCAAATTACAGTACTTAATATTTAATTGTACATGGCGGTAGCAATTCTAATCAGTTTCAGAATATTCTTACATTGTGTTCATCCCTGTGCTGTTGGAGTACCTGCATAATTAAACACTTAGACACATACTCAGCTCTTGAATTCAGATGCTGTATCTCAATGAAGTGAAACAGAGGTTATATTTGACCCTAAATATTCACAAAGAAACGTCAGCCATCTTGAACATTTTGTGACACTAAATACAGCTATGAGGTACTCTACGAGGACTCTATGAGGTACTTGGTCCTGCTAGTGAAGGCAGGGGACTGGACTCAATGACCTTTCAAGGTCCTTCCAGTTCTAGGAGATTGGCATATCTCCATTTATAAATTACAGTGCTAGACGGGCAAAAAAAGAACCAGACTCCCTTCCTTTCCCTGAGCCCAAAGGAAAATTGATCCCTGGCATGATTTATACAGTGAAGACACTTCAAAGGTTTTTTTTAAGATAAAGCTCTGTTTCTATGCCTCTATTATTATTTGTACATTTAAGTACATTGAAATGCCTGGGTGACCACAGCTGAGTGTCTGAACCTCCAGGCTATAGAGCAGGGGTAGCCAAACTGTGGCTTGCAAGCCACATGCAGCTCTTTTACAGTTAAACTGCGGCTCACTGAGCTCCCCCATGCCCTCCCTTTCTCTGCCTACCAGATTCGGGGTGGGGGGGAGCTCAGGGCTTCTGCCCTGCAGCGGGGTGGGGGGACTAGGGGCTTCTGGGGCTAGTTGACCCACCACATCGCCGCAGGGCAGAAGCTCCAAGCTCCCCTCCCCAGTCTGATAGGCAGAGAATGGGGTGGGGTGGGGCATCAGAGGCTCTGGGAAATACTTCAGAAGAATTTAAGGCCTGGTGAACCCGATAGTGTGAGAGTGAGACGGACAGAAAGAGAAGCTCGCACAAGCGCACTATATCAAGAAATTGCGTTGTTTGGTATTCAGACGTCGTGCTGTGCAGACCTTCTGTGCTCGCGGTCTCCCTGCATTTTGCAGAATATAGGTTGTGTTTACTGTTCATAAGTTACATTTGAATAGTTTTAGATTTAAGTGTTAACCCTACATTAATTTTGTGGATGGCATCTTCAAATTGTAAGAAATGCAAGTATGAAAAAGAAAACCAATGTTTTAAGCCAGAATGGGGGAAGATTTTGTATTCACTGTTACAGGGGGCAAGCCAGTAGCGCAGCCAGGTCTGGAGCACAGGGGGAGCAGCGCTATAAAAAGGCGCCTCCCAAGGCTCCCCCTGTACTCAACCCAGCGGCGCCTCTGAGTCTTCGGCAGTGGGTCCTCGCCGGTACGGTCGGGTACAGCATACTGGCAAGAGCCAGTACGCCCTGCCAGACCGTACCGGCTTCCCCGGCGGTGATTTAAAGGGCCTGGGGCTCCAGGCGCTGCAGGGAGTCCCGGGCCCTTTAAAGTGCTGCCGGAGCCCAGCTTGGGCGGCGCTTTTTAAGGTGCCACTTCGGCCACAGGGGGAGCAGCCACTCCCCCTGCTCCCCCCCTGGCTACGCTACTGTGGCAAACCTCTGTGCCATATCTGCAATGCATTGCTCACTCACTACAAAGTGAGCAATGTGAAATGCCACTACAAAATTAATCAGAATAACTTTTGGTCTAAATAGCCTCCTGAATCAGAAATAAGGAAAAATAAGCTAACCTCATTAAAATTACACCAAAACAGTCAATAGACACTACTTTCGGCATTCGATAAGGAAGCTAACACAACGACCGAAGCTAGTTTTGTTATGTCATGGAATATCGCTCGTGCTAATCATCCATATTGTTCTGGAGAATTTGTGGAATATTGCAGAAGTGGTTGTAATTTTAGATCTAAGTAACACAAAACTTCAACGACTCCAATTTTGTACCACACTACAGAGAGATATATCTCCCTGATCAGTGTTGATATTGCAAGCAAGATGCAAAATGATCTAAAGAATGTTCTAGCATTCAGCCTAGCTGTCGATGAATCCACAGATATACAAGATCAACCACAACTGGCGATATTTGTTTGCTATGTTTCTGTGGATGTAATTGCGAAAGAAGAAATGTTAGACTTAGTGGCACTAAAAGAAATAACGCGTGGTGTTGACATAAAAAACTCACTTGACAAAGCATTGACAAAGACCGATTTACCGCTGGATTAACTTGTCAGTGTTGCAAAGAATGGAGCACCTGAAATGGTGGGGGTGGGGGTGGGGAGGAAGTAGGCCCTATCAGATTCTTGAAAAGTGATCCCAAATTTCCAGAGTTTCTCTCTTTTCACTGCATTATCCATTGTGAACATCTCACAGACAGATACTTCAAATATGAAAATGATACGAAAACAGTCCTAGAAATCATCAATTTCATCTGCCTGAATGGGAATACTCATGAACAGTTCAAAGATTTCATCAACGAGCTGGATCTTGGAGACAAACCTAACATCTCTTTCTACTGTACTGTGAGGTGGTTATCAACCAGCAATGTCTTAAATAGGTTTGTGGAACTGTTGGAGCCTATCAATGCTTTCCTTGAAGAAAAGGAAAAGTCCTATCCACAAGTGGAAGATGAGCAATGGATGCAAAATCTGATATTTGTCACTGATATTATGCAACATCTGCAAACTCTCAACTTGGCACTTCAAAGGAAGGATAAGATTACTTCTGACCTTACTCAGACATGCTTCAGCTTCCAGAAAAAAATAAAGCTTCTGCAAAGAAACATAGTGTCAAGAGACTTCAACCACTTTCCCCATCTCAAGAGTAAGGCAAATCCATTCTCTAAATCGAAGTAGAAGATCACAAACTCAAGGAATACAGAGGTAAATTACAAGGACTGCTTCAAGAGTTTTGGGCCATATTTGAAGACTTGCAGGAGTTGAGATCCTGCTTTGCCTTTCTTGTAAACCCATTCATGGTTGATGTGACAAATTATGACTGTCCGACTCCCCAAACTATGGTTACGGAAACATCTACTGTAGAAATGGGGTGATGGGTCTCGGACTCCGGCTCCCTCTCCCTCCGCCCAGGATCAAGTAGTAATTTTGTTGTCAAAACGGGGTTGCGGTGCAATGAAGTTTGAGAATCCCTTCTCTAGGGGGACAGGAAACAATGGAGTGGTTTTCTGGGATATAGCCTAGGACTTAGGTGAAATGGTCATGCTTATTTATGAGTAGATATCCTCTGACCTGCCAGTGGCTCCTTCTATGCATGTACACATATGCAGGAAAGCAAGCACTTCCTTATAATAGGGGAATTGTGCAGGGTGCCATTTAGAACTAGAATACATTGATGCTTATATGGCAGCATTTATTGGTGTGTCAGGCCAGTAAACCCATTTCCACAATTTTTTCCAAAAAGATGAAGCAGCAGGGGGTTTGAGAAGAGGCCAGAATTGGTAAAGTGAAGTGAGAGAGTGGGAGTACAGAAATGAGGTGAAAAAGGAACAGAGGGAATGTGGCCATGAAAGCCTTGAAAACAAGGCAAGTGTGGACAGAGAAGGATGAGGAGGACCAATGGAGACTTTCTCCATAGATGCGATGTGACTGAATATGAGCAAGTTTGAGAGGTCATTGGGATGAGAATTGCAGCAATAGAGCAATGAAGTGACAAGTATGAATGAATGATTCAGCAGGGAGCATGCAGATAGAGGCAGATGTTGGCTTTTGAAGTGACAGTGGTTAGACTGGCAGAGTCTGCTATTTTTTTTTTTGGAAAGTAGAACATAGTGCTGAAGATAATGGAGTAGAAAGGAAGACAAGTGATACAGAGACACAGCTTGCCAGGTTGGGAGATGTCTATCTTGGAGGTGTTCCAGAGAAAGTTAAGATGAAGGAAAGGTCCTGTGTTTTAAACAAGTGGAAAGGAGTCCAGGGAGAGGAGTCAGTCGAAGATATGAAGGACAGGTGTCTGTTGTCATCATAGTGCAGGTAAAATGGTGAAATGATTCACCCAATTAAGAAGAGGGAGGTAGAGAAGAACATGGAGCTGAGTAGGCTATTTGGTATGGTCATTTTTCTGCTTCTAATTGCTTCTTAGTAAGTGGTCAAAAATGGTTTTAAAAATGAGTTAGTTATGCAGAATAATGAATGAAAAACATCAAGTTAAAATTGTAGTGTTAAGAAGTCTTAGGGAACAAATTCTTAACATGTATAAAATGTCCTAACTCCACTGAAGTCAATGGAGCTATTGCAATTTATATCAGCTGAGGATCTGGCCCTAGATCTTTTCAAATGTTTACAAAAGTGGCATTGGACAACTGTTTTTTTTTTTAAGTTAAAGCAGTAAACAACTGATAAAGTAGGAGAGAAAACCTATATCTTTCCCTTGAATGCTCAATTGCTTTTTGCAAGAAATGCAGTTCTTGGTCAGTGATTCAGATAAATAGTTCAAGGAATGAATCTCAAAACCAACATACTTGGGAGGAAATTTGTGGGGGGGATGGTGAACATGCAGTGGTGCTGGGAACAGAGGCACCAACTTCCCCAGTTCCCAGGAGGTGCTTGACCCCCACTCCGCCCCAGGCCCTGCCCCCACCCCACCCCTGCCCCGCCTCTTCCTGCACCCACTCCTCCCCCTCCCTCTAGTGTCTCTGGAACAGCTGACCACGGTGAGCGGGAGGTGCTGGGAGGGAGGGAAGGAGCTGATACGCAGGGCTGCTGGTGGGTGCTGAGCACCCACTTTTTGTTTTCCGTGGGTGCTCCAGCCCCAGAGCACCCATGGAGTCAACGCCTAAGGAAACATGGAAACATGGAAACATGGCAACACTTGTATAATGTAAAAATCTTGCCAGTAAAAGCAAATATCACACAGAAAATTAATAGATAGTGGAAGGTTGGTTTTTATTAAAAATGACATTAAAAATAGTCAGACTTTCTCAACCTATCAACTAAATGCCTAAGTCCTAGTCAGATTACATTTTGTTTCTTCCTGGTATTGCAGATTTGGTGTAATGTTGTGGAAACGTCTCTCCAAATAATGAAGTCACTCTTTAATTTAACGTCAAACTACATAACCGGTATAAAATTGTTTGATCCCCAAATACAAACATAAAACTCACCCTACAGCCCATAAGGTTAATACATAGGGTAGTTCATCTCCTTAGAGACTAATTACACAGAGAAAGCAACAAACCTACTCTTTATGTCTGATTCTAGGACTGGCTATATCCAATTATTCAAGTCAACAACAAAAATTGATATTTATGTAGCATCCTTCTTAGCAATGGTGTTTCCCCTTCTTTTTCTCCCCTACAAAATAAAGCGTAATCAGTTCACTAATATACAACAGGATATTAATGTTCAACAAATCAAGACATTTAAAATGATACCTCACATTGCATACTTTGTGCAAAATGTATCTTAATTATATCACCCTGGTGAATATGGAGGTTCCAGTGTGCTACTTTGAGGTAGAGAGTATCACAATGGGGTCTTGCTGGTTGTTTCTCTTAAGAGAAGAAATTGATGTTACAGATAGAAATTGATGTTTGGTGCAATTCTGCTTATTTACAAGGAATGTACAAAGTCCTGTTCCTTTGAACACAATAGGACTCAAACAGCAGGAGACAGTTTCTTTGCTCACAGTGTGATGGGTTGGGATCACAGAGACCTGCTTGGTGCTGCCACCTGGTGTGCCAAGGCTACTTCTGCCCCTGCTTCCAGGCCTTTTCCAGCTTGGGACTCCCGAATCCTGTCTGTTTTGAGCCAGATTCCACTGATCTGCTGAAACACAGACCCAGGTCCGAACCAAGTCCACTAACAACTGTAAGGCTCCTGGAAGTGCTCTTGCCTTTGACACCCAGGTGCCCAACTCCCAAAGAGGTTCACACCCTTAATAAATCCGTTTTACCCTGTATAAAGCTTATACAGGGCAAACTCATAAACAGTTCGCCTTCTATTTCAAAGATAGAAAGATATGCACAGCTGTTTGCCTTCCCCAGGTAACAACTCGTACTTCAGGCAACTTAATAAGTAAAAAGTGATTTTAATAAGTACAGAAAGTAGGATTTAAGTGATTCCAAGTAGTGACAGACAGAACAAAGTGAATTACCAAATAAAATAAAATGGAACACGCAGTTCTATGTCTAATCATCCTGTGTACAGATAACAACCTCACTAGGTCCAGTAAACAGGCTATCTTCCTCTTAGCCTGGGTCCAGCAATCACTCACCCCCCTATTGTCTTTGTCCTTTGTTCAGTCTCTTTTCGGGTGTGTCCTTGGGGGGTGGAGAGTCTTTCTCTTTAGCCAGCTGAAGACAAAATCGAAGCCTCTCCCAAGGGCTTTTGTAGTCTTTTCCCCCTCCCTGTGTAACATCATGTTACCATGGAGTTTTGGGATCACATGGGCAAGTCACATGTCCATGCACCCCTCGGTAACCAGTCCGACCAGTTGCATTCCTGACCAGGCCCCGATGTGGATTGGGGTCTTCAGCTGCTTTTGTCTGTTAAGTGCTTGTACTTAACTTGCACATTCTTTCCTCCAAACATGATCCCAAGCACTTACAAAGGCTATGTACAAAACCAGCAAATATAAAACCAATCTTCATAACTCCATCTAGAACAACAATACATGCGTACAAACAGGAGGAATAAATTCAGTAGGTCATAACTTTCACAGAGATATGTTACATGGCACATGTAGCATAAAACATATTCCAGTTACATCATGTATACGTTCATAAGCCTCTCCCCATAAAGCTTTATGGGGTACACCGTCACACACAATTCCAAGCCTCTCTCAGCTAACACTCTGCCCAAAAAGCGTTCTATAGGCTTTTTCTCTGAGCCATCTTCTTAGTCCTGTCCCAGCAGTCTTCTAGCTTTCTGCTGCTTCAAAGGGTGCTTCTGAGCTGTTTCTGCTCTTTCTCTTGTGCACTCCCACACATACGTGCACGCACACACACACACACACAGCTGCAATCCAATCAATCCCCTGCCCCTGAATTTGTTCTCAGACCCCCAAGAAATTCTTTGGACTGCATGGCCTTGCATGTGGTCTTATTTCCTTTGCTTCAGCTATCAAAAGATCATTTCATTGTTCCTTCATTTATCTTGAAAGGAAAGCATCTATCACACCCAGCAACTTCAGTGAGGTGCTTTGATTGCCCAATCCACAGCATAACAGCATGAATTTAATGCGAGGACAATTAGCATCAACTGTAGTTGAGAAATGATTAAGGTGTGAACAAGTACTTTATATGTAGGGATGGAGAAAAGGATGAATTTAGGATTTGACAAACTTTAAGAATTGCTTGGAAATTTGTCAAAGGGCCAGTTCAGGCATATATTTTCAGATAATGTAGTTGCCATGGCAAATTTTGTTCCCTCTCGTTTACCCTAGTCCCAAAAATATCTTGCTGATAGGACTATTTGCCTTGCTGTATAAACTGGGCAAAAGATCATGTCTATACTGGGGGTGGGAAGCATCATGCTAGAAAACAGGTTAACTAGCATTTGAACTACACACGCTGATGAAAATGACTTAGCAACTAGGATAGACAAGGACAGTTGTGTTTAAAAATGTGTTAGCTGGGCCTGGCTTAGGACAAGTTCATGCTAAAGGTAAAATGATATTTAACATTGTGCTAATTAAAAATTGTTAGTTAACTTTTTCAAACACACGCTTTTTCCCAATATACACAAGGCTTATGTGGCAGAAAGTCAGAACCACCATGTCATCTATTGACCCAGACTTTAGGGAATTACCATTCATGGTTACATGTAAATATTTCCCTGTATCTATGTAGAGTATGGAGAGATTACGTGGTAGCTTTATATCAATGACATATAGCTTTTACATTACTATTGTTGTCACAGAGATCTCTTCAGTTCTCAATTCAACTCATTAACTTAGCAGGATTGGCAACACAGGCAACACAGCCATCTTTGCTATGGCTTTTACCAAAAGTGTATCAGTTTCTGAGAGAACATGTAGCAGTAGCCCCAATGGTTTGCGCTGTTAATTCAAATGGCTGACCTCAGTAAACCCAATCCCTCATTGGGCTGGTTCCAGAGCTATGAAAAACCACGGATGGGGTAAGCAATGCTTGGAAACTGTCTGGAAAACACCTACAGAATCTGGATTCTCCAAAGAGACCTTTGGCCAGTTAACTTCTTGAGGGCTGTATCCACATTCACCACTTACAAGTGTTTTATGCAGGAGTTCCATGAGCTCCATAACGTTAGTTTGGGGGCCAAACAGAGAGCTTTCCAACACTGAATTCTACAGCACAGCTTGCTTCTGCTCATTCTTGTTCCTTGTGTTCTAATTTTTGCAAAAGCATGTATTTTTCTATCCTCTGTGGACGGGAGCAGTAATGAAATCCTATGCAAAATTCAAACAAGATTGATTACAGGGCTCATCAGGTTTGGGACATTTGGACCAAGTTTAGAATCACATCTATGCCAGTTCCTACCTTTCATAATCTATTCACTTCTTAACCATGTGATGCTCAGTTACCTATTAATCTTATTGGCCTTCACATTCATGCTATGGCTGACAGGATTAGCTCTGAAATGCTCTTACATTTTACCAGTGATCTAAACAACTGAATGAGTACAAAACACCACTACTAATGTTTAGCTGAAGTTAACAAACCTTCTTTGTAGTTCATGTATGGGATTTCAGAAGCAGACTGTATCCCTTCTGCGAAGATAAAATGCTTGTCCCATGCTTGGATACTCTGAAAAAACAAGCCAGTCCTCTCAAAGCCATTTTTAACCTTTTAAATTTGAGGTAATTTGAAATGTTGGTGAGGAAAATCCTGGAGGAAATTATTAGATTAACTAGGCATTCTCAGCTCCCTCCCCAAATGAATTTTCAACAACAGACTGTTTGAACAACTGGTGCTAGTGTAGCCGTTCAGCGGCATTCTCCAGAGACTGCCAGGCCCACAGGCAGATGGAGGTGTTTTTCAACCACTATGTCTAGTTGTCTAACCAAAACCATGGGATAATTTTACAGATTGTATATTATTGTCGTGACATTTAAACGTTTTGGAGAAAAGAATTGATACTAATTTCTCATGAACAGAGAATGCAATTTAAGAAACTATTGTTTGGTTATGATTACAATAAATATGTGCTCGTTTTAATAAGCTGGAGAAGTACCTTCTGCTAGGGAACTGGGGGTTCCGTTTTCCTGGGATATTTCTTTTTAAATAGTGATCTCTGTCTCTGTCACCTGACATGTAACTTGATATCATTGACAGTCATAATAGAAATCATCAGTCTAACAATGAAAGGGATCATCCACCATGACTAGAGCAATTTGACCATGCGACTGTAGCAAAGGTTCATCTTAGTTATTGTTACTGTTGCCCTTTACATTTATTGCCAACAGCATGTTCTTCAACTGTAACCTTAATATACAAGCTGGGGTGTCTGCGCATGTGTGAACAGTGTTTTGGGAGTTCCTGTGGCAGGCTGTTCTCGCTAACTAAGCCATTTTTCTGCAGAGTTTGGATCCACAACCTTGTGGAGCTTCCCGGGCTGAGAATGCTGAGGCTATTTGAGGTTTAATGTGAAGCCCGGTATCATATGTCGGCTGGGTCAATTGTTCATATGGGTTTTTGGTGATATATGTGAACTAAATTTGTAGTCACTGTCAGCTATTCCTAGTAGAGAGACAGGCATGTTACAAAAACACTAACTCCTCCGGCAGGGTTGAGATTTGTGATTACTCTGTGAAAGCTCTGTGGATAACATTAAGATTAATCCATTCAACCTGAATTTCAAAGATTCAGGCTGCATGACAATAATAAAAGCACAGAGTAAGTATTTTCTCTTTCTTTTTTTTTCAAAAATCAAAACAACTGCCAACAAAACCAAAGCCAAACAAAGCTGGTAATTTATCACTCATAGATAATTGACAGGGAAAATAGTGATGCACCAAAATGTAAAAAATAAGTTTTTAAATCTTTTAAAAATGGCAAAACTGCTTTCACTTTAAAGTTTCCATTTATTTCTTTAAAGGTTTACTCTTTATTTAAGACATTGACATTCTGCCTGTGGTACAATGGCCCTTTCTGTATGAACAAAAATATGTCACAGCAAGCTTACCTCCGCTGCACAGGCAAAACAGGTGGTTGCCTTGGGCAGGAAAATATTCGGTTGCTCTGTGGTGTGAATGACTTGTAACTTGACAGACATATATTCTGCAGCTTGCCTAGGGCAAGTTTTAACCCCAGCGCTAGGCCTGGGTAGCAGGTAGCATTTACACTATTGCATTTACATCTCTTACTTTAACTGGGGATTTTGTTTTCCTACAGATGTTTGTGTTTCTAACGCAGGTTTTAATTGTCTGACTGTGTTTGCAGTGTTGCCAGTGCGACACCTCATTGAAGATGACTGTGCCAGCCATAGGCGCTGAGTCCGTGGGTGCTCCGAGGCTGGAGCACCCACGGGGAAAAATTGGTGGGTGCAGAGCACCCACCGGCAACTCCCCGCCTGCCCCGGACCCGCAGCAAGCTCACCTCAGCACCGGGAGACGTTGCGGGGCCCCGCCCCCGATGCTGGGCAATGTTGCGTTGGCGTCGGGGGCGGGGCCCCGCAACATCACCCAGCGTCAGGGGCGGGGCCCCGCAACGTCACCCAGTGTCGGGGGCGGAGCCCCGCCCTTGACGCCGGGCGTCAGCCCCCACCGGCACCACTGGAAGTTGGCGCCTATGGTGCCAGCCTCTTCATAAAAGTGACACCAGTGTCACTCCATGACTGAGACAGTGCAGAGTAAGGGGAGAGCAGACACTCATCACCAACCTCATCCCCCTATGGAGAGTGTGTACATCCTCACTACAATATGCTAAGCCTCTGAGCTGAGCCCACTCCTGCACCTGGTTCTCACAGCTGCCAACACATATGTTCAGGCTGCCACACCGGTTCAAATTGTACTGTGCAGGGCCGGCTCTAACTTTTTTGCTGCCCCAAGCAGAAAAACAACAACAACAAGCGCCGCCCCGAGCGCCCCCCCCCCCCCCGCCCCAAGCAAAAAAACAAAAAAAACCGAGCGCCGCCCTGCTGAAATGAACCCCCACCCCCGAGTGCCGCCCCACCAAAACAAAACAAAATAAAACCTCGAGCGCTGCTCCGCCGAAACAAGCCCCCCCCCACCCCGAGCGCCACCCTGCCACCCCCAGATTGGCCGCCCCTTAGAAGGTGCCGCCCCAAGCACGTGCTTGGTCGGCTGGTGCCTGGAGCCGGCCCTGATACTGTGTGTGATATAGATCATACTGAAATAACTGTAAACTCTCTGGATACAGCTTGATATTCCCGGTAAGGTGGAATGCTCTCCTTCCCTGACATGTATTGTTAATCTGTCAGAATCAATGATATAGTGAAGTGCAGTTTATTCAGGAATCAGAACCAGACTTTCTGCTTCATCCGTCTTTTTGCTGGGCTCAGCAGAGAGCGGGATCTGTCAGGGAGCCAGTTATGGATCCCTTACTTTCTTTTGGGTATTGGTTAGAGAAACCATAGGGCTGCTCAAAGCTGCATCAGCTGGCTCTGATCCCTATGGTATCATATGGGAACACTGTTCTGGCCACTCCCCATCCCTAACCTGACATGTACCTATGCCAGGGGGTGCAGGGAAGGAGGAATAAGAGCCAGCTCTATTAGCTTTATACCCGCCCCAGGCCAGTGGAGCAATCCTAATTGTAGACTTGAAGGAGGTTTCCATTCCCTTTGCTACACCTGAGTGACATAAAGGAAGCTGAGTGGGGCTGAGAATCTGACCCTTAAAACGAATGTCCAGCTGTATCTGTGCACGCTCACAGCCCCTGAAAAGGCCTAAGCCTTAAAATAAATAAACAAATAAATAAATTTAAATTAAATAAACCTTGTAAAGTATTTACACGTGCACAAGAACAATGGAATGTCTATGAGAAGTCGAATTCATCAGTGGACAACTAGCCATCAAAGGAATACTGGACGTTCATGTTTCAGTGAATAAAGCCAGTTCATTACTTATCTCATTTCAGATCTTAGAGCTCTAGTGATATTTTTTACTTTTATCTAGCAATCAGATACAACAGTGAGGGGACCACATAAGTACTTAGATTGATTTATAGAAAAACAGTGCTTTCTAATTAACAAATTGTGTTACAGTATCTAGTGATTATACAGGTATTCTATTAAATGTGCACTCATCCTCAAGAAACTCGTTCCCTATAAAAGGCAAGCATGCATTTTGATATCAGAATAAACCCTTATTAATGACTATTTATTTACTGTTTAATTGTTTTAAATACACATCTTTTTTACTATTGTTTGATTTTAAAAACCAGAATTTATAATTATTGTTTCCACAATAACTCATCCTTCTTGTCCATATGAATTATTTAGCATTCCCACAGAAGTGACCTGAGCAACTCCTCAGTCCTTGGAGGTACTTCTCCACACAGACATTGGTCTTGATATTTTGACACTTCTTATAGACACCAGAAACCAGTAGATGTAATATAGAAATGACATGCAGAGAACCAGAAATGCAAATTATTCAAATTATTCAAATATCTAATCATTGAAATAAATGTATAGAGTTACAAAGATCAAGGCATACAAATGTAAAAGGTGAACATATCTCTATCTTCTATGTTTTCAGCTCTGAACTTTGTTGTAATTTTAAAAAGGTAAGAGAGAGCAAAATTATAGACAGGTATGTTGATTTAAATCATTTTTGTCAGCTTGGAAGAAATTCCTCTTTGACTCAATTTAAAAAAACAGATATATTTCATAATCTGGCTTCTGAGGTGTCTCTTTGAAAACAAAAATAATTCCAATAGGTCAAAAGAATTTTTAGAGGGGTCTCAATTGATAGTACTATGAAGTCTTTTAGAAAAACCTTTTTTCTTTGAGTTACCCAACCTCCACATTTCCCAACTAATAAGAAAACATCATATTTTCACACAGAGGGATCTGAAATCAGCCCAAATTATTTTTGCCAGTTTTCCTTAAAATAAATAAATGTTATGCTGGAATTAGCATGAAAACTTTCAGTTCAAGTAGTCATTCTTTCAGAATGTTATAGCTTCCTGGAAAATAGAGGTTTATAATGGAAGTGGCTTGTCGACTGTAATGATAGTGTTGGTATTGTGGTGTTAAAACACGGAAAGCAAAAATTATCACTATTTAATAAAGTTTTAAATGCAACAACTAATGACTAAGAATGTCACGTCACTAATAAAATTCTGCAATTGAAAACCATCTGTCCATTATCCCTTCAATGAATCTAGCTCAATGTGTCATTTTGTAAAATGTTCTGTCAAGCGACATCAGTCACAGCTTGTTACGCTACTCCCATAACATACTGCAACATGACAGATACAGCACGGAATTGTGTCTGGACCAGGCTCAGTCTTTCCACATTTTTTAAATGGTCAACTTTCTGTTAATTTTCAGTTCATTCTAAATTAGGGGCCTGGTCTTACAACCCTTCTGCACATATGCTGTTGATGAGAGAGAGAAACTTGGAAGCTTATGCAGAGTGAAGAAGACCAACACAGCTATGACAATATTGTGTACGCCATCATTAATCAAGCAAACTCCCCTTGACTTCTCAAAGGGTTTGTTTCAGTGAGGACTGATTAAACATTGAGTAAAGACTTCAAGATTTAGTCCACTATCTTCTGTGGGACTAATAAGAACTAACAAGAACTAATCACCTTAACAAGAATAACAGATTTGGGACACCAGTGCCCAAACCTGCAAACACAATCATGCGTAGTCCCCGTGACTTCAGTAGCTCCACTTGTTTAGTAAGTGCTCTCTTTTCTTCTAGTTCCAAATGCTGTAGTTCTATTCTTAGAACCCAATTTATAAAAAGAAAGACATTTGTAAGGAATTTTAATAAACTGTACAGAGTTCCCTTTTCATAATGAAATTGCAACTCATTAAACTCCATTTGCAAACATATAAGTTGCCATTCTGTCTATACACTTGCACTATCTTGGAATGCAAACAGGTAACATAAAGCTCAGAGAAAATATCTCTTAGCAGTAACATCCCAAGCAAAAAGTGTCCTTATTGCAATGCTTAGGTGGATACTTTAACCTCAGATAAGTCAAGACATTATGTGTTGCATGCTTTCTTGCCTGCATTAAAATATGGGGTGGGTGAAGCTGTTTAGGCAAAATAAGAACCAGTACAAACTTATGAATATGCATTACAGTTAGGAGTGAGTGGATCAGTTTGATAATGCATACAAACCTTTGGCCAACTCTTCAAATTAATTGAATAGGATTGCTTGGCTAACTTCTCCCAGGACTTTGGTTAGCAGGACTGTAGCTTGCTGTTATTGCTCTTCTCTAGGCCATCCCTAGATGCAGTGTCCCATACTATGCAGCACTCCCAATCCTCAAATATCACTCAAGGACCAGAAGCAAATCTTTCTTTTTTTCAAGCTGAAAAAGAGAACCTTACCCAGGAGGGCTCCATTCAAAAAAATAGTCAGCTTTTGCAGAGTCTCACTGGGTCACATTTATAGAGGCAGCTGTGCAAGATAATACAAGGGAACAAGCATCAACGCAATAAATGCAATCTGTTTTCTCCTCTGTAATACGAGGATGCCAATACGTACGTACACATACCTGGCAATACTTAAAATCCTGTGTGGTTTTTTATTTTACATATGGTATATCACTGTATGGATGGGGACACTAAATGACAGAGATTGTCAGATATCTGGAAGGCACTGTGGCCTGGTGGATTGGCCACGATTTTGGTACTCTAGGGAACCTGGCTTATTTGTGCTCCCTGTGGCACCATCGGCCTTCAGGGGGGTGGAGGGAGGAGGGAAGTGAGAGTGTGTCAGGAGCCAGTGCCAGCCACAGCCTTCATGTAGCTTAGCGCAGCTGCTGATATGCTCCAAGTTGTGCCTCTGGCATATGGTCCTCAATGGAGTCAACACCAATGGAAGATTGCATTGCAGACTTCTGTTCCACCCCATCCCTCCTTGCTCTTGACATGTCACCTCCTCCTCCTGACATAGCCCATTGAGAGGGTTTGGGAGTGAGGTGCAGGATCTAGCTGGTGGGTATTTGTACCAGCTAGGAGTTCCCTTCTGACAGGAACACTCTGCTGGGTATTTGTGACTGCAGAGAATTTGACCCCTAAGTTCCTGGCTCCCATCCCTAGGGCCGGCTTTAGGAAGTGTGGGGCCCGATTCGAAGGACCCTCTGCCGAAATGCTGCCAAAGAGCCGCCGAAGACACGGACGTTGCAAGGCCCTCTTAGGCGCGGGGCCCCGACACGGACATTGCGGGGCCCTCTTAGGCGCGGGGCCCGATTTGGGGGAATCAGCCTAAATCCGGCCCTGCCCATCCCTGTATCCATATGGTCTCTAGAGAGTCACCATTTATAAGTCATAAAATGTCCTTAGTCTTCAAAAGTCCTTGTAATGGAAATCTTTTGTAAAATGCTGCTTTTCCATAACTTCCACCAGCTCAACACCTGGCATATTTTGGCTCCATTTTCTCATGAGTATTTCACCTAGATCTGATAATGGCACAGTTTGGGGTTTGAAACATTTCCCTTTCAATACTACTCAACTATAGAAGATTAGAAGGAGGAAGATCTAATTGTTTTAGAATCAGTGATTACATACTGTACGGTCTGTCACTTATTTGAAGAAAGGACTTAGATTCCTGGAAAATAGCACCATAATCCAGACATGAAGGTACTTCTGTTCAGTTTTTTATTTTTATCTATTTGGCTATTTTGTTAACTTGTTTTATTTACTTTTGAAGGATTTAAGTTAATTAAGTTTGCTGTTGCTTGTTTTGAGGGTTTAAAGGTATTACTAGTTCATTTAGTAATAATGAATAACACAAATAATGCTATACAGCCATCGATTGCTGGAAGTGTAACCTCTTTACTCTTTTCACTGTCCTTTGTATCGCTAATATTATAAAAATCAGAGTGTTATCACCTTATCAATTATTCATGACCTCAGAGATAAAAGTCAACATGGCTAAGGGCTAGGGAGTGCTGTGCATGTAAAGGATGCCATCAGCTCAGTGCAACAAAGTACAGAATATTGCTTTGGGCACTGGTATTTCAGAAGACATCGACAAAGCACATGCAGCCTCTTTGCGTAGTGTCTTTTGAATATCTGGATGTCAAATGCACTTGCTAGATATGTCTTTTTATTAATGAAGAACACATAGGATATATTTTTGCAATGGAGCATGACACTGATCTGTGCTGAGATTGTGATATTCTTTAATTTTACCTACACGTCTGCTGACTCCTGTTCTCCTGCTTGACAAGAAGACATTGGCTGTTGTACAAAATAAGAATAAATATAAAATTCATGTAACTTTAAAGCCAGAGGGACCATTATGATCATGTAGTCTGACCTTCTGCATTACACCAGCCAAAAAAAATCACCCATAATTTCTGTATCAAGCTCATAACTCCTGGTTGAGTCGTAGCGTGTTTTTAGAAAGACACACATTCTCGATGTAAAGACTTTAAGTGATGGAGAATCCACTTAATTATTTTGCTGTTAAAAAAATGAAGTGGCCTTTGAAAGGATAGCATCTTTGCAGGCCAGATGAGGGATGGGTGTTCTATGTATTGGAGTGATGTAGAAGAAGGCACAGTGAGGGTTGTAGGAGAAGCAGATGAAAGGGTGCATCGAGGAGGGCATCTTTGGCAGAGCAGAGTTGGTGGTTGTGGTGATGTGCAAAGAGACTCTGTGTAGGCCAAGATCCTCAGTTGGCATAACTCATCCATTGGATATGGAATTCACTTATGCAAGTGTAAATCAGGAATAATTCCACATACATGAAGGGAGTTACCATGGTGAAAATTGATGTAACTAAGATCAGAATAAGGCCCTGTATTCAGCAGCACCAGTGTATCTCAGTTTTAAATTATCTGCATTCCCTCCCTGCCCTAACAAGGAGAGAAAGATACAAGACAGACTTATTGGCTGTCTAGCTAACTTTACATTAGTCTCATCACATTCCACCAATCAACAGTTGTGGCCCCACTTCTCTTCATTCTTGATGATGATGAGGTTGATAGAGGTCCACTATTTGACTTTGTTCTGGTTGTGTCTATGTGGCTAATGGATCACATTCTGATGGCACTGTGCTATGCATACAGCTGACTCCATAGGGCAGTTGTATTCAGAGGCTGATCTTACACCTCCTCAGTATATGGCTATGTAGTACAGATATCTTGCTCCATGTTCTGGGACTGGAATACATGCAAAATGTCACCAGGACAGGGAATTTTCTTCTGTTTGAGCATTCCCCCTTGTATCTTTCTACCTCTCCTAGTCATTATTGCTCATGTTGATTGATCACTCAGGTACATTTATTTGTTTGAAAGCCAATGGTATTCTCATTCTCCTGTTTCTCTTCCTGTCTGTAGAAACATCACTCCCAAACACACACAACCAGCACGTACAGGTCACCCAGATAAGAGCTCCTAGTATGACTGCAGTTGTTTGCAGACAAATATATGTGTTCATGCATGAATATCCATTTTCAAACAAATAAGAGCTCCTCTCCAGTCATGTGAATAAAAACTGGTTGGATGAATATTTGTAGAAAAGTAAAAAGAAAAAGCAGGAGCACGTTTGTATTAAATCACAAATTGGATTTCACATGTATGTTTGGACTTGAGATGCTGATAATAAAATCATTGCAGACTTGTAGATATCAATGGTAAAAAAGATCACCTAAATTTTCTGCCTTATATCCTACAGATCTACCTACCACATTATTCCCACTATCTCTTTATTTAGATGTCTCCCATCACCAAAGTATCTGATACATTAATAGTTGTTAAATGATCTATTCATACACTGTGTTTTAGAACAGAAGTAGTATTACTCCTATTTTTTTAGATGAGAAACTGAGAAGTTGAATGACTTTCCCAAGGATACATCATCAGTCTGCGGCAGAGCAGGGAATTACCCCCACCCTTCCGTCTCCTTAGTCCCATACCAGAGCCTTAACCACTAGAATCTCTTCCCGCTCCACTCATCTCTTATTTATCCTGATGGGACTTCTTCATTGATTGTGTCTCTACCATTTTTTTTCTGCCAAGGGAAGCAAAATAAAGAGTATTTTAAAAAATAATATATCTATTGTTTGCATGCATGTCTGGGACACTTTATTAATATATCACAGGGATATTTAGACATGCTGATACATTAAAAATATTAGTAAGAGGAGCATGCAGAAACAGGTAACTGTACATGCCCATTTTGAATGCAAATAAATGCATTTTTATCAAAGTCATGCTCTCATGAGTAATGGCATGACTTTATGGACACTGCTACAGTCGTTCAGTTGCGCCGCTGAAGCACTTTCGTGAAGACACTACTATGTCGACGAGAGAACTTCTCCTGTCGGTGCAGTTAATCCACCTCCCCTAGAGGCAATAGCTATGTCGATAGGGGAAGCGCTCCTACCGACATAGCGCTGTCTGCAATGGGGGTTAGGTTGATATAAGTGCGTTGCTCAGTGTTGTAGATTTTTCAGACCCCTGAGCGATGTAGTTATACCGATATAGGGCTGTAGTGTAGACTTGGCCTAAGTGTTGGCATAGGCAGGCCCTTAACTTGTACACTCTATGGGAACAGATAGTAAGCTTTTGGGTAAGTCGGATTGTAGCTTTTGTAAACCCACTGTATATCTCTATTACTCCTTTCCTTTTCCCCACCTCATCCATTCTTCCCTGTGATTTGAAAAGCAATACTGTACATATGAAAATGGAAAAAGCTGCACCCACAACTTGTCCACACAGTTGTATATTAAGGGCTCTAACCTGCCCCCATCAAAATCAGTAGACCAACTCCCATTGAGTTAGGTGAGAGCAGGTTTGAAGCTGTAGGTAAGTATGCTTCCCTACCAAATAGTATATATTCACATGAGAACCAAGTTAAACTTGCTGTGCCATTCAAAACTTTGCATTTCATGACTTTGTGTGTGTAAAATCTCAGACATAATATTATATTAACAAACGATTTTTGCATGTAATTTCTCGTTAACTTATAGAAACTGAGTCTCCTCTTGCAAATACATTTGCCATTGTGTCCCTGCTTCTTCTGGAAGAAGAAGCAGAACCAAGTGGCCCAGTGAGCTTCCTTGCTCCATAACCCTGTGTCCTTACAACCTCTGAGAAATGTATGGAATTAGCAGATTGTCTTCGGCACCATACTTATTCCCAAGAAAAGTCCTTTTTCACATGAGACCCATATAGGAGTGTGAGTGTGAGTTTGAAGGATCAGGCAAATGTATTTCACAAACAGGAGGCATTTACTATTAAAGCATTAGTGTTTTGTCTTAGCTTATTGGCATCTACAAACCTGGAGAATTACAACAAAACTTCTAAAATTGGAGTTTGGGTTTGGTTGGGTTTTATTTTGCAGTTCAATATTGAAGCATGTTATAAATGCAATAATTTAAAATAAATACACACAAAACTCAAACTCCTCAGCTCTTATCTTCTCTTTCCACTGATTGATTTGTTTTAACATGATGGATTCAATAATAAATAGATCGTCTGTATGTTCTTCTATGAATTCAGTTCTGTGGGCTGCATTGGGCAGATGCTGTCTACTGCATAATGTCGATGGGAATGCTGAAAATAAAATGTTAAATTAAGAGCAGAAAAACTGTATCTTGTAATGTATTTCATTAGTAGTATTTAGAGTTTTTTTAAGATCCTGTATAATACCTGAATCCTTTTTTTCAATAGATGGAAGTGAGAGCTGCACATAGTGACAGACGGCTGCAACATGCTTCTAATGAGGGATGCTAGTATATTAAATAACTTCCTGATAGATATGTTTTAACCTGTTTGGTTCAAACTGCCACAATAAAGCAATGATCTGACTCTTTGAAATAATAACCTAAAGTGAAAAGGCATAATTTGGGGGTGGGGTGGGTTTCAAGTATTGCTTTTACAGATAATACTAAGAAAGGTCACCTCAACTATTTTTTACTTGTCTGAAATAGTCTATTTAGAATCCATTATGGAAAATGCATGACCTGTGAACTAAACACAACATTCAGTAAAAAGTGCGGGATCTGTATTAATGTAAATTAGCCAGCAGGAATATTTCCTTGCACAGGGGTCAGCTTGAAACACTGTAATCTAATTACTCTTCAGTTTCAGATACGTGCATAGACATTTGCTCCTGTAACAGGGAAGACTATTTCTTTTGGCAACATTTACTATGTGGAAGCCTATAGTATTTTCAGGCTGATAATAGGACTAATATGCTGGCACTCTGACAGAGGGCACAGGAGGGCACGCTATTAGATAAGTGTTTCTGCTACATTACCCAGACAATGTTGCCCTTCACAGAATGTTCCAGCCATTGTGCAGCTTTGATATCACACAGCTATAGAATGTTAATGCCAACATAATTATATATTTTGGCTTCCGTTTTGGCAGGAGACAGTACTTAAGCAGAATTTAGTACCATCTTAAGTGTTCCTACAGCTGGATAATTAAAGGGCATTCCAGTTTTCAGAACAGGAAATTAATGATATGAAGATCACTGGCTATTTAAGGACAGTTATTCTGGGCATGTAGGGAGTCCTAACAATTAGGTGCATTTCCAGACATACACACACAGTTTGGTAAAAAAAAGATATAGATCTGGTGCAATTTAGCCAAATTTCCTTCTTTTAGGTTGATCCATGTGCCTTATAGACTTGCTTTTATTATTCTCCAGCAAACAGTACTTTACTGATGTGAAGTTAAGGTTGAAGACACATCTCTGTGTTTTAACTTGTGTATTACCTTTTAGAATGAAAAGGTTAGGATTAAAAACAATGTATAGTCGAACTGTAAGTAATTCAGAGTTAGAGTTGCACTTCCATAAAACATATCATCTCACTCACACAACGATCATAGCCCTAGCCTTACTCCAGTAGATTTGTGATATTTTTACAGTGTGGTTAAGAGTGTGTGTGCAATACCTGACATCTTTAAATGAGATTTATTGTGCTCAGAAGGTGAAATTGACTTCATTTAGGGACCAACTGTCCAACTGTGGCCCATGGACACCTGTCTTGGAAGGTTATTTTAAACCTTTTTTAGTTTGTAAAGTCTAAGCAGGGATTGGCAACCTTTGGCACACAGCCCATCAGGGAAATCCGCTGGCGGGCAGGGCGGTTTGTTTCCCTGCAGCGTCCACAGGTTCGGCTGATTGCAGCTCCCAATGGCCGCGGTTCGCCGTTCCAGACCAATGGGGGCTGCGGGAAGTGGTGTGGGCCGAGGGATGTGCTGACTGCCACTTCCCATAGCCTCCATTGGCCTGGAACGGCGAACTGCACCTGCACATCTACCAATGTGATATGTGCCAGCAATGCCCCTCTGCCATGTACATTGGCCATACTGGACAGTCTCTACGCAAAAGAATAAATGGACACAAATCTGACATCAGGAATCATAACATTCAAAAACCAGTAGGAGAACACTTCAACCCCTCCGGCCACTCAGTAACAGACTTAAAGGTGGCAATTTTGCAACAGAAAAGCTTCAAAAACAGACTCCAATGAGAAACTGCTAAATTGGAATTAATTTGCAAACTAGATACCATTAACTTGGGCTTGAATAGAGACTGGGAGTGGCTGGGGCATTACACAAATTGAATCTATTTCCCCATGTTAAGTATCCTTACACCTTCTTGTTAACTGTCTGAAATGGGCCATCTTGATTATCACTACAAAAGTTTTTTTTCTCCTGCTGATAATAGCTCATCTTAATTAATTAGCCTCTTAGAGTTGGTATGACAACTTCCATCTTTTCATGTTCTCTGTATGTATATATATCTTTTTACTATATGTTCCATTCTATGCATCTGATGAAGTGGGTGGTAGCCCACGAAAGCTTATACTCAAATAAATGTGTTAGTCTCTAAGGTGCCACAAGTACTCTTGCCACAAGTACTTTTTGCAGTATAACACAGGCTGCCTCTAGGGCAGACAGCACTAAGGGGAGGGTGGTGCCCTATTAAATAGAGTCCCTAACACTCAGCAGATTAGTTTAGGCTTAGGGGGTACTTTCCCGCCTTTCAGGTTGCTAGGTAGGTGAAGCCTGTACAGCAGCCAATTAGGAAAATTACACCAGAGAAAGGGCGCAAACTAACTGGGGAAGAAGGACACAAATATGGAGGACAAACAACAAGGTGATAGAACCAATATGGTGAAAATGCCTCCAACAAGTTAGCCAGTGACAAATGGCAAACAGAGGATTGTGGCCTAAGCCCTGCCCCTCAAAGGGAGCTAGGTGCCTAAGTCCAAGCTAGAGGGAGATAAGTATCTCCACTTGGGATTCAAAATCATGAATCCTCTCCTGGAGGTAAGCGCCTAAGCCTGTTCAGTCTTTTGCAAGAAAAATGGTTGTGTTGGTGGTGGTGCCATCCTCTTATCACTTTTAGCCCAGTGGTTGTGGCGCTTACCCAGACAGAATGTAGGAGACCTAGGTTCAGTTCCCTCCTCTGCTTGATGTGGAGCAAGAGTTTGAACTTGGCTCTTGTACCTCGCAGGAGGGTGCCCTGACAAATGGTTCATGGGGTATTCTGGGGCAGGGTGTTCCAATCTCTCTTGCTGAAGCTGTTCCAAGACAGATAAATAATTAAATATTCATTGGAACAGGGGGACTGGAACCTGGGTTACCACTCTCCCAGGTGAGTGCACTAACCACTGGCTCCCTGCATCCCCCCAACCCCCCATTTTATGTAGGCTTATCCATGCTCTGAGTATGCCTACTGGATCAGACCACAAGGGCAAGACAGGCGGGGAAACACCTAGTTTATGAACCCAGCTGTAAGTTAGGCAACAAGCTGCTGGGCAGTCAGGACTAAGGTGGCAGTGTGTATGCCCAGACACCAAAATGTAGGTGTCTTGGGGGCTTAATTGGACTTAGGGCTTGTCTTCACTACCAGAGAGATCGACGTTAAGTGAAAACATGCTCAATCGATGTCAGAGTGCTCTCCGGTCGACCCCGGTACTCCAGCTCTCTGAGAAGAGTAAGGGAAGTTGACTGGAGAGCGTCTCCCATCGACAAATTGCAGTGAAGACACCGAGGTAAGTCAACCTGAGCTACATCAACTCCAGCTACGTTATTCACGTAGCTGGTGTAGCGTAACTTAGGTCAATTTACCCCATTAGTGAAGACAAGCCCTTAGATGGCTCTGGCTTTTAGGCACCCACAGGGTTAGGCACCAGCTGAGCAGGAATTTTATGAATACCAACGGTGCCTAAATGTAGGATTTTGCCACCTAAAGTGGCAGTTAGGTGCCTAAATATCTTGTGAATCCCACTTCTAGTGATTTTAAATATAAATGGCTGATTTGATACGATGAGGTACATTTCCTCTGCTTTGCATATTGCACTTGGTAGATGCAAACACTTGCACAGATACTAAAAATTCTCGCTAACCTGAGTAGTTTCTGGGTGCTCAACTTGAGATACCATAAAAGGGCCTGTTTTCAGAAAGGTTTCTTAAAATCAGTCCCCTTTAAGGTGTCTCAAGTTGGGCATCCAGAAATCACAAGTCACTTTTTAGTATTTCAGCTTCTGTCCCTTTGTGCACAGGCTTTATATACTCCAGCATCTATATGCACACAAATGTTAGACTCTATACCTGCAAAACCAGTTGGTCCCCAATAAGTTTTAAAAGGGCAAATTCTAACTTGCATGCACCGTTGCTACACTGTTGGAAGTGAATATGCAGGCAAAGCACAGGCCTGTAGAAAAAATACAGTGTGAAAATTTACCCTAGTGTATACCTCAGAACTAAAACTACATTCAGAGCCAATAGTACATCTGTAATGACATTATTAGAAGACTCAGTTCCATACAATCCATTATACTGCACTATTAGCAGTGTCTCTAATGGCAAGTGGGTTTTAAAGTAAGAGAGATTTATAAAGATTTTCCTATGTATCATGAAAAGCACATCTAGAAGATGGAGATACTATATTTGTCTTCATACTCGTTGAAAACAAAAAGGTATTAATCTTAAAATTGACAGAAATCAGTGAGGCATTGTCTCCCCCAAACCAACATGACATTAGACACTTAAGGATTAAACTCTCAACAATATGATATATATTATCACATTGTTAATATGTTATTATTTTAGTTTTCTTCGTTTCATGACTTTGAATTTATTGGTATTATATTTTATGTAATGACTGTAGATAAATGTAAAAGTGCTATGGGTTTAAGTTATTATGGCATATTTTCCTCAACCTGAAGGCCATAAACAGCACTGAAGATAGTGACAAGAGATTTGTAAAAGCAGAACTCACACCTGTCACCCAGTTGAAGCTGGGAGCAGTTTGTTCTTTGATTTTTTTTTTAACATGGATAGTGTGTGAGCAGGTGCCTGTAAGAGCCATCACATAGTAGCTACTAGAGTGATTAAGTGATTCAGTGGAGTGCCTTTACAAACTGAAATTTAAAAGGCTAGAAGTCTCTTTATTAAAAGATAAAATGAATGTAAAAAGAGTCAAACAACTGTTGACTGCTCTGCTCCTTTTTTTTAATGGAGCTGAAATATATTCAATGACTCAGCGATATTCTCCTTTATTGCCATCCATCAGCTGTGCCACTGAAAGCCTCTAGGAAAAGTTCATTTCCACTACAAATTTGTTCCCTCCTTCTTTCAGTTCTGCCACCTTACCTGCCAAACAATACTTCTCCACCTTCTTTGGCTTCCAGTCACAATTCTCATAACCTGTTTTCAACCTCTCACTACCTTGTTAAACCCTCCACTCTTTCAGTTCTCACCTCCCTGGCTGTGCAGGACCTTGACAACTTTTCAATGAGAAGGCGAACAAAATCTGCTTTGATCTCTCTCTCTCTCCCCCTGCTCCTCGCTCTCCCCAACTTCCCATCAGTTCCTTCTTCCCCTCCATCACTGACACTGAGATTTCTTACATGCTTGCCGCCACATGCTCCTGTAACCTTATCTTCTCTTCCTATTTACAACTGTTGCCTTGATTTCTTCTTGTCAGTCTGGGTTCTGTCCTTTTCACTCCATTCCAGCTGCTCACACCAACATCTCTAATGACCTCTGTCATTAAATCACAAGGAACCTCTACATATTCAAGCTCCATGACCTCTTTGCTGCTTTGAGCGGTCAGTCAGACCCTCCTTGAAATCTTGTCATCTCTGGGCTTTCAAAATATTGTCCTCTCCCAGTTCTCATCTTATCACTGTGGTCATTCCACCTCTTCCCTCCCACTTTGTATGGGCTGGCACAAAACTCTGCCCTTGGTCCCCTCCTCTCCTTACTTTACACCTTTTTCTTTGGTGTATCTCACCCACTCACGTGGCTTCAACTACTATCTGTACACATCTAACCTCACAACCATACCATTCTTCAATTAGCAACACACGAGCAGCAGCAGAAGGAGAAAAGGGTATCCCCAAACATAGGGGTCATTTATTAAACAGAATTATAAGGACCTTGAGAGATCATGAAGTCCAGTCCCCTGTGCTGAGGCAGGACCAAGTAAACTTAGACCATCCCTGACAGGTGTTTGTCCAACCTGTTCTCAAAAATCTCCAATCAACATTGCGCGAATTCGGTATTAGCGCGGGGGCGACCATGGATCCCAAAATAAATTATTTACATTGGGATCCATGGTAACCCGCCCCCCCCGGTACGTACCCCCCACTACGGTACCGTCCATGACTCCCAAACCCCATGTTCTAGCGAGGGTGCGGTGTATATATATATAATACATTTGATTATGTATTTGATTTTTTCCTCCTAAGAGACATAGTTTTCACTTGTCTGTATTGAATTTCATCTTGTTGGTTTCTAATCCTGCAGTCCAATGTGTTTTTAACCTCTCCCATCTTGATATCATCCACAAATTTTGTAAGCATCCTCTCCACTCCATTATCCAAGTCATTAATGAAAATATTGAATAGTACCATATCCTGGGTGACCCCTGCAGGACCCCACTAAACACCCTTCTAGTATGGCAGAGAACCATTGATTACTACTCTTTGAGTATGGTCTTTCAACTAGATTTGCACCCAACTTACCGCAATTTGATCTAGACTACATTTCCCTAGTTTGCTTATGAGAATGTCATGTGGGACTGTGTCAAAATCAAGATATATCAGGTCTACTCCTTCCCCCTATCCAATAGGCCAAAAGAAGGAAATTAGGTTGGCTTGGCATGAATTATTCTTGACAAATCCATGCTGGCTTTTCCTTTTAACACTATTAGCCTCTAGGTCCTTACAAATTGATTGTTTAATCATTTGTCCCAATCTCAAGCTCTCCAATTTGGAGATTCACAGGATGGACAGATGACATTTTCTTGGGTATAAATATTTACTTTTAATTGCTTTCAATAATGTGTAATAGTCAGTAGAAGTATTATATTTATTTTTTGTGATGCACAACATTAATTTAGTGTCATCTATACATTTGCTGGCTATCGTTGTTTTTCAGACCCATAACTTTATTTCATATTTAATCACCACAATCTTTGTTTGAAAATACTTCCTTGGTTATAATATATTTTCCATTTGCCCTACAGATCAATACATTTTTTTATTTTGTTTTTAAACTATTCTGGTCTCAGGAGCAAAATATAACAAATTACTGTCTGTGTACCACTGCCCTCTACTGGACAGAGTCAGACCTGCTCACTTGTGTATCCTAGTTCCTATAAAGTTAACATTTAAGTAATAACACTTGAGTTATAGCAAGTGGCAGGGCCTGTGCTTTGAGACCTACTCCTGCTCCCATTTGTGTCAGTGGCAAAACTCTCATTCAGGACTCTTGAACAACTTTCATATTAAGAAACAGTGATTCGAACATATTTGTCTTTCTTTTTCTGGGAAACAGTAAGATTGTTTTAATCCAGTTCAGTACCAGTGACCTTGTTTTACATTTGTGTATTCCAGGGAGTAACCTTTTGTGCCATAAAAAATAGGCAAAAAATAATGAGAGAGAGAAGGGGCTAAATTCCCAGCTGGTGTAAACAGATATGGCTTGATCAACGTTAATGGAGGCGTGCCAATTTACACCGGCAGCAAATTTGGCTCACAGTGAATGTGTAAGTGTGTTTAATTGGTCAAGAAAAAAACCCCTCTCACTGAAAAATCTCCCTCTGCAATGGAGACTATAATATATAAATATAGAAACGGTTGTACAAAGCGCTCTCATATATTCTGTAGGTAACAAGCTTGGCTGGCAGAGTCATGGATTACATGACCTACAATGTCTTTTCCATCTATTTCTATTATACACAGTTATTTTAGTAGCTATGTTTCTTTTCTCCTCTGCTAGGTAATAGCATTAAGAGAGGATCTGCCAGAGGAAACCATGGCTCTCAGACAGTTGTAAAAATAGAATGAGGAATTCAGAGCACGTGGGTCGAGCGCCTCAGAATCCAGGCTTGGAGCAAGTTAAAAAGAGGAGTTTAGACAAGGCTGTAATCTCTTGCAGTGGAAAATTCTGTTCTAGGGCTATTGGTCTAATCGTGCTGCGAAAGGGGCGGTTCCGGAGCTGCATGTGCACTTGTTTACTACAGGCTGCAGGCACTACCATGCTCTGTTGCCTTTCTGATTTGCTCTCATTCATTATTTCCTATGCTTGTTTATTCTGCAGCATTTCTGGATCTCTCTATGGGGATCTGAAGAATCACATTAATGACTCGTCTATTTTATCGTACCAGGCGAGACTGATGCTCCAGAGGCTATCTCCTTCAGGCACCTGAAACATGCAGCAAGGCGGTTGTGTGAAAAACAGTAAACAATCCCAAGCAAGCACTGAAAACAGCTTAGTATAACCCTTTGCTTGCTGAAGACTTTTCAACAGAAAAGAAAATAGCTGCTAGCCAATGCTACCATCACTGAACTACCCTGTGAGTTTGTGAAAAAGTGGCCTCGATTTCAGTGTGCCATCAAAAAATTGAGCTTTTTAAACTTGTAGTCACTGCAGTGAGTTTGGGAGATCTCAGCCAAATGCGGCTCTCTAACCTGAATTAAGACCCACGTGAAGTCCTGGGGCCAGATCCCGTTTAGCTCCATTGAAGTAGCTGATTTACACTTTAGAGAAATATATATGTGGCTGTTAGCATTCAAGCTAAGCCACCTCTCATCCTTATAGAGGGCTTTTATCAGTATATGCAGGATTATGAGGGAAGCTTACACACACAAACATACACCCACGCACAGCCTGTACTATGAACTATAGGGCATAAAGCACGGACATGAGCTTCCATCCATCAGAACTGCTAAAAGAAAAACAGATCTTTAACCTTCAGCTCTTAAACAGCATAGCAGCTTTTGGGGGAGGGGAAGGGATAGTTCACTTTAAGAAAGCTAGTTGTATGTTTCTCGTTTCATATAAGATCACACTATGTTTTGAAGGTGTGGGGGAAGCAACATCCAATGTCTCTTTTGAAAGAGTCATTCCATGTAGTATATCAGAGTATATCTGTTAAGTCAGTGCAGAATAGGCCCACATGGAAAGCTGTATTCTGCTGCCGCTAGCTGTGGATTTTCAGTGGGCATCCTGAGGCTGAAGCCTTTATACCAGAATCCTGCCATGTTTTGAAAGGAGAAAATATAAAGAAGCGTAATCAGTCAGTTATTTTAAAAATCTAAACTAGCATCTTATGTGATGGCTACATCTGTGCGTGGAGCAGGACTTGTCCCTCGTATATGGTTTGTATGACATGAAAGATGGTTTGTCTGATTTTTAAATTGTAGCTTGTTTTGGTGAAACACAGTACAAGCAATACAGAACTCATTACAAAATGAATCTTTTGCTCATATGAAGCTAGTACGATAATGGTCGTGAGAGCTATTATCTTGGTGTAGGTGCACATTCATGTATATTTGTATATTTTTCTTCCCCTCCAGTCTTCTTTCTAAGTAAGTAAGGTAGCACAATTGCTGTGCACCCCAGAGACTTACTGTGGTTTCAACTGCACTGGAAACCATGCTGATTCCCAAACTGTACTAATAGATATCCCTTTACAGTTACAAGAGGTCAGGACGGTTATTGCTGTCTTTGCTGATTTACAACCCCTTTCCATAAACCCCTAAACAAACATAGTTTAATTAGATCAATAACTATCAAAGTAACTTCAGGCACAAACAACTCTCAGTTCCTTTAATAACTGTGAAGCCTGAATCCTCTGCCTCCGAAAGGGGGGGAGGGGCGGGGGGACAGAAAAGAGAGACCCTTGGGATTTTTGCCAGCCCATCATCATTTTAAAATAGTTTTGTTGTTCTTCCTAGTTCAATATGCTCAATACAATCACAATATGTCTTTGATATTGGACACTGATATTGATCTGGGTTCATCTGTCTGTCTCTCAGCAGCTGATAATGACAGCACACGTGATTTCCTGTTATTGAAAACCCACAGACATTTCTGGAGCCAGAGCTTGGCAGCTCTGGGGCTCCTTTCCCATCAGCAGCTCAGTGTCCAATGCTCTTATTGCCTTTCAGCTGATAGAAGTCGGATATAGCAGCCCTGCTGAGTTGTAAACAACTTGTTTACCTCGGTGGTGTAATCTCTCTCTGCTCCGATTGGCTCCAGTAGCATAAAGAGAGCATTAAAATACCCAGAGCTCATAGGCTGTTATGCAGAAAACAACCCTAAGCAAAAGCGCCTTATCGTGCTCTCGCTTTCCAAGGCAGATAATGTTATTTATACCTGTTGTTTGCACTTGCAGCCAAGCAGCTCTGCCATAGTATGTGGTAGCTTTGAAGAAAGCATCAAACTTTTCCATCTTCTGGCATGAAAATGTATTGTGGGCCGAATGCCACTCATCTTGCAAGTCTGTCTTTGGGACAGGCAAGAAACCCAGCTTTCTTCTGATATGCAGTTGACATTTTAATATAAAAAGTGATAGGGTTGTGTGCATCATAGAGCCTGAAATGCCCTGCAAGTCAAATCAATACTTCAGCATCAGGCTGGGGACCGGAGTGAAACCCTAAGGATAAAATCATAATAAGAGAACTCTGAAATCTGAATGGAAAAATCTGGCCTGTTAAATCCTCCAGTTCCTGACCAGGACTTCGGAGCAACCACAGAGGACACTGGCCTATTTAAAAGAAATCCCAGGTTTTCTATCCCCACCAGTGAAAGCTAAGGGGCTAGTTCACCATTGCCTGCATGGGGGAAATGGCTGTGAAGTGATAATAGAATGCCTTCACTTTACACTGGTGTAAATGGCTACAGGAGATGCAGAGCAAAGGTGAAGTGAGTTCCAAGGGCTTCCTCCTGCTCCACTTGAAATCGATGGCAAAGATCCCTTTGACTTCAATGGTACAGAGTCAGGGTTTAAAAGAAGATTTGGGGAGTTTGGTCAGCAGTGGCTGCTCATGCAGTACAGATGTAATGCTCTATATCCCAATACTGAGTCTCTGTGCTTTGATTCCAGGAGCTCCCAGTAATCTGAGACCCAGTGTATCCCTAGAGATGGTGATACCATTCCTGAAAGTTTCCTTTCTGCATTGCAGTGTGGAACAAGTGGCAGAGAGTCATTTTTTTTTCTGAAGCTGTGATACTGTTTGCTCTGGTATTGGTTTTGAAACACTTGTGGAAAAGATGTTATGTCAGGAAGTAGTGCGGGTTCAAACATAATTAGATATAATGTACCAATGAATTCCCTACAGAGTATTCTGAAAAGTGCTTGCTGACCCAGTTTGGCTAAAGGTTTGAAATGAGATAAAGTGACTGAGTTATTTTTGGTGCTCATGGATGAACCTAGAAGTACGCTTCATCTGAGTATCCAAAAGTTTAGGTGATAATATGAACTTTATCCAAACTTTTCTCAAACCTTTGATGTTGAAATTGAACTAGAAATCAGATAAGTTCACACTTGCATGAAGTTTCTAGTATTTCTGATCTTGGCCTGGATGGAAATACAGTAAGAACAGTCTCTTCTCTCTTGCTATATTTTGGTACCTTTGCTGCCAGCTAAAAGTGAGGAGGCACATTCAAAGTAAAAGGAAATAAGCAATTGTAATGTTTTGGTTTCAGTTTTCTTTTAGACAAAGTTTTTGGACCTTTTGTGGTTCACCCCACCCTATTTTTTAGTATTTTTGAATTCAATTAATAACAGTCATCAGAACTATAGAGAAGAGCATGACTGAAAGTTTGAGCTAATGAGAAGCAATGTGGTCTAGTGGTAGGGGACCTTGAATCAGAACAACACCCAGATTCTCTCTGTACCTTACATATGCTCATCATCACCGTGTTGGCTGTACACCTACTGGGGTCTTTCTTCCAACTCTGCTGCTGGCTTGCTCTGTGATCTGGAGTATGTCACTTAACGTCTCTGTCTCACTTTGCCCATCTGTAAAAGGAAGGTAACAACATCTACCTTTGTAACATCTACCTTTGATGCAATTCATTTGATGAGATTCATATGAGGGTCACTATATTGTATTTGTTTTGTTTTATTTTTTATTGGCTGGAAGACTATTTTCCTGCTTCCTTTTTTCTGCTTTCATCAGGGTCATTTACTTATAAAAGAGCAAAGAAAACACTGCAAAGCTAGAGGTGGAAAAATGAAACATTAAAAACACTTTCAATAAGCCCATAAACATATTCTTAAGGGTATAGTACAACTAGCTTTTAGGTAGTGAAATCATTTGTTGCTCCAATCTAGAGTAGTAAAAATTAGTTTCTCACTTGTGAATAATAAGTTGCCTTTTTATGCTCTAGTAAGTCTGCCCCTTTAACAAAAAAAAAAATCCAGCTATTGAGATTTGTTTTTCTGTGTGGCTTATAGTGACATGGTTAGGAGAGGTACATAATAAATTAATAATAGGAAAATGGAGAATAGATAAATATAGGTCAAGATCACATTATGCATAAATGGAGGTCTAGGAGCTGTATATTTCATACTTGCTGCTCATACCGCTTCATTTATTTATTTTCTCTCTGAGCAGAAAAAAAGGAGGACTCTAATCAATTTTTATTTCTTTAGTGTGTTCTACATTTGTCTCAGTTCTGATTCTTCTCATTGTTCTGATGAACATACAGCAGTTTCATGGCAGTAACAAAGTACAGTTAAACTTGCATAGCTACCTTCATGACTAAAGAGCCAGTGGTCATTTTGACTCCATCAAAAAAGGTTTGCTAGAGAAATCAAGGAGAGTTGTATAACAATGGACCTATGTGAAGAACACATAGAGGAGAAAGGGAATTCCAGAAAAATCACCTTTATCTTTTGTCTGAATCAGTGGTATGTCGCTACTGGCACGCAGGTATCTATCCAATGTTTGTTAAAAGACAATTAAAGTGTTCTATAGAATTCCAATCAGAGCATCTACCTATAAAGAAGAGTAAAAATGCAACATATTAGAGTTTCTTTTATGTGATTTAAAATTAATTAATCAGCTAGGATTTACTCTTGGGACTGACACAGAAACAGAGCTTCTATGGTCTATGAGAATCTCTCCAGAGTTAGCAGTCTCCTCACTGACCACAGCTGGAGCTGACTGTATTTTAAAAGCTCCATAGCTGCCTCTTTCCCTGTGGGGGGAATCAGGGAGCTGGGATACGCTGAGTGTCACTGGACCCATTTGGTTGTATATGATGGAAAATAGAATGAGTCATATAGTTTGAGGCTAGAAGTGACCACCAGCCTATTTGGTCTGACCTCCTGTATATCACAGGTCACCAACACCACCCCCACTCTAACCCCAACAACCAAAATTAGATGAAAGTATTACAGTGCACAGGAGACTAGACCATTATATGCCATGGGCAGAATAGGAGGGACTGAGGTGCACCAGTTCTTGAGGCCCCTGCACTAGCAAGGAAAAGATTAAGTGAGATGTACCTAGATAATCCTGCCAAGTGATCTGCACTCACACACTGAAGAGGAAGGTGAAAAAACCCCAAGGTCACTGCCAATCCAACCTGGGAGAAAATTCCTTCCGACCCCACATATGGACATCAGTTAGACCCTGAGCCTGTGAGCAAGAACCTGCCAGCCAAGCACCCGAGTGAGAGAAAGCTTGGTGCCACCTCAGAGCACTGGCCCAATGAGACCAGTATCCCATCTCCAGCCATGGCCATCCCTGATGCTGCAGAGGATGGAGATTTAAACAAAACAAAAACCCTTCAGAATATAATACATGGTGGGGGAGAATCCCTTCCTAACCCCTGCTGGTGACTGGCTGAAATGCCGAAGAATGAGCTTTTCAGAACATAAGACATAAACCAGAAATGAGCCCTAGGGATGCTGAGAGCTCTGCCTTCTACCATCACAAGCAACCCTTACAATTGGACTCCTACATTTGTCCAACTTGCTCTCAAAACAAAGTTGTTTACCCGCAGCCGGAATTTGTTCATGGCCAATTTATATCCATTTGTTCTTGTGCCAACCTTGTCCTTTAGCTTAAAGAGCTCTTCACCCTCCCTGGTATTTACCTCCGCTCCCCACACCTCTTTAATGTATTTATAGAGGGCAGTCATATCCTCTGTCAGCTGTCTTTTTGTGAGACTAAACAAGCCAAGGTCTCCCAATCTCCTCTCATAAGATAGGTCCTCTATTCCTTTGATCATCCTAGTAGATCTTCGCTGCACCTGTTCCAGTTTATATTCATCTTTCTTGAATTCTGGTGACCAGAATTGTACAGAAGATTCAAAATGAGGTCTTACCAGTGCCTTGTACAAAGGCATTGATATTTCTCTATTTCTACTGGAAAGTCCTCACCTAATACATGCTAGGATGTAATATATCCTTTAGCCATTAGATTCCACAAAGTTCAGACAGCTAGACTATGTGTACGTGCTTGGCTTAGAAAAAAGATTATTTAGAAATGTGAGGAATTCTGGATACTAAATGGTTAATGAGATGTACAGATTTAGAACTTCAGTACATCCCTTTGTCTAAACAGACAAAGTTCCCAATCAGTGTAAAAGGGTGCCAATATCCAAATCACTTTATTCTCTGCATAGCTCACATAAACATCCAAGGGTTACTGATCTTCTACATGAAACCAGAGATACCTCTCAAATGGAATGGCCGTTGTTCATAGCCTAGAACATACTTCTTCTTTTTTTCCTTTTAGAGAAATGTAGAAAAATATGTGCGCATAAGTAGAGCTGGTCAGGAATTTTTGGATAAAAGATTTTTTCATCAGAAAATGCTGATTCGTCAAAACTAAAATTTTAATGAAAATTTTGACTAAATTTTCATCAGGGAGGTTTCTCGGGTCAAAATGATAGACAGAGATCACCCCAGAATAGATAATAGCGCAGAAGTTAGGGGAGAACACCTGGGATGTGGAAAACCCAAGTTCAAATCCTTGCTCCAAATCTGACGCAGTAAGGATTTGAACCTGGGTCTTCCACACCCCAGACCACTGGCCTAATCACTCTCCTGGACTCTGTTTTTCCTTCTCACTGTGGGGGTTTTTGGGGTTTTTTTGGTCAAAAATTTGGAAAGGTCTTGTTTTCATTCCAAAGCAGAATGAAAACAAATGTGAAGCCTCAAATTTTTTTTCATGAAACAGAATTCTTGTTTTCCAGCCAGTCCTATACATAAATCATTTTGCTTTCAGGAAGGGTCCAAGCATTGGCTACTGGCCAACTCTTCATTTGACCACTGCCTGTTCTCTGCATTATAGGTATAGCTCTCTTAATTGCCCTTAGCAGCATCAGTGTGACTCTTTCTTGGGTCAAAAAATGTTGGCTTCTCTGAGGCTCCCATCAGTGCTGTTCTATGAATCGTTTAAACAGGGATGAATTTATGATTGACACTTTTCATCTCCCAATCTGCTCCTTTTCCAAAAGCTAAGCACATCATTTCTGCAACACATTTACTCATCAATGGCCTTTGAATTGAAAATTCTGAATTACTTCAAAACTTGCATTTTCATTGTGCTGGCTATCATAACAGGAGAGATCCAGTTTAGCTACGGCACCAGCCCAGGTCAGAGAAGGCTAGCTGAGCTGGCAAGACTCTGTGTTTCTGAAGAGACATTTTGAGCTTCAAGGGAAGGATCCCATCGGCCTCAGGGTACTTTACCCAAGTCCAAGGAACCAGGGCTGGCTTTAGACTTTAGGGCAACGACCATGTCTTCGGCGGCAGCTCAATCACTGCTGCTGCCTTCGGCGGCACTTCGGCAGAGGGGCCCCATCGAAACTGTTTGAATCGGGCCCCGTGCTTCCTAAAGCCGGCCCTGCAAGGAACTCTTCCAAGTGGTGAGGAACCTGTGGCAGGACAATGCACATAGGTATGTTTGTTATTTTGTACAGCTCTGTGTATTTCTTATGCTACTAAGTTAAGAGTAATGGTGTTTAAGAATTCTGTGTAAAGTCGGTCTGTGTGTCTGATGGCTTTCACTACTGCATACTCCTCATGAGGTAAATTGTAAACCAGAAGGCTCACACCTTTGGTGGGATTCTGGGGAAGAGCCAAGACCTGCTGGGGAAGGCTGGAGGAGATGGCACTAGTTTCAGGGACAAGGCAATTGTACCTTGGGGTCCCCACTGCCAGGTCTGTACTGGAGTGTATGCCTAGAGTCCCAAATCCAGGAACAGTGACTAAACTCTGCCCTTCCCCACCAAGGTAAGGTCATGGAGTAACATGGACTTACCAGCAAGGTAACATGGGGTTCTGTGTTTGGATCCCCTCACAGCACTTTGGTGAGTGTCCAACGGGGCAGCTCAACTAAATCTATGAGAACATGGTACAAAGGGAGGAAGTATCAAAATCTACAAGTGAGGGAAAATGCTGAAATGTCTGAATAGACACAAAGATTCATAGAATTTAAGGTCAGAAGATACCATCGTGGTCATCTAGTCTGACATCCTGAACATTGCAGACCACAGAACCTCACCCACAAACTCCTGTAATAGACCCGTAACCTCTGGTTGAGTAACTGAAGTCCTCAAATCACGGTTTAAAGTCTTCAAGTTACAAATACACCATTTAAACTAGTTTAAACCTGCAAATGACCCATGCCCCATGCTGCAGGGGAAGGCAAAAAAACCCCAAGGTCTCTGCCAATCTGACCCTGGGAAAAATTCCTTCCCAACACCAAATATGGTGATCAGTTAGACCCTGAGCATGTGGGCAAGACCCAAAAACATAGACTGTGATTCCCTAAAAAAAGAATAGACATGGACCTTACACTTACATGGTGTGTCTCTGTGTCCCCCTCTAGTGGATGGATCACAAAGCAGTTTGAGTCTGCTACTTCAAAAGCTAGGTCTTTTAGCTCAGGCAATTGAGGCTCATGCTTTTAGATGCAGGCAGCCACAGTTCAGTCTCCACTACTGACAGCCCTCCCCTCTGGTGTCCTGTTACAAAAGGCTAAAGAAGTGGCTGAAAAGTAGCTTCACAAGAGGCTGCTCAAAAACCTAAATGTGTTGGGGATGGGGGAGGAAAGGAAAGAGAAAAGAACTTACTCTGTAAATGGAGACTAGAAGAAGAAACAAACAGGAATATACAGTCAGTGAAAGCTGAAAGGTGTAGTTTTACATTGTTGGATGCCAAGTAATTTTGGTTTAAAAATTACTAAAAATATTTAGTTTAGAAAGAAGAAATGGTAGTAGGCCAGCCAGCTCTGACTAACTGTTTCTCTTACTGCCAGCTCAGGGATGCGGCTCCCACTATTTAATCACAAGGGTTTATTTTATATACCATAGGGGACACCATGATCAAGACCAAGCAAAATAATCACAATTATTAAACTGGGCTTATTTTGTTATTATTAAAGAAAGGAAAAGAAAACATGAAATTCCACAGATGACCAAACACACATGATTTTAGGGAAGGTGGACCTGTTTATTAATAAAAAACACACCAGTTCAGCGCTGTCGAGCTAAGCAATGTTAACCATGAAACCAAAGAAAATATATAAATCAGTTACAGAGAGGAAGCCATTTAACATGCTGTCTTGAGATAGGCCAATTAGCCAACATTAAGAATTTTAAATCCAATTAAATCCCACTATTTCTCTGTATAGCCTCTGTCTCCTCTCCAGGAACACAAGGTCTAACCACTTGGTGATTAACAGGAGAAACTGTTAGTCTTTTAAGTTACAACCGCACTTCAATATCCCAACAAAATCATTACAAGGGTTTTAACTCTAATCCCTTGCCAGTGTTTTAGCTAACTTCCTCTCACCAATTCATGTTGAAGTCTTGGAGAAGTTATCCTGGGGTTGGTTTCTTCTTGAGGCTTGTCTGTTTTTCTTATCAGTCAGTGGCAGCTTGCTTCTAGAGATGGAAGGAATAAGTTGTGAAGTGCTTGTTGTCTAAGCAGAATAGCAGGGGTGTGAGCTGGGGTGCTCACTTCAGAGTCTTTTCTACCCTTCTTATTTTCATGAAATTGTAGGAAAACACACCTCTTTCATGATTGGTAAGATTCAAGTTGGTTGCTGTCATTCTTTCACTGGCTCCATTCCTTCAGGGTTGGCTTAGGTGACAATTTTAGCTCCTGAATATCCAGTCTGTTTAATGAATAGCCAACATTTCTTTAATTGTCTTTGTTGTTTTGTGGCAAGAAAGATCCAGATAACTTTTAAAATTAGTTTTAATGCCTTCTTTTTATTCCATCCATTTTCTGAGATTTTTTTTTTACTTTTATTAGAGTTTGATAGAAAATGAAATTATATTTTCAAATAGTCCAAACATTCCTGTTCTTTGTATAAGAGTTTTTAGTTTTCAAAACAGTCTGTTAAAAGTAAGTAAGTCTTACAAAATTGTTAGCCCAAGTTGTTGACTATACATGGCAATTTTTGGAATGATGATTTTCCTGTCTTCCTGTGTTGGTGAGGGTTTGCTTGAAAATTGCTAGTAATTAATTCATTAATTCCGCATTAGTATAAATATTCTATGCTTAAATAGCTACTTACATTAGTAATTAGTCTAGCATCAAATAACCTTGCTATAGTTGTATATAATACCTCTTACTAATCAAATAACAATGATATCAGAGAGTTATTACATGAAGACATGAATTAGTTACAAAATATTTGCAAATAAGTATATTAAAAGAAATGTATGTCATCTTAAGCATTTGAGAAACAACAAATGTTTTCCCCTTTAAGTGTAAACATGAATTGGAAGTAACCAGTATCTTCTGTACAACATTTCTTACCATAACTGTTCTCCAAGTTTAAAGAATGAAGACTTTAGTGTGTTTACAAAACAATCAATTTCAATAAGGATATTTCTAAAATTCTTTGTTTTTTCTTTGAATGGATGGTATAGGCCATCCTTTTCTTTGAATGGATGGTATAGGCCCATTTGGATGGTATAGGCCCACTTTATCTCTAGATTTATGCTAACACAACTTTGCATTCCTTTCACAGTCAGGTTTGTTCCTAAAAGTGTTTACATTGTTTGTCTGTTTGATGTTTGCTTGTGGTTGGGAGCTAGCAGCAGAAACCTTCTGCCACTTCCTGCGGCCCCCATTGGCCTGGAATGGTAAACCGCAGCCAGTGGGAGCTGCGATCGGCCGAACCTGTGGATGCAGCAGGTAAACAAACCATCCTGGCCCGCCAGCGGCTTTCCCTAACGGGCCGTGTGCCAAAGGTTGCCGATCCCTGGCCTATACAAATATATCAAAGCAATTGCAAATCTAAATGCAGCAAACCTCAAATTCAAGCCCCAGGTTTGAGGCTTAATACAAAAATATATACCCATTTAGTGACGGGGAAAACTTGGAAATCAGTAATGCTGTTTGTGACATGCATACTTTCATTTGTGTCTCCCAGGGCTTACATTCCCACAGAGTTTTCTGGAGCTCAGGGCTTCTGCCTTGCAGATTTGAAAATATTTACCATAGCTGTGCTCTGGACAGCTCCAGCTGAATTTAAGCCCTGGTGTCTCCTCTAAGTGCCCTTGCTTCACCCACTGCTTTAGCTCAGGAAGACTTTCCCAAACACTTAGAATTTGTACTTGTAAATAGGATAGGGTTTTATAGGATCAAGCTAACGGGTTAACTAGGGTTTTACAGGATGGAGTAACTGGCTCAGATAAAATAAGAACCAGACTGAACTTCTGCCAATCCCTTGAACCAAATCCAATCTAAAATTTACTTAAGGTTTGAAAATCTTTAGCTAATGTGTTGCCAGCCAGACAATCACCACTCCAAAGGCCCTTGTTCGGTGAACCCAATCTCCCACTTAAGGTATGTCTACACTGCAGATGGGAGCAAGCCTCCCTATTCAGGTTGAAATTTGCTCTAGAGGGCTCAAGCTCAAGCTAAAATTAGCAGTGTGGACATTGCAGCTCAGGTGGCAGAGTGGACAGTCGAGCCCGCTTGACCTCCTGGGTTTGAGCTTAGGTGACTAGCCCAAGTGTCTGCTGGAGCTGCTCTCTCAAGCCCTGGTAGCATGAGTCTATCTACCTGGGCTGGGAGGCTCGCTGCCAGCTGCAATGTAGACATACCCTTAGTGGTCATTTTATCCTCTACAGGAGGAGCCTCCAGAGAGTGTTATCCCCCTGAGGACATATAATAGCAATCTATAGGTAGAATGAAAGAAGTGTGTAACACCAAGCATGAAATCCTGTTCCCATTAAAGTCAATGGGAGTTTGGCCACTAGCTTCATACGAGCCAGGATATCACCCCAAAATGGGAGAAGAATTGTACGGGATGGTCCAAAGGTGAATAACTAGTAATAATGGGGTGAACTTGAGTAAAGGTAAATATCTTCTAAAGCTGAACATCAGGAAAGAGTGAGCTCTCACACGGTGTGACGATATCGCAAGGAAAGCAGAAGAAGCTACTTAAAATGAGAATGAAGAGCTGAGTGAAGTTTTAGATAACAAATTCAGTTTCAGATGTAATTTGGCCATTTTGGATTTGGATAATCCAGTATTTTTTTAAAAAAAATAATTCATCCATTTGAATAACTTGTGTTGACATGTCTATTAAAGATACAGTGTTTGGATATTTGAAAGCTGGATACTCCCAGAATTCATACAAGTGGAATTTGGATAACCGAAAAGTAAGCAAAGCACTTCTTTTTTTAATTTTGTGAAATGTTATCCAGAAAGAAATGCTGACCTCTTGTTCACTTCCTCTCCTCAAATATGGGCAAAGCACTCAGGAACATAGTGGTTTTGTCACAACCAGTATTTATAGGGTGTTGCACATGATGATAAAATAGAATCTAGAGATGGAAAAGGTCTGTCTGCCTGATTCTAATCTCAAACCGGTTTTAGACTGATGTAACTCTGTTGACTTTGGTGGAGTTCCCCGTGATTTACATCAATGTAAGAGCATTCAGAATTGGGCCCAATGACTCTGACACCTTGAGTCGGGACTTGGAAGAGGTCCCCAATTCTAATTTCATTTACACTGTTGTAAGTCTGCAGCAATACCACTAAGCCAACTCTAGGCCAGAAACTATTAAGGAAGAGGCACTTAGCCCAGTAGCAAGTTTTTAAAGAATGGCTTTATTAGTTTTGGAGTCTCTTTCCTAAAAAAATGGAAAAAATAATGTCTTTGTTTAGATGGAAAATGATTAATTTCTGCCATGAGCTTGGAATCCCATTGCATCTACCCACAGCATTCCTATGGGCACAACTGCACTGTTGTTTTATTGCAAAGCTGCTTCCAGGCAAATAATCCCCTTGGACAAAAGTGCAGCTTCTACTGCTGGGTAGTTTAGGCACTCCACGGGATCTAATCTGGAACAGAAAGATCCTTCCGATTTAGGGATCCTCTGTTGGATGTCTTCACATACGGCAGAGTTAAATGAAATATTACCTTGTGCAAATGGCATTGTGTGATTACATAATAATTGTCTCAGTGAATTTTATATCGAATGTGTTCAGTTTATAGGTATACAGAGATTTTTTTTTCTAATTGCTGATCCTGCATATTTAGCCTGGGGTCTGAAAGTTCAAGCTGGATTTTTTCCTGCTCATGCTGAGTCACTCAGGAAGGTCCTGCAGACCGAATTACACCTTTAATGGTGAGTTGTCACGGAGTCCCCGGGCGATGCTCTGGAACTACTCCATACGAAGCCAGTCAGGACTCTGGAGGAGCCTCCTCTCTCTGAGCAGACTGTCTCCAGGGCAAGAAGCTTACACAGCTTTGACCTTCCTGGGGCTGACCTCAGAGCATTCAGCATCCCCTTCCACACCATGCGCTTCCCACAGTGAGTCCGCACAGGCGGGACTCCTGGGGAAGCCAGAGGGCCCTGCACCCCAACTCCCCAGTCAGACATGACTCTCAGCCAGCCAGTAAAACAAAAGGTTTATTAGACAACAGGAACATAGTCTAAAACAGAGCTTGTAAGTTCAGAGAACAGGACCCCTCAGTCAGGTCCATCTTGTGGGGGCAGGGAGCCCAGAGCTCCATCTGGGCCTCCCTCCATTTCCCCAGCCAGCTCTAAACTCCAACTCTCCAGCCCCTCCTCTGGCCTTTGTCTCTTTCCTGGGCCAGGAGGCCACCTGATCTCTTTGTTTTCCAACACCTTCAGCTGGCACCTTTGCAGGGGAGGGGTCCAGGCCATCAGTTGCCAGGAGACAGGGTGTCGGCCATTCTCTGTGCAGACACCATCACACTGGCCCTCTAGGGCTCTGCAACAATCACACACCCTTATCCCACCACCTAGATACTTAAGAAATGAATAGGGGAAACTGAGGCACCCACACAGTATTCAGAGAAAACATTAAGAACATTCCCGCTTCGTCACAGGTGGGCACAGATTGAAATGGCAGGAAATGAGTAGGTAATTGTGCTGATGATGCACAAAAATGAATGGAATCTAGCTTACTCTCTCTTAGCTGTGTTGACTGTACAGTGCAAAAAGAAGTCAAAAGCATAGTGCAATCCTTCTGAACTACTACGTCACTGTATTTCATAAGTGTAACTCTAGGCAGAATCTGGCTAAAGTCAGTAGCTAAGGCACAGGATGTACACAGAGAACAGGTCTGTTTTTACAGAGCTGTTTTTCAGAGAAAAATTACTCTTTTACACTGGTATTTTTTAAAACTATTTGTTTATAAATTTTTAAGGGTCCAAGTGTTCATTAGAAACATAAAAGACTTGTTTGTTATTGCATTGTATTGCCACTATATCATGTTACTAGAATATTTTTGTAATAGATGTTGTAACTATAGTAACATTCTTTAATGAATAGATAGCACATTAGCAACTGGCCTAACATGGCTTCTGCAGAAATAGGACTCAAGTAGACCAATTTGTCAATACACCTTTTTATTAAATGGATATTTATTTTATTAGAAGTCATTTCTTGAACTCCTTGTTTGCTGGTTTTTGACCACTCCTTGTTCGCTGGTTTATGTTTTGAACATTCCCAGCCATATTTCCAGGGCATCACAAAACAGCACATACTGTACCAGGGGGAGGGAAAGAGAGGGAAATCATTTTTTATTTATGGACACTCAGTTTTCAGCTTTTTTTTCTTACATTTTGTCCTATTTGAAAGTAACTTTTTTGACAGTTTATATAAATAAAAGCTAGTTTTACGTGCACATTTTACTAGATATTTAAATATCTCAGCTAACGAGTCTTAAAATATTTATTTTATTTAAAATATTTACTTTCTGGATATCGTGCAAACTAACTGGGTGATCCTGCTCCCACTGAAGTCAGAGTGAGTTTTGCCATTGACACCAGTGGAAGCAGGATCAGGCCTTAAGGAACTCAGAAAAAAATTATCAATGTAAATATGTGCTCTTCTTTTTTCAAATAAAACTGTGACTAAACTACAGTTGTTTCAGGGCCTGTTGAAATGCTACAGCTGCAGTGCTGCAGTGGGGCCATTATAAAGCTTCAGTGTAGACATTACCTACGCCGATGGAGGAGGAGAAGTTTTCCAGTTGGTGTAGGTAATCCACCTCCCCAAGAGGCAGTATATCTAGATTGCTGGAAGAATTCTTCCATTGACCTACAACTGTTGATGTAACACCAACAGACCCCGGTCATCGGCAGGAGGAATCAAACCTGGGATCTCTGGAGCTTAGTGTATGAGCCTCTACTGCATGAGCTAAAAGCCATATGGCTGCTAGCTAAGGCTGTAGAGCAGACTCATTAATCTCTCTCTAAGTGGTCTCAGTGCCACTATATGGGACAGAGCACCACACCCCGGTGGTGTGTGGGTTACATCTACACCAGGGGTTAGGTCGGCTTAACTATGTTGCTGAGGGGTGTGGATTTTTCACACCCCTGAGTGATGTAACTGGGTCGATCTAACTTTTCAGTGAACACCAGGCCCCAGTCTCTAAAGAGAATCCAACTTACATTTTTC
The DNA here is from genome assembly GCA_033296515.1 of Macrochelys suwanniensis. NCBI lineage: Eukaryota > Metazoa > Chordata > Testudines > Chelydridae > Macrochelys > Macrochelys suwanniensis. The sequence continues at coordinate 105,031,169 of CM065775.1, forward strand.
AGGAGTCAATATTAACTTTATTTTCAGTGTGGCAGAACCTAAGGGCCAAGTTCTGGAGCAAAACATACAGCTTGAATGGTCTGGGGACACAGTAACATGCATTCCATCCTCACTAGGCTGAGGGTCAGCATCCACAGCCCAACCACCTACAGTCACTCATGTAGGCATGGGGAGGGGCATGCAGGGTCACGGGCCCCCCTCACCCCGAGATTTGTTGCTTGGCTTGTACTGAGCATGCTCACACAGACTGAGCATGCTCAGTAACACTGCTGAAGCCAGCTGCCTTCACTCTTCCCTCCCCCCACCCTACTATCAACAGGCACAGGTCATCTCTGCCATATAGGGTACGAGGAAAAGTAGGGAATATGACTCAATGCTCTCCCACTAAAAAGGGTTTTGGATTATGGTTGGACCCAGGGGTATAATCCCATCTTGCCCACTTCCCTCCCCTTTATGTCTCAGGGAAAAGAGAGCCCCCATCTGACTATGCCATACTGCAGACATGAGTGGCTGACACAGAGTGGTGCACTACCAATGGGGCTCTGTGTCACAGTGGGTGTATTTGATCATAATGCAAACACTTTACTTTTAGGTACTGGCCCATACTTGTCGGTTTTATGACCACAACTCAGCAAGGATCCATGAAAGATGAATTGGTTTCTATTGAAATTGTGTATGTTCAATCAATCACCATTTCTCCAGGCATTAAAAATTATTTCAGTCCTTAAGACTCTCACAGCAAATTAATACGTCCGTTTTCTTTTTCCTTGGGATGCTCTGAGTCACAAAGAGCCTACTCATCTATTTCATCTATTGTGTGTCAGTTTGCTAAGAAGAGGATGAAAAGAAAAGAGGAAGATGAGAGGCAATTTGAGAGAGAAGAATCATATCAAAACATTCCCACCAGTCCTTAAAATCCAACCCAGCTCCTAATGCCATTCTAATTTGTCTTAAAGGGTTAAGAAAGAGAAAAATGCAGAAACAGTAAATGTAAGGGGAGAGAGTGGCAAATAGCAATCTGGTGTCAAAGCGACCTGGAATCTATACTCAGTTCTCTGTCCTGCAGGTTGGCAGAGGGTGGCTATACATCAAGTCCTGTGAGGTGTGGAAACAAAGAGCTGCTCATGTGACCCAAACTAGCCAATGCACGGAGAAAGAAGCTGTGATTGGCTCCAAATGGAGACATCTCCAACTCTCCTCATCTGGACTGAAATTCACCGTGATCTCCCATCTCCTCTGAGGCAGGACGGGGAAAATCCTATTGCACAGAAGCTCAGAACTAGTGTAAGTGATATAGGTCCTGTCACACAAAATTGGTATAATCTTTAGTAAGATTATAAAGTAACTGTTGATATAACATATATAGACTAGGAATGTCAAATGATTAAAATAAGGAATTGTGATTAATCACAGTTTTAATCGCACTGTTAACCAATAATAGAATACCACTTTACATTTATTATAAATATTTTTGAATGTTAATCTACATTTTCTAATATATTGATTTCAATTACAATATAGAATACAAAGTGTAGAGTGCTCAATTTACATTATTATTATTGATTATAAATTTTTGCACCATAAAAAAAGATAACAGATAGTGCAATCTGCAAGTCAAAGCATGAAGGGGCATATGAATGTTTAGCATATCTAGCACATAAATACCTTGCAATGCTCACTGCAACAGTGCCATGCAAACGCCTGTTTCTCACTTTCAGGCGACATTGTAAATAAGTAGTTGGCAGCATTATCTTCTGGAAATGTAAACAAACTTGTTTGTCTTAGCGATTGGCTGAACAAGAAGTAGGACTGAGAGGACTTGTCGGCGCTAAAGTTTTACATTGTTTTGTTTTTGAGTGCAGTTATGTCACTGATTGGTCTATCAGCCTTCGCAGAGAAAGCACCGATCACAACACGTCAGATGTGTTGTTCTAGCCAGTCCTCCAACTACCCGCTGGCTAGGCTGTCAGTAGCACCGCACACCCGATTGACATAGCGCACAGCAGCCTAGAACTCCCGAGCGATCCGCCAACCGCAGCCTCCCAAGCAGCTGGGATTACAGGCACGCGCCACCACACTGGGCCGCAGTTACGTAAAAAAAATAATTCTACATTTGTAAGCTGCACTTTCATACTAAAGAGATTACACTACAGTACTTGTATGAGGTGAACTGAAAAATAATATTTCTTTTGTTTATCTTTTTTACAGTGCAAATATTTGTAATAAAAAATAACAATATACACTGAGTGCTGTACACTTTGTATTCTGTGTTGTAATTGAAATCAATATATTTGAAAATGTAGTAAAACATCCAAAAATATGTATAATAAATTTCAATTGGTACTTGTACCTATTGGGTTCTGGGAAGTGGGCGAGCAGAAGCCCGCCCACTGCTAAAGGACCCCCCCCCCCCCCCAACCAGCCAAAGGGGAGGATCCATAGGACCTGGAAGCCAAATGAGTTCGGAGACAACTAATGAGATAACAGGGTCAGGAGTGCGGTCAAAGGGTTAAAAGAAGGGAGCCTGATGGGGACACCGAGCAGAGAACCCCGGACAGCGCCCACTGCTCCTCAAAGGCATCAAGGGAGCCAGTGGACGCTGCCCAGAGGAGCTCTGTCCGGATGCATGAACGGACAGAGGATCAGAAATAGGCCCCACGGTCACAGGAGTCTCCATCGGCCAACCTCCTCTCCCTAGTTTTATAGATGGCCAGTTTAGCCAGGGCCAGGAGGATGTTGACCAGGAGGTCCCATGACTTTGTGTGGCCACGGATAGGGAGTGCATATCAATTGGTATAAAAGGGCTTTGAGCGAGGTGCTGAGTCAGTCTCTCTCTAGCTGTGGAAAGAGAAGGATCTGGCTGCCTGGGAGAAAAGGATACCTGAAGTGGAGCAGGGCTGGGGAAAGGCAAGAGGGGCTGGGGAGCTCCAGCTTGGCAACTCCCCAGGCTGTAGGCCTTGTTTAAGGCCAAAAGGTACTGGGGCTGCAGAGGGGCAGCCCGGGGATAGGCAAAGACAGCAGGTCCTAACCCCTTGCCAATGATGAGTGGCCATTACAGACTGCAGTCTGCCCCAGTGAACGGGGGCTAGATGGTGACTGGCAGTAGCCACTGAGGCAAGGTGGGTTTAGAGGGTTGGGGGTTCCCCTGGGAGGGGAGACCCAGAGTTTGGTGGTACTGCTGGGGCAGAACCCCCAGGAAAAGGGCACTGGAGTCTGGGAGGGACATGGGGGCCAGCAGCAGGCAAGACACTAGCCTGCAGAGGGCGCTCCATATGCTGGAGAGCCAATTCCTGAGACGACCAGCAGGAGGCGCCACACCGGTGAGTCTTTGCTTTGCTACAGTACTCGATTATTGTTTAACCGTGCAATTAAAACTGTGATTAATCCTGATTAATTTTTTTTTAATTGAGTTAATTTGTTTTGAGTTAATCACTTGAGTTAAGTGCAATTAATTGACCGCCCTAATTTAGACTTCTGAGTAGTTTCTTAGGTGTTTGACTGAGTGCCACAATATTCTGTTTAAAAATGTACTAGTATACAAAATGAATAGGGCCACATAAAATGGATTAAAACTAGCTGAGAGATCTCAAAATGTAATTGTTCATGGGAACCACTGATGATGAGTGGGGCTGCTTATCCCACAAGGGTCAGATCTTAGCCCAGTGCTATTTAATATATTTATCAAGAACCTGGACTAAAATATAAAATCACTACTGATAATAAAGTTTGCAAAAAAATTGAGGTAGTAAAAAAATCAAGTGGACAGGTCACTGATATGGAACGGCCTAGATCGCTTGTTAAGGAGGGCACAAACAACTTTGTTTTTGAACACCCAAATACAAGGTTATATTTAGGAACAAAGAATGCAGGCCAGGCTTACAGGACGGGAGATTGTATCCTGGAAAGCAGTTCCTCTGAAAAGGATTTAGGGGTCATTGCAGATCACTGATGGAACAAGAGTTCCCTGTGCAATGCTGTGGCAAAAAGTGCTAATGTGGTCCTTGGAGGTATAAGTAGGGAATCATGAGTAGGAGCAGGGAAGTGATTTTACTTCTGTTTGGGGTGAGACCACTACTGGAATACTATGTCTAATTCTGGCACCCACACTTCAAAAACAAATGCTGGACAACTGGAAAGGGATCAGAGAAGAGCCATCAGAATATTTAAGGACTGGAAAATATACCTTGAAATGAGAGACTTAATGAGTTCAATCTATTTAGCTTATTGAAAAGAAGGTGAAGAGGTGACTTGATCACATGCTATGTACAGATCTTAGAGATCTGATAGGAGAGGATACTTTAATCTGTCAGACAAGCACCTAACACAAGCCAATGGCTGGAAACTGAAGTTAGATACATTCAGTCTAGAAATAAGGTGTAGCTCTTCTGAAAATATTACTCAAACTATCTTCCTGGATGAATCGCAGGACCAATTCATCCTCCCTATAGCTACAGAGAAACCCTGTCATGGAGTAGTGTGCAGTAGGGGACAGTGAGTTGTCAGAAATCTAACTTGGGGCCTATTCCTGAGATCTGCTGTAGTTAAGGGCAGCAATAAACACTTTGCAGGATCACGTCTTCATGTAGCAAGTGTAATGAGGGGAATGGTCCTGCTATTGTGGGGAACTTTCCTGGCTTAGACACTACCCTGGTGAAATTGGCTAGCAAAGGGATCTGAGTCCTCGCTCTCCTTTCCTTTACCCGGAGGCCTGCCTGACCTTGAGGGCTCCTCTTCCATGCTCCTGTGCAGCAGAGTCCTCAAAGTATTCCTGGAGGCTCAACCCCCAACCTTGTGGTCACTTAGAAAAGGGGCAAGGGTGTCCCCACTCTCAAGTGCTCTCTCCGCACTGGATGCTTCCATGACCCACTGATCATTACATATACTTCAAGTAGATTCACTTTATTAAACAGCAATCAATTTTTAAAATAAGGAAAAATGGGAAAGGTTAAAGGAAAACTTGTAACCCCGCTCTGTGGCATGGGGACATCACAACCAGCATCTCTGGGATGTCAGGGCAGGTCACAGTCTGTTCCTCACACATCCCAGGCCTCCTTCTCAGGCGCTGGCTGTGCTGCAGCGATGCTGCGGGTCGGACACTTGCTCTGGTGGTGGCCACATGCCCTCAGGTTCTAGGTGGCAGGACTCTTCTTCCCAGTGTCAGCAAGTCGGGGTTATGATCCCCTTTCAAGTTTGGCCTGCAAGGCTTCTTGACTGGGGGCATCTCCCTGCACTGGGCCTGCTGCCCAAGGTCCCGCCCTTGCTCTTCCCAGCTGCTCCTCGCACCCGGCTCTGGACTGCTCCAGCCCCAGCCTCTGTACTGCTGCTGCTTTGCCTCCGGCCCCCTGGGCTGCTTTTCCGGCCCTTCTGGCTCTGGTTGCTGCAGCTCTGCTCCCAGCACGGATCTACTCTCTGGGCTGCTTCTGTGGCTGTGCTCTCAGCACTGACCTGCTCGCTGGGCTGCTTCTCAGGATTTTGTTGGTGTGGCCCTGTTCCCAGCATGGATTTACTTCTTGGGCTGCTTCTCTGGTTCTCTGGCCAGCGTGGCTCAGCTCCCCAGCTCAGCTTGGGCTTCTGCTCTCTCCTTAGCTCGGCCCCGCTCTGGCCCAGTGGCTCCAGCTCACATGGAAGAGGAACTGCCCTCCCCCGCCTCCTGACTCCCTTATTAGACTGTCAATCAGGTTGACCTGGAGTATTGGCCTCTCCCCGTTGCTCCTGGGGACTGTTGGTCTCAAGGTCTTGACTTCCCATCGACCCTTCCCCTTCCTCTTGGTGATGGGAGCTTGCCAACCAAACTCACCACCACCACCACCACCACCACCACCACTGAGTTGTAGTAAGGGGCCAACAGTCCCTTACATACTGTTTTCTGTGGGGGAGAGGGGTGGTGATTTGTATTGCTTCCTGGTATATGATTCTGTGATGTTTGTGTTTTGACATTATATTTACCTTAAGGCAATAATGATCACTGAGTCTTTTGCATGCTGTGGATAGAGCTTTTAGAGACTGAGAAATCCATGTTTGAAGGATGTTTTCAAGTGTCTGATCACAGTAGAGCTGTGCTGATGAAGTTGACTTCCTCTGTGAATGGGTGTGTTTTCATTAAAAAGAGAGGTGTGTGTGGTGAGGGTGTTTGTTTTTAAAAAGGTGATAGAGCAACATAATGGAGAGATCATTGCTGGGATATTTACATGGCAACAGTTCTTAAACATCTGTGGAAAAATCATTATTCTTTTTTCTAAACTTGGATCTCACTAAAGTTCTCCAACTGGAACCCAAAATTAGAATTAAAGAATCAATTGTAAAACAAATGATGCTTCATTGTGATAAAATCTTTACACTGGTGAGAAGTGATGATCCTTTACAGAAGCTTTATATCAGTGTGAATTCTAAGCAGCCTATTCTCATCTCAGCACACAGGTATTTACATGGATTACTCCCACGACTTTTACTAGCATAAATCCCCACACATCACATTGGGATGAGACCCTGAAGAATGTTTTTTATTACTGGCAAATCAGAAAATACACTTATTTCATTACTAGCTACTAGATTTTTTTGGTATAGTTCTCATTTTCAGTGATTTTTTTTCTATCTGAAACTGAACCATTAAAACAAATGCATCTTGCTGTACATGCAATGTTGAATACAGGATTGGTTTTTCATAAATAATATAGTTCTGACAAACAGAAAAAGGCTGGAAAAAGAGACACAGAGGGTCAGCCAGCCAGAGAACTTTACAGATGTTCAATGAATTTATTTCCATATTTACTGAGTAAATTATTTTGAATACAGCAAAATAATGAACAAAGCTTTTTTTTTCATTTTAAGAAATAAGTTGGTGCAAGAATTATTTGCTGTATTGCTTTATGTGCTTGTGATTCATGTGGAACTCTTGAGATAGTGGGTGGTGCAGTTCTAATCCTTATTTCCTTTCTCTCTTTCTGCAGCATTGTCTAGCAAAGCCAATCTGTATTGTGCTAATTGTCATGCGAGCACTGCAGTTGTTTCCCTGTTTTGCTCCCTATCACTGTCATAGCTTGGAACTCTCAGCAGTGTAGTGCTACATGAATAGCTTGGCCTATGGGGACCTTTCTGTCTGGGACAGTACCATTCTGTCCAGACAGGGAGAGACTGCTTTTTTTTTTTTTTGTTCTCCGGCACAAAAAATAGAAAAGAGAGACCAACCTTGCTGCAGCCCTTCACTTAGGAGTCCTCCTCAAGAATTCTAATTCCAGCTGCATACTCCGAAAGGGCATCTGGCAGCAATTATTCCAGGGGTAAATCATCATTCAATAGCCTCATGTTCATTCGCCAGCTCTGTAGGGATATTTTTTCTTCATATATTGTACTGCAGCCTGACAGTAAATGTTCTTCCTCTGGCCACATCAGTTATCTTAAAAGAAGGTGCTGTTAGTTTGCCTGCAAATTGTAACCTACGCTATCAATTGTAGGAAAGAATCAGAAAGCAAATGCCATGTTTTAAAATCATTGCCAGTTTAAAAGTGGCTTTGAGAAATGATTTGCAGCACAGCTATCAGCAACTCTAATTATTCCTGTATTGGATGTGGACCTTTGTCTTTTTATCACACAAGGCTACATCTTATTCATCTGTTTTACATCTGGTCAGAGGCATTTTCCTCTGCGGCTTTACAGCTCCATTGTAACCACCTCTGTAGGAGCAATTTTGTTTGTTAGAGAGGAATTTGTTTATCAAAAGTAGGGTGACCAGATCACAACAGTAAAATATCGGGACACATTGGGGTGCCATAGGCCCTGCCCACAGTCCACCCACGCTCCTCCCAGGCTCTGCCCCCACTGTGCCCGAGGACCCACCCCCTCCCTGCTTGGCCCCGCCACCACACCCCTCCTCACCCCCTGGCCTGCCGCTGGCTTGCTGTGTCCCTCCTCAGTCCCCCACCCACCGCTTGCCTCCTCTCACCCCCTCCCACCTGCCACTCACCTCCTCACTTCCTTGCCAGAAACCCCCATGCCCACCCCGAGAACCCCTGGTGGCTCGCCGCTCGCCTCTTCACCCTCGCCTCCTCACCACCCCCCTGCCCGCCGCTGTCTTGCTGCTCACCTCCTCCTCACACACACACCCCCGCCACTCGCCCGCCTGCCTCCTCACCCCCACCCGCCGCTGTCTCGCCGCTTGCCCACCCACCTGCCACTGGCCTCCTCGCCCCCCCCACCCGCCCACCACTGCCTTGCCACTCATCTCTTCGCCTGCTTGCCGCCGCCAGCTTGCCGCTCCACCCTTGCCCTCCCGCTGGCCACTGGCTCACCCCTTCACCCTCTGCCGCTCACACCCCAGCCCGCTGTGGGCTCACTGCTCGCCTCTTCACCCCCACCTCCCCTTCCCACTGCTGGCTCACCCGCACCCGCCTGCCTGCCGGCCGCTGTCCTCCTCCCCCCACCCACCGCTGGCCTCTTCACCCTCCTCCGCCCGCCCACCGGTCAGTCAGCCGGCCACTCCCTCCTCACTCCCCCTCCCCCTGCTGCCAGCTCGCCTCTTCACCCCGCCCACCCACCTGCCGCTGGCTCACCCCACCCCACCGCTCGCCTCTTCCCCTGCCCCCACTCGCCTACTCACCCCTCCTGCCCCCCTTCTTACCTGATTATCGGGGCAATTGGCGTCCCGATCGTAGATCGGTCAGGACGTGGGACAAAGGGCTAAATATTGGGACAGTCCCGATTTTATCGGGACATCTGGTCACCCTAATCAAAAGCAAACATTCAAGGGTCGGTTTATACATGTGGAAACCTGGATCCCCTGAACTCTGGAAATCTGGATCTAGAGGTGGATCAGAAGAACTTTGTAGCTTGGTTCTATTTGATAAAGAGCGTGAAACACAATCCCAGATCTGAAGTGCCCCAAACCTTGCAAATGCTCTAGTCCAAATCTGGATCCAGATTTCATGGGCCAGGCCGTCTATAATTTTTTTTTCTCTAACACCTACACAGTGCTCAACTCTGTACAAGAGACACTCATATTTTAGTTTAACCTACATTTTGTTAGAAAAGTTGATGCTTCACTTAATAAGACCTTTAACTGTTTTTGTTATTCTTTTTTTCTTTTCGTTAGCAAAGAAGATTATTTCCTTGAATTCAAATCCTTCATTTCCATAAATACCACACACATATCCTTGATGTAATGTGCTGTTCTTTGTTTGCCTATAATCACATCTCCATAAAACTAAAAATAAAATCCTGTGATAAGCAGTTTTGCCAACTGCTTCTTACAGATTAAAAACCAAAGAGCAAATAATTCTTGCATTGCTATTTATTAAAAGGAAAAAGATTGCTGTGTGTAGAAGAATCTGCTGATGCATATGTGTACATACTGTAAGAGCAGTAATAGCTTTTCTGAGATGCAAGGTAATGTACCACATGTATCTGATAGAAAAAATTTGACCCATAAACCTAATTTGCTCACTATAAACTATGGACAAAGTCCATATTTTTCTCAAAGATATTTTTTCTCATTTTTATGGGAACAATTCTTTAAATTTATTAAATTGTTCCTTCTTTTGGCGTAGAAATGATACCATACATATGAAAAGTGCATTATTCACCAGTCAGAGAAAGTTGGATAAAAGTGTTAGGCTCACCTTACTGCCTTTGAATGGAGGCTGGGGGGCTGACAGGGAGCTAGCTGCAGCTCCTGGACTCTCATGTGCATGGCTCCAGGGTTTCTATTACAGCAGGGTACCCTATTGGGCTGCTTCAGAGCCAGAGCTCCAGGGGAGCCTGAGAAACCAGAGAGCGTATTTCATTTTGGAAACACCAAAAGGTTTCCATTTCAGTGTTTCCAAAATGAAATATTGTAGAATTTTACTTCCGGGGGGGGGGGGGGGGGGGGGGGGGGAAGGTTTTGGCTTTTTCTTATGATTTGGGAAGAAAAACTTTCCAAAACCTCAGTTTTTCACAGAAGTAAAATTCACCATCTCTAGTTTCTATTTAAGGCCTTGTCTACACCTAACACTTAGGCTGACCAAATGACATTGCTCAGGGCTGTGAAAAATTTCATGCCTTGTGCAGTCTAGTTAGGTTGACTGAATCCCCACTGTAGATGCAGCTAGGTCGACAGAAGGATTCTTCCTCAATCCCCATAAAAGCCTAAATTTCCTCCCAGTGGGCATGCACAAACCACCTCAGTCCTGACACTACCAAGTGTCTCGGCACCCTTGCTCATGCCTAACCCCTGAGCTACTGGCTATAATGGGGCTGGGGTCTGTCTTCTTTTTCATGAGAAAGGGCTGACCTGACTTAGGCACCTAACTCCAGGACAGGGTTCATAGCTGTGACTCCCATGTGAAGATGGATACCTCCATCCAGCCTGCTATCCAGGGGCCTAATGTCCGGATCAACAGGTGTTAGGTAACTAACTAACCCACCACTTTTGTGGCGCTGGGCCCGAAATCCCACCCCTTTCCTCTCCATTTCACTCCTGGCTACCTTAGGCGGCTTCCTGCTCGCCATGCTGGCTTCTAATGATTCCTTTCTTAGGAATCTGACTTGGCCACCTAACTCAGGGCTGTGAATTCCACCAAGCAGCAGAGTGCCTAGGAATCTAATTCAAAGTCACATAGGAAGCCCATGGAAAGCAAGGAATTGAAGTAGGTCTCCTGAGTCCCATGCTAGGACTCAAACCACTTTCTTCCTCCCACAGAGTAACTTTAACGTATACCACTGGTATTAGGTCCTTTAGAGACATTACAGCACTAGGGATCAAGCTGTATTGGAACCTTGCTTCACCATGAGGGCTGCCCTCCTTTCTCCTCCTCAGACATGCCCCTGTACTAATTCCCTTATGTTTGGCAGCGCAGCTCCAGCATAGGAGGTGGCAGAGCAGAGCCATCTTTGCCAGCCCTACCCCAGCATGCATGTAGAATTTTCCAACTAGTTTAAATTTGCTGCTTATACATTGCTTTGCTTAAATAGCACAAAACGAACTTGGCAGACTGGAGAAACCAGCCCACACTTTTGAGTTCTAACGTAAAAATCTCTCTGCATGTGTACATACGTATGTGTATATCTGTTAAAATGCTGCTTAATGGAAGATGCCAAAGCTACTGAAGACCTGGATGTACTGTAATTGACAGCTGTTACTTTCATGCCAACATACACAAGTTTATCATGCTAACTTATGTAGCTATTTACTTTCCCATTCAATAAAAACTGAGTAGCAATCATAATAATGGTCACTTCAGACAGAGGAATGGAGAGATTGAGCTATTCCTTTCAGAATAGAATACACGTCATCAGGAAAACATTAATGTCTCAACAAAAATATTAATTTAACTGACAATAGCTTTCTATATTTCAAAGCCTTACATTACAAGTTGTTAGAGGATTTCAGGGCAACAGTTATTTCAATAGCTATGTATTATGCAGAAATGCAAAATATCCTCATTCCCCAGACCACGAATGGAAGGCCCCTTTATAATTATTCTTTTGTGTATTGTAGGCATGGAGAGAGTGGAGGAGATTGCTGTTATTGAACCCCTTCTTCCTGTCCACTTTTTTCTCTCCCTAAATCTGACCCCAGGGGTGCTCACTCCTGTGTAGTATGGGGTCTGACTGATACACAGGCTATGTCTATTGTGAGGAGAAATGCCTCACCCATGCTGCTCAACGTGTCTGTTAATGAGATTTGCAGTAAACTGAGTGGCTCATTATTCCACCTTTGCATTCAGCAAGAGGGACTTGGGCTAGATACAGTGAAATTTAGGCCAGGCAGACAAGACACAGAGATCAGCGACCCTCAGCAGCAACCATCACCAATAGTAGAAGAGGTAAAAGATTTGGCAGATGTTAGAGCAGAAAGTACACCCAATTGAACACACAAATGACATCTGCAGACAGATCAGTAGTGGAACCAGCAGCAGATAAACTGGCCTGCTACCTACCATGATCCCACAGTACCCCCAAACCTTTGCATGCAGTTCATAGGTCACAAGAATTAGTAAACAGTTACTAGAGTAATGATGATCCCTAAAGTATTGTTATGAGCTGAGTGAAACCTTATGTGCTGAGTTAAAAAACAACCCAGTGAGGTGGAGGAGCGTAAACACTCCCTTCAGCAGGGGCGGCTCTAGGAACCAGCGCAGCAAGCACGTGCCTGGGGCGGCAAGCCGCGGGGGGGGGCAGCGCTCTTCCCCGCCGGCACCCCGGCTGGGGCATCGAGGCCACGGGCGGGCATGCCGCCCACCCCGCGGCGCTTCTTTGGCCGGGGGAGAGCAGGGCCATGGGCGGGCTTGCCGCCCTCCCCGCGGCGCTCCTCCTCCAGCCGGGAGAGGCGCTGGGGGGGGGGGGGAGCATTGTTTCCGTGGGCGCTGGGGCCGGGGGTTGTTTTTTGGTTTCTGTGTGGGGCGGCGCTTGGGTTGGTTTGTTTTTTGTGCTTGGGGCGGCAAAAATGTTTGAGCCGGCCCTGCCCTTCAGTTGGCATAATGGTAAGGTAGGGTATGTCTACACTACGATAGTAGTTCGATTTTACTTAAACCGATTTTTTGAAACCGATATTACAAAGTCGAATGTGTGTGTCCACACTAAGCACATTCATTCGGCGTTGTGAGTCCACAGTACCGGGGCAAGAGTCGACATTGCAAGCGGTGCACTGTGGGTAGCTATCCCACAGTTCCCACAGTCCCTGCTGCCCATTTGAATTCTGGGTCGAGCTCTCAATGCCTGATGGGGCAAGAAATTTGTTGCAGGTGGTTTTGGGTAACTGTCGTCATTCAACCCTCACTCCCCCCCTCCCTCCGTGAAAGCGACGGCAGACAATCATTTTGCGCCCTTTTCCCTTGATTGACAGCACGGACGCCATAGCGCCGCGAGCATGGAGCCCGGTGAGATCATCACAGCAGTTATGGCCGTTGTCAACACCTCGCGCCTTATCGTGCACTTTATGCAGAGGCTGAACTTGAGAAATCAGGCGAGGAGGCTACGGCAGCGTGGTGACGACAGTGACGATGACAGGGACACAAACCTCTCTCAAAGCACAGGACCCCACAAATTGGACATCCTGGTGGCAGTGGGGCATGTTGATACAATGAAATGCTGATTCTGGGCCTGGGAAACAAACACAGACTGGTGGGACTGCATAGTGCTACAGGTCTGGGATGAATCCCAGTGGCTGCGAAACTTTCGCATGCGTAAGGGCACTTTTGTGACTTGCTGTCCCCTGCCCTGAAGCGCCAGGACACCAGGATGAGAGCAGCCCTCACAGTCCAGAAGCGAGTGGCGATAGCCCTCTGGAAGCTTGCAATGCCTGACAGCTACCGGTCAGTCGCGAATCACTTTGGAGTGGGCAAATCTACCGTGGGGGTTGCTGTGATGCAAGTAGCCAGCGCAATCGTTGAGCTGCTGCTATCAAAGGTAGTGACCCTGGGAAATGTGCAGGCAATAGTAGATGGCTTCGCTGCGATGGGATTCCCTAACTGTGGTGGGGCTATAGACGGAACGCACATCCCTATCCTGGGACCAGACCACCAGGCCAGCCAGTACATTAACCGAAAAGGCTACTTTTCAATGGTGCTGCAAGCACTGGTGGATCATAAGGGACGTTTCACCAACATTAACGTTGGATGGCCGGGAAAGGTTCATGACGCTTGCGTTTTCAGGAACTCTGGTCTGTTTAGACGGCTGCAGGAAGGTATTTACTTCCCGGACCATAAAATAACTGTTGGGGATGTGGAGATGCCTATAGTGACCCTTGGGGACCCAGCCTACCCACTAATGCCCTGGCTCATGAAGCCGTACACAGGCACCTTGGACAGTGATAAGGAGCTCTTCAACTACAGGCTGAGCAAGTGCAGAATGGTGGTGGAGTGTGCTTTTGGATGTTTGAAAGGGCAATGGCGCAGCTTATTGACTAGTTCAAATCTCAGTGAAAGCAATATACCCATTGTTATTGTAGCTTGCTGTGTGCTCCACAATCTCTGTGAGAGTAAGGGGGAGACGTTTATGGCTGGGTCGGAGGTTGAGGCAAATCGCCTGGCCGCTGATTACGCGCAGCCAGACACCCGGGCGATTAGAAGAGCACAGCGGGACGTGCTGTGCATCAGGGAAGCTTTGAAAAGTAGCTTCCAGACTGACCAGGGTAACTAGTGACTCTTACGTTTGTTTCTCCTTGAGGAGAACCTGCCCCCGTTTGTTTACTCTGTTTATATTGCCTATCCTCTCCAATTACCAACCCCCTTCCCCCCGTTCAAGCACACCTTGCTTTGAAAAGAAAATAAAGGCAACATTGTTCAACAAAAAAGTATTTTTTATTTGAGATTTATCAATAAAGGGAGGGAACTGGGACGGTGGGCAGGGTGGGGTGTGGGTGGAGGGAGGGAAAGGACGCTTCAAAACTTGGGGAATGACAGCCTTCTGCTGCTTGAGCAGTCCGCCAGGCTGGACTGGTTGTTCACACTGAGCCTGCCTCCCCTCGTTTTTGGGACTCGGTGAGGGGGCTATGGGACTTGGGGGTGGGTGAGGGCGGTTATAGATGTGCTGCAGCAGCGCTCTGTCATCCTGCTTCCATTCCTGCAAAACATCCACCAGACGCCGGAGCGTGTCGGTTTGCTCCCGCAGTAGCCCAAGCATCGCCTCAGTCACCCTCTGGTCTTCCAGCCGCCACCTCTCATCTCGAGCGTCCCTCCTGTCCTCACGGGCATCCCTCCTGTCCTCCCGTTCGCTGGTCGCTCGCTTGTACTGGGAAATTGTGTCCCTCCACTCATTCTGCTGGGCTACCTCAGTGCGTGAGCACTGCATTAGCTCAGAGAACATCTCGTCTCATGTGCGTTTCTTTCGCTGCCTTATCTGTGACAGCCTTTGGGAGGGAGATACCAGAGGAAGCCTAGATACAGTTGCAGCTGTGGGATGAAAAAAAGGGAGTGAATTCTTTAAAAAGATACATTTTACAGAACAGTGAATATAGTCTTTCGTGGTGAACAAGACCATTCACACTACCTATCACATGTGCTTTCAGTACAAGGTTGCATTTTGCATCTTTATATTGAGTGCCTGGGGCTTTGGTGTACAGATCACACAAGCAGGGCCGGGCAATGGAATTCAGCTAGCAGGTGGCCATGGTAAGCCATAGACTTTTGGCTGCTGAAACCTTACTTAACAGCAGCACCCTCCTTTCCCGTTCCAAGCAGAACTCCTAGAGTTGGCCAGTTACTGCTGCGCTGTGCGGGTTAACGTGCAGCAGCAGAAACCAAAGTAACCCCAGCCATCCCATTCTCTGGGATGGTCGCTTTAGCCTTCACCCCACCGCGTGGCTGTTCTCGGGGAAGATCCCTGCTAGCTGACCAAGAACTGCTCAGCATGAACGCTACCCCTCCCCGCACCCACCGCATGGCTGGAAACTGCTGGGTGGATTTTTTAAATGGCACAGGCAAACAGTCCCCGTAATAAAATTCACCTAATTCCAACCAGGTCACCATGACTGATATCACTCTGATGAGGATTACGCAGACAGAGACAGAACGGACGTTGCGTGAATGCCAGCAAACACTGGGGCCATATGCCGCCATGCTTTGTCAGGCAATGATACTGGAGTACCTGCTACTGGCCTGGCGCGGTAAAGTCTCCTACCATGAAGGACACAAATAAGGCTGCTCTCCCCAGAAACCTTCTGCAAAGGCTTTCACCATACCTCCAGGAGAGCTTCATGGAGATGTCCCAGGAGGATTTCTGCTCTATCCCCACACATGTTAACAGACTTTTCCAGTAGCTGTACTGGCCACGAATGCATCCAAAGTCCTCAGGTCAAATTAATCATTCAAAACCAATTGCTTTAATACCGTGTCTATTCTATTCAAAAGATACTCAGCTACTGTTCCTTCTCTGGCTTCACGGTCCGGGATACCACCTTGGGAGGGTTGGTAGGGGATCTCTGTCAGGGTGATGAAGAGATCCTGGCTTTCGGGGAAATCGGCGTGCAAAGCGCTGTCGACTACCTCATCCTCCTCATCTCCTTCACCATCTTCCCCATCCGCAAAAACCTCAGAGGAAGCAACTGATGAGAATACCCCATCGTCGGAGTCCACGGACAGGAGTGGGGTAGTGGTGGTGGGCCCCGCCCCCAGGATTGCATGCAGCACGGCGTAGAAACGGCATGTCTGGGGCAGACCCAGAGCGTCCGTTTGACTCTTTGGTCTTCTGGTATGCTTGTCTCAGCTCCTTAATTTTCACTCGGCACTGCGTTGCATCCCTGCTGTATCCTCTGTCCGTCATGGCCTTGGAGATTTTTTCATAGATTTTCGCATTACGTCTTTTTGATCTTAGCTCTGATAGCATGGATTCATCTCCCCATACAGCTATCAGATCTAACACTTCCCGATCAGTCCATGCTGGAGCCCTCTTTCTATTCTGGGATTGCATGGTCACCTCTGCTGGAGAACTCTGCATCGTTACCAGTGCTGCTGAGCTCACCACGATGTCCAAACAGGAAATGAAATTCAAACTGGCCAAACAGGAAATGGAATTCAAATGTTCCCGGGTCTTTTCCTGTGTGGCTGGTCAGAGCATCCGAGCTCAGACTGCTGTCCAGAGAGGCGACAGTGGTGCACTGTGCACTATTAGCGTCGAATTCCGTCCACACTAACCCTAATTCGACATGGCCATGTCGATTTTAGCGCTACTCCCCTCATCGGGGAGGAGTACAAAAATTCATTTAAAGAGCCCTTTATGTCAAAATAAATAGCTTTGTTGTGGGGACGGGTGCAGGGTTAATTCGATTTAACGCTGCTAAATTCGACATAAACTCCTAGTGTAGACCAGGCCGTAAAGTTAATCACAAACCCCCACCTAAAACAAAAGGGTTATGTGAACCTGCACAGGAGTTTTAGACTGGGGCCTTGTCTACACTACAGGGAAATTCGATCTAAGCTATGCAAGTTGAGTTACGTGAATAACATAACTCAAATCAACGTAGCTTAGATCTACTTACCGCGGGGTCCACACTACGTGACGTTGATGGGAGACACTCTCCCGTCGACTCCCCTTACTCTTCTCAATCCGGTAGAGCACAGGAGTCGATGGGAGAGCGATCTGCAGTTGATTTAGCAGGTCTTCACTGCTAAATCAACTACCAATGCATCGATCACCACTCGTCGATCGCCTGGTAATTGTAGACAAGTCTTGGGTCGGCAGAGAGTCTTATGCTGAGTATTGTTTTGGGTAAAATGTGTGCGTTTGGGGGAAGAGAGAAGAGAACAGAAAAAGAGAGACAGAGGCAAAACGCAAGAGAGCCAATTAGCAGCCTATGAGCTCAGTGTCTAACCCTGGAAAAAGCTAGAAAGGGAGGTTCTTTGGGTCTGGTGTTGGCGAACAAGGCATGGGGCTGTAAGCTAAAACTATTTATTTTTGTTTCTGGTTTCTCCTTGGTTTGGAGGCAAAACCTTGTACATTCCCTATAGAAAAACACGATGGCATCAAAGAAAATACTAGACTCCATCGTCAGTTTCCATATTCCAAATGGAATATCCCCAATGCCCCCAACTTTGACTAGTCATTTAAGTTGAAAAGGGGCAACAATCTAATTACAAAATTAGTCAGGAGCAACCGAGTTAGACCTACTTCTAGGCCTGGTCGTCCCCTTGAAATAAGTGTTGAATGGAGTAAACAAAAAAAAATGTGCAAACTTCTGCATGAACACAATAGAACCCAGACAAATGCAGCAAACTGTCCTCACCAGATCTAAATATAGCAATGGGGGAACCACATTAAGTTTCATTTGATAAGTATCCAAAGCCTATGGAGGAACACATCAAGCCCCAAAGTCTTTGCGTTCCCCCTTCCATCAACAGGCCCCTATACTCTTGCCTGATGTGGGGATGGTAAAGACTACTTCCATGTGCCCACCCTCCCTCTGACTCTGGCATTGGTGATAAGCCTTCACACCTTTTTAGTGCCTGCTTTCTCCTAATCCAAGAGACAGGTAGCCCTTTGCCTCTCATCACATCTCCCAGGAGGAATCAGCACAGAGCCACACACTCACAAGGATTTGGGGTAGATGTTGATCCCTTAAATCTTGGCAGATGGTTGCTAGGAAAACCCCATGCCTTTGGAATGTGACAGACAGCCGGCAAAAACCTGCTTTGGTTTGATTTTTTTTTTCCAGCAGCGGGGGTGGGGAGCTTGTCAGTCTGCCTGACTCAGAGAAAGCACATAAAATTCAGCAATTCCTCTGAGACAACAAATCAAAATGGTTTCTAATGAGTCTCCTGAATACATGGGATAACTTCAGCCAGTCAAGTAGCAGAGGAAATACTACACATGATCTTAGACTATTCAACTTCAACTATTTGATTCCCACCATGTAAGAAATCCCAACTCAAAATTCAAGATGCTAGTTACTAATTTTTGGTTAACAAACATTGTTCACAAAGCCATTTTGTCATATAAGCATTATGAGAGATGATGACAAATATATACTGCAAGGGAATAGAACAGATTTGAGACAGCATAGGCCTCACATATATCTGAGGTTCATGACGCTACTGCACAACCAGCCATGTGCATTGCGGGAGACAAACTGTGGCTGGAGTCGGCCCCTGAGAGCCAAGAGACCTACTCTCCTCCCCCAGGAGGTGGGAGCTGAGGCAGCTAGTATTCGCAGCCATGGCGGCACCTTTGGAATTTCTAGAGTTTTGACCGACCTTTCTTTTCTCCTTTATGTTTTGATTCTGGATATTTTTTCCTCCTTGCTGCCTAATTGCTTTCGCCAACTTTCTGCCCCTCCTGCCTTCACAGCCTCTTTGCTGCAACTACATGCTCTCTCCCCTCCATCCTCTTCTGTCTGTTTCTACTTCACTCACTTCATATTTCCTTCTTTTCCCACTCCCATGCTCCTATTAATGCCCACACCCTCCCTCTTCCCCTTGTTCACATCATGTCTAACGATAAATGTTATTAAAGGAACTGCCATGATGTCTGCCACCCATTGTTCTGCGTACATGTTGCATCCTCTCCGCACCCATGCTTTGTCTGTCTTGTCTATTTAAACGTCAAGATCTTTGGGGCAAAGACTGTCTTTTAATAGGTCTTTGCACAATTCATAGCACAATGGAGCTCCAGTCCTGATTTGGGACCCTGACTTGCTACTGCAATACAAATACCTAAGAATAATAAGCATAGGTTGAGCGATATACAAATTTATTTAATAAAAGTTATATGAATTTTTTTTAAATCATTTGGCCCAGCTATTCTCCGATAGTTCAATTATTAATCTAACATTCTGCTACGCTAATGCTGATGCTGCCTCAGCATTTTCACAGAGATCCGGGCAGTGCCAGAAATTCAGCGCTCAACTGATGAATGTTTTTTTCAGTGTGATAAATTTTGTAGGAAATATGCATTTCCATAAGCCCCATAAACTGAAAACAAGGCAAATTTGAAGGTTTTTATTTTATTTCAGATTGAATAGCTGTCCCAGGTCTAATAATTGTAAACTTCTTTTAGATCTATGCCAGTTTATTTTAAATCTCTTCCTGTTTTAGAATTTAATCTTTTAATAGAAAAGGATAAACAATTACAATTTGAGAGACAATGAGACGTGTAGGTCAAGGGAAAACAGAACTGCAAGAACTTGTCGACACAAACACACCAAAGTACATTTTATTTCACACATTTTATTATTTTGGTGGAAGTCTGTATATCAACACTATTTTGGAACAAAAGTATCCTATTTTTGTTTTGGTTACATTGACTTTTTAGTGACTTAAGCTAAATACAATAGTTATTTTGAGCTTGTAAAGTACTGCTGGTCAGATACTGCAGTCCTTTTGCATGCAAAAATCCCATAGATTGCAATGAAAGTCAGGCATACATAAAAATTGTGAGGTCAACTGAGATGTTTATCTTTTTATTTTAATGGGTGCTGATTGTAACCAGCATGCTGAGAGGTTACTGACTAGTACTATTGTATTCTAAAAAGAATCTGAGTAAATATTAGTTCATGGCCAGATGATCAGTTCGTCTATGTGCAAACTTGTTTCCCCATCTTTATGTGCTCATATAACCCTGCCACATGCCAGTCTGAATCCTCTTAAATCTTGAATTTTATTTGACTCCCATTTGCTAACATGTTCCCGATTCAACATAAAATGTCTACTCCAAAGTCAAATAGTGTCACAGCAGTGTTTTATTTTAGCAAATAAACATGCCCATTACTGGCCTGCTTCCAGCTGATGTTATCAACTATTTAATACGAAATTATGGAATAGTATTTAATAGCGGAACATGGGTGCATAAAAAGAAAAATCACCTTTACATTTATAGCTGAGCAATAAACTCCTAAAACCAACAGTTCAACTCGAAATGCTACAATACATTCAATAATAGCAATCAAAATGGAAATCCATAGCAATATACAGAATAATATACAGTTTTTCCAACTACAATATAATTCCATCAAAGGGATATAACAGAACCTCCTTGATGTAAATTATAGCCTAACAGGTACAGTAAAGTGCATTTCATGGTTGATAAATATATAACCTGGTGGGATGTTGGCAGTTGTCATACATACATGCTTTTCTTTCAGTTCAGAGAAAGGATTATAATAACCTTGCTTTATTTTATTTTTTTCCTGAAGGAAGCCAAATTTTATGGGAAAGACCAGGCCAGTCATCGCTTTTTAATTAAAAAGCAACAACAACAACCCTCTTCCCCCGGAAAATGTGAAAGCTACCAAAAAATAGGTTTCTATTTGTTTATGGCTATAACATGTGGAGGGGGCAGTTATTGTTCAATGCTGACATCAGTACTGAATATTAATAAGACTGCAAACTGCAGCCCTTTACTATAGAATTAGGCTTCCTTGTTGCATAATGAGGTTCATTATAAATGCCATGCATAATTCCAATCATATTCTATGTCGATCCAGCCTTTTGTTGTCAAGACAGCCTATTATTATGTACTGACCTAACCTCACTGAGCTCAAGTAAAATTTTTAAACCAAACATTTCCTAAAGTTGTTTCTTTTTTTCCTACACTGATTCAAGTTACACCTTAAAACATAAATACCCTGACATGTGATGTGTTTCCAAACAAAGCTAGAAAACCCACTGTGTGATAAAGCATATTCTTTCCTGAGTGAAGAAAACAATTCTCAGGAGACAAGCCCACAAGGTGATTTCATGACTGTTCTTTCTGTTTTGTAGAAGAGGAAACAACTAAATAAATAAAGGCAAGAGTGGGTCTCCAGTATGCCCATCCTTGAGGATGGCAATTAGCATAAAGTTTCAAAGCAGTATATTTCTTAAACATGCCCATCAAGGTTATTCAGGCATCCTAATTCACAGAAAAATGGCAAAACCAGAAGGCTTGACTTTTACAACTGCTTTGTTTTATTGAAGAGGAAAAAATAGTTAAACAAAAGTTTTTACAAATAGATGTGAAACAAGCTCACTGGTTTCAGTCCAGTTCCTTTTGGACAGTTTTCCCACCACTGGAATTGGCAATAATTGATATATTTGGGGGCAGCTTCAGCCAAGGAGTGAATGGGCTTTGGAGAGTGACTTACCTTTTCACCCCTAGTGGTGGTCCTTGAGCATAAGGGTGAAGACACATTAGTGGTGCATTCTGGGAACACTTTCACTCAGCTGTTTTGTGCCTCTCAGTGCTTATTTAATTAATTAACAAAAACATGCATCCATTGTTTAACCCAATTGGTGAATTTACATCAGTTAAGACCACAATTTGAAACCAATAACATTTTGTCAACAATTGAAAGCTAGTCCTCAAAATTTAAAGCCAATACAAACAATTCCCTCTACAGAAAGCCTTCACGACACATGTCCTGCCGCTAGGCCTCAGATGTTCAGATCTAGGAACTCTTAGCTAGAGTTCCTTAGCTGATCTTAGCTGTCAAGGAAGAACACAGGGAGACAGGTAGTTTCGTAGCTATTCACAATACACACTATTTTGGACTTCATAACCCCAACAGTTTGAATTACGCTTGAAAATGAGCAGGCAGCCAGTGCAGCATGTAGAGCAGAAGTGGAAAATGCTCAACACTGTACAGACCAGTAAGGAAGTAGGCCATTGTGTTTTGCAGCTGATGAAGCTTCCAGGTGGTTTTCAAGGATTATCTTGTGTAAATCACATCACAATGCACCTTGCACTGAAGTGGCAAAGGTGACAGACTACACATGTTCCTTCCAATTTAGCCTTTCTTGTTCTCTTTACCTTTCCCACTTCGTTCCACCAGTAGTGGCATCCTTAGTGCCATGTTTGTCCACTTCTCCTGGAAGTGTCTGTCTATTTGCCTTGTCTTTTTAGAGTGTGAGTGCCTCAAGGTAGGGACTATACTTTCTCTCGTGTTTGTACAGCACTTAAAATATTGTGGGCACTACTGTCAATAAATAACAATAATGAAGGCCTGGAGAAGTATGCTGAACGCTGCATCACAGATAAAAGAATGCCACAGATGGAATTTGGGGTGGGGGGATTTTTCCACAATCTTTACCCCTATAGTTACTTCAAAAAAGCAAAGAATCTTAAAAGGACTTCTAGATTCAGAATTTCCTTTTCCATTCTTAATAGAAGGAACAGATGTGATATCTGCCAGTTCCTGTAGAGGCTTCCCCCTACATATTTGCACCACTTCTGGCTAATGATCTGTCTACAATGATCTAAAGCCAACTTTTCCTTATGAGAACCTCTATCTCAGTGCAGCACCAGGAAACTAGAGATTGCACTATCCAGATAAAAGAGGGACATAAAACTGAATGTTGTCAGAATACTGATTACACTGCATCACAAACCATGTGTCTGTCCCTTAGCAGCTTCTAATATAAGTGAACAGGACACTTTACAGAATACTCCTGGGGGAATTTTGCACCACTGCACAGTGCAGAATTTTGCAGAAATTAACATTGTGCATGCAGAATGTCCTTTCCCCCACAGAAATGGGCTGCAGTGCTGCTAGCCGCCACTGCGGGCCAGTGGACTAGGCAGAGCCCAGCTTGCACATAAAAGACAATGCTGGGGGTGCGGGGCAGAGAGGGAGCTAGAGCAGGGGTGGGAGGGGGTGAGGGCTCCAGCTGGGGGTGAGGGCTCTGGGGTGGGGCTAGGGATGAGGAGTTGGGGGGTGCAGGAGGGTGTTCCAGGCTGGGACCAAGGGGTTTGAAGGGCAGGAGGGGGATCAGGGTTGGGGCAGTGGGCTGGGTGGCAGGAGAGGGGCAGGAGTGTGGGGTCCAGGCAGCGCTTACCTCAAGCAGCTCCAGAGGTGAAAGTCAGCCAGTCTGCCCTAGTACGGCATATCGGCAAGAGCCAGTGCGCCATACTGGGGCGGACCGGCTTCCTCAGGCACAATTTAAACGGCCTGGGGCTCCCAGCAGCGGCTGGAGCCCCGGGTCCTTTAAATTGCCACCAGAGCCTCACTGTCGGAGCCCTAGGGAAGTGGCAACAGGGCTCCAGCGGCGATTTAAAGAGCCTGGTGCTGCAGTTGCCGCCCTGCGCTCGTCCCCGGAGCCCTGCTGCCACTGGAGCCCTGGGGTAGCGGTGGCGGGACTCCAGCAGCAAGTTAAAGGTCCTGGGGCAGTAGCAGCAGCCGCAGCCCCTGGCCCTTTAAATCGCTGCCCGAGGCCCCGGCTGCCGCTGCTCCCACGTGGGGGGAGGCACTTACCAGTATAGGGTGGGCTGGGGTGGGCTCTGCCCCCCAAGCTCCGCCACTTCTGCCCAATGCCCCACCCCTTCCAGGGAGCCGGAGTCGGCCCCAGCTCAGCCCCATACCGGTAAGTCAGTAGAACTACTTTCACCCCTGAGCAGCTCCCAAAAGCAGTGGCATATCCCCCCTCTGGCTCCTACACAGAGGCACGGCCAAGCAGCTCTGCATGTTGCCCTGTCCTCAGGCACCACTCCTGCATTTCCCATTGGTTGTGGGTTTCGGTCAATGGGAGCTGCGGGGGCAGCGCTTGGGGCTGGAGCAGCGTGCGGAGCCCCTTGCGTGCCCCTACGTGTAGGAGCTGGAGGGGTGACATGCCACTGCTTCCAGGAGCCGTGCGGAGCGGGGCAAGTCCCCAACCCCGCATCCCGGCTGGAGCGCCAGAGCGGGGCAAGCCCTGGACCCCACTTCCGGGCAGGAGCTCAAGAGCCAGATTAAAACATCTGGAGGGCCGGATGCGGCCCCCGGACCGTAGTTTGCCCACCCCTGTAGCTGGTTCAAGGCAGCTTCAGTTCCCAGCATGCCCTGAGGGAAGGAGAGGGTGGCGTTCAGGAAACTCTGTGTAAGCCTGGGACCGAGCATTAGTCTGGATACCTGGGCTCTGGGTGGAGGTGTCTGGGCAAGCGGGGGACCCCACAGCTGGGCTCTGGGGATGGAGCAGGTGCAAGTATCTAGGCCAGGTAGGCCACATGACTGGGCTCAGGGGGGGAAGGGGTGCAGGTATTTGGGCTGGGGGGATGTCGTGGTTGGGCTCTGGGCAGGAGGGGGTTCAGCTGTATTGGCTTGGGGGGGCCCTCAAGTGAGTGGGAGGGGTTGTGGATGTCTGGTCCCCTGCTGGGCTCGGGTGGGGGGAAGGGAAGGGGGCAGAGAAACAGGAATTGGGTTATCATAGGGGTTTCTTTAATTCTCTACTCCTGGGGAAAATTTCGGGTCTGTATTTTTAGACGTACTTGCTGACAGGTATTTTGAAATAAATTACCAAAATAATTGAACTTGGCGTGATTATATAGTGTTATATTGACAAATAAAATTTGCAGAATTTTAAAATATTGTGCACAGAATTTTTAATTTTTTGATACAGAAGTTCCCCAGGAGTAACAGAATATTACTCTGCAGATCTTCACATAAGAGAAACATCGCAGAAGATGAGCTTAACATCAATCTCTGGGACATTTTCTATCGGAGGGAACAAGGCTACTAGAACAACCATTCCCTCTAGCCAGTGTTTGCAGTAAGTCAACAACTTCTTGTGGTGAGTGCTATCAAAGACTGCTTATAGACAGAATAGAGGCAGATTCTTGTCCATTGTCAGGAGCAGGAGGTCAACCAAAGAAACCAATGCAATCTCCATAACACACCTTTAAAAGACTGATAGGGAGCTAGGACATCAGAAGATTCCAGAAAAGTGATCAGAGGCGGTTACCTACTTAGGGAATGTTTTAGATTGCCAATATTGTGTGACAGTTCATTTGTGGGAAAAGTATCTTACACTCTTTCTAGGAGGCATTGACAGTATCCATCAATAATGTATCATGAGTAGTATTTTCAAAGGCATCTAAGGAAGTTAGGCACCCAACTGCATTGATTTTCTCTCAGAGATGGGCACCTTACTCCCTTAATTGTTTTGAAAATTCCACTCCCAATCCTCCTCCTACTTACATCCATCCGTTTGGCTTTCATCCATCAGAAGGGATGGTCCTTATGCATCTTGCATCTCTCTACCTCCCTCACCCCCGCTCCTCTTGAAATGCTATAAGCAAAAATGGCCAAATCATTTACACTCTGAGCAACTGCCACTTAAGCAGAGTTATTCTAATTGGATGAGATTTTAGCCTGGACAAGCAAAAGGGGTCATATGCCAATAGTTTCTTCGCATGATAATGGAGACAAACAGTAAATTATTTCTATTGAGCTATGAGTAAAAAAAAATTGTGAAAAAAAAGCCCAGAACCACACCCTATATGTTTAAAACCACAGCATGGGGAAGTTATGGATATGGAGAAGGTTTTGATAAGACTGACACTGAAAGTTAACTAGGAAAATTTAAAATAACCTGACTTTAGTCAATGAATGTCTAACTGCCTTAATGCAAATTAATCAACCCCTCTCTAAAGTGACTTTCTGGTACTCTGACTGCCTAAAATAGGTGTTGCTGTTTGCAAAAAGAGAGGATCCCTACCATGTGCATTAGTATGGAAACTGAAGCTCTGAAGGTAACAGCTAAGAAAGAAGAACATTGTTATTCTTTACTTTGCTAATGGTCTTGATTAAATGTTATGAGTTTCTGAACTATCAAGGGAGAGAGGAGGAGACTTCAAGAAGGAATAGTGCCTGAGGAAATTAGGCTTGGTATCCAAGGGTATAAAGGAAAGTCTTTCTTTCTTGGCTGACCAGCAACGCACCTATTACATCCTTGTTTTACTAATTCTTTATTTACAATGGTGATCAAACTGAGGTGGCAGAGTGAACCAATGCCTTCCTAGAGTCTGTGCTCCGGAATCCCAGCTTTCATTTAAAAAAAATTAAGTCTCTAGTCCTTGGGACTGTGAAGAAAGCCTTGAGAATGTGAATTGGAAGGAAATCAATGCTTCTTCCTTCATATTTTTGTTCTAAATGCTGATCATGCACTGGCCATGTGGTTCAGAGTATTGCATAAGTGGGTTGCCCCTCATTGTCCAGCTGCTGTGCAAACGGAAGAAAGCTTACTTAAGCTCAATACATGGTACAGTATTAGCTGTAGACCTGATTGGAAAATGGACTTTCTGTCCTGCAGAAAATTTGACATTTTTAATTGATTTTTGTTTATAGTCAGAAAAAAATGTCTACATTTCTAAATTCCTTGAGGAATGGACATTCTGAAAAATGTTGATTCAGAAACATCAAAATGCTTTGTTTTGATCATGTCAAATCATTTCATTTCAATAATATATATTTTGGTATTTATGTCAAAACATAAAATAATACATATTACATATAATATTAGCTTGGCCAGCGGGTAGTTGGAGGACTGGCTAGAACAACGCATCTGATGTGTTGTGATCGGCGCTGTCTCTGAGGGCTGATGGACCGATCAGTGACAGTGACATATAATATATAATCGTATTAAAGTAATAAAGTCTATGTGATGAGTTCCCCCCCACGGGGTGCCACCTGGAACTGGGGTACCAATGAACCTGCCTGACCCACCGGCCTGGGCTCTCTTTACACTGTACTGCTGAGGCAAGCCTGCCAATCCCTTTCCCAGGCTTCAGGCTGCAGATTGCCAGCACAGATACAGGTAGGGACACATCCAGCTGCAGCTATACACAGAGATGCTGAGATCAGCTCTGTGTTGGGAAGGCTCAGCTAAGGAACTGCTCAGTTACTCAAGTGCACATCCCCTTTTGGAGGGGAAACCCAAAAATATATTGTCTATCGCTGCACAGAGAACTGTACAGAGTAAGCTCGTGAAATCAGCTCGTGAGTCTAAATCAGGAATGGGGTCTGTACAGAATGGAGTCTGTACAAATGAAAATTTAGAGCAATGCTCTATTCTCTGGTTAGGATATGAGTAAATATCACCGCTTTCCACAGGGACAGCTTACATTAATAACCGAGGACCTGATTCTCACTGAGGCCCCTTTCCACCACCCTGGCAATCTAAGGGGATCTTACAGTCGGAGTACAGTTCTACTCACTTTAAGGCGCTTTTATATTCCCAGACACGTGTAAAGGGGCCTTGAGATAACTGAGAAGCTGGCCCTTTTTCACTACACAAAGGGCCCAATCTTGCAAGGCGACGAACTCCCTTGACTTCAATGGGAGTTGAGAGCACTCAGCACCTTGTAGGTTGGAGCCTTAATTTTAGTTTAAATCTCATCAGGGATTTAAAATACCATCTATGACTGTACAGTTGGGGTACTTAAAAATGCTACCAGTGCTATGGTGGTGGGGGGACAAGGAGCGCAGTCTCCTGCTCTGTAAGATGAATTACACTGAATGCCACTGAGTTCCTGGGAAATAATGCATGTGTGTTATAGTTACACACAACCACACACACACACACACACACACACACACACAGAATTTCTGGATAACAATGCACATGTGTTATACATTTTTACACACACACACACACACACTTTTTCTGCAGGACAAGAGGAATTTTAAGGCTACAGGCCTGCCCTTTCCCCAATGGCTCTCTAAAATACCCACACACTCCTGAACCAGCCTTAATTGCTGCTTGATGATAATAGTGACCTTATAATAGTTTCCATGGAAAGAATTCCGAGATCATAACTAGTGAGTTTGTTAGCTACCAAATACACACATTCCAAAAGTACATGACATTTAATTCTAATCTATTTTTAGAAATCGGAGGGAAATGAAGACCAAATTAACTTTTTCCAGCATAAGCAGTCTCTGACGTATTTCCAAGTACAATTATAAGGAGTAGGGCTACTTGACTGTTCTTAGAAATAATTTCTGTTATATGCTTTAAGATCTTCTCCTGAGCATGGTGTTTTAAAGGCAGCATTTATGATCAACTCAGGCTATCTCTACACTACAGACCTTGCAGTGGCACAGCTGTACTGATGCAGCTGCGCTGCTGTAAGATTTCCCGTGTAGCTGCTGTATACTGACAGGTGAGAGCTGTCCTGTCAGCATACTTAAACCATCCCCAGCGAACAGCGGTAGCTCTGTTGGCAGGAATGCATATCCCACCAACATAGCGCTGTCCACACTGGCGCTTCTGTCAGTGTAAGTTATGTTGGCCAGGGGGGTGTTTTTTCACACACCCTGAGTGACATAAGTTTTACCAACAAAAGTGGTAGTGTAAACATAGCCTCAGTGTCTTGACAGTCTGAGTGCCATGCACACATAGATCAGTGAGGAAGCATGCTACAGTTGTTAGGACACTAGCCTGGGGCTTGGGAGAGCTTGGTTCTGTTCTCTACTTTCCCACACGCACCGTGTGATCTTGAGCAAGACACTTAAGGTATGTCTACACTGTATACCAGTTGTGGCAGTGTGTAGTGTTCATGTAGCCACATACAGCAATGAAAAGCAAGCTACCTCCACACTCACATCATTGTGTAGCTACACATGGCCGTGAAAGGCTCTGGCAGGGGGGAACAGTGGGGAAAGGCTCCAGCAGGGGGAAGCTGCCAGAGCCTTTCCCCACTTCCGGGATTGGAGGAAAGGCTCCAGCAGTGGGACACTACACTTCTAAAAGCAGCCATGTAAACAGAGGGGGAGGAGGCATTGCTTGGGGACGGGGGCGGGGGTGTAGAGCATAGGCGCCGACTCCATGGGTGCTCCGGGGCTGAAGCCCCCAGGGTGAAAAAATGGTGTGTGCTGAGCAACCACCAGCAGCCCCCTATCAGCTCCCCCTCATCCCTGAGCTCCTCCCGCCCGCCCGCCGATGGGCCCCCCACTCCCCACTTTCAAAGTGCCGGTGCGTGCTCGACCCCCGGCTCCATCCCAGGTCCTCTCCCACTCCCTTCCCGTGCCTCCCGCCACAATCAGCTGTTTCACAGCATGCAGGAGGCTGGGAGGGTCGGGGAAGGAGCGAGGCTGCGGTGCGCTCGAGGGAGGGGACAGAACTAGGTGGGAAAAGGCAGGGTGGAGTGGAGCCTTGGAGGAAAGGGTGGAGTGGCGGGGACCTGGGATTAGGGAGACCAGATGTCCCGATTTTATAAATACAGTCCCAATTTTGGGGTCTTTTTCTTATATAGGCTCCTATTCCCCCCACCCCGTCCCGATTTTTCACACTTGCTGTCTGGTCACCCTACCTGGGATGGAGCCGGGGGTCGAGCACACACCGGCACTTTGAAAAGTTGGTGCCAGTGGTATAGAGAGCTGTGTAGGTTACATACCCACACGGTTCAGGCATGTCTTAACTCACCTATGCAGTGCCTCGCTGCTTCACTGCTATTTATACCCAAGCTATTCGGGTGTGCAGTGTATGTATTTGTCACTCCGCCATAAGGCATGTGCAGTGTAGTCTCTCTGGGCCTCGGTTCCCATCTGTATAACAGGGGGAGATAATATGTCCCTTCCCCACAAGGGTGACGTGAGGCTAAATTAAGGATTATGAGTCACACCTGGCCAGGTTTTTAAAGGATTTAGGAGTTGATCCGGTGAATGAGTTAGGCAGCTCCATGATCTCCAAGCTCCCCACAGAGTTCCTGGGAAGAGTTAAGTATCTAAAATAGAGATTTTCAGAAGCCAACCGCTGTCTAAACTAGCCAGGAGTGAAATACTAAGGAGCTTAGGTACCCAAGAAGCTGAACTGTTGCCACTGATTGACAGGCCAGAGATAGGTGCCTCTCTCCAGTCAGGATCCTCAGCCACGAGTAGCCTATGCCCTCGCAGCTGAAACAATCTCTCTCTCCGGCTCAGTCTTAACCTAGAGTTCCCTGTGCCCCTGGCTTCTTTCGTGTGGGTGCTGTGCTTGCCCCTCCCGCCCCCACATCCAGCCTGCCTGCTGTGGGGGCTAACAGGTTCTAGGCATGCTCAGAGCACACCTATGGGACCAGACCCTGCTAGAAAGACAGGTATTTCCCCTGCCTAGTTTTAAAAACCTGATTTGAGGCCTCTGGGACTTCAGCTTGAGATAGGGTCTGGGCAGTTTGTTAGCCCTGGGGTGGCAGCAGTGCTTTGTCACTTGAAAATGTGGACCAGTGGAAACTTAGGGACAGATTTTTAAAGGGATTTAGCCATCTAAAGAGGCAGATAGGCACCTACATCCATCCTGTAGGTGCCACTGGCATTTTCAGAGCTATCACTGAGGCCCCACCTAGTCCCCCCTTGGTGTGTACATTTCTGCCAGGCATTGGGTTGAGCATGAGAGAGGCATAAAGTGGGAGGAGCACATGTGTGAGAGAGAGAAAGAAAGAGAGAGAGCATTTCAGCTGCTAGGTCATGGGCTGCCTATGTACCTAAGCCAGGTCAGCAGTTTAACTCAAGAAGAGAGTTCAAGGCTGAGTATCCTGAGGGAGGCACCTACCTCTGACCTGTCAGCCAGACACACCAGGTCAGCTGCCTAAGCATCTAAGCCCCTCCTCTCAGGATTTCACTCCTGGCTACTTTAAGCAGCTCCCTGCTCAATTGACTGGCTTCTGGCCATCCCTTTCTATCCCCAGGAATGCTATAGGCACCCTAGGCAGCACAGAGCTGCCTAACTTGAGGCTGAACATTTCACGAGGTGGCAGACCTCCTCTGGGTTAGGCATTATTCTGCTCAGCTAAGCAACACCTAAATATCTTTAAAAATCTGGCCCTTAGGCACCTCGGGTACTTAGGTACCTATAGGGTTAGATGACAACTGAACTGAGGCTTTGAAAATGTCAGTGGTGCCTACATGGTGGACTTAGGCTCCTATCTGCCTGTTCAGGTGTGTAAATCCCTTTAAAAATCTGGCCCTCAGATACCAAAATGATGGGGACCATGTAAAGACCCAAGATGGCTAGGAGCTATTACTGTCAAAAGCATGTGTAAAAAGTACTTTAAAAAGTAATGTGTTAAAGTTGAAACTAGCATTTACAGAACAAAAATATGTTGGAAGGGCATGTACTTTTTTAATATTACCTGATTTTATGTAATATGCAGCCTCTGTGTATCATGCATGAAAGCATTAACAGTATAGCAAAAATAGCATTTGGTATGAAACAAAAGGACTAAACCTTGCATAGGGATTTGATATCGCCAATGATTTCTACAATTACATGTAGTTGAGAGGACTACTGAAACTTAAAATATCAATGAGAAAGATAGAAACAGTAATTGCTAAAACAGACTATTGCACCTTCTAGTCCAGTAATCTTTCTCTGATGGTTTTCAGTACCAGAAGCTTCAAGGGAAAGTGCTAGAATCCCTACTATGGAAAATTAGGGAAAATACTGCTTCTTCTCATCCTTCATCAATTAGTGCTTGTTTTTTGCCATGAAGATTAGCATTTTGGAGTAGTAATGTTTTCACGGAGAATAACACAAACAGCTTTCTTTGTATTACTGAGGGTATTCAGCTAACTTAATGAGAGCTATTGTAGTATATGTACACTAAAATGATTTACAGTAAAATGACAGGCTGTAATTGTTAAATGCTTGCTGCTAATATTAACAAACAACTTACTATATTTAATTTCCATAACAGACATTGGAAATCACCTGTATGAATTAACTTATGGATTTTCCTAAGAAAAAGGTTATTTCCCTGCTGCTGCTGCTGCTGCTTTTACTGCAACAACTTATTTGGTACATTTAAATTAGTTTAAAGCGCAGAGGATTTAGCAGGTCTAGTACAGTAAAAGTAAGTAAGTAAAGTACTGGAAGCCGTAAAAGTACTGGAAGTTTTGGCTTTTTGCTTGGTTTTTAAATAGTGAAGGGAATCCAACCTCTCTTACTGTTGTTCACAAAAATAGCTAAAATTAAAAGATGATGGGCCAGAGTATGGAACACCTTACTCAAAGTGAAGGTAATGGAACTACTCATGGTGCCATGTGCTATCCAGAGCGCATAAGGGAATCTGTCAGAGTTTAGTAATAGGCTGGTGTATGTAAACAGGTCTTTGGAAAGTACTACACTGCTTATTATAATTGTACTGATATAGATGGCAATGGTTGATGGGGAATATTCTAGTTTGTGATTGTAAACTCTAATTGTTTCAGAGCAAAGGTAGCATTAATAAGGACTTGTCTACATGGAGGGGTTTTTGTACTGATGTAACTGTACCAATGTAATTGCACTGATATGAAAGCCACCTTTGCACTGCTCTGATTCTCGGAAACCTCTTAAAAAGACCAAATCTTGTAATTTATAGCTGACACTGCTGATGAAAATGGAGATTAATTTTATAGAATCATAGAATCATAGAATCTCAGGGTTGGAAGGGACCTCAGGAGGTCATCTAGTCCAACCCCCTGCTCAAAGCAGGACCAACCCCAACTAGATCATCCCAGCCAGGGCTTTGTCAAGCCTGACCTTAAAAACCTCTAAGGAAGGAGATTCCACCACCTCCCTAGGTAACCCATTCCAGTGCTTCACCACCCTACTAGTGAAAAAGTTTTTCCTAATATCCAACCTAAACCTCCCCCTCTGCAACTTGAGACCATTACTCCTTGTTCTGTCATCTTCTGCCACTGAGAACAGTCTAGATCCATCCTCTTTGGAACCCCCTTTTAGGTAGTTGAAAGCAGCTATCAAATCCCCCCTCACTCTTCTCTTCTGCAGGCTAAACAATCCCAGTTCCCTCAGCCTCTCCTCATAAGTCATGTGCTCCAGCCCACTAATGGTTTTTGTTGCCCTCCGTTGGACTCTTTCCAATTTATCCACATCCTTCTTGTAGTGTGGGGCCCAAAACTGGACACAGTACTCCAAATGAGGCCTCACCAGTGCCGAATAGAGGGGAATAATCACGTCCCTCGATCTGCTGGAAATGCCCCTACTTATACGGCCCAAAATGCCATTAGCCTTCTTGGCAACAAGGGCACACTGTTGACTCATATTCAGCTTTTCATCCACCATAACCCCTAGGTCCTTTTCTGCAGAACTGCTGCCCAGCCATTCGGTCCCTAGTCTGTAGCAGTGCATGGGATTCTTCCGTCCTAAGTGCAGGACTCTGCACTTGTCCTTGTTGAACCTCATCAGATTTCTTTTGGCCCAATCCTCTAATTTGTCTAGGTCCCTCTGTATCCTATCCCTACCCTCTAGTGTATCAACCACTCCTCCCAATTTAGTGTCATCTGCAAACTTGCTAAGGGTGCAGTCCACACCATCCTCCAGATCGTTGATGAAGATATTGAACAAAACCGGCCCCAGCACCGACCCTTGGGGCACTCCACTTGATACCGGCTGCCAACTAGACATGGAGCCATTGATCACTACCCGTTGAGTATAGTGACTATTACTGTTGGTGGGTACTTTTATGGCATTTTATGTAACCTATGAGGGACCAGATTTTTAAAAGTATTGAGGTGCCTAAAGATGCAGATAAGTGTTTAGTCCTATTGGGTTCCGGGAAGTGGGCGGGCGGAAGCCTGCCCACTGCTAAAGGACACCCCGCCCCAGCCTAAGGGGAGGATCCACAGGACCTGGAAGCCAAATGAGTTCAGGGGACAACTAATGAGCTAACAGGAACAGGAGTGCGGTCAAAGGGTCAAAAGAAGGGAGCCTGATGGGGATGGGAGGTAAGCACCTAGGTGCTTTCAAAAATCTAATTAAGCACCTATTTGCATATTTAGGCACTTAAATACCTTTAAAAACAAGGGCCTAGGTGCCTAATTTTGGTGACTTTTAAGGTAGTTTAACATACTTAAATTGTAAGTCTCTTGCGGCAGTCATCTTTTTGTTCTGTGTTTGTACAGCACCTAGCACTGTGGGGGTCCCAGCCTATGACCAAAATTAATACAAACACATACACACACATGCACACACATACACAAACATACATAGAATTATTTCAGTATTGTCATAATCTTGTTCTCATTATTTAACAAACTTGTGTGATATTTTAATCAATTAAAGAAAAAAAAGTTCCGATCAGTCAGAACATAGCACTTCAGAATTGTAGGAGATTGGAAGACTTACCTTTATTCTGTAAGAGTTCTAGTTTAGCATAAAATAACAGAGTTATCAGTTCTTGCCAGCTCTATCAGTGCATTTCTAATGGCTGAACAGTTTGGTACTTTCCAAAGAGCGAAATGCAGACTGCTCTAACTTGTGCTGGCAGCAAATGGACCCAAAGGAATTCCAAGGGGATCACTAGGGAAGCTGGTGATCTCTAGAGCACACCTTCTGATGGGAAATGCATAAGTGGCTCTATGCCACTGGAGAATCATTCTCTGTTGGCCAGTTGCATGCCACAGGTAACATTTAAACTGGCTGGAATGTGGGGAAGAAACTGGGCTGGCAAATATATCTTTCCATATGGGCTTTGAGGACCTGATACTCCAATGGCTTGCATAGACATTTGTACCTGTGCAAAGGGGGTGAAAAACACTATCATTCTGAATTAGTAGCATATTACACTGGCATTGCACTCACAGGTGTGAATGACAGGTGCAAGGCAGTGAAGAATTGAGACCTCGATATGAACTTTCATAAGACTGAGGACTTGATTCTCCTCTCATTTAAGTCACTCCACCTCTTTAAGCTTCATTTTCCCCATCTATAAATCAAGACTACTGATACTTACCTTTGTTTGTAAATTTGAGATCTGTGGAGCTAAATATGATTAATATTATTTATTTTACTGTACTGATTTCACACTTGTGTAATACCATTTACTTAAAATGAGTTACTCCTCATTTACATTTGTGTAAGAGAGCAGAGAATCAGGCACAGACTTCAGATCACAGGTTCAAAATCAGAATTCCAGATGAGGTCCATTTAATCATAATGTAGTATTCAACAATAGTATCTGTCAATTGATCATTCCATTTATAGCAAAAGGGAAGAATTCCACTGTTGGTTATACCAGCAGAAAATCAAACTAATTCCATTGCCTTTGATGGCATTATTCCTCATATGCACTATTGTAACTGAGAGTTGAATTTGGCTCCATGTTTGGTGGTGGCTGAATTTTTTTTTCTTTTTTAATGGAGGGGATGTATTCTGGGGGCCTGATTCTGATTGTGATGGGTTGGACCCCGTCCCCCCGGTCCGAGATACTGCCTGGTATACTGGGGTTTAACTGAGCCTCTCCTGCTCTCCCCACCTGGGTTCCCTCTCCATGTTTTGCTGAATTAGGCTCTCCGGCCTCTTGCAGCACACACACAGGTAGGACCGCACCCTGCTGCAGACACAGACTGAAGTCAGCTCTGTGTGAGAGGACTCACCCAGCACTCATGTGCACACCCCTTTTGGGAGATAAACCCAAAATAGTACTGTCTTGCGCTATATGGAAAAATCTGCACAGCGCAAGCTCATAAAAATTAACTCTCTTCCTCAATGTGACGAGAGATGTGCACGACTTCGCCCCTCACCCCAGTTAGAAATTGCATAAACTGTGTTTACTAATAAACAAAATTAATTTATTAACTATAGAAGGTAGATTTTAAGTGGTTAAAGAGAGAGCAGACAGGACAAAGCAGATTACTAAACCAATAAAACAAAACACGTAAACTGAGCTTGCTTCACTCAAGAAATTGTTTACAAATAGTAAACAATTTGTATTTACAAATAGTGTTTCTCACCCTAGATATTGTTACAGGCAGATTACAGAAAGTCTTGAAAGGCAGCTGCACCAGCCTGCAGCTTGAGACCTCAGGTATTGTTACTCACAATCTAGATGCCCTTCCAGCTTGGGCTCAACTCTTCTCCCCCCTGCCCCCCCATTCAGTTCTTGATTCCAAATGTTTTTCAGTGTCTCTTTGGGTGGGGAAGCAGAGAAGAACCCTGATGATGTCACTCCCCTGCCTTACATAGCTCTTGTGTAAGGTGGGAACTCTTTGTCTTCTAGTGGAAAAACACTGGCATTCCAATGGGGGCGGGGTGGGGGGTGGGAGAATGGGTTCAGTACCAGGTGACTCGGACCCATGTCTCTGCAAAGCTGTGGCAGCCACTACTCGTAGGCTGTCTGGAGTGTCCACAGAAAGACTACGCCCTTTCACAGTCCATTGTCTTTGCTAATGGGCCATCAGCCCTGTCTGGCTTTTCATTGTTGAACCTGAAGGACTAGCTGTGGGTGACACCTAAAGAAACACATTTGAAATACAGATAAGTGGTCAATATTTCTAACTTCAGATACAGAAATGATAGATGCATACAAATTGGATAATCACATTCAGTAAATCATAACCTTTC
This sequence comes from Macrochelys suwanniensis, assembly GCA_033296515.1. Classification (NCBI taxonomy): domain Eukaryota; kingdom Metazoa; phylum Chordata; order Testudines; family Chelydridae; genus Macrochelys; species Macrochelys suwanniensis. Next base: position 105,067,624 of record CM065775.1, read on the forward strand.
CAATGATATCTTACATGAGCCTTCTTGCATAAAGTATATCTCAGCTATGTCACACCTCCCCGCTGAGATTGCTACCAGAGGGTTTTTTGTGAGGATTTTATGGGACAGCAAGTGCGTTGTCCCTGGCTTGTTGGAAAATACCTCGCTGTACCCTGGCAGCACTGACAACACTTCCCCCTTTTCAACTGGTGTTAATTCATTACAGATTTCCATACTTTCCAGAGTTGACCCATCTTGGCATTCACCCATCAAATCAATGAGTGGGTGTGCCTCAGTTTCCCCTTTGACACAACAGATCATGTTTACTCCAGTCTCTCTACTGTGGTAGGCTTTGAGCTGGTTCACATGTACCAGTTGGGGAACAGTATCATCGTGGGGCTTTTTTAACTTGATACGTGTCCTCATTTGCCACTTCTACCACCTCAAAGCCCCCTCCCAGGAGTTTTGCATTTTGAACCTTTTTGCAGGGTTGAGTACCATCACCAAGGCTCCTATGTCAGAAGTGTATTTTTATCATACCACGTCTTTTGTTTGGCCTGACTGTCTTGGAGGTTGTTTTGGACCACTTCCATCATGTCCTTTAACTCGCTCCTGAACCTTTGGACATACCCAATTACTGGTTCTTCCCTCATCTCATTGCACCCTTCCCATGTGTCTTTAACGAGATCAAGGGGTCCCCTCACTTTTCTTCTATATGGAAGGTCAAATGGAGAAAATTCCGTGGTCTCTTGGGGAACCTCCCTGCAAGCATACAGCAGGAACGGCAATAACTTGTTCCAACTTTGGCCTCTTTTCTTGGTATACATTCCCAGCATGGATTTTAGGGTCCCATTGAATCTTTCCACCAACCCATTGGCCTGGGAGTGATAGGGGGCAATCTTAAGTTGTTTCACACCACACACCTTCCGTAGCTCATTGAACAACTGCGACATAAAGTTTGCCCCCTGATCAGACAAAATCTCCTTAGGGAAGCCAACTCTGCTGAATATAGTGAGCAGGGCTCTTCCCACTCAGCTTTTATATTGGACAGAGTGGCCGCCTCAGGGTATCTAGTGGCAAAATCCACCACCACTAACAAATACATGTCCCCCTTCTGAGTGGGGCATGGCATTGGACCCACAATGTCCATTGACACACTCAGGAATGCCTTCTGTGTGACAGGTAAGGGACACAGGGGAGCCCTCTGGGGTCATATAGGTTTTTTTCTCTCCTTACAGAATTTATTCCAAAATGTGTGCCTTTTGGGTCTATATTTTCAGGCTTTTTCTCTGTCTGAGAGTGATTTTATCTTTGAAATTTTGAGGGAAAAATGGTTTGAGGTTGAAAAAAGCCCTCACATATCCAATTTAATAAAATAAAATTGAACAGATCCACAGAAAGAGAGACTGGGGTTAATGGCCTTTATTGAAAAATGTTTCTGAGAATTCTTATAAAAATTGACAGAGTTATGAGTCTCTGAAAATCACATACCCAGCATGGAAAGAAAATATTTCATGTGTTTTCTCACTCAGCTAGTAAAGGAGAAGATAAAAAGAAGTTGTGATATTACACTGTATTATTTTATAAATAATATGTGATCATGTAATGTGCACACAAGAGGGCAGAGTTAAGGTTGTACAAGCAACCTTAACTTTGGTAGCTCCTAACTTTTGACTGTGTAATCATGCAATCCTAACATCCTCTTAACATAGGTTGTTTCTGAATTCTCGTAAGGTCTAAAAAGTTGTATAATGCATTTACATTCTTGAATTTATTGTGTGCCCTGATACAAATATAAATACAATACATTCACATATATAACGTTTGTGCCACATGTAAATCATGCTGATAAAGTACTGTAATGTAGTATTTGATATGCTATTCACTTGAAAGGGTTAGGGTGGAAATTAGATCAGGTTATGTCATATTGCACAGTGTTATGCGATATGAAAAATTAAAAAAAAATCCAAACAAATAGGACTAGGCAGTACTTTATTGATCATTTTTGTCTTTCCTTCCCTATTTCATTTTAACAAAATTCAAAACAAAGTTTTAAATTAACAAAATAAAAGGGGATAGAGGATCATCATCATTTTAGGAACTCCACAGACACTGATTAAGAGCTACCTATGTAACTCTAAATTAACATCCAAAAAAGTTGAACTCACTTTTTAATTTTTTATGTGGACGACTCTAGGAATTAGTAAGTGTACTAACTTTCATTCCTTTTTTATTTGTTTGGGAAGACAGACAGATTTTGAATTCCTATTGGAAATTATCTTCCCCAGTTTTAACTTTTGTATATCTCTAGTCAAAGAGGTCCCTTCTAAATAAAAAATAGTTTGGAGCAAGTCTTGCCTAGTTTCAGGCTTGTTGTATTGCAGTAAGTGTGGTTCATGGTCTGACAAGCTAGGAAGCCTAGGTTATAAATTAGTAGCAGGAAGTGTATATCCGCTGTTCAACAATGATGTGAACAGCCGAGAAACTCTTCCATTCATAAATTTACACTGACTGTGGAAATGCAAAGCTGCAGAAGTAGCTTTCCCAGCTGAAATGGTCTGTAAATTTTCAGCAGGTAAGAATCTAGTCTGGTTATATCATTTCATTCTGCCATGTTTTTGCATTGTTTGAAACAATCTATAGAGAAGTAGAAGGGAAAAAAACGAATTCACACAAGAAATTATAGGAGATTTAGTTGTGTATATTTTTCTGAGAAGAAGGAGCTTCTATTCCGACAGATGGGTGTCTCTGTTGAAATGAAAACTCTGAAGTAGCACAAAATGAACTTTCACAGTGGCAAATAGCCTCCCACTTTTTGCAGATCAGAAGCAAACATGAACAGTGGGGAACCCAGACGCCTTGCTACAAAAACAGAGCTTTCCCACCAGATTTTTTTTTAAAGATTTTCAACAGGGAGTCAGCAGTTTGTCAGCCCGTCACGTCATTACTTTCTTTTAAATAAAACCTTTGAATTAAGCTGGTATATTTAAAAAATAATAAGCCATAAGCATTTTTCTTTTTCAGGGTTCTAATTCCATTGTCCACTTTCATATATCAATGTAATTATATATGAATGAAGTCACAGTCACATAAAGGACAAGGTCAATGCAGATGAAAAATAGGCATAACAATAATCTTTTTAGAAAGAAATAATGGCATTCATATTCATAATGGCAAATTTTAATCAAATGGCACAAAAAGGCACAGGAATACAAAGGCTAGATGGCTAATGGAGAACTCCTCACACCACTCTTCTCTGTGAAAGTAATGACAGCATTCATCATTTTCTTTTTAATGTCAGAACTGGAACGAATGCATGACACAATCGTCAGCTTAAATAAAGAAAAAGAAATGGACTGAGTTTCACCTGGAGTCTTAAAAAAATGATTTTAAAAAAGGTGGGTAAATGATGATCCTTTGAAAGCAGACGATTGCCAGCTAACAGGAATGTGTTGCCATCAAAACTCTCTCAGACACATTCAGAGGGAGTGTTGATCTTCCTACTAAATGCTCATGGTGTATTACAGGGATCGGCAACCTTTGGCATGCGGCCTGCCAGGGAAAGTCCCCTGGCGGGCCGGGCCGTTGGTTTACCTGCCGCGTCCGCAGGTTCAGCTGATCGTGGCTCCCACTGGCCGCGGTTTGCCGCTCCAGGCCAATGGGGGCTGCGGGATGCGAGGGATGTGCTGGCCGCCGCTTCCCACAGCCCCCATTGGCCTGGAGTGGCGAACCGCAGCCAGTGGGAGCCACGATTGGCCAACCCTGCAGACGCAGCAGGTAAGCAAACTGGCCCGGCCCACCAGAGGGCTTACCTTGGCGGGCCGCAGGCCAAAGGTTGCTGATCACTGGTGTATTGCAAAGATGGGCCATACTCTCATCTGTTACACTAGCCCAGTGCCACTGACTTGTAAGTGGCTGCATGGGTGTAATTGACAGCAGATCTTGGCCCATATCCAATGTGTCGCAATGTTTTAAAATGTTCACTGTAGCTGTTGCTGGTGTACTTTCCCATAGGTATTTATAGAGGCTAGAGTAGAGATTTACTGCTAGTTGAGTTTTTACTATTGTTTTGGTTTTAGCTGCCAGGAAAAATCTGACCTTTCATGGCCTTGAACAAGTCTGACTTGTGTTTAGATGGGTGATCAACTACACTTCAGTTTAAATGAAAGTAACTTTTTGCAGAACTAAGTTAAACCAGGGGCACAATCTAGCCCTCATGCGGCTGTGCAACAGAGGAGGGGAAGGAGTAAGAAGCTTCCATTCATTCTCCTTTGCATGGCCAGCATAAAGGAGGACTAGAGAAGCAGCCCCTGCACTCAGGGGAGCACAGGAACTGCTACAGGGTTGCTTCCCCCGAGAAACGACTCACTGGAAAGGGGTCCGGGCATGGTGGGTAATAGGTAAGTAGAACCATAGCTTTTTCTCTTCCTCCATATGCCAGACAAGGGAGCTGGTTTCCTGCACAGGGATGAGTATATAGCATACTTTAAAGGGCTGTAGCAAATTATTTGCATTCCAGCACATATGAGAAATTCTGGGATGCACTGGACCTCTCTAGTGGAGAATGATTCCCAAGGCTCCCTTTAAGGCAGTTCCTCTCTGTACTTCCCATTACAATGGACCTTCTCCATGCTTCCCAAGATATACAAACAAGGGAACCCAGGCAGACCGATCACTCTTACTGAAGGAATATTAGGACTTATAAAAATCATCCTCCAACCTGGTCGCTCTGCCTCTGGCTTTTAAAGCCTGCTTTCCTAGGTCAGTCTACCCCCTCGTGAGTCACACTGGGGCAGGCTAATCAAAGGCAATCAAGGGAACAGGGTCAGGCACTCAGTCCCAACTGCCACAACAGCTGAAACTGAAACTGAAATCACCTGAAATCAGAATCAAAATTTAAATTCAAACAGTCAAACACACACACTCCCACCAACAGCTAGTACTCACTCTCACCTGGTAGCCTGTTCAGCCGCGGGATCTCTTGCTCTCCCTCTCAAACTCCCCTCTCTGCAGCCCCCTGTCCGCTCCGCTTCCCTGGTCGCTCTGCCTCTGGCCCAAGGGTCCTGTATTTGCTCCTGCTTTACCTGGAGAAATCCCTCTCAAAACTCACTGTTAGCAGCCCTGTTCGCAAAAAAAAAAAAAAAAAAAAAAAATTACAGAGGAGAATTTTACCCATAACTATGTGCTAACTCTCCTCATAACATCTTTCTCCAGATTGGGTATTACATGCAGGCAGCAACTATTTTTGCAAATGAAATAATCTGTTCCCTTTAAAACATCTGAAGGCACAAATTCATATTATGAGATAGTTACAGTACTTTCAAAGTTTAAATCTAGGAAACACTCTTGGTTTATAATCTGAGGAGAGCAAAAAACCGAGCCAGAAACCACTATTAATTTTGTTTTATCCCTTAACTTAAAAAAGAGAAGGAAAACAGTGTGCTCACCAAGGCTACATTCTTTGTTGCTAAGTTTTACTCTGGAGTAAAACTTTAACATAAAGTTATAAATCTTGTAATATGTTAGCTTTGGAATGCAGCTGCTGACACAGCCTTCTCTATAGTGCTCACAATGACAATACATGTGGATTGTGCTTTTGATTTATACTGGAACAGGGTGCTGATCCAGTTCCCACTGAAGTCAATGGGAGTCTTTCCATTGTCTACAGTGGGAGCTGGATCAGAGCATAAGTGAGAGAATAATCTTGCCCAATGGACTAATTTCAGAGAAAAAAAAAACTTGTAGCACCTTAGAGACTAACAAATTTATTTCAGCATAAGCTTTCGTGGGTTAGTACCCACTTCATCGGATGCATGGAATGAAACATACAGTAGACAGATATTTATACAGTCAGAGAAACATGATAAGGTGGAGGTGCATAGACCAACCTTAAGAGGCTAATTAATTGAGAGGAACCATAACAGCAGGGGAAGAAAAACCTTTGAAGTGATAAACAAGATGGTCACACAGGTGTGAATGAGGATCGTTAACTTAAGGGAAATAGATTCAATTAACGTAATGGCCGAGCCATTCGAGGTCCTTATTTAATCCTGAGGTAATACAATCTAGTTTGCATATCAATGCATATCAATGCAAACTAGATTGTATTACCTCAGGATTAAATAAGGACCTCGAATGGCTCGGCCATTACGTTAATTGAATCTATTTCCCTTAAGTTAACGATCCTCATTCACACCTGTGTGACCATCTTGTTTATCACTTCAAAGGTTTTTCTTCCCCTGCTGTTATGGTTCCTCTCAATTAATTAGCCTCTTAAGGTTGGTCTATGCACCTCCACCTTATCATGTTTCTCTGACTGTATAAATATCTGTCTACTGTATGTTTCATTCCATGCATCCGATGAAGTGGGTACTAACCCACGAAAGCTTATGCTGAAATAAATTTGTTAGTCTCTAAGGTGCTACAAGTTTTTCTTTCTTATTTTCATTTTGCTGACACAGACTAACACGGCTACTACACTGAAACCTAATTTCAGAGAGAAATCTAAAGGGAATCTAAGATGATGGGAGAAGAAAATAAAGAAGGTATTCCACCTACTGATATTCCCTCTAACATCACATAGGCTCACCTCTAGATTTTGAGATACATTTAAGATGTATTTGGGGAGTTAGATTGTGTGATGAATGAATCAGCCCTGGCCCTTGCATCTGTATCTTCAGAAACACTTAAATTTAGCAGGCAGAAAACCATTTTACTGTGAAAGCTGGCATCTGAGGATTGTTACTGTCCTCAGAAGTGTATGATGACTAGAGAAAAAGGATGAAGTACTGGAAGTTTAGGTCATTAATGAATCACAATTGTCAACACTATCCTTCAGGCAACTCAATTTCAAATGCTGAATGCAGGCCAAGACCAGAAAGAGTGTCAAGATAACTGATGCCAGTGTCATTACATGAGGAGAAGTAAGGTAAACACATGGAAATTTAGCACCAAATAACAGACTTTTCTTGTCATCTTAGGTGTTAGAAATGAAAGTGCCTGATCTGAAATCAGACTGTACTCACTGAAGTAATGATGGGGCCAAGAGATACAAGTCAATGGCCAGCTTCTACCTTCCAGTTTGTGCCTGCATTGTTTTAAATCAACGATCACCTGTCAATTTAACAACAAAACTAACTAACTTGTTGATTGGTAAATTATCAAAGAAATTCTTTGCTTCATCTCCTTTTGTCTTCAGTCAGCTTTTGCCTTCTACATACAGAACAATGCAAGCATAGTGGTTATGTAATCAATGCCCAGAGGTAAGTATGTCATTCCTCTGCTAATTTCACCCGTGTGACAGAATGTACCTATGCCCACACCCTATACACTATTGTAATAATTCTTTTACAAAGTATGCCTTGTAAGGTATCGTTTGAAAACTCATAATTTGCTGGTCATCATTGGCCTGGTAACATGTGTGGCAACATTGTACGTGAAGTTATAAGATTCCACTCTATGGCATTCTTAACACATATTCCAAACTGAGTTTGGCAAACAGGTCTGTCTCAAACAAAGGAAATGGCACTCTGCTTAATTTGCACTTGAGCAGTAAACAGAGTCATCAAGCAGGAAAGGAAACATAGGATGCTCCAGCATGTAAGGAAAAGCAGCAGGGAAAATCCTTCCTTACAGACTCTTTGTCTCCTGAATCTCAGCTGGAAATGTTTTTCAAGAAGGAGAATGACACTATAAAAAGGAGAGACAAACACCATAAGACATGCCCCTCCCCCACCCACTGCATTTGTGGCCTCTAAAGGACAAAGGAAGCAGCATTGGACTGGAGAAGGGGTCCTGGCCTATGAAATGAGACTGCTAAAAGCATATGATGAGAAACGTAGCTTGAATCTGATATAGTTTGTCAAGTTAGGCACCAGTACCTTTTTAACTTTATTTTCGTGTAACCATTTCTGACATCTGACTTTTATGTCTCATTACTTCTATTCACTTAAAATCTAGCTCTTTGTTGTTAATAAACTTGTTTTTGGTTTTATCTAATCCAGTGTATTTAAATTGAAGTGTCTGGGAAACTCCGTTTGGAGTAGCAAATAATATGCATATTATTTCTATTAAAGCAATAACAGACTTTATGTAAGCTTGTATTGTCCAGGAGAGGGCTGGGCAGTACAGGACATACATTTCTGGGGGGAAATCTAAGGCTGGGAGTGTGTGGGGGTCACTCTACAGTATAACTAAGGCTGGTAGGAGCCAAGGTGTGTCTGGCTGGCTACAACACACACAGAGACGTAGATGAGAGTGATTTTCATGCTGGAAGCTGTGTGAGAGCAATCCAGCCTGGAGGCTACAGCAGCAAAGCAGTGTAAAGGGCACCCCAGGATAGAGAGCAGGAGTGACACAGCTGCTCATTAGTCTGGATTGTACCTGGGGTGTGTCACAACCAGAAACTCCCAAACCCTTTAAAACACCTACAGATTTCTCATGAAGAGTGCTCCAACCAGAATGTGTTGGTTACATTGGAGAGACAAGGTAGGTGAGGTAATACCATTTTACTGGACCAACTTCTGTTGGTGAGAGAGACAAACGTTTGAGCTATACCCAGCTCTTCTTCAGGCTGGGAAAGGTACTAAGAGTGTCACAGCTAAATACAAGATCAAACATATAGTTTAGCACAGTGGTTCCCAAACTGGGGTTTGTGAACCCCTGGGGGTTCACGAAATGTTATAGGGGGTTCTCGGGAAAAAATTCACTAATGGCGGACAGAGCTGTCCCTAGGGACCCCAGGCAGCATGGGGCTGGCAACCTGGAGCCCCTGGACTTCCAAGAGCTAAGCAGATCAAAGCAAGCATATCTATCACACTGAGGAGATTTCAACTTCAAGACTCCTTATAAGAAATGGAAAGGGAGGTGGATATTTTTTGCTGTTTTAAAATTAAATAGGCAGCTAGTATTGTTTTTAAAATTATGATGAAGAACAAGTTTAAGCTTTGTTGTAACGTGTGTTGTTTGCCTGGACTGCTCAAGACCTGAATGCTTGTGTAGAAAGAACTCTTTGAGTTGGGTTCTTAAATACCTTCATGCTGTTTCATATCTGATACTCCTTGATGAAACATAGGAGCCTTGTCATATAATGGGCTTATTCAAAGGGATAGAAGCTACGAAAGTGAGATCTTGAAAGTGTGTTGCCGTTTTCATAATGTAATAAAAATACTGTAATGATAAATAATAATTAATAATAAATAGTGTGTAAAAGGTGTCATTAAAAACAAATTTTATATGTCCAAGATCACTACTTTTATAATTTATACTCAGGTAAAGGAGAAAATCCCTAGAAATATTTATTTTTAGGAGGGGGTTCGCGAGACTTGACGTTTTAGTGAAAGGGGTTCACAGGTTGTTAAAGTTTGGGAACCACTGGTTTAGCATAAGCAGTTAGTTAGCACATATTCTAAGGGACCTTTCAAAGGAAGTAACAACCCTGTAGTTATAGGACAAAAAGGGTGATTAAGGGGTTACAGATTGTTGTAATAAGTTGTAAATCCAGTGTTTTTATTAAGACCATGATTTTTAGTGTCTAGCAAAGTTATGACTTTACCAAGCGTCTCCCTTCCCAAAGGACCTCATCTAAAAGAAAAGTTGGACATAATTCTTCACCTAGAATTCAAGAAATCTACCACATAAGGCCCTATATCATCACTAAATTACCTAACCCTTCCTAAGCAATTAAGTACATTACACATGTGGAAATTTCCTTCAATGAAAATATCTACTTCAGTTTGCTAATTGCATAAATCTCTCTTTGTATGTGCTCTCAGGCTTTGATTTTAACAGCTTTCCACTAAATTCCCTTCTTTATGACCTGATGAAAGGTATGTTTTTCTATTCTATTAAATGAGCACCCAGTTGCTGTCCAAAAGCTACACTTCTATTACAGCTAGCTAATAACAACATGTGCTTTTGTGGATAGAGTGTCCTGGGAATAATTCCAGGAACATAGAGCCCCGCTCTCACTTTTTTTAAAAAAAGCAACTTTATTTACTTTTAAGATTCTCAAAGGAGCACAAATGACAGTTCCATCACTTTGCCTCAGACATTACTTTTCTGCATGCTGATAAACACCTCATAAAATATTAACTTAGTTTGTGCCTAGGGTAAAATAAACTATAGTGATGTGACAGTGATCTGTGTAATCAACCCAAGGTTTCCATTCTGATGCTTGAAAAGGTGCAAGCATGGCAAATCCTAGGCTTTCCCTTATAGGACTGTTAATATTGGCATTAATATTATTCAATTGTTAGTTAATAACAGAAATATTTCCCCCTATGTCTAAATCTTCTTGCATGGTTTAAAAGAGCAAAGAAGTACATATCATATTCACTCAGCATAAGCTAGTTAACAGTAATTATTATTACTAAAATAATAATAATGACTCTAGGTCCAAATTTTTCAACTTAGGTGACTACAGTTAAGTAACTAAATCCTTATTTAGGCATCTAAATAAACCTAGACTGATTTTCACGGGGGCTGAAGATAATGAAAGCTGAGTGTTCTTAGCGCCTTATGCACATTAGGCCACTTTTGGTGCCTAAAATGGACCCAGGTGCCTATGTTTAAAAAATTGGTTACAATCCTTAGCACTGATATAGTGTTTTCCCATTTTCAAAGCACTTACACAATTTTACTAATTAATTGGCCTATCACCACTGTAGGGTTGGTAAATACATATTTTGAGGGGGTTAACTGGTGGAGGAACTGAGGCATAGAAATTAATGTGACATCACTCAGGCACAAAAGTTGCTGGTGGCAATGTCTGCACAAAAACTCAGACAGTCTTGGTTGCTAGTCCTGTACCCTGACAACTAGACCAACTTCTTCCTTTGAAAAAGAGAAAAAAGATACTTGTCAAATCTAATCGCTGGGTCCATTTGGATATAAGACACAGATTTTCTGATGACTAATATTCTGGGGTTATGTCTTAACTGCATATTAACTCAGGCTTTTATCTGGATATCGCCCCTAACCCTTCTCCTGTCAAAACCCTCTCACCTAAGTTTGGTGATGCTTTCAACCCAGGCTATCTAGCCCAGTTGGGCGCATGGGTTATAGCCCATTTGCTGCTCTCACTCAGGCTGGTAACTCAGCCAGTTTGCAGTGAGAATGTAGGTTAAATCACTTGGGTGATAATCTATTTTATTCTTAAAGTACAAAGCATTTCAGAAAAAACATATAAACAATAAAAGAACCTACACACATACTAATAAGCTTACCAGAATTAACCCCAATCTTAGCATGGATTCTTAACCTCCCACCCAAGGTGATTCCTTATGGTTACCAGTTCATCACATCTCTAGCTCAGAACAAACACCCAGTCCTTCCAGTCCTTCCCAAAGGACTGGGGACCTCCATCGACCAGGGCTCCTGTCTATTTGCTGGATCAGGAAGAAGGCTATGAGCCACTTTAAAAATAAGCTATTTATCCAAAACCCCTTTCTTTGTCTGTTTGTCCCTGGAAAATCCAGTTTGAACTAATATATGCATATCTTCCTGGGTGTGGGGGAGGATTGAGGGTGGCTTCAAAGGGTTGATAACAGAGAAGTACATTAGCATCTCCCTTCCTACTAGAGAAGGTACATACAGTGCCACAATAACAATTGCATTACAATACAGTGTATCCCCAAGGTGTTAACCCTAATTCAATAAGGTTTAATTTAACTCAATAAAGTTTATCTTAATTCCAACAGGTTTGTTCAGGATAATACAGGATATTGTCAGTCTGTCACTCAATTTAACTCTGCAGTAAAGCCATACCCTGCAAGTAACATACTTCCTGAATTAGCAGAACACGTGCAGAGTTTGAGTCTCCTCTCGCTTACATTGTTTTTACATTGATTTACAACTCCTTTAAGGGTAGGGTGACCACATGTCCTGATCTTTTAGGGACAGTCCCGATTTTGGGGTCTTTTTCTTATATAGGCTCCTATCACCCCCACCCCCCACCCCATCCCAATTTTTCACATTTGCTGTCTGGTCACCCTATTTAAAGGCCCCATTCTGTTGGTTTAAGTCATGAGTTGGCTTGGGCCATATAAGAACAGTGAAAGGTAAAAATGCATTTCCTTTTAAAATGGATCTCAAAGAGCATTATCAATTTGTGAGCCAAATCATGAGCGCCTTACTCTACTCTTATTCAGTCTTTTCTCAGTTAAATTCCTTGTCTGAGTAAGGACTAAATAAAAACTAGGGGCCAGGAAACTACATGAGATTCCCAGGAGGAGTTTCCTCTCCATTGGTGTAGGAGCAAGGTTTAACTTGTCAGAAACAGGGGAGCTGGCTTCCAAATCATATAAACCCTGATCAACCAGTGGGATGCCATGGCCATGTATGTGGAGATTGTATACCTTCATGTCAGGTCTGGGTCTCAGATGCTTCTCTCCTCCTGCTCCATGAAAATGGTTCCATTGGAACTCTACTGACCCACATTCCAGCTGGCCCTGGCACCCCTAGTGTTGAGGTATATTTTCCTTTTGCTCTAATCTTTGTGATGCCAGCAGAGGACAAAGCCCTACCCAGGGTCATCCTCTTCTCCCTCAGCTTATCGACATCTCACCACGTCCATTTGTAAAAATCCCTTGACACAGTGAGGGCCCTCTGTGGGGTCTGGGTGAAAGGAGAACATTGTCACTGATGCCTCCTTCCAGGCAAGAGGGATTGCATCCCCACATGTGAGGTCTTTCTGAATGGAGATCTTGGGTGGAGGGAGCATCACCTGACCCTGAGTAAGAACATAAGGATAAAAACTTTAGTCATCACTGAAGCAGGGAGACCAGCCCTTAGATACGGACCATAACAATAGTGAGCTGGGGCACACTAAACTAATGAGGCCAGCTGAAACTCATTACCTGATACTGGTGAGCCCCTTGCCTGCTGGCATTGGGATGCTCAGTGTCCTAGCATCACAGTACAAATTAAATAAGTGACTGTATTCAAAGCTGCCCTCCTCCCAAAAAACTTCAATCTTTTCTTTTACTGTAGGTAGAGTGTGCCAATCAATACCTTTTCACTAATTGAGAATTTCTTACTCACACTGGTCAGCAGTTATTCACCTTAGAAAGCCTATTCACTTCAGTGGTCTTCTAAGGTGAGTAATTGCTCACCAGTGTAAGGGGTTCACAATCTGGCCCATTGACACTTACGTTTCAAATTTGGGGAATTTGTCTTATTACACTGGCAGGATACATTTATGTGCCCCAACTCTGAAATATGTGGGTGGTTGCTTTTAATATCTCTGGTATAATTAAAGAATAGACTCATAATATATAGAGCCTATGATCTTCCTTGTCCATCTTTATATAGTGTTATTACACAGTGTTTTGAAACAATCACTTTTTCACTTTATAAGCATCTCTACACTGATTTTTCGAATGGTTACCAAGATCATTATGGAGAGGATATAATATTAAATATACATTTCATTTTCCAGTAGTGGATAGACACAGATTGCTAGTTATTTCTTAATCCAAAGAAATACATCTGTTCATATATCTATGTTGTTCAAAGGGGGTTTCTTTGTACAGAATAATTGCCACATAGCACTGATATGTGGGAGGGATAGCTCAGTGGTTTGAGCATTGCCCTGCTAAACCCAGGGTTGTAAATTCAATCCTTGAGGGGGCCATTTAGGGATCTGGGGCAAAAATTGGGGGATTGGTCCTGCTTTGAGCAGGGGGTTGGACTAGATGACCTCCTAAGGTCCCTTCCAATCCTGATATTCTATGATATGGTACAATATTTTGTGCAGTGTCAGCATATAAATTGCATCTCCAAATGCTTTCCAGAGTTAAGTGCTGCAACTATTCCTTTGGACAGCCTCCTACTCTAGCTATGGCTGTTTTACATTTGTGTGCATGTGTGTTAGCAGGTGTGTGTGTGACAGAGAAACAGACAGAGACACTTAACTGATACACAGGTTTTGCATTGGCCCTTTGGATGACTGAATTTCACCCATAGAGACTTACTGGGATTAGTAGCATTCCAGGTTTTTACCCATGGAGCAATCCCAATGCCACTAAAACAAGTGATTGTTTGGAAACAACATCTTATAAAATGATATTTGCACTGGTTACCTGCTATCATTTCAGAAATTGTAAAATCCCGAAGGAAAAAAAACAGTGAGAAAGTGATAAAAATATTAGATACATAAAGGACTGTTTTTAAAATAGACTGTTACATATGCTGCTTGACAATACTATTATTATTAGGAGTTTCTCAGGGTTTCCACTCACAATCACTTTTTACATCATTTAATGTCCTGGGTGTTTTGGTCAAATTTGATATACAAGGCATCTACAATCTCAAATAGGCACTTTTAATACATCTAGATGTATTTACACACAAAATTTCCCCCGCCCCTCCCAAAAAACCCCTATGGTAAATCTAAGTACTCTTCTCATGAAAGGGAGCAGAAATAGCACATGTATATGCACAGGAGAAAGCAAGAACTATTCTTTTCAACATCAATATTGGTATGTCTGCTTACCAGTGATGGACAAGTGAAGTGCACACAGTGAAGCAAAGAGCTTCTGATCTGAAGGATCCCACCCTTAAGTGTATTTGATGGATTGCCATGCTAGAGGAAGACATGTCTCTCTCAGAATCAAGCAAAAAGAACATTAAAAAACAGGTAACCCCTCTGGAACATTAATCTGGCAGAAGGGATGGAAGGAATTAAACAGAGCTGTTTGCATTTTGGCTAATGGAAGCTTTTGGACTGGAGACAGAGCAAAAACAGATCAGGCTCATTGAGCTTTAGCAACCCACTCTATTGATGCAGATGATAAGCCCCTTGCTAATCATCTGCCTACATAGCTTTGATGACAAAGTTAGAATCTTGGATGCTGTTCATCAGAGGCTCCCATGAGTTCCAAGATGAGGGAGTTATTCAGTGCAGCCCCAGCACACTGGTAAAGAGTTCTGGAAGACTGAGAGACAGACTGTGGAGTAGGGCTAACAGAACAGAGCGCACTTGCATATTCTCTGTTGCTGAAGCTATCCTGTGACAAGAAGTCCCACCTTTTGGTTTGCTGTAGAGTCTGAGAGAAAAAGAGACAAAAGGTAGTTCTTAACCCACGAAAGCTTATGCTGAAATAAATTTGTTAATCTCTAAGGTGCCACAGGTATTTTTCTTGTTTTCGTTCTACAGTAGGTTTGCTTTAGAGCATTGTTTATATGACATTAATTTAATTTCTTGCTATACATACTTTGTACTGTGTGTAACTGCTCTACGCTTGTACATTTATTAGTATGAAATGTATACTCAATAGCTTCTTTGATGCTTGAATTTGGGCTTGGGCTGATGTCAGAGGCTATGAGGGGTCCTAAGATTTCATACTGGGAATCCATTTGTTTTTTGGCTATGTACCATTTTCTATTGTTTGTGCGCTGTGTCTTATTATTTTGAAACCTTGCAAGAAACTATTAGGAAGAGAAGAACACACTATTGTACTGCAGTGTATTTTGGATAACAGAGAGAGGACTTATGAGAGTGTTGGTTTACCCACTATTTTAATCACTTCTGCCTACTACACCTGGTCCACTGTTAGCATTAGGATTCCTGCCCTTTCTTCCTTTGAGTTTTAGTTATTGTTAAGCCAGGTATGTTATTTGCTTCTTCTGTTTATTAGAGCTCAGATCTATCTTAGATACTTATAAGACCCCTTATTATCACAGTATCTGAGTGCCTCACAATCTTTAATGTACTTAATCTCACAACAACACCCCCATGAAGTAGGGAAGTGCTATTGTCCCCATTTTACAGATGGGAAGCTGGGGCACAGAGAGACTAAGTGACTTGCCCACGGTCACATGGGAAGCCTGTGGCAGAACAATGAGTTTAACCCAAGGCTCAGGCTAGAACCCTATCCACTGGACCATCCTTCCTACTTTGTACTTCTAGAGCTCTTTCTATCTGAGGGAAGTATTTTGCAAACATAGTAAGCGTCCTGAAACATCTGTGATGTAGAACATTATTATTATCCTAATTTTACTGTTGGATAAACTGAGGCACAGAGAATGGTTCACATAAAGTCACGTAAAAAGTCTGGAATAGAAACTGTGGTATGCAAAATTTACTGGTGGTTTCAGTTCGCCTTCCCACTACTCTACCACACATCAGCCCTTCATACCTTTGGGCTGTGGACATTTCCTTGTCCAGCGTCATGGTAACTAGGGATGTAGGCCATGTCAGCGGGTCTTTGTACCTTAGGCCTATTTAACAATCTGTTTTCTGAGTAGCTGACCTTCCTTTTCTTCCCTTGCCTCCAACCCAAGCACATTCCACTTTTGTTTTGATAGCTACTGCTATTGTTAATGTCTGGTTTGGGGGATTTGAGGTCGTTTTTTTTATAAGTGCCAAAATTACTTGCTGGAATGCAAACCATGCTTACTTACCCAACACATCAACAAAAAGGTGTTCGTTATGTTGGTGTTTGTTTGATGCCTTTGAGATGCTGAAGGAAAATTTTATGTTTCCTGACATATTTAAGGCTTGATCCAAACCTCAGTGAAGTCAGTTGGAGTCTTTTCAATGTGGGCTTTGGATCAGGCCCATATGGATACTTATATTTGATGACTCTCACAGCGGGATTAATATCCATTCACTGCTGCCACCACTGGGTGGCCTTATTTTTATTTTAATGGTTGTTGAGTCCCTAATAAAATAAAGTGCATGCTGTTTTTATTGATTTTTGTCCAAATCTAAAGACTCGTGTATTGCTTTTTTCTACAAGGAACTCCTCTCTCTCCACAGCGACATGAGAAATTGCCCTGGGCCTGGGTTGGTAAGGTCTTTAATGTGGCATATAATTCTAAAATCAGGGAGTAACTATTTTAATCCATAAAGACCACCTCCAGCTTCTGGCCAGCTCCACAGAATCCAGGGGCGGCTCTAACATTCTCGCGGCAGGCGAGAATTGGGCGGCAGTCTGAGTCCCACGGCGGGAAGAGCGGCGGACCTGCCGCTGAGGGACTCAAACTGCCACCCCATTCTCGATGCCGCCCCAAGCACTAGCTTGGAAAGCTGGTGCCTGGAGCCGGCCCTGACAAAATCAGATCCACTGGAGTCCATATGTTAAATTTTCCAGTGATCTCATTTTAATGTTTTTTAAATCTCCATCAGAAAACCTGTTTCCTCTACTGGGCTTCAAGATCTTGTTGGGAGGGGAGTTCAATATTTTTCTTTTCCTCTCCTGAGATAGGCTGCACTCTGCTACCTAGAGGAATATTCTTACCTCTGTGGCTACAAATGGTCACCCTCTTTGAAGACCTTGTTCACTGCCCATGACCTATGGCAGTAGCTTCACCCAGAGAGATAGAGACTTTCCTCTTTATTCAGAGCCTCCTGGCGCTTACAGCTGAATCAATTTGTTTTTAGGCTCTTGTCTTTTGACAGGCGCTTATTCCGGTGGCACTCTTCCTATGAATTCTCTTGGAATCTTGCCCAGGATGTTTTTATTCCTTCCAAATTCCATTGCACCCACACTAAACCAGAATTTTAATCCTTCCCTGCTGGCGATAATGGGTTTTGTTAGAACATTTGAGATATATATTAAAGGATTTTTTTCCATTCTGCTGTCCCACTTCTCATCTCTCTGTGGTAATTTGTGGAGATACTCCCTTCATGATTTACTCCATGCTGACTAGGTTGGAGGCACACATGCCTCCCAAAACTTTGATTTTTTCCACCCACAGTGTGCTGCAGGTTAAGTGTGGTTATATACAGCTGGAGATGACGTGTTCCCATGTGCAAGGTCTTGTGTCCCCCTATTCCACCAGCTGGGAACTGCTGCTGTACTGTATGTAAAGATGCAGAAAATAAACCAAGGCCACAGAGGTAAGTCCCCTATCAGATTGGAATATCTGATTATACAGTTATCTGCACAAGCTATATAGCTGTACAGCTATATACAAAGAGTTCACTGTCTCTGGCTAACCAAACTCCGCTAGTATTTAACAACAGTAATAAATGGATTTACATGCAAGGGTTTTCGGGGTAGATGCATAAAAACAAAAGACTAAATAGTTCAGAATCATAGTAAAAACAGGTTTGAGACTGCGTCGTGGCCATGGTCTAAAAAAGGAGAAAAATAAATTGTGAAGAATGAAAGCAAATGTACCCTCTGAAAGGAAAAAAAAGCTGGCAATAACGTTGCAAAACTCAAAAGTCAATTAAAATCTCTCTGCTTCACTTATCAGATTTCTCAAATCAATTTTAAATGGAGTCCTGTTTCTAGGACCTCAGTGAAGGAAAGCTGTAAGCCTCTCTAGGACTGAACTTCAAAAAATCTTGTTTGCCATCCTTTGGATAATAAGGATACAGACTCTTTAGTCAATTGATTTAGGTGACTAATGAGTTTGGCCTAAGGCATGAGAGCTGTGAATCAGGACACTGCCTGGATAAAAACAATGAGGCTTCCAGACATATTCCACCAGAAATTTTCTCTACCTGACTCTTTAGGATAGACTGGTCTGTTTAACCTCTAAAATAAAAATGGAAAAGGACAGTGGAGTAAGCAGATAAAAAACACCATCTCCTAGTATAAATATAAACTCTATTAGCCCTTACGCCAACCCAATGCACAATAGTACTGTGTTTCTGTATCTTTGTTCCATTTATCAGACAAAAGCATTATTGCTTGCTTAGCCCCATTTCACAGCAGACTAAAAAAAAAGCAAGATTTATGAAAAGTTCAGCTCCTTAATAAGTGATAGCTTCCTCAGTCTCTTTAAGGTCCCCAGGACCACAAGCTCTGTCTGTCTATGGAAAAGCAAAATCCTGTGTTGAAAAGTATAGTACTGCACTCTAAGAACTCACTTCCAAAGTATACACGCTCAAGGAGTCAAGGTATAAGAAGCTGCTATCTTTGGCCAGCTGGTGAATGTGAAAAATGCTACATTCTTTCCACTTCTTGGAATATTTATATGTGAGGAGAAGGGGTCAGGGTTCATTCTTACCAGGGAGAAAGTGGCCTACATGCATCTCCAGAGTAAGTAGTGTGAGAAAATCTTAGTAAAGTGATATAGCTGAGACAATGTGGATGAAAGAAAGACATGTAGAAAGGTTTTTATAAATAGTAAGATCACACTCAACATACCACCTATTTACTGGTTAATTGAGCAAGTCATAAAGCCAGCTGGGTGAAGCTGATAAGTCAAACTGCAACACCTAACTGACTTCTGTAACTTTCTAAGGATACGTCTACACTACCCGCCTGATTCGGCGGGTAGCAATCGATCTTCTGGAATCGATTTATCGCGTCTCATGTAGACGCGATAAATCGATCCCAGAAGTGCTCCCCGTCGACTCCAGAACTCCAGCTCGGCGCGAGGAGTAAGCGGAGTCGACGGGGGAGCAAGCCTGTGCCGCGTGGACCCGCAGTAAGTACTTTTAATTCAGTCTAAGATATGTCAACTTCAGCTACGCTATTCTCGTAGCTGAAGTTGCGTATCTTAGATCGACACCCCCCACCCCCCCACAGTGTGGACCAGGCCATAGATTCATGGATTATAAGGTCAGAAGGGACCATTCTGATCATCTAGTCCAGTGGTCCCCAACCTTTCTGTGGCCAAGAGCACATTCATCCCTTCATCAGAGTGTGGCGGGCAGCGACACTTCTTGGCGGCATTTCGGTGGCAATGGTTCACCGTCGGAAGTGCTCCTCGGCGGCATTTCGGCGAAAGCTTCTCCGCCGGAAGTGCTGCATGGCGGCATTTCAGTGGCGACACTTCTCCAGCGGATGCTCCTCTCCTCTTCCTTCCTTGGCGCCGGCACTGACGGCGGGCGCACATAAATGCCCCGGCGGGTGCCATGGCACCCATGGGCACCACGTTGGGGACCACTGATCTAGTCTAACCTTGATGAAGCACTGGTGGGAGACTCTCTGGGACCAAGGCTAAACACCTTCAACCATGGAGCTCCCTAAAATCAGAGACCAAGACAGAAACCTATATCTTGCCACTTCCTGGGCAAAAATGTAAGACTCATCTCTTTGTGAAGTCTCCCTGTAATACTGGTGTTTGCAAAATGGCATGGCACTGTTTGCTCTAGAGGTAATCAACAGGATAATCTTACTTAAGAAATGGGTATAAATCAATGTAGTAATGGAGTGTATGGTCCTCTTGGATACAAGGATGTTGTGCCTAGATACTGTAGTGAAGAGTGCATTATAAATACCTAGGTGAATTAGGTTGGCTAAACAGACAGTGTATGATTGCAATGAATCAAAAGCTTATCAGCCACAGCCTCATGTTAATCAAAAGTTTTCATCCAGTCAGGGAGGATAAATACACTTTCTTGCTGTGTCTGGATGTTTCAAGGATGGTCATTTTCTTTGTGCCTGTCTCTGATTGACTCCCAGGAGGCGGAGGGAGAAGGTGGGTGCAGCAACTGTAGCGGCCAACAGATTGGAGGAGAGGAGCAGCAGCAGAAGGGGTGGGGCTAAAGTCAGCGAGCAGAGAACTGGCCACAGGAACACAGAGGCACTAAGGGTACATCTACACTGGAATAAAACACGGCTGTGGCTGGCCCTGATCAGCTGACTCAAGTCCGTGGGCTCAGGCTCTGGGGATGTTTAATTGCAGTTTGGGCTGAGGCTGGAGCCTGGACTGTGGGACCCTCCCTCATGTGGGGTCCCAGACCCTGGGCGGTTTCTGCACAGCAATTTTACAGCCCACAGCCTGAGTCCCGTGAGCCCAAATCTGCTGACTCAGGCCATCCATGAGCATTTAATTGCTGCATAGACATATCCGCTGCGATCCTGCCACAAGGCTCCTCGCCTCCTACACTGATACACCTATTAAGAGGAAGTTGAGGCAGAGAAGTGAAACCACCAAATAGCTGCCACTAGTTCTTGTTGAGCTGGGACAGGCCAAAGTGTTGGACTCATTCCAAGGAACTGGTGCCCTAGTCAATGTCCCCAGATTGTGTGACAGGCAGCTGCGCAGTGACCCCGCCCCTAATCACTGCCAGCTTCATTCAGCCACAGGCAGTTGGCACTCTAAGCTTCTGCCACCTGCAGTTGTCTTGGGAGTAGTGCTCAGCATAGCAGAGGGGGGAACCTGTGAACCAGAAGTAGAGAGGCAGCCAACAGCGAATGAGGGAAGGGGAAATGAGCAGTGAGGAGAGGTGCCGATACTCAGTGTGCGATCAAAAATAGGTCAGTACAAGACCTGTGTTAGACATAAGTCACAAAAGCAGCTGCCTAGAAGTTTGTCTACACTTAAAATGCTACAGTGGCACAACTGCGTTTCAGTGTAGACACTACCTATGTTGATGTGAAGGATTCTTCCGTCGGCATAGGTAATCCACCGCCTCAAGAAGCAGTAAGGTACACGAGTTACAGGAAAACTTCAGATTGATGGGGAAAATGTAACTGGGATATGTGTGAATTCAAACATAAGGCAAGGCACTTTTACAGAACAGAGAAGCTGCTTCTCAAGTAACTCAATAAGGGCCAACGCTGACACACACTTTTCCACACACTAGTGGAGACCCATTGAAGGGCCTTTTACTACCCAGGACAGAGAGGAGGAGGATCAGTACTTGGACAACTTGCAGGATGAATCAGACTGGAAGCACACTTCTCAGCCTGTGGAATATAGACACAAACAGCAGACATAATCAGTCAGCAAGAAATGAACAGACCACAACCTAAAGTATGAGGTGCTTAATTACCATATGCACAATGCTGTACTCACAAGTGCTCTCACAATGTTAGAGAACACAGTTCTGCTTCTTATATCTCCTTCTATGTTCCCCAATTAAACTCTAAAGTAAAAGCTTCACAGATGGTTTTCTTTTTACCTTCCTTTATTGTCCAAAAGCTGTTCCTGGTAATAAGTGGCAAGAGCAATGAATTGACTAGGCCTGAGCTGTACTTGTGTATATATGTGTTCATCCACTTAGAAGAACACTCTGAATCTCCAAGCAGCTCAATGGGGTGTAAATTCAACCCACAGCTCTGACCGCCAATAACACACACCTAGGGAAATAAGTGTATAATAAAGAGCTTCTGAATCCACTCACAGAAAGAACGCACTGATTTGATTAGGATTACACGGTGGGTGACTTGGACACTTTTCTCAAACATACAAATAAAGTACCGGGTATATTTAAAACAAACTGGGGTGAGGTGGAGAGGAAACTATTACTGACTGAGGTCTTCTCTTTCTACAGCCGGTTCACTGATCATAAACACGTTTACGTATTTACCTGAAAGACAGCTGGATGGTCTTTTAGGACACATGTAGCTAAGAAATTCATTTCAAATGTGTGTCATGTGCTCAAGGTTCAGTCCTGCAAGGCACGGAGAAGTTATCCAGTGACACACTTAAGTACATGAGTAGGCCTTGGCTTCACTGGAACTATTTATATGCTTAAAGTTAGGCATGTGCTTAAGCATGTTCCTGGATTGAAGCCAGAGTGCTCAGCAACTTGTATGACCAGCCCCTGAGTGAATGGGATTTGGCTCCCATTATAGCTATTTAAGAAAAAAGATAGTTGTTTTGCAATAGCATTTTTCAAATTTGGTTGGCTTACTTTGGAAATAATGGCTTCCCAACTGCCATTATATCCAGAACTTGCAGGGAAATGGGCTTGATGATCTGATAGGGCTTTTTCTCTCTGCCATTTCTCTGATCTCAGAATGCAACAACTGGGAGTGAAATCCTGGCCTCACTGAAGTCAATGCTTTGACTTAATTAGAGCCAGGATTTTACTCACTGTCTTGAATGCCCAAATAATCTGAAAACTACCAAACCTAATATTGTGCTCAGCATTTGTAAAAGAATTAATTTTCAGGCTGAAATCATGTATGAAAAGAGTAACACAAACGTTAAGCTTTGGCTTTTTCACTATTATTATCAGCCATGACACAGTAGCAGTTTGAGCAGCGGGCATGAAGAGGCCATGACAGTACAGTACAGTAGATTAGTCACTTAATGAGTCTAAGGATTGGGTTTTTCTTAAGGTCAGAGCCTTTGTTCCAGGTTCAGGAAGTGTAACTTTGTTTTAAAAATCAGGCTTTGGCAGGGTTCTGTCCAGAGGGTTGGCAGGGAAATTTGCTCAAAGTCAACTGCAGTAAATCAGAATCCTCTTAATTTTGACCTGATGTGTGACTTTCACCTTTCCGTGCTCTGTTTCCCCCACATACACGCCTTCATTTGGCATGGCTCCTTAGATTGTACATTGTTTGCGGGCAGAGAGTGCCTCTTATTATGTTTTTGTACAGTCCCTATGGCTTCCTTATCTAGTTTGGGCCCTCTAGATGTTATTGTAATACAACTAACAATAAATAAATAAACTTCCCTCCAGAACGGCGGGAGGGGGAGGGGAGGGAATAACTGTGGGAATGTTCTCAACACCAAAAGCAGGTTGAACTCTAGCTCAGGGGTTCTCAAACTTCATTGTACCACAACCCCCTTCTGACAACAAAAATTACTACATGACTCCAGAACAGGGGCAGGGGAGCCAAAGTCCAAGTGCTTCAGCCCCAGGTTGGGGATCTGTAACCTGAGCCCTGCAACCCAGGGCTGAAGCCCTCTGGATTTGGATTTGGCCCCAGGTGGTGGGGCTTGGGCTTCGCCTTCAGCCCCGGGCCCCAGCAAGTCTAATGCCAGCCCTGGCAACCCCATTAAAACAGGGTTGCGACCCACTTTGGGGTCCCAACCCACAGTTTGAGATCCCCGGCTCTAGCTCAACTGGCAAATTCTGTGTTAAAGGCCAGTTTTGCCCCTCCTCCTATTTTGTAGCATGGAGGCAGTGGAAAAGCAGGTTAGAAACCTGGCGGAGGAAGGGAAGTATTCTTTTCCCCCAAATCCCCACAGAGATACTCAGGCTTGTTGGTGTTCAGAAGATTTTGGCCTTGTTTACACCACAGTGAGTCCAGAGTAACGTCAGGGAAGTCGATGGAGTGACTAGATTCGTGTTGGTGTAACTGTTAGCAGAATTTGGCCTTATTCATCCATATGTCTCATCCATTCGCCCCATTTGTCACTGTTTGTGACAGCGTAGCCTGCCCCCAGAAAGGTGGTGGTGCCTAGGGGTCAGCCTGCTCACCCCCATTATGTGGCATGGCCCTTTAAGATTGTGGGGGGAGATTGATATATGCAGAGATATGCAGAGACCTAGGAAACAAAGGCATTGGTAGAGAGGAAGTGGTCCTGGGAATAAGTAATGCTTGGGAGAAAGTCAGTTTTAAGGGCCTGGGACCAGGACCCCTGCAGAATGAGCAGGACAAGGCTCCCCTCTCAACTAGTTGGGGATGAGCTGGGAGAAGGGGACTAGCACATGCTGGTTCACCTTTCCTAGCAGGGCAGACACCCGCAGGGGAAGGCTGCCTGGTGCACCCTCTGAGCCTGAGGAGTAATTGGGGAAGGAGAATTTGGCTAACGCCCTACAGCTGACTTGAATTACAACCCAGCTCCAGGGAGGAGAGCTGGGGAGTCCTGGCTTAAGAGAAAGTGACTGTTTAAAGTATAACCCCAGTTCCAGGAAGAAGGCTGGAGGAAGTCTCCTGAATAGAGGCAAAAGAGCAGACAAGGAATCTTATACGGACCCGGAGTGGCTGTGAACTGGGATGACTAATGAAGCGAGTTAGTCTTCATAGAAAGACTTCTTAACTCAGACCCCAGGAAAGGGGTACATGTTTTGAACCCATCTAGTCTGGGTAACTGATTGAAGGAACCTAAGGGGGTGCTGAATGCGGCGCATGTGCAGGGCCACAATGGGATATGGTGGATGGAAGTGCTCCCATGACACTACTCCTCTCCATTTTCTCTGTTTTCTCCCCTGAAATGATGTTTTTTTTAATCAAATTGAAAACATCTCCTCTCCTTGGGGTGTCATGAGTGCCATAATGTGCATGTGTTGTATTGCCAAGTATTGCTTAGCAACAGGACCCTGTGTTCTGCCAACTTTCTTTTCAGGATGTCAAGCTGAATTTTACTGAAGTTGTTGTGTTGTGTGTTGGAGAATTAACTGCATGTCAGTAACGTGACCAATGGAAGTTCCAAATTCGCAGACAGAAATTGCCACCAGCCCTACTTATGTATTTGCATATTTGTGGTGTTTAAGATGTCATACCTGCATATTATTAAATGAAAAATTATTTACCATCATAAGTAATTAATCAGATGAATTTTCATCAAAAAAACTGGCCATTTTGAGGATATAAAAAAAATCATAGAAAAATATCACTCTCTCAACTGTGAAAATAAACCCAAGAAGAAAAGAGTATATTGCTAGCATTAGCATTGCATGGGGATGTCCATACAGTTTTCAAAATTTAAACCATGTGATTTTAGGGAGAGATGCAATTGCCACTAAGTGCAAAATACCGCCCACAGATGTGCACTGCTGCATAGTCCTCAATTGATCCAGTAGAACTCCAGCATATGCTGTAAAAAGGGTGAGCACAGAATATGCAATAAATATCTGAGATTTTTCACGTAAAAATATCATGTCAGATCCTTAGCTGGTGTAAACTGCTGTAGCCCAAGCCAAGTATCATCAGAGCTGGACTTATTTATGCTTGTTATTAGGGCTGTCAAGCAATTAAAAAAATTAATCGTGATTAGTCGCACAATTAAAAATATTACAATGGTGACATTGTAATTAAGAAGTGGGCCGCATTATCTCCTGTAAATGTAAACAAACTTGTTTGTCTTAGCGATTGGCTGAACAAGAAGTAGGACTGAGTGGACTTGTAGGCACTCAAGTTTTACATTATTTTGTTTTTGAGAGCAGTTATGTAACAAAAAAAATCTACATTTCTAAGTTGCACTTTCATAATAAAGAGATTTCACTACAGTACTTATATGAGGTGAACTGAAAAATACTATTTCTTTTATCATTTTTACAGTGCAAATATTTGTAATAAAAATAATAATATAAAGTGAGCAGTGTACATTTTGTATTCTGTGTTGTAATAGAAACCAATATATTTGAAAATGTAGAAAAGCATCCAAAAATATTTAATAAATTTCAATTGGTATTCTATTGTTTAACAGCATGATTAACCGCGATTAATTTTTTTGAGTTAATCGCGTGAGTTAACTGCAATTAATTGACAGCCCTACTTATTATTATTCGTATTCCAATAGCATTCACAATGTACTAACCACTCTTTCCCCCCACACACACACACCCTGCTCCTGCCCCCAAAAAGCTTAACATTAAAGAAGACAAGCAACATATGAAAGATGGGGAGAGGGTTGAAATCAAAATATGTACACTTTTATACAGAATTTTGTATGAATAATATACTTTATGTTGTTGTTGAATACCCATCAGTTGTACCTAGCTGCCTCTCTGTTTATTCTCTATTAATTGGATAATTTTTAATGCATCCTGGAAGAAATGCTTCATTTATGAGGGATGTGAAGTAGAGGTGGGTGGATCAATTATGGATCAATTTACAGAAGGTGTTCCATTCTTAGTGGCTAGTGCAAAGCAGCAGAAATTCTTATTGAAGAAATGGGTAGCCAAACCAACTGGGCACTGTTATTCCACTGAATAATAATCCCTAGCCATAACTCCTTGCTTCAAAACCAAAGCAGATAGTATCATCAATGGGGCAATAAGCTGACCCCCAAATTAGTTTTGATTTAGGATCCTATATTGCCCTGATGAACAAGGGAAATAGAAGCTCACTCTTCCTAACATTAGTCTTTGGTCATGCAACAAAGGCTTTGTCTACATTGCCAAGTTTTGTCGACTACACCTATATCGACACTCAAAAATCAACTTAATAAAAATCGGAAAAGCTTGTTCACACTAGCCCCCTCTGGAGACAGATCACGTCCACATTGGGGGCACCATCATCGACAGTGTGAGCAATGCACTGTGGGTATGTATCCCACAGTGCAGGGTGACTCCTTCTGTCACTAGGTGTTGTGGGAAGGCGGACTGGATCTCGGTGCATTTTGGGGCCATGCTAAATGTCCCGTTATGCATTGCTTTGTGTCCCAGCCCTCCACTGGCTTCTGGCTTTCTTTCATGCCACTTTTTCAACAGCCATTCTTTGTTGTGCAGCCCGGCATCTGCAGTGAGAAGGGATGGATCCCACATTTCTCTCCTAGGCTCTGTTGAGTGTCATGAGGACATCGCACATGGCAGTGCAGTTAATCGTGAAATTACTGATAGAGGAAGACTCTCAGGTGCCCGACATTCTGCGTGATATGGATGGCAGCAACTTTACATTGCTTTTGGCATTCATAGAGCAGCTGCATAGGGTAGAGCGTCGCTTTTGGGCTAGGGAAACCAACACCGAACAGTGGGATCGCATTGTCATGCAGGTGTGGGATGACGGGCAGTGGCTACAGAACTTTTGGATGTGTAAAGCCACCTTCCTGGAACTGTGTGCTGAGCTGGCCCCAGACCTGCGGCACAAGGACACCAGAATGAGAGCTGCCCTCTCGGTAGAGAAGCGTGTGGCAATCGCTGTCTGGAAGCTGGTGACTCCAGGGCCGTCCGTACCCATATGCAAAGTACACAGCTGCGTAGGACACCAGGAAATTTGGGGCACCACATTTCCTGGTGCCCTGTGCAGCTGCGTGCTGCTCCAGCCCCTGCTCCGCCTCTTCCCCATGGCCCCCGCCCCTGCTCTGCCCCAGCCCTGCCTCTTCTGGCCCCTGCTCCACATCAGTCCCACCCCCACTCCATCCCTTCCCCAAAGCCCCTGCCCCTGCTCTGCCCCTGCCCCGCCTCTTTCTGCCCCTGCTCTTCCCCAGCCCTGCCCCCACTCCACCCCTTCCCCAAAGCCCCCACCCCTGCTCCGCCCCACCCCACCTCTTCCCGCCCCTGCTACGCCCCAGCCCCGCCCCCACTCCCCTGAGGACTGCTGCAGGGGTCGGGCCTGTACTCACTGGCAGTGGTAAGTGCAGCAACCCGGCCCCAGCCTGCTCCGCCAGCTCCCAGCAGCCCTGCCAGCAAGTGATGGGGGGCATTTCCCCCCTACCCCCCAAGACTGGGAGCCAGGGGAGCAGAGCGGAGTGGGTCTGCCCTGCGGTGGGTCTACGTAGGGCACCAAAATGGCTAGGGATGGCCCTGCTGCTACCGGTCAGTTCTAAATCAATTTGGAGTGGGGAAATCTACCATGGGGGCTGCATTAATGCAAGTGTGCAGGATAGTAAATCGCTTCCTGCTACAAAGTGACTCTGGAAAATGTGCATGAAATAGTGGACGGCTTTGCAGAGTTGGGTTTCCCTAACTGCAGAGGGGCGATAGATGGCACACATATTCCAATTTTAGCACCAGACCACCTTACAGCAGAGTACATCAATAGGAATGGGTACTTCTCCATTGTGTTGCAGGCGCATGTGGCTCACCATGGGTGTTTCACAGACATCATCGTGGGGTGGGCTAGAAAGGTGCACGACGCACGCATCTTTAGGAACACCGGACTATCTAGAAAGCAGCAAGCAGGGACTTTCTTTCCAGACCACCAGATTACAGTGGGGAATGTGGAAATGCCCATAGTGATCCTGGGAGACCCGGCTTGCCCCTTACAGCCCTGGCTCAGGAAACCTTACATGGGACACCTGGACAGCAGTAAGGAGCGTTTCAAAAACAGGCTGAATAGGTGCCGGATGACAGTTGAATGTGCCTCAGGCTCTGGCATTGCCTTTATGGCAGGTTAGACCTTAATGAGGAGAATAGTCCCATGGCCATAACCCCGTGCTGCACTTTGCATAATCTCTGTGAATCTAAGGGTGAAATGTTTGCTCGGAGTGGAGCGCGGGGGCAGAGTGCTTGGCTGCTGTGTTTGAGCAGCCAGATACCAGGGCTGTTGGAGGAGCCCAGAGGGCGGCAATTGAAATCAGGGAGGCTTTGAGGAAGCACTTTGACAATGAGCAGCAGCAAGGTATATCTCTAGAGTAGCTTCCATGGTGCGTTCCATGTTTTTTTCCTAGGAGGTTATGTTGACATTTGGGGCCGCATATCCCAGTAAGAAAATGATTAAAATGCCTGTACATGTACTCATAGTGATTGCAATGTGAATTTGTACAAAATAGAATAAAGATAATTTACCATTATAAAACTTTGCCTTTATTGATCAAGAAAAAGCACAGTGACACTCACCAAAACACAGATGCTTGCTGGGAAAGGAGGGACTGGGAAGGGGCAGACCCTCACAACTGTGTGTAGGACCAGCTGTCATTGTGAAAGCTGTGTGAGGGGGTAAAGTGATGGGGAAACTGAGGAGTCCCAGACAGTGGAAAGGAATGTGTGGGCGGAGTGCAGGGGAGGAGGCTGGTAAAGAATTGTGCATGTGCTGCAGTGGAGGTCGAGCCCGGATCTGCTCACCCTGCAGCATTATGACTTGAGCATTTCTGTTTGCTCCTCCATTACCTTTATCATCCGCTCAGTTGCGTCCCTAGCAAACACTTCGTTCTCTTTTCTGTCCTGCCTTTCGGCTTCCCAGCACTCCTTTCCTTCCCTTTTCTCTGTACTGGAGCACTGCAGTACCTCCCGCAACATGTCTTCTTTGCTGCGTCTTGGCCTCTGTCTTATCTGGCGGAGATGGTCGGCAGGGGTGTGTGGGGTGTTCCTGAAGGCCACCTCTAATGAAGCACAGGGGACAATGCACAGAAGCGGGATTGTTAAATTCAAGCACAGCATTGAAACATTTCACTTATATGCACCTTTTGCAACATAGCACTCACTTTCTCACTGACCCTTGCCAGGCACACATCTCTGCAAGCACCCAAAACCTAGTTAGTTTTGGGCGGGGTGGAGGGGGAGAGGATGCTGCACCTGGACAGAAGAACATACAGTCTTTGCAGGGGTTGCGGTGCAGCTTTATAGGGAAATAATTCTAAAATTATCCCACACTTTTCCACAGACAGGGATCATTCTAGCAGACATCTCACTGCTGAGGATAAGCAGAGAAACCAGGGTACATCTGCTGCATGCATGCAGCTTCCACCCTGCTCTATACGCAGCTCACCTATATGCTGCTTTGGTCCCTGCGTGATTGCCAAATGGCGTGGAACAGTGTCCTACAATGGGGAAAGGAACAAAGCTGCACTGCCACGCAACCTGCGACAGAGGATTGCCAAGTACCCCCAGGAAACTTGCCTGGAGAGCTCTCTGGAGGATTCCTGTGAGATCTCGTCATGCATCAACACCCTGTTCTGCCATA
This sequence comes from Macrochelys suwanniensis, assembly GCA_033296515.1. Taxonomy (NCBI): domain Eukaryota; kingdom Metazoa; phylum Chordata; order Testudines; family Chelydridae; genus Macrochelys; species Macrochelys suwanniensis. Next base: position 105,097,758 of record CM065775.1, read on the forward strand.
CTGAATATATGTGCTTGCTTAGAAAGTGGTATGTTGACATGTAACTGCCGGCAACACACTCTTCATAGCCCTTGGAGAGAAAGCAACACTCAGGCTCTAGCCTTTGGGAAGACTGACTTGCTGGGGATATCACAGTGTAGAACAGGGAGCTGAGCAACCTTAAAACCCTGGTCAGAAGGGAGTGGAACAAGGATCCCTGCCCAGAGACAGGTGATGACTGGTGACCTGAGACCTGAGTGGGTGCTCCTGGAGTGACCACAGAGGAGGGACACAGATTCAATTGCCCTGAAACTGTGACAGGTGGTACTTCATTATTTTCTTAAATAAGTGGATCTCTACTTTGCAACTGCTCTCATTCACTCTCACCTTCTAATCCTACCTCTCCCTGTGCCACGTGCCCGGGTAGCCCCTACACTTACTTCCCTCTTTCTCTAAGCTCCCATTTTGGCCAGGCTTAGTATTTTCTATCAGTTTTATTTTCATGGACCAAGTCACCGGGCTCTCAACTGAAATAATAATAATTGAGTAATTAACGAAAGTCTGTCTGTACTTGAAGGAAATGAGCTCAGGACAGAGCTGAAATACTTGGGTACTGAGGGTACACAACGTTCAGTAGAAATGATGATCTCATTGATTTCCTGAATTCTTGCCTAACCTCACAACATTCTGAGAAGCCTGTCTGATATCGATCTATACCAGTATATCATCAGAGAACTACATTAGACTCTTAATGTAAGTACTAGTAACCTACCAGTAATAAGATAGACTTTCTATCATCCTCTTATCCTCTAAAAGTAGTTGATTAGAATATCTTTTTCCTATAGTTTCTCATGCAAATTTCTGTCTTTTCCTCTTCTATCTGCCACAGCATCCTCTTCCATTTTCTACATGTGCATTGGTAGAGTGCTAGATAAGTCAGGTCTACTGAGCGATAATCTCACCACACTTAACTGTAACGAGGATGTTATGAGCCAGTCCATTAATGCTAGAGATGGGCCTAAACCAACTCCTTAGACCTCAACACTCCAGAATCTTGGTAAAGTTTTCATTCTGATCTGAAATTCACAGCTCTCTAACATCTTTATAATAAGCTGTACAAACACCAAGAGCTTGAATATCCCCCAACTGTGGGGAAGTTGGTACTCAGGTCAGAACTTTGTGACTCACCCATTTCTAGTTAGTTCTGGGAGTGGAGAACATACTATTTCTTTTACACAGTTGTGTGATGCTCAGATAGAAGGATAGAGACCCCCCACTTTCCTGTAACTGATATGTAAAGAAATATAAATGAAAGCCAGAAATGAATAGAAACAGAATTTAATACAATAGTTAAAGCTAAATCAATATGCTTACATGTGGTTTGCTATGGTGATCTAAGAACATAACAGTAGGGCAGCAAACTGCCAGCTAGTCCTTCAAAACCTGTTTTAAAGGAACATTCAGGTTGCATGGTTCAGTGCTCAAACATTAGGAAATGAAGCGGTTAAGGTTGCACGTGAAAGTTTAACCCTTTCTTCTTGTGCATATCTATTACATATTAAAGGACACTGAGTGTGATCCACCTAGATACTTTGGCACTTAAGTCCCTTCATGGATCTCACCCACTGTAACATGACGCTTCAGTCTGAACCCTGGTTCCTACTGTCATTACAAGTAACATCCATGATTATAATAAATGAAAGAACTGTAGGAGGTGCCATAGGCTGAACAGACCCTCAGCTGGGCTAGAGGCTTAGGACCACCTTTGTCTCCCCCATCTCTTCCTGCATCTAGTTCAGGAAAGAAAGAATGCAGAATCTGGCATAGCCACTAGATAGATTATCTAATAGTCTGTAATAATTTACAGGTGTTAAATTAGCCACATGAGGTTCCTTTTATTCCCAAAATGCAGTAGAAACAGTACAATTGCAAGGAAAAGGTGAATCAGAAAGTGAATGAGTTCAAATATCTTGCATCCCTTTTTCATAACAAGCTCTACATGCATGAAAAGATTCAAACCAATCCATCTCCAGTTTATGAATGCTTTAATTAATCTGCAAAATAGCTGGGGAAGGGGAGGGAGCACTTTCCCCCTACATTTTAGCTTTTGATTTCTCCATATATAGAGTACTTGCAGCATCAAAATTATGTTTATATGCAAAGTTAGAATGATTTGGTTTGTGAAAAAACACAAAGTTAAAGATTCATCACTATAGCTTCAAGTTCAATCCTGTGTAGAGAGTAAAGCTCTGTTTCTAACTTGGCTTGAGTCACTATCATGACTCAATATGGAATTTTTTTCAGATCCTGTGTCCGTTCATTTAGCCAAGAATTTTGAATGAGTCAACCTAGTTTGCTTTTATACAACTAGTTCCTGGTAGAAGAAGGGGTTCCCACTGTCTTATCTGATCTGGATTAACTCTGTTCAGGGGACAGTCCAGTTAATTCCTTAGGCTACACAGAAAATTAATTTGAATTTTCTGTTCCAGGTGGATTTGGGGTAAGGATTTGAATAGGACTAAAGTGTAGATATTCTGTGGGTAAGGATTTGCATAGGTCTAAGCTGCAGGTATCTTATGTGGGGAAAAACACAGTTACTCACTGCTCTGTTCATTATCCTATAGCAGGATATATATGTTTTCACTCACATAGGAGGTTTGACTGGCATGACAAGAATCAATATCCAAGCTGCTGAATGCTGAGTACACTTAACACACAGCTCACACTTGATCAAGTCAGTTTCTAATGAATACATAATCCAATCAGAGCGGGAACATTCTGAGTTGATTGGATTTACACAATCTATGTGAGAGACATTGATCAGAAACTTCTCTCTCACCCCCATAAATATCATATGTGGTATATTTAAAGCAAAGTTTAGGGAAAGAAGCTTTTACTGCTTGGGGACTTCTCTGTAAGCGAATTCAGTGATTGTAAACTCTTTCATAGAGGCTATAATACAACATCTATTTACCTGAAATGTGGAAGGTGGCCAATCTCCTTAGCAAATTTGTAGCTAGGTAATTGTTTTTAAATCTCAGGGCAGGTCGATATTTAAAACACTGCATCAGCACAGTTGCACCAGTGCAGCTGTGCTGCTGGAGTGCTTAAGTGAAGATGCTCCTATGCCAACGGGAGACGTTCTCTCGTAGTTAATCCACCTCCCCGAGAGGTGGTAGCTAAATTGGCAGAAGAAGCTCTCCTGTTGACACAGGATTGTCTACATGGGATTTTTCACACTCCTCATGGTTATACCAATATAGGTCTGTAGTGTAGATCTGGCCTAAGTGGAGTCATAGACTCATAGACTTTAAGGTCAGAAGGGACCATTATGATCATCTAGTCTGACCTCCTGCACAATGAAGGCCACAGAATCTCACCCACCCATTCCTGTAATAAACCTCTAACCTAGAACACTGAATGCATTCATAGTTCTAACAATCTATCATAGATAGCAAATAGGAGTTCAGCAATAGCAAATAGGAGTCTGTAAGCTGATTTCTCTCCCTTTTCTTTAGTTACAGAGAAAGACATCCAGAGTAAGCCCTTTTCATTGAATGTGCAATCTGCTCTCTTTTTGGTAGGTCACAAGAGGCATAGTAAATATTAGCAACGCCAATTACATCAGTCCTTAGGTTAGGCTAGACAGTAGTGTCAGGAATAAAACTGCCATTTCCTGACAGCATACAACTGTACGTGTTAACCGTTACAAATAATGCTGTCACAGAGGAGATGATTCAAATGTACCCTGGAAAAACTTGTCTGAATTATATTTTGTTAGCCCAATTATAAGTTAGCAACTGCCATCCAGCTTGGTTTTTGTGATACGAGTCAATTACCACAGATAACAGGATTTGTCAATGCTTTCTCTAAAACTGTGATACTTTGCTTTGACACTTAATGAACTAATGTATTAACACACCGGTTGAAAGAAATACTGTTTGAAAAACAATCCACTTTCATGGAATTGTATAGCAGTAGAGCCCCTAATGACCACTTGGGTCACCTAACCTGACCCTCTGAATTTTGCTGCGCTCTTCACTACATCATTTCCATTAATGTCTTATTGCTTCTGTCCTTGGATATCTGCAGTAATGGCATCTTAAGCACAGCCAGTCTATTGGCCAACTGTTCTTGTTAAAAACTTTCCCGGTAAGGTCTACCCTAAATATTCCTTTCCTTAGCTTAAGGCCATTTCTCCTTGTTCTAACATTCCCTTAGATCGTGGACAGTTCTGTTCTTTCTTTAATACCTTTATCTTGAAAATATTTATAGACAAAGATCATGTGGCCCCCGAGTCCTCTCTTTTCTAGACTTATAAATTTAGCTCTGTTGTGTTAAGGGGGTGTCTTTGGCCCACCAAGGGATAAAATATTAAGAAGACCCTTGTTTACTGTTACAACATTGAATAGTGTCTGTGCCGTATTATTGCTGGCTTATTACCACTGAAACAACCATGATTAAAAATCTTTTAAACCTTTTATTAAACACATAGAAAAGGAAGGAAAACAGTTAAAGCACTTGAAACTTAAAAAGTAAATAAGCCTTCCATCTGAACAATTTCCTATATTCTGTTTCCCTTTAGCTATATTGAGATTTTTATAGGAGAAAACCTCTGTTTGATAGTCTTTTCAAATTGAATTAATGATGGCAATAACTGTTCCTTTTAGGAAAAAAAGAAAGTGCATTTAAATGGTCTTGAGCTGTGGTCATTGAAGTCAAATCCTGTTTCCCTTAAAAGAAAACAAGATAAACTCACACAAAAGGGGAGACAAAAGAATAGCAGAGATAGAAAATACAGCTTCTGTCTCTGACAATCACTCTCATTTGCAACCTTGGGAAATCACAGGTACAGCTCATGGTCTTATCAGGCACTCCTAAACCTGGTAAACTTTTACCAGTGTCAGGCTGTCTAAGGCATTGCTTTCAGCGGGCCTTTCTGGGCACAGGCTCACAGCAGTGTTGTAAAAGGGGGAGTTGTCTTGTCCAACTAAGGCAGGCTCTTTTTAGCCAGGAGACAAAGAGACAGAGAAAAGAGGAGAAATAAGGAGAGGAGCTAGCCGGAGCTAGCGGAGGTGCTGATGCCATTAAGCTTCCCCCTCTATGGCTTTGTCTGCTTAGGACATCTTTCAGGATCAGGATAATAAATATGTCCAATGGCCTGTAATGGGATGTTAGATGGGGTGGGATCTGAGTTACTACTGAGAATTCTTTCCTGGATGTCTGGCTGGTGAGTCTTGCCCAAATGCTCATTTAGCTGATCGCCATATTTGGGGTCGGGAAGAAATTTTCCTCCAGGGCAGATTGGCAGAGGCCCTGGGGGTTTTTCGCCTTCCTCTGCAGCATGGGGCACCGGTCACTTGCTGGAGGATTCTCTGCATCTTGAAGTCTTTAAACTGTCATTGGATTGGAATGGCTCCTTTTGCAGATCTTTAAGAAAAAGACAGAAGTTTTGCAAAAGCCATTTATCAAAATGATTGGACCACATTAGCTACTAATGGTTTCCCAGTTCCCACTAAACCCCGAATTTTCAAGGGGGATAAACACAATTATCTGCCAGATTTTTTTCAGTCTGTTTTGTCTGATCCTAAAGTTTAACAACTATCTCTTTTATGTTTAATAGCTTGAAAGCAACCAAATCAAACTTTGTGTTCAGGTTTGGGACTGTGTTTGAAATATGTCAGCAACTGATTTATAAACTCAGAAAAACAAAGATTTATAATGAAAAGATTGTGACAATTCAGTTTTCCGGATGTGACTTGTTTGTTTTTGTTATTATCAATAACACAGTGTCAGTTTTAGTAATGATGGCGGGGCGGGGACAAGGTGGTTCAGTGCATTAGTGCCATGGAGAGTTTAACGTGATGGGTTGTTTTTTTTTATTTGTTTGGGTCTGTTTTTTTAACCTCATCATCCTTGTTCCAAAAATAGATCAGAAAATCTGGTTTCTTGTTTAAAACAGGGATTGTCAAGGATCTCTCCATGGCCTTGAGGAGAAAATTGCTTCAAAGACACTTGAGTAAACTATAGCACCAAATGTTGCCAAAAGTGCTAAAAATAATCATACTAAGCACATGGTGTGTATACTAAGTTCAGGTCTCTAAGGCTCAACATTTAAGATTGGTGCTACAGTATCATAATAAATGAACTAAATCAAATCAAAACGAGTGACCACCAGAAAAGAAGACTCAAAAGCACATCTCAATGAGCCTTTTCTAACCCCAGTTGTTTCATCACTAGAGCTGTTCAAAATCATGTGACAATAATTATATTTTTTTAAAAAAATAATGGGAATGTTCAAGTTTACACACTGCTCATACTCAAATGTAGTTGAAAAATTTTTGCTCAGACTTTCCAGAAATATTCATTGTTGGGCAGAAACTGAGCATTGAAAATTTAGCCTTTAAGCATAAAGCTACAAATGCCACCTACTGATTTAATGAATGGGAAACCTAATTGGATCTGCAAGGTGCCAGACAGATTTCAGGTAAAAGGAGGAGTGTAAGCAGCGGTAGGCCCTCTGGGTGCTATGCCAGCTAGAGAGATGCAAGCTGATGGGTTTTTCTTCCCAAAATAATTGAATTAACCCTTGAACAAGAGTTTATCAGGCCTTTTGGCCAAATTTTTGCTGAACCCTCCCTCCCTTGCTCCTTCTGGTTAGTAGTATAAAAACTGTGGTTTTAGGTTGATTTGGGTCAGACCAATCACTATTTAAAGGGTCAGGAAAGAATTTTTCCTACCAGAGCCAAATTAGCTGTGGCCTAGTGGCTTTTTCACCTTCCTCATAGCATCATGGAGACATGGTTAGTTTAACTAAGTATAGAATTTAGGAATTTTAATGTTAGAATTGTATGAATGTTCGATCGTCGCAATTTGCGGCTAGTGTCCAGTGTGGAGAAAAGGCGAAAGGGCCAGCAACCAGAAAATAAGAGAAATGGGATTTTGCTGGTGGCCCCCAGGTCTGTGGAAAAAGGGAGATCTGAAGTCCTTGCAGACCCTGGTCCTTCTTTGGTACCTTCTGTCCCCTTCACAGCGGGGAAAGTGAGAGGGTTCAGCAGAGCAAGCTAAATCCTTGAGGTAGGCAGTGGAGAGTCTGCCCTGGGTTATGGGTTATGTGATTGCTGCCTTGTAAATCCTGCACTGGACCCACCTAAATGCCTGGTATGGGGGGATGGGGCAGATAGTGTCCCTCTCCACAATGCTACATTTTCATAAAGTTGCCATTTAAAATCAACCCCCACGTCTGTCCTCCCTCACATGCGTGTCCTGATCAATGACCAAAAAATGTTATAATGGAAACAATTGGGCATCCATAACGATAGCTGTTGCTAGGGATGCAGGCTTTCATTCCTCTGTGAAATGGACTTAAGTGTTATAAGTCTTAGAACATCAGGTCTGGGAATCTACAATGCTTTTTCAAAAGGAGAATGACCTTATTACACAACTGGCACCCTGTGTTGCCTCTCCCACAAACAAGAGAGAAGCCTGATTCTACACTCCTAAAGTCAGTGGGAGTTTTGCCAAGGGAGTTTTCAATGGGAGCAGAATTGAGCCCCATGTTGGCACCCTTGCCTGAAAATACTCATTTACTAAACTTTCCAGTTGGCGACATGGAACTAAAACTAGTGTATTACATATCCAAAAGGGAACAGGAGCTAAAATGTCAGCTGGGTAATTGTACTATTCCCGTTGATAACAGCAAATGGATTTCTTTGGGTAGCTTTTATGGATAGAAGCGTGGGAGTTACAGACTGTGTGCGCCTTTACTAGCCTGTTCTTGGGAACAAAGCATTGCACAATAGATCTGGGAATTAACTAGAATAAAAAAGCCTAGCAAAGTCATGGTTAAGAAACATTTAGGCCATTATCCTCTCCACAGTGCTCATGTATTGATTCATATTAAAAATAATGGCAGTTACATGCACATGCTGAGGGTGGAATAGACTCCTAAGATTATAACGCCAACTAACTAATGTCTGGAAATTCAAAGCTGAAACTAACAATCTTGTCTTAACATTGAATCTCACAATTTGCATTAGTTTATGTAATGAACTAAACCTTATTAAAATATGCTTTTGATATTTAATAATTTTGAAGAGGGTGCATTTTTAAAAAAAATATTTTTTATGCAAAGGATGATTATTTACCTCATGAAATAAAACCAAAGGAAGCATGCAGGACGCTTGAGTTAGACTGCATTATGGGATAACCATTTATTAAGCCTAATTTTTGAAATCAAAGTTATCTTAAGACCCTGGGATACATGCAAGTTAGCATATTTCATTTATTAATTACTTATTATTAATTACTATTATTATTATTTTATAATAAACTACGGTTTTAATTTTTTTAAATTGTAAACAAATTAATAGTCACTATAAAGTGTGCACAAATTATAGAATCAGCCACATTATTTAATTGCTTCCAGCCCCTTACCCTCTTTTGCCTACCATCCCTTGCCTTGACTAAACTTGTCTGTGCTTAGATTGCTTCTCCTTGGAACAGTCACCAAGGGTTTAATTTAGGACTGTCAAGCAATTAAAAAAATTAATCGTGATTAATTGTGTGACTAAAAAATGAATCTAGATTAATCGTGCGATTAATCGCCCTGCTGAACAATAATAGAATACCATTTATTTAAATATTTTTGGGTATTTTCTACATTTTCAAATATATTGATTTAAATTGCAACACAGAATACCAAGTGTACCATGCTCTCTTTATATTTATTTTTGATTACAAATATTTGCAGTGTAAAAAAAAATTCACCTAATACAAGTACTGTAGTGCAAGCTCTTTATCATGAAAGTTGAACTTACAAATGTAGAATTACGTACAAAAAAAAGAATTGCACTCAAAAACAAAACAATGTAAAACTTTAGCGCCTATAAGTCCACTCAGTCCTATTTCTTGTTCAGCCAGTCGCTCAGACAAACAAGTTTGTTTACATTTGCAGGAGATAATGCTGCCTGCTTCCTGTTCACAATGTCACCTGAAAGTGAGAACAGGCGTTTGCATGACACTGTTGTAGCCAGTGTCTCAAGATATTTACATGCCAGATGCACTAAAGATTCATATGTCCCTTGATGCTTCAACCACCATTCCAGGGGACATGCATCCATGCTGATGATGGGCTCTGCTCGATAACAATCCAAAGCATTGCAGACCGAAGCATGTTCCCTTTCATCATCTGAGTTATATGCCACCAGCAGAAAGTCGATTTTCTTTTTTGGTGGTTCGGGTTCTGTACTTTCCGCATTGAAGGATTGCTCTTTTAAGACATCTGAAAGCATGCTTCACACCTCGTCCCTCTCAGATTTTGGAAGGCACTTCAGATTCTTAAACCTTGGGTCGAGTGCTGTAGCTATCTTTAGAAATCTCACATTGGTACTTGCTTTGCATTTTGTCAAATCTGCAGCGAAAGTGTTCTTAAAATGAACAACATGTGCTGAAGTATCAGAGGGGTAGCCGTGTTAGTCTGGATCTGTAGAAGCGACAAAGGGTCCTGTGGCACCTTATAGACTAACAGAGGTATTGGAGCATAAGCTTTCATGGGTATAAGGTGCCACAGGACCTTTTGTCGCTTCAACATGTGCTGAGTCATCATCCAAGACTACTATAACATGAAATGTATGGCAGAATGTGGGTAAAACAGAGCCAGAGGCATAAAATTTTCTCCCCAAGGAGTTCAGTCACAAATTTAATTAACGCATTATTTTTTTAACGAGTGTCATCAGCATGGAAGCATGTCCTCTGGAATGGTGGCCGAAGCATGAAGGGGCATACGAATGGTTAGCATATCTGGCACCTTGCAATGCTGACTACAAAACTCCCATACAATGCCTGTTCTCACTTTCTGGTGACATTGTAAATAAGAAGTGGGCAGCATTATCTCCCATAAATGTAAACAAACTTGTTTGTCTTAGCAATTGGCTGAACAAGAAGTAGGACTGAGTGGACTTGTAGGCTCTAAAGTTTTACAGTGTTTTGTTTTTGAGAGCAAAAAAAATCTACATTTGTAAGTTGCACTTTCACAGTAAAGAGATTGCACTATGGTACTTGTATGAGTTGAATTGAAAAATACTATTTCTTTTTTTTTCTCCTTTTTACAGTGCAAATATTTGTAATCAAAAATAATAATATAAAGTGAGCACTGTACACTCTGTATTCTGTGTTGTAATTGAAATCAATATATTTGAAAATATAGAAAAACATCTAAAATAGTTAATAAATTTCAATTGGTATTCTATTGTTTAACAGTGCGATTAAAACTGATTAATCACGATAAATTTTTTTACTCGCAATTAATTTTTTTTAATTAATCGCATGAGTGAACTGTGATTAATCGATAGGCCTAGTTTAATTCTAACATCACACACACTGGTTTTTACACTGGCATAGCTCAAGTTACTTCAATAGAGTTATTCTTGATTGTCACAGCTGTGAGATCTGTGTATTTTACGTATTCCAGAAAGTACCTAGCACATAGTAGGTGCTGAATACATATTATTCATAGATTCATAGATTCATAGTTTCTAGGGCTGGAAGGGACCTCGAGAGGTCATCGAGTCCAGCCCCCTGCCCTCATGGCAGGACCAATTACTGTCTAGACCATCCCTGATAGACATTTATCTAACCTACTCTTAAATATCTCCAGAGATGGAGATTCCACAACCGCCCTGGGCAGTTTATTCCAGTGTTTAACCACCCTGACAGTTAGGAACTTTTTCCTAATGTCCAACCTAAACCTCCCTTGCTGCAGTTTAAGCCCATTGCTTCTTGTTCTATCCTTAGAGGCTAAGATGAACAAGTTTTCTCCCTCCTCCTTATGACACCCTTTTAGATACCTGAAGACCGCTATCATGTCCCCTCTCAGTCTTCTCTTTTCCAAACTAAACAAACCCAATTCCTTCAGCCTTCCTTCATAGGTCATGTTCTCTAGACCCTTAATCATTCTTGTTGCTCTTCTCTGGACCCTCTCCAATTTCTCCACATCTTTCTTGAAATGCGGTGCCCAGAACTGGACACAATACTCCAGTTGAGGCCTAACCAGCGCAGAGTAGAGCGGAAGAATGACTTCTCGTGTCTTCCTCACAACACACCTGTTAATGCAGCCCAGAATCAGGTTTGCTTTTTTTGCAACAGCATCACACTGTTGACTCATATTTAGCTTGTGGTCCACTATAAGCCCTAGATCCCTTTCTGCCGTACTCCTTCCTAGACAGTCTCCTCCCATTCTGTATGTGTGAAACTGATTGTTCCTACCTAAGTGGAGCACTTTGCATTTGTCCTTATTAAACTTCAACCTGTTTACCTCTGACCATTTCTCCAATTTGTCCAGATCATTTTGAATTATGACCCTATCCTCCAAAGCAGTTGCAATCCCTCCCAGTTTGGTATCATCTGCAAACTTAATAAGCGTACTTTCTATGCCAATATCCAAGTCGTTGATGAAGATATTGAACAGAGCCGGTCCCAAAACAGACCCTTGCGGAACTCCACTCATTATACCTTTCCAGCAGGATTGGGAACCATTAATAACTACTCTCTGAGTACGGTTATCCAGCCAGTTGCGCACCCACCTTATAGTAGCCCCATCTAAGTTGTATTTCCCTAGTTTATTGATAAGAATATCATGCGAGACCGTATCAATAATATATAATAATTAAATTAATTTAAACATTTGCTCCTGGCCTGTGCTCTTCTAGACCAAATTCCACCCTATAGAAAATAAGTGGCTGTAATAGAATACAGTGAAAACCAGATTTATATTGGTACAAACAGACACGATGATAAAAGGATGCTGTAACATGTTGTAAGAAGATGTTGTGAAATGCTTGAGAATTCTGGTCACAGTCGAGAGTGCAGAGCCACTAAGCAATGTCACACCCATGTCTATAACCGATCCTCACTAAATACAGCTAGCAAACGAGGAGGCCAGGTATAGTGTTCACCCCCACCACTCCAAAATAAGTGGTGGCAGCAGCATTTTGATTGTAACATGGAAAATCCAGTCGAGATGAAGCATTTGATAGCTGTGGCACAGGAAGAAGAGGCAGGGACAACCTGGATTAGTGGGGCTCTGTAAGTAGATGCTTTGGTACAGAGCGAGGAGGCCAGAGACGGCTTTGATGGAAGACGGAATGAGTGAGATGGAGGCAGGGAGAAGTTCCAGGTTGCTAATGGATCAAGAGAGAATGAGGGTGGCAAGTCTTGGGGGTCCAGTGGGGTTCAGAAGAGAGAGCACAGCCACCTTTGGAAGATAAATGGATAGAGACGTTGGAATGAGAGGGAAGGAGAAGGAATCAATAGTTTAGAAGAGGCATTGAGTCACCAGGGCCCACAGAGAACGTGAACAGTCATTAAGTGGCTAACTATCAAGACTAATATTACATATGTCTATTTGGGGTCGGGGGTTACACTCAAGAAGAAACTGAACAACTAGTACTACAAATGGTTTAGATTTGCCATATATAGTGTGCTGCACTGTGCTGCAGCCAAAGACCTGAGCAGTTGTTTGTTTGTTTTTTTGCCATTGGCTTCTGTTCCTCCTATTTCGGTTTTTGTGCATCTTGCTCGTTTGGATTATATGAACATGTAGATTTGTTGCTGATCTCATCTGCATACATGTTTCTCTATTTTATTCTGTGCCCTGCTCTTTTTGAGTGTTCTCCAAGGTTATTCCCCAGCTCATTAGCCTGGAAGCAGATTTATGTAGAACAGTTATGCAGCAGCTGTGAGCCAAAGTGCTCACATGAGAAAATCTGACTATATTGTAAAATGTTAAGTGGGTTGTGCTTATCCACTAGCACCACAACTAACCAGCAAAAGACCCTTACTAGCTGGGCCTTTGAGGATTAATAAGGGCTGAGAAACAAATACAGCTCGGTGAAATTTTTCAGATGAAACTCTTTTTCTCTGAAAAATGCATATTCTGGTCACACAAAACAGTTCACAAATTCATGTCAAGTATGATATGATGTTTCATCTGAAAAAAGAAAAAAACTGAAAAAGTGAAAGCATTTAATTTTGACATTTTGTAAATGAAAGATTGTTATTTTTGAGTCAAAAATGTGTTTTTTTTTGTTTCTAATGCTACTTTCCTTTTATTTACATTAAAAAATCCAACTTATTTCACATCATACTAAATATTTCATGTCTAGGGGTTTTTTTACCTTTTTAAAAAAATAAAATGGAGTTACAATTTGAAACAAAGTCATTTGGACTATCCTTACTTTAAATTATCTTAACTGCTAAAACCATTCTCAGTGGGCCAAACCTACAAGCTGTACATAGAAGAATTCACACATCTGTAATGAATATGATTAGGCACAAGACAGAAAGGCAATATGATCAAACTAGACTGCATCAGATCATTCCATTATTAATACCTTGTTTCATTCCAACTGATGGGAATAGCTCAAGTAATACATTGTCACACTTGAATCATTTGCAGAACGTTAGCAGTAATCTTTGATTCCTTTAGTTATCTTTTACTTGTATTCTTTATGTCAATCCTCCTCTCTTCACAAGTTTTGCTCTCTTATTGAGATGTTTCCCCAAATTGTAGTCTGCTCTAACACAAGAGGGGATATATATCGGTTTTTTCTTGTACGTGTGAGATTCTAATACCTATTACTTCATGTGGAATCCACTGAGATTTGTTCTGCTTCTTCATTGCCAGCATAATGATCTCAGCCACCTCTTTGTAATATTTTAATATCTCCTCTGTGTTTTATACTCTCATAAAGAAGTGAAAATTGCATAGTAGAAATCTGTACTTATCTGCGTTGTATTTATACAGTGCATAGAATAATGAACATAGGGTCTTAGAGCAAGGCTTCTAAACATGATGACAATACATACTACTACTACTACTAACTACAGCCTTTTCCTGCCTGCTGGTAGATCTTCTTTTATTCATGTGCCTACCTACTATGCTGTACTGTAATTCCAGGAAGTAGTAGATAATATGGTGATGGTCCTGTGGCATAGCACAGATAGGGTCAAATTCAGTGGGACTTCAAGGATTTAACTAAGGCCTGGTCTACACTGGGCGGAGGGCAGGGCGAGCTAAGTCGGTGTAAGTTACGCAACTTCAGCTACGAAAATAGCGTAGCTGAAGTTGACGTACTTAGAGCTACTTACCGGGGTGTCTTCACTGCGGTAGGTCGACTGCTGCCGCTCCCCCATCGACTCCGCCTATGCTTCTCACTCTGGTGGAGTACCAGAGTCGACTGGAGAGCGCTCGGCGGTCGATTTATCGCGACTTCATAGACGCGATAAATTGACCCCCGCTGGATCGATCGCTCCAGAGATAAGTGTAGACATGCCCTAAGAGTAAAGTTTGAGCTAAAGTTGGGCATAAACCTACATGATTTCCATAGGTTACCTGCAATGGCCCTGATTTTCCATGGCTTTGTGCCTTGTGTATCTCTTTACATCTACATAAAGTGTGTATAAAGTACAATCAGATCACAATGGTAGAGCTTTACATAAGGAGAAGGACGGTGGAGAATCAGTATCAATATCTCCATTGCACTTAGCTTCTCAAGAAACCTTATCTAACTCCAGAAAGTGCTTTCTCAATATTGCCTGTCATTAAATAATAAAGCAGCTCACAATCATGCCAACTTTACACCTTGGGCAAAATCCTGCTGCTGTGAAGGTCAATGTCAAAAGTCAACATTGCCATTGGGATGCACTAGCCCTTCTGGTTTTTTAATCTTGCAGGAACATAGACAGTAGTGTTCATCACTGGGATTAAAACTTTAGCTTGAGGTGAGCCTAAAGGTGAGGTTGAAACTATTTGTTTTAAACCCTACCCTGTCATCCATAATTAATAGCATAACCCTGATTCTATAGCACTTGAAAGGACTGTGTACATTTTCAGCTGGAGTTCTGGCTTTTTGTCTGAGGAGTAGCCAGACCCTTAACGTTGTATCTTTGAATAAAAAATAGGTTATTTCCCGTGGTTGAGCACTTGGTTTATTTTGATTGGTTTTTTAATGGTTTTCATTTGCTGTGAAGCTGCAGTGCTTAGATGTCTGTTATTTAAATGTGTTGTTAAACTGAGATATCTAAAATGTGTGTAGTTTGTTTTAATAATGACAAGTTCCTAAGAGCTCTTCTTTTTTTGCCAATTCCTAATTTTGTCTAAAAGTCGTCTGTGGCAAAGCTGAGAGTTGTCAACTTTGACAGAACTGCATAAGGCCATTTCTCTTGTGATAGATGCACGGGAGCATTGTACAACAATTGTACTGTTCCTCTGTAAGTCACAGACTCAAAAATAAATGAAGGTCTAGCAATTTATTGTAACTATGTACTTTGTAATTAAGATAACATTTTGTGGTTGGAAGAAATGCCATTGTAATTAGATAATTGTAAGATGTGTTTTAACATGCAGAACTGATTTGAAACAACATACAGGTATCGATCTGGCTTCCACAGAAGTCAGTGGAAGTTTTGCCATTAGCTTTGCTGAATGTGGAAAAAGTTTTTTTTTTATCAAAGCACATATTAAAGGAAGTTACATACAAATATAACTTGGGCAACATGTGATAATTAATTCCCAAAATCTGCAGCCCTGGCATTCACCAGGACTCCTCACCACTTCTAGAGCCTAAATTACTATTGCCACGAGAAACTCCTTTTTTTTCATCTGTGGCTGAGAAGATGATTGGCTCCCTCATCAGATGGATTTGGACTTAATCCAGGTAAGCCATAGATTTGTGGGCAACAGTCTTGTTTGTTATAATTCTGCATTAAAGTATGAAACCACTGACCTTAAAAAGGCAGCAATTATTTCAAATCATGGCTACCTGACATCTCAGCAATACCAGCTCCTGGGATCACATCGCCTCAAGCATTAGTGTCTTCACTGACTCCCTAAAGAAGAATAGATCAAGTTCAAGATTTTGGTTCTCCTTTTCAAAGCCTTATCTGGGGGTGGCCCAAATTGCCAGAAGGCCTCCTCCTGATGATCCCAACTTCCTATGTCACCTCCATTCCAGTGAAACAACGGGACAGTCATCTAGAACTGGTCAGGAAATTATTATTTTTTCCCTGACCAAAAAAAAGTGAAATTGATTTTTTTTTTAATTTAAAAAACTCCATTTTAATGTTTGGGTAACATCTATCCAAAGAGTTTGACTTAATTAAACTCTGAATCCTCATCAAAGAGGATCCTGCTCTTTCTCAGAGAGGAAATCCATGGGACATTGTTTGGGAAAGAAACCCATGGCATAGTCCCTAGGATCATAGATCCATATCAGATTTTGAGCCCTTGGTTGAGGGAAAGAGGCCTCCTTATTTCTTCTGACCAGCGGCCTGATGACTTTGCTGTAGACAACATTCAGATGGGACCTAAGCAAATATTTTAACCCTGGAGGGAAAAGATATGGAGTTCTCAGAGGACCTCCTTAGAATCCACCTGATTGAAGGAATATAAAAACAGCCATACGGGATCAGACCAAAGGTCCATCTAACTCAGTATCCTGTCTTCTGACAGTAGCCAATGCCAGGTGCTTCAGAGGGAAGAACAGAACGGATAATCATCAAGTGATCCATTCCCTGTCGCCCATTCCCAGCTTCTGGCAAACAGAGGCTAGGGCCACCATCCTTGCCCATCCTCGCTAATAGCCATTGAAAGCTGGGCTTTCCACTGCACCCTCCTTGCCATCATGGCTGCTGTTGTCTCTGAACACAAATCTCTTTATTAAACTGCCCCTTTTTCAGAGCACCCTGGACAAGATGACATTTCACGCTGTCCTGGAACCAACTCACAGAGTCCCCACAGCTGCTGGATTGGACTTCCCCCTGCTTTTCCATGTTTGGTACAAAAATTGGGGGCTCCAATGAAAAAGTGGGGGAAGACACATGATGACGTCAGTTGAAATGAGCCTCACACAGGAAACACCAAGTTACAATGGTAGCCACTGCTTCAAAGAGACTGCTCGGGTCCTCCTTGGTCCCCAATTCAAGGTCAGAGGGAAGAAGACTCATGAGCTCTCCCAATAGAAATGATACTGCACAGGTCATGGAGGTGGGGTGCAAGGAGTTGTCCAGGTGACAGGATCTGGTTACCAGCAGCTGGACCATCTTCTTGATGGAAGTGCATTGCCCTGAACTGGGAAAGAAGTTGAAACTATTTCTCTGACCTCTAACCCACTCCTCAGCACTTGTCTGTTACTGTATCTGTAAAAGGAAAATTATTGCAGAGATTAAAATCAATCAGCAGGAAAACATTCACAAACTCACTAACCAGCAGGGTCTTGGTCCCAGCTCTAAAGATCCTGGCTTAAAAAAAAATCCTAACAGCCAGCCCAGAAGAAGTAACTGGGCCAGAAACTTCCCTCCATTAGGGAGACAGATGTGACCACTATCCTCTCGCCACCTTTTGGAAGAGAGGATTATATCCACTTGTCTGAAGTGCCACAAGAGAACAATCGGAAATCGCCAGCTTTTACAGAAATATCCTGGAGAACATCGGGAGCTAGAACAAACTTATTTGATTTATTACACAGGGCAGGAAAACGTAAGATGATAGTAAATCCTCTTTTACTCAAACACACAGTATGGCTATTTTTAGTGTCAGGTTTGGCTCTCATTTAAAAATACACCTAATTTCACAGAA
Source organism: Macrochelys suwanniensis (assembly GCA_033296515.1). Classification (NCBI taxonomy): domain Eukaryota; kingdom Metazoa; phylum Chordata; order Testudines; family Chelydridae; genus Macrochelys; species Macrochelys suwanniensis. Next base: position 105,115,372 of record CM065775.1, read on the forward strand.
AGAAATTAATGTAATTCTCTAATCTTCATGCAGCCCAAGGGCCTGTCAAGTCACAACAAAGCTTGAGAAAAATACCAAAAAATTGCTATTATTATCTCAGTAGCCCTATTGGGAAAAAATTAAAGCAGAGGTAATTAGTTATTACACATACGTGCACATAATTAGATATTTAGTGTGATATGTAAACTATATCTTGTTAATTCCATTGGAAAACAAAACAGCATTCAGGGAGGAACACATAAAGTCAGAATTTATGCATGTTTATTCTGTGAAAAATTCCCACATATAGATCATAATTTTGTTGTCTAGGTGACTTTTGCAGGTAAAGACTAAATATCTGTCTTTGGTATTTTACCAAAGACTACACAAGACCAGTACTAAATGCCAAAGAAACCCACCATATTTTCCAAGGCTGCTGATGAGGTCCTTCAGGCAAGCACTGCCTCTCAACCGTTACTAAGGCATCACGCTGAAAAAGAAGGCACATGTTTTAGAGCTAACAGAAAACAAATTAAATCAAATGTACTTGGCCTCTGTTACCTAGAGAAAGCTTTTTACACTGAATGCTAACACCTCTGTGGGAAAAGCCAGGCATGAAGTATGAGCCAAACACTTGTATTATTCAGTTACTTTTAGCATCATTTGAATCCAAGAAGTGATTTTGGTTAGGCTGTTTTTCAATTATGCTATGGGGGTGAAAATTGACTTTAAGTGGTCTGAGACTCAGTCTTAATAAAGCTGTCTGATAAAATTGGCTTTTTTATCTGACGGGGGAAGGAGATGCGAAGGAAGAAAGAGGGGTTTCTGACAGTTATTCTTATTTTCCAGAATATTGGAATTTAGGACTGTTCTTCAATGTTTTCAAACAATGCTTGTTTATTTTTCAGACCTATTAAATATTTTTCTTTACGACCATCCAGATTCTAACAACTGATACACCACATTCATTTCTAAGGTCTGGGATACACTAGGAAATTAGGTCAGTATAACTACATCGCTCAGGGGTGTGACAAATCCACTCCCCTGAGCAACAGTTAAACCACTTTAACCCCGGTGTAGACAGTTCTAGGTCAGTGGGAGAATTCTGCCACCTCCCGGGGAGGTGGAGTGCATACACTGACAAGAGAACCTCTCCCATCAGTGTAGGAAGCGTCTTCCATGAAGTGTGGACAAGCCCAAAGTATCCTTGCGATCATTCTCATCATTTTTACTGGCAGGAAACAGACAATGATCTCGCAGAACTGTACAAATTACCTCACAGTGAAACACTTATTTCTTGACATAGTGACAGTGAATTTTATAAAACCTTTGGATCAACTTTGGAAAAAAGGTGTTGGGTGCAAACCTACCGTAAAGTGCCTTTCATTCATGGGCAGCCTTCGCAAATAAGGTAGAGAGTATGGTTTAGTGGTCCAGTCCTTGGGTTGGTCCCCCAAGATTCTTGGCTGAATAGGTTTGTATGACCCCAGTGTTCACTGAATTCTTCTTCCTTTCAAGGTAGATAAATTGAGTAAAACACAGAGTTACAAATGGCCATACTGTCTGTCTGTCCAGGGCCGGATTTTTCTTCCATTTAGCCCAATGGAAAAACTCCCATAGGTTGAAGTCATGCAGATTCATGCCCCAGGTCCATTTGGCGAGAACATCCCCCCCTGAACTGCTGTGCATGTGATGGCTACTGCCCTCCCAGGGCAGGCTACAGCATACCCTTGGAGGACAGGGGCAGGACAGGGAGAGCACAGGATGAGAAGAGCAGCAAGTGGGTGTAGGAGAAATGGCCCATGGGGAAGGGAGTAACAGAAGAGGATGTGGAAGGCCAAAAAAATAGGAGCGAAAGTAGGAAGAAAGCAAGAGGGGGGGGGGGGAAAATGGTAGGGTTTGTATTTGAGTTTATTTTTGTTACCTGTAAGTACATTCAATTATTACTGTCAATTAGATCAGCAGTCAGAATAAAATACATCCTTCTCCCTAACATGTTTTAATCCTCATTTGAAAAGATTTCTCCCCCACCCCAATATAAATAAATAAATCCCTGATTCAGTTGAAAATGATGAGGGATTTTTAGTTAAGCAGAATTTAATTATTGTGAGAGATAAATTGCTGCATAGTTCTACTTTTGCTCAACCGAATGAAACATCTACATGATATTTCATCACAGTCTATATCTACATCACAATGGATAACTCATTATACTCTGTGTCTACTTTTGCTTTTGGACCAGCTCCTCAGCTCATATAAATTGGCATAGCTCCATTGAAAGATGTGGTCCATTATATCTACACTTGTTTTTCAAATATTCCATGCTAGAATTAATTCTGGATATTTTAATGTCTTGAAAAAGATATAACTAATCCAGTTAATGAAAAACCTATTCAGCATAGTTCTGGTATCACATACACCACACCATTGTAACTTCTCTGACTACAGTTGAATCGTTCCTGAATAACACCCCTGTAAATAAAAGTAGAATCAAGCCCATCATATGGTCAATGCTTATAGTTAAATGGGATTTTAATTTAAAACAATGTATTAGCCATTTTTCTGCATTGTCAAATTGATAGTGCTTTGCACTTATAGCATGTAGCATGTTTATCTGAGGATCTCAAAGCACTGTATCAATAATAACTGATGATGCCTTACAACCAGGGCCGGCTTTAGGCCGATTCCCCCGATTCCCCCGAATCAGGCCCCACGCCTAAGAGGGGCCCCACAACATCCGTGTCTGCGGCACTTTGGCAGCAGCTCAATCGCTGCCGCTGTCTTCGGCGGCACTTCAGCGGTGGCATTTTGGCGGGGGGGGGGGGCGTAACAAATATTCAAATGGGGCCCCGCACTTCCTAAAGCTGGCCCTGCTTACAACAGTCCTGTGAGGGATTCATTGCTAACATCATTCTCAGTCAGATATATTTAAGGTCACATCATATCTAGCTCCAGTGACTGCTGTGGTGTATTGCTCTTTGTTTCTAATTCAGAATGGAATGGGTTGCCTTTATGGCAAGTAGATGTGGTCAGAGTTGCAGTAAATAAGGATTCTGTATTTTAACATTTTTCATTCTTCATTTTAAACAGTGAGCACCAACCATGTGTTCCTCCTCCATGCACAAGCAGGACTACATCCCTAACAAATATGAACAGAGGAGAGGGAGGCCTGCTGGAGTAAAATCTCTGAATTTTACCTCTCCATTTTATTCTGGGCCTGTCTTCCACCCTCCCCTTCAATGAAATTCTTACCACTCCCCTGCTTCTTCAGGAGCTGCACACATGGCATTTATAGCTTCTAAAGGATTCTTAACAGCAGCACAAGGCTATGACCTCTCCCCGGAGACCAAATCGTCCCATCTGTAAAAAATTCAGCCTCTGTCAGCCTAGGGACATTGAGACACGGTCATTTTCTAACCTGACTTTCCCACGAGTCATGCAAGGCATTGCCACTGAGGCATTAGACTTATGTTAAACGTGTACATTAAATGAGTTGCAGTGGCAATACCTGAGCAAAGCCCACAGGAATTGTTCTTGCACAGGTTATGATGTCTCAAAAGCTGATTTAATTGATATGCTTTCCTTTAAAAAATATTTGCAATAAACTTTGTATATTTATTGCACATGGCAGAGTGAGCAGCTTTTCAAAATTTGATCCTACTTATTTAGCAGTTCCCTGCATGCCCCGTAACTGGGTCACAAGACACAAATATTTTCCAGATAATATAGGAAAAGAGAAATAGTCAGTTTAACTGATATCTTAACAATAGCACGATTTCATGCCCGACCCTGCACTCCTTACTCACGAAAAATTCCCTCTGAAGTCAAGAGTTTTACCTGAGGAGAGACTGCAGGATTAAGTCCTTTTAAAACATGCAAATATAAAACAAAATGCAGGAATCCATACAGTGATTTTCTGGTACATAGAAAAGGAAGCAGAAATAAGCCATAATCTTGAATGTACTCCTTCCCCGTGCCCATCCCCCATGTCACCATCTGTACTAGTCCTCGTAGTCTTCTCTATAACAAAACCCTGCCCACTTAGGCTATTATTGATCCTCCACTCCTTCCCTCCGCCTTTCCTTTGTCTGCTGGGTTACAAGATGGAAAGTCATCCCTTCCTGTTTTGGTGGCGATTCCATTCCTAATGCTACCAATGGTACTGGAAATCATTTTAGTGAGCAAGAGAAGAGATTGTAGGCTGAATTCTCATCTCTGTTACACTGATCTAGATCTGTAGTAGCGCCATTTACTTACATGGAATTACTTCAGATGAACACTTTTCTCACTAAGAGCAAACTCTGGCCCTATGTCATTAGATTTTCTGCTATTCTGAATCTTAACCTCACAGGAAATGAATTCCCATTAATTTGTATCTGACCACAAAAAAACAGTAATATTGAATGTTATCTCTCATCACTAATAATTACACTGCATCATTTGTATAGTGCTTTTTTTAATTGTATGGAATATGCTTTTGGCATAAAGCTTTGTATATAAATACTTTTCTTTTAAAATTAACAGTGTAGGTTCATTAATTTACTTGATTCCTTTAGTGTACACAATGATTAAAGATGATAAGGTTCTATATTTGGAATCTACATGCTCTTTTCTAGAGCAAATTCATTTATGATTTCTAAATAAATTCATTTATGAATACACTGTTAATCTGCTATATATACTGTAATTTATATGTTAAAGTTAGTAGTTTCCTTCAAAAAATTTTAAAAAGCAACTGTTTGTGCCTGCTGTACTTGTTCACTGGTTCAGAGGGTCAGTAGCAATTCCATGTGAATGGGAATCAAGGGATTATTTAAGAAAAGAGAGTTTTACAAAATGGAGAAGTGGGAAGTAAGGCTCACTCCAGCAAGCCCAGGGGATAGAATTGAGGTGGAAGGGCAGGAGCTTTCAAGCTCCATCCATGTACCACACAGAGCCCAGGTTGTGAATGTTATGGGCCAGATTTTGATTGCCAATACACACTGATGTAAATCTGGATTAGCTGTAGTGAAGTAAATGGAATTATTCTAGATTTACCCAGGTATACCTGAGATCAGATCCTGCCCCAGATTCAGCTGCTTTGTGCCAGCTACCATCCTCCCTCTTTGTATCCTGCGTCAACTCTACCCAAGGACTAAACGCCATATCTCTATTGTGGACATAATGCAAACCCTGAATCCAAACGCTCACTAACCTGGGGGGCTTGAAATCCAGCTCCAAATCTGAATATTCCACAAGTGGAGGGTGTTCCAGTGGTGTGTTTGGAATCAACCTGTTACTGAGATAGATGTGAGCTTGTAGCTCAAATGTAACCTGGTTTTGAATGCACTGAGTCTGGTTCTGATCTGATGCACCTTGACGCACAGTAGGAGTAGTTTAGTTATACCACTGCAAAACTGATATAAGTGAAATTGGAATGAACTCTGGCTCTGGTTTGGACATACATTGAAAGTATTAATATTCTAGTCACAAATACAGTCTTCTTCTTTATTAACAATGCCTGTATCATCTTACATGTCTTTTATTCTACTCTATTCTATTCAGGTTCTTGTGCCACTTTCCAGCAGTACATTAAATGACATAACTAATATAACTATCCTTTCTCTCATCCTCGTCCCAGCTGAAAAATGGTATGTGCATTGTAGTGTTTTGTTTTGTTTTGTTTTGGTATGTTGTTGGTTTTATTTAATATGGCATTAGTTCACTGAAAAGAAAAATTAGATTTATAACTGCTAATGAAATTAGTCCTAATCTCCAGGCAAACAAAGAGCAAATGGTAGCGCTTGCCAGACTTTTTTTTTTCTCCATGGGAAATTTCAACACAAACTTGTAAAGCGTTTTTGTCAACATTTCTCATGAAAAGCTTTGACTTTTCATCAGAAAATTTAGATTTTTCAGCTGAAAGCAAAGTTTCCAGCTGAAAATGTTTCAGTTTTTTGACAGAAAGCTAACATTTTCTTCAGAAAGCAGTTTCCATGAAAAGACTGTACTGTAGTTGAAAACTCATTAAAAAAGTTTCAGCAGACATTTCCACCATCCCTTCTATATAGTGCTTCAGAATCTGCTTGTGCTGCAATGTTAACTCCAGTTTCACGGGTCTCTTAACTCCTGAAACACAATATACAAAATCTCATTTGTTTTGCTGAAATTAGAAAAAAAAGAAACAGAAGTAAAATGCAAAGCCAGCCTCAGGGTTTGGAAGACACAAAGGTAACCATTAGCAAGCTCTCAGCTGTGCATGCCAAGCTCTGAGACAGCTGAAGACCCATCCATGAGCCATTTCACTGACTGCCCATTGAATGACATATTGAGTTTAAACTCCTTTCTTTCATGGCCTGGATTCACCCAGACACTGCCTATATCTTTGTCCTGATCTACTTCCCCTTCCGGCCTTCCCCCTTTTTCCACACTGCCAAAGATGTGAATCTGTATCACTTTCAGCTCCTCTCACAAACGTATCAGTGCCTCCTTCCACGCTGCCCTTTACGCTGAGAATGTTTCCCAACCTGTTCACCAAGTGACCTCACTTGCCTCATTCAAATCCCTCCCAAACTCTCACTTCTGCTGTCTCACCCAGGAAAAATGTGTGTGGATGAGCTGGAAATAAAATTAACACAGCTCTCAAGAGATGTGCATGGCCCATTAGGTTGAGTAACGTTACTCTTATTATTGTCACCCTTCCTCCCCAAGCTGTCCCTGTTTAAGGCCCTTGCTTGTGTCATGTTATATTTCGATTGTTCAATGGGCTGGGCAGGAACTGGCTCTGTAGCTGTTTGTGTGACATGTTCTGGACACTTGAAAACTAAATAATAACAATAACAACTGATAAAAGGGCACCTATGGCTGAAACCCTTTGATCACACAGCTGACCCTTTCAGCCAGCTCTGGGGCCCCTCCATTTCACATGCATCCCCTTACTTGCACACAGCCTACCCCAAGCACATGCTAACAGGCACATCTGCCTCGCCCCTCATCAAATCACTAGCACAACTGCATTAGCTCAACACCTGCCAACCAGCCACCTCCCAGGTTCCCAGCCTGCCCAGTGCCTCCTGCTGGATCTTCTCCTCCCTGCTCACTCCTTCTCTCCCACATCTCTCTCCCTCACTGCTTTATTCCCGCTCTTCCATGTCTCTCCCCTTGCTCCATCTCACTCTCTCTTGCACCTGCTTCCAGCTACCACTGTTTTTCTCCCATTTTTCCTTTACTCCCGATGAAAAATTCAGAAACAAAGGGGTTACATTTTTAAATGAGCAATGACAGGTTTGTATCAAAAGGTGAATCCATGTAGGTAGCTATATGGCCCATATCACAGCATTGTACAGAAGGGGAAGTGATGTGTGGGGTAGATTAAATGACTTGCCCAGGGTTACGGAGGAAGTCTGTGGTAGAGCTAGGGACTAAATCTAGGTCTTCCACCTCATAATTAATAGATTCAGGGAGAAGCTCTTATATTGTGAACATATTTTAAACATCAAACCCAAAGCTTGGAGCCAGATGGGAGCATCCCCAAATTTCAGGATCCCTCTTATCTGGCAGTTTGGTCTTAGCACTATTATGTACATAGGGGCAAAGTTCAAGTTGGTTGAGAGCCAAACTCCCTCAGGATTGGGAGGTGCTTAGTTATGGGGATTTGGTTTGTGCCAATCTCCAATAATAACCCAAACACCTTTACAAACCTCTTTTCAACAAAGGATCTCTTTTTTTGAACTAGATAATTTTTTTCATTCCTGTTTAGTCAAATGACAGCTCATTTGAGACTTCATAGGGCTTTTATGTTGGGTAGATGTTTCCCTTATACTGCATTTATTAATGAGGTGATAAAGCTGTTTATGTGTGTCCCTTTCAATATAATCTAAAGTTTTTTGCTCTTATATTTTAAGGCGTGAGAGTATTATCTTTGGCACAGAGTCAACAGAAATTTTTGTCAACCTGTCCACAGAAATCACCTCTGAAAGGCCTCTAAATTCTAGCCCTACACTGGCTATCTGTTTTCACATCCACCAGAGAGAGTTTTCAAAAAACATTTTCTGCTGTGCTAAAAACCCACAAATTTATGCTTCACCTTCAGACTTTCTTCTCTTAAATGACTTGTTTGTGCACTATGCAACAAAACAAGAGTTCAGAAACTTGCACACACAGCAGTATTCTTGTTAATGCCTTTTAAGCATATAATAAATGCATGTACAAATAAGTGAGGGAAGGGTCAAGCTATCTTTTTATGGGTTTTTTTTTTTTCAAGTTAAACATCCTCTGCTGTGAAAAGCAAATGTAAAGATATAAATAAATGAAGACCTGAATGTAGAGGGAAATTATCCAAACTGTCTTGAAATCCAGACTCCCCAATCTGAAAGGAAAGTATGATGGAACCTTTCAATTGTTTTAGGCACCAAAAAAAGGAACAAATATTTAAGTCACATTTTACTATGAATGGGCAGCCTGGCTCCCATAACAAACATTGCCTCCAGCCCTAACCTTCCTGTAACCGTATCTTAGTGGGTCATAACTGAGAATGCCAAATTCAGGACAAACTGCTGAGAAATAGGGCCAACACAACCCAAAACTGGTGGTTATTCTTTTATAAGATATACCAAACCAGCCACAAAAATAAATTCCTGTTTCACGACACTGGATAACAAGAAAACATAAAGGCAGTTTCCTCAGGCATTCCAGTTCTTATAAGACCACCAAGAACACTGGATTCAGAGATGAGTGGTTCTTTACAACCAATCTCATCAAATAATAGGTTCTTCTGATCCCAAAGGACCAACCACACATCCAGATAACTTAGATCTTACCCAAAACTCATGCTGGTGCCAATTCTTTAGTATCTAAAATCTAAAAGTTGAAAGAAAGAAAGAAAGAAAGAAAGAAAGAAAGAAAGAAAGAAAGAAAGAAAGAAAGAAAGAAAGAAAGAAAGAAAGAAAGAAAGAAAGAAAGAAAGAAAGAAGAGTTAAAATTGGCTAAAAGGAATCAATTACATACAGTAATGGCAAAGTTCTTGGTTCAGGCTTGTAGCAGTGATGGAATAAACTGCTGGCTTAAGTCAAGTCTCTGGAATATGTCCACAGCCTGGATGGGTCATTCAGTCCTTCGTTCAGAGATTCAGTTTGTAGCAAAGTTTCTCCAGAGGTAAGAAGCAGGATTGAAGACAAAATGGAGAAGATGCAGCTGCCTTTTATAGTCTTTTTTCATGTGGAGGGCATCCGATTGTTCTTACTGTGGAAAATTACAGCAACAAGATGGAATTTGAAGTCACATAGGCAAGTCCCATGTCCATGCATTTTGCCTAGTCACAGCAGGACATTCCATTAAGTGTAGATAGATGGCTCCCATGGTCCATTGTCAGTTAAATGTTCTTTCAATGGGCCACTCAATAGTCCCTCCAAGATGTGCTGGCTAATTACATTGTGGGCATTCCCCCAGGAGCAAACATTTGAAATCCAAGTATAGAGCCAATACTTATAACTTCACAAACAAAAATAATACATGCATACGGATCGCATAATCATAACCAGCAAATCATAACTTTTTCATAGACACCTCACTCGACAACCTTTGTAGAATACTTGCTGCAAATATATAACAGTGGTTGCAACAATGGTCTATATGGTCATATTTTAATCAGATAACGTCACACTTTCCCATTTCTAGCCCTGAACTCAAAACACATTTTTAGTCTGAATTGGTCAGATCACTGATTGTTGGGGAGGGAGCAGGAGTTTCTTTCATTATTCTGCAACTTTGTTTGTGGATTTCATCCTTCAGTGGACAAGGAAGAGCCAGAAATTTACAAGACAGTAGTTTTTTATTAGCACAGTTTATATAAATTTCAGAGAAGCATCTAGACTTTTGGATATTTATCCAGACCTAATCTCAACTCTGACAGTTTGCCCAGGACACTAGCGCTCTCTCTCTCTCTCTCTCCCTCTCTTTTTAAACATATATCTATTCGCAGCAACTCACCCAAGAAAGTTCCAGGGAACTAGCCTCAGATCTGCCTCTACCTGTCCCTCCCATCTGAAGATCCTTTTTTAATTATAATTTGTCCCTCATTACATCCCCTTCCATCTACAACCTTAGTTCTGTTCTCAGGCTAATCACACTAATCAGAAATAGACCACTAAAGTTAAGAAGTTGGAGATGCAGGATCAAACAATTGGGAAGTATAGGGAGATGAACTCCACTCTGGAATGTCAACTGATTGAGATGAAGGGTAAGAAGGTGGGATAAAGTATAAGGGCTTCAAGTAAAGATATGGGAATCTTGGTAGGAGAAAAATAGATGTATCTTGGCATGGACTCACAGGTAGGGATGGATGAACTTCAAAAGGAAGGTTTAGTTCTATTATGGTAACACAGAGCATTACGGTAACACAGAGACGACCCAACAAGCTGAGTACTGAGAAACAATGAGAAACAGTACCTGTCACGAAGGGTTGAGAATCTAAAATGCACAAGCACAGACAGGAGAAGTTTTGTTGTTCCCATTTTGCAGAAGAGGAACTGAGGCACAGAGAGGGGAAGTGACTTTGCCAAGATCACACAGAAAGTCTGTGGTAGAGAGCCAGCAATTGAACCCAGGTCTGCTAAAGCGCTGTCCAGTACCTTACCCAGGAACCTACCCTTCTTCTGGCATTTGTGTCCAATTTAGATAAATACAAAGTCTGGCTGCATGTCTGAATTATAGCCAGAGTTCTTGAGTGATTTCCCCCTGAAACTACATTCTTTGCACAACAGGGCTGGCCCCATCGCCCTGCTTATGCATCTTCTTGAGGAGAGTCCTAGCAGTCTGCAATCCCCCTTCCAGTACTCAGTATGGATCCAGCCAGGAGACTTGCACTTTCCCTCTAAAACTACCAGTCTCCTGGGCTCTCGTGTGAAAACAGAGAAACCAGATTTGACTATTGCATTTTGGGTATTTTAGCCCAGCGTCTATTAAGTCTGAAATGGGACAGGCCACTGTGTAGTTGTCACAGAGGGACTTGTTGGAGCATTGGGAGGCAAACTCCAGCGATTCTCAACATGCTCTGCTCATATTACAAGAAGACACTGTGAGATTTGGAAATCTGTGTCTATCAGGAGCTTCCTGTTCAGGCAAAAGCTAACCCAGTTATGTAAGAAGGTGTTAAATGTACATGGAAAAATTATGCTTTTCCAAGAACCATACAGTGATTACATTCACTAAATCATAGCCTGCAATCATTTTCCAGTAACAGACACAGTACATTCTGTGCAAAATCTTGCACTAAAAGAGGCATTTACAATCTCAAGTCAATAAGATGCAGTTCCTTATATTTTTTAATGAAAAATAATAACCCAGATTCCCCCACAGAAGGCAGCAGTTTTAGCTGTTTGTTTTTATACTCACTCATATCCTCAAATGTCTTCCAGAGGAGATTTGTGGATAAACAGGTTTGTTTATGAAAAAAATCTGTTCCTAACTACATTAGCTGTATCTATGGCTTTTTTGTTTCAGATTAAATTGATCCCCAGACATTTGTTTGTTTAAAATTAGGGGGATGCACAGCTTATGGGATAAAAGCAGAGTAGGAAAGTGAAAAAAGGGGGGTGCTCAACAGCTCACTTTCGAGTAATCCTTTCAAATCTGTAGTCTCATCCTGGAACAATTCCTCTTAAAACCCAGTAAAAAATCAATAAACATTAAATATGTAAACCCATTTTTGTTCTTCCTGCTTTCTATTTTGTTTGACACAATTCCAAACGTTGCTTATATTGTTTGCACAAGGTCCCCCTCCCACTCCCCATATATTTACAGAGCACTGGTAAGGTCTCCCTTGAAGCAACACTTTAAATCCCACCTGTTTTCCAAATATCTCATTTGTTTTTAGAGAATGTACAAGTACCCTGTGGTACTGGACCTTTTTCTGTGTCATGTTTGTGATATAGACACTACCTCAAGTAACCATGTTGATTTGCATCCAGGTTTGTATATTGTACAAAATACATCTTTGTGCCTATCCTGGAATGATACTTCTAAATAAATAATGTAACTCATTTTGTATGATGATTATTTATTTTTATTTCCGTGATCACAGTGAGGCAGTTAATGGGGGAAGGGGAGACTTGACAAACAGTAGTGTGCAGATATCTACGCACAAGTGACAACTGTGTAAATATGCTTTTTAGAAAAGGTGCTACACGTCACTGACTTGACATAGAACAGCTGTGTCCAGACAGCACTAAAAAAAATTCCACCTGCTAAATGATGTATTCTTTATGAGTAACAACTATTCTTTGGCAGAGCAGAGCTGTCACTGTCTCTGTTTTATTGATGCATGATGGCCACCCATGGAATGAGCATGATGTTCTTTTGAAATGGAAAGCATCTGATTCAGCTAATGAACATGCATATCCTCTGGATGGGGTTAGCAGGATTGAAAGTCAGAGGGCAGTTCTGAGATTAAACTTCTTCACAAAGCTAGTATAGTTTTTTCCAGTGGGTTTCTTTCTACCTCCCCTAATAAGCCAAGGTTCCCTTCTTGCAAATGGAGTAATGCAAATTACTCTTGCCCCCACGAGGTATTTCTCATCAATTATAGTGACAAGAAAGAAAATGATCAAAATGTAGCTGAAAAGGAATATCATCTCCGTCTGAAGACAAAAGGATTGGAGGATCTCAGGTGAAGGTCCTCTCCTCATAGCAGGAGGGCCACAGGTTTCAGTGTCTATTCAAGATGAGTTGCTTTTGAAGACTGCAGTGAGCAACGTCTTTGGAAAAAGAGGTTAAGATGAAATCCTGTCTTGTGAAACCTGCAATCAGCTTCTGACTGTGAGAAGCAGCTAATCACAAGCAAATATCCTTATATTGTGCAACCTACCTAAAATCCTCTTTTCTTATGCACAATGAAGATCTTGTTATTATCTCCCACCCTACCCCCCCGCTTTCCTGTTGTCTTTTGAATTTCCGTAGGATAGGGGAACATCATTATTGTTTCCCCTTTGGCCATTTCCCACTTAACGATTTCCATCGCATAGGCTGCCTGGGATGTCTTTCTTCTTTCCTTGCCTTCAGTTCAGACCGCAGTGCAGAGCAACATTTTTGACTTTTCCTTTCACTGTTCATTTGCAACTTTGTATGTTTTATAGTGCAAACTTTAATTAGAAACCACTGCTCTCCTTTTAGATAACAGGGGTCAGAGAGAATCCATTTTCAATACACTAGCTCGTGCCTTTCTAGAGTGCAGAATATTATCTAGTGACACAGCACAGTCCATTAACCAGCATGTAACTGTTCTCCTGTTTTGTTTTTCATTCCCAGAAGGGAAGGCAAAAAAAGAATAATAGTATGAGGAAAATAATTTCTTTGCCTAGCTCACTGAAATTTGAAAAGGTGCCTTAGGCTAGCTATTTCTGTTAGGAATAAGTGTATTCTGGCTTGTTCAGGAACCTTGTGAATCCAGGTCCTTAATAACTATAGTTAACAATCCATTTGATTAATTTGAAAGTCAATTCACATTTATAGTGCTCTAGTTTTTGTTTATATAATAAGGGCTTGATTCTGAACTCACTTAAACCAGTTTTGCACAGGTGTGACTCCACTGACTTGATTTACATTATTTATAAAGTCATAATCAGTCCCCACGTGTCTCTCTCTCTCTCTCTCTCTCTCTCTCTGCATGTAAACACATACAGAAATAGCATTCATGTAAGATTAAGGGTGCAAGATCAATCACTCCAAAGTCAGGAAATTCCAACAGCTAAGGCAGCTCCATTGTGCTGGCAACAGTAATGCAGCTCTGTGGTCACATTCTGTATATTTTATGGTCTCTATTAAAAAAGACTTTTTATGTGCCAGTTCGTATATTAATAGATGTGAATTGTAAACTGTGGATTTTAAATTTCATAGCTGTACCAGTAATTTGAAGCCATCATAGCCTGATATTAGTACTGTAAAATCCAAATAAATAAACAAATTAATACAGTTGTTTGCAATGTTGTTGTGGCCATGTTGGTCCTAGGATATTAGAGAGAGACAAGGTGGGTGAGGTAATATCTTTTATTGGACCAACTTCTGTTGGTGAGAGAGACAAGCTTTCGAGTTTACACAGCGCTCTTCTTCAGGTCTGGGAAAGGTACTCCGAGTGTCACAGGGCTTGGCTACACTTAATGCTACAGTGACCTTTCTGCAGCTGTGCTACTGTCGTGCTTCAGTGTAGACACTACTTACGCTGACAGGAGGGGTTCTCCCATCACCGTAGGTAATCTGCTTCCTGAGAGGCAGTAGCTAGATCAAGGGAAGACTTCCTCTGTTGACCTAGCACTGTCTACACAAGGACTTAGGCCGTCTTAACAATGCCATGCAGGGGTATGGATTTTTCACAGCACTGATTGACATAGTTAAGCCAACCTAACTTTTTAGTGTAGACCAGGACACAGCTAAATACAAGGGTGGAATACATAAGGAGTTAACAAGAGACCATTCAAAGTGAAGTGGGCAGTAAACACGTCTACAGTCATAGGACAAAGGAGTGTTAGTGGGTTACACATTGTTGTAATAAGCCATAAATCCAGTCTCTTTATTAAGTCCATGATTTTTGATGTCTAGCAGAGTTATGAATTTAAACTCCCAGGGTTTGTCTATTGAAGGTGTTGTACAGGTTTTCTTGGAGGATGTCTAAGAGGTCAGATATGGCGTGATTGTTTAGTGAAAAGTGTTCACCCACAGGTGATGTGGTGGTTTTATCTTTTATCATTTTTCTGTGTGAGTTCATTTGAGAGTGTATGATTGTCTGGTTTAAACCACAATGGTATGGTATTACCTCATCCAGCATTTAGTACACTGGATGAGGTAATATCATATGTTGTGAGAGGCATGTGTAGGACCCATGGATCTTGAAAGCTGTGTTGTGTGGGATATTGATCATCGTAGCAGTGGAGATATGTCTGGAGGTTTTACATCTGTTGTTATGGCAGGGGCTGGTGGCACTTTGAGTTGGTGTGTCCTGGTGTATGGAGCACTTGTTTCTGGTGATAAGGCTGGGGGGTTGTTCAAAGGCCAGAAGAGGGAGTTCTGGAAAGATTTCTTTCAGGATGTCATCCCCATCGACTATGAATTGCAATTATTGAATGACACCACACATGGGTTCCAGTGAGAGGTATTAGGTGACAACTAGGGGTGTGCAGTCAGAGAGGTTTTTTTTTTCTGTATTGAAGCTGGTTCTCTTGGGGTATTTGGCTATCCATGGGTCCCTTCCTTGATGTGATCTACTTCTCTGGTAGAGTGTTCTTGTTTGGTGAAAGCAGCTAAGATGTGTATCCTGGACTTTCCCCTCAGAGCATATTTTGTGGTATCTGAGTGCTTGGCTGTAGATAACATATTTCTTAGTGTCGTTTGGGATGCTTACTAGATCTGTGAAGGTAAGTGTGGTGTGGTGATATGTCAGTTTCTTGTACATAGTTCTCTGTAGGGTTCCACTACTGAAGCTGATTGTGGTGTCCAAGAAATTGAGGCTGGTTTGGAACTGTTCTAGAGACAGTTTGATGGATGGGTGATGGTTGAAGTGGTGGTAGAAATTGATGAGGGAGGGAGGTTAGGTTGTCTGTCCAGTGGAGTAAAATATCATCAATGTATCTCAGGTATAAGACACCACTGGTTTTGTGGTGTCTTAGTCCAGAAATTCTTCCTCAAGGTCACCCATGAAGAGGTTGGCATAGTGGGGAGCCAACCTAGTACCCATGGCTGTTCCCAAAGTATTTGTTGTTGAATGTAAATGTGTTATGGGTGAGGATGAATTTGATGAGTTTGGTGATGTGTTTGGGGTTCATATATGAGTGTCAATAATCTACAAGACAACAGACAACACTAAAGCCAGGTCTATGCTTAAAAATCAAATTGACCCAGCTATGTAACTCAGGGGTGTAAAAAATCCACACCCTGAATGACATAATTAAGATGATCTAGGCTCCTGTGTAGACAGTGATAGGGGGAAGTGGATTATCTATGCCAACAGGAGAACCTCTCCCTTAGCTGTAATGAGTGTCTACACTGAAGCCCTACACTGGCACAGGTATCCACCCAAAGACATCTGACATGTATTTGTCCTATGACTGCAGAGGTGTTAACTACCCACTTCACCATGAATGGTCTTTTGTAACATGTGTTAACTCCTCATCTGTTCCACCCTTGTATTTAGCTGTGACATTTTGAGTATATTTCCCAGACATGAAGAAGAGCTCTATGTAAACTTGTCTCTTTCAACAATAGAATTTGGTTCAACAAAAGATATTAATTCACCCACCTTGTCTCTCTAAGGCCAGGTCACACTACAGACCTATGGGGGTATAACTATGTTGCTCAGGGGTGTGAAAAATCCACACCCTGGAGTGACATAGTCTTACTTATCAGCTCTGTGTTCTTGAGGAACCAGGGTGCAGTACCCAGCCAGTCTGACTCACGAAAGACCTTCCCCCCCACAGCCTCTGCTTGAACTAAAGCCGATCAGAAGAAAGACTTACAAAAAAGCAATGAAAAGGCAGTGGAAGACACACTTAAACCCCTCTGGACAAGGGTGACAGGATTAAGGAAACTCCCCAAGCCTCATTTGCATCGAAGATGGGTCAGGGAGGCATCCCCATTAGCATACAAAATGGAGAACAGAGATTCCAAGGCAAGAACCGCACGAAACTCTGGGACCAGAAAAGCAGGGAAGCACTGCATGAAGAGAAGCAACTATCCAGATATATGTTGGGAAAATAACACGGCGGGGCACAGACTATCCAATAAGTTCTTGGACTGCATTGCAGACAACTTTTTATTTCAGAAGGTTGAGAAAGCTACTAGGGGGGAAGCTGTTCTAGATTTGATTTTAACAAATAGGGAGGAACTCGTTGAGAACTTGAAAGTAGAAGGCAGCTTGGGTGAAAGTGACCATGAAATCATAGAGTTCACAATTCTAAGGAAGGGTAGAGGGGAGTACAGCAAAATAGAGACAATGGATTTCAGGAAAGCGGATTTTGGTAAGCTCAGAGAGCTGATAGGTAAGGTCCCATGGGAATCAAGACTGAGGGGAAAAACAACTGAGGAGAGCTGGCAGTATTTCAAAGGGACACTATTAAGGGCCCAAAAGCAAACTATTCCGCTGGGTAGGAAAGATAGAAAATGTGGCAAAAAACCACCTTGGCTTAACCACGAGATCTTGCAAGATCAAAAAAATAAAAAGGAGTCATATAAAAAATGGAAACTAGGACAAATTACAAAGGATGAATATAGGCAAACAACATGGGAATGCAGGGGCAAGATTAGAAAGGCAAAGGCACAAAATGAGCTCAAACTAGCTACAGGAATAAAGGGAAACAAGAAAACTTTTTATCAATACATTAGAAGCAAGAGGAAGACCAAGGACAGGGTAGGCCCACTACTCAGTGAGGAGGGAGAAACAGTAACAGGAAACTTGGAAATGGCAGAGATGCTTAATGACTTCTTTGTTTCGGTCTTCACTGAGAAGTCTGAAGGAATGCCTAACATAGTGAATGCTAATGGGAACGGGGAAGGTTTAGAAGATAAAATAAAAAAAGAACAAGTTAAAAATCACTTAGATAAGTTAGATGCCTGCAAGTCACCAGGACCTGATGAAATGCATCCTAGAATACTCAAGGAGCTAATAGAGGAGGTATCTGAGCCTCTAGCTATTATCTTTGGTAAATCATCATGGGAGACAGGAGAGATTCCAGAAGACTGGAAAAGGGCAAATACAGTGTCCATCTATAAAAAGGGAAATAAAAACAACCCAGGAAACTACAGACCAGTTAGTTTAACTTCTGTGCCAGGGAAAATAATGGAGCAAGTAATTAAGGAAATCATCCGCAAACACTTGGAAGGTGGTAAGGTGATAGGGAATACCCATCATGGATTTGTAAAGAACAAATCATGTCAAACCAATCTGATAGCTTTCTTTGATAGGATACCGAGTCTTGTGGATAAGGGAGAAGCGGTGGATGTGGTATACCTAGACTTTAGTAAGGCATTTGATACGGTCTCGCATGATATTCTTATCAATAAACTAGGGAAATACAACTTAGATGGGGCTACTATAAGGTGGGTGCGCAACTGGCTGGATAACCGTACTCAGAGAGTAGTTATTAATGGTTCCCAATCCTGCTGGAAAGGTATAACGAGTGGGGTTCCGCAAGGGTCTGTTTTGGGACCGGCTCTGTTCAATATCTTCATCAACGACTTGGATATTGGCATAGAAAGTACGCTTATTAAGTTTGCAGATGATACCAAACTGGGAGGGATTGCAACTGCTTTGGAGGATAGGGTCATAATTCAAAATGATCTGGACAAACTGGAGAAATGGTCAGAGGTAAACAGGATGAAGTTTAATAAGGACAAATGCAAAGTGCTCCACTTAGGCAGGAACAATCAGTTTCACACATACAGAATGGGAGGAGACTGTCTAGGAAGGAGTACGGCAGAAAGGGATCTAGGGCTTATAGTGGACCACAAGCTAAATATGAGTCAACAGTGTGATGCTGTTGCAAAAAAAGCAAACCTGATTCTGGGCTGCATTAACAGGTGTGTTGTGAGCAAGACACGAGAAGTCATTCTTCCGCTCTACTCTGCGCTGGTTAGGCCTCAACTGGAGTATTGTGTCCAGTTCTGGGCACCGCATTTCAAGAAAGATGTGGAGAATTTGGAGAGGGTCCAGAGAAGAGCAACAAGAATGATTAAGGGTCTAGAGAACATGACCTATGAAGGAAGGCTGAAGGAATTGGGTTTGTTTAGTTTGGAAAAGAGAAGACTGAGAGGGGACATGATAGCGGTCTTCAGGTATCTAAAAGGGTGTCATAAGGAGGAGGGAGAAAACTTGTTCATCTTAGCCTCTAAGGATAGAACAAGAAGCAATGGGCTTAAACTGCAGCAAGGGAGGTTTAGGTTGGACATTAGGAAAAAGTTCCTAACTGTCAGGGTGGTTAAACACTGGAATAAACTGCCCAGGGAGGTTGTGGAATCTCCATCTCTGGAGATATTTAAGTGTAGGTTAGATAAATGTCTATCAGGGATGGTCTAGACAGTATTTGGTCCTGCCATAAGGGCAGGGGGCTGGACTCGATGACCTCTCGAGGTCCCTTCCAGCCCTAGAATCTATGAATCTATGAATCTATGATGGGGGATCTCTGCTCCAGATGTCAATGAACCCACGCCTGCACACACCCAGCTCAGTAGTTATCAGACCAATTCTAGTGATAAATCCTTTATTGGCATCCAAAATACTGAAGTTACCTAATTGCATTGTGAGCTCCTTCGAAGGAACACTGCCCATAGCCAGGAATAATCAGTTCCTATTGTATAGCCCGAACAAAACAACTTTGGTACACTCCCTTGAGCCATTAGTTTACCCACAAATAAATCTAGTGTTCTCCCTTGAACCATTGTTGTTTCCCTACAAAAACCCCTACCCATGCTCAAGTAAGTGCTCTGATGCCTGGATCCAAAATCTGCATCAGTTCCATTGAGTCTTCTTCTCCTGACTGATTGTGCTGGGGGCTCTGCCTGTCTCCAGCACTCCGGACCCTCAGCTACCACCACCACCTGGGAACCCCGACCGGTTCAAACTTCATGGAGTAGTGAGAACCCAGCTCTCTCTCTCTCTCTCTTTCTCTCTCTCTCTTTCTGTAGGTATAGCCTTCTGACCCTGACTTGTGTGATCAGTTATTTTCTAAACCTGACTTTTATAATCAAATATAAGTTAGATTTAATATTATAACTATCTTGCTTGTTTGGCTCCCCTTGTATGGTTATTACCTGGCAATAAATAACTTTCATGATTAAGCTGGTTGTGTCTCTCTCTTTCTCTCTCTCTCCCACTCGTGGGTGTTTTTTTTGCTTCCCCATTTGATCTGCAGCAACGCTCTTCATACCTAAGCTAAAAGATCCCTGTAGCAACCCAAAACTCCTGTGGTGTTTGCTCATCAAGTGGGTTACTACCAGAACAATTGTAATGTGAAAGTGGGGATAGGAACGTGCTGAACCTGGGACATATGAGGCAGCTTGGAAGTGCTGCTTGACCCAGCCTGCTGAGTCCAAGGGCATATAAGGGTGGCAGATTGAAAGTGCTGCTCGACCCAGCCTGCTCAGGCATGCTCTATTCCGGTGTGGTACCCATGGCATATGAGAGTGACAGCTTGGAGGTGCTGTTCGACCCAGCCTACTGAGTCCAGGGACATAGAAGGGATCAGCTTGGGCATGCTGATTAACCCGGTCCTCTCAGACGCACTCTGTAAATGTGTGTGTGTGTGTTCGTCTGATTCTGGGGCTGGAAGAACCCATTCCTGGGGAACCTAGGTTCTGCAAGATAACTCCATTGGGAGGGAACTTGCAGAAGGGAGGAGTAGAGCTCTGTATGAAAACACAAGTGACACAAGCAGTACATTGATAGAATTACTGAACCTCCCCCCACCCAGAAGAATAACCCTAATAAATGAGCTTATCCCAAAGTAACGGGCAAACCTGGTAACAGTAGTTAAACTGACCTAACCCTTCCTCCCCCCTGCGTGCGGACAGCGCTATGTCTGCGGGACAGCTTCTCCTATCAACATAGCTACTGCCTCTTCGGGAGGTGGATTAATTACACCTATGGGAGAAGGTCTCTCGTCAGCATAGAAGCATCTTCACTTAATCGCTACAGCAGTGCAGCTGCATCAGTGCACCAATGCAGCGTTTTAAGTGTAGACCTGCCCGCAATTAATGAAGTGTAATATGTGAACATTTGCATAATATAAAGGAAAGAAGACTAAAAAATACTAACTTTCAAGTGGGCTGAGAGATTTTCACCTTAATATAGTGTTTGTGATAGTATTTTAGAGGCCATTTTCTATAGTTTATTTTTTTAACACGTGCATTAATTAGCTGCATGTTAAGTTGCCTGTGCACACCTATAGATGGCATTGCATTTAAATATACACTGCCAGATTTAAAGTAATATTCTATTGCATATATTCAGCACACAACTTCCAAGTGGTCCTAACTATGCTTCTCAAGCCAAGCAAAGATGTTATTACATAATGAGGATCGTATCCAAGAATGTCAGGTGTTCAGTTTCAAACTTCAGCTGTTTTTTGCTATAACCCTATAAAAATAGTTTTTGTAGGATGTTCTTAGATGGGAAACATGCATCTGTTACTCCCTCACTTAACTCAAACATGGGTAATGGGATTTTTCTCAAAGTTTCAAACCCAAATTTCTCCTTGGGCAGAGATGAAGTGTGTGTGTGTGCACAGACACAATTCTGAGCATATGAAAACAGGGTTAGCATTACAATTGTACTGCAACCTTGCTATTGCAGCTATTACCAAGTGCCACTCTAACTTAATACATATTTAATAGTAATAATAAGCACTATAGAGTGCATTCCATCTATAGGCCTCAAAATGTTTTACAATGGAAGGTAAGTACTATCAGTAAGGCTACGATTTTGTCACGGGTATTTTTAGTAAAAGTCACGGACAGGACACGGGCAAAAAAGAAAAATTCACGGAGGCCATGACCTGTCCGTGACTTTTACTAAAAATATACATGACAAAATGGGGATCTTAAGGTGAAGGATAAAGACGGAGTCTCTCTGTGTTCCTTATATTCCCAAATAAATTGTCTTTGTCTTACGAGGCAAGAAGACCTCCTGGGGGACTTAAGTCTCCTGTGTCTCTCTGGGGTGCAGGAGCCATGTTAATTCTGACTCTTGAGTTCTGGAACAGTATAACCCCTGTTGGCCTAGCTCAATAGCTTTGTTAACTACTAATATGTAAACTGAGGTAAACCCACATTCTTTGGAGAGGATAGATCTATTTATCACCTTTACCTAGACTAGGCTATCTGGTCTTCAACATGTTCTAGCAACATCATACAGAGGGAAATCATAACTTCACTTATAGCATCAACATATGCATTTTACAATTATATTAATAACCAGCATGTCAAGTATCAGAGTGGTAGCCGCGTTAGTCTGTATCCACAAAAACAACGAGGAGTCTGGTGGCACTTCAAAGACTAACAGATTTATTTGGGCATAAACTTTTGTGGGTAAAAATACACTTCTTCAGATGCACGGAGTGAAAATTACAGATACAGGCATAGATATACTAGCACATGAAGACAGTAGCGTAGCCAGGGAGGGAGCAGGGGGAGCGGCCGCTCCTCCTGTGAGGAGAAGCGGCGCTAAGGCGCCTCCCGAGCCCTGCTGCCGGACCCGGGCTGGGGGGGGGGGGGGCTTTAAAAGGCCCACGGCTCCTGCCGCTGCGGGGAGCTGCGGGCCTTTTAAAGTGCCCCCCTCCAGCCCCGCTGCCAGAGCCGGGCTCGGGCGGGGATTTAAAAGGCCCGGGGGCTCCGCAGCGGCTGGAGCCCCGGGCCCTTTAAAGCGCCGCCGGGGTGAGTACAGGGGGAGTGGGGAGGCGCCTTTTTATAGCGCTGCTCCCCCTGTGCTCTAAACCTGGCTACGCCACTGCATGAAGATGAGGGAGTTACCTTACAAGTGGAGAACCAGTGATGATAACAAGGCCAATTCAGTCAGGGTGAATGTGGTCCACTCCCAATAACTGATGAGGAGGTGTCAATACCAAGAGAGGGAAAATTGCTTTTGTAGTGAGCCAGCCACTCCCAGTCCCTATTCAAGTCCAAATTAATGCTGTGAAGTTTGCAAATGAATTTTAGCTCAGCAGTTTCTCTTTGAAGTCTGTTTTTGTAGTTTTTTTGTTGAAAAATGGCTACTTTTAAATCTGTTATTGAGTGTCCAGGGAGATTCAAGTGTCCTCCTACTGGCTTTTGTATATTACCATTCCAGATGTCTGATTTGTGTCCATTTACTCTTTTACATAGAGACTGTCCAGTTTGACCAATGTACATGGCAGAGGGGCATTGCTGGCACATAATGGCATATATCACATTAGTAGATGTGCAGGTGAATGAGACCCTGATGGTGTGGCTGATGTGTTTGATGGTGTCCTAGATGTGTCACTAGAGTAGATATTGGGACAGAGACGGCAACGGGGTTTGTTACAGGGATTGGTTCCTGGGTTAGTGTTTCTGTGGTGTGGTGTGTAATTGCTGGTGAGTATTTGCTTCAGGTTGGGGGGCTTTCTGTAAGCGAGGATTGGCCTGCCTTCCAAGGTCTGTGAGAGTGAGAGATCATTTTCCAGGATATGTTGTAGATCGTTGATGATGTGCTGGAGAGGTTTTAGCTGGGGGCTATATGTGATGGCCAGTGGTGTTCTGTTATTTTCCTTGTTGGGGCTGTCCTGTAGTAGGTGACTTCTGGGTACCCGTCTCGCTCTGTCAATCTGTTTCCTCACTTCCCCAGGTGGGTATTGTAGTTTTAAGAATGCTTGATAAAGATCTTGTAGGTGTTTGTCTCTGTCTGAGGGATTGGAGCAAATGCAGTTGTATCTTAAGGCTTGGCTATAGACAATGGATCATGTGATGTGTCCTGGATGGAAGGTGGAGGCATGTAGGTAAGAATAGCGGTCAGTAGGTTTTCAGTATAGTGTGGTGTTTATGTGACCATCATTTATTTGCACTGTAGTGTCCAGCATGTGATTAGCTTTCATATGCTGTATCACAAGACATATTGTGTACAATATTGTTTCAGTAGGGTGTGAATATAGGGGTGTCTAGGGTTACAATATGAGCTAGCAGCACTAAAATATCAGTGGAGCTGCAGGATGGGCTGGCTATCTGCCTAGGGTCCTGGGTAGGATTGTACTCTGGATGGCTATCCCGTCCCACTGCTGCTGTGGCTGCCCAGCTATCGTTAGCATGACCAAAGCTAAGCTAGAAAAACACTTCCAGATCAAAGGGAGACATATCCTTAAATTATCGTGCATGGGAATATTCTGACTAAGTACACCAGGGCAAACCTCTAGTTTACAGAAAGTGTCCTGGGATCTTTGATGGCCATATCAGTTGTGAAGGTCGCATCTGAAAGACTTCCCCCAAACACACACACACATAAATCTACATGCTACTTAACTTATCTGCTATAATTGTTTTGCCTTTGATCCATAAATAATAATAATTATTTGTGACTGTTGGTTCCCAACCAATGTTGATGAATGTGGGGTTCAAATGGCATTTCTGCTTAGGTCTGAAACCTGGTAGTGGCAAGAATTTGCCTGCTTCAGTTTGCCAGTTCACTTTCCTGCCCAGCTCCACTACCTACATTCATAGAGAATGTGATCCCATAAAATTTGCATTCTAGCAAAGGCCACACCCCTGGACTCTGCCATTTCTCACTCTGACTGCACTGGAGTGGGCAGTCAGCCAGACTCATTCAGAATTATAGACTGTTCTTTCTCCGCAAACAAACCTGCAGAAGTAAACATAATATCCTTGGCTCGTGATGATGGTGAGTCACTTCTGGTTGATGGGTGGTGGTTGAAAGTGTTTGATTATAGTAAGGAAATGTTTTCTTGCAAAAAGAAACATAATAACCCTATTTAGCATTTTGAAAGCTTTGTACAAACATTAACTAATCCTCACAACAGTCCTCTGAGGTACGTAAACATAGTTATCCCTATTTTAAAGATGGGAAAACAGAGACATAGAGAAGGACACTGTAGTGGGAAGGTCTAGTGACCAGCTGGCCTAATGGTCAGCTTATGGCCTTACAGATTCTGCTGACCTAGTCATCAAAAAGGGAGACCCAGCTCTGGCCTCAAATCACCCCCTCGTGCTCCAACTGTCCCAGAGCTCATCACTACAAAGGAGGGGGAGGCAGGCAATGTAGAGGGATCCAGGCCCACCCATTCCACCAGGTCCCAACCCAGGGCACGAGGGGTCTCTCAAAGTGTCCAGCCCAATCACTGAACTACCCCAAATTACATTACCCCACTACCTACTAGTCGGGAGCTCTTCAGTTTGCTATTTGGTCGTGGGCTTAGCAGACTCCCCTCAGTCTCTCAGTGTCCAGTTCAGTTAGACCATCTCTCTCAGGGCTTTCAGCTCCCAAAGAGGGAGGGGAACCCAGTCCCTGCCACTATCACAGTCTTCACAAAGTTGTTGCCACTCCGTGAGCAGCTCTCAGCTTCAGCCTTGCTTCCTGGTACCACCAGTAGCGTAGGCAGGTCTGGAGCACAGGGGGAGTGGCACTATAAAAAGGCACCTCCCCGCTCCCCCTGTACTCACCCAGCAGTGCTTTAAAGGGCCCGGGGCTCCAGCCGCTGAGGAGCCCTGGGCCCTTTAAAGCGCCACCGGAGCTCCAGCAGGGGGCTCCGGCGGCGCTTTAAAAGGCCTGCGGCTCCCCGTGGCTGCAGGAGCTGCGGGCCTTTTAAAGCGCCCCCTCCCCTGAGCCCAGCTCTGGCAGCAGGGCTTGGGCGGGGATTTAAAAGGCCTGTAGCTCTTGCAGCCGCGGGGAGCCGCGGGCCTTTTAAATCCCCGCCCGAGCCTGGCTCAGGCAGCGGGGCTCAGGCGGCGCTTTTTAAGGCGCCGCTTCTCCTCACAGGGGGAGCGCCCGCTTCCCCTGCTCCCCCCTGGTTACTCTACTGGGTACCACATACAGTTCATTCCCTTTTCTCCTGGGCTACTAGTGTCCTTTTAAACTGTTCCTCCACTGTGAAAATGCCCTGCACCTGTTGAGCAACCAAGTCTCTAGGGTGACCATATATCCCGATTTTATAGGGACAATCCCGATATTTGGGGCTTTGTCTTATATAGGCGCCTATTCCCCACTCCCACCCCCATCCTGATAGTTCACACTTGCTGTCTGCTCACCCTACGGGGTCTCCCTAGACCAGTATTGCTCTATTTACCTTCTTGGTTCCATGGGAGGCCTGAAGACCCCATCACATCCACACTGTGGGTCTCTGAGGGAGCCAGGATTAGAAGCTAGGAGTCCCTGGTGCCCATCCAACCATGTATTGTACATGATTATGCTGTTTCTCAATACCATTTGTAATTATTCATTAAAAAAGAAATAGGAAGGGAAACCAATAGTAATATAATAGACTAGCAGTGACTGGAATGCCAGCACCTTCAAGTTAGGGGTGTTTTGATTTAGAGCACTAGCTGTAGGTTCCTCCCTGGTGTTTTAGCTCCTGTTCAGATTCTGTTACCCTTCCCTCTCTCAACCACTCTCTCCTCTCTCCCCTCCACCAGAAAGACCCTTCTAATCACTCCCATCTGCTCCCATTTTCTTCCCTCAAGAACCTGATGTTCTTACTCAGGTTTGCATAGTGCAGTATGGACAAACCAGCATGGTGGTGAGGCCCGAGTGTCCATAGGAGTGTGGATACTCAAAGCACGGGCTTGGAAATCCAAGTCAGCAAGACAAGTCCCACAGACCTACTTTTCGCATGTGTATTCGCTTTGTGTTCCTAGAAACAGGACCAGGTTATTTGCAGGGGGAAAGCTTCCAAGGGGACACTTGGAAAGTGTAAAATAGCCCCTATTACTTTATGCTAATAGTTTTTAACCAAACTTGGAGTGTGATTTTGTTTTTGCCAGTGGAAAGGCAATCGAGGATTTGCCAAAAGCAGAACTTGGCCATCTTGGCCCACCTCTAATTAAAACTGGCAATGTCTTTCTCTGCAGCATGATTGTTCATGTGTCATTCTTTCCCTTAGTACTAGGAAAGATTATTTTGTTCTCACAATTTCTCTATGCAAGATTGTTTTATACATTTAACTCCATAGAAAAGTGGTAAATTCCCTTGAATTTACTGTTACCTGCACACTGAGCCTGGCAAATTGTACTGCAGAGAAAGCACATTAAAATATAAGGAAAAGGTTAAAAGCTACATTAACATTATACAAAGATTCCTTGACTTCTTTTTTTCATTTAGCAAGAAACTTCAGAAAGGAAACCTGCTATTTTTTCTATATTGAGACTATATATAGGGCATTTGTGGAAAACACCTTATCTTCAAAGAGATACTCTTGACATAGGCTTTGAATAAGTAATTTCTTCTACAACCCTCTCTTCACAAATCATAAAGCAAATCATCTTTCAGTCGAGTCTTTTCAGCTTTCTCACTTAATCATGAAACTGAAACCTTTCCCTACACAGATATTATCCAAGCAATGAGTAACCATTCACTAATCTCTAGGCACATCAAGGAAATTTAGTTGCCACGTCTGTATTTCCAACCGGTGGCCTGAATTTTCAATAAGCCCTTGTAAAAATGGGTGATTGCTAATGGGATGTGGATGTCGTCTTACTTTCCTAGGTTTCAGTGTAGTAGCCGTGTTAGTCTGTGTCAGCAAAATGAAAATAAGAAAGAAAAACTTGTAGCACCTTAGAGACTAACAAATTTATTTCAGCATAAGCTTTCGTGGGTTAGTACCCACTTCATCGGATGCATGGAATGAAACATACAGTAGACAGATATTTATACAGTCAGAGAAACATGATAAGGTGGAGGTGCATAGACCAACCTTAAGAGGCTAATTAATTGAGAGGAACCATAACAGCAGGGGAAGAAGAACCTTTGAAGTGAAAAACCTTTGAACTCCACATTCTACAGGCCTTTATCCTCTGACCCCACTGAGGAGTACCAAAAGAAACTACACCATCTGCTCCAGAAACTCCCTGGAAAAGCACAAGAACAAATTTGTACAGACACGTGCCTAGAACCCCGACCAGGGGCATTCTATCTGCTACCCAAGATCCATAAACCTGGAAATCCTGGACGCCCCATCATCTCAGGCATTGGCACCCTAACAGCAGGATTGTCTGGCTATATAGACTCTCTCCTCAGGCCCTATGCTACCAGCACTCCCAGCTATCTTCGCGACACCACTGACTTCCTGAGGAAACTACAATCCATCGGTGATCTTCCAGACAACACCATCCTGGCCACTATGGATGTAGAAGCCCTCTACACTAACATTCCACACAACGATGGACTACAAGCTGTCAGGAACAGTATCCCCGATACTACCACGGCTAACCTGGTGGCCGAACTTTGTGATTTTGTCCTCACCCACAACTATTTCACATTTGGGGACAATATATACCTTCAAGTCAGTGGCACTGCTATGGGTACCCGTATGGCCCCACAGTATGCCAACATTTTTATGGCTGACTTAGAACAACGCTTCCTCAGCTCTCGTCACCTAACACCCCTACTCTACTTGCGCTACATTGATGATATCTTCATCATTTGGACCCATGGAAAAGAAGCCCTTGAGGAATTCCACCATGATTTCAACAATCTCCATCCCACCATCAACCTCAGCCTAGACCAGTCCACACAAGCGGTCCATTTCCTAGACACCACTGTGCTAATAAGTGATGGTCACATAAACACCACCCTATACCGGAAACCTACTGACCGCTATACTTACCTACATGCTTCCAGCTTCCATCCTGGACACACCACACGATCCATTGTTTACAGCCAAGCTCTAAGATACAACCGCATTTGCTCCAATCCCTCAGACAGAGACAAACACCTACAAGATCTCTATCAAGCATTCTTACAACTACAATACCCACCTGCTGAAGTGAAAAAACAGATTGACAGAGCCAGAAGAGTACCCAGGAGTCACCTACTACAAGACAGGCCCAAAAAAGAAAATAACAGAACACCACTAGCCGTCACCTTTAGCCCCCAACTAAAACCTCTCCAGCGCATCATCAAAGATCTACAACCTATCCTAAAAGATGATCCCTCACTCTCACAGATCTTGGAGGACAGACCAATCCTCGCTTACAGACAGCCCCCCAACCTGAAGCACATACTCATCAGCAACCACACACCATACAACAAAAACACTAACCCAGGAACCTATCCTTGCAACAAAGCCCGATGCCAACTCTGTCAACATATCGATTCAAGTGATACCATCACAGGGCCTAATCACATCCGCCACACCATCAGGGGCTCATTCACCTGCACATCTACCAATGTGATATATGCCATCATGTGCCAGCAATGCCCCTCTGCCATGTACATTGGCCAAACCGGACAGTCTCTACGCAAAAGAATAAATGGACATAAATCTGATATCAGGAATCATAACATTCAAAAACCAGTAGGAGAACACTTCAACCTCCCTAATCACTCACTGACAGACTTGAGGGTAGCAGTGTTGTGACAGATTAACTCGAAAAGCAGACTTCAAAGAGAAACTGTTGAACTCGAATTGATATGCAAACTAGATTGCATTACCTCAGGATTAAATAAGGACCTCGAATGGCTCGGCCATTACGTTAATTGAATCTATTTCCCTTAAGTTAACGATCCTCATTCACACCTGTGTGACCATCTTGTTTATCACTTCAAAGGTTTTTCTTCCCCTGCTGTTATGGTTCCTCTCAATTAATTAGCCTCTTAAGGTTGGTCTATGCACCTCCACCTTATCATGTTTCTCTGACTGTATAAATATCTGTCTACTGTATGTTTCATTCCATGCATCCGATGAAGTGGGTACTAACCCACGAAAGCTTATGCTGAAATAAATTTGTTAGTCTCTAAGGTGCTACAAGTTTTTCTTTCTTATTTTCATTTTACTTTCCTAGGTCATTGGTTTGACTCCAGCCATACTCACTAGTGACAATTATTGTCATCTGATGACTATTTAGTGTCTTTCATTAAATGAACTGATAGCCTTGGTTTAGTTCCTAGTGAGCACGTAGGTGTCCTTATTACACAAATCACTAGTAAAATTGACACATTGGAATAATCAGTAAAGTGTGCAAAGGACTGATTGGACATGGAGTCTCCTATCAAATGTTGTCTCGTCAATGTAGATGGCCAACCCAGTTCAGGACTGATGCACAGTATTGGAGAGAAGTTGGCAGTATAAAGAAAGAAACTTCCACGGTTGTGGCCTCTGCTGTACCAGTTCTGTTCTCCAGGACTGCCTGGCCAGCAGTTTTCACTGTCCCTAATTTAATTACTAAAACTAAAATGATTAAGAACTATCAAGAGTCTGAATTCCACTGCATTTCATACCATTTCCAGAAAGGATAACAGTTCCTATGGACTCCAATTTCTTCTGCTTTTTCATGGTTTTTATCCCACTAATAACCTACTCTACTAAAAGATTCTTTGGCTTTGCTTAGCAAGTAGACAAGCAACTGTTTCACTGTCCAGTGCAATGGGAAGGTAACTGATGGTGCCCCAGGAAAATGTTAATGAAAGGCCACTGCAGTCTGGAATCCACCTCTGAATTAGACAAGAGCTTATCTCAGTTTGGAAATCCCTAAACTTTAAGGAAATTTTCATCTGACTCTAAATTAACCATGAAGGGGAAAGAGATGGGCATCACTGAGTAGAGCTCAATGAAAACCTCTGCTCAATGTGTTGGTCAAAAAAAGCAACAAGCCCTTAGAATGCACAAGGAATAGGACAGAAAGTTATGCTGAAACGATTATAAAACCACTGTGTACATCAATGTATACTCTACTCTGGGATTCGGTCATTCAGCGGCAAAATTAAATAACAGAAACAGAAGGTGTTCAGAGACAGAAGATGAGACTGATTAGAGATATGGATCGCCCCTGGAACTATGGCCGTATTTAGTGATCTGAAGAAGATCCACCAACACTCCAGTGTTCTGTTGGAAAGGGCCAAATGGGACAAAGAACAAAAGTGAGGGAGAGGGGAGGGGTAAAATGTGCAAGGGAAAGATGCAAAGTGAACATGAGATCAAGGAGATGACCTGGCTGTGAGAGAACGGAAGGACGCTAGGAGTGAAAGGGATTGCTTTATCTGAGTTTGTAATTCAGAGCCATTTTTATACAAAACATTTTGAAAGGCAAATTTTAAATGTGGGGGCTATAAAGCCCCCTTGACATTTGGTTGACTAGTTAAACCACTCAACTTTTTGCTCTCATTGTCTATGTCTTTGTCACAATAATGGACCAGTACTATACGGGAGGCTGTCGTTTATTCTCCCTATGAAGAGTACATTGCGGATAAAGTTCCCTTTGAATACTAAGCGCGATTACATTGCACTGTATCAGTAATAACAACTTACCTTTTACACGGGGATTAACATGTTCACAATGCTGGGCAAACATTAGCTACTAAAGGTTAACAGCACCTGTGTAAGGTATTAGCACCTCCATTTTACAGCTAGGAATGCTGAGGCAGAGAGGTGAAGTAATTTGCCCCAGGTTCCAGTGTCAGAGATGGGGGGTAGAAGGAGTTCCTAAGTTCTCCAGCTCATGCTGCTGCTCTGTTTTACAGATCTGTTTACTAAAAATATGGAACATTTTTGTTTATGACAGTTCAGGATTAATAATTTACCAAGGACATTAGACCCTTTGTACCTGTCATACAGTAGCAAGTGTTTTGAAGTGTTTGAACTTTTCACAAACAACTTACAAAGTTTAAATTGGCCCACAGTACAGCAGGGCTGTTGGAATCAGACATGACTTCCAGCTGATAAATACACACACAAGCTGACAGTACATGCAGCGGGGCATTAAAGAGAGAGATCAGTCTTTATTTTAAACTGTTTACTGTTCCACGTAGTAATGGTAACTGCAAGCTAGTTACTTTCTGATCTGTACTGTGTGAGATTTAGCTATGCCTGTCTTGTGGATAAAGAGGATTATAAGTTTATAAATGCAGCATCCTTCTACTTTCTTCTGTCTTTTAACTGAAATATATGCAAATACACATAATAAATTATATTTATTTCTATTCTGCTGTGATAAAAGTACACTTTTATGTTGTACATCAAATGCATTAACAGTACCTGACTGTTTAATTACCAGGAGTTTCTCTGTCTATATAAAATAGCTTAGATCAGAAGAATACAGTTTTTGTTTCCTGTGTCTTGTTCAAGCATTTGCTTTAGTGAGGTCTGAAATGATTTCAGTATGTCAGATGGTTTCTGTATTAAACACTCTTTCAAACACCAACACATTCCAGTCATACAGTTCTGAAATCCCGTACACCGAAGAGTTCCAGGTAATATTATTTTGGTGACACCCTATAAACTGATTCTAAAATTTTCCTAAGAAAAAAACATTTTCATCATTATATGTTGGCTCACACAAAAGTGTTTGAGCAGCATAATTTGTTCAGGTGCTTAATCAATTTATTTAAGAAATCTTCTGATTTCTTTTCAGCTGGAGTTTGTTTTCTCACCTGACCCCAGATGTTTCAGATCCATCTGTTTGGTGTCATTCAGGTGCCTTTAAAAATCAATAATGCTTAATAGACCTTGCTGCATGTTTTAGGTCATGCTCCTTGACCTCTAAAAACCAAAGAACAGATGCTAACAGACATCTTACATTATATTGAATATGAGCCTTTGTGGCAGTAATCTATCTCTCTCTAAGAATTAGAGTGGCAAAGTCATATATTGTCCTCCTATTTTGCTAGTAAGCAAATCGGTGACAATTTCTGTAACAGATTCTGGTATTTTTAAATAACACACCTCCAAAAATTTATCAGGTGACAGACTTCTGGTTTATTTATTTGAACACAAAATAAATATTTAATGTGGCTATGACCCTAGCGTTAGGATAACAGTATCTTCTTGATGATAATCATTTGCATCATTGTTTATGGATGGTAGAAACATGCTATTCTGGTACATTTTCTAAAATAATGATCCCAAGTCATTATAGGATTAGATTGTGTATTCTGGCCCCAGTACAGCAAAGCACTTAAGCACATGCTTAACTTAAAGAATATGAGCAGTCGATGCAGAGTTGCCAACTCATACAATTTTATGTCAAGTCTCTCAATGTTTGATTTTCTTCTTAAAGCCCCACTTCCCGGAGTCAGGTGATCACCTGAGTGTCACGGAGTGTGGGGGAGTCAGCGCCTGTACCCCTCTTCCTGGGATTCACTTGGAGTCTCGGCCAGCCAGTAGAACAGAAGGTTTATTAGAGATGCCAGGAACACAGTCCAAACAGAGCTTGTCAGTACAACCAGGACCACTCCTGCGGGCCCTTCCGGGGGGCAGGGAGCTTAGACCCCAGCCCGGGGGCTCCCTGCATTTCACCCCACAGCTCCAAACGGGGGCAGGGAGGCTAGACCCTGTCTGCCCCTCTCCCCTCCTCCCTGGCCAGCTCCAAACTGCAACTCTCCAGCCCCTCCTCTCTCCTTTGTCTCCTTCCCGGGCCAGGAGGTCACCTGATCCCTTTGTTCCAACACCTTCAGCTCCCACCTTTGCAGGGGAGGGGCCCAGGCCATCAGTTGCCAGGAGACAGAGTGTCAGCCATTCTCTGTGTCCAGGCCCCTGCCCACACCTGCCTTCTAGGGCTCTGTAACAATCATGCACCCTTGTCCCACCACCTAGATACTCAAGCACTGCATAGGGGAAACCGAGGCACCCACACAGTACTCAGGGAAAACATTAACAACAGTCCTATTTCGTTACATCTCATAACAACAGTCCTATTTTGTCACATCTCATAACAACAGTCCTATTTTATCACACTGAGAATCTCAGCTTTCATTTCAAATGAGAAGCAAGTTTCTAGCCCTCTGGTTGTGAAGAAAAGCTTGAATATGTGACCAGAGTGTAACCTAAAGACCCCCAAGCCAGAAGGTAAACAAAAGAAGCCCACATTGCCTCTTTGGCTTAAAAATCAAAAGATTTTTAAGTTCTCATTGTTTAGAAGGTCTGACTGCTGATTTTGGTAGCAATGCTGCAAGGGGACTACTCCCATGCTTAAAGTTAAGCATGTGCCTCAGTATTTTGCTGGATCTGGGCATGCATATGCATCGCTGAATGAGAGATGTTATATTTGCTGAGGAGGAGCCCTAGGGCACTCTGGTTGCACTTGGAGAAGTAATTTGTTATAGGTTTTTCAGAAGGCAGCTTAATTCTCCTCCACAGACAGCCAGCTCCACAGGCCAGCACATTGGGAGCGGGTCCTTGTCCTTCACAATTTCCATGTGGGGAAATCATCTGGGACATGGGTCTTGCCTTTTCCCCAGCACCCACAGCTAAAGTCCAGATAGCCCTAATGCAGAGGTACAAGTGAGGGGTGGTGGAGGGAATCTTTACTCTTTGCTGTTCCCCTGCACATCTGCATTAGGGTGCTAGTCACAATATTGCTCGATTAGTTGCTATCAGTTATTTATAAAAAAGCATGGAAGCCATTTTACAGATAAAGATACACATGAGTCATATGCATGATTGAAATCCTGGAAATTCACAGCAGTACTGGTCCTTTGGGTTTTTCCATTGGTACTCACTGTTCCATCTCATCACTTTAATATGACCTTGTGCCTGCACGTTGCATTCATCTGTGCATGCTCTAACCAATAACGGAGTGCTGGGGTTTACAGCAGCCCAGCCTCCATTACAAGTAGAGCTCCCACAGTAAACCAGCTAACATAGCTAAGATCAGAGGTCCAGATCCTACAGCCAGAGCCACACAGGCCTCCTCTGCACACATGCAAATCTCCAGGGGGTTCCACATGAATACAGGGCTGCATCTGTGGGGATCTCATTGCAAAATCAGGGTTCTAGCCTGATATAGAGCTGGCTGAATACTGAATACATGATTTGGTTAGTATTGCTGTAATTGATGGGAAAATTGGTTCAACAAATAATTGTTTATGGTAATTGAGCAACTCTATAGCTGGTCGAAAGCTATTAGCTGAATACATTGTTTGATGAATAACAGCAGTATATGTCAAATCATTTCTTAGACTAATATTTCTGCAGTATTTGACTGTATGTGCCAGTAAACTGGTGCAGTTGCTTGATTAGTGGTGTATTTCTTTCAAACTATTCATAAATATTACCAGAATACACTCGTACATAATATTTTGCCTTTGTTTTCAATAACAATTCTAAGGGTTTGTCTACACTGGGATACTCAGGAAAGTTAATCTGAATTAATTTTTCAAATGGATTAGTTAAACTGAATTAAATCTCTATGTGGACACTCTTATTCAGAATTAAAGTGGCCTTAATGCAATAGTTAAATTCACATTCATAAATTTGAGGCTTTCACCTCAGGTAGTTTGGGATACAGTTTATTTTAGGCCTTCCTGAGTAAAGTCAGTTTTTACTAGAGAAACTTGAATTTTTCAAATTGTAGCATAGTCTCAATTACATACCTCATAAAACCATCTCATGTTTTTTCATAAATTGCTCACTATTTGTGGGGGAGGGGTGTCTAGCAATGAAAACAGAGGTGCTACAAGTTGGGATTTACATGAATCATGTGAGTGTGGAGGTCCCCATTTCCATGAGCAGAAAAGAAATATAAACATGGAAAGAACAGGCAAAAATGCAAGTCTCTTCATGGTGCAGATTCCACAACTACACACAGGGTTTTTTCACCTAAATTGTTAATTTAACTTAGTTTATTTGAATAACCCTTTCAAGGCCTGATTTCCATGGGAAGATTCCCTTTCGATTTCAATGGGCTTGGGATCTGGCACTAGAAACATTTATAAAGTTTGACAAAATGAAACAAGTTAGGATTTAAATAACATACCATTTATTGAAGAACTGGTCTCTGATTACAGAGAAAGCTGGGTGTGAAGACTACAACACTTACATAAAACAAAATCTACTCAAACCTTTTGGATGTATATTTTAGCTATCAGCCAGTAGATTCCCAATCTCTTCTATAGCAGAAGATCTTAAGTGCAGAAAAGGCTAGAAACAAATGCCATTAGTGTTTGCTATTGAAATTGAAGTGTATTTAAGTGAATGCAGTGAGCTGGATGCTGAATTCCTGGGGAGAAAAAAGAGAGTGCTGAGGAATTCTCCTTGAGGCCATAGAAGGAAATTAGTCTATCTGCATAATTCGAGGCCACCTGCAAATGAAAACGATTCCTCACACTAGGCTGTCACTCCCCAGGAAAACAAGCCATGCTAACTATAGTACATGGCTTCAGATAAATATCATCCTAAAGAGATGAAGCATTATTGAAGAATGTGTACTATCATGCTGCAGGTTTTCGACTGCTGCCAGATGCCTGCTACATACTGTACTTGCAAAATATGTATCTCCATTTTCATGAACCCACTCATAAAGGTTTTGCCTGGCTGATTTTTCAAGTTAATGATAGTCAAGGCACTTGGGGAAAAGATTTATGTCAGTGATACAGAGGTTCAGCAAATTGTCAAAGAGTTTTGCAATACAATTAATCTTTTTTTCACCATTACAATTTGTAGGTGTGGGCATGTACGCAGAAGAGTTGTTATAATGTAGAGATCACAGAGATGTAAGTGCTATATGAATCAATTAGATATAAAAAAATACAAAGTTAACTTACTGCTCTGCAGATTTCTACATCTTTCTCTGCGTCAAATGCCCCACCAAGCATTGTGGCGGCTACTGCCCTGTATCATGTTCAGCTGTCATCAGTTTCACAGTATTTTAAAAAGAGCTGCAGTAACTGGGATAATATCTCAATTATAGCTGCTTCACCTAGCGTTAGGTACATTTTTTCCCCCAGAGGACACTCTTACCAGCCATTTTAGAGAGAAGAAGAAGAGACCAGGAACAGAAAGCAAGGCTGTTCCAAGAAGAAAGGGGAGGAGCTTGGACACACCCCAGAGTAGTGTTGCTCCTGGGATTTCCCTGACGCAATTTAGGAAGGCAGCAAGCAGATTCCTGGTATCAAGAAGGTTGGGAAACACTGCCCAAGAGGACTATGACCCAAACAATGCTCCAGAGAGGAGAAGAAAACACATGGGAAGGGCATAAAGTATGTTATTGTTTTATCTAGATCTGTGTACTGTGCTTTCTAAAGTAAAGAGTGATTGGTTTGGGAACCTTTTGCAAAGCTTTTGTGTTAAGTACTTCAACTATCACATGTTTCTGGAGAGGAGAACTGTAAACCAGAGTGTCCATTGGATTAGAGCTCTGGAAAACGATGTCTTTAAGATACTAGGGAGTCTGGGGGAGCTCAGCTCTGGCGTCGGGGGCCTAGGGTGGCTGGACAACAAGGTCCCACTTCTGAGAAGGGGTAATAGGCACAGAGTCTGTGCCCAGGAAATGTGCCAGAGATGCCAAAGAAAGAGCTACTGCTGGAGCCTACCCAGGCCCAGGGAAGCTGAAAAGCATGAACATGGGTCCAGTGTATAGGTCCAAACACAGCAACCTGGTGAGTGTCCAGAAGGGAGAGCTCCGTTAGGCCTGTGACAGAGTCCTTTATGAAGTATGCTGAGGGGCCGGTGTTACATATGGAAGCTGTATGGTTTGAGAGCTAGTGGTCTCAGCTGGCATTCCTGAGCTCCTTGGTAACACTCCGAACAAGGTCCCTCCAGAAATCTGACCAACTTTTACCTGTTCCATTCATCATATTACAGGCTAGGACCTTGCTCCACGAGTAGTGCCATTGACTTCAGTGGGATACTTCATAGAGCAAAATGTTGTCCAGCATGAATTAAGGCATGTAAATGTTGCTGCATTGTCACGCCTCTATATCTGGCCCTTCCGTGTTCCTTCATTCTCTTCCCTTTCCCCACACTATCAGATAACGTCAGGAAATCATTTGAGAGCCTACATGTGTGCTAGATATGGTGCTGAGAAAGTGGGGAATGATCCTTCAGTACCACCAGTCTGGTGCTGTGGCTCTGCTTTTGATATGTACTCCTCTCTGCTCTGCCTGTCCTGTATCTGTCACTGAGCAGATCAGAGGAGAGTGCGTGGATGGAACAGGACAGGATAAATCACTGTTTAAAAATGTATAGTGTGTACCTTCTAAAAATGAAACCTACATCTATCTCTGAGTTGTGAAGAATATGTATTAAGGTTATAACAACCAACAAGAATGCACTTTTATGTAGAAAACCATGATTAAATGAAATCCACCCCGACCAGCATGTTGGGTATCCCTAGGAAACAGCCAGCCAGCGTCCTCTATGGTTTTGTATTGTCTTCTATTCCTCCTATAGGACTGATCCTCGAGGCAGTTATGATTTATATCGTTAGCGCTCATGGAATAGTCATTTATGTTTGCAAGTTGCCAACCACGCTCTGTTTGAAATCTAACATTCTTTCCCGCCCTAGTATTTCTTCTGTTCCAGTTTCCTGACAAAGTTATTTTGTAACTACTTCACAATTGCTTTTGGCTCAGGAAATTTGAGACATTTGCACAATGATTTTTGTCCTTCAGCCCATGAGTCTCTGACCTGACGATCCTAAAAAAACATGGTAAGATGTGTTGAGATATTCTAACAATGGTCAGTATGGATCTCTTGGATCAGCTGGGGCTTTTTCTTTTTTATTAAGTTCTTTGCTGTTCGTACTGAGGAACACACCTTTGCAAAATGGTTGTTTTTATTGCAATGCTTCAGATGGCATCCCTTGTGCTGGGTTACATTGTATTGTGTTGCGATTGTCCTCCCATGTATAGCAAGCAGATCTTGTCCCTGCCACTTGTTTGCATTTGTTATTCTGTCTCTACCCCTTGGTGTGCATTTTTAATTAGACGCACTTCATTTCTTTCACTGCATGTTAACACTTGCATTCAGAAAAGCACATTCTTCACTGCAAATATCCACTGTTCTGAATAATGTCATGTCCATTTCTCATGATGCACTCCTTGATTTGACCTCTTTATCAGTTATACCACAATTAATTTGATCTAATTATTCCCTATAAGTATTCAAATTCACATGACTTAGCTTTAATAGAAATCTCTCTTAACCTAATGTTCAATGATCTCACCTGGCGGCTGGCTTCTAGTACAGAAAACATGCCATTCCTTAATGATATTTAAATTTCTAAATGACTTTTTCTAGCAATTTGCAGTCCTCTTCGTGCTCCCAATGGAATGTAGGGTAGTTCTCCAAAGCCTCTGAGCCTGTCACATACAGCCATGTGAAGAATTTCACGTGGAACCCCTCTGGTGTCTCAATACTATTTGTTTTGTGGAAAATTTGGAAGTGCTGTAACCACCTCTTTTTGTTCCCTGCCAAAATCAGACACAGGGTTTTTGTTGTTGTTTGTTTTCTGTTTTTTGTTTCCAGAACCATGTGATAACTATATGACACAGAGGAATGCTGATCAGAGAGTGATCTTTATATCTGTAACCCCTCTTTCAATTAAAGTCGGCAGCAACAAGGGCCGCGTTCAATATCTAAGGGTTCCTTTTCAACAATACAACACAGAACTGGCTCGAGCCCCCACCCAGTAACTTGGGACAATTACACACCACCTCTTGGGCACCTCCAAGAGGCAATACTCCCCCTTTCGCTAGCACAGAGTCTGAGTGTAGAAAGGAAACTTAGTAAAAAGGGGGAAAGTAACCCGGCATTAACTTGGGAAAACACCGCAAGCAGGATAAGCATAAAACCATGAGTAAAACATCCACTCCAGAGTACATTGGGCAGTGTCCTTTTGCCTCCACTTCTTAAGTCTAGCAACCAAAAGTTCCTTTAATGTCCCCCTCCCTTCTCCGCACTCCACTCCCATTTGCTGTCTTTGGTCAGTGCAGACCCAGAGTTCAGAGGTGCATCTGCATGAGTTCACCTCCCACTATGGCAGGAGAAGGCACCTTGCTCGCTCCGCTGTACAGATACTTCTCTGGCTGCCCTGCCAGCCACTCAGCACCCTCTGGGGTGTCTCAAGGGCCCACCAATTAACACAGAGCTCTCAGTGATTTCAGCTGTTTAGTAGGGGAGGGGAGCCTCATTGTTAGTGCAGACTGGGCAGTCTCATGCATCAGAGACACTGTTCCAAAGTAGGTCCAATGCTTAGACCTGATTATCAGTGACTTCAGCTCCGTTGGTGTGCAACAAGTCTCTCAACTGAGTCTTAATCAGCTCTGTTACTACACAAAGGAAAGGTCAAATGGTATCTGGGACCCTGCAGCAGAGCCCAC
Organism: Macrochelys suwanniensis; assembly: GCA_033296515.1. Classification (NCBI taxonomy): domain Eukaryota; kingdom Metazoa; phylum Chordata; order Testudines; family Chelydridae; genus Macrochelys; species Macrochelys suwanniensis. The sequence continues at coordinate 105,155,075 of CM065775.1, forward strand.
ACCACCAGCTACAAATATTGTCCACACTCTCTCGCCACTCCACTGTGCTTTGGCACCCTTCATCCTGCCTAGCGAGTGAAGTTTAGTTCAGGGTGAGTCCCTCAACCAGGATATACTAAGCACAGTTCTTCTGCCCTTAATTCATATAACAAGGATAACAACACTTTACTACTCCTGCCCCCCTCCAATAACAAAGTGACTTGTGATCCAAAAGTGATCATTTGGGCAAAGCATTCCCATCATGCTATGTGCCTAGGCAGAGAGGCAGTGTCTATGCAAACAAGGTCAGTTCATGAGGTCTTCTTCCCCAGCTCATGACTAGATATCAGACTAGAACTCATGCAGACTCTGCTTACGTATCCTTGTCTCAGTCATATTAGATCAGTGAGAATTACAAAAGGTTTGTATGGCAAGGGGATTATCCACTGAATCTGGTAGTTACTATAACATGAATAAGCATTTCAGCCTGAAAAAAATGCACTATTTATATAATTAAATTTAGGACTGGCATAATGAACTTAATGTGTTGTAGCTTCCAAAAGTCTCTAATATATGCTTCTTGGGATGTTTAGTTAGTACTTGATTTTTTGACTTGCAATGAAGAGTTTTTATTTTTAAACAGGAATTTATAATGTGCCTGGCTGTTAAAAAGCACAAAGCTCTCATTAATAGAGAGAAGCCTGAGAATCCTGTATATCTTTCAGTCTTGTTGTTTGCTTGTTTTAAAAGGAATAATTTTGCAGGTTTTTTCCCCTTCATAAGTATTAAGACAAATATTAAAATCTTACTATTTCTATATCACAAATAATAACATTCCTATAGTTATAGAAAACTTTCTATACAAACTGTCACAAAAGGCTATACACTGCTTTTTAAAAAACAATCATTTGATCTTCACTACTATTCCAAGACTGTCCTGGCTGGATTCATATTGATTCCATTCTCATTACAACAGAATAATTAATGCAGAGGATGCAATTCTATTTGTAAATAACTTCAGACGAGGAAGTTATACGTTTTAAACTCTGTGCTTGTCCCTTGGTGAGTAAATGCGCCTTTAAAATGCGCCTTTCCGTTGATAGACAGTTTTGTCAAATAAAACTTGCTTAACAGTAGTTTAAAACAGACGCTTATTTCAACACAGCCTTGTGAGGATGTGGTGGGTCAAAGATAAGCAAATAGAATGTAACAAGACATAATCCAGGGCTAATGGCACCTGTTCCCTTCGATGTACTTCATGCTTCTCTGGCAGGAAGCAATGGAAGTCAGTCATCAACTATGTTTTCCAGACATTTCTGCTAGTGCTTTAAGAGGGAAGACAACTGTCAACATCATCAATATTTAATTGCTCTAGAGTTGTTGCTGTTTTCCCTCCATGAAGATTACATATTAGGAGTGTTGTAAATATGCATGGAGTTGTTGCTTTCTCCCACTCGCTGCTTGAACAAATGTCTTTGTCACAATTTATTCCTAGAGTGATAAACAATAAAGACTGTACCCTTGTGGGATTTTGTCCTAATTATCTTCCCTGTCCATAGCCTGTTGGCTTTGTTCTTTCTGATAATTCTGTTCCTTACACTGTTGCTTCCCTCAAATGTCACCGAGAAAACGTTAGCCAGTATGTGCGTCTGTGAGTCACAGGGTTAGAATGTTGTGAGCATTGCAACAAATTGTGTCCTTTTTCTTTCTCTTTCTTTCTTTCTTTCTTTCTTTTCTGACACAGGCATTGGTCATAGTAGCTGAGCCATTCGTTTCTGGGGATGTTTAATTTAAGCTAATACTGATTCTAGTTTCTTGTTGAAAATTAAAAATGTATCTACTGCAATAGACCCTGACTCAGCAAGGTACTTAAGCATGTGCCTCCCTTGAAGCAGTTCTTAGATCATAAGATCTTCAGGACAGGGACTGTCTTTATTATGTCTTTAAGCAGGGAATTACCTGAACTGTCTGAGTTACTTCAATGGTACTGCTCACATGCTTCAGTAACTTGCTGAATTGGGGCCATATGGCCTGATTTTGCCACCTTTGCTCGGGATGAACTCAATGGGACTACTTGAGAAGCATGACACATGCTCAAGATAAGTATGAACGGCAGGATTTGGCCTCAGTTATGTATAAAATGAAATAGGCCACTGATTCATCCTCATAATTTATCTTCATTAGACAGGTCTCTTTCATTGTCTGCAGGGCTTCTTAATGAGATAATTGTTCTAATTAGGTCTCTTGTTATAAAAGTTGCATTCAAACATGTTGCATTCATCTCCCATTCTAAGATAAAAAGAGGTTTGTGAGCCCTATATATGTTTTGGGCAAATTCTAGCCATGTGAGCACCTGCTATAAAATCTAAATAAGAACTCAGGAGATAAATGCTCCATGCCACATTACCCCTCTGTACTTCCAGTTCTGAGCATAATCCCAGCACTTCACCGGAATAGAACTTCACTCTCTGGATACAATATGGGATACCACATCTGAGACAATGATTTTCAGTGGCAGCTGATGACATCTGTAATGGCTAGACTTATTCTTGTTGAGTAGTGCCTCTTTCAGGAATTGCCCCATTAATTTCAGTGGGATTACTTGGGGCATAAGATACAACTCAGCATTAGTAAATGTATCAGAAGCTAGACCAATGAGAAGGCAAACCTGACATGTAAAGGCAGATTCAGAGCCAATTTACAAGAGCAGGTAAAGGTCACATTTTGACATAAGAAAAGGCAAGCAAAGCCTACCTGAGGAGCCTGCATTGACGGCTCACATAGCTAGCGTGTTCCTAGTGACATTCATGCAAATATTAGGTTTAAGACCTCATAGGCTAAGCTAATGACACCACTAATGATGTAATCCTTTAAGGAACACTTAACACTTTTAAATTCCATATGAACAATTGGCTGGATTGAAACATTTTCAAGTTCATCCTCTTGATGAGGACTTGGATTTAGATAAGCAAGCCTATTTACATTCCTTGTGAATTCTTAGATCCATGATATGGGATATGTCTGTATCCTTTTTGATTCCCCCTCCTCTTTCTTTTCTGCCTACATACAGGCCTTTGAAAAGCTCTCTTGTGTCTCCCTTTACCATATTGCTAAAATTCATCCATTTTCATCCATCTCCACTTGCTTTGGTACTGCTGTGACCACTTTCTCTTGGGCATCCTGCAAGTCACCTTGTCCATGTATTTGCAGTCTAAAATGCCATTGCTAGAATCATCTCCCTTCGTCCTTTCTCATTAGCTTCCTTTCTTTTTCTACATCAAGTTCAAGTTCCCAGCTGTCATCGTCAAGGCTCTCCAAAATGTAAACCTGTTGACATCTTTGCTCTCATTTCCCCCTATTCTGTATCCTCTTCCCAGTCTTGTTTCCTAACTATTTCCCACTCTCACTTCGGTGCTTGAAATAGTCTCTCACTTCTTATCCATAACGCACTTTCAAGTCGACCCATTAAACCCACTTTTCACAAAGCTTTTCAACGCTGATCTTCACGCTGGTCTCCTCTAGCTTCTGTCTGTGTGGTTTTCCCATGTACCACATTTGACTGTAAATTCAGCAGAGCAGAGACTTTGCCTTTTCGTGTTTGCAGACTGCTGTTTAATGGTAGAAATATTTATTACAATTGCTTGTTATTTATTCAATATCAGATGCATGGTCAGAAACTTCTGCATGGGGCAACACTGGTAGGCCATGTGGTAACATCTGCACGTCTTATAGGCCCCAGTTAGAGCCGTCTCAAAGCCACAATTTCTGACCCACAGGAAAATCTACTATTTTGAAATTTGGCTTTGTCCTGAATTGGACTGAATAGTCAAAATATAAAACATTTTCAAGGAACAGAAAGTTCCGTAAAGTTTACAATTTGGAAATGTCAAAGTGTTTCAAAATATATTTGCATTGTTTTTACTTTCACTTTTAATGAGCCATAAATATCTTCCAAGTGACTTTATGGTTATTCTTCATATGAATGTTCTTGAATACTTTACAAGCACACCCTCCCTCCCTCCCCCGCAACCCCAGTATTTGCCTATGGCCTTGTCTACACTGTCACTTTACTTGAAAAAACACAGCCCTGAGCGCTGCAAGTTTCAGCACTGTAAAGTGGCAGTGTAGACAGTGCACCAGCACTGGGAGAGCTCTCTCCCAGCGCTGGTGCCGCGACTACACAGCCACGTTAAAGTGCTGCCACGGCCAGCGCTTTAACGTTGCTAGTGAAGTCAGACCCTAACTCTAGTGGCATGAAAATTCATTGAATTTAAAAGAGGGACAGGTAAGATAATCAAGTGCAACAGTGAAAAATGTCAGCAGGGTTTCTTTGTCTGTTTTTGTACTTAATAGTCTGTGTTAGAGTCTTCCAAGAAAGAATAAATGTACAGCATGCTATCATTCTTTGGTTAATAAGAGGCATTTACCTTGTTTTCTTGATGTTCAGGATAAAAAGCCATTGCTGATAATCCAATGCCCACAAGACTTAAGAGAAGTGCTTCCTTGTTGTGAAACGTGTAGACCCAGTTTGGGATTGCTTGGCACCAAGAGGAATTTCTTGCAGCTAAAATGACATCTGTAGCATTTTGCTAGCTATCTTTCTAAATCTATATTTGGTTGATACCTATGCCCTCTTAAAATTGGCATCAAATGTTGTAAGTGGGCATAATGCCACCCCAGCAGATGGTGATAGGCATAGGCATGCCAGAGAACTAGTGTGTGCATCACGTTTGAGCATTAAGCGATGGATTTGCATCCAAGAATGTCAAAACAGCAGTCAAGGCAGAACAGCTGAGTCTATGGTTAAGGGGATATGCTATCCCTCCTCCTGCTCTGAGCTGGATTAACTTTGAAAATGATAATAAAAAAAAAAACTTCTTGCGCTGTGAAATTTTGGGCTCTGGCAAATCAAGATAAGGAAGACAAGCACGTATTTTAATGAAATCTCCATCCTTAACAGTTCTTTACATCACCAGGCACTTGCAACCTCTCCAAACAAAGGGAAAAAAAGCTCCATGACCTGGCAAAATTTCCTGCTGAAGAGCTTGGCTGAGTGCAGAAGGGAGACCTGCAGAGTACACAGTGTGGAAGCCCATGTACGCTTTCTGCTAAACAGAGCCCAGTCTTTGTTTTGAGTATTCCACAGATCACGTTGATTCAAATTGGCATACACCAGCGAATAATAACTTCTTGGTGCCAACGAGTTTTAGTGCATCCATTGCTGGCAAGGAACATTGCACTGGGAAAATTAAACTCCTAGTGCAAGAAGAGTAATTCTAAATGATATATTTTACATTTTCAATTAATTTTTTTCTTCTATTTAAATACAGTAGAGCTGAACTTTAGAAAAAAAACAAGCCAAGCATAACTCTGTAGTTTCCTTCAACTGGAACAGAGGTAACATCCACATTTCAGAAACAGTTATACATCTCCCATGAAGCGAAAAAATGAAACAGTTTTATGGATATAACTGCAAAGAGAACTAACGAGTCTCCTTGACTTTTCTACTCTTGAAATGTATTTGCAGATTATTGAGGAAACACACTTTTCATCTTTTATAATATTCAGGGCTTGAAAAGTTTACTAAACTTGAGAGTTTCCTACAAGCCTGAGGCCATCGGTGAGCGCCATGATAAGAAGCTCAGTCCAGTCCTGCAGTTGCTTGGAAGATGGAGGATGCTGGGATTCTTACTAAGGTGCAGTCCCTGGATGTTCCTTGGGTTGACCAGGCATCTGAGACACTCGGTGTTTAATAGTCAGAGCCAAGGGAGCCACCCAGGCCATGGCCCAACCAGTTTGTGGCTGGGCCAAATTTGAGTGGCACTGTGACCCTGTGTGCCAGGTCCCAATGTCACTGAGTCAGATTTGGAGGGGATGGATGTAGGGGCTCATGGCCTCCAGGGATCAGGCTGCTGGTGAGGAGGGGCACCTGAGAGGGGAAGAGGATGGTTAGGCGAGGGAGGGACTCAATGGTCCCCCACTTGAAATGGCACTCCACAGCCTCTACGGTACAGTTAAGGGATGCTACATATATAAGAAATTATTAAAATACACCCCCTGACAATTGGTAAGGGCTCACCAGTAAGAGAAATTAAGGAGGTGGGTTTTTTCCATTTCTATTAACTAAGGCTTTGCTCCTACACACGGCACTGCACAGTGTGCATGGTAGCTCCACTCCAGTACAAACAAAGTATGAGTACAAGTAAAGTCAAATCTTAGGTATACTCCTCCACTCCAGGTGGCATTAAGTTTCAAGCTCTTGTATGCCTGCTCCTTTATTCATAAGTGCAGAATGTAAACTGGGTGTAGCTCATGGGCAAAACCCCAAGTAACTAAGGAGACATGGGCTTTCATGAGACCCTCATTATCCTAATGAGGCCAGGCGTACCTTGGCAACTATACACCAATGCGCTCATTGAGTTCCTCCATGCTCCCTTCTTTCCACTTTTTACATTGAGCAAATGTTCACTTATATGCTCAACACTCCGCTCCTGTGCTGTGTGGGATCAAGCCATGTGAGACAGAAGCTCAGAGCCAATAATAAGAGGCATCAAGGAGGAATGTTACCCTGTGAGCAACTCTTTGAATTGCCATGATCAAGCCCCTCCAAATTCATGGGCTGGCTAGCACTTGTCCATGGGGCTATTGTTGAAGAGAATCAGATCCTGCACTGTGTTAGGACAGCCTTATTCTGGATGAAGTAATTGAGGACTGGTCTACATTACTGCTTAAATTGATCTAACTTGCATAACTTGTGCTGGCATAGAGCTCGAGTGATGTAGTCATGAATGAGACCTGGTATATTTATTATAAGAGAATACTAAAGATTTAGTGATAGGGCTGTGCAAACTTTACAAGATATTTCTTTTCCATTACATTTTCCCAAATTTTGTTTCCCATATTTCAGTAAAATCCTGTTTGATCAAAATTTCACAAAACAGTAATCTGCCTGCAAATCCTTACAAGGTCAGGAAAAACAATTAAACTTGAAAATTGGCCCAACTTTACTGAAAACAGTCCAATTTTAATATGAATATTATGTGAAAATGGGACCCATTTCAAACTTGCAATGACATGCACAAATGCTCATATGTTGGGGTTTTTCAAACTGCATTGCAAATATTTTGCACAACTCATACTAAGTGAGCTTAAACATGAATCTTTCTGCTAACATATATATGACTGTCCTTGCTGTTCAAACCTTGATCTTTGTGCTTTTGATACCTGATTTCTCCAGTGCTTCCCTGCACCTACTGGAGTTTGTTTGTCATTGGGAAAGAGGAAACCACACTGGACCTGTGCATTGTGTAGGTGAAAAGATCATTAAAAAAACAGCTAAAATACTCAATAAAGGTTGCCTTTGTGCGCAAGATTTTTTTCTCTTTGGCTGGTGGTTTGTAATCCATTTATATTGTAATCTATTTATAGTACAAGATCATAGACTCTAGGTTCTGTAATATGAAGCTTCTTTTCTAAAGGCTCTAGCTAGCTCGTGTGCTCTGGATAGGGGAAAGCAATGCGTTTTTTAGGTTTTAGATTTCTGGGTTACAATGGACTTTTCTGGGTAATTTCTTTGAGTTTAATATTTTGTGTGTCTCGCTCTCTGTCCAGCACTACATGGCTGTTGCCAGAAGCATTTGTATGCTGTGAATTAGCAGGCATTAATCATTTCATGCATAATTCACAGCTTGCTCCAGTGATTCCAGAAAGTCAACACCTAGCCTACATTTGCATTAGCACATAACATTTAAGTTAATATTGGTTTGTTTCTGGAAAGTGTTTTGTTGTCTCGGAGGCTGGGCATGCTCTGGTCAGGAATTTACATCATAAAACTTGTTGCAAGTTTATGTGCATTTTCTTACCTTATGCTCTAGTTTATACCATTATGCCAGGCTGCTTCAACCATTAGTCTGGAGCCATTCCCTGGTCTGTGGCCAGGATTCTTTCCTCCTGCTCCTCAGGTGTCTCTCTAGCAGTAGCACCCAGTCCAGTTACTTGGCTTAGATGCTGGTGTCAGGATTTTGGCCTTAAGGAACCCAGCATTCAGGTAATAATCATAAACATCTGAATTTTGTGAGCCTCTGCTGAAATGAACTAAACTGCAGAACTTTTGAGGCTCACTCATTGCTATATTGTGTTCCCCCATACACAAACACCTCCTGCACATACACAAAGTGACAAACAAAACTGAGCAAACCACAAGGCGACGGCAAGATCCAGATTGAAATCCTGGCCCCATTGACTTAAATGGAATTTTTGACATTGATTTTAATGGAGCTAGGATTTCACTTCAAATACAGGAGATATGAGCAAATTTGGAAAAGAGCTAGAAATACAGAAACAAAACTTCTAAACCTTCCTTTATGATTCATATCAGGATACTGGAACATTAGATCCTTGCAGGATGGACTAGGAAAAGGAAAGGCAAAAAAAACCCAACAACTGTGTGAAAAGAATATTTACTAGCGAAAGAGAAAACCCTAAAACTATGCTGCCCCACAATGAGGCAGCATATTTTAGATGACCTCCAGATTAGGGAGGCAAAATTGCATTAATTTATCTCAACTCCAAACTAACAGACTCTGAGACTAAATGAGGACTATCCTGGTGTGTTAAAGCAGATCAGTTCTCTAACACAGACAACTTGCTAAATTCACAGAAGGTTCCAGAAGACTGAAAGTGAATGAGTCTGGTTTAACCAGTCAAGAAGAGAGAAAAATAAAGTAATGTAGAGAAAGAACTGCAGATCTGTCCCTCTGCCTAACATTTGCTACAATGCCTGAAAATGAGGGTCAATTAGAAGAGATGGGGCCTGATTCTCCATTTGCACTTTGTGTAGTTTGTACCAAATAAGAATGGTCGCCTTTTACACTTATTTTGCACTTTTGCAATACAAGGTATAGGCCAATGAAGACTCAGGGCCGGACTGTGCAATTTTAAACTGAAACTAAACACCAGGATTAGTTGAGTGTTTTTCCCTTCCCCACCCTGTGGTTATGTCTACACTGCAATCAGACACCCATAGCTAGCCCGTGACAGCTGACTTGGGCTTGCAGGGCTGTTTAATTGCCATGTAGACATTCAGGCTTGATCTGGAACCAGGGCTCTGGGACCCTACAAGGTGGGAGAGTCAGCTGCAGCCTGAGCCTGAATGTCTACACCGCAATTCAACAGCCCCTTACCATGAGCCCCATGAGCATGAGTCAGCTGGCACGGGCCAGCCACAGGTGTCTTATTGCAGTGTAAACATACCCTGTGTTTCCCAGAGAGAGGTTTAGGGTTGAAACACTGAAGTGATTTTGCTTTTCATGAGATCTTTTGATCTGTCTGACTGATCATTGTATCTGCAAGATGCTCAGAAGAAGGTAGGAACTAATTAAATTTACTTTTATTTAATTGTTTTTTATTTATTTTGATTAAAACCTTTGCCAAATTGTACATGGACCAGATACTCTTCTCAGTTACACTGCTGTTAATCTGGAGTAAAACAACTGAAGTGAATAGAATTACCTAGATTGCCATGCCAATGCACCAAAATAAATGCCTGAAAAATGGTGAATTTTAGCATCCTTGTGAATTTGGTGGGGAACCATTGAGTTAAATCATAATTTTAGTCAGATCATGCAGAGATTTGTTTTGGAAATTCAGATATGCAGGAAGAAATTTACCTACATTGTTCCAAAACTGCTCACTGGAACAAATAAGATTAACTCAAACCAAAAAGCAGTCAGTTGCACTAATATTCTCTTGAAAATAATAACTCATATAAGCTAGGTAATAGTGTGTGTGAAAGTGACTCAAAAAATTAAAATAAACCACTAAAATAGCATTCCCGGCAGGTACTCTCTAAGTCTAAAAATGTGATAATGATGAGAATAATGCATTTCTCTGGTAGGGTTCCACTTAGAACATAATGTTCTGTTCTTGTTGGCTCATATCAAATAAGATATTGTAGCACTTGAAAACATATAGAGAAAATGCAATGAACAATGAAGATAAAAACAACAAGTAAATATATACTGCCTAAAGGGTCAGGGAAAGTTAAATATGTAACATCTTGTACATATGTACATTTAATTCGACAGGTGTGTATTTATTTATGTTGTACGTGTGTACATACACCTAAAAGCGCTATATAGATATAGGCAAAGACGTTAATACCAGCTATCGTTAAGGTTGCCTGACACTTTCCATATAAGACCCTGTTTTCAGTTACTTTATTTATAACTTAGGAAAACTTTAATGATTCAAGCTGAAATTTTCCATGCTGGGTGTCTACCTTTCTTTTAAGAACATTTCAGCTAAAATCGTTTGGCCACTTCCAAAACAAAGAACATGGATATAGACATAGCTATTGATCCTGTTGTTTGTTTATTTAACAACCATTTTACTGAGAAGCTCTAGTGCCTCCATACTCCAGAATAAAGGTTTGAAATTTGGCAAGGATGTTGCCTTTGTGTCACAGACACAATTTATGTCATCCCTCTAAAAACTCACCCAAATTTGGCCACATTATAAGCCACTGAAAAATTGCAGTTCGCACATGCTGAGTGGAATCATTATAGTTTGGCAGCGTCCCTGAAGATTCTATCCACACTGAACATGCTCCATCCCCCCACAGCTCCAACCTTTGACTGAACTGTGCAAGCACCATCCCCAAATAGCTATTGAGCATCCAAGAGCTGCAAGGACTGAGCAGGGTTTTCCCGGCAATTGCTGCTTTCAGCTTCCAGGAGCTGAACCAGAATTGAAGCAGTGAGACTGTCACGTCTACTCTCAGTGCTCCTGCTGCTGGTGTCTAGGCAGTGAGGAAACTACATAAAAAACGTACATTAAAAAAACGTTAAGGCCTGGGGGCCACATGCTGAATAAAGATAAAAAGAAGCATTGCCTAACACCCATTAAGGGAGAATGTTGCTGGATTTTTTTTAAAACGATTGTTATAATGCAGTAAAGCCCAGAGGCCTGGATGTACTAGGTGTATGTATGAACACATACAAAGACATAGACCTTACCCTAAAACAGGTGTGGCCAACCTGAGCCTGAGAAGGAGCCAGAATTTACCAATGTACATTGCCAAAGAGCCACAGTAATCAGCAGCCCCCCATCAACTCCCCACCCCCGCGGCTCCCTGCACCTCCCACCCACCGGCAGCCCTGCCGATCAGCGCCTCCTCCTCCCTCCCCAGACCTCCCAATCACCTGTTTCGTGACACGCAGGAGGCTCTGGGGGGAGGGGGAGGAGCGAGGGCATGGCAGGCTCAGGAGAGGGGGCGGGAAGGGGTGGAATGGGGGCAGGGCCTGTGGCAGAGCCAGAGGTTGAGCAGTGAGCACGCCCTGGCACATTGGAAAGTTGGCACCTGTAGCTCCAGCCCTCGTGTCGGTGCCTATACAAGGAGCCGCATATTAACTTCTGAAGAGCCGCATGTGGCTCCGGAGCCACAGGTTGGCCACCCCTGCCCTAAAAGCTTATAACCAGTGACGTGAAGGGGAAGGATACAATCAAATATATCCAATTGTAATCCCAAAAGCTGATTCTAGTGGACAAAACACACCATTTTAGCAGCAGCACTCTAACTGACCACTGAGCTCCGAAGTTGGGCCCACTATCCATATGTCATTTTAAATCACACATTAAAAGGTCCGCCTCTAGAACGCTATTTTTTGTCCAGTCTTATCCAACTATCTGTATTGACAAGTAGATCTGGTATTCAGCTCTAATAAAGGTTGCTGCAGATAAGTGAATCTATTTTAGTGGAATAGCTTGTGTGATTTCTCATAAATGCTTTACAATAATGACAGCACTGAAGCTATCATGTCCCCCTCCCCCATGCCCTTGGGGAACAATATCTGAACCATACTTAGCATTTAACTTTTTCTATAAGTGTAAATGAAGCAAGAGTCAGACATAAGCGAGAGCCAGTGGGGAAACGGTATAATCAAACACGTTTTCCAAAAATGTCACTCAAATATTTTTCCTGAATTTGTAGCTTGTTGTAAAACTGTTTGATGACAATTCCTCAAAATAACCAAATAACTAAATAAACAAAGCCGTGTTTCACTTTCGTTGCCATATCAACCTTGTATTTAGCTGTGACACGCTGACTTAGTTGCCCAGACCGAAGAGCTCTGTGTAAGACCGAAAGCTTGTCTCTCCCACCAACAGAAGTTAGTCCAGTAAAAGATATTACCTCCCGCACCTAGTCTGTCTAATATCAACCAGACCATTACTTTGGCTGAATCAAAGCAAAAAGCTCACTCTGAAAGGCCCTTTCCCTGCATAATGCAAAGTAAAAATAACTGGTTTGCACGTATACTACCAAACATGTATAGACAGAATTTGCATGTATACCTGGCTAGACAGAAGCCCATCGGGCAAAGTACACATCATGCTAGGGTTTGATCCTGCACCACTGAGGTCCATGGGAGCTTTGCAACCGATTTCAATTGGTGCAGGATAAGTAAGGCCTGTTGCGTGCGTGCAAAATAACGCATGCAAAATGCCTGGCTCTGAACTTGCTAGAATGAGATCAGGATTCATTTGCTGTGTGCTATGTATTAATTGTCTTTTAACTCTAAAAACTGCAGCTGATTCTCTAATGAGAATATAATTCCATTATTAACTCAGTACTGACCATAGTCCTCTGTGTCTGGAAAGAAATTTTACAGCAGCAGCGGGACTCGTATTCAAGACCTCTGTGCAGTAAATGACTGCTGCTGACAAGTTTTGCCTTCTCAAAAAGCTACAGCTATACATTTAACATATTAAAAATACATATCGCATGTCCAATTTGATGTTGAAATTGTTGAAGTCATTGTACAGGGGATTTTTATATCATGATTATTATTATTCTTAAGTGCTAGGCAGCCAAATGAGAACATAATTACTTGGTCAAAGTCAATAACAGCAAACAGCCTCTATCAGTTCTTGCTGGGCTCAGCACTGTTTCACAGGAACTGCTGGGGAGCTCTTCCGCCACCAAATCCATTTGACTCCATTTAGGAACTGAGTACAGGAAGGTAGTTATTGTACAAGATTAGTTTCCTGTATGCTGCAAATTGGCAGGAGCAGAAAAATACAGGAAGAATTTATTAGCTTGTGAGGTCAGCTAATAAAAAGAAAACCGTGTAACTTGGTCTGTTACTTGCTTTAAGTAGGATCACTTATTAGACTTCATCCAAAATGAAAAATATCCTTTAACTACTTAATTACTGTCCAGGGGGTCTTCAGCAAATTCTACAAAGACTAAAATCACAAAGTCCTAAATGTTTTTATGTAAAAATCAGTCTGAGAATTTACTTTCAAGGTAGTTGCTAAGATTAGGATATCTGGCTCCGACTAGCGCTGTATTGAAATACACCCTAATTTTGATCTCAACGAGCAGTCTTTACAACCATGTTTTGAAGTATGTCAAAGGATGATGTCATAATATTGGTCAGTTATAAGTGAAGTCACTGCTGGTATCAGAATTCATGGTCAGCGTTTCTTGAGGCTGTTAGTGAGATTAACAAAACAAATTTGTGCTGGAAGAGAAATCTAGAGATTTGAAGATAATATTAATGCCGTGATGTTCTTGGGGAACACTATACAATATGAACCCTAAGGCCAGGTCTACACTACGGCTTCAGCCAGCATAGCTGTGTTGGTCAGGGGTGTAAAGAGGTGTGATCCCTGACTACACCCAGCAGAAGTCCCTAGTGTGGATGCAGCTATATAGCTGCATTCAGACTAGGAGCATTTTGCCAATATAATATGCCGGTATAGCTATAGTGGCAAAGCAATCTTAATATAATAGACATGGTCTTATTTAGGGGTACTGTCACTGTGCCTCAGTGGGTCACAGCTGAGAATACCAGAATCAGGACAAACTACTGAGAAACAGGGCACACTCGCCCCAAACTGGTGGTTATTCTTCCGTTTGATATACCAAGCCAGTAACAAAAATAAACTGCTGTCTCACCTCACTGGCTAACAAGAAGGCAGAAATGCAGTCTCCTTAGGGATTCCAGTCCTTGTCTCACAACCCAAACACTGGACTCTATGATGAGTGGTTACCGAAAACCAATTTCATCACATATAGGGTCTTCTAATCCCAAGAGATCAGCCACATGGCCCACAACAGTCAGCCCACAACAGTCTCCAACACTCCAGCAATCCTTCATGAAGGCGTAGTCCTCTTGGAAATAGTTTATGAAGAAGTAGCAAGATTCTTCATTGCAGCTGGGCAGTTGAAATTTTTTTAATTTTTTATTTTTTTATTTTATTTTATGTATTTGTTTATTTTTGCTGATTGCCTGAATTTGGGCAAGTCTAATTAAGCAGTATAAAATGTGAGTCTGTAAAAATAAATAAATAAACATAACAAGGAATAAGAAATTACTTCAGCAACCCCAGAGAAGACCATAAGATCTGATGCAAGTCATTTTGGATGGGAGCAGTAGAATATATTGCACCACTGGAGACACATCGCTTTGCACCAGCTAAGGGTCTGACTCACAGTCTCCAGTATCCATGCACACCAGAAAAATTTTCAATCAGCTGCCATGGAATATAAGTAGAAATTAAACTGAATGACAAATGGAAACAAATGCTGACCCCAGTGTTTCAGACTATGTGATGGGCCTAATGTGTTGGCCATCCAGCTTTTCTCACAGGGAAATCAAGGAGCATTATAAAACAGGATCCAAAGAGCACAGTCAGCGTCAAAGGATCAGTTGTTCCCTACCTATACCATCTTTAAAGAACAAAGACAAGTAATATTCTGTGACACTAGCGATACCATGGGCCAGAAGTAGTAAATTTAAGTCAATGAAGCTATGCCAATTTATGCCACCCAAGGATGTGGACAGTGGAATCTGATGCTTTCTGGAATATCTCTAGTGACCCATGACATGCCAGGAGGATTTCACTTAAAAGGGGGTGGGGAATTAATGCTAGCTAAAATATACTTTTAGCTTTCTTAGTGGGAACACTGAAGAAATCTGAGATCAACTCCATTTTCATTTTATCTTTGCAGTTCACCTTTTAGAAGAATAAAATACATAAGTTAGTTTGCATAATGTTGCGTAATGTTTTGCAAATCTTATTGCTGAACCTGCAAAACTTTACTTCCATGTGTAGTCCTCACTCACTATGAAAGTCAATGGGACTACTCACTTAAGGTTTATTTATTCGCACAAGTGTGACCCACAGTATGTGACCAGGGCTGCCCTTACAGGTGGATGACATGAGCGACCACCCAGGGTGCTATGGTCGGGGGAAGGCACCATGGTCAGGGCCGGCTCTGGCTTTTTTGCCGCCCCAGGCAAAAAAGCCGCCGGCCGCCCCTCTCCAGCCAGGGCGCAGGCGGGGAGCGCGCCGCTCCCCCAGCCAGGGCGTTGCCACGCTCCCTGGCCGGGGCGCCAGCGGGCAGGGCGGCATTCCCGTGGCCCCGCTGCCCTGGACGGGGTGCCGGCATGGAGGACGGCTTCCCCACTGCCCGGGCCGGCGGGGAGCGCGTCTTCCCCGCTGCCCCGGCCGGGGCGCCAGCAGGGAGGGCGGCTTCCCCGCTGCCTCAGCCGGGGCGCTGGCAGGGAGCGCAGCATGCCCGCCACCCCGCTCCCCCAGCCGGGGCGATGCCATGCTCCCTGCCAGCGCCAGCAGGGAGGGCGGCTTTCCCGCTGCCCCGGCCGGGACGCCGGCTGGGAGCACGGCATGCCCGCGGCCCCAGTCCCCTGGCCTGGGCGATGCCGCACCCCGCTGCCCCAGCCGGGGCGCCGGCGGAGAGGGCGGCTTCCCTGCTGCCCCGGCAGGGGCGCCAGCAGGGAGGGCGGCTTCCCCGTGGCCCCGCTGCTCCGGCCGTGGCACCGGCGGGGAGCGCGGCATGGCCGCTCCCAGATGAGCCGGCCGGGCACCGGCGGAGGCGCCGCCTGGGAGCGGGGCTGGCCCGCGGCTCCACTGCCCCGGCCGGGGCGCCGGGCTCAGCCGGGGCACCGCGGGGAGTGGGGCTCGCCCGTGGCTCCGCTGCCCCAGCTGGGAAGAATGTTTTTTTGTTTTTTGTTTTTTTCTAATTTAAAAAAAAAACCTCTCTCAGCGCCGCCCCCCTCCAGGTGCTGCCCCAAGCACATGCTTGGTCGGCCGGTGCCTGGAGCCAGCCCTGACCATGGTCAAGAGGCAAGGAATGTGGCAGACCTGGGGTGCGAGGACATGGAAGGGAACTTAGGGTAAAGGAGGGGGGTAGGCAGCTCGGCCTGGGGGAAATGGGGAGGTGGGGACCCCGGGGAGACAGCAGAGGCCAGGGGCGATGGATGGGGAGGCAGTAGAGGCCAGGGGCGATGGAGGGATTGTTGGTGGGTTGGGGGAAGCAGTGGGAGCCAGAGGCAATGGAGGGATTGGTGGGGAGTCCGGGGAGCCAGCAGGAGATGGGGCAATGGGTGGTGGATGGGGAGCCCAAGGAGGCAACTGGGTCTGGGGGCAATGTGGGGGTGGAGGGTTGGGGGAGGCAGTGGGGGCCGGGGAAATGGGGACACGGGTGGGGAGCCTGGGAAGACAGTGAGGATCAGAGGCGCCAAAATACAAGTTTGCCCAAGGCGCCATTTTCCCTAAGGCTGGCCCTGTATGTGACTAGGCAAGAATAGGGAGGATGTAAGGCAACTTCCTCTACAGCAGCCTCTGTATGGCCATTTCTCCGCTCCCCAAACAAAAGGGCAGCCTGTGACAAGGAATGGGTGGAGCCTTGATTTCACTATGCTGCGCATAGGCCTGGTCTCTGCCCCTTGGCTGTTGACAGACTTTGACCCTGACACAGCTGCCTGGCAGTGGCAAGGAGGAAAGGCATCCTAGAGCCCCCCATGGCAGCAAGCACCCCCGACACTCATGTGTGCTCAGCACCATGGGATTGGGGAGTTCAAGGCTGGGATTCCAGCAGAGGCATCTGGCAACGCACGTTTTTCACAGCTGCTGATGAAATGATGGCCCTGTCACTCTCACATGGATTTCAGATTACGGTGGGCATCTTTTATTTGACCCTGTTCTAGCCTGTAACAACTGTTTCACTGCATTGAACAGCTCACTGGGCCCTGGGATGGTGCAGGAGTAACTCAGGGAGGTGCTGCTTTGTTGTGACAGTTCCATAGCCTGTTGGAACCGCCATGTGTCACTGTGCCGCACACAACAGCCTTGGAGAACTTCGCAGCTGTGGCGGGGGCAGAACCCCTGTAGCCTGCACCAAAGCACAGGAACCTGATGCCTGAGCTAATGGAGAATCTCTGCTATCTGTTAGCAGTGTAGGGCCCATGACAGCCAGGGGAACATGAGCGGTACAGGGTGCACATGCACACCAGCCTGTTCATTACACACTTGCCTAGATAGACATAGCTTGCCTCAGAACCAACTGTTCAGATCTTACTTCTGACATCAGCGTAAGAAATCTCTGTGCACCAAGTGCTTCCACCCCGTGCCTTCCACAGTCTTTGCTCGGGCTTGTCTGAGATGGGATCTGGGGAACTGTCATTCCCAAATCCAGAATCCTCTCCTGAGAGCAACAGGCCCCTCAGTGACTGCGGCACCCCCTCCTCATATGGGACTTTATCCTGGCCATGGAGATTGAAATGGACGCCTCCCATTCCCAAAGCACAGGCTCCTGCCCAACACCAGCTGAGCTGAACGAGGGTCTTAATAGTTTAATGGGAGGACACTGCCGAACAGTTCTGACTCCACCTCAAGGCTTGGGATTGGTAATCTTTTGCTGTATTATCTCCTGCTTGTTCTAAACTTACGTATAAATTTAAAATATGCCTTTAACTGGTGTTTTTATATTTTTTTCTTTCTTTATATAGGAATTAGATACAGTGCTCCTGCCAGCTAATTTCTAAGTTATCAAAAAAAAAAAAAAAACCCATAGTTTTCAGGTTCCTAACTAGCCCCTAGAATTGTGGTTAAAGTTGCTCTCCCCTACCAAATCTGAAATAATGCACCTGAGAAAGACCGGTCTGGTAGGGCACCTCCCTGCGTCCCTTCCCTTCCTCACCTGCAGCCACGGTTGCCTGCTTGGCAGTAAGTGTCCAGGCCTGCTCTGGGCTGTGCTACGCCCGCAGCACGGAGACGATGGGAGACGTAAGTGGGGAAGCAGCTGTGAGGAGAGTGGGGGCAAGGTGGTGCTGGCTTGAAGCGGGTGTGAGAGATGCTGGGGGAGTGGGAAAGGGGCCAAAGGTGACACGTAGAGCGGTCACATGCCCCCTCCCACCTTTAAATTAACCACACACCCCCCACCATCAAGAGTTACAGGTCATCTCTGAAAACTGTCCCTGGGGGGGCCATTCTAGACAGCAAAGAAAGAGCGGCTGCCTTTCTTTTTTAATCCACCCCCAACCTGACAATTAACACCAGGAGGGGTTCCCTTGAGGCATGCAGTAGAGTATTGAGGGTAAAAATATTGTGCAAAGCTCTAACCCATGCTAACAGGTATTCACTGATCAACTGAATGCTTGGAAGAGAGTGTGTATGACGATGAAAGATGGATGTATCTGTGCAGTAGAGCTATTATATCTTTCTGTGTTTATTCTATCATACTGTTTGTGATGATATAGAGGTATCATATTTTCCTTGAAAAGTATAAATAAAATTAACATATACAATGTACTGAATGTTTAATTACCTGCTTGCACACATACACATGGATTTTACTGATGCAGGCTATGAACCTGTTTGAA
Source organism: Macrochelys suwanniensis (assembly GCA_033296515.1). NCBI lineage: Eukaryota > Metazoa > Chordata > Testudines > Chelydridae > Macrochelys > Macrochelys suwanniensis. The sequence goes on from CM065775.1 coordinate 105,173,743, forward strand.
GATCTCTATATGTGTATAAATAATGTACATAATAAACTTTTGCTGACAGTATTCTGACCTCTGTTATTATTCTCTGAGCACAATATAAAGATTTATTCCTAATCACTAGTACAGAAACACAGATCTAAATGAATAAAAGAATGAATACACACACTTTGGAAAACATTCTCCCCTCAAGGCAAGATTTAACATCAAGATTAAACCGTTCTGCATGAAGGGGGGAGGGATAGCTCAGTGGTTTGAGCATTGGTCTGCTAAACCCAGGGTCGTGAGTTCAATACTTGAGGGGGCCATTTAGGGATCTGGAGCAAAAATCTGTCAGAGGACAGTACTTGGTCCTGCTAGTGAAGGCAGCGGACTGGACTTGATGACCTTTCAAGGTCGTTCCAGTTCTAGGAGATTGGCATATCTCCATTTATTTATATATATATATATATATATAAGTCCATCATGCCTGGTTACATGCATGATCTGCATACAAAGAAAACAGTGGTTTTATTGTAGCAAAGATGGACCCACAGCATAAAGTTAGGATCCCAGTCACATCCAAGAATTGTCAAGTCTGGGGGCTTCTCACCCATTCCTAACCAGCCAGCCTGACAATCAGTAGTTCCACTGTGAAGTAAACATCTTGGTGTTACTGTTATCCTGTCTCTCCTGATCAGAGCTCATGTAAGCACCCCCTCCACCTCTGAAGATGGAAAGTGCTTAGTGCAATGTCTTTTTGGGCCACCAAAACAGACAGTTGCCAAAAAGTAAGGACTAGGGATAAGGGGAGAGATACAAAGAGAGGGAAGGGATAAAGGACAGAAATTGAGTGATAGAGGGAGCTGAGACGAGTGGGATAGCATGAGGAGAAAGAAAGGTGCTTTAGAGGGCTGAGTAGGGGCAGAAGCAAAAGAAAGATGTTGTCTGAGGGAAGGTTGAGGACAAATATTCGGAACTGACAGAGACTGGGAGAGGAGGCAGTGGGAAAATTCTTGGAGGAGTGGGGAAGAAGACTGGTGAAAGAATGAGAGGGAAACAAATAAGATGTGGGGGCGGAACTAAAGTATTCTGTCCTCTTTTCTATCCTTTTGCTCTTCCTCCACTTCCCTTCCATTTTTTCTTTTTTATCCTTTTCTCCTTTTAAAAAAGTGTCAAATAAATCACTGATGTAATGTGAAGGTCCCAAATTTAAACAAAAAGCCAGATTTAAACAAAATATCAGTTAGTTAAGGACCAACTATTTCCTGTGGAAAATTGTGTGAAAGGTAACACATTAATCAAACTGGCCAATGGCACTAATTGTAGGGCTATCGGCCCATACATTTGAGTCTGTGTAAGAGGGAACATATTGGCTGTAGCAGCTTTTCCCTGACTCCTCCTTCTCTTCCTGGCTTTTCTCCTGAATCCACAGAGCCATTTTTTCCCCCTGAGAGACAAGGTTAGAGGCATTCACTCAGAATGTTGGGGAGAAACTTTTGCTCAAAGCCACCTTTCCCTCCTATGCACCCTCATTGCAGCTCTATTCAGTTTGCTTCCCTTCATGGCATGCAGTAGCATATGTGGGTTATACATATCATACATAGGTCTAACCAGGTACTAACTTACAGGTATTCAATGATCAATTGAACTTTGGGGAGTGCATGTGTGAGAGAGCTGGAGAATGTGTTGCCATTAGCTACCTTCCTGGGTCCTGATGAATTTGAAGTGTAAGGGCAGTATTTATTCTGTACTTTGAAAGGCATGCTTTCTTGTTTCCTCCGGTGCAGTTGTTCTGGTTCACTGTCATGGGATGTGCATTAATAACCTCATATTGCTTACACAGAGCTGGGAGTTACTGAGAATTTCAAGAACTCCAGGAGGGAGGACATAAGAATGGTAGATTCCCCAGAAAAATCCTGCAGAGAGATAGATCTAGTTCTAGTGTTCACTCTTCTGTTTACTTTTGGTGTCTTCCAGGATCTAAATATTTTCCTTCAACCTGCAAACACATCTGTATATTTCCAGTACAGACAACAAATATTATTAAATGTTATTAGAATTCTTCACCAAGAACCCACATTTATGTTGAAATAACAAAAAAGAAACAGTAGATCATAATACCGCCCTACCCTGAACACATTCGAGTGTAGGATAAAGCCGTTCTTCTCCGCTAGTAAAACATCGTAAATGTTTGCTTTGTAAATCACATTTTTTTAAAAACATCTGTTATTTGATATTTTTGCTGCATTCACATTTTCTATCACACTACTTCACCTCTTCATGCCTGATTCAAACAAACAGAAAGAGGATGCTATATATAATTTAAAAATCTTCAGAATAATAAAATGTGTTCCACACAATATCAAGTAAATGCAGTTACATTCAAATATTTTTTTTGAAGTATTAGTTAAAAATGTGAGATGAACTAGCATATTTCCCTCAGCATTTGCTGGAAGCTTCATGATCATCTGCTTTCCAAAAATCATCCCCGGGTGATTAAAAAAAAAAAGAGTCTGTAAAAAATCTGCTGAATCTTTGAGACATGGTCCTCCTGGGCGATTTCATGGATATGGGCTTAAGAAATTCCTGCAGCACTCCGTTTGGAAACACTGCCTATGACTGAAAATGTTTTGTAACATTGTATGAAGAAAACATTCCAGGAGCACAATTCTGCAAACTTGAGAGGAGTAGCATAACCAATCCCAAATGGAGTACACGTACGCTGCAAAAGCAATGATCATGTGAGTATGCTGTCTAAAAGCAACTCCGTGTGCATCCTGTTTGCAAAGTCTACTTCTACTAAGAGTGCATAGTGGTCCTTGCTAGGTCAGAAAAAGCCGGCGTATTCTCAAGCAGAGCGTATTCCCTGTCCCCCTTGACTGCTCCACTATCCCGTTCTACAGCTTTTGTCACTGGGGCACACAGAAACAGCACCTCTGCATTGCAGAGCTGGCCAGAATCTGGGGTGGTAAATTCTTATCTTGAGTTCCCACAGGCAGGGCTGGCTCTGGCTTTTTTGCTGCCCCAGGCAAAAAAGCCACCAGCTGCCCCGCTCCCCCGGCCGGGGCGCTGGCGTGGAGCACGGCTCACCCGTGGCCCCGCTCTCCCGGCCGGGGCGCCAGTGGGGAGAGCAGCTCGCCCGCATCCCTGCTGCCCCGGCGGGGGCACCGGCTGGGAGCGCGGCATGGCCGCCCCCCGCTCCTCCGGCCGGGGCGCCGGGAAGAGTGGTTTTGGGTTTTTTTAATTAAAAAAAAAAACCCTCAGCGCCGCCCCCCTCCAGGTGCCGCCCCAAGCACATGCTTGGTCGGCTGGTGCCTGGAGCCGTCCCTGCCCACAGGTAGCTGCAGGCTTGGTAGCATGCACATATGAGCCTTACCAGCCAGAATTTGGTCTCGTGTGAGGAGAGTGAGTTGCCAATTTTTTAGGGACTGACTAGCATAGTTTATTCAAATTCCACCATTCATGAGTTATATACAGTCATCCCTTAACCAAGATTAAAAAGACATATGGACTGCATATGTATAGTGAATGCTAATCCAAAGCCCACTGAAGCCAATGGTCATCTGTATATTGAGTTCACTATGTTTCAATCAGGTCCATAGAGGAGGATGACAGTTTTGTCACTAAAGCCTAGGAGTAGGACTCAAGATAGTTGGTTTCTGACACAATCCTGGTAGAGCTCCCCCAGCCCAGGCACTCATCAGGCTGCTGCATTTGGGTCCCGACACACTGACTAGCCCCATGTGCTGTTAAGTTTCCCTTGGTCTCACTAAGCAGCAGCACCATTTCTTTCGTTGGCCTCTCTGGCATACTTCCTAGACACAGGCTCTTACTCTTTCACAGATATGGGTCCATGCATCCCAGCTGCTCTAGGCCCCCAGGACCAGTGCTTGTACCTTAAGCACACCCCTTCCCAGAGCTCCAATCTTGTGCGCACTCTGGGTTTACAATTCACCTCCTCAGGGACATGAGAGAGTGAAAGCAAACAGACACCCAGGCTTTGTAAAAGTTCCAACAACCAATCACTCTTTACTTTAGCTAGCGCAAGAAATGCACAGTTCTAAACAAAATAATAACACACCTGTGCACATTTCCCTGCCTCAGTTTCTTCACCACTCTTGGGTGTTCTTTGGACTTAGGTCAGACTCCACTAAAGAATCTAGGATCCCCCCGGCCTGCACATGGCTTCGCCTCCAAATCATGGAGTGTTTCCCTCTCCCATGCAGTCAGTTTCCATCTTCCTCAGCTGGTCCCGCAGTTAAACAGGACCCTTCTTCTACAAAAGCATGCTCCTCTCTCCTGCCCAAACTTCCTGTAAGTCCCTCTGAGTTCCCCCAAGTTTCTCAGGTGCTGTGGTTTTTAAGATGCAGCATTAACATGTGAGCTTTCCACTGTTCTAAACCCAGCTCTGCAGACCAAATTGGTCAGACTGGTTTCCCTAGGCATCCGTCAACCCACAGTCCTATGGTGCTCCCACTTAAATGGAAGCCATCAAGGACCCTCCAATGATCCTGATCTGGGACATGACACAGCCATGAGCGCTTATGGCTGACTCCGCATACGCTGAGGTATTCATAAGATCAGCCAGAATTCATAAACTGTATATAGACAATTCCCCCAATTCTTCACAATTTCTATTGCCAGAAACTGCTGCTAATTTCAGGCATGACCTTAAGGAGGTCATTTAACCTCTATAGCTATGTCTATACACTGGTGTCTGGACAGAGTAATGGGCCTTGTGTATGCTCACCCATGTACCCCATACCCAGGCTGAGTGTCCAAATATACCAGGGATCTCAAACTCAAATTACCATGAGGGCCACATGAGAAATAGTAAATTGGCCCGAGGGCCGCATCACTGAAACCTTTTCATACAATGATACAAAAGTATAGTCAAAAATGAAAAAAATGAAGAGTAATATAGTATTCTATTAAAAGTCAATGTATTAACTTTTAAAAAACTATACTACAAATAGGGGTTTTAATAAAATATAAACACTCAGTAATGTTTGGAGCTTGGTTGCCAATGGAGTCGGCGCCTATGGCGGGCCGCAGGAAATAACTCCACGGGCCGCATGTGGCCCACGGGCCGCGTGTTTGAGACCCCTGAAATATACTGTGCTGGACATGGGTACGTGTTCTGGACCTGAATATACCCACTCCCACACTTCCCTTTTTGGTACATGAGATTAGCACTAGCATTCAGGGCTGATATCCAAGGGTTCTGTGTTTCACAGGAGACACTCTAGGATCCTCCTTGCTGTGCACATTTGGTGATGGCAGCTCACTGCTCCCTTCTGCCCAACTTGGTGGAAGCCATAGAGCAAGTCTCTGATTATGTGCTATTTCTTGCAGGACAAATATGTCTGAATTGCAGTACATGACCAGTGAGAATATTGGGTGAATGGGCTCGAACCTTTCTCACAAGCCAAAGACAGGTGATCAGGACCACTGACACCTTATGACACAAAGACACAGGAGACCGCTGGTTTTATGACTGTATGTCCATGGGTGGACTGCTGCATCTGGACCAGGTGAACCAGTGTGATTTGGTGGGATCACATCATCTTGGAACCCTGGGCTGATGACCACTCGATGGAGAACTTCAGGATGAGGAAGCAGACTCTCCTGAAGCTCTGTGAGGAACTGGCCCCAACCCTACAACAGCAAAACACTCAGTTCTGGAGATCTATACTAGTGCTGAAGTGGGTGGTTATTGCTGGCAATGCTGGACAGCTACCAATCAGTTGCAAACCATTTTGGGCAGGGTATTTCACTGCTGGGGTTGTGGTGGTGCTGGTTTGTGAAGCTATCCACACTCTCATCTACCCATGGGTTGTCGCCATAACCAAAGTTCTGGAAATTATAGCTGGGTTCCAGAGAATGGGATTTCCAAACTGTGTGGGTGCCATTGATGGCACCCACATCCCCATACTTTTCTCTCCAAGCGCAGCAGAAAGGGTACTATTTTCTCATTTTTCAAGGACTCATGGACTACAAAGGCGGGTTCATGAACACTGACATCAGACACACAGGCAAGGTTCATAATGCCAGATTGCTGAGATCACTACTGTACCTGAAGTGGGAGGAAGGCACTTTATTCCCCAGGAATAAATAAATTTATTCCTCAGAGGGACCTAGACAAATTAGAGGATTGGGCCAAAAGAAATATGATGAGGTTCAACAAGGACAAGTGCAGAATCCTGCACTTAGGATGGAAGAATCCCATGCACTGCTACAGACTAGGGACCGAATGGCTGGGCAGCAGTTCTGCAGAAAAGGACCTAGGGGTTACGGTGGACGAAAAGCTGAATATGAGTCAACAGTGTGCCCTTGTTGCCAAGAAGGCTAATGGCATTTTGGGCTGTATAAGTAGGGGCATTGCCAGCAGATTGAGGGACGTGATCATCCCCCTCTATTCGGCACTGGTGAGGCCTCATTTGGAGTACTGTGTCCAGTTTTGGGCCCCACACTACAAGAAGGATGTGGATAAATTGGAAAGAGTCCAGAAGAGGGCAACAAAAATGATTAGGGGGCTGGAGCACATGACTTATGAGGAGAGGCTGAGGGAACTGGGATTGTTTAGCCTCCAGAAGAGAAGAATGAGGGGGGATTTGATAGCTGCTTTCAACTACCTGAAAGGGGGTTCTAAAGAGGATGGATCTAGACTGTTCTCAGTGGTAGATGATGACAGAACAAGGAGTAATGGTCTCAAGTTGTAGATGGGGAGGTTTAGGTTGGATATTAGGAAAAACTTTTTCACTAGTAGGGTGGTGAAGAACTGGAGTGGGTTACCTAGGGAGGTGGTGGAATCTCCTTCCTTAGAGGTTTTTAAGGTCAGGCTTGACAAAGCCCTGGCTGGGATGATTTAGTTGGGGTTAGTCCTGCTTTGAGCAGGGGGTTGGACTAGATGACCTCCTGAGGTCCCTTCCAACCCTGAGATTCTATGATTCTATGATACAACATGATGCTGTATGGTGTCTCTGTGCTCACGGTTATTCCAGGGGACCCCCGCATCCCCTCTCCTACCCTGGCTAATGATATCCTACCCCGACACCAACGACCCAGCAAAAAGAGAGTTCGGCTACAAACTACGCAGCTGCAGGGTGATAGTGGAGTGTGCCTTCAGATGCCTACGCACCTGGTTGGATGCCAGTGCTGAATTGTTGTGGCATGATGTGCCCTTCATAACTTTTGTGAGACTAAAGACAAGTACTTTAAAACAGAGAGAGCACAGGACAGGACTGGCTTGCAAACCTTTTAGAGACAGCCTGATCCAGTGAACATTCATACTGGCTCACAGTGAGCAAGGAAAAACTGGGATGCAATTTGTGCGTACATCTTCTGGATGGGCAGGAGGTGACTTCAGCCTGGTCCCAAACAAAGTGCCACACCCTGGGCAACTGCTGTAGAACCACGAGGGAACATTCCTACTCACTTGTGTTTCAGTGCACAGTTTTGTTCCTCCTGGTTCATGATTTTTCTGCGGAGGGTCTGTGCCCAGTGTTAATGATCCCAATTGTTAGCCAAACCACAGTTTACTCAGTGCTTGAAGGATGTAAAGAACCATTGATGAAGGGCAGGGGTGGCCAGCCTGAGCCTGAGAAGGAGCCAGGCAGGCTCAGGGGAGGGGGAGGGGGAAGGAAGGGGTGGAGTGGGGGCAGGGCCCGTGGCAGAGCCAGGGGTTGAGCAGTGAGCACCCCCAGCACATTGGAAAGTTGGCGCCTGTAGCTCCAGCCCTGGAGTTGGTGCCTATGCAAGGAGCCACATATTAACTTCTGAACAGCTACATGTGGCTCTGGAGCCACAGGTTGGCCACCCCGATGAAGGGATTGGGAGGGGCTTTTACAAATGGTTTCTGATGACTATGCTTGGGTGAGGGAATAAGAGCACTTACCAGCTGTTAACCATGGTACCCCAATGGTTCAAAGTGGGCATCATTTTTGGAGCGCGGGAAGGGGGTGCCGAAGGGGCCGTGTCAGCAATGTTCAGTATGTGATGGCACAATAACGTCACTTTGTTTTCCTGTTCTCCGTTTTGTCAAACCCAGAGGGAAGTTTATCCGCCCTTTCCTTTCCCCCTCTCCCCCCGCCCCCCCGGCCACAGTTAACAAAGTTACCTGTTATATCCAAATTAGAGGATTGGGCCAAAAGAAATCTGATGAGGTTCAACAAGGACAAGTGCAGAGTCCTGCACTTAGGACGGAAGAATCCCATGCACTGCTACAGACTAGGGACCGAATGGCTGGGCAGCAGTTCTGCAGAAAAGGACCTAGGGGTTACGGTGGACGAAAAGCTGAATATGAGTCAACAGTGTGCCCTTGTTGCCAAGAAGGCTAATGGCATTTTGGGCTGTATAAGTAGGGGCATTTCCAGCAGATCGAGGGACGTGATTATTCCCCTCTATTCGGCACTGGTGAGGCCTCATTTGGAGTACTGTGTCCAGTTTTGGGCCCCACACTACAAGAAGGATGTGGATAAATTGGAAAGAGTCCAACGGAGGGCAACAAAAATGATTAGTGGGCTGGAGCACATGACTTATGAGGAGAGGCTGAGGGAACTGGGATTGTTTAGCCTGCAGAAGAGAAGAGTGAGGCGGGATTTGATAGCTGCTTTCAACTACCTAAATGGGGGTTCCAAAGAGGATGGATCTAGACTGTTCTCAGTGGTAGAAGATGACAGAACAAGGAGTAATGGTCTCAAGTTGCAGAGGGGGAGGTTTAGGTTGGATATTAGGAAAAACTTTTTCACTAGTAGGGTGGTGAAGCACTGGAATGGGTTACCTAGGGAGGTGGTGGAATCTCCTTCCTTAGAGGTTTTTAAGGTCAGGCTTGACAAAGCCCTGGCTGGGATGATCTAGTTGGGGTTGGTCCTGCTTTGAGCAGGGGGTTGGACTAGATGACCTCCTGAGGTCCCTTCCAACCCTGAGATTCTATGATTCTATGATCCATGCACATTGCACTTTCATCGTGTCTCTGGCTTACTTATATCCACATGTACCTGGTGCTGGGGAGGGGGGTGGTTCTGGGACGGACAGAGAGAGCCTTGCAGTTCTCTGCCCCAGAGAGTTCATAGAATCATAGAATATCAGGGTTGGAAGGGACCTTAGGAGGTCATCTAGTCCAACCCCCTGCTCAAAGCAGGACCAATCCCCAATTTTTGCCCCAGATCCCTAAATGGCCCCCTCAAGGATTGAACTCACAACCCTGGGTTTAGCAGGCCAATGCTCAAACCACTGAGCTATTCCCCCACCCCAGTTATGTGACTCAAGGCACCGATAGGTGGAGTTCAAAATCAAAGGGGGAACAATCATGCCCCCTTTCACCACAGAGGAGGAGTAGCTGGAGGAGGAGGTACCAGCTCTTGGATACTGGCACTGGCTACTGCTGCCAGCGGGACCTGAATCTCTTCCACCAGCACTTGTATCAGGGACAGCAACAGGGCATGCTCCCAGCCCCTACTGGGCAAGCTCCCATTCCCGAAAGCATGAGTCCTGCTCCAGGGATCAGACCATTCATCTCTCCTGCCTTTGAAGAAACATTCCTCCCGCTGCATACCCCATTGCTCCCACTCAAGAGCCTGTGCTTTTCCCTCGGAAAGTCAAACTGCTCTTGTCTCTTTCTGTGGATGCCAATAAGCAGGTCCACCAGTGTCCTTCTTCATCTGCTCCTACCATCCGTTCTGCTTCTCCTGTTCCTCAGGCAGAATGAGTTCGCGCCCCTCTGCTGACGGTCCTGCCATTTCAGTCACAAAAGCAGCATTCCCTTTTTTTATTTCCTTGGAAAGTGGGTAGGAAATCCCCCTATATAACATAACTTTGCTGTTGAAGGGCATGAGATAGATACTTTTAAGCATTTCAGGAATGTGATTGTTTCCTTATCCTTGTTTCTTCTTGTCCCCCCCAGAAAAGAGCAGCTGCCGAAAATGACAGGTAGCATGAACTAATGGTTTTAAAAAATTTAATATCTTAACATGTGTAATTGGGCCGGTGGACTGTGGGGTGAATTTACTTCAGGGGCAACATTAAGGATTCTCTATTTCTTCTTCTCGGGCTGGCCATCAGTTGGAGAACATTGCAATTTTAAAACTACCAGCCTGCAAAAAGGAGGTGGTTTTCCAGTCCTGTAGTCTATGCCTGAGAAATGTTTGTGCTTCTTGTCATCCCTCTTCTTATTGCTAACTGGAGAGGCTTGGTGAGCTATGACAGTGGACCAAGCACATTTTAGCAGCTATTGAACCTTAAGAACCAGCTGGAGTTTCTGCTGCACCAGTAATTTGTTGACATATGCTGACAGGACTGGGAGGCAATTTGAATGGATATAGATTATATTCTAAACTAGCGGACTGAGCCTGCAGGGAGGGGGAGAAGCAAATCACTGCAAATGACCACTCATCCCCAAACCATGCTCCTCTGCATCAGAAACCTAGCCCCTTCATCCACCAAAGAGTGGGAAAGGAACAGGGAAAGAGAGTCACATCGCAACTGTTCTGTGTTCCGTGAACTTTCTGACCAAGACTGTGAACCACCTGCCTCCCCACTGCAAAGGGACACCACATTGTGTCTGTGCAGCTGCCAGAGTGGATCTCTGACCCACTCACCTTTCTCCTGGTTTCTGTGGCATGGCTCGAAGCAGGGAGACCCTAGCCACCAGGCACTGGGAATGCTTGAAAACTTTTGTACTGTCACAGGGGACCACTGTGGCATTCCTTGGAGAAGCAAAGGCTCCCCTTCTCCAGATACTAAAGCCATCCCTGCTTCTGCATGGTTCCCTTTTGAAAGAGGGGGTGGAGGTTACACTGCAATAAAACACCTGCTGCTGGCCTGTGTCATCTGACTTGGGCTTAGCCTGCAGAATTATAAAATTGCAGGATAGATGTCTGGGGTTGGGCTGCAGCCCAGCATCTGGGACCCCGCGAAGGGAGAGGGTCCCAGACCCCAGGCTCCAGCCCAAGCCCAAATGTCTCTACTGCAATTTTATAGGCCCCCCAAACCCAAATCAGCTGACATGGGCCAGCTACAGGTATATTATTGCAGTACAGACATACCCTTAGAAACCTGGGTACTTGAGCATGTTATTTTGTCCAAGATGTATATAAAAGGTCTTCACAGAAAAATTGTTTGATCATTTCCATCTTCAGCTCAATTCTCTTTGACATGAAAAGCCCCAGAAAACAACTGAGAAAATAAGCTGTGGCAAGTTGGACTTTATTTACCCTTTATTTATCTGGATTAGCTGTAAAATAGATTGCTATTTATCTTTAACAAGCCTTCATACTGAAGACAGGGAGTTTATGAGAGCTGAACCTTGTGAATTATACTGAACTTCATAACCTAATCAGCACAGTAGATGTAAAATGCTTTATTGGATCTTATTCATGAGAGGTTTCTATTATACTGCTGATGTCTTTGGTTCCACTTAATCACTTCTATGTACGCTGAGCCCCCTACAACAAATTGCTACCAGCGATCGTAAACTCTAAATCAGGGGCGACCAACCTGAGCCTGAGAAGGAGCCAGAATTTACCAATGTACTTTGCCAAAGAGCCACAGTAATATGTCAGCAGCCCCCCATCAGCTCCCCACACTCCAAACTGCAGCGCCTCCTGCCCACCGGCAGCCTCACCAATCAGTGCCTCCCGCTCCCTCCCCACACCTCCCGCCTGCTGTGATCAGCTGTTATGTGGCTCTGGTGGGGAGGAAGGAAGAGTGAGGGCATGGCAGGCTCGGGAGAAGGGGTGGAGTGGTGGCAGGGCCTGGGGCAGAGCAGGGGGTTGAGCACTTAGCACTCCCCAGCACATTGGAAAGTTAGCATCTGTAGCTCCAGCCCCGGAGTCAGTGCCTATGCAAGGAGCCGCATATTAATCTATGAAGAACCGCATGCGGCTCGGGAGCCACAGGTTGGCCAGCCCTGTTCTAAGTGATACTCCACTAAGGCTTCAGAAAGTCCCTTCGTTTTGAAAAGACCCCACTAAATTACAGATCCACCTCCTCCTGTTTAGGTATTTTCTTATTTATTTTAGACAGTGTTTGTCCTCAGATCTTTTTGGGTGGGATGCATTAATATACAGCTATCGTTGAAATGTATCTATCATACATTTATGTTACAACAGCCCCTCCCTTGGCTTTAAATAACTCAGTAATGCAGTATCATTTATGTTCATGCACAGCATCTCATTTAGTAATAGAGTTTTGTTACCTAGGTGACTTTACTTTAATACTTTTATATTTTAGAAGTATAGCACACATCACTGTCAGATCACTGTCCAATATCAGCAATCAGACCCCTGGACTAACTCTTTTGAAACTTGCCTCTGAAAAAAACAGACCCTATTAAGGTGTTTCAAATTGGATGTACCAAAACTGCGATACCCCCAAATCACTAGTCACTTTTTAAAATCTTGTCCTTGGTCATTTATGCTGAGATACCATGGGGATAGGTGTGTTACAAATACCGGAACTGAAAAGAGAAGAAGGATGAACCAGTGGTTTGGGCACCAGTCTGAGACGGGAAACCCAGGTCAATTTCCTGCTCTGTCACAGACTTTGTGTGCCCTTAGCCTGTCCCTCACTAAAATGGAGATAATAGTCCCATCTGTAAGATGGGGACAATAGCACTTACTTACTTCACAGGGATGTTGCCAGGACAAATACATTCAAGAATGTGAGGTGCTCAGATGCTACAATAATTGAAGCAATAGAAGTACCTGCAAAAGAATAGGTTAGCCTTCTGGTAATACAGAGCTGCAACGCACATCAATTTGCAATATGTGTATGAAGGCAATCCAAACTAGCTAGAGTACATTAGAGTCACAAGGGAAATATTTTATGCAGTGCACCAATGCTGAGATTTTATTTCTCATTGTAAAACAAGAAGAAAAAAATGTCTACGAAAATGTATTTACCGACACGTAGGTATACATTCGGAACTACAGCGCCTTATCCATCAACGCATTCATTTTCAATTGGCTGTTACTAGTCTTCCTCCTCAGACAAAAATAAAAATGTGTCTTCTCACTGACAGAAAAATTGCTTCTGCTTTCATTAATTGATGATGTTATACAAGAAAGTAATTAAAAATCCCATAAACCCAAACATTCCAGCTCCCCCTCTTGTTACAAGACATTATTTCGCACTGTGCTGACATTAACTGTTCCACCAAAATATATAAACAATTGTAGCCCGCCACCCTCTTAGCAAGGGGCTGCACCCCAAGAGAAGAGGCATGTCTGTAGGCCCCTGGGAGGCCACTACAGTCCTGCACTGTTGACTGCTCTAGCAAAAGAGGGAAGAGTAGGGGGATGCACAGTTGCCCCCACCCCCATCACCCTGGCAACCCTCATCCCTCAATCAGTGGGAGGAGGGACGTCAACAGCACCCCCCAGCAGCCAGTTAGAGAGCAGAAGATAGCCAGGCAAACTGCAAGCCGTTTAAGAACATAAGAACATATGAATGGACACACTGGGTCAGACCTAGCCCAGTGTCCAATCTTCTGACAGTAGTCGGTGCCAGATGCTTCAGAGGGAACTAACAGAACAGGGCAATTTATCAAGAGAGCCATCCCCTGTTGCCCAGTCCCATCCTCTGGTAGTCAGAGGTTTAGGGACACAAAAGCATGGGGTTGCATCCCTAACCATCTTCGCTAATAGCCGTTGATGGACGTCTCCTCCATGAATTTATCTTATTCTTTTTGGTACACAGTTATACTTTTGGCCTTGACAACATCCCTTAGCAACGAGTTCCAGAGGCTGACTGTACATTGTGTAAAGAAGTGCTTCCTTATGTTTGTTTTAAACCTGCTGCCTATTAATTTCATTGAGTGACTCCTAGTTCTTGTGCTATGTGAAAGGGGAAAATAACACTTTCTTATTCACTTTCTTCACACCATTCATGATTTTATAGACATCTATCATATGTCCCTCGGTCGTCTCTTTTCCAAGATGAGCAGTCCCAGTTTTTTTAATCTCTTCTTATATGGAATCATTTTTGTTGCCCTTCTCTGTACTTTCTCCAATTCTAATATATCTTTTTTGAAATGGGGCAACCAGAACTGAACACAGTATTCAAGGTGTGGGAGTACCATGAATCTATATAGTTAAATTATGATATTTTCTGTCTTATTATCTATCCCTTTCCTAAATATTCCTGTCATTCTGTTAGCTTTTTTGACTGCTGCTGCTGCACATTGAGCAGATGTTTTCAGAGAACTATCATGATGACTCTGAGATCTCTTTCTTGAGTAGTAACAGCTCATTTAGACCACATCATTTTAGATGTATAGTTGGGATTATGTTTTCCAATGTGTATTACTTTGCACTTATCAACATTGAATTTCATCTGATATTTGTTGCCAGTCACCCAGTTTTGTGAGATCCATTTGTAACTCTTTACAGTCAGCTATTGGAATTGGAAAAGGTTCAGAAAAGGGCAACAAAAATGATTAGGGGTATGGAACAGTTTCCATATAAGGAGAGATTAAAAAGACTGGGACTTTTCAGCTTGGAAAAGAGAAAACTAAGGGAGGATATGATAGAGATCTATAAAATCATGACTCGTGCGGAGAAAGTAAATAAGGAAGTGTTATTTACCCCTTCACATAATACAAGAACTAGGGGTCACCAAATTAAATCAACAGGCAGCAGGTTTAAAACAAACAAAAGGAAGTATTTCTTCACACAATGCACAGTCAATCTGTGGAACTCTTCACCAGATGATGTTGTGAAGGCCAAGATTATAACAGGATTTAAAAAAGAACTAGATAAATTCATGGAGGATAGGTCCAATCAATTGCTATTAGCCAGGATGGGCAGGGTTGCAAAACCATGCTCTGAAGTGTCCCAAGCCTCTGTTTGCCAGAAGCAAGGAATGGGCGACAGGAAATGGATCACTTGAGGATTACCAATTCTGTTCCTTTCCTCTGGGACACCGGGCTTTGGCCATTGTCAGAAGAAAGGATAATGGGCTAGATGGACCATTGGTCTGACCCAGTATGTCTGTGCTTATGTTCTGACGTACTTTTAAAAAATGGTGTTTGTTTTTGTGTCTTTTGCTAGTTGCTCTTCAGATTTTTTATTTTTGCGGGGGGTCTACCTAATTATACCTTTACACTTTCTGGAATTTATGCTCCTTTATATTTTTCTCAGTAGGGTTTGACTTCCAATTTTTAAAAGATGTCTTTTTTACCTCTAACCACCTTTTTTATTCTGTTATTTAGCCGTGGTGGCATTTTTGGTCCTCTTACTGGTTTTTATTTATTATTATTATTATTATTATTTTATTTGAGGTATACATTTAGTTTGAGTCTCTATTATGGTGTTTTTAAAAAGTTTCCATGCAGCTTGCAGGCATTTCACTCTTGTGACTGTTCCTTTTAATTTCTAGCCTCCTTATTTTTGTGTAGTTCACATTTTGAAGCTAAATGCTACCTTGGTGGGTTTCTTTGGTATTTTCCACCCTACAAGGATGTTAAATTTAATTATATTATGGTCGCTATTACTGAGCAGTTCAGCTATATTCAATTCTTGGCCCAGATCCTTTGCTCCACTTAAGACTAAATCAAGAATTGCCTATCCCTGTGTGGGTTCCAGGACTAGCTGCTCCAAGAAGCAGTCATTAATGGTGTCTAGAAATGTTATCTCAGAAACCAATCCTGAAGTAACATGTTCCCAGTCAAGATGGGGATAGTTGAAATCCCCCATTATTAGTGTATTTTCTGTTTTGGTAGCCCTTCTAATGTCCCTGAGCATTTCACAATCACTGTCACCATCCTAGTCAGTATATTCTTACTGCTATACTCTTATTATTCAAGCATGGTATTTCTATCCATTGAGATTCTATGGTTCAGTTTGATTCATTTAAGATTTTACTATATTTGACTCTGTGCTTTCTTTCACATAAAGTTCCACACCCCCATCGGCACTCCCTACTCTGTCATTCCTATATATTTTGTACCCTGATATTACCATGTCCCATTGATTATCATAATGCCACAAAGTTTCTGTGATGTCTATTATATCAACATCCTCATTTAATACCAGGCACTCAAGTCCACCCATCTTAGTATTTAGACTTCTAGCATTTGTATAAAAGCACTTATAAAATTTGTCAATATTTAAGTATCTGCCTTCACATGAGGTAACTGAATGGGACTCTTTTTTGTTTGACTGTTTCCCTTCAGTTCCTAGCTCTATTTTATCAACTTCTATCCTCTCCTCTTTACTAGATATAGAGTATCTCCTTTAACAAATCCTCCTCTAAGTAATGTGTCTATCTGAACCGTGTGCTTGTCTGCACCTGTCAGCTTTCTCCCAGCCCTTAGTTTAAAAACTCCTTTATAACTGACCCTGAGCAGAGCCCCACATGCCTGGGAAAGCAGGAGCAAGGCTATGAACAGTCCTGCTTTCCCTCTCCTCAGCAGAGACCAGCCAGGGAGTGGAGGTGAGATAAGATCTCTCTACAGCCTGCCAGCACAGCACTTCCAAGCCCACCAACTGGCCTGTCTGTAACCTCAGACTGCAGAAAAGCCTCAGGAGGGGACAGTCCACTCCTCCTGCCACCAGCCTGCCAGCAATAGGAGGAGACAGCCTGTCTCTCCTGCCAGTGCCTGCAGCCAGTCCAGACCAGAGCTGGGATTTTGGATCCAGAAACCCAATCTGCTTCCAACCGAACCTGTGGGTTCCAAGCTTTAAAGGCTGTCAGCTCTGTTCCAGACGGGGCCAGGGGCACAGGCGCTGTTTTTTTCATTTCCCTGGGGGTGCTCAACCCGTGGTCCGCCCCAGGCCCCACCCCACTCCACCCCTTCCCCTAAGGCTCCACCTCCACTCCGCCTCTCCCCACCCCTGCCACGCTTCGCCCCTGCTCTGCCTCTTTCCCCTAGCTCCGCCCCCTCCCCCCAGCACTTCCTGCACCCCGCTGAACAGTTGATCCATGGCAGGCAGGAGGTGCTGGGAGGGAGGGGGAGGAGCTGATCGGTGGGGCTGCTGGTGGATGCTGAGCACCCACCGTTTTTTTTCCGTGGGTGCTCCCGCCCCAGAACACCAACGGAGTTGGTGCCTATGGGCAGGTGGTTAGTCCCTCTTCTGAAATCCCCATGGAGGAGCTGCTTGCCTGCATCAGTCCCCAGACCACTCACCCAGAAAAGGAACCTGA
The DNA here is from genome assembly GCA_033296515.1 of Macrochelys suwanniensis. Lineage (NCBI taxonomy): Eukaryota > Metazoa > Chordata > Testudines > Chelydridae > Macrochelys > Macrochelys suwanniensis. The sequence continues at coordinate 105,190,855 of CM065775.1, forward strand.
GTGAGTAACCTGTATTGTAGTTAGATAGATAGCTATGGTTTAATCATGCGCCATTAGCTGAAATTGTAGAAAAGCACAATCACTTGCCCCATAACCTCAGCCGTGCAGAACACAATGCCATCAACAGCCTCAGGAACAACTCTAACATCATAATCAAAAAGGCTGACAAAGGAGGAGCTGTCGTCATCATGAATAAGTTGGAATATGAACAAGAAGCTGTCAGGCAGCTCTGTAACTCCACATTCTACAGGCCTTTATCCTCTGACCCCACTGAGGAGTACCAAAAGAAACTGCACCATCTGCTCCAGAAACTCCCTGGAAAAGCACAAGAACAAATCTGTACAGACACGTGCCTAGAACCCCGACCAGGTACATTCTATCTGCTACCCAAGATCCATAAACCTGGAAATCCTGGACGCCCCATCATCTCAGGCATTGGCACCCTAACAGCAGGATTGTCTGGCTATGTAGACTCTCTCCTCAGGCCCTATGCTACCAGCACTCCCAGCTATCTTCGTGACACCACTGACTTCCTGAGGAAACTACAATCCATCGGTGATCTTCCAGACAACACCATCCTGGCCACTATGGATGTAGAAGCCCTCTACACTAACATTCCACACAACGATGGACTACAAGCTGTCAGGAACAGTATCCCCGATACTACCACGGCTAACCTGGTGGCCGAACTTTGTGATTTTGTCCTCACCCACAACTATTTCACATTTGGGGACAATATTTACCTTCAAGTCAGTGGCACTGCTATGGGTACCCGTATGGCCCCACAGTATGCCAACATTTTTATGGCTGACTTAGAACAACGCTTCCTCAGCTCTCGTCACCTAACACCCCTACTCTACTTGCGCTACATTGATGATATCTTCATCATTTGGACCCATGGAAAAGAAGCCCTTGAGGAATTCCACCATGATTTCAACAATTTCCATCCCACCATCAACCTCAGCCTAGACCAGTCCACACAAGCGGTCCATTTCCTAGACACCACTGTGCTAATAAGTGATGGTCACATAAACACCACCCTATACCGGAAACCTACTGACCGCTTCCAGCTTCCATCCTGGACACACCACACGATCCATTGTTTACAGCCGAGCTCTAAGATACAACCGCATTTGCTCCAATCCCTCAGACAGAGACAAACACCTACAAGATCTCTATCAAGCATTCTTACAACTACAATACCCACCTGCTGAAGTGAAAAAACAGATTGACAGGGCCAAAAGAGTACCCAGGAGTCACCTACTACAAGACAGGCCCAAAAAAGAAAATAACAGAACATCACTAGCCGTCACCTTTAGCCCCCAACTAAAACCTCTCCAGCGCATCATCAAAGATCTACAACCTATCCTAAAAGATGATCCCTCACTCTCACAGATCTTGGAGGACAGACCAATCCTTGCTTACAGACAGCCCCCCAACCTGAAGCAAATACTCACCAGCAACCACACACCATACAACAAAAACACCAACCCAGGAACCTATCCTTGCAACAAAGCCCGATGCCAACTCTGTCAACATATCGATTCAAGTGATACCATCACAGGGCCTAATCACATCCGCCACGCCATCAGGGGCTCATTCACCTGCACATCTACCAATGTGATATGTGCCATCATGTGCCAGCAATGCCCCTCTGCCATGTACATTGGCCAAACCGGACAGTCTCTACGCAAAAGAATAAATGGACATAAATCTGACATCAGGAATCATAACATTCAAAAACCAGTAGGAGAACACTTCAACCTCCCTAATCACTCAGTGACAGACTTGAGGGTAGCAGTGTTGCGACAGATTAACTCCAAAAGCAGACTTCAAAGAGAAACTATTGAACTCGAATTGATATGCAAACTAGGTTGCATTGAGTCCAGATTAAATAGAGATTTGGAATGGCTCGGCCATTACGTTAATTGAATCTATTTCCCTTAAGTTAACGATCCTCATTCACACCTGTGTGACCATCATGTTTATCACTTCAAAGGTTTTTCTTCCCCTGCTGTTATGGTTCCTCTCAATTAATTCGCCTCTTAAGGTTGGTCTATGCACCTCCACCTTATCATGTTTCTCTGACTGTATAAATATCTGTCTACTGTATGTTTCATTCCATGCATCCGATGAAGTGGGTAACAACCCACGAAAGCTTATGCTGAAATAAATTTGTTAGTCTCTAAGGTGCTACAAGTTTTTCTTTCTTATTTTCGTTTTGCTGACACAGACTAACACGGCTACTACACTGAAAATTGTCACAAAGGTCTTTCATCTGCCTGGATCATCAAGAACTACACTGCCAATTCCCAGTATAATAAAATGTGTTTCTAACAGCATCTCCATACAGGCCTGCAACGTGTTTCCACGTGTACCACCTGAGACCTGGGGGACAGACAGACCTGAGGAGGGAGACACATCTGTTTAGGAATGTTGGGGGAGTGTGTGGTCATGTGGTCATGTGGCTATGCCAGCATAGCCTTTAGTAATTAAAAAGCATTATTAATATCTCTAGTCATTTTAATTATTTAATATTTGTAGTGATTGTGTATTTCTCTTTAATCAAATCCTTACATGAAGTTTATGGTTATTTGTTTTTCATTTGTTTGCTTGTGTCAGTGTGAATTAGTTGTGAGTTCAAGTGCGGTAGACACTGCCTTAGTGTGATTAAGTCCTTGTCTCAATGAAGACACGACCAAGCTTTATTCTTTAGCACACCAGGAGGAGGAGGTCAGCCACCTACCAGAAGCACCATGAAATGAACCCAGGCTACAGAAACTTTGGAACTGCCCAAAGATTGTGAAGTACCCCCCGTCCTGTGCTCATGTCATACAGGTACTAAGCCAGCGCCAAAAGGAGATTTACATAATGTAAACTGCAATCAGTAACATTCTAATCGGCTAGCAGGAGTTGCCACGCGACAACCAGTCTAGCCAGCACTCAGACTGAGCAAGCAAATTACTTGCATCAGCCGCAGGCTAGGTGATTAATACTGAACATTTAGCACTTCTACTTCTTGCTTTTCCCAAGCAGCGACAGAGACAGCAGTTTTAACAGGAAGAAACAAAACACGATGCTGTACAATGCTCATTGCTGGAATTGTTTCCACATCACTGAGCTAGTCAGTTAAAGCATGAACATAACAGGATTTTAGTGCCGACTATAAGGTGCTGGTTATCTTGCAGAATCAGGTCCCATATGCTAATTATTTCACGATGAAATAATTAGTGAAATCGTTGAAACACAAACAGCCTGATGATTCTGAAAAACATATCAACAAAATTCTGATGGCGGTGCTTGTGTACCCAGTTAGTGAACTTTGTTTTCCATTTGTTTTCCCTTTTTTTCTTGTTGGCAGTAATCCCATTACCGGCTACAATTGATCGTGGGTACTCTGAGGCTTCCCAGCTGATTAGCTATTTCGTGTGTCAAAATGCTCTTAAACCTCTCTGATCTCCTCTTAGTAGTGATGCCATGGTGATGACACTCTCGTTAGAATATGGTCGAACACATACTTGTGAGAACAGAACAGCATGTCCACCAGGGTCATGTTCTGTAGGGATTTCATTCTTCCTCAAATCAAATACCAGTCCAGTAAACAGCATTGTTTACCACTAAGTTTCTGAGAGAGAGTGGGTCTTACCAGCCAGTGGATCTTAGGCTATGTCTACACTACGCACCTTTTAGCGACACAGCTGTGCCACTACAGCCGTGCCGCTAAAAGATGCATAGTGTAGCCGCTCTTTTTCAGCCGGAGAGCTCTCCCGCTGACAAAAAAATTCCATCCCCAATGAGCATTGTTCATACCAGTGCTTTTTGTCTGTAAAACTTTTGTCGCTCGGGGGGGGGGGGGGGGGTGTTTTTTTCACACCCCTGAACAACAAAAGTTTTACCGATGAAAGTTCAGTGTAGACAAAGCCTTAGACAGAATATGTCTAATAGCAGTGCGTCTCCCTGGAAGTTATTATTGAGTGGCTGCCTATTTGGGGCTTTTCCTAATCAACAGAGATGATAGTAATGTATATAAATATATTTATGCTAACACTAAATTTAACAAAACCAAGCCTCTATAGGGCCAAATCCTCAACTGGTGCAAATCAGCATAGCTCCACTGCAGTTTACACCAGTGAAGGGTCTGGCCCTAAAGGTAAAAGAATGAAAACTGCTGGCAAAATGAGAAAAACTCAATGGCATCACAAGAACACAACACTCTCCTGCCAACATAGCACTGGCCACACTGGTGCATAGGTCGGTGTAACGTATGTTGCTCAAGAGGGTTGTTTATTCATCCCTCCGGGCGACATAAGTTCTGCTGACATAAGCTGTAGTGTAGACCAGCCCTTAGAAGTTGCTTTCCTTTCAGGAAACCCGCATGAAAAATTTATTTAAAAAAACTCAACAAAACAGTGATGGTATCAGCAAAATGCATAACAATAGGCTTCAGTTTAAAGCAATTAGTAGTTGCCCCTTCTAAATGAAGGGCCATTGCCATGTGTTCCAGTTTTTAAACTAAGGTCTTGTCTACATGGTGGGATAATGTATTCTGCAGGGTGTGATTGCTAAAGTGCACTAATGTGGACCATCAGTTGGAACATATATGGTGCGCACTAAAGGTTCCCTAGTGTGCTTTAACTCACTACTGTTTCAGACAGCACTATGGGAAAACACACTAGCAGGATCTACACCAGCATTTCTCAGATGAGGCCACCATGGCCGCATGCAGTCAACAGGGGTTTTTCTTGAGGCCACAGCCTCCTGGGCAGTGATTGGGGGGGTGGGCGGCAGCAAAGCATTCACCCCTTCCCTGGGGCCACCCATGGGGGTTGAGCCCTGCCCCCCTCTGAAGCCACAAACACCAGAGGAGCAGGCGGTGAGTGTGAGTTCCCCTCTTTCCCAGGGGCAGTGGGGCTAGGGCTTCCAGCTTCAGCCCTGGGGCGCTGGGTAGCAGGCTCCGGCGAGGGGGCTTTGGGTTCCAGTCACAGGGCTTCAGGCTTCATCCCCCAGCCGTGGGGCTTCGGGCTCTGGCCCCGGGCTCACCCTCACCCTCCACATCGCCCATGGCACCCGCTGCCTTCCCCAGGCCTTCATTGCCCCTGGCTCCCGCTGCCTCCCTACCCACCTCTCCATTCAGAGCTTAATTTGTCCCCCGGCTTGCCAGGGCTGAGTAAGTCTGCTGTGAAAAGTGATATTAGCAAACCAACAAATACCAGTTTTCACAGGAGCAGATTTACTAGCTAGCAAGTCTAAAAAAAAACAAAAAACCAGCAACCAAAAAAACAAAAGAAACAACAACAAAAAAGAAGAATGTGCAAAGCACCTTATTTTGTTTCTATTCTGTTTAGATCCAGTAAAGAAAAGAGACAACTGTACATTATTTTTATTATTGAGTCTGAATTAAACCCTACATAAAGAAATTACAAGGATTTGGACATGGATATGTGCATATTTATTTGTTTTTCCTAAAGTTAATTAAGTATTTTAGGAAAAATTGTCAGAGTGGCCACCAGCAAGAGTTGGTGGCCGCACTCTAAGGCCACCCAAAAATTTCTTGTGAGAACATTTGGTCTACACCGACCAAATAGTGCACAACACATTAGTGCGCTTTAGAACTCACACCCCTGTAGAGTGCATTACCCAACCCTGCAGACTAGCCCTAAGTGTCTTTCTTATCATCATGGAATTTCCTCCCTCTCATGACCCAGTAGAGGAAATCTGCGGATGACCTCAGTTTGAGAAACATTCCCTCCTGATAACTGGCTTCATTAGGATTCAGGGTGTATATCTGAAGTTTCAAGAAGGGTTCCTTAATGTGTAGAAATAACTAGGATGAACAGAATGAAATTAGGAAAGGATCCATAGGCTCTAATGTGTTTACAGGGCTCAACCTTGCAAATTACTGAGCATCCGGAACCCCCACTGTAACTGAGGGCACTTAGCATCTTGCAGGGCAAAGCCCTGAAGACCCAGCTCCACTTTGGAAACAGTATTGAGATACACTAGATTGCAGAGCATGGTGCCTGAGGCAGGCACAGCATCTCCTGGAGCTCTGGGGAGTGCAGGAGCACAGCCACTGTGCCAGCCTTGAAGATAATCTTACTTCTGTTTCTCTTTGGGCTCATAATGCTGGGGCCAGTCCAGAGAGGAGCAGTCAGGGCCGGCTCCGGGCGGCAGTCAGGCGGCCTTCGGCGGCATTTCTGTGGGAGATCTGCCGGTCCCGCGGTTTCAGCAGCAATTCGGTGGCGGGGGCACCGCGGCTCGGAACCAGCAGAGTGCCCACAGGAACACCGCTGAATCTGCGGGACCTGGTACCGCCTGCAGAAACGCCGACGATGGCAGCCTGAGTGCCGTGCTTGGGGCGGCAAAATGTATAGAGCCTCCAAGCCTCCTCTGGAGAGCTAGCACCTGCAGCAGCCAAAGATCATACTACGGCCTGGCTCTTGCACAAAGGCATATAACCTTCTCCTCCACAGCCTGTTGCACCCACATGGAACCTAGCACAATCTTCCCTTATGATTCTACAGCCTTGGGCTCATCTCCCTGCCAATACAGAAATTGTTCCCTAACCTCACTGTGCTTCAATTTAGCCCTCTTTACAAACAGGAGAACACTTACCCACCTCACAGGAGTTTTGTGAGACTCAATTAATGTTCGTAAAGCACTTTGAGATCGTGAGATCAAAGGTGCTGGTTAAGTACAATTATTGTATTATCTCATCCAAATCAGCGCACCAATGCACGTAGACCTATTCAGGTTTCCTAGTTAATTAAACATGATTACAATTGGCAATGAAACTAGTGACATATGTGTCTGTCGGTACGTTTTTATCTTCTAACTGGCTTAACATACCAAAACATGAATTTTAGAAAGCTGGCATGGAGATTCTGTCAGCGATTCATGATTTTTACATAGGTAAATGGGAGTTATTACTTGTCCATTGCTCTTGCTTTTTCCAGGATCTTCTCTGAAATTAAGACCCAGCTTCAACAGGAGAGACTGAGGACACACCACATCAGAAGTGTAGCTCCCTGTTCAGATTCCTTCTACCCCTCAGACGGGGAATTGAGATGGGTCTCCCACATCTCAGGTGAGTACTCTAGCCATTAGGCTAACAGTTACGAGGGAGTTCCTCCTCCATTTTGTGTGAGCCACCCTAACCACTGGTGTAGATAGTGCTAGGGAGTCAGAAGAATTCTTCAGTCAGCCTAGCTACTGTCCCTCAGGGAGGTGGATTGCCTACGGAGATAGAAGAACCCCTCCCATTACTGTAGTGAGTGTCTATGCTGATGCACTACAGCCATGCAGTTGCAGCACTGCAGCTGTGCCATTGTAGCTTTTTAAGTGTAGACGCAGTCCTAGACTAGAAAAAACCATTGAGAACTTTTGATGTGTATGCTGTAGCCCAGGGATCAACAACCTTTGGCACGCAGCCTGCCAGGGTAAGCCCCATGGCAGGCTGGACTAGTTTGTTTACCTTCCGCGTCAGCAGGTTCAGCCGATCGTGGCGCCCACTGGCCGCAATTTGCCGCTCCAGGCCAATGGGGGCTGCGGGAAGCGGCGGCCAGCACATCACTCGGCCCGTGCTGCTTTCCGCAGCCCACATTGGCCTGGAGCGGCGAACCGCAACCAGTGGGAGCTGCGATCGGCCAAACCTGCAGACGTAGCAGGTAAACAAACCGGCCCGGCTTGCCAGGGGGCTTACCCTGGCGTGCCATGTGCCAAAGGTTGCCAATCCCTGCTGTAGCCGATTTGTGTGCCAGTGAGGGCATGTCTACATTACTGGTGCAACAGCGGCACAGCTGCAGAGCTGCAGCTATACGACTGTAGTGCCCATAGTGTAAACACTTCCAGCATCGCCAGAAGGGTGTTTCCTGTGGATAATCCACTTACCTGAGCAATTGTAGCCAGATTGATGGAAGAATTCTTTCATCGTCCTTGCTGTATCTACATTGCGGGTTGGGTTGGCTTACCTACAGTGCACAGGGGTGTGAATTTTACATGCAACAGAGATTCAATGACTCTGTTGCATGAAGAATTTAGTCAGTTAAAATATTTTTAATGGATTGCTCTGTTTTACGGGTTGTTTTAAATACAAATAGATCTACCATCTTTACTTTTTTTAAAAAATAGGTAAACTTCGTGAATATTGCAGAGACTTTCATTGTGGAGATCTGTAAGGGGTTGTTCTATCACCCGACTTGTTCAATATGTATGTGACACCACGGGGGTGGGGGTAGTGCAAAGTGTGCTGTGCCAGCAGTATGCCGAATCCACAGCTCTATGGTTCTTTTTTATCTGATTTAAATAGGGTGGTGTCTTTGCTTTCCTGGTGCCTAGCCAAAATTGGGATAGGAAAATGAGCTGCCTAAGGGCTCAATTCAACCAAGGAGGAGGCAATAGGAAGCTAAATAGAAGGAGGGCAGGAAAAGCAAAAGGAAAAAAAGAGATAGCTTTAGGGTTAGTCAAATATATGTTATTTATTCACACCGGTATATTTCTCACTGTGACACTGGGGGAATACAGATTGACACAAAATTCATGTAAATTTATGTAAATGCATATATAAATGAGTTGCAGCCCTCAGGCTCCTGGCAAGTTGCCAGCGTGGCTCTCAGTACAGCAGAGGTTGGGCACCTCTGTAATACAGTAAGTGTGGTATTGTGAATTGGAGAATGGTTTTCTGAGAAACATTCGCAACTCTATTGGTTTCTATACTGAGTTTGTCATAAGCCATAGAAATACCAGTGTGTGAACTTTATGAACTCCCTTAGCTTCTTATCAGAGTTCATAATAGCTCCAAGCCTAGAGAGAGCTAGCTTGTGACCACTGCAAACTCTTTCAGTTTCTTGGTGGAGTTTATAATTACTGTGAGACAGAAATCGCCAGTTTATGAACATGATAAACTTCACTGGCATTTCTTTGGAGTTTGTAATAGCCATGAACCCAGAACGAGCTGATTCATGACCATTAAAACTCCTTTGGCTCCTCTGTGGAGAGATGCTAATAACCGTGAGCACAGAAATAGCTGGTTCACAACCATTAAAAGCTCTGTCAGCCTGTCCGTGGGGAATATAGTAGTGGTAATACTAGAAATAGCTAGTTCACAATTATTACAAATTCTGTTGTTTCATACATAGAGAAATAATAGTTCTGGAGCCAATATCTTAGAAAATAATAAATAATACTACTACAATATACACTCACTGAGGCATTTAGGTAACTGTGCAACTATACATTTATGACTATGGCAGAGGATTCACAAGGACTGTAGCTTATATCCCCTGATTTTCTGGAAGTGTATATCTATCTTGGGGCCTCCTGATTTGGCATCCATGCTATTAGGACCACTATAAATTCGCTCCAGGCTACCAGCTGCTAATCTAGCCTCCAGATACAAGGGGACAAGACAGTTCAGAAAGGGGGCCACTGACAGTAAAGAAAGCACAGGCTGGGGTCCAGAGAGGCAGTAAATGCAGTATATAGGGAGAGAGGAGTTTATATTTTTTGAAGAGGGTGGTGCTCAGGGTGAATGTGAGATTTGTGGGGTTTATGCAGGACCACAGCAGTGTCTGTTTGCTGGTCATTCTATAGATGAGACTGGTGTTTGTTTGTGAGTGTAGATAGTGTATGCTGGAATATTTGTCTGTTGGTTATGAGGTCTGTGGGTGGGGTAAATTGAGATTCATAGATGCCAGAGCCAGAAGGAACTATTGTGGTCATCTAGTGTGATTTTCTACATAGCACAGGCCAACAAACTTCCCCCAAATAATTACCAGAGCATATCTTTTAGAAAAACATCCAATCTTGAGATGCCTGGGTCCTGTGTGCGTACTAGGGTTGCCAATTTTGGTTGGATGTATTCCTAGAGGTTTCATCACATGACATAATATTTAATTAAAGATTCATCTTTAATTCCTGTAGACTCCAGGACAATCCTGGAGGGTTGGCAACCCTAGCTCATACCTGCACTTCTGCCACATGCTTCCCCTCCCAAATTGCAGAAGCCCTGGCATTAGGATTCTGGAGGATGGTGTGGACTGCACCCTTAGCAAGTTTGCAGATGACACTAAACTGGGAGGAGTGGTTGATACGCTGGAGGGTAGGGACAGGATACAGAGGGACCTAGACAAATTAGAGGATTGGGCCAAAAGAAATCTGATGAGGTTCAACAAGGACAAGTGCAGAGTCCTGCACTTAGGACAGAAGAATCCCATGCACTGCTACAGACTAGGGACCGAATGGCTGGGCAGCAGTTCTGCAGAAAAGGACCTAGGGGTTACGGTGGACGAAAAGCTGAATATGAGTCAACAGTGTGCCCTTGTTGCCAAGAAGGCTAATGGCATTTTGGGCTGTATAAGTAGGGGCATTGCCAGCAGATCGAGGGACGTGATTATTCCCCTCTATTCGGCACTGGTGAGGCCTCATTTGGAGTACTGTGTCCAGTTTTGGGCCCCACACTACAAGAAGGATGTGGATAAATTGGAAAGAGTCCAACGGAGGGCAACAAAAATGATTAGGGGGCTGGAGCACATGACTTATGAGGAGAGGCTGAGGGAACTGGGATTGTTTAGCCTGCAGAAGAGAAGAATGAGGGGGGATTTGATAGCTGCTTTCAACTACCTAAAAGGGGGTTCCAAAGAGGATGGATCTAGACTGTTCTCAGTGGTAGAAGATGACAGAACAAGGAGTAATGGTCTCAAGTTGCAGAGGGGGAGGTTTAGGTTGGATATTAGGAAAAACTTTTTCACTAGTAGGGTGGTGAAGCACTGGAATGGGTTACCTAGGGAGGCGGTGGAATCTCCTTCCTTAGAGGTTTTTAAGGTCAGGCTTGACAAAGCCCTGGCTGGGATGATCTAATTGGGTTTGGTCCTGCTTTGAGCAGGGGGTTGGACGAGATGACCTCCTGAGGTCCCTTCCAACCCAGAGATTCTATGATTCTATGATTCTATGATTTCCTGCTCCATGCAATTGAAAGGGGTTCATAGCAGGGGTTAGTGGGTCTGTGTCTTCTAACTCTCCCCATGACAGGGTGTATTATCAGTAGGGCCCTACCAAATTCACATCATGGAAAAATACATCACGGACCATGAAATCTGGTCTTTTGTGTGCTTTTACCCTATACTATACAGATTTAATGGGGAGAGACCAGTGTTTCTCATATTGGGGGTCCTGACCCAAAAGGGCATTACAGGGGGGGAGGTCACAAGGTTATTTTGGGGCGGTCGCAGTACGCAGTATCGCCAACCTTACTTCTGCGCTGCCTTCAGAGCTGGGCACCTGGAGAGCAGCGGCTGTTGGCCAGGCACCCAGCTCTGAAGGCAGCGCCCTGCCAGCAGCAGTGCAGAAGTAAGGGTGGCAATACCATACCATGCCATCCTTACTTCTGTGCTGCTTCCTTCAGAGCTTGGGGGCCAGAGAGAAGCAGCTGCTGACTGAAGGCCCAGCTTTGCAGGCAGCAGCACAGAAGTAAGGGTGGCAACGTCATAACATGCATCCTTACTTCTGCACTGTGGCTGGCAGCGGCTCTGCCTTCAGAGCTGGGCTCCTGGCCAGCAGCCGCTTCTCTCCAGCTGCCCAGCTCTGAAGGCAGCACTACCACCAGCAGCAGTGCAGAAGTAAGAGTGGCAGTTCTGGAACCCCCACTGCAATAACCTTGCAACCACCCCCACAACTCCTTTTTGGGTCAGGACCCCTACAATTACGACACCGTGAAATTTCAGATTTAAATAGCTGAAATCATGAAATTTACTATTTTAAAAATCTTATGACCGTGAAATTGACCAAAATGGACCATGAATTTGGTAGGGCCCTAGTTATCAAGCACTGCTGCAACCCCTGCACAGTGGACCCTCCCTTCAGAAGTCCTCTGAGACAACTCTGTAGGAAAACCTACTGGCAGCATGGCTCCTACAGAGGGTAGGAGAAGCCCCTGGCCATCTCTGGATTTCCCCAAGAACTGGGTCTATTTTCCGATATGGGCAGGTGACGGAGTGGAGCCTCTGGCTTCTTCCCCATGGGATGAAATATATCGTTGTCTCTTCCCCCCACTGACAAAATGCAGAAGAAACTTTGTAACTGCTCCCTCTCCTGCTCCTCTCTCTACTCCCCCCTTCACATCCCCAATCCCCTGCCTCTGTCCCCCCACATTGTCACTGCTCAGGTCTGACCTGCCAGCACTCCCCGGTGGCAGGCTCACCACAGAGAGGAGTTTTCTCAGGAGCTACAAGTGTCCCCTTCTTGCTGTCCACTCCCACCATAAGATGGGACACAGTGGAGGCCTTGAAGGTTGAAGGCCTTGAGTAATTTATGATATTCTACTTACTACCATGGGGGATTTATTTATTTTATAAGAAAAGATCCAACGTTAAATGTTAAATAGTAAATTTTCTTCCCGGGACTAATTCTGATATAGTCTTTTCAGGCCTAGTTCTATTGCCACTGAAATCAGTGGCCAAATTCCAACTGACTTTGGTTGGCACTGCCCTTTGGGGTTACTTCCGTATTTGCACTAGGGAATGTGATTTGTTTTCTTTCACGCTCTGACATCACATGATGCAACCTGATGCAAAAGGGACGACCATGGCATATGGAAGATTTAAAGAAAGAGAGAAGCAACACTACAGTGGTAATTATAATTCTCAGTGGAGCAATGGGAGTGGGAATTGCAGATTGGAAAGCCTCTGGAAAAAGCATGTGTTAACACACCAGGCTTCAGAGAAGAAATCACAGTCCAATAATTAAACATAAAAGGAATAAATCATTTTTAATTAATTATAGCTGGGTTTTCGTTGCTATTAAAAAACAGCCCTTAGGAAGGCAAAGGACAGACTGGGCAATCAACAACAGTTAAGAGATGAAAAATCAGGAACAGGCAAACTGATAGGGAAAACCATCAAAAGTGTGATCAATAACTGTGTTGTTATGCTGCTGCCAGAGAAGAGCAGCAGCAGCAAGAGCAGAGCTGAACAGATCAAGGGCCTGATCCCGTCAATCCATATTTAATCATGTGAGTGACATTACTGACCTCGGTGGAGCTCCCTACATGAGAAAGAGGTTGTAGGATCAGATCCCAAGGTATCAAAGCACAAGCCCCAACTCATCTGATGCCAACTATACAAACATGCAGGGGGAGGCTGGATTAGAGAGAGAGAGAAGGTGTCTAGAATGTTAAGAAGAGTGTTTGAGATGGAGACAGCAAGAGGGATAGAAATATCTTGCCATGTTAAAAAAAATGGTACCAAAGTGCTGTCATCAGATCTGATGGCAAGTGGAAAATCCAGCAAGTCATTTAAACATTCATTAAAAAAAAAAAAGATATTGCTCCTAGGTTGAGGTTTACTTTGGTCAAGATTTAGCCCAGGGGAAAGTTTTACAACTAAGTTATAGAATCCTAGAAAACAAGGTTCTAGGGGGGAAATGTTGATATAAACTTATATATTGTGGTGTAATGGCTATGGCTGTAACTCATCAGTATATGGCATTAAGCTATGCTGTATGATGAAACTCCTCATAAGTAAATGCCCACTAAGGAAATAAGTCTGCAATGAGCATGTGTTGTGTGTGTTTATTTATTCATTCATTCATTGGCATTGCGCTGGCACTCATCTCTATAATATCTGAGCACCTGGTTCACAATTCCCTATTCTCTTTCCCCTAAGAACTCATTTTCCTATTGAAGCTGCTTGTTTTCTTCTTTTGCTGTACTTAGAAGCACATTAATAATGGACATTAATATAAAAGGCTCATTAAGAATATTTTCCAGTGCAAGAAATAATCCTTTCCTCCAAATGATTGTTTGCAATAAGCTAAAAGTTACATGTAATTACTACAACAAATGTTATTTATGGCAATTGCATCTTCTCCAAAGCCGCTGATCTATGTTTATCATCATGTGTCTGTGACTTTCTCTAGATGCATTGGTAAGGGGTTGCTGTCCTTGGTGACAGGACAGGTTACTTTACTACTCCAGTGAGAAAAGGAGAAATAGTCTGTGCAATGTCTTCTATGTTATTGCATAACCGGCTGCTAATCACAGAGCAGCTTAATTGTCACAGTTAAGAAAGCTGATGTTTTCAACCCCAGCATAATGGAGAAAAGAAAGGAAAGGATTTCTAGAGTTTAAAAACCATTGAAAAATTAAATTATAAGGAAGCTATGATACTTTTTGGTTACAAAAAAAAAATCAAGAAATTGCCTTATTTTATTGTAAGATCAATGCAAAAATACACCTGTGTAGAGGGGATTGTTCCAACCAATCATTAGTAAGAATTTGGAAAAATAACTACTGATCTTAACTCTATCACTTAGGTTGCAAGTCTTGAAAGTAAAGAAAGCTCACCACTAAACTTCCTGCCATTGTACATGGCAGGTAGGTTGACAGCTAGAAGGTGATTTCTATTAGGGTGTACAGTGGTATAAAGTTGATCGTGTTACAAGCAGTTATTTTTAGTTTTAGTTTTAGAAAGGAAATAGCATGCCTGTAAAGATAGAGAATTTTGTCCTTTCACCATTTGACCCATAGAATAATCTGTTTTTAGGCCCTAAGGCTGCAGACGTATTCTTAGCAAAGAATGCTAAATAACTTTCCTTCCTTTAATTGATGTCATTGGACCAATCACTGGAGAGGGTAGATTGGGGTACAGTGTCTTAGAAACAGGGCCGGCTCCAGGCACCAGCGCAGCAAGCGTGTGCCTGGGGCGGCAAGCCGCGGGGGGCGGCCGGCCACTAGCTGCGAGGGCGGCAGTCAGGCAGCAGTCGGCAGCATTTCTGTGGGAGGTCCGCCGGTCCCACGGATTCGGCGGCGGGAATGCCTACAGCGTGGGACCAGCAAAGCACCCGCAGGAACGCCGCCGAATCCGCGGGACCGCCGCCGGATACCTGACTGCCGTGCTTGGGGCGGCACAATACATAGAGCCGCCCCTGCTTATAAATGATGTTTGTAGTAAATATAGGCAGTCGTGGCTCAGCGGATGTTTAAATGTATGTGGGGGGGAGGGCTGATTCTGATCTCATGCTAGTTTTATACCAGCTTAATGCCAATGGGTTTAGTGGAGTTTCTCCAGCTGTACCCCAGCATCGATCAGATCAGAACCAGACTCTGTGACTCATGGTTTTGAAGTGAATACTTGCTTCTTCACAAAGAAAATGTAGCTTCCTTTTTCCCCCCCACTTATTTCGTGATCAAATGTCTTCCCTGAGGTGAGTATTAAGGGCCACGCATGGAAGGTTGACACAAGGTGGTGCAGTGTGCTGTGTGTGACGGTGTATGGCATCTGGGGGACACTTGAGGATATGAATATTAATATTGTAAAATTGCAAGAGTTATGCCAGGTAAGATATCTGCAAAAATGTTATGATTTGCCAAATATGATAATCGCATTTATCTGTTTGTATCACCTTTGTATTTGGGGTTATAGATATATATGTATGTCTGTATTTCAAAATTGGGCTATGCTTCTGGGTGACACCCTCAAACAGTTTGGTCATCAGCACTGCCTAGCCTGCTTGATGGCCCATTAAAGACCATCATCTAGACAACTGACCCATTGAGAGAAGGCAGAGGATACAGTTTATGACTCAGCCAGGCATGCATGGGTATGCCTATGGACAGAAAAGGCTTCCAAGCAACGTGCTGGGCAGCTTGTGCTGGAAAGCTTGTGCTGGAAACAAAGGAAGCACAGGCCGCATGGCAAAAAACTATAAAAGGCAGCTGCATCTTCTCCATTTTATCTTCAGTCCTGCTTCTTACCTCTGCAGGAACTTTGCTACAAACTGAGGCGATGAATAAAGGACTGAATGACCCATCCCAGCAGTGGACGTGTTCCAGAGGGACTTTCAAGCCAGCAAATTCACCAATACTGCGAGGAACCTGATTTATGGACTTTGAAGTTTTTGAATGTATGTGACTGCTTTACCATTTAGCATCTCTCTTCTTGTTCTTTTTTCTTTATAATAAACGTTTAGTTTTAGACACTAAAGGATTGGCTGGCAGAGTGGTATTTTGGGTAAGATCCAAACCTATACTGACCTGGTAATGTGGCTGACCCTTTGGGCAGGGGCAGCAAATTATATGGGCCTGTGGTGCCCGTGTTCCACCAATATGAGAGCACTGGGGCCTGGCTCCACCAAAGTTCGGGGCTGGGTCTGTCCCCCGGCCTTACCTGCCGCCCCCATGCGCCTCCCCCGGAGCGTCTCCCTCCCCCAGCCCCACCTGCCTCCCCTGGGTGATTTAAAAGGGCCTGGAGCCCCCGCCGCCACTACTGGCAGCGCAACAGGGCTAAGCTTCCACTTCCGGAAGCGTACGGCACGTCACTGCGGCCCCTGGCTGGGGTGGGTGGGTCCGCACGCTTCCCCTGCCCCGAGTGCCGACTCGGCTAATTGCAGCCAATGGGAGCTGTGGGGGAGGGGCCTGCGGGCAGTGGTGTGCAGAGACCCCTCCACCCCCCCGCCTGTTTGCTCCTGCCAGAGGGGGATGTGAGTTGCTTTTGGAAGCCACCCAAGATAAGCGCCGCATCCCAACCCCCTGCCCCAACCCAGACCCCGTACTCAAACTCGCTCCCAGAGCCTGCCCCCGCCACCCCCTCCGGCAACCCAACCCCCTGCCCCAGGCCGGAGCCCACACCCCGTACCCAAAATCCCTCCCAGAGCCCGACCCCTCACCCCTCCTGCACCCAACCTCCCTCCCAGAGCCTTAGGCAGGTGTGGGGGGGCGAAGCGGGGCAGGACTTAGACCCGTTCTGGGCACCACCAAAAATTATACAAACCTGCTGCCCCTGCCTTTGGGATTAGAAGACCATTTTGTATAGGTCAGTAGTGTTTTAAAATAACTGGACCTAGGTGCTGATTGGGAGCCAGAGAACTGGACTGCAATAAACAGGGCTGGGTGATTTCTTTTTTGCTTCTTGATAACCAGTGTGGGGGATCAGAAGCACCGTTTGTGACTGGTTGGGGCGTTTAACTTCAGTGTTACCCACCAGCCTTGGGAGTATCTGCTCTGCCCTTTGCAGCCTGCCCTGACCTTGGCATTTCCAGGGCGGGCTGCCCTGCGCACCACAGGTCACATTGTGCCCTACCTCTCTGCCAGCCAGTCCCCTAGATGGGGCTGCACTTCAGTGGTGCTGTATTCAGGATTCTCTTAATTAGTTATTTTATCTATTATTTGTACTAGGTGCCTAGAAGCTCCACTTTCACAGCCTTTCGGGTGAAGGCACAATCTGGCCCCTAATACAGAGTGGCTCAGACCCCTTGCGAGTGCACAAGAAATGAGAGACCACAAAGAGCCTGCTCCTTCCACCCCCCATTAGGGTGACCAGATGTCCCGATTTTATAGGGACAGTCCCGATTTTGGGGTCTTTTTCTTATATAGGCTACTATTGCCCCCCCCCCCACCCCCTGTCCCAATTTTTCACATTTGCTCTCTGGTCACCCTACCCCCCCATTAGCACCCTGCTAAAAGGTGGGGAATACTTCTGCTCAGGAAGCACACTGACTGCGTAGTACTAGTAAGAGGATGAGAACAAGACAGAGCCATGGGCAAAGGAGGAGCTTTCTACGTACCCTCTTTAAAGTGGTGCAGTGACTGCACATCCCTGGAGTTCTAAGACGCAAACTTCACAGGGGCCCAATTTTACCTAGAACTTCCGCTGTGGTGGGTGGGTCTGCACTTCCACCAGCACAGGTTAGTGTGAAAACTTAGCCCTCTGATATATTGCCACCATCAAGAGCACCTCCACCGTTCTTCCCTTTCTATTGAGAAGGGGACAGGTCGTGGACTGAGAAAAATAGGGTGAAGATGTTCATATGTACAAGGGCAAGATACTGATTTCCAGTCCTGACCACAATAGGTCTAGATGTATTGAATCCTTGAGTTCAGTGAAGTTATGCCAGAGATTAATTTGGTTCACAGAGGTCAGCACCAGCACCTTTGCTGTGTAAATAACGTGGCCCACATCCTGAAAGGCATTTAGGCACCTAAGCCCCATAAAACCAATGGGAATTAGGCACCTACATACCTTTGAGGATCTGAGCTCTTACTCTTAATGCAAGAGCAATTACATACAAATAAAAACCCTACGGAAACGTAACAGGCCTTTAGAATGTAATACCAATAAAACCAATATCAAAATGTAATAAGATTCTAAAGAAATGACTGTAAAAACTCCTAGAATATTTTCAAGACATCCTATAGAATTCTATATCAAAGGTACAGTATTTTAAGAGATGGTCCAAAAAAAAGTATAGACATTAATATTTTCTATAGGAATTTTCAATAAGGGAATGGACGCTGAGCATTGGAGTTTTGCTTCAAGGACTGGGAATAAGGAAGACCACCCACAGCCATACCTCTTCTTCTTTACACACTACCGACGCTCCTCGACTTACGCAAGCATTCCATTCCGGAACACTTTGTGTAACTCGGAATTTGTGCAAGTCAGAGACGTATCTCCGACCACTACGCAAAAAAACCCCCAAAAAACCCCTCCTACTTTTAGCTTACGGAGCGCTTTTTCCGTAAGCGCGGATTTCCGTAACTCAGATTTCCGTAAGTCGGGGAGTGTCTGTATTGACTATGATAGATTCAGGATTTCACTCTACAGGTGTACAGTAGGCGGGACAGAAACTTTGTTGCCCATGCAAGGTTGAAGAATGCTCTCCTAACAAAGGCACGATACCATCGCACGTTGTCCCATGTAGATACACACTGCATAGCAAGGTGTACATCCACATAACTCTCTGCAGGATCTGGCAGTTTAGCTAGAAACATGCCTGTGTACATGGACAGGGAAATAGATCTAAAATGTACGATCAACAACGTGGCCAAAATCTACATGGCTTCTTTAGAAGAAGGAATTCCTCTACAAAAATATTTGTATCTACATTCACACTTAATTAAAGTCCTTGAGCTGAAGTCATGTCTAATGTTACTCCTCCACCAATTCAGATGGAATTACAAGCATGAGCTTGGCTTTCTCTATTAAAAATGTCTCATTCTCTCTGTATGCAAATCTGACATGCATATTAGGGAATATCTAATGTCAGTTTCAAGCTGAATTGTAAACTGTAAATAGCCATAAGAATATTTGGCAGATAGCCAAATTACAACTCCACCACTTCAATTTCTTTAGAAAAGAGATATGCTAAAACACCAGTCTGCAATGTTGTAATGAACAAATTGACACTTTCGTTTAAGCTTTTATTATGTCTAAATTATAGAACTTATTATTGCGACATATTAAAGTCAATCAAGTATGGATCTGAACTGTGGAACTGCACCACTGGTTTGAAATCTGTTAATTATCCAGAAAGAATCAGTTTGGAGATTTGCTGTACAAATAGAAATATACCATGCACCTGATTTGAAGACATTCATCTGTCATTTAAAATAAGATTAATATCTTGAATATATATACATGAGTTCAGGTCATGAATCTGAATTAAATTATTCTGATGCAAAGTCATAATGAAATTAGATTCCAGTTTATTTTTCTAGGGGCCAAAATGATAAGTAGATTTGCTGTCAGGCTTGATGTTTTATTTAATCCGTTTTAAATAAAAACTCACCAGCATACATAGACAAACTGACACCAGCTCAGAATTTGTGCTGGTCTAACTGGTCTACCAATTTTGCCGCCCCAAGCAGTCGCCACCGAATTGCCGCTGTGCCCCGAAGAGCGGCGGAGCTGCTTCCGAATTGCTGCCGCGGGACACGGACTGCTGTCCCATTCTCAACGCCGCCCCAAGCACCTGCTTGGAAAGCTGGTTCCTGGAGCCGGCCCTGCTAACTGGTGTGTTCACAGCACATCCATAAGCAGTTTTTGACGTGAGTAGTTTGTAGGGAGGTGCAGGTTGAAAGGGAAGAGGGCAACGCATTCTTGTATGGAATCTAGAGATATTAACCCCCGGGAAAAGATTTGAAAATACCTACCATCTGATGCAACCCAGTATACTCAAAAGCAAAATCACTGCAATGAAATCCTGGCTCCAGTTAAGTCAGTGGCAAAACTCCCATTGAATTCAATGGGCCCAGGGTTTCTCCTTTGCTCTTTAAGGGTATGTCTACACAGCCTGCAGGAATAAGACCTCGCTGCCCATGTTGACAGATTTGGACTTGGAAGCCCCATGCTAGCGCTCTAAAAATAGCTATGTAGACAGGACTTTGAAGTTGCAGCTCGGACTGGAGCTTGGGCTCTAGCCCACCCCCTCCCTCTGCTTCAGAGTCCAAATGCCAGCCTGGGCCACAATTTCATGCAGCTATTTTTAGAGCGCTAGCACAAGCCCCACTAGCCCAGAACTATTGACCCAGGCGGGAAGGCTTGCTCCTGCAGGCTGTGTATATGTACCCTTGAAATATCTTTGGGGCCACTCATGCAAGGTGCTGATCACCACCTCCCCTACCCTCCCAGGGACAGGTCTCCCAACGATCACTGCCATCGTGACTGAAATTCAGATCAGGTATCGGGTATATATCATGACTTCCAGGGGAACTCCAGATGCACTGTACTTTGCAAGATCAGGCTTTTTATAAACCAGCTGTAAAAGTCAGTCATCCCTAGCAGGAGATTGCTTGGAAAAAATCCAAAGAGGGAAATGAATGCCACTATAGGCAGGAAAGTCCCCGTGCTCTAGTCCCTTCCATCCAGACACTATCTAGGAGCAATGTGACTCTTTTTGTTCCCTGTCCCACAGCAATTTAAACAAACAAACACACACACATCTTGAATTTCTCTTTGACTAAAACGAAAGTGCACCATACAGATGACTGACTTGGTTATATATTATATAATAAACGCTACTATTTTGACAATGCTGTTTGAGTGTCACTGCGAATGCTTGCTGAAGTACACTAATCCCTGAAGATTAATGTCTCTACCAGGAGTATATCTCATTTGGACTCACTGACCAAACCTCACAGCATTAAGCTGCAGTGCTGAAGCCCCAGAGGTTCAGTCTCAGAAAGCTGTGTTAGCTGCCCTGAAGGAACAGCGAGACCCCTTGTGGGGTGCAACACACGGAAAGGGCTCCTCCAAGCAGGGCCAGCTCTAGGCACCAGAAAAACAAGCAGGTGCTTGGGGCGGCACATTTCTAGGGGCGGCATTCTGGCGCTGGCCATGCTGCCCCTAGAAATGTGCCCCCGCCGGCCCAGCTCACCTCCGCCTGCTCCCTTGAGCAGGCTTCTCCCACTCCCTCCCAGGCTCTCACGGGCAGCAAGCCTGGGAGGGAGGGGGAGAAGCCGA
Source organism: Macrochelys suwanniensis (assembly GCA_033296515.1). Taxonomy (NCBI): domain Eukaryota; kingdom Metazoa; phylum Chordata; order Testudines; family Chelydridae; genus Macrochelys; species Macrochelys suwanniensis. Next base: position 105,212,088 of record CM065775.1, read on the forward strand.
GCGGCGGCGGCCCACTCAGGGGAGCAGGCGGAGGCAGAGCTGGGGTGAGGAGCAGTTCCTGTTCCTCTACCCCCCGTAACTTCCTGCACCCCCCCAGCTCACCTCCACTTTGCCTGCCCCCCTGAATGCACCGCCGCTTCGCTTCTCCCTCCCTCTCAGGCGAGGGAGTAGGGAGAAGTGAAGCAGCAGCATGTTCAGGGGAGCAGGCAGAGCGGAGGTGAGCTAGGGCGGGGGGTTGCGAAGGGGGCCACAGGAAGCAATGGGGTGGGGGAAATGCAGCACGTGCGGGGGAGGAGGCGGGGCTGGGGATTTGGGGAAGGGGTTGGGAAGGGGCGTAGTTGAGGCAGGGGTGGGGGTGGGGGAGCAAGAAAAAAACGGGGGGGGAGGGGTGGCCAAAATTGTTTTTGCTTGGGGCGGCAAAAATCCTAGAGCCAGCCCTGCCTCCAAGAGCCTGTTCCCAAGCTGGGGTGTAGCTGTGGCTCCGTGACAACGATTACTACATCTACTGCTGGGCTGAAGGCTGCTCACTATGCCATTCAATAACAACAACAACAAAAGAGGAGACTTTCATTAGTACAAATATACGTGAGAGCTAACAGAGAATGAAACTGAACAGAGTCTAACCAATGAGAAGTTATTCACATGCATTTAAGACTTCTTGTTATCAAGACAAATATGGGGAATGGAGTCTGATTGACCAAAAATCTGTGTGTGTGATGTGGTCAGTGTCAAAAATTTGTGTTCACATTGCAATCTGGTAGAGATTAGGGGCCAGAAAGTAGGCTGTACTCATCAAAGGACCCTCAGGGGAGCAGATAAAAGGTGGTAAGTCATCTTTCTGCTCTTCAGATCCTTGGTCTGAACAACAAGTCAAGCCACCCTCTGGCATAATTTAAAGCATTCTGAGGGATGCTCTAAATGATACTAGCTAGAGCAATCCCCCACAGACCATTCCACTCTCCAGATCTCTCCAGTACAGTGTGCACTGCATCCACTGCCTCCTAACCCCAGCTCACCCAGCAATGTCCCTTGTGCATGAGGATGGGGCAGGTGGCATAGAGCTAGCTACCTACCGTCCCCCCGAGGCTTTCCATTACATTAGTGGAATTCCCAACTGCCTTGTTCAGGCAGCTCTCTGTCTCCTTGACACCACCAAAGTGAAGCGAAAGAGAGAGAAGGGGCCAGGCTCTGTCCCTTGGATAATAACATGACTGCATAGGAACAACAAACAAACAAAAATCTCAGAATACTCATTTCTTATTGCTTTATAATTATGCACCAAAACACCCCTCTGATACATGCCAGCATAGATGCAAAATGGAGTGCTTTCATATTTTGCCATTTTCTTCAAAAAGCACCTGGCTTTGATTGTCACGATGTCCCTTTGTGTTACTTTGCACTGGTTTTGTTTACAACTTGGCATAACAAAGGTTAACGGAACATAACGTAATTTAGCACAGAGTTCAGGAACCAAAGATAAATCAGAGTTCCTGATCAGCTCAGGAAAGGAAGATGAAGGTTCATTTCCAAGAAGAAGCAAAGTGCACATTAGTGGGGCCAGATCCTGTCATTTGCTAAATGTCCTTTGACACGACTGTGCAAAATAGCTTTACTAGTGGGCAATGTCAAACTCGCCAATGGGTCTAGAGCTTCGAACATACTGCTTGTTAATGGTAATCCAGGAGTAATTCTTTCTGGTTACTGTGTCATCCTGACATGGCACTGGATCCACAGAGATGCTGTGTATCCACAACTGCTATTGATTTCATGGCAACTGTAAGTGCTCAACACCTTTTTCTGAATCCTGTCCATAATCTGGATTGTAGTAAAGAAGTTTTTGCAAAGAAAGCTGCATTTTTCACATTAACATTTTTAAGGAAAAAAGTATGTGGGGAAAAAAATCAGCCTGTAGCCTTAAAACCCCCTTTCCTACTTTAAAAACCACACTTTCCTGTTGTAGGGGATATACTTTCATAATCTTCTCTTTGTCAGCATGCACCTGACTTTCTGCTGTGGCTGACAGAGATAGCCTTTGCACTGTTTACTTTAAAGAATGAGCCACTGCTGTTTGATTTGATTTTACCTTTTTAATATGTAAACCCTCCCTTGAGCCAACATTCCGGGGGAGAAAGGAACAAAGTATCTTTAAATATGAGGGTGGAGGTCTATGAAGCAGGGAGCTGTAGATGCAAATCTCCCCAGCAATTTTTATAACAGATTTATAGAAAAATATGTGAACCCCGTGCATCACTGATGTGACAGGTATACCTCAGCCAAGACAATCACTTTTCATTTATCTGTCAGTCCCCTTGTTTGGTACTCCTAGCTGCATTGCACCAGTATTGCTGTTTATTGTAAAGGTCAGTCACCCATACCAGAGTTCAGAAAATACTTTTTTTTAAAAAAATGCAGAGGTAGCTTTGATCAGAGCTGCCTTGACCAAGCTAGGGAAGATGAATGGCACTAATAAGCAAGTTCCAGATTTTAAGGAAAACTTGGGAAATTCTTGCTTGGTGCATATGAACTGCACCATGAACAAGATATATACAAAGGACCAAATCTACCTTCACATCTGTGCTAACCCACCTAAGGTAAAGGTAATGCACAGGGCAGAATTAGTGGATAGGATAGCTAGAACTGGGCAGAATTTGACTCCATTCTCCTCAGGGAAAAAATAAGGGCCTCAGTCCTCCCTGATCCTGCACATCCTTCATGGGAGGATTTCCTATTTAAATGAGTGCAGGTTCAAATCAATTATCTATTTCCATGTATTCTAAATCTCCAGTGCCAAAAAACAATTATCATCAGAGGCAGTGCTAGCCCATTGGGGGCCTAAGCAGGGTGCCCTCCATCACACAACATACAAAAAAAGCGAAAAGGGGGGCCCCCTTGAGCTGCTTGGGGCCCTAAGTAATTGCTTAGTCTGCTTAGGCCTAGCTCTGGCTCTGTTTGATGCAAAAGATACCAGGTACGTCTTCACTGACAACTCCATTTCTTATGCACTGAAATTGAGAATCTCCTTTATGGAACTATTGCTCCATTGTGGTTCCTTGACACACCATTCAGCTACATGCAGTTGCTGATGTAGATCTGTTTCTAAGGGTATGTCTACACTGCATCAAGGGTTAGTTCAGGTCCAGGAAAGCCACAGCAGTACAAGCCCACTGGGAACTCTGGATAATTACTGGGACGGCTAGCCCACGCTGAAGCCCGTGCTGTTGTGGCTTCCCTGCTCCAGCTAAGTGAATGCTATCTCGCGTATGACTACACAATCTACAGTCACACCCCACGGCTGCAGTGCAGACATACTGTAAGAGAGCATGAATAGATTCTTGGCCCCATTCTCCACTACCTTGGACCTTGTGTAGTCATTTATACCTGTGCAAAGTAGATGCAAAATGCTACCATATCAGAATGGGGAACAGTCTGTAAAGGAAGCCCAAAAAATTAGGAATATCTGATATGACCATTACAGCTGTGGAGAATCAGGTCCTCCCTGTGGGAATGATCATACCAGGTATCCTTAACTGCCCAGGCCAGCTTCATACGTCACAAAGAAAAAACCTCACAAACCCACTGTCATAGCAGCTCCAACCTGGAGCAACCTCCTGCAGCAATGAAAGGCACACCTGCCTCAGTTTCCCCTTTCAGAATTCCCACTAACTCCATTCAAGCTTATCCTCTAGTCCATCAACATGGTTTATTACTCTTTTGCTTTCCCCGTTTCGCTGCTTCTCTTGGCTTTAGCCCTGGCTCTCCAGTGTGGGGATGCCAACCACCAAACCCCACTTGCTGCTTGTCTTGCCTTCAGCCTTCCTCAGGAAACACCTCCTCCAGTCTCCCTGGTCTCTGGCCTGCCCTTCCTGATTAAACCACTCTGCTCTGATTCACTGGGTCGCTCCCTGGTCCTTTATAGCCTGCAGGTGCTGTCCTGCCCTTTTAATTGGCTAAATGAGAGCATCTGCTTTGGCACAGGGGCACTGGACCTTGGGGCCAGCCATTTTCCCTCTTTTTGTGTCACTTTTACTTTGCAGCTAAGGGCTTGTCTACACTTACAGCTGTGCCACTGTAGCATTTAGTGAAGATGCTATCTACGCTGACTGGAGAGCTTCTCCCATCAGTGTAGGTACTCCACCTCCCCGAAAGGCAGTAGGTATGTTGACTGGAGAAGCCCTCCTGTTGACAGAGCGCTGTTGACATCGGGGTTAGCTCAACATAACTACATCACTCGGGGGTGGATTTTCTGAGATAAGTTTGTAGTGAAGACCAAGCCTAAGAGTGGTTGAAAAATGGTATTTGCTGTAAAAAAAAAAAAAAAGCATTTTATTTGAAATTTTTCATTGGATTTGTTTTTGTCAAAATTAAATAAAAAATTAAAACAAAATAGTTTTAGTGCTCAGTTTTGCATTTTTCCCCTCCCTTTTTTCCATTGGAAAAGGAAGAAAAAAAATCCCAAAATAATGAAAAGTAAAAATTTTCCGTTTTAATTTGAACTGAAACTTTTTTTTTTCATTTCATTTGACAAAAAGTTGAAAAATGTTTAATGACATACCATTTTTGTATAGTTTGAAAAGCCATTTTAAAAATAATAAAAACACTGCGATGAAAAATATTTGACTAGTTCTCTGTGTAACCCTCATTTCTTCATACACTGGAAACAGAAATATGCATACTGAGTCATATTCATACTATGGATTCCCTGTTCACTGGGATTATTTATGCTCTTAAAGGTAAGCACTGTGTTTAAGCGATTTGCTGTATCAGGGCACCTGAGAGCTTGGTGGCTAAATGCATTATAGTGGCGATTTCAAATATACAGGCAGGAAGTTAGTTACACATGTGGCCTCTTGCTACAGATAGAAAATAATACTGGCTTCTTGACCTGCATAGGAGCAGGCTTTTCCCTGAAATCTAAAGGCATAAATTAGTGGCTGTCAGCACAGGCAAAGAAAGAGCAAGAGAAATGATGGAGAAAGTGAGAACCACAAACATAAGTAGATGCCTTTCTTCCTGTAATTATTTCCTGAAATGTTTTCAAATGATTACCTTTGCACCAAGGAGAATTCCTGAGTGATTTTGCAAAATGGAATTGCGAACAAAAAGTAACACTTTGAAAACATTTCCTTTGATTGCCAAACACAAAACTAGTAATGCCACTTCATGTGTGTGTAAGTAAGATGCAGTGTTGTTGTAGCCGTGTTGGTCCCAGGATATTAGAGAGACCGGGTTGGCGAGGTAATATCATTTTATTGGACCAACTTCTGTTGGTGAGAGACAAAAGCTTTTGAGCTTACACAGACCTGGAGAAGAGCTCTGTGTAAGCTTGAAAAGGCTCTCTCTGACCAACAGAAGTTGGTCCAATAAAAGATATTGCTTCACCCCTCCCCTTGTCTGTGTAAGTAAGAGGTCTTGAGAGTGCCAGGAGATGCCATTCAAAAACAAAAATACTTGTATTCCTTTAGCAGGAATACCTAGAGTTTCCCAGTATTTCACAAAGTCTGTGCTGATAATAATGATGGGGCTTATAAATAAATCTTTATTTTTAGCTTATTGCTGATGCTTTATATATTAAAGTGTTTCCCTCATATCGGGGATGCCTGTAGGCTAGTACAATTGTGCAAAACCAACACCATTCTGATGTTCTACATGATATCCATAGCTGGCCACACAAAATTTAGTCCTATGATAGCACTTGTCAAATATCTACAGAAGACATATTCCCCTCTCACACCTGTCAGACAATGCTGAGACTTCTATACCTCTGATAAACTCAGTTCATTTTGTTACCATACCTCCCACCCACTCCCCCATCCATCTGTCTGTTTTGTCCACCTGTTACATCCTGCCTGTCACCTAGACTGTAAACTCTCCAGAATAGGGACTGTTTTCTTTGTTATTTGTCAGAGCCATTACTTGAGTCCATAAAGTCCCTGGTAACTTCCCTAAATACAGGACTGTTGGAGGTTTTTTTAAGTAATAGGTTGTGCAATGTTTGGAGAGTTTCCTTTTTTGTGCAGAGTGGCACATATTGTTCCTTTGAATTAGTCTCTAAGTCCTTGCCTCATATGCAGTTACCTCATTCACAGAGGTATTGTGTAAGCTGCTCCAGAGACCCATTCTACAAACACGGGGGAGGAAATAAGTTTATCACAGTGTAAATGGCACCTTTGCAAATAAAGCCAATTTGTGAATACTGTTGTCAAATTGTAATCTTTCTGGGCCATCACAGTATTACCTCAGACACTTATGCTAACCTGATTTCATATCTGAAGAGAGAGAGAGAGAGAGAGAGAAGTAGGCAGCTCTAATATTAACAGTCTGGATACTCCAGGGGAAATTTACTGTTGCCTTACGGCCACATTATAAAACCCCACTCACAAGAAATATCCACCTACATCAGCAGCACAGCAGGTATAGCCAGCTCTTCACCACCTCCTGTAGGAGCCCTTGTGAGAAGGAAGAATCATATCCGGGCCATCCCTATGACCTGGCTATTCCCCCATAGCAGAGAGGCCCATAGAAGTCATTGCAGCTGGAGCTCAAGTTTGGGCAGTTCTCAGGGTTGTCATTTCGACCAGGGGCCAGCATTCCTACAATAGGGGAGGCCCAAGCCATCCCCATCCCAACTCCATGCACGAGGCTCAGCACCTGGGATGAATTCCCCAGTAAATGTTCAAACCTGTTGCTTCACCAGGTCTATAAAAATGTACTAGGCCAGATATGCATGCTTGTGGTACATGCGCTAGAAGAGAATGAAAATGCAGTGCAAACTGGCCCAAAATAGAAAGGGTTAGCCCTATTGAACCATTATACAAACTACTGTATCAGGAGCATTTAAATATATTCCACTCCAATATATATCACATACCATATCCCATGAACTTGACTGGATAAACAATGTGTATGAGCCACCTCAATAAGTTGACCATAGAAAATTCTCTGCCACCAGATGATTCTGTAAATAGTTTAACTACATTAAATCAGAGATCCAAACCCAGAACTCGGGGACATCATGCCTTGCTGTAGTCTACAACTCCCATGATCTCTCTTGGAACTACATCCTCCAGAATGCCTTGTCATAGTTGGTGGACTGTCAATCGCACGTTGTTGGCTGAAATAAGAAGACGACCGCACTGGACCTTTAAACATGAGCATAGTATATATTTTACATTTGCTGTGCAAAGAGCAAAAGATACAACCACCAGGATGCTGTTATACAGGTTTAAAGTAGAAAAACAACCTGGTGGTAATGGGCACAGCTGAATTGCTGCTGAACAAGTGTTGGATGAAAAGCATAGACCGAGATATGTGTGCTCAGCACCATTTCCGAAACGGAGGTAAAATCGGTTTGGAAGAAGTGGAAGCACATTTGTTATTCCCAGCTAAACTCTGAATAATCTTTCATAAGAAAAAAACATACATTTTTCTGGGACCAGAAAGCAGCAGATAAACTGCTGGAAAAAATATGTGTAGAGTGTACAAGATAAGAAGATGAGGAATTAGGCTTTCATATTTAAAAGCCTGTTTTCATTGATTGGTACTTCGTTCCCTGAACTGTGGCACGCTGGCACTAAAATATTGTGCTCAGTAAATGTTCACTTGATTATCAACACTATTTTTTGTAAATCTCTGGACTTTGATATTCTCTGGGACATGTTAGCACAAAGTATGACTACAACAATAGAAACAAATATTTGCAGTATAAACTTTCATTGTTTTCCCTTTTTTCCTGCCTTTCATTGAACTATAAATACTTTGTGAAATATAAGAATTTATTTAGTAAACTGATCATTTATTGCTGGGAAAGACACTCAAGACACCCTTCCTAGGGTGGTCTGGCCCGGGTGCCAGCCAACTATTTGATTTCTCCACAAATACATACACACACTTTTGGGTGTTTTATTGGGGCGGGGGGGGGGGGGAGTTGTTGTTTTTTAAATCTTCTTTCTATCAGCTGCTCATTATTTTCTCTTCTACTGAGAAAATAGTAGCTATAGTATTATATAAGGTTGTGCCCATAACTAACAATTAGGAGCACTACTTGCATCACCCTAGGGAAAATATCAGACAATGAAGAAATACCTTTTAGAGAAAATGGCAGGGGCTGGTAATACAGATACCAAGACCAGGATCTTAAATCTCACTTGCTCGCCTGTCTTTCCTGCACCAAGACCTCAAAGGGGTTCCCTCTTACCCTGCCACAATGCATCATGACTGTACTAATGACAAGGAAGACTCCACAAACCAGCCTGCTTGTATTTTAATATTGGTGGCATTAACTATGAACTTTTCCTTCCCTTCCCCTTGTCTCTGAACTGCCTGCCATTTCCTGTATAGCAGGAGACAATTTCAACATTCTATCCTTTTTTGCACTTCTGTTTTGATTTCTCTGCTATTTTGCAACATTGTCCCAACTATCCCTCAACTCCTCACTAATGCTTTGTTCCAGAATAGTTGCCCCTGGCTTTTGGCCTTTCTTTATCTTTGCTTGGTTCCCCTCCCCATTCCCTTTCTCCCCCCAACCCCTTTAATTCTTCTGTTCCCTCTCCCTTTCTCCTATTTTTCATGCACTTATTCTACTCCTCCTTTCATTCCACCAGCTGAACACCAATATTCTCTGCCCCTCCTGATCTCAGCTCTGAGCCAGAGCCCACCACCTTGCGACCGTATCATCCTTTGACCTAGACAGATCCAGATTCTCCAGAGACTCCAATTGGGTCCTGTAGCCTAGCACTTATCTACACTTGAAACACTACAGCCACACAGCTACAGAAAGCTGTAGTGCTTCAGTGTAGACAATACCTACTCCAACGGGAGAGGTTCTCCCATCAGCATAGGTAATCCACCTCCCCGAGAGGCGGTAGCTAGGTCTATGGAATAATTCTTCCATCCACCTAGTACTGTCTACACAGGGATTAGGTTGGTATAGCTATATGTGGATTTTTCACACCCCTGAGAGACACAGCTATGCTGATGTAAGTTCCCAGTGTACACCAGCCCTAAGTCTAGTGTGCCTCTTTAAACCCTGATACAGTTCTTTTTTCCTCCATGTTCATGGACTTTGACCCTCCTTATCAAACCAGCCCTGTAGGCTCAGCAGGCAATCCAGACAGTCCTCACAGCCAATGGTTCTGGCATTGCCCCTTCATGACTCCTAAGTGTCAGTTGAGAGAGGGCTATCTGGAGCCATCTTCTCCTTCCTGCTAGCCCTCTATTGAGTCCAGGCAACCCTCTATTGAGTTAACTCACTATATTTGCACAATCAACAACCCAATAATCAGGACAATATACAATATTCATAAATTATTACAGGGCAGCTTCAAATCAGGTGCACTTATGTTCCCTGCCCTGAAAACTGTGGTTATGATTTTAGGTGCCTCTTCTTCTCCTTTTGCTTTCCACCTTTCCCCACAACGTTTCTTTCTTCAGTGTCAACACCATCAACTCTGCTATCCCTTCATGTTTCTGTCATTTGACATTCTCCTTGATCTTCATCCTCCTTCTTCCTAGACTTTGATGTCTAGCCTCTTCCTCTTGTCTCAGTCCCCTACCTTTACCCTAGGTGACTCCAGCTTCAGTGCTCATGATCCATTTGACACCAGTGTCTTATTTCCTGATCTCAGCTTACCTCCAGCTCTGAGCCACCTTCTTCATTCATTCTATGGTTACTTTCTTGACTAGTATTCACCAAACACTTCTCAGTTTCTGTTCTCTCAATCTCTGAGCTCCTGCTTTCTGATAGCTGCCTCATCTCCTTTTATCTCAGCTCTTTACCCCCTGACCATCTGCTCATCATAGTGGGTGAGCTAATATCTTTAATTGAACCAACTTCTATTGTGACAGAGACAAGCTTTCAAACTACACAGAGCTCGTCTTCAGGTCTGGGAAATATACTCAGAGTGTCACAGCTAAATATACATATCACAGACCTGAAGAAAAGCTCTGTGTAGCTCAAAAGCTATTTTCTCTCACCAACAGAAGTTGATCCAATCAAAGATATTACCTCACCCACCTGGTCTCTCTAATATCCTGGAACCAACCTGGCTACAACACTGCATATATCTGCTCATCATACATTCTTTCTTGATTTCCAATCCATCCTCCTGTGTGATATTTCTATAACTCCCAGCCCCTTCTTTTCTCTATATGCTTTGCAGACTCCATAGTCTCCATCTTCAACTCCAACCCTTGTCTTCTTTGTCATCCTCAATAACCCTAGCAGTGGCTTTCCTCTGGCATCCACTTTTTCAATTCTGCTTCATGTTGCAGAGTGCTTATACAGTTTCTCTTTATTTAACACTGCCTTTTCCTTCCAGGAAGATTAAGCAGAATTATTTTGATCAGCTCCTGTGCCTCCAGTACCTAGCAAATTTCCTCTGCCTTCTGTTCTCCTCAAACACTCTCTGGGAGTTTCTTCAAGAGGTAAAACTGATATGATTCAGATGAAGTTCTTCTCTCACTACTCACTTTCCCATTGACATATCCCCCACCTTCAGCTGCCTCTTCTCATTCACCACCATCTCAGATTCTGAGGGTTCTCGCTTACTACATACTTCTAACCTCTCTCCCACCTCCTAATCTCCCTCATTCACTCTCTCATTCTGTTTTTCTCCTTTATCTCCAACTGCTCTCTCTCTCTCTCTCTCATCTGGTTCATTTCTCCATCACACAAGCACTATCCCTTGTCCTGATAGTGCAGTTATGGTCAGAAATGGTATATTTATAGTCAATAGATCAGGCTCATAATGTAGTCCAGGTCCTTTTTGCTCCATTTAGTGACAAAAATAAACATGTAACTACTTCGTACCTCTGTGAATACTGTAGAATAGCTATGAGTGACCTGGGTTCTTTTCTGGGCTGTGCATCATAAAATAGATTATTTCAACTCAATTCTAGTTGCAGAGTTTTTATTATTAGAGATAATGCATGAGCCAAGAACACAACCTAAGACCATTGATTTTCAATGAGATTTAGATGCATAATTACTTAAGTCGCTTTTGAAAATAGGACTTGGGCTCCTAAGTCACTTGGACTCTTTTGAAATTTTTTCAGTCATGAGCACCTTCAGAAAGATGCTGCTCCCCGTGCCCCCCCTTTTAAAAAAAACTTTTTTTTATTTTATTTTATTTTATTTACTTTTTTTTTATACCCCCAGGCAGTTCCTGCCACCAGACAGTTGTTCTATCGGTGGGAACTGCCTGGGGGTAAAAAAAAAAAATTTTTTTTTAAATGGGGGGGGGGGGGGGCGCTCGGAGCCCGGTGGGCCACAGGGAAGAGCTCCGTGGGCCGCATGGGAAGAGCTTCGCGATTTCTGGGAGGGAGGGGGGAGGAGCGGGAAGCCATGCGCACAGAGGAGGAGGCGGAGAAGGGGCGGGGCCTAATGGAAGGGGTGGAGTGGGGGTGGGGGCAGGGCAGCAAGGGGGCGGGGTCAGTGATGCGGCCCTCGGGGTCAATGCACTAGTCCTCATGCGGCCCTCGTGATAATTTGAGTTTGAGACCCCTGGACTAGAATGAAGATGAAGAATAAAAATAGATGAGAGGATATCTTCTATAACTATGGATCGGTCACTGGATTCTCCATAATGCCTTCTGTGATCATAGAAAAATAATTTGTTCTTCTTGAGTTAAGTGTAACGGGGGAAGAGGAAGCAGAGGTGAAGTCTAGCTTCTGTTTCTCTGAAGGCCTTCACAACATGGACCAATATCTGGGTAGGTCTAATATATTGCAAAACAGCTCTGTAGCCTTGGACCATATTCAGACGACTGAGTGTGTTAGGGGACTAGCACTTCTAGTTACCTAGGAAGCAGTTTTAAAAAAGTTAATCACATGCGATGTAGGTATTTTATATATTTTTGGAACATTTATTATTTTATTTATCAAAGTATTCTGGATGTCCCTGATACATTAAAATAAATGTGCTAATCATCTGGGTTGTGGAACAGGTTGGAAAATACAGTATCTTTATCATTCTTATATTTCTATTCATGAAAACTGTTTTGGACTCTATCAATCAAATTAGATTATGAAAGACCACAATATGTCACCACGTAATGGTTTGCGACCTTAAAAATAGAGCAAACAGACATGATAATTAGGTGAGCCTTTCTTCTTGTCAAGGGCCACTCAATTAGGATTTTTCTGTCCCGCATGAAGGGATGTTGTCGATATAAATATTAGAAGTCAGAGTACTGTGGCTGTATAGCAGAAGGAGCTTTATCAGAGAGCCTTTTATTGATAGTGCACTGCACTTAAATAGAATTCTTTCTTAATTTATTCATTAGCTCTCTCTCAAAATCCGATGCTGAATGTATTTGTGAAAATAATTAAAACAATTTCTTCCCCAGATGCCAGCAGCTTATAGGACAACTTAATTAAACACTAAAATTTAGGAATGGAATAACATGTGTTACACCCCTTTCTGTGCTAGGGATGCCAACTGTCTAATCACGCAAACCCACACACTTTTTGCCCGGCCCCTTCCCCACGGCCCTGCCCCCTGTCCCACCCCTTTCCTGAGGCCCTGCCCTGCCCACTCCATCCCTCCCCTCTGTTGCTTGCTCTCCCCCACCCTCACTCACTTTCACCAGCCTGAGACAGGTGGTTGGGGTGCAGGCTGTGGGTTGGGGCTAAGGGGTTCGGAGTGTGGGAGGGGGCTCCAGGCTGATCTTGGGACATGGGGTTGGGGTGCAGGAGGGGTTGAGGAGTGCAAGCTCTGGGAGGGAGTTTGGGTGCAGGAAAGGGCTCTGGGCTGGGGAAGGGGGTTAGGGTGCAGAAGGGGGTGCAGGCTCTGGGAGGGAGTTTGGATGAAGGAGGGAACTCTGGGTTGGGGCAGGGGTGCAGGAGGGGATGACAGGTATGGGCTCTATCTGGGAGGCACTTACCTCGGGCAGCTCCCAGGCGGCGGCACAGCGGGGCTAAGGAAGGCTCCCTACCTGCCCATCCCCCGCACCACTCCCAGAAGGGGCCGGCAGGGGGCTCCATGCACTGCCCATGCCCGCAAGTGCTGCCCCCAAAGCTCCCATTGGCCACAGTTCCCAGCCAATGGGAGGTGCAGAGTCAGCACTCAGGGTGGGGCAGCATGCGGAGCCCCCTGTCCCCCACCAGAGGCTGCAGGGAAGTACTGGCTGCTTCCAGGAGCGGCACAGGGCCAAGACAGGTATGGAGCCTGCCTTAGCCCCATTGCGCCACCGGACTTTTAGAGGCCTAAATCTTCCAGTTTGGCTTCAGTAGCCTCCAGGAAATAGGGCCTGATTCCGGGAGACTCCTGGCGAAACCAGGAGGGTTGGCAACCCTTTTGAGTGTGTGAACCTATTCTTCTTAAACAACCAAATGAAAGCCACTGTAATTCTTTGCAATATGCTGACCATCTGGCCTCACAGAGCTCTACTAACCTGACTGACTCACCAAACACAGGGAGCTACAGGTTGCTTTTTAATATGTTGCACAGATTTTCCAGGTGTCCAGTTTTCAACCTGTAAGTCCGGTCGAAAAGGGAACCTGGCAATGCCGGTCAGCACTGCTGACCAGACACTAGAAGTCCGGTTACAGGCAGTAACCAGCTTCCGCCACCAGGAGGCGGGAAGAAGGGGTGCTGCTGGCTGGAGCCTGGAGGAGCAGTGAGCACTCAGCAATGGCTCCGGTGAAGAGAGGTACTGGCAGCTCCCCCGTCCTGCCCCACTCCCACCCCCCCACCCCGGAGCACAACTTTCCCTCCCCAACCCTGTCCCACTCACCCCCCTACCCCCAGAGCACGGCTCTCCCTTCCCTGTCCTGCCCCGCTCATCCTCCACTCCTAGAGCCCTGCTCAGCTGGTAGGGGGAGGGTGGTGGAGAGAGCAGCCAGCGATGATGGGCAGTGAAGAGAAGCGGGTGGGGCTGGGGCCTCCATGGAAAGAGGTAGAGCAAGGGGCGGGGCCTTGGGGAAGGTGCTGAGCAGAAGGTGGGGGAGGATCCGGTGCTCAGTGTCTGGTTTTCACAAATTAGAAAGCTGGCCACCCTAATGTTGCATACTGCACAAGCCATTACTTCCTGCTCAAAAACAAATCCATAGCTCAGTCCTTTTGGTACTTGCACATCTGGGAAGTTTGTAGACAAAACCATGGAGAAAGTTTTTCAGAAAAACACTAGACAGAGAGAGACAGAGTCCCGCTATTTTTATTGCCAAGTCATCATTACACAACATTTTTGTGCCCTTTGGGGGTAAAACGATAGTATAGGTAAAGGTTTTGCAAACTACTAGCATCTGATAATAGCTTATTACTGTATTTGATTAGCCTTTTAGGCCTTATCTACACGAGCAAAAATCAGACCTGTAATTCTCCACAAGAGCAGCTCCACTGGTTATAGCAACAGTGTAAGTGTTTTACAACTATGTCAGCCTAAACCTGCTCAGACGATCATGTTTTCATGACCTGGTGTAGAAATGCCTTGGCCCAATCTCCAACATTAGTGCTTATACTGCTGCTAGTCCTATTGCTGTGTCACCATGACTGGAAGTTACTGAGATAAAAGGTACTAATTTTGCCAAAGTAAACAGGGCTTTAGAGAAAGCTTGCGGGTAGAATCAATGACAGTGGGTTTATTTCTGTTCTCGGTCACAACCGTGCAACATCATTGACTTCAAGAACTATAAGCAAAACTTAGCCCAGTGATTTAAAAAGAAGAAATCCTTAGGCTACGTCTACGCTAGAGACCTTACAGTGGTACAGCAGTACTGACACAGCTGTGTCGCTGTAAGATTTCTCGTGTAGCTGCTCTATGCCAACAGGAGAGCTCTCCTGTTGATATAATTAACCCCTCACCAATGAGCGGCGGTAGCTGTGTTGATGGGAGAAGCTCTCCCACCGACATAGTGCTGTCTCCACCAACGCTTATGCAGGCTAAACTTATGTTGCTCGGGGGGCGGAGGGGTGTTTCACACCCCTGAGTGACAAGTGTTGCCGACATAAGTGGTAGTGTAGACATGGCCTTAGAGAACAAGCAATAAATTATAGAGACGAGGTGAGTGAGGTAATATCTTTGATTGGACCAACTTCTGTTGGTGAGACAGACAAGCTTTCAAACTACACAGAGCTCTTCTTCAGGTCCGGGAAAGCTGCTGTGAATGTCAAAGCCAAATACAAAATTGAACAGGTACAATATGTGTTGAGCTAAGGGATCATTCAAGGTGAAGTGACCCATTAACACCCCTGCAGTCATAGGACAAAAACGGGGGTTAGCGGGTTACACATTGTTGTAATAAGCCATAAAACCAGTGTCTTTAGTAAGACCATAGAATCATAGAAGATTAAGGTTGAAAGAGACCTCGGGAGATCATCTAGTACAATCCCCTGCTCAAAGCAGGACCAACACCAACTAAATCATCCCAGCCAGGGCTTTGTCAAGCCTGACCTTAAAAACCTCTAAGGAAGGAGATTCCACCCCCTCCCTAGGTAACCCATTCCAGTGCTTCACCAAGGGGCGGCTCTATGGTTTTTGCCGTCCCAAGCACGGCAGTCAGGCAGCCTTTGGCGGCACGCTTGCGGGTTATCCGCCGGTCTCACACCTTCGGCGTGCTTGTCGCCGAATTGCCACCAAAACTGCGGGACCGGCGGATCTCCTGCAGGCATGCTGCCGAAGGCAGCTTGACTGCCACCCTCACAGCGACCGGCCAGCCACCCCCACTGCGCTGGTGCCTGGAGCCGCCCCTGGCTTCACCACCCTCCTAGTGAAACTAATATCCAACCTAGACCTCCCCCACTGCAACTTGAGACCATTGCTTCTTATTCTGTCATCTGCCACCACTGAGAACAGCCTAGCTCCATCCTCTTTGGAACCCCCTTCAGGTAATTGAAGGCTGCTATTAAATCCCCCTCACTCTTCTCTTCTGCAGACTAAATAACCCCAGTTCCCTCAGCCTCTCCTCGTAAGTCATGTGCCCCAGCCCCCTAATAATTTTCATTGCCCTTCGCTGGACTCTCTCCAATTTGTCCACATCCCTTCTGTAATGGGCGGACGAAAACTGGATGCAATACTCCAGGTGTGGCCTCACCAGTGCCGAATAGAGGGGAATAATCACTTCCTTTGATCTGCTGAAAATGCTCCTACTAATACAGTCCAATATGCCGTTGGCCTTCTTGGCAATGAGGGCACACTGCCGACTCATATCCAGCTTCTCGTCCACTGTAATCCCCAGGTCCTTTTCTTTTTTTCTTCTTCCTTTTTCTTTCTCCAGGTCCTTTTCACTTTGGAATGGTATCAGAGAGTTTCCAAGACCTGAAGAAGAGCTCGGTGTAGCTCAAAAGCTTGTCTCTCAGGGCTAGTCTACACAGGCAACTCTAAAGCGCTGCTGTAGCAGCGCTTTAACGTGGCTTGTGTGGTTGCGGCACACTCTCCCAGCGCTTTAAAAAACCCCACCTCCACAAGGAGTGTAGCTTCCAGCGCTGGGGCATTGGTTTACACTGGCGCTTTACAGCGCTGAAACTTGCTCTGCTCAGGGGGATGTTTTTTTCACACGCCTGAGTGAGAAAGTTGCAGCGCTGTAAATTGTCAATGTAGACAAGCCCTGACTAACAGAAGTTGGGCCAATAAAAGATATTACCTCACCCACCCTCTGTCTCTCTAATATCCTGGGTTGGACATGGCTACAACAACACTACATAGGAGCAATAAATTACTTATTTTTAAAACAAAACAATCAAAAAGTCACCAATATAATAGTGATAAAACCAACACATCACCTACCCCCCATCTACTAGTAAATCAAAATTGCTTACACAGTATAAATGATACCGAAATAAAATAAAATTTATTAATAATTTTCTAGTTTAAGAGGTAAACAAACTCTTGGTTTCTTGCGAAGGAGGGATACATTGAAATTAAACAAGGGATCCTAGAAAGCACAGCAAACCAGCTGATAAAGCCACTTTAGTGCTGTAAATGAGGCAGACACAATCTAAATGATTGCTGTGAGACACACATTAGCAGCAAGTGACATGCCTTGGAGCTACACACAGCAGGGGAAGCTATATATGCAGCCATGTCTTTTCTCTCAGCTAGACTAGAACTGTAAGTGGCTGGTTTACTTTAGCAGTTTCCTTTGAGGAATGCACTAAAATACCTCATGGATTCTTTTCTTGCCCTTTCAATGGGTAGAGCACAATGGCAGAAAGAATCAGCGGAGGTTGAGTTTGATGTTTTGTGAGAAACCCTACTAATACAAAAATAAGAAAGAAAAACTTGTAGCACCTTAGAGACTAACAAATTTATTTCAGCATAAGCTTTCGTGGGTTAATACCCACTTCATCGGATGCATGGAATGAAACATACAGTAGACAGATATTTATACAGTCAGAGAAACATGATAAGGTGGAGGTGCATAGACCAACCTTAAGAGGCGAATTAGTTGAGAGGAACCATAACAGCAGGGGAAGAAAAACCTTTGAAGTGATAAACAAGATGGTCACACAGGTGTGAATGAGGATCGTTAACTTAAGGGAAATAGATTCAATTAACGTAATGGCCGAGCCATTCCAAATCTCTATTTAATCCGGACGCAATGCAACCTAGTTTGCATATCAATTTGAGTTCAATAGTTTCTCTTTGAAGTCTGCTTTTGGAGTTAATCTGTCGCAACACTGCTACCCTCAAGTCTGTCACTGAGTGATTAGGGAGGTTGAAGTGTTCTCCTACTGGTTTTTGAATGTTATGATTCCTGATGTCAGATTTATGTCCATTTATTCTTTTGCGTAGAGACTGTCCGGTTTGGCCAATGTACATGGCAGAGGGGCATTGCTGGCACATGATGGCATATATCACATTGGTAGATGTGCAGGTGAATGAGCCCCTGATGGTGTGGCGGATGTGATTAGGCCCTGTGATGGTATCACTTGAATCGATATGTTGACAGAGTTGGCATCGGGCTTTGTTGCAAGGATAGGTTCCTGGGTTGGTGTTTTTGTTGTATGGTGTGTGGTTGCTGGTGAGTATTTGCTTCAGGTTGGGGGGCTGTCTGTAAGCAAGGATTGGTCTGTCCTCCAAGATCTGTGAGAGTGAGGGATCATCTTTTAGGATAGGTTGTAGATCTTTGATGATGCGCTGGAGAGGTTTTAGTTGGGGGCTAAAGGTGACGGCTAGTGGTGTTCTGTTATTTTCTTTTTTGGGCCTGTCTTGTAGTAGGTGACTCCTGGGTACTCTTTTGGCCCTGTCAATCTGTTTTTTCACTTCAGCAGGTGGGTATTGTAGTTGTAAGAATGCTTGATAGAGATCTTGTAGGTGTTTGTTTGAGAGTGTGAGGCACAATCTCTCAGCATAGTCTGTGTGGTAAGTAGATTGTAATGGATTTTTTACCTGTGTTTTGATGACACAGACTAACACGGCTACTACACTGAAACCTATCATTATGCAAGGCACTGCATTCAGCCGTATGGAGTGGAAATCCATCAACTTCATGAAAAAACTCGCACAGATACAGACAGACATCATCTTCCTTTCCAACTGCAGACAGATGGACATCATACCAAAAGGACTAAAGGTAAAAAATCCATTACAATCTACTTACCACACAGACTATGCTGAGAGATTGTGCCTCACACTCTCAAAGAAACTGCGAAACCACCTGATCAACATCCTATACAGCAAACAGGGAAAGATTAAGACTGAGCTCTCAAAACTGGATATTCTTATGGAAAACCAACCTTCCACACAAACTTCTTCATGGACTGACTTTACAAAAACTAGACAAGCCATTTACAACACAAGCTTTGCTTCTTTACAAAAGAAAAAGGACACTAAGCTATCTAAACTGCTGCATGCTACAAGGAACCACAACAGCAGTTCCCTTACCCCACCCAACAATATTGTTAATCTTTCCAGCTATACTCTCAGCCCAGCAGAAGAATCTGTCCTTTCTCGGGGCCTCTCCTTTTGTCCCTCCAGACCCACGAACATGATACAGTTCTGCGGTGACCTAGAATCCTACTTTCGACGTCTCCGACTCAAAGAATTTTTCCAACAGACCTCTGTACAACATACTAACCCACAGAATCCTTCCTACCTAAACTACAAAAAGAAGGATTCTGGGTGGACTCCTCCTGAAGGTCGAAACAACAAATTGGACTTCTACATCGACTGCTTCCGTCGCCGTGCTCGAGCTGAAATTGTAGAAAAGCAAAATCACTTGCCCCATAACCTCAGCCGTGCAGAACACAATGCCATCAACAGCCTCAGGAACAACTCTAACATCATAATCAAAAAGGCTGACAAAGGAGGAGCTGTCGTCATCATGAATAAGTTGGAATATGAACAAGAAGCTGTCAGGCAGCTCTGTAACTCCACATTCTACAGGCCTTTATCCTCTGACCCCACTGAGGAGTACCAAAAGAAACTGCACCATCTGCTCCAGAAACTCCCTGGAAAAGCACAAGAACAAATCTGTACAGACACGTGCCTAGAACCCCGACCAGGTACATTCTATCTGCTACCCAAGATCCATAAACCTGGAAATCCTGGACGCCCCATCATCTCAGGCATTGGCACCCTAACAGCAGGATTGTCTGGCTATGTAGACTCTCTCCTCAGGCCCTATGCTACCAGCACTCCCAGCTATCTTCGTGACACCACTGACTTCCTGAGGAAACTACAATCCATCGGTGATCTTCCAGACAACACCATCCTGGCCACTATGGATGTAGAAGCCCTCTACACTAACATTCCACACAACGATGGACTACAAGCTGTCAGGAACAGTATCCCCGATACTACCACGGCTAACCTGGTGGCCGAACTTTGTGATTTTGTCCTCACCCACAACTATTTCACATTTGGGGACAATATTTACCTTCAAGTCAGTGGCACTGCTATGGGTACCCGTATGGCCCCACAGTATGCCAACATTTTTATGGCTGACTTAGAACAACGCTTCCTCAGCTCTCGTCACCTAACACCCCTACTCTACTTGCGCTACATTGATGATATCTTCATCATTTGGACCCATGGAAAAGAAGCCCTTGAGGAATTCCACCATGATTTCAACAATTTCCATCCCACCATCAACCTCAGCCTAGACCAGTCCACACAAGCGGTCCATTTCCTAGACACCACTGTGCTAATAAGTGATGGTCACATAAACACCACCCTATACCGGAAACCTACTGACCGCTTCCAGCTTCCATCCTGGACACACCACACGATCCATTGTTTACAGCCAAGCTCTAAGATACAACCGCATTTGCTCCAATCCCTCAGACAGAGACAAACACCTACAAGATCTCTATCAAGCATTCTTACAACTACAATACCCACCTGCTGAAGTGAAAAAACAGATTGACAGGGCCAAAAGAGTACCCAGGAGTCACCTACTACAAGACAGGCCCAAAAAAGAAAATAACAGAACACCACTAGCCGTCACCTTTAGCCCCCAACTAAAACCTCTCCAGCGCATCATCAAAGATCTACAACCTATCCTAAAAGATGATCCCTCACTCTCACAGATCTTGGAGGACAGACCAATCCTTGCTTACAGACAGCCCCCCAACCTGAAGCAAATACTCACCAGCAACCACACACCATACAACAAAAACACCAACCCAGGAACCTATCCTTGCAACAAAGCCCGATGCCAACTCTGTCAACATATCGATTCAAGTGATACCATCACAGGGCCTAATCACATCCGCCACGCCATCAGGGGCTCATTCACCTGCACATCTACCAATGTGATATATGCCATCATGTGCCAGCAATGCCCCTCTGCCATGTACATTGGCCAAACCGGACAGTCTCTACGCAAAAGAATAAATGGACATAAATCTGACATCAGGAATCATAACATTCAAAAACCAGTAGGAGAACACTTCAACCTCCCTAATCACTCAGTGACAGACTTGAGGGTAGCAGTGTTGCGACAGATTAACTCCAAAAGCAGACTTCAAAGAGAAACTATTGAACTCAAATTGATATGCAAACTAGGTTGCATTGCGTCCGGATTAAATAGAGATTTGGAATGGCTCGGCCATTACGTTAATTGAATCTATTTCCCTTAAGTTAACGATCCTCATTCACACCTGTGTGACCATCTTGTTTATCACTTCAAAGGTTTTTCTTCCCCTGCTGTTATGGTTCCTCTCAACTAATTCGCCTCTTAAGGTTGGTCTATGCACCTCCACCTTATCATGTTTCTCTGACTGTATAA
Source organism: Macrochelys suwanniensis (assembly GCA_033296515.1). Taxonomy (NCBI): domain Eukaryota; kingdom Metazoa; phylum Chordata; order Testudines; family Chelydridae; genus Macrochelys; species Macrochelys suwanniensis. The sequence continues at coordinate 105,233,257 of CM065775.1, forward strand.
ATATCTGTCTACTGTATGTTTCATTCCATGCATCCGATGAAGTGGGTATTAACCCACGAAAGCTTATGCTGAAATAAATTTGTTAGTCTCTAAGGTGCTACAAGTTTTTCTTTCTTATTTTTGTTTTGCTGACACAGACTAACACGGCTACTACACTGAAACCTACTAATACAGCTCATTTAAGAGCAAGCGTCTTGAAGTGAAACAAACGGATGATGCATGCCATTATCTCTTGAATCTCAGTGGCTGGAAAGCACGGGGTTTGTTTATATTATGCTTCTGTATCCACCAAAATACAGGCTAAAGGGGTTTCTTGTATAAAGATGCATCCCACTCAATCCTTAGCTGGACGTTTTATATCCTCTATGGAAAGGTTCATGAAAAATCTAAAATACAATATAGGGGATATTTAAAAAAAAAAAAATCACACTTTCTTTATCTAAATGGTTCACACCATAGTACCACCTTGCAAATTAATGCAGTTAGACAGCAGTTCAAAACGACCTTTACGAATATTCTCACCCACATACAATATACTAAATCTGATTCAAATGGACTAATGTGATGCACTAAATTAATATACTAATAGAGATGCCACAACAAGTAGTTTAGGTTCTGGGGCATGAAGATAAGTACTGTTCTCTAAGAGGTGTCAAGACTTAGGAGTCTGTTGTGAATTTCATGTACACAATATATTTTTTCCCTGTGGATCTTCTATTTAAGGGGATAAGTACAAGAGTTACATTGGGATTGGCAAAAAAACCCCACCCAAAATACATGACATTCTCTACACTGACACCTGCCAAGATGTACCTGGCTGCACATGTGACTATGGATGTCATGTGCAGAATCAAGTCTAATTAGGCACTTTGCATAATATTCACCAACAAAGAGGGAGCCTCAGTCATGGTGGAGAAGACAGAAACTGGTTAATTCAACAATAGCTTGGGAGAACTTTAACAGAGTGCTCATCTTGCTAACAACATCCCATATACTGACGTGGCACATTGCTACTTTATGTGTCAAGATTAAGAAAATAAATTAGTCATCAAAAGACAATAATTGGGGCTAATAATCACTAGCAGTACAGGTTCATCTATGGCAATAGAGTGCTGAAGGAAAATCCAAAACAGACATATGGTTTCTGAACATTAGCACCAATCTGTAATCCTGTAGGCTGGACAGTGAGGAATGCAGGTATAAATGGGCAATGTGATACTCCTTGTACTGTGTCCTCAACACAACAACAACTAGTGGAAAGACTAAAGCATGCATGTTTTACCATGGGGATGGTGGTGTTATCTTGTGTTTCTTTGAAGTACAACTATTCTTAAACGTGCCTTGCCATATCTGCCGACTCCTGCGATTTCTAGCGAGGGAAGCTGAATCCTCCATTGTCCTTCTCTCTTTTGAAATGACAGATCCTGGGTTTTGTAAGATAAATGAAGCACAGATATGGTCCAATTCTCTCCTATACCAGGTTAGAACAATTACTGGTAAAATCTGAAGGGAGTTAATGCAACCAACAGAGATAAAAAGAGGTTATGCCACCTTGGAAGGCTTAATCCTGAAATTAAATGAAAGTAGACTACTTTCAACATTCTCACTTTAGAAAAATCAGGTGAAATTTTAACTCCCGTATATCTAAAATCTTTAAGGACCACCTAGAGTGGAAGTTACTATTGGACTGCTTTACTGATTCATTGGCTAAAGGCATTGCTGGAGATTTGGCCACATTGACATGGCAATTCCTTGACTGCTGCACTGAAACATTGAGCAGAACTGTCAGTTGCATGCAGGTGCACCAGAGCATCATATAGAAACAGTGCAGCTTTGGGGACAATGGACAGCCATGTCAGGTTCTGCATCTTAATGCAAAAGGTTCTGAGTATATCCCATTTAAGAACAAGGATACTTGGAGACTTTTGATGTGTAATGGAATAGTTTGACAGAGGAAATCAATCACTGGCTGAAGTTAACTTTCTCACGTTTGCAAAAAGGTCACCCCATAGCACACAACCAAAAGCCTTTTCTTCATCTATGGATTAAAATAAACTACTACTTCTGGGTCAGATCTTCAGTTAGCAAATCGGCGTAACCCCAGTGAACCTTTACTGATTTATACCAGCTGAGGATATAGCCCTGAGGGTTTACCCTTTTGCAGCAGTGTATGATATTTAGAGGTCTCCTGACTTGTGCTTTGTTGATCTGCCACGTATAAAAATGAATATGACTGAATGGTGGCAAGATCAATGACAGGTGTTTGGCAAGAACCTTCACAAGTATATTGCTGTACAGGTTAATTTGCAAAATTGCTTTACCACCCTCGGTTACTTGTCCTTTTTCAGTACTTGCCTCTTGACATGCATTTGGAAGTTTGCCTTGTCCTGGAAAATGCTGAAACACCTGGAGGACACAATGAGAAAGGACCTCCCTGAAGGTTTTATAAAATTCACCACTAAGACCAGTGGAATGCAGGTAGTCCCACTATTAGTTTCCATGTCATCTACTCACATTTCATCTTTGAACTGGAATTTGTGTTCTTCTGTAATTTGTAGGCCTAGTTTTCTTTAAAAAAAAACAAAAAACAAAAAAAACCTGTGTTTGTGCTATGTTGGAATTTCCTATTGGGAATGACATTTTTGAAAATCTGGGAGAAGGCTGTCAACCACTTACTCTTTTTTGTTATAATGTATAATTGCTAGTGCTGAATTAAGAGAATGGAACGGTCAGCTTTATTTGGCTAACAGTTGATTACCTGTATTACCAAATTCAGAAAAGGGTGGTTGAACATAGGAGCTGAACTTTAGTTGAGAATAAGCAATCTCACTGAGTTCAGGTCTCTTAAATATCTGCTTCCAAGTCAGGGCTGTCAAAGACTGATGTTGTAGAGACTTTAATTTCTTTTCCAATAATGGCTGCTCTGTCAAATAGGATTTTTTAGATCATGTAATGTATTTCATTACCATACCTTTAATGCATGCCTTTAAGGCATCCCAGAAAATGTCTGGGGAGACTTTACCATTGTCATTTAGTTCAAAACATTGTCAAGAAAGCTAGTACAGCATTTGGGGAGGGAATATTATTTTAAAAAGGAATTAGGAGGATTTCGACAAGTGTTAACTAACTTTAACTTTAACTCTGCTGATGTAATACCAAACTCTGTAAAAAAAAAATACTTTGGTTTTAGAGTATATTAAATTCCTTTTCATTGCACTTTTTATTTTATATTTTTTATTATGGGAGGGCTTAATTACACTTGATTTATTAAAATATAGATAACATTACTAGGTCTTATCCTGCACTTTTTACCCAGGCAAAACATCCAATCACAACTTTGCCAAAGTAAGAACAGTAGGACTGGACATTCACTTCGGCCCCTGAGCTCACCCATACTAATGAATGCTTAGGAAAGGAGTAATTCTAATGGTTTCACAGGCTAAGCCTCGATTTATATGCAGGATATTTATACAATGTTAAGGGAGTTTATTTTTATGTGAGGCAGCATAAGTGGAGGTAGGTCCAGGGGTAGAGGCCACTGGAAGAGTTGTGTAGAATCCTAGGGTTTGGTTTTTATTTCACCAGACCATCTGCAGCTCATATGGGTGCTACTTGTGCTGAATATGTGAATCATGTTACTAAGATAATTTTCCTTTATCTAGAGTCCCTGATATTTGTATTTATGGATCTCTAGGGTGTGTGGTTCCAATTCCTTTCTCTTGTCCTATTAGAAATATATAAATATAGCCTGATGTTTAGTCCCCCCCTTTTTTTTTCTTTGTAAGAGCCAATATTTTTAGCTGACACTGTGAGAGACAACATATTTTAGACATAACTCCATTTAATATTTTCACCTCATTTTTATAATTATGCCTATCCCTTGCTCTGGATTCTTTAAACAATTTTAAGCACATTTAATCACTGTATATAAACAGACCATTTAAAAAAAAATAGACCAAGGCCCATATTTTCAAAAGTGGCTAGTGATTTTGGTTGTCTCCATTGCTTGGACGCCCAGGCTGAGACATCTTGAAAGGGTCTGATTTTCAGAAACCAGATTCACGGTAAGATGTCTCAAGTTGGGCACTTGATTTATATTTTTATAACAACTACATCTAAGGCACACAGAGATAGGTGCTTGTTTGAATATTGTATTAGAAATCTGAATCCAAGCAGGAAACAAGCTCCAGGGCCTTGGAGCTCTCAGCCCATGCTGTGGTTAAAGCACTGAAGTGAGACTCGAGATCTAGGTTCACATCCTAGTTCTACTAGATAGCCTTGCCCAAGGTGAGGCACAGTCTCTCTGTGCCTCCGTTCTCCTCTGTAAAATGGGGATAAGTTTTTCCTTTCTCCCTGTACTTGTCTATATTTGGTTTGTAAGCTCCTGAGGATGGAGACAATCTCTCAGTAAGTATATGTATAGTGCCTAGCACAATGGAGCACTGATCTCAGTCAGGTCCTCTAGGCACGACTGTAATACAATAAATAACCAAGAATATCCTGCCACAAGCCCCTTGCTATTTATGGGTCAGATCATGATAGCAGGAACCTTTCCAAGCCTTCATGCTCCCACCTGCCCCCAAACAAGTGCCAGTTGCAATCCCCTCAGACTGCTCCCTCCATACCAGTCTGCACAACGTAGAAGGGACTACGTAGCGCGCAGCTATTATTTGGCTGCATAACACTGGCGAACACAAACCAAGGAGGACAGCCAGTACTGCCAGACACTCCAGAGGGGGAGTGTCTTACTGTGTTCCAAAGCCCCTGCATACAAGCCAGCAAACACAGACCAGTTCTAGATAATGTTTTACATTCACTGTCCACACGTGTAGACAACTACATGAGGGGTATGACAGGGGATAATCAGCGTATGTCTGCTCCTAAAAAGAAACATATAGAGGGCCTCCCATAGTGTACCACCTTCCAGTGCGCTTCATGCTCTTTGAGCATTAACAGAAAGCTAAAGGGTTACATGCAAAGTTAAAACATTTCCTTCTTGCAAATTAGTGTGTGTTCAATTGCTTTGAAAATGTTTCAAAATTTAAACAGATTGTAACAGGAGTTAAAAATTAAGGGCCCTAACTTATACTTCTTCTGAGGGCAAAATTTGTTCCTTAAAAAGATACTAACTTAAAAAACAAACAACACTGTATAATTCTAAAAGAAAATTACTAAAAGTCATTTACTGGTTTTCATTGTTATTATTTCTGTTAACAGAAAGGCAGGTGAGCGTCTGTAGAACAGCAAGATTTATTCATGGAAAGTCTGATTCACCCTAAAGGAACAAGAATAAAGTGGTTTCATCCCAATAACCAACAAAAACCCTACAGAAAGCAGGCCCTCAAAGACTCTATTCCTTTAATAAATAATTATTTTATTGCATATGGCTATTAAGGAGAGCATCCATGATCAATACAGACTAAATACAATACACTATTCTAGTTCCATTTATTCTCGTCTCCAGCAGCATCACATTTATCCTTATATACAGCGTGTACATTGGAAGACACAGCAAGATAAGTTAAGTCTCTTGTCATATCACAATAGCAAGAAATATATTTAACATCTTGATATCCATAAACAATACGTACCCAAAAAGAAAACACTGCTTAATAACTATAGAGGTTATATAGCAAAAAATATTTTAAATTTAAGGTAAGTCAGGCAAAATGTACAAAGACCCAATATACATTGTGAAGTTTTAGCAAACATTACATTTATACATTTTGGTTCCATTCTGTAAACTAAATCAAGAATGTAAATATTGCATATGCCTTTTGTGAAATATACAGGATAGAGGAGAACTGAGTACATCATCAAGTTTTTTTTTTAAGTTGCTGTATGAATATTAACCATTTGATGTAAAATCATGCCACTATAATTGGTACAGAGGGATACTTCAAAGTAGAAGTTAAAACATTGCATTCAGCAGGTACCACATTCAGTGCTATTGTTAGGGGGCAGGGGGTTCATATAGCAAATGTCAACAATTGTATGTGTTTCATTTTCAGAACTGAAAAAGTACTAACAGAACATTTTAGAAACATTTAACAGGTTTTAAAAAAACCAAATAAGCACATTTAAATTGACCTTAGACCAATATTGTACAGCCTATGCATTGCTGTGTTGCAAGACCCCTGAAAATTACACAGGAAAAAAAATTACACCCTGTGTTGTGGGGTGGAAAAGGAATTAGTTTACATTCATCTTTGTCTTGTAATACAATCCTGTGTTCTAAAAGTTCAGCATGTAAGCAGGAAGACTTTGCATTGCCATTATATTTGTAAGACATTGACTCTTGTCTTCCTCAAAAGAAAAATATAGAGAGATCTATATAATGCATTTTGTTTATAGTGATGTATAGGTTCTCCACTTAACACAGAGAATTAAAAAAAATATATATCACACACACAACTCAAATGACTTAGTGTAATACTTACATGACTACCAGAGCAGGCACTGGGGAGGTACCCTTAAAAACAATTGTATATGAACTCTTCATTAAATTTATCAAAGGGTACGTCTATACTTACCTCTAGGTTCGGCGGTAAGCAATCGATCTTCTGGGATCGATTTATCGCATCTTGTCTAGAGGCAATAAATTGATCCCGGAAGTGCTCGCCGTCGACACCGGTACTCCTGCTCCGCAAGAGGAGTACGCGGTGTCGACGGGGGAGCCTGCCTGCCGGGTGTGGACCCGCGGTAAGTACCTTGTAGTTCGAACTAAGATACTTCGACTTCAGCTACTTTATTCATGTAGCTGAAGTTGCGTATCTTAGTTCGAACTGGCGGGTTAGTGTGGACCAGCCCAAAGGAGCAACAAGGTGACAGAACATTCTGCTTGTCTGGTGCAACAACTGTAGGTGACATTTGTGATAATAGCCACCATACAATCGCTAGTATTTTCAGAATACTGAAAATGTAAAAAACATGGGCATTCTTGTAAAGAACTCTGGCTAAGTGACTGCAACTTTTATTTTTCCCTTTAATGATGCCTTTAGCTGGAATGCTACTTTTCTGGTAAGAGGCAAATATTAGGACTTTCTGGATGGCATAGTAATATATTAGAATTAACATTTCAATCTGCCCAATACTTACTATCATCATCCTTGCATTCCTAGCATGCCTGTGTGGATTTTTGGTTAGGAGACATGCAGTGAAGATCAGGGTTAATTGACAAGTATGAGTTTGTAAATAGCAGAAAAGGCTTTTGCAATTTGAAGTACCTACATAAACACCTACTTAGAGAGGATTAAACAAGTGTGTCAAAGGTAAAAAGAGATACCCCCCAATGCAGTTTGATTATTTTAAATTACGTTGCTTCAGTTACACACTTTATAACTATTCGGAATCTTTCATCAAAGTCCGATCCACAAAGTTTCATTTTAGACTTTTCAGTGCCCACATTGGGCTTTGTCTGATAAGTAAACACTGCAGCTAGTGATTTAGAACCAACCAGCAGCTGTATACTTTAAAAAGTTAAGTAAGGCTGAAGACTGTTCTTGAGAGATACTCAGCATAGAGATAAAGGAGGTCCTGTTATACACCAACAATACAAATCCGGCTTTACTTTGAACTGAGGTAGTACTGTGGTAGGCTTGAATTTATGCCAGTAAATACCAGATTTTACTGCTTTTGCAGGTGTTTGCAGAATCCCTTAATATGCTGAAGAATAAATACAGTGCGTCTTTGCAGAAAAAGGAAATGAAGGCATTGGCCATAAGTTAAAGAGGCCGGTTGAAAAGTTCCGAATTTCTAACAAACATCTTGAATAAAGTCTGTCAAAACAGCAGCACAATGATACTGTAGATGTCAATGACAGGAAATGAGTGAAGTAGGTTGCTCTCCCTTCCTTGCTGATTTGTTGTCCAGTATAGTCCATAATTGTTTTCAAAATTAAGTAACCTTTCGGACCAACAACAAAAAATAAAGTAAACCTTAAGCAGCTTCGATTTAAAAAAGCAAAGCCAAGCAGCTTCTTTCAATGTTGTACTTTGTTGTCTGAGGTCATGGTGATAAAACTAACTCCTTCACTCTGGGGGGGAAACAAAATGAAACAAAAGTCAATAAATACTGTAACACAAATCAAGCTACTGATTTAAAAGCCATCAAGAGATTGTTTTACCTTTATGTTAGGCTTTAATGACAACAAAAGTATCATCTACATGAAAATTACCTATAAAATATGCTTACATATCTCACATGGTATTACACAGAGGAAAAGGGGATAAGGCGCATTTACTAACCTAGTAATATTTTGCTTTCATGACTACCAATAATAACTGTTCAAGCCATCAAACATGATTTGGGGAGGAAAATGAGAGAGGAAATAACAAAAATTCCTTTACTCCCCTCCCCTTCTGAATAGCACTGGTTTGTATTAATAGCAAGGTACAGGTTCTAGAAAATATATACAAACAACAGTTTTCAATCTAGTTGGTAGCTAACTAGTGGAGTCTACTTCCACACACTGAAAAACAAGACTATTCTGACACTATTTTGTACAAAGGACAAGTCTTCTCAAAAGACAGATGAGTATATAATGGATAATCATATGAATTAATTATTTCAGTTACTAAGAAATCTATTGTGCCCAACGAAGACCTAAAAACTCTGTAGCTGGAAAGGAAAATGGCCAACCTGCCCAACCCCCCAAAAAACAAAAAAAAATTACTCCTCTTTACGTTTCACAGAATGAATGGCTGTTGCCTAAATAGCGGCCTCAAAGAGCCAAGCAAAATTATACGTTTTTTTTAAAAATCCCATTTTATGTTATGTTGTTTTAAATAATCTAGCTGAACTGTGTCGGGTTCTTTTACTATAAAGAAATAAACATTTCCTTGATGTGTCACTTTAAATACAAATGGTTCTTAGCTTGTTATACTTATTTGTAGTAGCTGAGCATATATAACAATTAACAGAAATCAGAGACCTTGTACATGAAAAACATGCAAACAAAATAGTGTATGTGTAGCACAATATTAGATAGTATGAATGCAAAATTGTGTTCATGTTAGGTATCCTTATGGTGCCTGGTTTTTTAAATTTATTTTTGCAGCAACACTTAGTTTTAAAAGCTCAGAGGAATCTGTAGTTTGAAGGTGAACTGCAAATTTTTTGCCAAAAATTAAAGGGTGCTTGCACAATGCCAGGAAGGAACAATTATATAGCTGTTCAGAAATGTAGGCCTGGATCCAGCAATCCCCAAGGCAAAAATCCATGTTAGCTTTCCTGAGTATGGACATAAGATCAAGGACATAGTTGTCAGTGTACTTTATCATGTATTTATTAATTTCAGCATGTAAAATAAATGTAAAAACCAAATTCAAAGCCAATGCATAACAAGTTATACCTGAAACCTGGATAATTAACAAAAATGTAAATATAGTATTTATATAATTGGATTTTCTCTGTATTGATTCCTGATTAATCAAACACCACGGCTTGTTACAAAAGTACACAAAAAATCAAAGGCTGACACATCTGTGCATATGCATGAATGATAAAAACTGCTATGGAAACCTACTATCACCAATTTTATCCAAGAAAAGGGACCTGTTGAAATCAATGGGAACTACTGAGTGCTCAGCCCTTTTGAAAGTCAGGCTTCTTATTTAGGTGCCCAGATATGGACTTGGAGCCTAAGTTTATGCCCCCATATTCAAAAATTTTGACCTCTGCTTCGAACCTTAAAAAAAGCCTAGTACAGTCTAGCTTCTAGTCACAAACAAAGCAAACCCACACACGTTTTTACTATGGAGGAAGGCCACCAATCTGGGTGTGGATTACAACTTTTAGAAGGGGCATGAAAATTAACGATTGGTACATACAGGATAAGTGAGGAGCTCTTATTTATACTCTCTCTAATACAAGAACAAGGAAACTTTAAATTGAAAGATAAAAATTATTTGTTTAATATCATGCATAATTAACCTGTGGAACTCATAGCCACAAGAAAATGTTATGATCAAGGTGTAATAGCTCACCTTCAGGGTCTTGTAAGCAAAGATGTTCACAGACCTTATTTAATAAAGTAAATGGATGTATTAAGAACCCACATGAAGCTCCTGTGGGTAGTAAAAACAGCTGCAGCCAAGGAGGCTAACACCCAGGGCCATGTGGCAAGCATCTTAGAGCGGTGAGAGTACGGAGCTACTGGGGTTTCCTACATTTTGAAATCAGGGCTTGGGGACTGGAACAAAACTGTCGTGCAGGCAGTCAGCATGAGTGTGCTGCATTTTGCTGCAAGTTTGTGTGGGTCTATGAGGAGAAACAGAGTCAGGAGAGTCACTTCTTGGGATAGGGTACAAGGGTGCTTCTGCAAAGATACTGTCTTGCACGCTATTTTGTTCCTACTGTTATTTAGGGAAGCAAGAAGTGTTGTGTGTATACTTTGTAAACAAACAAACTACGCTAAAAAATAGCCTGACTCTGTGTCACTGATCTCTTCCCTGAGCAGAAAACGTCCTGCCAGGCCTGAATTTTGGCTACTACTACTCATAGGGGCAACAATATAACTAAGGGCAATAGAAAAGATTCAAAATGTCTACAGTCTGTATCAGGCCTGCACAACATGCGGCCCGCCGGGGGGGGGGGGGGGGGGGGGAAGAGGGGTGAGTAGGCAAGCGGCGGGGTGGGGCAAGCCAACGGCCGGCCGGCGGGTGGGCGGGCTGGTGAAGAGGCCAGTGGCAGGCTGGGGAGTGAGGATGAGCCAGCGGCAGGGGGCGGGGGCAGCGGCAGAAGGTAAGAGGCCAGCAGCGGGCAGGCGGGTGACCTGGTGGCGGGGGAAGCTGGCGAGCCGGCGGCAGCGGGGCTGAGGAGGCGAGTGGGCGGCGGCGGGGCTGAGGAGGCGAGCCGGGCGAGGTGGGGGATGACGAGCCGAATGGGCGGGCAGTGGCAGGGCGGCAGGTGAGCCAGGGGCGGGGGGGGGGGGGGGGGCTGAGGAGGCGAGTGGGTGGCGGGGGGTGCTGAGGAGGCGAGCCGGGGGGGGGCATGGGGGGGATGATGAGTCATATAAAAGTTATACAAAAATGCATAACAGAGATTTATCTACAACTGAATTGATTGACTGTTGTGTGTAATATAGTGACCCCTGGGGGGGTGAAGAGGGGTGTGATGGTGGGGCCGAGCGGAGAGGGGGCGGGTCCTATTTTACTGCTGTGATCTGGTCACCCTATGCACGCTGTTTCTTTCCCCCTCTACAGGCTTCCACACCCCAGCGCTGGGGAAGGAGGGGTTGTTTCCGCGGGACGGGTGGCGCTGGGGGGGCGGGGGGAGGTGTTTCCACGGGGCTGGGGGGTTTCGGCCCTCAGCTGTTTTCTTTGGAGTAATATGGCCCTTGCCGCTTTACGAGTTGTGCAGGCCTGGTCTATATGGATAAGCAGAATATCCGTGGTTACAGTAGTTAGGAATTTGTACATAAAAGAGCATAAACTTTCATACTTCAGGATATATGTACACCAATGATGAAAAAACTTCTGCTTTGGCCAGATTATTCCAAAAAATTGTCCATGAGTTTTCCTGCATCTTCCTTTGAAGCATCTAGAACTAGCTGCTTCCAGACACCAGATGCTGGTCTAGGTGGTCAGATCTAATACAGCAACTGCTGTTATTAAGAGCTAGAAGTTATCACTGGTCTAGATTTTTTACTACTTGAAAAAAATATTGCTTTTAAATTATTTTGTTCTTATTAATAAACCTTTGTAAACTACAATTTAGTTTACATGTATTAAGGAATATCATAATGCAAACGCCGAGTAAGCAGTATATCCGATGGCCCTGTTAGGGATGCTTATTTAGAAGCATATTTAGGAATCTGACCCATAAGAAACTGTACTTGTACTATGATCTGAAGTGCTTGTAGGCCCTGATTCAACAAGGTACTTAAGCGTGACTCTAATGATTCTACTCACATGCTTAAAGTTGGGCACATGCTTAAGTATGTTGTTCAACTGGGGTCTTAAGGCTGGATTCAAAGCTCAGTAATGTCAGTGAAATGGTTTCCATTAACATCAATAGGCTTTTGATCGGGCTTTTAATGAGGAAAGGAAAAATAATCATTGCTACATGTGTTGCCATGAGATCCACATGAAACTTCTTGCTGCAGATTCAGAGGAAGCCATTTACCTGCTTGCCTAAAATAAAGGTACCAGTTCCTGACAAGTACTATCTATTAAATGTAACTTTGGCCATTAATATGCTGTATGTAATCATAGGCTCCAATTCAGCAGCACTTAACTATGTGCTTAACTTAAGCATTTATAGAATTCCATGGATTGCAATGAGACTACACAGGTGCTTAAAGTTAGGTGCACACTGAAGAACTCTGCTTACTTTGGGCCAAAATTTGCAAGCTACAAGATAGGTTCCTGACTGGTTCCAGAAATAGAAAATGTTAAACACCTTAATCAAAGTATCATACATATGGTCCTCCATAAGTAACACACAGCAGGAGGAGCTGCATGTTTTCCAGTGGAAAAAACAAAACAAAAATCATAATTAGTGACAAACCAAACCAGGGCATGATGCATGGAGGAAAAAAATCATGCATGTTTAACAGACCCATCTGTGTGTCTATGTATGGATTAAACAAAGACAATATTTGGGAGAAGTATATATATCTGATAAACCCTATATACAGGGCCACACAAAAATCTATCAAAACACAAAATCTGATATAATTTCTACTGTGTTTATCTAAATTATTTACTCCAAAAGGTTTTGGGGCACATCAATAAGAGATCCACAATTACAAGATCACAATTTCCAAAACTACCAAAAGGTGAAACTCATTCAAATTGCATTAATGCTTCTCTTGAGTACACAAAGCAATAAATACTTAAATAAAATTAGCTAGAAAACAATTCAGTATTGCGATTTATCAAACACCATGTGTACACAAATATAATGGTTTGTCAATTAAAACAAATTCAATCTGCTTATTAATTTGCAGGCAATAAGCAGTGAATAAGAGTGTACTAGGTCTTAATTTCTAAAAATAAATATAATTCTCATCTACTGATATGCATACAAATGAACAGTTATAGATGTGGCTCAATACAAAACACGCTGTTGGTCATTTACAACCTATAAATTAACTTGAGAGGCAGTGTGATCTATTGAACAGGACCATCGATTGAGACTTAGAACACCTGGGTTCTATTCCCAACTCTGCCACTGGTTTCATGTCCAACATTCGACATATCACTTCACCTCCCTGTGCCTTTAATTCCCTTCCTATCCTTCGGATGTCGTCAGGTATGCTGCAAACAAATAACTTTTCTACCACAACTAGTTCCATTGAAATCACTGGAATCCCTCGTGAGAGTAAAGTTAAGCACGTGTGTGTTTGTAGGATCCAAGCGATAGACTCTAAACTCTCTGTGACAGGATCTGTCTTGTATTCTGTGGTTGTAGGATGCCTAGCACATCAGGGCCCTGATCTGAACTGGAGCCCGTAGGCATCACTGTAATACAAAATAAAAAACAATAATAAATTAAGGACATACCTACTGTATTAGAATTTCAAAGGAAGGGAAGGACCAAAATGAAAACAAATGTCTAAACTTTCTGATCAGTATTTATCACTCCTCCCCCCATTATATTAATTCATAGAAATATAGATCAGGGGCCAAATCCTGACCTTCCTCCAGCCCTTCTTCAGCAAGTTACTTAGGAACATGTTTAACTTTAAGTGAGCAGTGAATTCAACAAGATTACCCATGTGCTTATAGTATCAGAGGGGTAGCCATGTTAGTCTGGATCTGTAGAAGCGACAAAGGGTCCTGTGGCACCTTATAGACTAACAGACGTATTGGAGCATAAGCCGTCGTGGGTGAATACCCACTTCGTCGGTTGCATCCGACGAAGTGGGTATTCACCCACGAAAGCTTATGTTTCAATACGTCTGTTAGTCTATAACGTGCCACAGGACCCTTTGTTGCATGTGCTTATAGTTAGACATACTTAAGAAGGGGGTCTCTGCAAGTTGGATTTAATGAGACTACACATGTAAGAAAAGCAAAATTTGGCCCGATTAAAGGAAAAGGTTTAAGGCTAGAGCTTAACTATTTGCCAAAGCAACATACATTTCCCCTAGTACAAAATATTTAAAGTGTCCACAACTACCATCAAGCTCATGTTACACACATACATTTCAAAGGAAAAACAATTTAACTATGAAAGAGGTGATATGTTTTTTGTTCAAACAAGTTATGTTTGGACATAATTTGAGGCAGGCTGCTCAAATGAACACACTTTTGGGGGGTTGTTCTATTTAAAAAAAACAATAAAATGTCGTTTAAATATGGACTTTTTACATTTAGAAAAAAAGGGCACTGTGTGAATAATATAGGCTATGACCCACTATAGCAATCAAAATATATAATTTGTATATACAACTATCCACCAATCAGGCTTTTAAATAGGCAAGAGCAGGGTTTATGTAGACATAGGTATCGACATTAAAATGAGTGTTATAGTACGTTAACACTTGGGTTCAATAATCAAAGCAAAAAACCTAATTGCTTAAATATAACACAAACAAAAGAGATTCTATCTTCTGAAGTGGGAAACACATTGCTGCATAACTTCAAAAAGCTGCTGTGTGCCACAACCTGCAAGTGCACTACAATTATTTTCAGACACTTAGTAATGAACACTATACATTAGAGGCTAAGATGAGTACCAGTATTCTTTGATGCCATGCACACATATTACAATTCACTCTTAGTGCCAAGTTCTGCCCGCAGATACCAAAGTAATAAGAGGTGTACATAGGTATCTGAGGACAAATTTGGGTCTTTGTATTAAAAACAAAATTTAAACTAACTGGAAATTTTAAACATTAATTTCTTTAACTAAATTGCACTTTCTCTGCTCAAAAATTTACATGCCTCACTTTTTTGAGAATACTAAGTGATTGTTTTCACTTGAATTTTCTACTGCAATATAATGGGTCGATCCCGCAATGGAAATACACATGGTAGTAAGTGCTACACTTAGGTTCTTGCAGAATCTGCTTCTAAGATTGCTATAAACTGTATTTCAGTATCTATTTGTCAAGAAGTTCACAGACTTCCAAGTATGAGCACCTGTGCATTAAAATATAATTCTATATAAATTATAGAATTATTTTAAAATATCATTATAATGAATTTATAGCTAACATGCTGGGCCTTGATAGATACTTCTCACATCCATTAAAAAAAATAGATGTAGATTTAAAATAAACAAAACTTACACGTTTGTACTTCCCAGATTATTTTAAAAAGTTCTCTTACTATACCTCTCAAATTCAGAGATTTTGCTATTTTCTGTTACTAAATAACTTGGAATGGATGTAATAAATTGGGCAAAATAAGCCTACTTGGTACAATATGAAGTTTGTTCAGTTATTTCCACCCTCTCTCTCTCCTGCAGCTTGGATATATGCCTGCTTAACATGTTAAAAGAAACTGAATAAAATCAAGTCACTTCTCATACAGCAAGCAACGAAATCATCAGAAAAATCTTTCAAGTCTTTGGTCTTCAACTGGAAAAACCATGTAACAGGGACAGAATACAAAGAAACAGAGGTGGAAACTATATAGTAAATATGCCACCGAAAAGACTAACACATGGCATCCAGCCAAAGAGACACTGTCTCTACAGGATTTAGACATCAAAAACAAACAAGAGAAATCAGGTTCTTGGTTGATGACCATCACTACTGCATTTGCCTCCCATCTTACAAGCTACCACTCGATTTTATTATCACTGCAGATATAAAAACAGGACACTGGAAAAATGGTTTCAATTTGACTGTCAGTTTGATTCCCACAAGTCCTTCTGTGTCAACCCCGAAGAGAGGGTAGACATCTCACCAGTTGACTGAAGTGGGGGGGCGGAGGAAGCAAAATTATATTAAACACAGAAGCCATATAGGAAAGGGTGGTGGAAGAGGTACTCTGTTTTTCTGTTCTGTCCTTATATTTTCTTCCGATTGGGACTGAAAATGGAAGAGTGAGGGAGAGAAGAAGCTGGGCATGAGGTTGCAGACTCCATGTTTCTAGGAAGAAGCAGCAAAGAAAACCTATAGGGAACTGAGCAGAGAGTTTATTTACAGGGCTGACAGGTACAGACATAGCACTATATGTCCTTGTATATTCTTCTTCTTCCATTCTACCTATAGCGAGTCAGAAAAAGGGATTGCAACCTCTCCTCAAAGGTATGTGATCTAGAATCAAAGTGCACAAAGGGGAAGCTAAAAAAACACCTGGTTACTGTACATTTCTGAACAATTCTGCAGATTTGGGATGAAAATCTCTGTAAATTGGCCAATATTTTTTGCAGAATTATGGAGGCACCAAAACCATGTAATATATGTTGAAATTGAAAAGTTTCTGTCAGTTTACTGGAAAATCAATTATACAGTATGCAAGATGCCACACAGCATTGTGCAAAAGAGGGAAAACTGTAGACATTTCCCCAATAGGTCTGGATAAAGCTTACTACTTTGTTTATTTTGCCCATGAATTCTTCCCATTCTATTTTCCACCTAAAACCACTCCAGTTAAACCATCTCAGAATTTACTTCACTCAAACACAGTGTTTCTCAAGTTGGCCTGGGAAGCCTGCCTTACAAGTGTAAGGAAATTAAAAAGAAAGTGAAAACTATGTTTTATTCCTTGCTATATCATTAACACATAAGTTTCAATTACTGATCTAATAGGGTCTCAGTACTTGGTACATATATTGAATATTCAGTAAACTGTTTTATCTTGTGAGACCTTCAAATATATAAACAATGAAGCAAGAAAAAACATTGAGGCTGCTTTGTCCAAATGTTTAAGCATTCTTGAAAAATGCTCTTCCCCTTGTCAAGATGACCCCTGTTGTGCTTCAGTGTTGATGGCTACCTATGCCAACAGGGAGTGTTCTCCTCCAGTCAGTGCAGGTAATCCACCTTTCCAAAAACCAGCAGTTAGGGCAACAGGAGAATTCTTAACTTTTTAGAGTAGACCAGAACTTAGTGTGTTTACCTAGATCATCATCATCTAATAAATTTACCTTACAAGTGTTGAATCTAATCCACACCACTCAAAACTTGATTAGTTCTACTCCTATTATTAAACCCCTGGGAGACAGACACTAGTCACACTTTAAAGTACAGTACTCATAAAAGAGGACCTGAGCCAGATTTTAGCCTCAAATGCTAGGTATCCAATTTGCTTGACCATTACGGTACCGCCTCAGTTTGAATTCACCCTAAAGTTTCTTTCCGGCCACCAGATGTACCATGGGGTTCGCAGAGTCCTCTATATTTATATTCATAAAAAGCAATCCTGACACAAACAATTGAGGACAAATTCTATTCTCATTTACAGGTTTGCAATGTCATTAATTTCTACTTTAATAAGGTCGTATCCCTATAACTGAAAGCAGACTTTGACTCAGTGGTTATTGGCCACTTTTCAGCAGTGCTTCAGAGCTCCACAAAAATATCTGAAAACATCTACTCACCTGCTCTCCAACCTAACTCCCAAGTAGGCATTAGTCCTGTTTCTTTCTGTGAACAGGTAAATAAAATGTATTGTATATTATCAGAATTGATTTAAGATTAATAATCAAAGCAATTGTGTATCTGATGAGTACATTTTTTATTTCTGATTTACAATATAGATCCCCTTATTCCCTGCCCACACCTCAACTACTATAAAACTGTATTTTTTCAAAAATAATGCTACAAAGAGTGTAGCAGTTCTGGAGTTGAATAGTGTGCAAGCATTTAGGTTTTATATTTAAAGCAATATTTTGTTAAGGGATTATCAATAATTTGCTTATCGATATCATTCATTATTCTACAAGAAAAATCCACAACAGATGAGAATCTCCTCTGAAATTTATACACAATAGTATTGTATACAGCAGCTATTATTTTGTTAAGGGTTGAAAGATTGTCACATTCACACCATAAATATCCCATTACATGTCACACCCGAAGACAAACTGATATACCCTTTACAAACAGAGGCAACAAATTGGTAAGTAGTGTAGAAATGCAATACCAATCTTTAAAATCTTAAGAAATGTCTTATCCACAGTCCACTATCTCAAGCAAAAGCACACAAGTAGTATTGAAGGAATTAAGATTATTCCTAGCTGCACTGCAGGCATCTCGAATCCTCTTACCTAATAGCTTCCTAGAGAGACAAAGTGAAGCAAACCCATATTCATTAGCTCTGGCTAGACCAAACAGACTCCAAAGCCTCACTTTTACAAAGGTAGTTAAGGAATGTGAATATAAAGTTGCCAAGTTACCTACTCCAAGGAGCAATAATGTCTGAGTCAAGTGAGGAATGTCAGTTTAAACATCAACAGCAAATATTCTATGTGCTAGTTTTCAGCTGTGAGATCTACAGTACATAAAAAGTCCAGTTCCTTTAAAAACAAAAACAAACTTGGTTTAACTATGAAAATAGCTACTTGACTAAAGTAATCCTCTCAAAACTTAAACGTTATTTAAGAAAGGGGAGGATATTTTACTAACATTTAAGAACCTAGTATTATTTATGTCCTAAAGTACAAATCCCATAACATAGTGCATTTTCTTCTGTAAATACAGGATTTGTAAGTGAATGTTTACCTAAAGTACAGCCTGAAATAGAGCTCTGGGGCTATGTAATGTACTATTTCAAGTGTTTCTTTCTGTACTTAAAAGGTTTTCTAGTTTTGTTTTGTTTTTCGGCTATTGTAATTTGCTCCAGAGCAAACATGCTTGTAAGATATCAGTGTTTCAAGTATCTTAAAAAGATCCACTGATGCCTCACACAACACTGAGAAAACGATTCTATTTAGCAACAAATCTGATTATATAAACTATTTATTTTTAACATTTTATTTTATTGGCAGGACGAGATCCATAAAAACAAATACAAATAGGATCTTTGTTACTTAAGAGTTCACGTCCAATCCCACAACCACTCAGCACACAGAAAGAACTCCCTCAGACTTCAGTGGGAGTTCCCAATACAGAGCTCTTCTAAGAATAGATCCATTTGCAGACATCCTACCCTGTCGCAGTAGTTTGGGGCACCACAACTGGTAGCCGTGAAAATAATTGGGATGTCAGATCAAGGGACTATAACTTCATGTGGGGAAATAAGCAGTAGATGAAGTTTCATAAAAGGCAAGGATTCGGTTTTATAAATGCTCATAGCGACAAGAACACACAAAAAAGAGGAATAAAAGCCACTGAAAATATAGAGCGGGGGATATCTTGTACCATACATGTTTCTCAGAATTATTCCAGATGTTGGGGTCTTTACAGCATATGGTTCTCTCAAAGGTCTAAGAGCAGGACAGCCTTGCAAACGTTACGTATTGCATTGACCAGGAAATATAATCTAAAATTTGCGTTTAAACTGGCCAATCTTATTATAACTGGTGAAAGTAAGCAAAATTAAGGGCACTGAACATTTTACATAGAATCCATTCCTGACACAGTAGCAGTGTGTTCCTCAGAATACTGTTCAAGCTAATAAAACAGGTACATATAATAAAATCTGAAATAGGAGTATACTAGGCAAGGTAAGTTAATGGATATTACAATCACCCTCTCTCTCTCTGGCTTCACAATTCAAGACTTAACTAAAACTGAAGTAATTAAGTGATGTTATTCAGTTCTGTAATAAATGCTATCTCACTTGTAGAAAGCCTACATTAGGATCCCCCAAGGATTTTAAGGTCACTTGGTCATTCAGAAAGTTGGCTCGGAATAGGAAATTTCCGCCCATTAATTGTATTCATGAGCCCCAAATACAGGCCCATGAGTTTTCTGCCATCAGGTATCCCAAATATGATTTGTCTTCCAGAAGAAGACCTGTTAAGAAAAATGTGAATAATTGTTACTCTTGTAATGTTCTCATTTTATGTATAGAAACCCCACCCTGTCTCTTGCTGCTTTCCCCCTACCCCCACAGCAAAATACGTCAGTAGCAGTCTCAAGATGCCTGTTCACCAAGAGACAGGCCAATTCTCCTTACACAGAGGGCATAGCAATTCTGAGCACAGCTACTGGATGGATGCCTCCACCTGACTGACAGGTCATCCAAAACAACCAAGACAAGATATCAGTCTGTATTTCTGGCAACAGATCACAGAAATGCCTTCCTGCTCTTACTTTTTACAAATAAAACTGATAGAATACTTGGATGAAATCCATCTAGTGCAAAAACATTCCACAAAATCATACGTAATAACGTATAAATACACTTCAAATACATTAGTTCCCATAGTTCACAATTTCCCACATTTATGGCCCACAGACCACACATGGTGTGCTGAGAGCTTTGGCTGGTCACATGGTGATAGCTCTCCCTATTTCCAGTTGCTAAACGTCATTAAAATGCAGGGACAAATAACAGAGACACAAGGTGGGTGAAGTAGTATCTTTTGCTGGACCAATTTCTCCTGGTGAAAGAGACAAGCTTTTGAGCTCCACTGAGCTTAAGGCCTGAAGAAGAGCTCTGTGTAAGCTTGAAAGCCTGTCTCTTTCACCAACAGAAAAGTTGGTACAATAAAAGATATTACCTCATCCACGTTATCTCTCTCATATCCTGGGACCAACATGGCTACAGCAACACTGCAAATGGAAAAATAATGTCAGGAGAGTGAGGCATTGCTATAGATCCATAGGGATGTTGTGTGACCACAAATGGTATGAGAGATGGCCTCATCAGGAATAGGAGGGGAAATGGCCCATGTTCTTTATCAATCATGCAGCCCATGCTATGAAGAAGTACAGAAAACCCACGTCCTAGATGGATTAAAAAGACTGTGTAAAACTGTTTAAATTAAGGAAGAGTATAAGAAAGGTCCCACAGTCCACGAGAAATTCACATGTTCGTGATGAAAAGTTCCAGAGGCAGCTGTGTGCACAGCATCTGACCCAAGTGGCTAGCATAACTCTAGGATTAAAATTAGAAGACATATGCGTATGTGGTCCATCCTAATACTTAAGTCTCATTATGCTAAATTCTGCATTGATTTACATAGCACATATTCTCATTGACTTCCACAGAATAAATAGAAAGTAGAATTTGGCCCAGTATTTCCTGTTAGCTGACAACCACTTAACATAATTTCATCTGACCATTGTTACATTATATTCATCTCTCTTATTACTTGAATGTTTTTTACGTACGGACAATATTTCATTTCTTGTTTCTGGGTAATAATTTGCTTTGTTTATATATAATGTGAATTATAACTTTTCTGATGACCACAATAACCTTTTTTCAAATCTGCCAAATGTGGCATGTATTTTAAAATAAAGAAGCAAAACAATTTAAACAGTAATACAAATCTAGAAATTGAAACAGTAATGTAACTAACACAGATCAACAAATAAAAGAATATGGCTTGGAGAAAAGATATTAGTAAAATAATTATTAAGTTGTTTAGCCTTTATTTGTTTACTAAAAGGTTTGTAACATACCAAAAGAAAAAACTCCTCTCTGTTAGCTGCGCCTAAAGGCATGACCATCAGTACTGTTATTCTCACAGAGCCCTTCTGTCCACATTCCTAACAATGTAAAAACAGCTGTTCTCTCATCTAGCCCTTGTTCCTGTCACACCCTTTTTAAGAAGGCATACAAGGCTTACCTCTATCACTTATGTGATGAGCAAAGAACAACTGCCAAAGATACTTAGAAAGTACTCTGTCTTTTAAAGCTAGTTTTACAATAAGAATTAGAATACATTATACCTGAGTAACATACAGCTATTCTTCTACTGAACAAAAAGCAATTATTCATGTTCAGGGAAAAAAGAGGATGCAAGGAAAAGATTAAGGCTTTTACTTATTCTATGCCTAACTAAGGAGACAACTAGTAAACTTTATATGTAAGAAGTAGTCACTCTTATAGAAGGTCATTAAGTAGAATTCAAGCCCAAGTCTTGAAGAATACAAGACAAATGCAGATCATTCAAAAAAGATTTTCAAAAATACTATGGGTCAAAACTTCATCACTGTGCTAAGACAGAGCAGACTGTGAATAAGAACTGTGTGTAATGAAGGGTAGATGTGGGAGAAACAGAACCCGCTCTCTCAACTTGGGGACAGAGCACTGGCGTAGCCACTACTGCAGCCTAAAGGCTGCATGCAACAACATCTTTGATGCAGTGTGCAAGCCCTTGCTGTTAGGCTCTACTCTCAGATTCACTGGACACTGCCTAGCTGAGCCTTTGCCCATTCTCCTCTTTCCCGTGCTTGTTGTTTAGGCTGCCATGGAACAGCACAAGGGTACAGAAATACCTTACACAGGCTCACCACAACATGCCCCTCCCTATATACAAAATCTGCATGGGTTTTGCTGCATTTGGGCCCCTTCACAGCTCTTTCCCAGGCTGCAAGATTGTCTATTTTTTTCTCTCCAAGTCAGGTATAAAATTATGTAAATGTTATACATTGTCCATTTATTTCTTTAGGGCCACATTACGGCTATAGTGAAGTCAATGGCACAACTCCTATTGACATCTTTTAACCAGGTTCTTATAAAATGTATGGTCATTATTTTTACAACACTCATATGATATAATATTACCATATATTAAAGAACCTTTCATTTTATTGTCACTACAGTGTTCATGCTAATGTACAACCACAAATGGCTCAAATGAGACTTGTTCCATAAATGACTTACACACACCACTACAGTTTGATTCAACACTGCATCTGGAAAACATCCTATTGGACAACATTCAACAACTGATTACTAGCAATTTTATTTAGTTTAAAATTTTCATTGGAGCCCACAACTTTATCTCTGTCATCAAATCACAAAAAAAAACCCCTATTTTAGCTACTTTGAATCATTAATATCAAATTAAATGCCTACCAAACAAAATTGTAATTACAAATGTCCTTTTATAAGTGAATACAAAGAGGAAAAAAATACCATCCTACAGTTCATTTCTGCATGCTTGAAAAAAGTTCCTAATGCTGTATGAGTGTAGCTACTACAGTAGTGGCACTATAAGTTTATAAATGACTCCATAAAGATAATTGTAGAAACTGTATTTGCTTCAGTGCAGCATATTTATGTTCATTCACAAAAACTTTTCCTTGCATTTCTCTATGATATCCAGTAGCATTAATATTAAGACTGTATGCTTTTAACAGACTTGATTTCCATCAGTTTTTTAAGAGGAATTCCCCCACTGACTTCAATAGGAAGAAACATTTTGCGGAGGGGGGGGGGGGGGAGAAGAAGAGGAGGAATCAAAGCCACTCAACACTTGAAAGGATTTTTTATTAAAAGAAAAAGATGGCCTATGTAAGAAGTCCAAGCAGTTCACTGCTGACTCAGACTCCTTCATGAAGTGTTACAAATTTTAATTCTATAAGCCCAAATATAGGCTTAAATGGTTCAAAACTATGAGGTAAATGTTTAATACTTGTAAACAATTTTATCCATAAAAACAATTTTACCTTTCTCATCATTTCATACACGAGTTAATTTTGATCAACTAGAGCACCATGGCTTTTTTGTAAAATGAATTTGAGTTTTGCATTTTGTGCTATGACAAACCCATGACTTTTCCTTCTTGTCATGTCAAGTGGCTGTAATAATCATAACTAATATTTAATCAATATATCCATTATATATCCTGCATTTTAAAGGATAAAAATTTGGACAGAAATATTTTCTCAAGACTGAAACTTAGCATGCAAAGTGTAGGACTACATCCCCAATAAAGCAATTTCATAATTTTTAAATCTGTATGTTGTACAAAGAGTTAAAATGGTACTACGATACAACTAAATAACTGCCTTTCATAAAAGGATTACTACATCTGCTGTGGGCCCATCCCATACTTTTCATGCAGGAAAACCTTCTTTTCACCATAAGTGGAAAAATCTGCTTGTGTAAGGAGTTTGAGTCCATAGCCTAAAGTGTAAACAAGAACTTTAAAAAAAAAAAAGATAAGACAAAAGCACCCTATCACCCATGGGCAAACATGCTTCACAAAACAATCACTCCATATCTGATCTCTTAAGTCCTCATCCTCAAAGCAAACCTGCACAACACCTTCAGAGGATGAACTTGGAGCTTAAATTAATAACTTTGCTATGACTCAATTAAGACACTGGATTTATGGTTTACTGCAACAATGGGTAACCCACTAACACTCTTTTGTCCTCGGACTGCAGAAGTGTTAACTGCGGCCGGACTGCCGAAGCAAACAAAAAAAAAACACAACGGCGGCCACAGGAAGCACGTGGAGGGCGGTCAAGGTGGCTCGCAGAGGGGAGAAGGGCGGCGCCCACCCCCTCCCTCCGCCCGTGGGCAGCCAGGCGCTGCAGCCCACTCGCAGCTGGGCGAGAGGGGCTCTCCCCTCCAGCCTTGGGGTGGAGTAGGTGCCAGCTCAGCCGCTCCTTTAAAGGCGGCTCAGCTAGGCCGGGCTCAAAGCAGGGCGGGAAGCGGAGGCTGGTGCAGGCGGCGGGGAGTGGCGCATCCCGGGGAGCCCAGCAGCATGGTGAGCGGCGGGGATTGCTAGTTCCTCCCTCCCCCCTCCGGGGCCGGGATCCGTGCCCCTGCAGGGCTGGGCTGGACTGGCGGAGCATGGGGAGCCGGCCAGGGGCTCCGGAGCTGCGGACTGGGCTGCCGAAGCAAAAAAAAAAAAATATCACAGCAGTGCAGCCGGAATGTGCTGCCCCAAGAATCCCCGGAATGCTGCCCCTTACAATGTGCCGCCCCAGGCATGTGCTTTCTCATCTGGTGCCTGGAGCCAGCCCTGCCTAGAATGGTCTCTTGCAAGGAGTGCTGGCATAATGAATTAAGCAATCTATTTCACCTTGTATTTAGCATGACACACTCTTGAGTACCTTTCCCAGATTTGAAGAAGAGCTCTATGTACACTCAAATGCTTGTCTCTTTCATCAACAGAAGCTGTTCCAATAAAAGATATTACCTCACCCACCTTGTCTCTCTAATATCCTGGGACCAACACAAATACAACACTGGAAACAACAAGTGTTAATCCATTTCAACAGTCTACCATGAAATGTGGGCCAGCAAAAGATCTGAACACCACAAAGGACTGTTTAATGGATATTTACTAGTACTATCACATAAGGAGAAAGAAAACAAAGCTTTCTCGCCAGCCTTTTTGAAAAAGTTCCAAGTCACGAGAAAGAAGAGATTGTGTTAGGAAAAAACATCACTGCCCCTCCTCTAGAATTACTTAGATACATAACTCAAGCACTGCAGAAAACATAATAGTTTGAATAAATCCAATACTGTTGTGAAACTATTACACAATACACTGTTAACCACACGAATCATATCAAGTATCATATACTTCCATGAGACAATTTTGGTTTTATTCTTGCTGTTTACACAACATTCAAGTGTCATGTGAAAAATTATTATGCTTGCTTACTTTTCACTTGTCTTGAACTACCAAAGCCGAGTCACTCTTACTTTCTGGTACTCAAGCAATAGCACAAAAGTAGTTTTTGTCTTCTCCATTGGACAATTAAGTTTCACTACCCCCAGAATGTGTTTCATTGGATTTTTTTAAAATCTATTCCTATCAGGTTGCATACAACCTTTTGTCAAAAAAGGCCTCTAAATTCTCACCTTAAATAGTTTGACAAAATATCCTTTAAGAACCAATTTTAAGAGGTGTTAAACTCTACAGAATGACTGCATTAGCTATTATTTAAAATTAATACACTCCCTGGAGAACTGAATCAGAGAAGCAAATTTACGGTTAATTAAATTTTATTCTAATTAAATTATTAAATGTATTAAATTATTATGTTTTCATTGACATAATTTTACAACTGTTACTAGAAAGACTTATTGATGTGTTTCTGTCTTAAATCATACCTACAGTATTATTTCAGATCAACTTTAGATTACCTGTATCTTTTAAACAGATTTAGAAATTAACACCAAGTAAAATCAGAACATTTCATATTCTATACTCACAACCATAGCATTTAATCACATAAATATTGTTAAAGCATCACTTGAAGAAGTTGTACAAAATGGAAAGTCTGCCATTATGTTATACTGTTTCTAAGAAATTTCTTCTGTTTCTGGTATCAGCAAATTTGCTATAGTGACATTACATTAAAGCCTCCATTTCTGACCCCTTCAAACAAAAACAAGCTGCTCAACAATGTCTAATCTGTGTGTCATATAATCCTGTTTAATGCTATCTATACAAACTCAGGGTAATATTTGGATAGTTTTTAAATGTAGCAAGAATATCCTGGCTACTTAAAGGGCACCCTTCTCCTTTGGAAAGCCTTCCACTAAAACTAAAGATATCCTCCATCTTCAAAACAAACAAACAAAACTTTAATGCATAAGAGAAGTTAATGACAATCAAATTAACAGAAGATGGCCCCAATGACATGGTTGTAACAGATGGTGTTGCAACTCAAAAGACCCAGAGATTCTGCTGTATTCTGAGCCACAAATACAGCATTAAGGTATATAATGAAATAGACATGCTTACTTTTTAGTACACCTTTTGGTGGATCTTGTATAACAGTAGCAGAGTGGACTGTGCATAACTATTTCAGCATCCTCACAGCCACAAGAAGTTAGAGAATTCCACCTGGAAAACCCATTCCTCTTTAAAATAATTCCACTACAGGTTACTAGAGAGACAAGGAGGTGAGGTAATACAGGTTACTGACGGATGCACTGCTAAAGCACATTTAGCTAAGTTATGAAAGTGTTCTGACTGCCTAGATAGAGCTATTAAATCCAACGTGGGAAATCACTCTATTGGATGAGAGAACAGAAAATCCTCTCCCTGATGACACAGTTCATGATCTTCAATCATAATTTGTCTTAAAGTGGCTCACTACACATGTCTTCTAAAAGGATATCTTAGACTGTGGTACACTAAAGAATTGTACTCTCTCTATTGTCTTTCCTAAGATATTTCAGTCCCTTGTTGAAGGACAAATATGTTCCCTATTCTATTTAGGCTGTGAGCCCAACAGTGGGCTGACAACCCATTGTCAACAGTGAGGCTGGGGTAGGTTACTACAGCGTACTGCTTGTAATAGCAGGTGCATGGCCCTGGGGCTGCCATCTGCCAGGAAGGAAGTATTCTCTTCTAGGATGCTGAAGCTACTGACAAATAATGTAAACAAAACACTGACTCACTCCTAATCTGTGGAATCAAGCTATTATATTACTGGGTATTTTGCAGTGTAAATGTTATATGGGTTTTCTTCATCTGTTTAACTATTTCTATATGCTGTTTATTAGAAAAAAATACACTTATGGGTCACTTATAAGGGACAGCTATTCTGTGTTTATTGTATAAGGGTATGTGCCTCCCGCGCACACACACACGAGCTACATTTTTTAAAACCGTAGAGCTTGTTAAATTATGAACTTCGGTAAAGACACTATAGCACCAATGACTGAACTGTTAATTACCTATGCACAGGCAAATCTAAGTGTCAGCTATTTAATGAGTTTATCTACAACTGAGTTAATAGCTTATCAGAATTAGCCATGATGTGGGAAGAGTACTAATACTTCACCAAAACCTTTCCCCCACACTTTGTCTAGTTGATTTGATTGTACGCACATTCGGGTAGGAATTCTTTGGATATGTATGTACAGTATCTGATCTTAGTTGGAGACTCTAGTCTAGGCACTACTGTAATACAAATAATAAATAATAATCTAACACAGAAAATATCTTGCAGGACAGTGAAAGCTCTTGAATTCCAAGCAGAACATACCAGTGCAAGTTCTGTAACTGAAAAAGAAAATAAATCAATAATTTTTAAAAAATTCAGAGGTATTTATATTCATTTGAAAAGTATTTCCCCACTCAAAATCTTGAAATCATAATCTGCTTCCTTAAAAGAAAGACAAGTGAGTGAGGCAATATCTTGTATTGGACCAATTTCTGTTGGTGACAGAGATGAGTTTGAGCTTACACAGAGCTCTTCTCGAAAGTTTGCCTCTCTCACCAACAGAAGTTGGTCCAATAAAAGATATTACCTCACTCACCTTGTGTCTCTAAAATCCTGGGACCAGCAGAGCCACAACACCACACCTCATACAACAATGGAAGCTATCGATCCTTAAAACGCATTTACCCTTCATTGCATACAAACACTGGCATTTTTGGTACATTTCCACATAGCGCAGGACGACTGCCATTTTGCTAGAAAAAATTTAAACATTTGTTTTGGAAGAAGAATTACATGGACCTTACAAACTGATATGGGGGGTGGAGGGGGGGAACACAGGATAAACTTTGGGCATGTTATCCTTGACTGTATTCCTTTAAAGGTATTTCCAACCAGATTGTTGCCCATTAGATTCAAGTTTAAAACAAACTTCTCCACTTTTGATTAAATCAAGCTATTTTTAGCAGTAGGTTTTTATCTACAATACCAACAGAAACACATTTGCATGTACATGAATAAATATGCAACTTAGCAGACTAGTCTCCACATAATCTTGCATATTGATTAGAAACTATCCACCAACATGCTAAGCATGAGTGTCTAGCTGTCTACACATTAGAGGTAGGATGCACATCTACCTTTCAGTAAAACTAAAGAGTAAGTTGCTATACATGCTATCAATTTACCAATCAATTAAGTATTTTATCCTTATGCAGACACAATAAAGAATTGAGGGAGAGGAGGAATTTCCATTTATTTCAGTGAACTTTAGATCAGGCCCTTAGAACCTAATCCTGCAACTCTCGCTCTCACCAAAAAAAAAAAAAAAAAAAAAAAAAAGACACTAAATTCATTAAGAATTTTGCTTTAGTAAGGGCTGCATGGTCAGCACTACTACTCATGTGAATTTGGGTTTACCTAGTGCAAGTCTGCCCCTGGTGACCTCCTTACAGACACATACAGAGAAGCAGCTATTAAAAAAAAAATAGCTATATTTTTTTAAGTCAGAGAAGCAATGTGAAACTTAGAAAAATAAGCGCTCAGATACCAGGGTTGTGGGTACCAAAATGAGAACCTAGAGCTTGATACTGACTTCAACGAGCATAGGATCAGACCCAGAGACAGAATTCAAGCGTTCATTTTCAAGCAAACGCTATGAGGATTAAAGAATTATAACTAAATATTAAATGAAGCTACATAGAAAAATCTATTGGATAAATTTTGTCTATTTGTTTTAGATGGTTTTATGCATTTAGCTAATATAGTGAAAAAAAAATCTACCAATTCTCAGCAAAATGCTGTCTTCACAATTTCAAAAACACAAAATAGATGCACTCATGGACACAAATACAGTCCATAAGTTAATTACACCACGTGATAGTCTTTAAAAAACATAAAAGCAGTTAAACATTTCTTTAGGATTTGTTTGCTAGATGGAAAAGACAGACATTTCGTTAAGTGCTCTTGCTGCTTTTGAGAAGATCTGGCTTAAACTGAAAATACCTGGCTTGTATATACAATACTTTAACTTCCTAATGGGGGAAGAGATCCATTATTTAAATTGACTACAGTGCACACATGCCGTGTTTCAACTTTTAAACCAGCTTCAGTATTTCAATATAATGGTATTTTTAAAAATGGTAAAACCAGCACAAAGTATCCAACATTATTTCCTCCTTGTAGCCGACAGGAGAATGTATATAAAGTATGTCCTACTACTCTTTCATACATTCCTTTATGTATTTTACTTACAACACAAGTGAATGTTAGTCTCTGCAGCTATCTTGAAAGAAATCAAATTATCAGAAACAATCATCAACCTAAGCATTTCCTCTGCCTTGAGCAATGACTGCACCAGTTCACTTTAGAACAAACCCACCATTCAACTTACTCTATAACTATTTATTTTAAATGATTCAAAGTAACCATGACAATCTTCAAATGTTTAGTGCAACTAAATATAATTTAAACTATAAGAAGAAATAAAAGCCCAATACATTTATGGGTTTTAGTGTTTTATCTCATTTTTAAAAATCTGACATCCATATAATTAAAACAATTGAAACTGAAATTTTTTTAAAAAAGTAAAAGTTCTCATTTAATTTTACAAAACTTATGGTTTGCAGTCTGTATTTTATAGGTTATGCTGCCAGATTCGATACCTAATCATTTCATTTTACCTCTAGTAGAACGAAAACTGAAAGAGCAGTAGCACATTTTCCAACAAGCATCTAAGGTGAAACTGGAACTCTTAAATTTCAACTGCAAAGTGATTTATAATCACAGCCATATCAGATTTAAGAGGTAAGCCAGTTCTTGAATCTATTAATTCTGGAGGTATATAACCCACTGCATGGCACTAGATCAGTAAGAGCAAATACTACATTTAGTACTAATTTATACTAAAAAAAAATTAGGCTTTTAAAAAAGATGTTCAAAGCTGTATTTGAATGTTTTCATAAAATTAACAAGACATTTTAATTAAAAGATTATTTTTATACAGGCAATTAAAACATTTCCCTGCAGGTTCTGAACCAAATATTGTGGCAATCAGTATATAAGAACCAAAAAGTGACACTGACTTTTCTAGTTTTATTGTCCAAACTGAGCACAAAGGAAAAAGTAAATTAGAGTTTCAGTTTTAACAATGTGAGAATTTTCTCTAGATATGACTTTTGTACTGTTTAAGTATATTCATAAAATCCTTACAAGAATTATGAGCTAGTGAGACAGCATTTTACCTATTCTAAAAGACAACTACCTTACTTTATGATCATTTAAAACTGATGCATTATACGTTATAATTGAAGACCTTTTTTAATAAATCAAGAGGAAGTAAAATGAGGGGGGGAAGCCTCAATAGGTAGGTGCACTATCACATGTATTTGCTATCACACTTTGGAAAACTAAAACAGCACTAGTTGGAAAAACTTTAATATGTTCCAGAAAACATGTTGCTTTTGGGGAAAAAAACAAACATAATGGCCCCAACTGTAATATTTTTAAGTAGGCAAAAAACTTTTAATTAAGTTAAAACTCAAGCACAATTACTACTGAACTTAATGGGAATTTTGCTTAAGGATTTCAGGATAAAAAAATTACAGGGTGAAATCCTGACCCTATTAAAGCCAAAATTACTAGTGACTTCAATGGAGCCAGGGTTTCACCCAAAAGTCAGATCCTCAGTTGATGTAATTTAGCACAGCTCCAAAGCAATAAACAATTTACACCAAAGGAGGAACTGGGTGAAAATGTTTACATAAGCAAGGAAATACATAATTTTGTATGAACTAATGGTCTTTTGCAAAAGGGTTGTTATTTCATACTTAGAAAGCTGAATGCTAACTGATAATCAGTGTGCAACAAAAGAGTTTCCAGCTGTCTAGTAAAGGCACTATTTTATTTATATTTTAGAAAAAGGCAAGTACTTGTTAGACTCTCACAGGCCTAAACACTTTCAGAGTGAAGCAGAACTAAATTAACTGATAAATTCTGAATGATTTTTTATTTTTCTGTTTTCAGCTACTTTGGTTTTGTTAGCTTGCTCTCGTCATAACAGGATGATACTGGTTCAAAATTTGAAAAAACACACTATTCTTTAAAGCAGACAGGCAAGTTACTGATGAAAACCAAAGCATCTTTATTTTTAAAGTCACATGATTCATTTTCTTTGTTAAAGGGACAAAAACTCAAACACAATATTTACCTACATAATAAAATATATCTATAGATATGGGGAAGTATTTGAACTGACTATGGTTTTACATTGAAATATTAATTTCCTAATAAACCAAATAGAATGAATTTTGGTTTTTTACAAGATACATGATTTTAACAGATTTTTTACAAGAGCTCGTCAGGTTACTTCTTTCTAAAGAAGCATACATTTCAGTTTTAAAATTGCTCCAAACAAAACTGTTAATTTCTCCTTAGCTTTGAAAGCATAAATCTAGTTCCCACTCAATGGCTTTAGTGATTTAGTAAACAATTAGTACAAACAGCAAAGTAAACAATTCTCATCACATTTAATATAGGCTACCTCCATGGTAAACTGTATATAGTAACATCAATTAAAAATCATCAATAAAAGTTAGCCAAACCATTCTGAACTGCTACTGCCTTAAAATAAGAAATGAGAGTTAAACCAGTACCTAGTATGCTTAATACATATATTTCTGTAATTCTGTATGTGTATTTCATCATAAAAAATGAAAATCCTGTTAATCTTACAAAGTAAAGTTCTTAGAACCTCAAATTCTACTGTGAACCATACTGGTGGATCTTTAAGAAATAGCAGTAGTATGGTAGTAGTACTGTAAACAAACTTCAAAGTGGTTATGTAAACAAAACCAAAATAGAGCTCAGGAGTTGTAAATGTTAATGGCTCCACTCAATAGCCCACTACTGTACTTATGCATTCCCTTACTAAGGTAATATTCTTGCACTTTCCTAATCACAATGCTTTCTGTTCAAATTAATTCATTAAAAATACCTGTAACATACAGCCTCCACTTTAAAATATGACCTGGAACACTGATCAACAGTTATGCAAAGTGTTTTCTATCTTTTTGTCCTGAAATTGGCTACAGTTCTTCCTGAATAGAGTGAGTATAATTATATGCAACAGGCACACACGTGTGGGAAACAAGGAAACCTCCCGGGAAACAGAATGGCAGAAATAGTCATCAGCTGTGCCTCCTACATTCAGCTCAACACCCAATAATGCTGATCTTCACTGCATATTTACATGCATATAAAAACAGAAAAAGGAATCCCAGACACAAAAGAAAATATTAAAATAAAACAAGTATCTGAATAATCTTCAGATATTTTATAACGACTGGAATTAAACTGTTCCCACTATTCACCATTCTCTAAATTCATTTTGCTATATTTATACTATCTTTTTGTTAACTTTATCAGAGATGCAGTGCCAGTTTCCCCTTATTAGCTAAATGAACGGAATTTCCACAGTTTAATCCAATCTGGATGCTGGGAGCATTTTAATCCAGTCCAGGTTTTCCCCCTAGGCAGAGTTCCTTCCCCACCCCCATCCCCCCCTTCCTCTTAGGGTCAGCAGTTTGCAAGATACTGTGGAAGTGGTACTTCCCCAACATGGGTTTGTTATGCAGTTGGGGGCTGTAGCTGGATCAAGCAAAACTCAAATCTTGTTAAACTCAATGTACAATTAAATACAAGAAAGCTCATGATTTTACTGGAACATAATTCCAATGTACAGGCCACAGCCAAACAGTCTTTATATAAGGCAATGGAACCAATAATTGTAGCATTCACACTGATTTATGACAAACCATGTAAATCCTGAATCCAGCTTAAGCAAAACTACAGATAACTGACAAGTCTGCCTCTGTCCTTAACTCTCCCATTCAGTGTGTTCATCTTGTAAAAATTCTGACATTTGAGTCAACAATCCTCTCAATTAGGTTCAAAGCTTTCTCCACTTTCATCTCTTCCATCTTTCTGCACTTCCTATAAAAAAAGAACATTTTCTTCTTCAAAATCAACAAGCCAATAATAAATGGAACAAAAA
The DNA here is from genome assembly GCA_033296515.1 of Macrochelys suwanniensis. Lineage (NCBI taxonomy): Eukaryota > Metazoa > Chordata > Testudines > Chelydridae > Macrochelys > Macrochelys suwanniensis. The sequence continues at coordinate 105,266,754 of CM065775.1, forward strand.
TCTCTACAAGTGGCTGTCAGAAATGGACACTTTTTACTCAAAACTGATTATCTGTATCAAAACTATAAATAAGGAAGTAAAACCTAGAGGGGGGGGGGGGGTATTCACCCTTGTCATTTCAGCTCCCTAGACCGATAAACACATATTACAGTGTATAGGTACACACAGGTTAAAAATGCCCTGGTGCAATAGCAAAGAGGATCCCTGCGGTGTCTCAGTGATTAACTTTCAATCCTTCACCTATTGTCTGTTCCTGGCCTCCCCAATTATAACATAGACTTTCCCTCTTGCTAGGAAGAGTTTTCTATAGCATAACTAGCACCTCTGGAAAGGAACAGCTACACGATTAAAACAGAAATTCTCTCTCAAATTAAGCTTTAGATTATTTAGGGTTGTTTTTGTCTTCAAGCTGCCTGCATTTGCAATCCATTTAAAAAGCAAACCAACCAACTGGCCATTGATACTGTGATTCAACTGGCAGCTGCAGTGTAGTTACACATGCTCTTGGGTAGGCCTTTAAACAAAATTTGCAAAACAATATGTAAACCTCAAACACGCAGTGACTCCTTAAAAGATCAATGTTTTCACATGCTCACTGCAGATTTATGACCAAATTTTCACAACAGGTCAAAATAATTCAGAATAAATATATTAATCCTTCCGAGGTTGTTCTGTTTTGACTCTTTCAGATAGAGGAACAAGGATCAGATGGTAATCTGATGTGCTCCCTCGCTGTCTTTTAACTCAAGCTTTATAAACTCTTAAGCAAACACTTTGAAAAATCTTCTATAACTGCAGTTCTGTAGCATGTCCAAAATACAGAACTGTGTACTCCCTGGTTTGGGTTCCTGTGAAGAGGAAGCACTCAACATTTAAGTGTTTCCTTGTATATAGATATTTTATTTGGAAAGTTTACAAAGCTGAGAAAGAGAGAAACCATCCCCGTCCCAATACCGCAACATACCCTGGAAATACAAACAATAGCACATTGGGAGAGCAACCTACTACTCACCTTTCACAGCAGTTGCTTCTTTCAGGTTGTGGGACAGGAAATCTATGCTGGCATAGGCGCTGGTCTCCACTCCATTGATGTCCCCATTAATGGCGTGCCTGCCTTTGGGTCTGACTTTGTCACAGTTTGCCAGGCTCCCATCCACCACGTCTATGGCGATGTAGTTGAGGCCGTTCTGGAAGCCGGCGGAGGTCTCCCGGCACATGGGGCTGCTGCCCTGCTCCTCCTCTAGGCCTTCGCTTTTCCTGAGGGACACGTTCTCCACCGAGGCCGAGTTGTGCCGTTTGGGGTTATGTGCAAAGGAAGGGGACACGGGGGTCACAGTGGTGGTGGAGGAGAAAGTCTCCGAGCTGTGCCGCCGGCGCCCCTGGGGATCCGCCCGGATGACCTTGGCCCCGCGGTTGGGGTCCGGGGGCGGGTTGGAGAGGATGAAAGCCTCCACCCCGGCCAGAGTGAGTCTCTTCACCCCGGCCGTGGGACTGGTGACCCGGGCACTTTCTGGCTTCTGGGCGATGGGCTGGGGCGGGGTGGCGGCCATGCCGAAGGTCATCTCGGTATAATTCCCCCCGTCGGGCGGGCTGGAGAGGCAGGGCACCCCCACCGCCGCCTGCAGGTAGAGCCCGTCGGGCCGGCCGCTGCTGGCGCCGGACTCCGGGGAGAGCGCCTCCAGGGAGCCCACCGAGACCGGGCCCGCCTGCGAGCCGAAGTCGATGTTCATGTAGTCGGAGAGGGGGGAGCGCCTCCGCCCGGCGCCGGAGCCCAGCGAGGAGGCCGGGCTGTCGGCCGGCAGGGAGCAGGGCGAGTCGGCGGCCGCCGCCTCCCCGAAGTCGATGTTGATGTACTCGCCGGGGCTCTGGGGCTCGGGCGGCAGGGGGTGCTCGTGCATGCTGGGCAGCAGCGTCCGCAGGGTGTCCAGGGCGAGGCGGCTGGGCCGGACCGCCCGCGGACCCCGCTGGCTCAGGAAGCTCTCGGTCCGGCTGTGCCGCAGCGGGGAAGGCACCGTGTGGCTGGAGGGGGCGGCGGGGCGCACGCCGCAGGTCGGCTCCTCCGGGATCAGCCTGCCCGGGGAGCTCATGAAGACGTACTGGTCGCTGTCCTTGGCCGGCTCCTGGCTGGGGCTGGAGCGGGGCAGGGAGCTGCAGGCATAGGCGGCCTTCGGCGGCTCGCCGCCGCCCGGAGCCGGGGCGAAGAATAAGTCGGGCGGGGTGAGCGAGGCGGCGGGTGGCCCGTGCGGGGACATGTTGATGTAGTCCCCGCCGCCGCTCAGCCTCCCGTCCGAGCTCTCCGCCGACAGCCGGCAGCCGCCCCACATCCGCATGTAGCCGTTGTCGTCGGGGGAGCTCTCGCCCGGGGAGCTGGTCTTGTAGCCGCCGCTGCCGTTCCCCGGCGAGCCGCCGCCCGCCCCGCTCCGGGGCTGCAGGATCTGCTTGGGGGCGGACACGCTGGTGGGGCTCATGGGCATGTAGTCATCGCCGCCCCGGCTGCCCGGCCCCATCGCCGCGGCCACCCCGGGGGTCATGGGCATGTAGCCGTCGTCCCCTCCTCCGCCGCCCCCTGCCGGCGGCCCCAGGTTGGTGCTGCTGCTGCCGGAGCTGCGGTGGGAGCCGATCTCGATGTCCCCGTAGTCCTCGGGGTAGGGGGTGTAGGTCACTTTGGGGGAGGCCGCGGGGAAGAGGCGGCCGGAGCTGCCGGCGAAGGTGGCCCGCATCAGGGTGTACTCGTCCAGGGAGGCGGAGGAGACCTGCGGGGGGGCGGGCCGCTGGCGGCACGGCGTGGTCAGCGAGTAAGTCCGCTTCCTGGGGCCCTTGTCCCCCGCCGAGTCCGGGCAGGGCCGGTAGCAGAGCCGGCCGCTCTGGGGCCGTTCCATGGCCATGTAGCCGTACAGGTCCGCGCCGCCCCCGGGGTCCCGCACCGGGGGGGTCTCGGCGATGGACTCGGGCGTGTTGCTGCGGTTGCTGGCGGTGGAGGAGAAGGGCCGCAGGTCGCCGCCCGGGCTGGAGCCGTATTCGTCGAAGGACATGAAGCCCGGGTCGCTGGGGGAGCCCGACACTGAGGCGCTGCCGCTGGACGGGCGCTGCGGGTGCGGGGGCTCGGAGCCGAGCCCGCTGCTGGAGGAGAGGCTGATCGGGCTGGTAGCGGAAGGGGGCGAGTGAGACACGGGCATAGACATGGAGCGACTATTCTGCAGGCCGCCCGAGGGGGGCACCGGCCCAAGCTTCCCCCCCGACTTGCCGCCGCTACTAAGAGTGTGCGAGCGGCTCAAGGGAGTCCGCACCGGGCCGGGGCTCATGGGGCTGCCGGCGACCGAGCCCGCTCTGCAGCCATCCCCTTCGCTGGCCGTCCGCACCCGGCCCGGGGTGCCCTTGGTGCCGGCGCTGGCCCCGGCCGCCAGGCTGTCCGTGCGGGAGCGGCGCAGCAGGCCGGTCTGGCTGGGCGGCAGGTTGATCAGGTGGTGGTGCCGGCGGCCGGGCACGGTGATGGGGTGGGTGGAGGAGGCTCCGGGGCCGCCGGCGCCCCCGGAGGAGGAGGACGAGGAGGACTGGCTCTTGCTGCGGGGCCGGAACTCGGACAGCTCCTTCAGCGCCTTCATGGCCCCCAGGATGGTCTCGTGGATGTTCTGCGCCACCACCGAGTCGTCCGCCTGCATCCAGAGCTCGCCGGGCCCGGTGGCCGCCGATCGCCCCACCTCCATGAAGAAGAAGCTGTCGGAGTGGCCGCAGCGGCGGATGTTCATCAGCTGCAGCGTGACCGAGGGCAGCTCGCAGTTGAGGCGCACGAAGCCGATGGTGCGAGCGGAGAGGCAGAGCCGGTGCACCCCGGTCAGGTTCTTACTCTGCCCCAGGCCCTTGGGCTTCAGCGTCACCTGCCAGACCTCCCGGTAGACAGTGCTGGCCGGGGCCAGCAGCCCGTAGTTGAGGTCCTCGCAGCCGCCGGCCAGGGAGGAGGCGGCGGCGCTGCAGGCGGAGAAAGGCGAGGGGAGGTGGCGGAGCGGGGAACCCTGGCAGGCGGCTTTCCCCTCGTTGAGCAGGTCGGTGAGGGCCCGGTACCAGCCCTCCTGCTCCTGCTCGTTCTCGGCCGCCACGGCGAAGTACTCGTCCTTGGTGTAGAGGGCGATCAGGTACTTGTGCTTGGCGTCCGCTCGCTTGTTGATGTTGAGGCAGGAATCCAGCGCGATCACCCGCTTGGGAGCCCCCGACTTGTTCTTCCATTTCTTCTCGTTCTCGTAGTACTCCAGCCGGGCGCCCCCCGCCCCCGGCTGCTCCTCCCCGCTGCCGCCGGGTCCCTTGAGCACGAAGAAGCGCTTGTGCCCGTGCTTCTGCTTGCGCAGGTAGCCGCATTTCCTCACGCTCTGGTGGTTGTTGTTGTTGTTGAGGTTGGGACCAGGAGGGGAGTTCAGGGGGGGCAGCAGCCCCAGCAGCGTGGGGCTCGCCATCCCCAGCCCAGAGCGTGGGGCAGGGGGCTGAGTTCTTAGCGCCCTGGGGTGGGGGTTATTCCCCTGGTCCCCGGAGCTGCTGTGACCCGGCTCCTCTCTAAAGCGCGGTGGTGATGGTGCTGTGGCTGATCGGGCTCCTCCGTGCAGTCGGGGCTGGCTGCTGCCCGAGGTCCTTCTAGATCCTGGGCGCTGCTGCTCTCCGGATCCTCGGAGCTGGTCGCCGCCGCCGCTGCTGCTGCCGCCTGTCTCGGTAACAGTTCCACAGTAAGTAACACATTGCGCACCAAGGGCTGAACTAAAGAGCAAAACAACACGTGACCCGCTGAGTTACCGAAACGCTCACACACCGAGACAAGGCGGGGAGGGAGGGAGGACAGGGGAAAGCCAGAGCAAAGGGGGGCGAGGCCATCAATCCGCCGCCAGTTTCCTACGGCATTGGGCGCCGCGCCGGGGAAAGGATAGCGCCGTGCACCAATGGGGATGGGGGGAGGACGCCGAGCCAAGGGAGGCGGGTTGTTATTGGGTTCTTCGCGCGCCTCCACCCTCTTCTCTCTCAGTCTCTCCCTCTGTTTCTTTTCCCGCCCACACCCTCCCTCCTTCTACGCACGCCGGCTCTCGCCTGCCCCTCTCCCCTGACCCCCGCCCCGCACAGACCCACACGGGAGCTCGCCTAAAACGCCAAAGCCCGGCTAGAGACGCGAGATGGCCGGAGGGCTGCAGCGCCCGCTTGGCACCGAACGGGCACGTTAGCAGGCCACCTCGCCAGGCGGGAAAGGGGGCAGGCTCTCGCGGGTTCGCATCCGATGCCAAATCAGTGACCGTACACTAGAGGTGAAAATTAAAAAAAATAATAATAATAAAATAAAAGGAGCGGGGGACATAGGGACCCGAGCGTGTGACGGAGGAAACTGAGCCGGGCTGGTGTTTACTACTCCAGATCTCACAGAGGAGGGGAAGCCAGTGATCGAGAACGAGGGACAGTTTTCCTCAAAAGCAAGAAGCTGCAGCGTGGGCCAAGGGAAAGAGGTGCCAGAGATAGCCATCTAACCAGCCATCTTTTACGTGCCTCCCCCATCTCCAGCACCAAACCTGCCGCCCCACGTCAAGCCTGAACGCGGCTAATGCCAACGGGCATGGGATCAAAGCCCGGGCAGCAAGAAGTCCTGCCCTGGACAGACTGACAGATACCAGAGGAATCTAGCTTTCGTGCTTTGGTAACGTTTGTGTAGTTTGTCATGGCAATAAAGCTCTGGTGCCTTGCCTGGTCCTCCCCTGGATCCCCCAGGCAACAGAGCTTCCCTGTGTTTGTCTCCCTTCCCTACACAAACCAAAGTTTGCCGTCCAGTCCTAGCGGGCTTCTCCAGCTCCACGCACCCCTGCGAGCGTGCCTCTGTGTCCGCAGCCACACATCTCCCTCTTCCCCCCCCCCCCATCCCTTTCCCTGCCTTCTGTGCGTGCCGCATACACCCCTCTGTGGGAGCCACATCAGAACTTGTCTGGTCTCCCCGATCCCTTCTTGCATCCCCTGGGGAGTGCCCCCCAACACATACACTGGAGCTTGCTCGTTCTGCCCCCACTGCCTCACTCATATTGCAGTGTCTGGGTCTCCCACACCCGCCTTCTCCCCCCTGCCAGGATCCAGAGCCTTCTTAGCCGCCTCCCCTAAATCACTAGGCATTCCCTGCCCAGTCCACCCCCTCACATCTCCTCTCGCTGCCCCTGAACCCATACAACAGCGCCCAGACCTCCTGGCTCCCCCCCTCGCGCGTTTGCTCTTGGCTCGCCCCCCTAGGCCCCACACAAAGTAACGGAGAATCAAGGGGGTAGCGGGGTGGGCAGCTGTTTCTGCTAGTTTGTCATTGATCAGGGGCTTGTTTGCCTTCTCCCCACCGTTGCTGTGTCTGTGTAGCGAAGAAATGCCACCTGGAGAGTGAAGAACGAGGGGGGGGGGCGTTGTTCATTTTTTAATTAAGTAAATTAATTGATCGCCGTGTTTTGCGTTGCTGTGTATAAGGGCAGCGTTCGTGTTTCCTTGCGAAACAAAGCCAGCCGCACTGGGGGATTAGAGCACATCGAGGCAATTAAGTAATGAGTTGTGAAGGGGGAGTGTAGCAGCCTCACACACCCCGCCTCCCCCCAGTGTTTACACTCTGGAAATCTGCCGCGGCTGCAGTGTGTGTTTGCTTTGCAGGCTGCTTTCCTTGTGGCGAAGCTGCGCGCACGAGTCCATGTTTTTCCAACCATTACAAATCCCTCTTCCTATGTTGTGTGGCTCCGTTTTCCACGGCTACGTTTTGCGGTTGATCTGTGTGCGATGGGATCCCGGCCCTAGTCACCCTTGTTTGTGCGAAGCCCCAGTTGATGAACCGCTTTCAATGAGAGGAGGTCCCTGCTTGTTTACGAGAACCAAAATTAGTCATTTCACTGGATTTACACGCACAACTAACAACACACGCCGGGATCAATATGCCCCTTGCTTGTACAACAGACACGGGAGGGGAGGGGGCGGAATTGTAGAAGCAGGCGGTGATTTACCATCACATGCCCCCTTCCCGTTGCACCCCATGTGTGTGTGGGGGAGGCGGGGGTGGCAGCACGGAGACCAGCAAAGACCTCAGTTCTCTGTGGGGAACAGGGGGGAACCAGACAAGCTCTACGATGCGTGAAAGTAGGGAGGGGGCGGTCGGGAACAGGGGGACCTGGCTAGCTGTACGGTGTAGGGATAGGGGGTGGAGAAAGAGTGGGAACCAGAGACGACCTTTGATGTGTATGTATAGGAAGGGGGCGGTGGGGAAGAGTGGGACCAGAGAATAGCGGTGATGTGTGTATGGCGAGGGGGCGGTGAGGAAGAGTGGGACCAGAGAATAGCGGTGATGGATGTATGGGGAGGGGGCGGTGGGGAACAGAGTGGGACCAGAGAATAGCGGTGATGTGTGTATGGGGAGGGGGCGGTGGGGAACAGAGTGGGACCAGAGAATAGCGGTGATGTGTGTATGGGGAGGGGGCGGTGGGGAACAGAGTGGGAACCAGAAATGATCTGAGGTGCCGGTGGGGAAGAAGGGACCTGGCGAGCTGTACGCTGTGTAGTGCAGTCGGGGTGGGGAACAGAGGGGGACCAGACAAGCTCCGTGGTGAGTGGGTGTATATAGCACCGGTGATAGAGGAAAACAAAATCATTGCTTGTTCTGAAGCATGCAACATAAAACACACGGTGGTGGAAAGGGGGAAAGTATAATGATAAGAGTCTTGGGATAAAGGCAAAAATATTTATTGAAAACCTCCAGCCCAGGCTGTTTTTAATCACAGCCGCATCTTCTCCTTTCCTAGACCCACTCGCAAAGCTTCTCTCCCTTTTGCATATGCTTGGGAGAAGGGGGCAGGAGGTCAGACAAACATTCTTGTTTTTAATTTTCTGTTCTGAATGCCATCGGGACATTCACGTGTCTGTATATTATGCAGCTGAAGTCATCTGTTTTGAATGTAAAGTTGAAAAAATATAGTTTCCATAGTGCAGGGCAGAGGGCGGGCGCAAGCAGCGAAAACAATCCACTGTTCCCCTAGCAGCTTGTGATCCCCTCCACCAGTCTAGACCCAATCCTACACGTACACACACAAGAGTACATACAGCGTATAGCGCTAGCTACTCCATACACACGCCATGCAAGAGAAAGTTAAGGAAGTTCTTCTTTAAATTCTCCTTGGTTTCGGTCACAATAACTCATTAGAAATCAATACCTGTACCTGAAATAGAGGAGACTCAGCTATAAATTTCTGCAGGCTCAGGTTGCAGAAGAGATTTTTTTAAATAACCCGCTTTTCCTCGGAGACTGGGTGTTCACATTTTAAGTATTAAGGTACTTACCTGTTTATTTTTTACTTAAATTAATACACGTTTAACACAGAAAAAAGGAAAGGCATCTGCTGGAGACCAGAGATATTACCTTCCAGGAGACAGAGAGACGGCTGCTGAAGTCTCTGCTACTGACACACCATATGGCCATTGGCAAGAACCGGTAACCTCTGTGCTTCAGCTACTCTATCTGGAAAATGGGAATAATAATACTTACCCACTCTAGCAAAACAATTTGAGATCTGTGGTTTAAAATGCTGTAGAAGTGCAAGGTATTTTTTATTTTCTATGTATTACAGTCCTTAATGAGGAAAGTTTCTTATGCAAAATCAGGAATGGTTGGTTTTCTAATCTTGATCTTTATGAGCCAGATTATGAACCCTTTACTCAATTTGGTACTTATTTGAATAACTCCTCACCAATATGAATAAGAGGTTCACAATTTAAATCTATAAAAATACAGAAGACTATTTCTCTGAAACTTTAGAAAGTTTTTTTCAGAAAGTTATGAAATATTAATTATTTGGGGGGGTCTCAGGCAAATCTTTAGAGTTGGCATTTGTAAAAGAGTAATAATTATGAACATATTTTCATAATGAAAAAAGTAATTGTAATTATAGCACCAGAATCAATGTTTAATAAACAATTTAGGTGCAACAAAAACAATAAAAAGAAGGAAATTTCCTTTTAGCTCACACTTCTGCATAACAAATGGCTACTTTTTTGTATCTTTTTATAATTATGTAAATGGTAGATGTTAGTAATAACTTTTAATTTCCTAATGCTGATTGATTTGTGACGCATGCAATAAATATTGAGCTTTTTTCTATTGCATTATTTTTGCCTTGTGGATTTTAATTTTGTAGGTTACCAAAAAGCAGCAATGTATATCTTTGGTGCAGGGTACGGGAAGCACTGGTCCAAGAGCCCATGAGCTTTAAGGGGAAAAAATGATATAATTGGTACTGGTTTCAAGGAACAAACTCTAGCAACAAACATCTCTGCTTTAAAATTACAGAATTGCAGGATTCTGAGCCTTTTCTTCATGCCACATTTTACCTATTAAGAACATAAGATTGGCTATACTTGATCAGGTCAATGGTCCATCTAGCCCAGTATCCTGTCTTCAGACAATGGCCAGTGCCAGACGCAGCAGAGGAAATGAACAAAACAGGGTAATTTCGAGTGATCCATCCCCTGTTGTCTAGGCCCAGCTTCTGGCAGTTGGAGGCTAAGGAATACCTGGAGCATGAGAGGACCTCCCTGACCATCTTGGCTAATAGCCATTGATGGACCTGTCCTCCATCAACTTATCTACTTCTTTTTTGAACCCAGTTATACTTCTGGCCTTCACAACATCCCATGGCAATGAGTTCCACAGGTTGACCGTGAACTGTGCAAAGAAGCACTTCCTTTTGTCTGTTTCAAACCTGTGGCCTGTTCATTTATTTGGGTGACCCCTAATGCTTGTGTTATGTGAAGAGGTAAATAACACTTCTTTGTTCACTTTAGCCACACCATTCATGATCTTATAGACCTTGATCATATCCTCCATTAGTCATCTTTTTTCTAAGATGAACCGTCCCAGTCTTTTTAATCTCTCCTCATATGGAAGCTGTCCCATACCCCTAATCATTTTTGTTGCCTTTCTCTGTACCTTTTCCAGTTCTAATATATCTCTTGTAAGATGTGACAACCAGAACCACACTCAGTATTGGAGGTGTGGGTTTATGATGGATTTATATAATGGCATTATGATAGTTTTTGTTTTATCTATCCATCCCTTTCATAGACTCATAGACTTTAAGGTCAGAAGGGACCATTGTGATCATCTAGTCTGACCTCCTGCACAATGCAGGCCACAGAATCTCACCCACCCATTCCTGCAATAATCCTCTCACCTATGTCTCAGCTATTGAAGTCCTCAAATCATGGTTTAAAGACTTCAAGATGCAGAGAATCCTCCAGCAAATGACCCATGCCCCATGCTGCAGAGGAAGGCGAAATAACCTCCAGGGCCTCTGCCAATCTACCCTGGAGGAAAATTCCTTCCCGACCCCAAATATGGCGATCAGCTGAACCCTGAGCATGTGGGCAAGACTCACCAGCCAGACACCCAGGAAAAAGTTCTCTGTAGTAACTTCTAACATCCCATCATTGACCATTGGTCCTATTTACCACTGATGGCAATTAATTGACCTTTGACTAAGATCATGTTATCCCATCAAACCATCCCCTAATGGTTTCCTAATGTTCTGTTAGCTTTTTTTACTACTGCTGCACATTGAGTGGATATTTTCAGAGAACTATCCACAATGACTCCAAGATCTCTTTTGAGTGGTAATAGTTAATTTAGAACCTGTGATTTTGTATGCATAATTGGGATTATTGTTTCCAACGTCCATTACTTAGCACTTATCAACATTGAATTTCATCTGCCTGCCATTTTGTTGCCCAGAGTCACGCAGTTTAGTGAGATCCCTTTTTAATTTTTTACAGTCAGCTTTGGATTTAACTATCTTGAATACTTTTGTATCATCTGCAAATTTCGCCACCTCACTGTTTACCCCTCTTTCTGAGATAATTTATGAATACGTTGAACAGCATTGGTCCCAGTATAGATCTTTGTGGGACCCCACTCTTTGCCTCTCTCCATTGTGAAAACTGACCATTTATTACTACCCTTTGTTTCCTATCTTTTAAACCAGTTACTGATCCATGAGAGGATCTTCCCTCTAATCCCTCAACAGTTTGCTTTGCTTAAGAGCCTTTGGTGTGGGATCTTGGCAAAGGCTTTCTAAAAATCCAAGTACACTATATCCACTGGATCACCCTTGTCCACATGTTTGTTGACATCCTCAAATAATTCTAACAGATTGATGAGGTATGATTTTCCTTTACAAAAGCTGCATTGACTCTTCCCCAACATATATTTATGTATGTGTCTGATAATTCTGTTCTTTACTATAATTTCAGTTTGCCTGGTATTGAAGTCAGGCTTACTGGCTTGTAATTGCCAGGACTGCCTTTGGAGCCTTTAAAAAAAAATAAATTGTGTTACATTAGCTACCCTCTAATCATCTGGTAGGGAGGCTGATTTAAGCCATAGTAGTTCTGCAATTTCATATTTGAGTTCCTTCAGCCCTGGTCTACACTACGAGTTTAGGTCGAATTTATTAGCGTTATTTCGATTGATCCGTGCACCTGTCCACACGACGAAGCCCTTAACATCGACTTCTAGGGCTCTTAAAATCGATCTCGCCACTCCACCCCCAACGAGGGGACTAGCGCTTAAATCGATATTGCCGAATCGATGTAGGCTAGTGAGGACGCAATTCGACAGTATTGGCCTCCTGGATCTATCCCACAGTGCAACATTTGACCGCTCTGGACAGCAGTCTGAGCTCCAATGCTCCGCCCAGGTAGACAGGAAAAGCCCCGCGAACTTTTGAATTTCATTTCCTGTTTGGCCAGCGTAGTGAGCTGCAGGTGAGCGCAGATCTCATCAGCAGCGGTGACCATGATGGAGTCCCAGAACCGAAGACGAGCTCCAGCATGGACCGATGGTGAAGTACGCGATCTGATCGCTGTATGGGGAGACGAAACTGTGCTAGCAGAGCTACGGTCCAAAAGAAGAAACGCCAATACATATGCCAAAGTCTCCAAGGGCATGCAGGACAGAGGCTACAACAGGGACGCGCAACAGTGCCGCGTGAAAATTAAGGAGCTCAGGCAAGCCTACCAAAAAACCAGAGATGCAAACAAACGCTCTGGGTCAGAGCCCCAGACATGCCGCTTCTATGATGAGCTGCATGCCATTCTAGGAGGTGCAGCCAGCACTGACCCACCCATGTGGTATGACTCCGTATGTGGATCATCAGAAACCACAGAGGAGCATGATGATGATAATGATGCTGAAAATAGCGCCCAGACACAGCAAGGAAGTGGAGAAGCCCTTTTCCCCGACAGCCAGGAACTCTTTGTCACCCTGGAGCCAGTACCCTACGAACCCACCCAAGGCGTGCTCGATGCAGGAGAAGGGACCTCTGGTGCCTCTGGTGAGTGTACCTCTGTTAATTAATACATGTTTTATAAGCAAGCGTGTTTAATGATCAATTCGCGGCCAGTACAGCTACAGCTACTGGAAAACTCTGTTAACATGTTCGGGGATGGAGCAGAAATCCTCCGGGGACATCTCCAGAAAGATCTCCTGGATGTACTCCCAAAGCCTGTGCAAAAGGTTTCTGGGGAGGGCAGCCTTATCCTGTGCTCCGTGGTAACACACTCTACCACGCCAGGCCAGTAGCACGTAGTCTGGAATCATTGCTTTGCAAAGCATGGCGGCGTATGGTCCCGGTGTTTGCTGGCATTCAAGCAACATCCGTTCTTTATCTGTCTGTGTTATCCTCAGAAGAGTGATATCATTCATGGTCACCTGGTTGAAATAGGGGAATTTTATTAAGGGGGTATTCAGAGGGGCTCCATCCCTGCTGGGCTGTTTGCCTGTGGCTGAACGGAAATCTTCCCCGCTGTGACCCACGCAGTGGGGGGAGGGGGAACAGCGAACATCTTGGATGTGTGTCTGTGTGTGTGTGGGGGTGTCGATTAGGTTCGCGCTGCACGTTAACCCGAAAACCGCCGCCCCTCCCTTTTCAATTGCCAACCAGTTTTAAATTGCCAGCCCAAAGGCTGTTTGTTATGGGAAATGAGGGGGTTGCTGTTTGAAAACATTCCCACCTGTTATGAAGGTTAAAGAAGCCTATAGACTGTGGCTTACCATGGCTGCCTGCAAGCCAAATTCTGTTGCCCGCCGGACCTGCTTGTGTGATCTCTCACACCAAACCGGCAGACCCTCAATATAACAGGCAAAGTGCAACCTTGGACCAAATGCATATGTGATATGTAATGTTTGGAGCATTGTTCTCTAATATGTGTCTTTTAAACTACTCCTCTCCCGTTTGTTTCCTCCCGCAGCTGCAAATGTTTCAACGCCACCCCTTTCATCACCGTCCCAGAGGCTAGCGAAGATTAGAAGTAAAAAAAAAAGGAATCGAGACGATATGTTCTCAGAACTCATGGAATCCTCCCACACTGAAGCTGCCCAGCAGAATGCGTGGAGGCAGACACTGTCGGAGTCCAGGAAGGCAGAATTTGATCGTGCGGACCGGTGGCGTGCTGAAGACAATGACTGGCGGGATGAAGAGAGACAGCGGCGGGATGAAGAGAGTAGGTGGCGTCAGCGTGCAGAGAGAAGGCAGGATGCAATTCTGAGGCTACTGGAGGATCAAACGGAAATCCTCCGGCTTATGGCTGAGGAAAGGCGTAGGGTTCAGGAAAGGCCGCCTGAGCCCAGACCGCCGCTACAGCCCCTGTGCAACCAACAGCCCTCCTTCCCGAGTCCCATAACCTCATCCCCGAGATGCCCAAGAACGCGTTTGGGCGGCCTCCGTGCACCCAACCACTCAAGTCAAGAGAACAGTCCAAGCAAGAAAGGGCTGGCATTCAATAAGTTTTAAAGTGCTGTGTGTCCTTGTCCTTCCCTCATCCCCTCCTCCACCACCCATCCTGGTGCTTCCCTTCCTCCACCAGCTATCCCGGGAGACTGTGGCAGTTAGCCCCATAGTTCCCCCTCTTTGTTTTACGAATTAATAAAGAATGCATGATTTTTAAGCAACAATGACTTTATTTCCTCTGCGAGCGGTGATCGAGGGGGGGAGGGCAGGGCGGTTTGGGTAAAGGGAAGTAGAGTGAATGAAGGGGCGGGGCTTTTCATTACAGGGGAAAAACAGAACTTTCACACAGCATCCTGGCCATTCATGAAACTGGTTTTCAAAGCTTCCCTGATGCGCAACACACCCTGCTGTACTCTTGTAATAGCCCTGGTGTCTGGCTGCGCATAACCAGTGGCCAGGCAATTTGCCTCAACCTCCCACCCCGCCATAAACGTCTCCCCCTTACTCTCACAGATATTGTGGCGCGCACAGCAAGCAGTAATAATAATGGGAATATTGTTTTCGCTGAGATCTAACCTAGTCAAACTTCGCCAGCGAGCTTTTAAACGACCAAATGCACATTCCACCACCATTCTGCACTTGCTCAGCCTATAGTTGAAAAGGTCCTGACTACTGTCCAGGCTACCTGTGTATGGCTTCATGAGCCATGGCATTAAGGGGTAGGCTGGGTCCCCAAGGATAACTATAGGCATCTCAACATCCCCAACGGTTATTTTCTGGTCTGGGAAGAAAGTCCCTTGCTGCAGCAGCCGAAACAGACCAGAGTTCCTGAAGATGCGAGCGTCATGTACCTTTCCCGGCCATCCCACGTTGATGTTGGTGAAACGTCCCTTGTGATCCACCAGTGCTTGCAGCACTATTGAAAAGTAACCCTTTCAGTTTATGTACTCGCTGGCTTGGTGGTCCGGTGCCAAGATAGGGATATGGGTTCCGTCTATCGCCCCACCGCAGTTCGGGAACCCCATTGCTGCAAAGCCATCCAGTATGAGCTGCACATTTCCCAGACTCACAACCCTTGGTACCAGCAGCTTGGTGATCGCCCTGGCTACTTCCATCACAACAGCCCCCACTGTAGATTTTCCCACTCCGAATTGATTCGCGACTGACCGGTAGCTGTCTGGCGTTGCAAGCTTCCACAGGGCTATCGCCAGTCGCTTCTGTACTGTGAGGGCTGCTCTCATCTTGGTGTTCTGGCGCTTCAGGGCAGGGGAAAGCAACTCACAAAGTTCCATGAAAGTGCCCTTACGCATGCGAAAGTTTCGCAGCCACTGGGATTCATCCCAGACCTGCAGCACTATGTGGTCCCACCAGTCTGTGCTTGTTTACCGGGCCCAGAATCGGCGTTCCACTGTATCAACAAGCCCCATTAACACCATGATGTCCACCTTGCGGGGGGGCCTTTTTTGAGAGAGGTCTGTGTCCATGTCCTCATCACTGTCCTCAGGGCGCTGCTGTCGCCTCCTCGCCTGCTGTAGCTGTAGCAGCTCCTGGTTCTCGTTCTGCATATACTCCTGGACAATGCGCGTGGTGTTCATAACTGCGAGAACAGCCGCGGTGATCTGATCGTGCTCCATGCTTTCCCTGGTATGCTGTTTGCAGGACAGCAGAGTGGCAGCAGAAGCAGCGGGTGGATAACAATGGAGTCAGCAATATGGCGCCCATATGAAAAAAGGCACGAAAGGATTTTTTGCTCCCCCCTCAGTTGCTTTCACGGAGGGAGGGGGGAGCAAGGGTTAGGCTCATTTCCTTCTAGCTGCAGATGGTACAATATGCGGTGAGCAAGGAGGCGCCTTCCCTTCTAGCAGCAGATGGTACAATATGCTTGATATCCATCATCAGCTCCTGGCCCCCTCAAGGATTGAACTCGCAACCCCGGGTTTAGCGGGCCAACGCTCAGAACGCTGAGCTATCCCTCTGCCCGTATTATAGGGTGACTGAATCCCCACTAGACCTAATGTCCAGGCGTACGCTGGAGATGTACGGTAATTGTGAGCTGAGCAGGCTTCCGTAGCAAACACGGAAACCCCGGAAAAAAGGCGCGAAAAATATTGCTTTCACGGAGGGAGGGATGACATGTACCCAGAACCACCAGCGACAATGTTTTCTGCCCCATCAGGCTTTGGGATCGCAACCCAGAATCCCAATGGGCGGCGGAGACTGCGGGAACTGTGGGATAGCTACCCGCAATGCAATGCTCCGAAAGTCGATGCTAGCCCCGCTACTGTGGACACCGTCAATCGACCTCATGGTCTTAATGCTTGTGTGTGGGGACACACACAATCGATTCCATAAATTCGGGTTTTAAAATATCGACTTCTATAAATTCGACCTAATTCTGTAGTATAGACGTACCCTCAGACCTCTTCGATGGTTTTGGTGACTTTTTACTGTTTAATTTATCAGCTTGTTCCAAAACCTCCTCTTTTGACACTTCAATCTGGAAAGTTCCTCAGATTTGTCTCCTAAAAAGAACGGCTCAAGTGTGGTGATCTCCCCTACATCATCTGAAGTGAAGACTGATGCAAAGAATTCATTTAGCTTCTCTGCAATGGTCTTGCCTTCTTATAGTTTCCTAAAACTTTTTTGTGCCTGTGGGCTTGTCTATGTGGGAAAGTTTCAGTTATACCAGTATAATTATACAGGTAGTTAAAATGCTATATTATAGCTCCCTGTGAGGACAGTCTGAGGACTTGTCTATACTACAGAGCCTTGACTGGTGTAGCTATGCTGGCAGAGCCCCTTGGTGGAGATGCAGTGTAAGGCAGAAGGAGGAGCTCTGCTGGCATAGTTACCCCACCTCTCCAAATGACATTAACTTTGACAACAGAAGCACTCTTCTGTTGGTGTAGTTGCATCTATGCTGTAGGTTTTGCCAGCATAATTATGTCGTCCAGAAGGGGGGATTTTTTTCACATTGCTAGCTGATATAGTTATTCCGGCAAAACTTTATAGTACAGACCATGCCTAAGAGTGTTTTTTTGGCTTAGTTTTAACCACTGCCAAATCAATATAAGCTAAACCAGAAAAAGCGCTCATGTCAGAATAACAGTATCCACTTGAGGAGTTAGACCACTATAACTATTGCACTTTAAATTCACACCATACATGATGCCGTATACTTTCCATGCGAGACAAATGGTAAATATTATGTGTCCTGTCTACATGCCCTCAAAACAGGAGCTTGTTAAAATGTAAAACATATTCCCTGAATTTTTCTATTTTTAATTGAAATTTCAAAAATGCCCAACCAGCTTTTCTCAAAACTCACTTATTTCATCTAGCTTTCAACCCGTAATTAAATATTAACTATTATTTGTACTCTGGTAGTGCCTAAGAGCCCCAGTCATTGACTAGGACCCCTTTGTACTAGACACTGTATAAACACAGATCAAAAAGATTGCAAGCTCTTTGGGGTGGGGCAATGTACCTATAAAACAGGAGACAACAGATAGACAGGGGAGGACAAGGAAACAATGAGTCAATATTGATCAGCATGATAGGCAGTGCTACTCCATGCATGTTAATTACATTACTTACATTTAAATAAGAAAGAAAATCTGTGAGCAAGGCAACTCAGTGGCAGTAATTCATTGCTAAAGAAAGAAGAATTGCGCTCCTCATTTCACCTCTCCTGCCCCATCCCTTTACCCCACCATGATTTCATCTAAACGTAATAAGGCCAGGCCTAGTGTTAATGCTTTGCTGGTGTGGCTAACCCTGTATGCTACACCAGCAAAGCACTCCTACTGTGGACACTGTTTATACCAGCAAAACTGCACATTTGCTGGCGTAGCTTATTCCAAGCATCTCCAAATGAAATTCGTTATACTAGCAAGAGTGCAGTTTTGCTGGTATAAGTGCACCAACACTACGGGCTTTTGCTGGCAAAAACTGTTATCGGTCATAAATCACACCTCTAATCTCACGCTAACTGACATAGCTATGCCAGCAAAAGTTTGTAGTGTAGACCTGGCCTAAAAATAGGTGTCCTGTTTAGTTCAGACTTAGCTAACATAATCCACGCTGCCAGACCCTTGTGCCTGCCCCCGAGTCCCATTGACTTCAGTGGTTGTGGAGCAGGGATTTTTGGTTCTCAGTATGGGATTGGAACTTTATATATTGTGAGCTCTTCAAAGCAGAGATCTTGGGTGAAATCCTGACCCATTAAAGTCAGTGGAAATTTTGCTATTGACTTCAGTGGGGCCAGGATTTCACCTTATGCCTTGTTATATATTTGTAGAATACCAGGCAGTGGTATTCCATTCATAATGAACAAATCTAATCAATTGACTTAGTACTGATTTTTTTTTAATTTGTAGTTTCCTTCCTCGATTCTGACCCTCATATTAGGATTAAGCAAAATTTCCTTAGTCCATCTACGGCTGTTGTACCAACCTGATACTCCAGAAGTAGGAATGTGACAATTCCATTTTTAAAAAATCTGTTTGTATTCCAAATACAACTATTGCACCTGTTCAGTCATAGCTATGGATAATAAATAATGACAAAAGGGTCAGCAACATCTCATTTTGCAGGCGAAATTCCTTCTGAAGTGAGTGGTGAATTTTGCCTGTGCAGATTGTTTAACTGTATAGAAATTAAATATTGATACATGTATTTAATCAGGTAAATGACATTAGCTTTATTTAATTTTTTTTGAAGTATATACAGCTACACTGACCTACCTATGAAAGAGCTTGATTCTGCCAGGCTACTGCAGCAGGACTCAACTTTGATTAGAGTTCTATCAAAGCATGACTTGTAGGTTCTCAGGCCCTAGGTAAATGTAACTACATTTAAATATTACCCAAGGGTCACAGCCAGACTATTGCAAACACTTTCTGAAAGACTGGATGCACATACACATTGAATGTCAATCCAAATAGGTCTCATTTTTAAATACCTGTGTAGATAAGGAACAACCATTGTAAGGGGTGTTGGCTTGGCTGTTGCCCTCCCACCTGTTGCCAGGATCTTAAAGCAGATGGAAGCCAAGCTATGAGAAAAAGGGCGGAGAATTATTATGTGCATCAGTAACATTCGCTTATACTACCAGGACCACAGTTATCTGTTCTAATAAAAGAACACACTGCTTTCTATTTTGATGTCCTTAAACTTTTATATAAATGTGTGAAGTCAACTTCAACTCCCCATTAAGAAGTTTATCTCTACGTTTTCTGACTTAAGGCCATTCTTGTAATAATTTTCAAATTTGTAATCTTCCTCACACAGAGGAGATTGTGTGTGTGTGTGTGTGTGTGTGGCAATTCTTTCCTCCTGCTCCAGTGATTATAATTGTAGTAGCTTCGTACTTTAAGCAACCACTACATATTTGTAAAATTATTTTAAAAAACCTACAAATTAGGTAAAAATATATTTGTCTGAAATTCTCATACAGAAAATCCATATTGGAAAAAGGAAACAAAATTGAGAAAGAAATAATGCACGATCATGATTTTCTCATATTACTTTTCGCAAGTAGGAATTTTGATACTGTTTTGTATGTGCATATTTTCAACCATAGTTTTATTTTTTTTAATAGTTCATAACTCAGTAATCCATTAATGGATGCATTTGACTATCCGGAAGAAAACAAAGAAAGAATATCATTCCATGTTTTACAGCAATACAATTTGGTGTAATAGGTGGTGTGAATTTGTACTGGAGAAGATTTTTTTGAAAGTATATTTTTATCAACACATGACCATTCTCAAAATTAGTTCACATACATAAATACATATTCTCACAGGTTTTGACCCAAAATCCATTAAGTCAAAGGAAAGACTCTCATTGATTTAAATAGGGTTTGGATCAAGCCCCTAGTGCAACGAACTGTTGTTTTGGGGGCATCATTTGCTATGGGGGGAAGTTGTCCCCCCAACCTTGGTTTGCCCTCCTCTCCCTGTCTTTTTCATAGGCCTGTATGCTCCATTATGTCTTCCACTCCCCGCCTTCTCCTGACATAGTATAATCACATATGTTCTATGTGCTCACACAACTTTGCCCCCTTCTCAGAATTTGTCTTGAAATAATGTGTGTGCTTGTATTCTATCAGGTTAATAAATATAGTGTGTTACAATACAGGGATTGGAAAGGACAAATAGTATAATCTAAAAACGTGTTTATTTTCTCAATTCAGTGCAGTTTCAGTTTCTTGTGTATTCATTTTATAATCTTCCATGGAGGATTTTTGTTTGTTTTCACAAATAAAAAAGTAAAATGCAAGTGACCTAAGGAAATTCACAGAGACTCCAAGAACAAAACAAACAAGCAAGTAAACAAACCAAAGACAATAGATGGACTGTCGTCGACCTTAGCTACGTGTGTGAGGCTGTGAGCAAATAGAGAGACGAAAGAGCTTTTTTGTATGCTGTGCTAGAAAGGACCTGTTCCACTTCAGATCCCTCAGGGCTGATGTGAAAATTACACACTGTAGCCAGATCTACGTCAGTTAATCGTAACACCAGGATTTTCTTCCTGGAACATCTTTCTTTTCTTTTCGCACACACGTCCTCTTGTAATTTAATATGCTCACGTCTTGCATGACCGCATTGATGCCGTATCTGCTGCGAAACCGGCTCTGTGTGCCGGCTTAGCCCAAAATAGCTTTCGCCTGCCCCTCAAACTGCAGATTGTCATCACACGAAACTAAATACGCCTCCGACGTAACATGCAGCTAGGTCTGCCTGCGGCTAAGGGGGTGTAATAGAAGCAGCCACGATTGTTAGTGGAAGGTGGGAACCGGAGAACTGCTGTTGGTGCACCGCCTCCTCTCTTGTGTCTGATCACGATCGTCCCTCTCCCCCTCCACGGCTTGCCCACACTCAGCGTGGATGAGGTAAAGAGCAGGACATGCGTCCTCTTGGCTCTTGACAGCTGCCTCGCTGTGTGTCATTGAACTGGGCTGCAGGTAGCAGGAAACCTTTAGCAGCTCAGTAGGTGTTCACGTGGAGCTCCCAGACGTGTTTTACGAGGTAGCTGTTTTCCAGGGTTGTTTTGCTAATTTGACCTAAAGATAACAGAGAAAATGCGAACCACTCTTGTGAATGCTGCCACCAGCTGGCAATGAGTCTTCCAAACGCCCAGCTTCAGCACTCTTTTTTTACAGGAGTCCTTCCAGCTAGTACAAGTGTGATTTGGTGTAATAGAGTCTCTTTCTCAATATACATTTTTGTAAACTAGACATGAATATATAGGGGAGGGATGGGAGCAAGGAAAGAGATTAGCCTCTATTTAACCCTTCTGCTATTTATGAAGAACTATATATTCATACATTGAAAAGTGTTAACAAATTACTCTTTTGAAAGACAATTCTTGCTAGTTGAAATTCCTCATATATAGGACATGATCATGCTTCCAGTCAAGTCAGCAGAAATATTTCCATATCACCAAATAATTTTAAACATTACTTACTTTTATACAAAAATAAACACAATATTCACAGACCTTGGAAGTTAATATTGTTATCCCTTTGGACCGGAGCAGTTATGCAGTATTCGAAGTCATGAGGGCTGTTTTGATTAGGAGGAGAACTCCATGATGGAGTCAGGCATTTCTTTGATGCAAGCCTGTTTATTTACAAAGAAATGTACAAAGCCCTGTTTCTGTGAACTCAGTAGGAAGCAAATGGGAGGCAGTTTCTTTCCTCACAGTTCCAAGCTTCCTTCCAGCCAGCACTCTGCCCCAGAAGCTCCCTCTCTTCCTTTCTCTCAGGGCATCTGTCCTGGGGCCTGACTGCCATGTGCTTCCCTCTGCTGGTCAAGCAGGGCACTGCTGGCACTGCCTGCCTTAGTTTCCTTCTCCGCAGCTCCACACACTGTGTGACGTAGCCCTCTGGCCAACTCATAAACAAACCTAACCCTTGCTGAGGTAGCAAGAAACAAAACTAAAAAGTCCCGACAAACAGAAAGGTTCTTCTGTTCGTTGGGGACTTCTCTTCAGCCTGCCCTCTGGGACTGTTCCCAGATCCTTTCTGGGGTACCTGTGTGGGTGGGTACCCCCCGACCCCACTCTGATTCCCTTGGAGTACCATTCTCAGCCCCTACCGGACTCTGTTCCTTGTGTCCTTCCTCTGGTATGAAGCACTGAGCCCCCAGGCTGGTTCTTCTGGAGTACCCAGCCTCCTGCAGACCCTGCTCAGGGCTTTCCCTGTGGTATCACTGGCAAACTGATCTCTCTCAACCCTTTTAAAAGGCCTAGGTGTCCATTAAACTATCACCTGACTCCATTAGCCCCACCCCTTCAGGCTTGGAAGCAGCTAATTAACTATGGCACCGGGGTGACTGAGCCAATCTCCCCTTAAAGGGGCCAGTCATCTGTGACATGACAGCTGCCTTACCAATGCTCCTCTTGTTGTCTGCTCTGGCTGCTGCTGCTCACAGAAACACACAATACCCAGCCTTCTGCATTTGCATTCAGATCCCACTGAAACCCCTCTGTCCACATAGCTCCACTTCTGACCAGCCTTGCATGTGACCTGTGTTTTGGGTGGTGGCTCTTATTGTTTCAGCTGTCTTATGTCCAAAAGGAGCTTAACTGCTTCATCCATCCTGAATGAAGGGCGACTGTCATGCCCACCAGCTTCAATGTTTCACCCAACCTCCATCATTACAATAGCAAGTTTTCTGATCCGCCCCTGCGCTTCCCCCGCCCCCCACTCCACGTGCTCCCGCCGATCAGCTGGAGCCGGAGGAGCCTGTGTGAGCGGAGGAAAAGCCGCTTGGCTGCCGCGGCGCCTGGGGAAGCCGAGTTGAGCTTGGCACGGGGGGTGGGGGGGGCTGACGGGGAGCTGACGGTGGGTGCTCAGCTGCTTCTCCCCCCTCCCTCCCAGGCTTGCAAGCCTGGGGTGAGGGGGAGATGCAGTGCACCCGGGGGAGGGGGCGGGGCGGGGATTTGGGGAAGGGGTGGAATGGGGGCAGGGTCGTGGGTGGATTTGGGGTGGGGCCGGGGCACGAGCACCCACCAGCGCCAGCGGAAGTCGGCGCCTCTGGTTTTAATCAAAGATAGATCAGCACAATAAAGAAAGTCCAATACATTACCAACCAGTCTGGAAGACAGTCATGCAGTGTTTGGTCTTTGTCTGTCCCAAAGTGTGAGCTAAAACTGTATTAAATATCATACTTGTTAATAATTGATAGAACACTTCATGCATTACCAGTTCGTACCAGTATCCTATCTTGTTTTGAACATAGCACACCAGAATTCAGCAAAGCTTAGAGATGTACACTAGCCATACTAGGTACCAGGGCCGGCTTTAGGCCGATTCCCCCGATTCCCCCGAATCGGGCCCCGCACCTAAGAAGGCCCCGCAACTTCTGTCTCTTCGGCGGCACTTCAGCAGCAGCTCAATCGCTGCTACTGCCTTCGGCGGCATTTCAGCGGAGGGGCCCCATCGACACTG
Source organism: Macrochelys suwanniensis (assembly GCA_033296515.1). NCBI lineage: Eukaryota > Metazoa > Chordata > Testudines > Chelydridae > Macrochelys > Macrochelys suwanniensis. The sequence continues at coordinate 105,289,962 of CM065775.1, forward strand.
TTTGCATGGGGCCCCGCACTTCCTAAAGCTGGCCCTGCTTGGTACAGAGTGTATGTCTTCTAGCATCAACTAGATCATCTATCTTATCCTGTCTTTTTGGTATGTTTCTGCCCCTAGCACTGAAATTACAACACTTAAATTTCCCCTTGGTTAAACAACTTAGCAAAAATAAAAAAACGTTCTGGGAAAAGCTTAACATGAATAAAATCCATGGTTATACAACTTAGGATGAATGCAAAACACTCTGAAAAGATATGATATATCCTACTTGTTCGCGACTAGGTACTTTCTTATCTGCACAACACACCTTATTCAGTCACACTTCTAGTTACAGCAAGAAAGCAATTTAGCTAGTTTTGGTGGATACATCTGTTTGTGAAAGCCGGTTTCCCTGTCTTTAGTACAATTCCATTTCTTCTATGGTAAAACTATCAGTGCAGCATCAGCATTACATAGAACTATAGCTTCTCAAGCAGCAGTTTTCCACTTCACCTTTGGTCTAGCCACAGAGCCTTATGGGACTCTGGTTCAGTTTGGTCAACAACTGTTTGAGGAAAGGATGTGCACTCCGCATTAGTGCTGTGGACAAATGAAGTCTATGGCCCATCTTTTCATACTCTTGCTGCCAGATCAACCTTGGAAAATAGCATATTATTATTATTATTATTATTTTAACTGATTTTTTGTACAAACTACAATGCAGGACACTGCAATTAGTTTAGTCATAGAGCATCTAGAGTAATGATGTGCATTCACAGAGTCTCAATTCACAGCATCCAACCTCGTAGGTCACTTTATAACACATTTAGGACTAGAGCTGGTCAAAAAATGAGGTGGGGGGGGTCAAGTGTGGGAGGGTGGATTGCAAAATTTTCATACCTTTTTAAAAAGTATTTTAGCTAAAATTTAATTTTTTCAAAAATGTTGACCAACTCTATCTACAAGTACTTTGAATAGTGAGGACATCGAAGGATGAGAACAGAAGGTATGATCACCTTACAGGAGATATCAATGCAGGGGAAGATAATGAATTACATCAGGCCTGAAACATAATTGCAGCACATACCTCAGGTCCAAACACAGCAAAGGTCCCATAATTAGGCTTGGCAGGATTCAATTTATATCAATATTTGTCAGTAAATGTCAATTTCAGCTGACATACTGAAATCAATTAAAAAAATATCGATCAGTAATGGTCAGGAGCGATCAGGTGTCACCGGCCCTGTGGCACCACAGGGAGCCCTCTGCAGCCCCGCTGTCATGGCCTTGCTCCCTCACTCCCATGATAGGGGGGCTGCAAAGAGCTTGCTATGCTTCCACGGGGCTGGTGACACCTGATCCCTGTAGGTGAAAATGTGGGGAAGGTTGTTGGCCCGGTGGGGCAAAGCAGAGACCCCAGCCAGCATAGCAAGGAGCAGGAGGAGGAGGATCCCCTGGCGTCAGGGGAGGCCACCCCACTGCTGAACGGTTTCATCCCAGGGCAGGAACCATTCATTAGTGGAGTGGCTTCCTCCACAGCCAGGACTCGTCCTTCTCTGAGCAGCCCTGGCTGAAGGCCTCTGCTGTGCCCCACCACTGCAGTCTTCTCCACACTCTGCGCTTGCAGGGATCGCGTGTCACTGGCAGTGCAGGGAGCCCTCTGCAGCTCCACTGTCCCTTACTCACCAGCCAGGAGTGTGGGAGGGGAGCTGTCCTTGGGCAGGAACTGTTCAGCAGCATCCCATGGCCGGGGGCTCATCCTCCTCCTTGCAGTCCTGGCCAGGGGTCTCTGCTTTGCAGGGCCAGGACCGCAGCCTCCCCCACACTTGCGCCCCAGTGTCTTGAGTTCCCTATAGCCCTGCTGTGAGTGCGGCCCTAACCTCAGCCCCAACCCTATTCTCCTTCATTTCCAGCAGCTATAAAAATAAAAATAAAAAAAATCCTTAAAATAAAAATCAAGAAAAATGAAGAAAAAATCAATAAAAATAAAAAAATCAATATTAAGAATTGAAATTGACAAAAAATAAAAATGGAATTCTGCCAAGCCTGCCCATAATATAAACTACTTGTGTGACAAGGCAAAAACACAACTTTGCTTTGCAGGACATTCAGTTGTTCAGGGAAGCCACGTGAGCAATGACTTTACTATAAGCCTACTCAGTGACAAACACTGGCACAGAAGGGTGAATTATGATGACACCAGCGGAAAAAACTGTTATTTCCAAGCACCTTATTATACCAACCATTGCAATAGTTAAGTGGCAATTTAAATGCCTAAATAAAATAATAATAATAATAATATAGTACGAAAACAAAACAAAACCAATTCCCTCCCCGCAAAAAAATCCTACCAAAATGAGATACTCCACTGCCCATGCTTTTCCCTTATGGAGAGGATGAGAAAAGAAACAACATGCGACAGATATGTAGTCACATTGCTTACCACTCTATTTGAAGGCACTGATATACAGCAGTGATGAGTGTGGTATAAGAACCCATATAGAATAGCATAATATGACATACTATAATATAATTAATAGCACAAAGTGATTTCCACAAAAATTAATAGTTTCATGCAAGATCCACTGTATGCTCATAGACATAAAACAAAATGGTGACTAAAACTTAATGCAATGTTAATGTGAACATTACATTTTCATTATTAAAGAGGAAGATCAGAAAATCGAATGCAGGAGAAGAGTGCATCTTCATTTAAACTGCTAATTATGCAAGATACATTTGACAGCACTATTAGCAGAAGAGAAAGAACCAGTCATGGAAAATGAACATGTTGTTAATAGAATCTATTGTACTGAGTGATGTAACTGGAACATGTCTGTAGGTGATTCAGCTCACCTGTAAGTGTTTTTATCTTTCAGTATTGCCCTCCTGTTCACCTCTCGGATTCTTCAGAATTTACTTCTAAAATGCACTATTGATATGTTCAGAGTAGAACATTTTGGAATACTGTCCCCAGATACCTCCAGGGAGGAGGCAATGTCCCTCCTCAATTAGTTTAGGCTGTGTAATAAAAGAGGATGTACTATAACCTGGAACAGTTTAGAAACTCAGATAACGTCATAGAAAAGTGGGATTGGTATTGCTTCTGGTAATGGAGCAGTGTCCTGTAAACTGTTATAGGAACATAGCGCAGTTAAGTCCAGGGGTTGCTGGGAGTTGTAGTCTTCAGACAGGGCATGTGACAGAGATGGATTAGTTGACTAAGAGTCATGTGACTGACTGTTGGCGACGATATAAAAAAGAATGCTGATGGCTCAGTCTGAATTAAGAATTGAGGTTAGACCCTATGAGAAGCCCCTCTATGGGACCTGTCTAGAGCCTAGGAGATAGTCAGAAATGGCTACCCAGAAGGAAGAGTGTGTCTTCCCTCCTAGCTTGTAGAAAGATGAAAAGGCATAGGCGCCGACTCTGTGGGTGCTCCGGGGCTGGAGCACCTACGGGGAAAAATTGGTGGGTGCAGAGCACCCACCGGCAGCTCCCCGCCAGCCCCTGCGCCCAGCTAACTTCCGCCTCGGTCTCTTCCTCCTGAGGCGCCACCACCAAGCCGCTTTTCCTCGCTCACAGGCTTGCCATGCGCCAGCTGTTAGGCACACGGCAAGCCGGGGGGGTGGGGGCGGGGGAGGGGAAGCCCAGCGGCGGCACCTCGGGGGAAGGGTATGGGGAGGAGGTGGAGGGCCTATGTGAAAAGGTCTGTGGTTTTGGGGACCAAGTGTTTTGAGTTTCTTTGCTTTATAAAAATATCCCTTGGTGATAGTAAAGCCAGACTGGAGGAAAGGTCCTTGGACTGAACTGTAGTTTGGGCTTTATTTTGCCTTCTCCAACTGGTGTATCTCTCCACCAGTTTCCATCCTCCAAAACAGTTTCAACTAAACATATAACTAAAACCCAGGAGTGTAAATTACACAACCACAATATATTGATTGTAGAAAGATCTGAGAGTTTAAAAGTCAGTGGCTGCTTGTCAAATTGCCAATTGAACACTTACAAAAAAAATGGGTGTGGGTACAGGCTCTGGATTTTCTTGTAGGGTAATCTGGTTGAAAGAAACCACTTGAGGGTCTACACTGACCCTCAGCTCTGACTACGGGGATGTGAATAGCAATGCGCACCAAATGCTATGCTGTAACTCCTCTGAGTGGATGCTGCAGGCACGAACTAAAAGGTTTCTAGTTCACATTAATGTAATCCCCTTCAAATAGGACAACATTAATGCAAAGTCGGAACCTTTTAGATTGCATCATCCACACGGGGGAGTTCCGGTGCAACATTTTAGTTTGCACTGATATTCACACCCTTGTAGCCCGAACTGCAGGACAGTCTATACCTGCCCTTAGCCACTTTCACATATTTATTATATTTAAAGAAATACTACCAGGTTAAAAATCATACACACACCACACACACCCATTAAAAACACATTTCCTTACATAAACTGTGTTACTAACTTCTTAAATTATTAAAACTGAAATATTTTTACAAATAAAGTTTAATTATTACTCTTAATGGTGCGTGTTTCCTTTTTACATTCCTGGCAACTTGAAAAATGAAAGTAGATTATTCTGTTTCATTTTTGTTTATGAATTCCGTTTTCTGGCTCCCATGCACTAATACAATGCTGTAATAATGCTCTTAAGAATGTACTAAAACAAATATACAAACAAAAAACCCTGCTTCCATTTGAATTCTGAATTAATTAAAAACCCCCACACATTTAAGAACATAAGGATGGCCATACTGGGTCAGATCAAAGGTCCCTCTAGCTCAGTCTTCTGACAGTGGCCAATGCCAGGTGCTTCAGAGGGAATTAACAGAACAGAAAATCAAGTGATCTATCCCACGGCTCCCATTCCCAGTATCTGGCAAACAGAGGCTAGGGACACCATCCCTGCCCATCCTGGCTAATAGTGCTTTATGGGCCTATCATCCATGAACTTGTGTAGTTCCTTTTTGAACTCTGTTATAAGCCTTGGCCTTCACAACAACCTGTGGCAAGGAGTTCCACAGGTTGACTGTGTGTTGTGTGAAGAAATACTTCCTTTTGTTTGTTTCTATTGGTCTTAAAGAGTCTCTTTTTGTGATGAGTTTTAGTGAGAACTGAAGGTATGCAGCATGTCAGAGGAGGTGCTCTACCCCTTGCAAAAGCAGGCCCAGGTTCTGTAAAATAAAAACCTTGTTTCTACATTGTTTAAATTTAGAATCAAATTTGCCCTGAGAGTTAGTTAATTTACTAACTTTAGTAAATTCACTTTTATCCTATATTTTAAATAACTGCAGAGAAAAACACCTCCTATAGCTACATAGAAATTAGGGTAGGCTTCACTGGTTCAAGTCACCTTTTACACTAGTGCAACATCTACACTAGGGATTTGCGCAGGGGGTGAAGCTACATCAGTGGAAAAATCCCCAGTGTACGCAAAGTCGTAGATGGGCTCTCACTGCTCCTGTTGCTCTCACCTCCCATCCCCTGACAGAAATAAGCAATTAGAAGAGCCCCTGCTCCTGAGCCCCAGAAGTGGCATAGAGCCCCACTCCATCCCTATTTTATAGTGGAACCTCCTCATGGTCATTGTCCAACTTCACGAGAGATGAGGGAATATTTCCTAGCGGATAATTTGACAAATTTAGTCTACCTTTTTGTTTGCAGAATTATGATTTCCTCAAATTTATTCATTATTCATTTATTCATTATTCATTTTTTCACGTATTTTTAACCCTATTGGGGCGACTGGAATATTGTATCCAGTTATGTGCTCCACGTTTCAGGAAAAATGTGGATAAATTGGTAAAATTCCAGAGAAAAGCAACAAAAATGATTACAGGTCTAGAAAACATGACTGGGAGGAAAGATTGAAAAAATTGGGTTTGCTTAGTCTGGAGAAGAAAAGACTGAGGGGGGACATGATAACAGTTTTCAAGTACATAAAAGTTTGTTACAAGCAGGAGAGTGAAAAATTGTTCTCCTCAGCCTCTGAGGATAGGACAAGAAGGAATGAGCTTAAATTGCAGCAAGGGAGGTTTAGGTTGGACATTAGGAAAAACTTCTTAACTGTCAGGGTGGTTAAGCATTGGAACAAATTGCCTAGGGAGGTTGTGGAATTTCCATCACTGGAGGTTTTCAAGAACAGATTGGACAAACACCTGTCAGGAACAGTCTAGCTATTACTTAGTGCAAGTCTACATTATGGGGTTAAGTTGACTTAAGTTACGCAACTCCAGCTACATGAATAATGTAGGTGGAGTTAATGTAGTTTAGGTCGACTTATTGCGGTGTCTACACCGCGCTGAGTCGATGGGAGAATTCATTCTGCACATGAGTGGGAAAAATTAGAGGGAATACTGGCCTACATTTAACTTGGTGGCGTTTCTCTGTTTGACTGTCTATCCATATATAATGTAATAAATTTTGAACAGTGCAGCCACACAATGCAAAATTTGGGGGAATGTTCTATTCATTAGTGGGCAGATCTCTACTGATTTTGATGAAAATCGGAAAACTGGAAAAGACATTTGCACTTGCAGTTGGTCCAAATTCTCTGTACTGAGAGCCACCTAACCACTGTGGTCAGCTGCTTAGTCAATGGGATGGCAGAGGGAGAGGAGGCTTCATTCTTTACTTCTTCCATCCTACTGCACTGCCTCCCCAAAGCACACTTCATAATGGGGGAAAGGGCGAGAAAGAGAGAAAGCATCAGCCATCAATCTGTCCATTTCAGGGTGAGGAAAGAAGCATACTCTGGAGAGGGGTGAAAAAGGAGACATTCTGAGGCTCTGGCAAGGGGGAGGAGTCATAGACCCACAGAGCCCCTAGCATGAGGGAGGAGTAAGAAACACACAGATCTCCTAACATGGGGGAAGAGTCAGAGATATGCAGACACACGGGGCCCTTGGCATGGGGGAAGTACAAAGTACATGCCTTACAAAAGTCCAAAAGATATTATGTCAACACAGTTATCTTTATCAATCAAGATGTAATCTCATTTTAAAAAATCAAGTTTCTTTGATATGACCTATTTTGGAAAAAAAAATCCTGTTGATTGGCATTAATTATGTTACCCTTCTTTAATTTTTTATTGACTGCGACCCATATCAGCAGTTCCATTATTTCACATGGGATCAGAGTCAGGCTAACCAGTCAACAGGTTCATAGGTCATCCTGTTTAGCCTTTTAAAATATCAGAACATTATTTTTTTCCAGACATCTCAAAATTCACCAGTATTCCAAGTTTATAGAAAATCAACATGAGCGGTTCAGAGCGTTCTAGGGTCAATTATTTTAAAACTCTTGGGTGAAAGTTATCTGGTTTTGCTGATTTAAATTTTTTTAATAGATGTTATTTAACATCCATTTTAGTTACTGTTGGGCTAGTATTTCATTATCACTGTAAAATATGAATACACCACTTTGTTTCCAAATGTAGAACATAAATATTTATTAAGATTTTACTTTTCTGTTATTATTAACAATTTTACCATCTTTATCTATAAATGGACCTATACTATTACTAGGATTCCTTTAGTTCTGTATATATTTACAAAATATAGTATTTCTTATTGTCCTTAACTCTACTGGTCATAGATTTTTTATTGATACCTTTAGCTTCCCCTATCAATTGAGTGCAATTTTAATTTATAAATTATTTTAATTAATATCAACTTTTCCTTTTTTCATTTGTTGTAAAAAACTGGGATGGTTTTTTAACCAAAGTAGCCTTTTATAATACTAATTGGGAATATATTCTGAGTACACATAATTAATGTAATCAGGTCACAATCACACGTATCTAAGCAATCACTAATTTTAGTTATGCAATCAATTAATCTTTATGCACCAGAAGAAACAGTTGCTTACTGTAACTGTGGTTCTTTGAGATGTGATCCAGACATGTATTCTACTTAGGTGTGTGCGTGCCCACTGTACCAGAGCCAGAGAATTTTCCAAGCAGTAACCATAGAGGGGCGGGGCTCACCCATTGTGGCCATAGCTCCTCCCCTAGCTATGTGAGGCGTGGTTATACCGACCCCCTCAGATCCTTCACACCAAATGCCCAGAGACTAGATTCTGATGCCAAGGGGACAGAGGGTGGGTCGTGGAATACAGGGCTGCATCACATCTCGAAGAACAACAGTGACAGTAAGTTACCATTTCTTCTTCTTTGAGTAGATGTAGCTGTGTATTCCACTTAGGAAACTTACAAGCTGTACCCATAGGAGGTGAGGCTCAGGGTCTATTTAAATAAGGACTCCAGGACCACCTTCCCAAAGTGTGCATCTGCTCTGGATACTGTAGTAATTGCATAATGGTTTGTACACCTATGTATGGATGACCACATGGCAGCCTTGGAAATGTCCAATACTGAGACGTCACTAAGGCCTGTTGTACACTACAGAGTTAGGCTGACGTAAGAATGGTGATTCTACCAATGTAAGTCGCCCACTACATCAACCTAATAACGCCACCTTCGCGAGAGGTGTAGTGCTTAGGTCGATGTAATTAGGGCGATGCAGTGTCTGTGTAGACACTGCGTTACTTACATTGCCTGTTGGCTGTCAACCCTGCATGGGGCTCACAGCTGGAGCCTGGCCAGGATAGCCAGAGCCAGTCACAAAATGTGAAATAGTAGCAGCCATGAAACTGACAAGAATGTCAATTTCACAGCCGGTAGGCTCCCTGCTGTGAAATTGAGCCCATGCCTGACTCACAGCAGGGCCTGTCAGACCCAGGGCCAGGGCAGGGCTCCAGCTGCGAGCTCTGCATGGCTGTCAGTGCCCCAAACTCCAACTGTCAGTGCCCCACAATGCCCCACTTCAGTCAGTGCAAGCACTCCTGATGAGGACATGCACCACCAGCAGGATACACATATCTATATAGAACTATAACTTTCAGCAGATCATAACTTTTCCCATGATACCTCATGTCATGCTTTATATGAACAAATATCACAATTATATATAGATGATTAATATGGGGGTTACAGAGTGCTCCCCTTCTACATACTAAGGCTTCTATCTGGGGTAATTCAAACTCTGTATAACTGGCAACCCCATCATTTAGCCAGTTTGGATTAGGAAAGGGGTTTTGAGTCTCAGTCAATTTATTGAAAATGATGCCTTCCTCCCTTTTTACAATACTAAAAGAAAGGTTCAAGTTAGACTCCAATAAGAAGAAGTGGCAATATATCCAATTTAAACATGCCCTCTGCCAGCTGTTTGGCTCACAGGCGCCGACTTTCCAATGTGCTGTGGGGTTCTCAACCCCCAGCTCTGCCCCAGCCCCACCCCACCTCTTCCCACCCCCGCTCTGCTCCCACCCCTGTCCTGCCCTGCTTCTTCCCGCCCACTTCCACCCCCTTCCCTGAGCACACCCTGTCCCTCGCTCGTCCACCTCCCCCCAGCCTCCTCCATGCCATGAAACAGCTGATCGCTGCAAGCAGGAGGTGCAGGGAGGCGCTGATCCATGGGGTCCGCCGGTGGCCAGGAGGTGCTGGGGGGGGACTGAAAGGGGGGCTGCCGGTAGGTGCTCAGCACCCACCATTTTTTTCTCCCTGGGTACTCCAGCCCCACAGCATCCACGGAATCGGTGCCTATCATTTGGCCCCAATGCCAGCTCTACCTGTAACCCACAGGAACAACTTTCATTTATCCAAATACTACCTGCATTGCCAAGACCTAGGCAACACCATATGCACCCTTGGCCAGCAAATCTGAATTAAACACAGCTTCTCTAAAAAAAGAAGTGGGAGGAGGAATTAGGCCAATTATTTTTTGTTAACCAATGGTAAGAAATTTTAGCCAGTGCTCCAAATTGTTTCTTGGTCATCAATTTAAGATTAATCCAGAAAGGTTGTATTGGACCCCTCTCCACCTGTTCAAAAGATGCTGCTAAATCAGACAAATGTTGGTGCTATGATTCAGCAGGTGCTAATTTAGCCCATGTGCTCTGAGAATACTCCTACACCTGTATGTTTTGGGCAGAACCTAATTAGGCAGTTAATTTTTTTCTATAAAATAAAATAGTGTTACAAGCTAAACATGTAATCTTAAACCTAATGGATGTTAACTGGAAGCTGAATAAAGCGGAAGAACTTATGACTAAGCAGAGCATTAATAATTGCTCAAAGAGTAGTGCTACAAAAATGGAAAGTCAAAAAGCGACCAACAGTTGAAGACTGTCACATATATATCATAAGCTTGGCCACCAAAGTATTCTATACCGTAACAGAAATACCCAAGAAAAATTATCAGAAATACGGGATGCTATGCAGGGACCCCACCTCATTACCCTCTTCCTTCCTTCCCCGTCTCTTTCCCTGAATTTTGCTACTATTCTTTATCTTAACTTAATTTTTCTTTAACTAGTTGGATTTTTATAAACAAATTTTGTTTGTAAATTGTCTAATACAAATAACTGATTTCTACTTTAGCCATTCATTATATATATATATAATCAAAAGTTGCAAGTATAGCTCAGGTTAGGCAGCAATTGGTTAATATATTATGAGAAGTTTATGTATAGGGACCATTAGGAAAGGGATTGATAATTAAACAGAAAATATCATAATGCCACTATATAAATCCATGGTATACTCACACCTTGAATACTGCATGCGGTTCTGGTCGCCCCTTCGCAAAAAAAGATAGATTTGGAAAAGGTGCAGAGAAAAGCAATGAAAATGATTAGGGGTATGGAACAGCTTCTGTACAAGGAGAGATTAAAAAGTCTCAGACTGTTCATCTTAGAAAAGAGATGACTAAGGAAGGATATGATAGAGGTCTATAAAATCATGAACGGTGTGGCGAAAGTGAATTGGGAAGTTTTATTTATCGCTTCACATCACACAAGAACCAGGGGTCACCCGATAAAATTAATAGGCAGTAGGTTTAAAACATACATAAAGAAGTACCCCTTCACACAACGCATGTCAATCTGTAGAACTCATTACCATAGGATGTTGTGAAGGACAAAAGTATAACTGGGTTCAAAAATAATAAGTTAATGGAGGATAGGTCCATCAATGGCTGTTAGCAGAGATGGTGAGATATGCATCCCCATACCCTGGGTGTCCCTAAATCCCCAACTGCCAGAAGCTGGGACTGGATGACAGAGAATGAATCACTCAAAATCACCCTGTTCTGTTCTTTCAGCATCAGACACTGGCCACTACCAGAGATATGATACTGGGCTAGCTGGCCCATTGGTCTGACCCACTATGCCCATTCTTGTATAATTCCCCTCACTGTTAAAAATGTATACCTTATTTCTAGTTGGAAATTTGTCTAGCTTCAACTTCCCATCATTGGGTCTTGTTATATGGGGATGGCTGCCCAAGCAATGTTTTCACAAATATCCATGGATGCTTAACAGCTGCTGCAGGTACTCAAAATGTATTACAGAGGCATGATTAAGTCAGGGGCACAAGGGAAGAGCTTCTAGAGTGGCAGCCTATCAGTGAATCTCCTAGCCCTTCTCTAAACTAGAAAAATAGGTTGTGTTTAAAAACATGCTAGCTAAAATCTTAACTAATACTTCTAAAAAGGCTAGTATATGCAGTGTTAAACACCTTTAAAAGTGTGTTAACTGGTTGTGGTCAACTTTAGAGGGGAGAACTTTCCATAGACATTTATTTCACCAATACAAAATGGTCATAATCCCCTGCATATTATTTACCCTTTTATGTGTAATAACTTTGATTCTTGCACAGTGCTCAAAATCCTACTGCTACTGAAGTCAACAGCAAAATGGCTAGAGAGTTCAGTGAGTGCAGGATCAAACACAAAATGTGCATCTTAAATGATCTGCATGCTGACTTGTCACTCAGTATTTACAAAATAGTCATATACCCTGGTGTATACACAAAACATACACATAATCAGGAACAAAAGGCACCAAACTGAAAAGGAGTTGTGAAGGAAGAAGGATGTGAAGAAAATGTGTGTGTGGTGATGGGGAGAAGACAACAACTGAACATTTATTTTGTATAAAATAATATGGGAGATGTGTCCACACTGTTTATGTGACTAAACTTTTCTTGTTTCAAGTAAATTTCCTTTAATGAAAATTTGTACTCATAATTTGCTTTTCAAATGTGAAGGTGAAGGCTCTGAAAATATATTGAAACAAGCGTTATTTACAAAGACAGGTGGGCTTAGAAGTCAGAGAGGTAATGAATCCAAATAGATTTAGCCTTAGCTCAGTTCAATGTTATTTTCCAAGCCTCTCTCTTCACATGCAAGAGTCATGCATTCAGAACAGGCTGCCTGAGGTCATAGACAGGATTTAACGAGTGTAAGCCTGCTTAAGAAGGCCGATTTGAACTGAGTGGATACAGAGCCTTATTTATGACACAGACATAATCTGAGTGAAATTGGTTTATGTCTGGTTTATGTTTAAGAGCACTGTGTTACCCTTATGCAATGTTTGCATTGGAAAATAAGAGGTCTACATGGGAGTGAATCACTAAAATTATTCACAAGGCATTGCATGGCTTTACTGTGGATCTTTCAGAAGGGAATCAGAATGGGTATTGTGCAGCGGATTTTAAAACATCAACCTGCTGCTGTGTGCACAAGTTTGCTGTCATGTTAGCATCCTGCCATCATTTTTAATAACAACAGCTCCTAAAAAAATCTTACATTTACATAACACTTTTGTTCCAGAGCACTTCCAGTCTATATACCTACCATGCTGTGTAAATGCAGACACCGAACATGGGGAGGCAAGACCCAGGCAGAAGGAGAAATCAGTGGTTGGTGAGAGAAATTGGTGGCAGAGATCTGGTCAAGAGCACACAGGCCCATTGTTTGGGGAGTAGGAGTGAGATCCACAAAAGTACTTAGGTGCCTAAGTCCCTGTTTTAGGCACCTACCTCACAATTTTGGCTCCACTGTGATTCTGCCAAACTCTGTAGGTGCCTAAGCTCACTCACCACCCAACCTTTTCAGGGTAAAAGTTCCGAGGGCAGTGCACCTACGTTTTGTCTCTGAGCCTGTGCACTGCTGCCTCCCTCTAGGCATCCAGATGCCAGTGTTCTGCCTAGAGTGATTCACGAACCAGGGGATGATAGGCATGTTCAGCTGCCTAAGTCATGTGTGGGGCCTGATTTGGTAGAGGTGTTCAGAGGGGGCCTACAGGATCGGGTTTCTCTGGGGGAATCGCTGCCATTTTACCACCAGCAGAGAGTTCCTCTGTGCAAGGGGAATTCTCCACCAGCTATACATGGCCATTTTAAGGCTATTTTGAACTGTTTATGCAGCATAAAGTCACCTAAACAGACTGGGGAATCTGTCCCCTAACTCCAACCTGAGTCTTTTGAAAGTTTTTGCCAAAGTGATTGCTGGGTGAAGTAAAAAAAGTTATTCCCCATCACTGTGAAATTATTTCACAGTGATGGGGAATAATTTTTTTTACTTCACTAAGCAATCACTTTGGCAAAAACTTTCAAAAGGCTCATCCATTCCACTGTAGTTTTGTTGTAGAATGATATAAATTAGTCACATCTTAAATCCGTAAGAAGAAATTGAAACTTTAAATGTTTTACATTTTTTTGTGTTTGCAACAAGATATCCTGTTAAAACAAGCCAAACAAAACCCATTTAAACAATGTTCTAGTTGTATTTTAATTTCACTAATAATTGTATGATTTGGAGAATAATTTCTTTATATGTAGTCTTAGATTATGTACAGTTTAATTTCTTTATCATACTGTAATCTTAAAGTACATTCATATTGTAAGTACATTAAATGTTTGAGTGTATGTAAAGCCATTTGATTACAAACTTAAGATTTTTGCATTAAAATAATTATAATTTATATTATGTACCCATAGTCCAGCCTTGCAAAATTGTCAAGAAAATATAATAGCCTTAAATAATTCCTGTTCCTGAGAGATTCAGAGGCTCAGCTGCTTTTCCAAATTTCCCCCTTGGTTATAAGAGTTATGTTCATCCAGAAAGGCAAGATAAACAATACCATGTAGCTTTTGTGACCAATATCAATGAATGGAAGAGAAAGAAAAATGGTGTTATGGTGTGGACTTCTATCTGGGAGTTCAGTCTGCCTGTAGTAAAATGTTCTTGAAGTTTCTACAAACCACGATTATAATTTGCTGTCACAAAAAGTACTACACTCAATGTTGGGTAGTTCGGTATTAAGCCTTATTCTTCAGTAAGTAGATGCAGCTGTGTATTCCTCCTAGGTGTGTGCTCACCCATGGCACCACAGCTGGAGAATTTTGCTTAGCAGTACCCATAGAGAGGTGGTACTCACACGTTGTGGCCACAGCCTCTTCCCTGGCTATATGAGGTTGCACTGCCCCAGCCCCCCTCATTTCCTTCTAACCACCTGTGGCTGTAGTCCAGAGCTCTGTGTGGCTCTCAACCTCACTATCTCTTAGTGTTTTTCTAGTTGTGTATAGTTAGTGCCCTTAGTGTTAGCTGGATTCAGTGTTAGTTAAATATTTCCCCCTCCCTGGAGGAAACCTCACCAGGGTTTAAACATTGTCTATCATGCAGGGGAGTGATCCCCAACAATGATCCCCACATGCAGTGCTTGGGCAAGGTCCGCGTCAAGGAGAGGTATGGAATTTGAAGCTTGTTCATGAAACAGACTCAGGAGGCTAGGGACCTTTGCCTAAAGCAGCACCTACTTGAACAGGTCACGTGGCCTGCTTTGGCACCAAGGTCTTCACCAGATCAGAGGTCACCCATGTTTCTGTTTCACGCTCTGGAGCCAGCGCCTCTCTGAGGAGATAGAGGAGCCCTTCCCTGTCCAATGCACTGAGGAAAAGGTCACATAACACCAACTGAGACCACTCAGGTCTAGTGGAGACTTTTCTGCCTCCTCCACACCCAACTAAGATACATGAACCATCAATAGGGAGGCTCCAGCCAATTCCCCCCAGTGCCCCAGAACTGTACCCCAGAACTGTACCATCTTGCAGTAGTCAGAAGCCTGACCAGTGTAAGTTCATTACCTAGTTCTCCACTTCTTCATAGGAAAGTGGACATGCACCAGTCTTTGTAACCTGAGCTGAGATTTCTCACGCACTTCCAGCAAAATGCACTGTTTTAGGTAAAATATGAAACAGATTTATTAACAAGCGAAAGTTAGATTTTAAGTGATTATAAGTAGCAGGCATAGAGATCAAAGTTGGTTACCTAAGAAACAAAAATAAATTCGCACTCTAATTCTAACTTTAACAGACTCAGCAAGATTTGAATCAAGCAATGTCTCACTCTAACAGATGGTATAAGCAGGTCACAATTCCTCAATACTCAGGCTGGACACCCTTCCAGCCTGGGACCACACTTCCCCAGTTCCAAGTCTTTTTCTTTCAGGCAGTTTTCCAGGTGTTGAGCTGGGGGGAGGGGGAGAGGCGGGGGGAAGGAGGCCAAGTGATGACGTCCCTGTCTCTCTTTTTATACCTTCTTCCAGCTGCTGTGATGTGAGGGTGAGTCAAGGGTGAGGGTGAGCCTGTTGGTCGAGCAGTCTCCACTGCCTATGTGCCTTCTCTTAGGAGTCTCTGGGATAGTGGATTGTTTTCTTGATAGGGCAATAATGCTGCCTGGGACCTCCTTTGTTGCAACTGAAAGGCTAGCTGTGGGCGCTTGTCAGCCTCACAATGTATTTCAGTAACAGATATAGCAATACTTCATAACGTCCCATACAATGATAACACATACAGTCCAAGAGGATATTAATGTTCAACAGATCAAGACTTATAAAAGGATATCTCACAAGGCATACTTTGTACAAAACATATCATAATTGTATGACAGTGGTGAATTCGGGGGTGCCAGGGTGCTTACTTTGAAGTACAGAGTGTCACATCATCAGATCAGGCTATGCTATCCAGTTCCTCTCCACTCCTTCTCCTTATTCCCTCTTCCTCCTTAGGGACCCCCTTATGGACCTCCTCAAGCACGTCCATTCTCTAGGGCTTTGGGAGTGAGGGAGGAAGTTCCTGAAGAACGCCAGGGTTGGAACTCCTATTCCCGGTACTTTCTGGTTCCCAAATCCAAAGAAGGGGTAAGATCCATTCTTGACCTTCGTGGCCTCAACAAATATATCAGGTGAGAGAGGTCTGAATGGTCACCCTAGCAACTATCCTCCCCGTGTTGTCTCAGATTGACTGGATTGATGCTCTGGACCTTTAGGGCACCTATTTTCATGAGGCGATTTTGCCAAACCAAAAAAAATTCTTCTGGCTCATCATGGCGAAGTGCCATTTTCAGCACATGGTGCTTCCTTTGAGCCTCTCTTCTTCCCCCAGGTTTTTAACCAAATGTATGGTCGTGGTGATAGGGTACCTCAGAAAGAAGTGAATTCATATCTGGACAACTGGCTACTAAGGGACAGATCCAGTGAAGAAGTTCTTTCTCATGTGCACACTACATTGCACTGACTGAGACCATCTGAGTCTCATCCTAAACACTGGGAAATTTGGTTTACACTCAGAAAATTGAGTTCATAGGGGCCCTAACAGACTCGCCAAGTTTGAAAACATTTTTGTCGACTGACCATTTTCACGTAATTCGCCACCTTTTCCTCAGTCTGCCATCTCAGCCTTCCATGACAGTTTAGATGTGCCTGAGGCTCTTGGGCCACACGTCTGTGTCATTCTGTCTGGAGTCACTCATGACCATGAGTGCCAACCTCAGGCAGATGGTCAAGAAGCAGGGCAGAGACCCCACACTGGTTGTGTGTTCTATAATCGTACTTCACCAACCCAGTAACAAGTGTGAACTCCTGAAGCAGTATAACAGTCTGACTATGGAGTCACAGACTGTGCAGTCTATCTCGCCACTCAGACAAGCTGGACTTAGGGATAGTTGGTAGCTATACACCAAAAATTACAAAAGATTTATGTTGCTTCCAGTCCCAAGAGAGCAGTTACTTACCCCAGGTCAGTTTGTACCTCAGATATCACACCAAAAACAACACTTGTAGTCAATCTTATAGTAAACTAACTACGTATTTATTAACTAAGAAAACAAATGGAAGAGTTATTACAAGGTTAAAGCAAGCAAACTTATATACACAAATGAGCTACAGTCCCTGGTTTGAAATATGGGTGGTGGGTATAATGGGCCAGGAGAGGCTAAGCCTCCCCTGGTGTAGCCGCTATCACCCCTGCTGCTGGATGCCTGGGCTGTGGTGGCCCCGCCTCTTCCCCTCCCTGCTGGGAGTGGGCTTCAGCAGAAAGTTTTTGCTTATTTATTATGCGCCATGCAAGCTCCCAGACGGCTGAGGAGGTGGTATCTGATACTCAGCTTCCCTGGTTCCTTGGACTCCCCAAGGAGATTACTGATGAACCCCGGGAAGCTGGGAACCTGCATGGTGCAT